>JAJMSG010000003.1:0-1321587 GCA_030558335.1 Petasospora stauntonica
AGAAACTCTGAACTGAACTTTGAACTATCCTTTTCCATTACACCAACAAAACTCCTTAGACTAACCATATTTAATCAATCATTCAATCATCCCCAAATCAGACAAATAATATCACCCTCACGACACTCTCATTCATCATCAAGGACATTTCCTCTTATCCACCTAAGACGCCATCTACGAGGCTCTCTTTTCCTTTCAAGAGACCTTTCATTCATCTTTCCACTCAATCTATAACATTTCTCCACAACCAACCAATACTCACTCGATCCACATCTCAACCCCGGTCCTTACCTAAGAACCGCTTCGACTAAATTACTCCATCCCTTCACAATTCCTCGGATCCTTTCATCTCTCTCTTCTCCATTTGACACAAATCTTTAACATTAGAACACATCCTACACAGAATATTCAACATTCATTAATCTCACTTCCTGATATCAATTGATGATTACCGTCCCACTGACAATCGACGGCTGACCACCGAATCATTGACGGTTCCGCTCGGTTCATAGACGATCAGGAAGAACTGAACTCTACAGGATTTTAACGACCCACAATTAAACTGACATCGATAACAGATCATGGTTCATATCGACAGCAGACGATTAACTATCTGATCTGAACAAACCTATGGATATTCAGGACCCGAACAGCATACCCATTTCGGTAAATAACAAACAGCTGAGCTCCAGGAATTTTCTTATCGAGCAGCGCGATTTGATCTCCCCGCCTACGTCCGCCCGAAGCACCCCAGCATTCGGCTCGGTGGATATAATTAGCAATAACATTTTATTAACTTGAGGACTGATAGGACTAGGTATACCAATCGACTGCTTATCACTGGGGCTACACATCAGAACTACTTAACCTCCAAAAATAAACAAAAATAGCTGCAACACTAAAACTTAGCAATTACTATATCATTCCAAACTGCCAGATCCAGGAACCTACATCCTCTTCTTGTAGAACCGAATAATTTGGGTTCTCCGTTTGCTTCCATGCTTTGGCTATAACTACTTCCTGTCTTCCTCTACAATATCCCGTTTAAACCACTCCATTAAATTAAAAACTGCGCCCGCTAGGCCACCCTCAAAAAACCGATTGCACAAAATGACAAGACGATTTACACGAATTCTCCCCATAGTTAAGCGAATTTGCAGGATCCGCGATTCCCATACTTAAGCAAAAAAAAATTGCAGGATACCCGCATTGACTATGTATGTCGTATCTTCATTCATTCTTCCATTCATACTATAACTTCATTCATTCTTCGATTTGAACGACAACCTCAAAGCAGATAACCAGATCTAATTCATTCGATTCACATCTCAGACCAAATCATCAACCACAAACCACTTCAACGAGGCTGGTTTCTCCTGGGGCTAACCAATCAATTCACCAATGATAGAATCCAAGATACAACACTAGATCTATCAATCCGACCTTCTTCGACCAAATGATCCCCCTGATTGAACGACATCCACTCGAACTTCCATCAACAATAACAATTGCAATGAAAAGAACAAATCAATGAAACATTTCAACACAACGACCAAACCAAATTCCAGTAGACTAAAACTTAACATCAATTGACAATCGACGGCTCACAACCGAATCATTCACGGTACCGTTCGGTTCATAGACCCTCATAAGAATTGAGCTTTCCAGGATTTTAACGACCGACAATTCAAGATCACCAAACATCGATAATAGACGATGATTCATATCGATGACAGAGGATTAATATCTGATCTGAACAACCCCGTGGAGATTCTATGGCCTCGGTATCGGTCTTGGAACAGAAATTGCCCTTGACAGCCTGGTATCAGGTCTCCCAGAAACAACCATTTAGACACAGCACAGAAGACGTTACAATCAACTGATCGTAAGAGACTTCTGTTCGGTGGCTTGGATGATTGTCCTGATCAATAACCTCAACCATTTGAACAGACAGACAACCACCAGATCTCCCCATCCGGCTTGATCAGTGCTGGCATCCATCGATGGCGTCCACCGGCCTAAAACAAACACGATATTTAGACTCAAGAATCAACGGAAAACATGATTTTGGTATCGCAAACACGTGTTCTAGCTGGAACAGTTTGTTCCGTATAGATTGGTGCCTGTAGCTCGCCGGCGTCGATATTTCAAGACAGCTCGGTGGTTGTTTGTATCAATAGAGCCTACTACAAAGGTTATTTTTCTCAATTGAGAGCCAGTCGCTTTGCGCGCCATTTGATCGCTCCGCCTACGTCCGCCAATACCTGGCTATGTAAATATAATTAGTGATAACACCATATTATTAGGCGTAGTGGTGATACAAAATATACAATTCATTTACCTGGAATCTGCTCTAAACAATGGTAGTACTTAATGCTGGAAAATAAGCTAAAACAACTTCAACATTAAAATTTGGGGATTTCTTTACCACTACTGACTTGTAAATCCAGGAACTAACATCCTCTTCCAGTAGCGGACCAACTTTTTTATTAACCCTTGGGCATCTGCACTTTGCGATCGACTAATTTCTGCCTTATTTCACAAATTCCTGCTAAAAGCGCTCCTCTATCTCCAAAATTGGGCCCGCTAGCTCACCCCCAAAAGATCCTTCGGCCCCATACTTAACCGCTTTAGGCTGGTCAGGCGCTTCGCGCAGTTAGCGATAAAAAATCCGCTAGAAACCCGCATTGACTATGTATGTTAATTGCGTTGTCCCTTCTCATTCGAACCAATGGCTAAGCTACTGACATGTCTTTGATGGATTTCTTTATAGTTGGCCGCTGTTCCCGATTGCTATTGTGGTGTGATTGATTAGTTCAAGCCACGGAAGGAACACTCTTGACTTCTGAGCCAGCTCATGCGCGCGGTGGATAATCATTTAGGAATCCAGATTTGTTATACTGGGATTCTTTGGCAGTTGGACCTGGTAATCTATGTCACCTACTGACTTTTCCAGCTCTGTTTGGAAATACCAACACGTACTTTGTATGACTGCCGATTCTCGGAGGGTAGATTCCATTGTTCATGGCTGCCAACCTTGGAGGGTCCAAACTTTATGACTGGGTCTCCAATTCTCCTGTTCTTGTTGATTTTCAAGGACTGCAAAGTTCAGTTGTTTGATTTCCAATTCTCGTGAGATTTCAACGTTCATTTGTTGAATCTTCAAGTTTGCAGATGCCAATGTCTTATGGTTGAATCTGTATAATAAGGATGATGAAAGCTTCAAGGATTGGAAGGAGTATGTTAAGGTCAAAAACACACTGATCACCAAGAGAGAAGAACTTATCAACAAGAATGCTGAAATGCTGGGCGTGAACGCCTTGCTGGCTGAAATTCGTGAGACATAGCCAATGTTCTTTGATGGGATCTTGAATGCTAACAGATCTCAATGTTTTCATGATTGGATCTCCAGTGTTATGAGATTCCAATGATTCTATGATTGGATCTCGTTGCCTATCTCTTTTGTCAAATGTCTTTAAATCCTGACCTACTGTTTGATGATCTCTATTGCCCGATGTTGCTTTGCTCTGGCATATTGTTTTCACCACATTGGCCCGTTTGCATGCCGCTATGAATCTGTGGCGATTAACTTATTTTGGTTATGGTGAGGGTTCTATTTATGTCCTGAAACATCTTACCAAACCACCAGTGGCCCCGTTGATTCTGTTCTGCTATCTGTGGTGGTTCCATATCCAAGTCTTCTTCTTATGCCGAGTATGAGTGTTCTTCTTTACGTCACTCTTCATGACCACTTCTAAGTGCAAGATGTGACCCACTGTCATTGTTTCGTGCGGAGTTATTGAACTTCTTCTCAGTTGTCTTTTTCAAATCCAATTTCCGCTCTTTGTCGAGATCTGTGGCAAGTTGTTTTATTTGTCCTGTTTTGGAGTCTCTCTTGATCCACTTCGTTTTGTGTTGCGATTTGTTGTGGATTTACTAGTTGCTAATATTATAGATCCGAATTCGCAGCTCTTCACATTTGATGGTTACTTATTGTTTCGTTGTTTTACTCCGAGGACTTTTTCTGTGTTCTCCATTGGTGCACTCTTTGTGTTCGTTTTCTTGGATGATTTATGTTCCAGAGCTTCTTCTTACTGGGCGCGCCCTGCTGAGCTTTGCCATGATTTTATGTGTATGCCCGTCATCTCATCTATCATGATGGTGTCGCTATCCCTTCGTCTTTCTCTCCTATCCCATCTCTGAGATGCTTTGCAGGTGGGAGGAAACAGTGAGAAGTCTGAGAGGGAAGGCCCGATAGAAGTACGAGATGGAGAGCCCGAGATTATCGGCATTCTTATCTGTTGTTTTGTTGTCCGTTGTCCGTCTAGCTTGCATTGTCCCTTATCTTGCTCGCATTGTAACTTATCGTGCTTGCATTTGCTTGCCGTTGCTTTGTGATTTGTCTCCATCCTAAGCCTATGATTATTCTACTTCAAGCTGGTTTTGGACACGATTGATCTTGTTGGTCTTCAATTGATGTTGATTGTTACGGTTGATCATGTCTTCATGCTGATATTTCCTAGGGCTTGTCTCTCCATGATTGCATGATCAAGTGCTGTACCTCCGTATTTTTGGTTTATGGGTGGTTCCTCCGACTGCTGGGCTTATGGGTGAGCCTCCTCTTACTATTAGCCCATTTTTCTGAGTCGATCATGAGTTGCACTTAGTGTTGAGGTTGATATTCCTCATGATGTTTCTTCTGCTTTATTTGTTTGTATCAAGGGCCTCATGCTTCTCTATTCGCCTGAGTTTGAGATCGTTGTCCCCCATCTTGGCATTTTTTGTTGGCCTTGGATGTGCTCATTTCTTGAGAGATAGTTGATCTCATGGGTGGGCGCTGATTTTGTCCATCCACACTTAAATTAGATCTCTCTATATCTCTGCTATCTACATTCAGGTGTTCACACATGTTGGAGGTGCGAGCTTTGGACTTCCCGCATTCTCTTGGCTCGTCTATATAAAGTCCAGGAGCTGCCCTGGGGGTCGCTACCTGTCCGTCTATCTTTTAATACTAAGGATTCTATTGTACCTTTACAGTACCGCCACGACGCCTTATATCCAAGGAGGTCTTTCAAGGAGCCTCCATCCGACATGAACAACTGGCTGGAGATTGTGATATCCCCATACGGCAACCCCACAAAGACTGCCGATTTTAAACGTCAGA
The DNA here is from genome assembly GCA_030558335.1 of Petasospora stauntonica. NCBI lineage: Eukaryota > Fungi > Ascomycota > Saccharomycetes > Phaffomycetales > Wickerhamomycetaceae > Petasospora > Petasospora stauntonica. Next base: position 5,165 of record JAJMSG010000003.1, read on the forward strand.
TCGATCAACGGTAGACTTGATCCATTGACACAACATTGACCAACACAACTTCTGTCCTGAGCTAGCTAGAACCACTTAAACAAGCCATGGAAGGACATCTCGGACCCTCAAGGCCATCTCAACGAAAACCCAATGGATTCCCTTGACTAGGGACGTCTATCCTCATTCACAAACATTCTCATAGCTACCAGATCTTACTACCAGCTGCACCCGATTACTCCATGTGGTATGAAACTATGGTGTGTGTGGAGGATTCCCAATCGATGAGCCGGCTGTAGTCACTGATACCCAGAGCGGTGGCGCTAGCCAGCTCAAGGAGAGCAGTGGATCCGACGTTGTTTTTGGTGCTAATGTAGTGGAAGCTGTGGAAGTTGTAGTACTCCTGGCGTCAGTCCTGAACTTTGACTATGACTAGGTTGACCTACTATAAGAGCTCTGAAATTACCGTCAACATTTCCTGAGGTTATTTCTACGCCTATAAAATTTCCAGCTGCCCAGGATCAGCTCCTGCATTTTCGTTCAGCTCTAGCAGCTGCTCCACAAATTTGAATAGGCTACTACCGCTAAACATACAACAACAGCTGCTATTGCCACTATGTTGCTATCACTCTTGCGACCTTTGGGTAGCTCACAGACGCCTAGACGCCTAGACAGACACTTCCTGAGCCAAGAGGCACATGATATATCATTTCTCGACTTTTGACCTTTCTTTTCAGGGCCCAATATTTATATCATCTTCTTAATCATCCACATGTTCCAAAAGCACTTTAGGTAGCTGATTGACGCCACGAATGCTTATTTCTCCTGTGGCCCATGAATACACGCCTAAGATCCAGGCTCCCTTCTTGCCAACTCAAGTGATATTCTTTTCGTCGAGTGTCCCCGGGACTTGAGCTGTCAAATACCAAGTCACGGCGTTACGTAGCGCACTGGCCCTGTTACTATCAATGTACACGCGGGGTGCCATGAGTACGTTTTTGGTAGCTCTCAAATAAATAAATACACCTATATATAAATACATATATATATACGAAAGAAAAGTGTGAATCTCATGGTTACGCCCTTAAAATGTGTTTCACTCATTAGTGACGAGGGAGGGGTGGTCAAGGGGAGTGTTGGCCAATCCATACTCATCGACTACACGAAGAAGCTCTGAACAATCAGATGTCACCTGCGTGATTTCCACTTCGTGGTCCTCTGCTGCTGCGAGGACCTCCTCTCAGAGTCTGGGCAAATGCTTCCGCACACTTGTTGCTAAGCTTTCTACAAGATTCAACCCTAAGCTATCGGCCCTCCAGCGGTAGTAAGTTCACTCCCCAAGATCTGGAAACTGCGCCATCGGGTCGCCCAACTATGTCAGCCAGACGCGTCCCACATTTTGCTCGGGCTTTTGTACTTAAACTCAAGTGAATCACCAATTTATTCATCTACTCTGCTGTACGAACAGAACCGTCAGCTCCCACCTCGAAAGAACGGCAAAGCACAAGGTCTTTGTAGGGGCTACACACCTTACAAGAAGATCACATTGTTGTATTTGCAGAAGAAGCTCAAAGAGCTTGATGGGAGCTGATATGGCTGTATGGTCTATGGATTGCACACCTCCACCAACGTCAGCGTATGATTAAGGTGAGATAATAATTGAGAGCCTATCTAAGACCATCTCTTGTGTCAACTTGCCTGTGATACCCCTCATTGCAGGCCAGATCGCGAGACTGACCTACCCCCCTTCCTCAACAACCGGTTGAATGAAATTAAGCCGATTATTTCCGCTTCAACGCCTCAAGTAAGCGCGGCAATATAGTACGGAGAAACTATGCTGAGGCTTTAGAGTTGTCCATAAGGCCTGGAGATAGTTTTGTGGTACGCTTCTCTACATGGCGATGCTCTGTTTGCAGAATCTTAGGCGGCATTTAAGCTCGTAAGGGGCATTGGCGCGAAGCTTAGGACACTGAAGTTCAGAAGGGTCAAGATCTACAAGTTCGATAAACACAAGCTATAACATTAGAGCGCATAAGCAAGAACAGCTGATCTGTTTAGACATCTTCAAGATGCTCAACGGAACCACGCTTGGCGTTGTTGAAGTCCTGATGGATCTTAGCCTCGTTGCTGTCAATGACATCACCAAAGACCTCAGCGACTTCCTCCAAGGTACGACCAGAGGTTTCAGGGAAGGTGAAGATGACGATGACAGACTCGACGGCCAAGATGCAGCAGTAGACAATGTAATACTTCCAGTCAATAGCATCCATAGCGATTGGGTTGACGAAGGAGTTGTAGACAAGGACGACCTGCATCCAGAACTGGAAAAGATTGATACCCTTAGCTCTGTGAGAGTATGGTAAGATCTCAGTCACATACAGGTATGGCAAACCATTGACACCGATATCGTAGAACATGTAGTAGAGGAAGATCATAGCCAGGACACCGTTGGAAAGACCTTTGTGAACGAAGTTGGTCTTTTGATTCTCTGCGGAGAGAGCTGTCCAAACGATGTACGAGCAGAGCATACCAACAACACAAGTAATGAACAACGTTCTTCTTCTGAAAACACCAGAAACGGTACAGCAGACGGTAGAAATAACCAAGTTGAAGATCATGAGACACATGTTGATCTGTAACTGCTTAGAAGCGTCAGTGATACCAATGGAGTTAAGAACCTTATTCAAGTAGTAGGAAACAAGACCGTTACCAGACAGCTGCATCATAGTGGCGATAAACAAGACAAGCAAGATTCTCTTTCTGTACGATGGTCTGCTCCAGAAGTCAGAGTAGGAGGAAGTAGCACCGGCGAGTCTCTCGGCCTCCAAACCGGCCTCGATCTCTCTCAACTCAAAGTCAACAAGCTCAGCAGCTCTTGGATCAGTGGAGTTACCGGTGTGGTGCTTAAGCAAGATGGCTCTAGCCTTCTCGTGTCTTCCCTTGGCAACAAGGAAACGTGGAGACTCTGGAACCCACCAGAGCAAAACCAACTGAACGACTGGGAAGAAACCTTGCAAGTAAGATGGGATTCTCCAGCACCAGTCATCGTCGATATTTCTGGTCAAGTAGGTGACGATTGAAGCAACCGTAGCACCCAAGTACCAGCAGATGTTGTAAGCAAAGGTGGAAGCTTCTCTGTGGGTTGGGTAGGCCAATTCAGAAATCAAAGTTGGTGCACCAACAGTGGCGATAGCAGAACCAGCACCGATGAGAATTCTGGAAACCAAGAAGAATGCGTAGTTAGTCGAAGCACCTTGGAGAATGGCACCAACCAATGTCAGCGCCTGACCAAGAACAACGGTGAGCCATCTACCCCATTTGTCACACATCCATGGTGCAATTGGAGTAATCAAGATACCACCAAAAATACCACCGGCAGACAAGGCACCCAAGATATCACCAGTTGGGTTACCCATGTAGTCTCTCCAGTGCTCTAAAGATTGAAGACCATTAAGCATGGAACCATCGAAACCATTGTTCGTGGAGACCAAAGTGATAGTGAAGATGTGAAAGGCTAGAGCAGACAAATAGGAAACCTTGTACCATGGCCTCTCCTCGAAGATGTAGTGCTCGATTTTGTCCTCGATCAGGGCATCTTTCTCGAGAGTGAGAGAGCCGTTGGATGGCACCTCCTTAGCGATAGAGTCTTTGTCAGACATTGAATTATTTGCTTTTGTTGATATTCAACTAAAGAATGTCGATCCTCAACTGAAACTAGAGAGATATTGGGCTCCTTTTATACATCTCTCGCCGTTGCAAAGCTCGCAAAGGTGCTTACTTGGCTGTTTAGACGCACGATATGCGGAGATCTGGGGTAAACATGGGGTTTGGTGAGTCTCGCGCGTCTAAAGGTGGACTCCGTGCATGAGTGGAGCACCGGGTGGAGAAATAAGAGGTACAAGCCTTAAGATGGATAAGCCCGAAAGTCTAAACTAACCCCAACTTTCACCGACGCGTCGGGTAGTCGCGCTGGAGCTTAAGTGCACACTCTATAAAATTACTGCACAGCTCATGCAGGAAGTTCTAGCAGAGATGACCTCCATAGTGGAGTCATCTTGGGCTTTAGTGCAATATGACTCCCCAACATAGTCACCGATCTCTGGGGTAAACCCCAGATTTCATGCTGTCAAAAAGGGACCCTGTATACAGTAGATAAATGGCCACATACGAGTATATGGTAAGTTGAAAGCCCATCGCCTGAGAGGGGCTTATCTTGGCCAATTTGAACTTTGCGGAGTGAGCGGTGTCGGGGTGTGTGCCCCATCGGTGGGCCTGTGGGCTTCGTGAAAGGTAATTGGACCACAAACCCCAAAAATAATTAACCCGAAATAATTTGCAACTGCGGCCTTGGCGCCACTGAGCCGCCTGACTTCCACTTAGTATGGGGAAACGGTGCTGCCTGGACTCCATGGTGGACAATTCCTTATTGGGTATGCGTTAGAAGCAGGTATTCGGCGATTATGTAATGTTTATTAACAATAATATTCATCGGTTACTCCGTTACTCCAAATTCGTCAATGACAGAGAGCGGAGTATCGTAAACACTTACGGGGCGGTATTCAACTTCTGGTAAATCGAATCCTTTGGGCCCACCAATGGATAGTGCTTTGTCTGTGTCTGTCCACTTGTTACTTGGTGCGATCCCAAGAACAAACACAACCAGCCCATATCGATAGTCTGGAGTGCCCACGGCTTCACCAGTATCAACATCGCCAACGACAATCAAATCAGGCACTGAGCAAACAACTTCACGATCGATACGAGCAACTATATTCTCGTTCTTGAATGGAATCGTCATCTTTGAGGTACTGGGGCCGAGCTCTTCAATGGTCACCTCCCCCCATACATGGCCCTTAAACAGCTTTCTCTCGACGCTGACGATTTTACCCGTGAAGAGATGCTTTCCAGAATTACCAACAGAGTTTAATATGGCTTCTGGAATTCTGGAGATGTCAGAGTGCTGCCTGGCAACTCTCACAGCCTTACCGATCCTCCAGGCCAGCGAAAGGGAGCCATGGATAGCCTTTTCCATCACAACGTCAGGCGTCATTGGTGGGTTGACGAGATCAACGATGCAACCGATTTCAGCCAACGATGCTCTCAGCACCTTCTCCAACAGGAAATCACTCTTGGACTCGGAGACAATGACTGTGTTCTTATTTCCATTACTGATGACTGTCGGTGGGTAAACCGGAGAATCGTCATGGTTCAGAGCTGTGGGAGTAGTCTGCCAGTGAGTTGGATAGGCTCTTCCCATGAGGTCACAATCAACAACGGGGATGCTGGTCTTGGATGATAGCCTGAATGGGCAAAGACCGTTAGATCCGCCAATCTCAACTGGAAATACCAACTTGGAAGACTTTCCCATAAACTTATCCATGACTTCAATGGCGTCTATCAGTCCTGGGCCTTCAAGCTGCTCATTGGAAACAGTTGGCGATCCGGCACAGCAGACAGATCCGATAAGACCACCATTTGCAGTATACTTGTGGGCGTCTTTAATGTCAACAATGCTCAGAGCCTTGCCATTTCTCAACAGGTTTCTCGCTGCCAGGAAGAAAGGGTAAGGATCACCACCGCCTCCGCACCCGAGAATATAGGTGCCAATTCTCAAGAGTTCAAGATCTACCTCTGAAACAATCCAAACTCTCTCACTATCAACATATGGAGTGTAGGTGGCGTAGTCGATATCGTCAAGCTCAATGGTAGTTTTGACAGCGGCAGCAGCGGAGTTCTTTTCAATTGGCTCAGTTTCAACACTGAGTGTTTCGCTGTAGTCATCCGAACCGGCTGCGTTTGCTCTCAATTTATCGTAGTCAACATCTCCAATCAACTTGACAGTGAATTCATAGGTATTAGAGACGTAAGGAATAGGCTCGCAAGAAACAAAGACAACATCAAGGCTTGACTCAAGAGCACCTTTGTCCAGCGCATGTGCTTTTGCTTTATTCTTCAACTCATCTAGAACTTCGTCTTTATCAGTGTCTCGAAGCTGCATGAAACAGGACATCTCGGAAGAGATTTTCCCCATGGCAGCGCCAATGGCGTTGGCAACGTTGTAAAACTCTGGGAGTACAACACGAGACGCACCCTTGAGTGTCTTAGGAACAATGAAAGAACCGCCCCCAACAGCCAAAACAGTGATATCATCTGGAGATGTTTTCATTCGATCAATCACCTTCTCAAGCATTGCAGAGACTCTCTCTTGGAACTTGCTGATGAAGGCACTGCTGAAATGGCCAATGACCTTCGAACGATCTCCGATCTTCAGAGTCTCATCAATTGCCGATGAAACGTCAGAGACTGTTGTCTCGCTTCCACCAAAGATTCGGGCACGTTGTAAGATCTCAGCACCAGTGGACTCCGGACCAACAAAGACATCGTCACCCACATGCTTGACAAGGGAACCACCACCCAAGCCAATACTTTCCACGTGCGGCATAGAGAAGTTAACTCTGACGCCACCCACAGTACTGTACGAAGATGACTGACGAGGAAATCCACTTGGTAATAGCAAACCAACATCTGAAGTAGTTCCCCCAACATCAACCACAATTGCAGTTTGACCAACAGTGTTACCCAAAAATGAAGCACCACGCATAGAGTTTGTGGTTCCAGACGAGAAAGTTTTGATGGGACACTTCATTGACTCAGCAGCGGATAGAACCGTACCGTCATTTTGAGTAAGAAGAACTGGACACAGCAAGCCAATACGTCTAACACCAGAAATGAATGAGGTAATGATCTTCTCTGAGAATGGCAAGATAGAGGCATTGAGAATGGTCGCATTCTCTCTCTCAATAAAGCCAACGCCAGATACCTCATGCGAAACCACCACCCTTATTCCAGGGATTTCATTCAAGATGAACTTCTTGACTTGGTCCTCCTGCTCTGGCTTGAGAGATGCAAAAACCCCAACCACCGCAACAGATGTCAACCCCTTCGCTTTGATAATCTCAACGTGCTCCATTAGTTGCTTCTCGTTGAGTGAAGCAATCTCACGACCATCCACATGGAAGCCACCGTCTAAAAGTCCAGTGTGTCCTTCAATTATTGATTTCAAACCATGAGGGAAGTCTGAGAATGGCGGAATTTGGTGAGAATAAGGACCGCATAGCCTAAGAACAGCAACTTTGCAAAGTCTTGCCTCATCCTGCTCAATAACGGCATTAATGAAGTGGGTAGTACCGATGGTAACCGATGCCACTTGCTCCTTCCGAATGTCTGGTCGCTCATGAAATAGTCTTGAGATACCTTCACAAATACCGATAGTGACATCGGCGGTAGTGACGGCTTTGTTCCAGCTCAAGACGCCCTCGGTAGGATTAGATATGAGCTTAGGATCAATGAGAACAGAGTCAGTGTTGGTTCCACCAACGTCAACGCCGATGAGCAGCGTTTCGGACTGTGTCATGATTTATTTGCAGCGATATGGGGTGACCATTGTACTTCTAGACATTGGAACAATCGAAGGCCATCAAGTGATATATATGGAGAGTTCCATTTCGGGAAAGCCTAGGACTGTCGAGATAGAAGCTAACGCCGCCATCAGGGTAGTTTAGTTACATCATGATCCCGCCACCAAGATTCGAACCCCTGAATTGAGCTGCTCGAGTTAGGCCCTTTTCGAGACTAGGCTCCGAGACTAGTCCCAATGTTTCTCCTCCACCGCGACCGCCACCTCTTCTTATCAGTGCGATTAAGGTGGACTAAGAATACAAGCCAAATGTGAGCACAATAGCGTTTGCCTAATCAAGGAAGAGCTCACCATTTGGGAATTATGTGGTTGGAGTCGGCGAAAATCTTGCTCGTGAGTTTGATGGCTATCAAAATTAATAAGAGATAAGTTTCTCAAGGTTTAAAGGGCAAGTTCGGCCCGTACACAGGCTGTGCACTTTAGGAACATCACAATTCAAGTAACGCAGATATGCCTGTTAAAGAGCAAGACAATCTCAGATTGCCAGTTGTTGACTTTGGGCCTTTCCTAACTGGCACCCTGGAGGGAAAGCTAAGCACAGGAAGAGCCATGGTGGAAGTGATGAAAGAATTTGGGTTCATGTATGTCATTAACCATGGAATTCCAGAGCAGGACCAAGATAGAATGTTTCAATGGAGCAGAAGGTTTTTCACACTGAGTGATGAGCAAAAGTCGAAGTGCCCTCATCCAACCATCGGTGCTCACCACAGGGGCTATTCCTCTGTAGGAAAGGAGAAAGTATCGCAGTTAGTGTACGACGAAGAAGAACTTGAGAAGTTGAGAAAGGTGCCTGACGTGAAAGAATCTTTTGACTGTGGCAATGAGCATGGTGTCAGATATCATAACATCTGGCCTGATGAGTCCGACATTCCAGGATTCAAAGAGTACTGCCTCTATTACTTCAAGATGTGCGATGTTGCTGGTAAGAACTTTCTCAGGGCCATCGCTCTAGGGTTGGGACTCGAAGAGGAGTTCTTCCTTCCTTTTCATGATAAATCTGACAATCAACTGCGCTTACTCCATTATCCACCTACTGATGTGGGTAAGCTCTTATCAGGAAAGACAGAGAGAATTGCTGCTCACACAGATCATGGTACATTGACGCTACTTTTACAAGACGAATGTGGAGGACTTGAGGTGGAAAGTCCTTATGAAAAAGGAACATTTATTGCTGCGCCCTACGTCCCCGGATCCTTAGTTGTAAACACCGGCGATTTCCTTCAAAGATGGTCTAATGATTTGCTCAAGTCCACTTTGCACAGGGTTACAGCACCACCAGTTGGACCAAAGAAAGGCGTCACTCAAGCACGATACTCTCTACCATTCTTCATCTCGGCCAACAAGGATAGAACGATTCAGGCTCTAGAGGGTACCTACAACGATGAGAATCCAATGAAATATGAGCCTATTAATTCGGGGGATTGGTTGGCGATGAGAATGAATGCCACTTACTGAATCTTTAATGACATGACGTCGATTGTATTTTATTGTAAGGAACTTTGTGTGTCTACCTAGAGCTCGCTATGATCGATTAAAATTAATAGCTTATGCAACAGCCGCAACTGGCGTCTTTCCAGGACATTCAAGATCTTTGTAGAACTGATAACCGACAACATCACCGTAGTCGCAATATCTAGCGGAGAATCCCAGAGAAGAAATGGAGTCAAAATCCTCCCTAGAGAGTGCAACACCTTGACCAACTAAGTTCTCATCAATGCGGGAAGGAGTGACGGACTTTGGGATGACAGATACGCCTCTCTGGAGAGCCCATCCAATAAGAAGCTGTGCAGTGGTTTTGCTAGTCTTCTTGGAAATTTCGACAACCTTTGGGTGGGAAAGGATTCTTGGCTCGCCACTCAGCTCGTAAGATGGGTTTTGATTACCGAAAGCGGAGTAGGCAGTGACATGAATGCCGTGATCCTGGTGAAGCTTCAAAAACTGATCTTGCTTCAAGTAAGGATGCATCTCCATCTGGTGAACAGCAGGCTTGATCGAGCAATTGCTGATCAGGTCTTCAAGCTCAGACATGGAGAAATTAGAGATCCCGATGGCTTTCACCTTGCCAGTGCTCAGAAGGCGCTCCATAGCTCTCCAAGTGTCAACATAAGAGATATCACGGACCAGGAAGTTGCCTTTCAAAAATTCCTCTCTGTCATGGCTGACAGGATAGTGCATCAAGTACAGATCAACGTATTCTAGTCCAAGCTTCTTCAAGGACTCATCCAGGCCCGGTTCAACGTCTTCTGGCGCATGATGGGAGTTCCATAATTTGGTGGTGACAAAGTACTTCGATCTGTCCAGACCAGCTTCCTTTATACCTTCGCCAACTTCCTTCTCATTACCGTAAATGGCTGCAGTGTCGATGAGTTTGTATCCGCTCTTTAGGGCGTGGACAGTAGCTTTTCTGACGGCATCGGGTGGAGATTGCCAGGTACCCAAGCCAACCATTGGCATGTCCACACCTGGGGCAATAGTCACAGCTGGAACTCCTTCAAAAGTGGTAGACATTTGACTAGATTTTGTGCTCTAGGATCGGACCATCTCAGCGTAATAGTTCTTGCACTGTCGGAATTCGCTTTATGTTATAGTCTTCCCAAGCAGATGTGCCAGCGGCGGGATTCGCAGTTCACGTGGGAGTCGAAGTGCCAAAAGAGGATATAGTTCCAACTTGAAGCGTGCGATAAGAGTTATCTAAGGAAACCCCGCCACCAGAGTGGAGGATGGCTTATCGCTCACCACTGGTCTAGTCTCTTAGTATAAGCCCCAGCCTTTCCTTAGGCCCCGGGTCTCAGATCGCGAATCGCCGCTATGCATATCTATGATTTACTGATAAGGATCTCGAAGTGCATTACGTTTTCAATGATGATGCCAATATCTCGCTAAGCTTGGGAGCTAGTGCAACTACTTCCGGGGAATTGCACGCTGCGCAATTGAGTATGCCGGTAGAGATCAGTGCAGACACAAAAGGCCCTATTCTTTGCCCACACCCAGGGTGTGGGAAGACGTTCAAGCGGGCAGATTACCTCACGAGGCATCGCTCAACGCACAACAACTCACGACCTCATGTTTGCGGCTCCTGCTCTGTGTCGTTCACAAGACGAGACATTTTGAACAAACACCTGAAGTCAAAATCACATCTTTTAGGTGGTACACGGCGAGGTGTTTTCATCCACTCTAACATTGAACCTTCCAAAATAAAGAAACAAGACACCTCCAGTGCCTTGCTGATAGAAGACGTTATATCAAAAGGTGACAAATTCTCCAATGTTTCCAACTCTTCAGAGGATCCATTTTCGTGGCTATTTGGTGAGCATACGCTGAATCTAGAGCATATATCTGAGTTTAGCAATCAGGAGTTCTTGGCTCCTACACCTACTTCAGCTAGGCAGCTAGATGACTCCGTCGAGGGAACCCCCTTGAGTCATGATTTTATCGTCCAGGACTTCGGATTTTACGATAGCACAGTAAATTCAATACAAAACTGTTTGAGGGTCTTCAATGTTCCTTTGTCGCTCTTTTCTAAGGCACAGATGAATTTGTATTTGTCACATTATTGGACAAATTTTGATTGCATGTATCCAGTCATCCACAAGCCGACGTTCGATGTCAACAGTATTGATGGTACAGAGCTGAATTCCATATTCATCTTAACAATTGTCTGTATTGGGATGATGAGTATTTCGAATAATCACAAGAAAGATCATGATCAGCATGAGAGGATATCCCGGAAGGTCCAAACCCAACTGAGAATAAAAATTCTGACTTGCTTAGACGCAATGGAATATAACCTGTCTTTTGTGCCACTCAAACTCTTACAGTCACTATTGCTGAATAATGTTTTTCTGCTGTATTATGGAGATTCATCCTTGCAGACCAAGTTTCATGTCTATTTTCCAGTAGCTGTGAACATTCTTCGTGAGTTGAAGCTTTTTGTTGAACTGTCTGAACCCATTTGTGATCCTACAAATTTTAACTATGCCTCCTGGTGCCAATGGATAAGATTTGAAAGCTTGAAGAGACTTGCCCTTGTGACCTATGCACTGGATACCCAATCGAGCTTCCTGGGGTCCAGAGCACCGGTGATATCTGTTTTTGAGATACAAATGGAAATGCCCTACACTGATTCCGTTTGGCTTGCTGAAACATCGGAAGCGTTCATTATGGAGTATCAGAGGCTGCCAAGGGAGTTTGTACAGAGGCCCGATAGAGAAGAAGGAATGTATTATGAACACAGGCGGTATGAGGCAACGAAGGAAAGCTCAAACAACGGCATCCTGGTCCCAAACGTTCGCAACGAGGGGAGATGGCCAAATCTTTTATGGAGTCTCAAGAGACTTTTCCAGCAGTACAAGGAGTATGACAGGGAATACCACTACAACTGTTTCTCCCAGTTTAGTCGATTTATTTTGCTACATGCTTCACTTTCCCTGGTGGGGGAGCTGCGCAACAACAGATCGGTCTTCTCAGATTTGAAGAGGTTCGTTCCGAAGGGAAGTATGAATGATATTGCATCAAAGATCGAGCATGGGCTTTTCCGTTGGAGGCACTACTTTCAAGTCAATATATCCAAATCGAACGAGGCACTGTCTGAAAAAGGCTTCCAAGCTGGCAAAGCATCGGCATTGAACATTTACGATACCTCAGCAATCTTCTGGGCAAACATCACCCTCCACAACTTGGGGCTATTGGGACTGTACTGTAAGTTCTCTATGATTACAATGTATTGTCGCACAGCTTTCAAAGCGAGTGCAGGATTCTCTCACTTGAACACAGACTCACCGGGGCGAATGCGATACAAGACAATCGAAGAAGCGAGGAACAAGTTCCATGTGCAGTCGTGGGCAAGATCTAAGGATGGAGAACATTCCTTAATTCAGGCTTGTCTGCTACTGCGTACGGTACTGAGCGATGAGACCATGTGCTACAGAATTCCTCACCTCCCCAAATCTGTTCATATGGCAGCCTTGATTTGCTGGTCTTACTATCACGCACTGATGGAATCGCCGTCACACCTACACAGTCAGCCACTTAAGTATTCAATTCCTGTCAAAGATGACGCCTTGAAGCTGATCTCCTTTGTCTTGGATGCGGGAGATGACAGCGAAGGTACCACAAAGTACAACACCTCAGGGGTTGGTGAGGCAAGACTGTGGCTCAAAAGCCTCTTAGTATACGTTGAAAATGCCCTGGAGTCCACAGGCCGGACAGTGTCGTTAGATCCCGGCTTTGAGAGATTTTTGTTAACCTTAGCGGGCCTAATTTAAAAGCTTCACTGTAAGATCTTTGTGTCGTGAGTCGCGATGATGTAGTGATTCTGATAAAGGTGCCCTTGAGGCACGTCGGTGGGGGAAGGGTGGAGGGTGGAGGGTGGAGGTGCGGAATGAGACCCAGCGCTGTATGTGGCTACTTCGGGAGTCCTTATCGAGCATTTGATATTTAAATCCTTGACCAGCAGGAAATGCAAATACACGGAGTACTATATGGCAGGTATTAACAAAAGAAAGACAACGTCCATACTATGCCATCAAAGACTACAGAGAACGAGGTCCCAGTAGTCGATTTTGGACCCTTCCTCAAGGGTACCCCACAGGATAAGGTTTTGGTTGGAAAGGCCATGGTTGATGTGATGAGAGAATATGGATTCATGTACATCATTAACCATGGAATATCGTTTGAGGACCAGCAGAAGATGTTTGAGTGGAGCAAGAAATTCTTTAAGCTTTCTCATTCGCAGAAGATCAAGTGTCCTCACCCTCCTGAGGGCGCCAACCACAGAGGATACTCATCTGTCGGCCAGGAAAAAGCATCACAAGCTATCTTCATGACTGAAGAAGATAGAGAGAAAGCAGAGAAGATACCAGACGTCAAGGAGTCGTTTGACCTGGGAAATTCGACACATAAACGCTTCGAGAACCTGTGGCCAGACAAAGAAGATATCCCAGGATTTAAAGAATACTGCATCTACTACTGGAACATGTGCAACGCAACCAGCAAGAATTTTCTCAAAGCGATTGCCTTGGGCATGGACCTAGAAGAAGAATTCTTTTTGCCTTATCATACTGAGTCAGACAATCAATTGAGACTGCTACACTACCCGCCAACCGATGAGTCCAGCCTCAAGTCTGGCAAAACGGAGAGAATTGGTGCGCATACTGACTTTGCTACGTTAACAATGCTTCTACAAGACGAGTGTGGTGGCCTTCAAGTCGAAGACCCTTACACCCCGTCGTTGTTTCTGGATGCGCCCTATATCAAAGGATCGCTTGTCGTCAATACGGGCGACTTCCTGCAAAGGTGGTCAAACGATACACTAAAGTCAACGCTTCACAGAGTGACTGCCCCACCAGTTGATTCAGCTTCTGGAACCACGCGAGAAAGATTCTCTATACCTTTCTTTGTCGGTGCAGATTGGGATAAGGTGATAGATGTGCTGGAAGGGACGTATTCCGAGGATAACCCGAAGAAGTACGAGCCTATAACCGCTGGAGAGTACCTGAAGATGAGACTTGACGCTACTTACTGACCAGCGGCTTCTATTTTACACAGTGAATAAACAATGGAACTCTTCATTCCGGGTATTCAATGTAGTACTTCCCCAAATGAGCAAGAAGGTACCTTACCTCTCCGTTGTGTTCAAAGAGTAAATGAGAGATACTTTCAAATGTATTACATGAAAAGCCATAAAAGAGCGTAAAATTAGATATTATACCGAAAGAGAAGACCAGCTTCGACACCGATAGACTAAAGAAATTGAAATTAGGAGCTGATGTCTTTGACATTGACGTGAATATCAGCTTTGGACTCAGAAATGGCACTGGTGTGACTAGAATCATCGAGATCTGTTCCCTCGTACTCGCTGAGCTGCTCACAGTCTTCAATGTATGGTGCTTCCAAGCCAAGACCAGCTGGTGGGAAAAAGTAGTTGATAACAACGTGTGCAGCCATAGTGACGAACATACCAAACAAGTAAGTCAAATTGTACAGTTTCTCATAGCCCTTGCTCATAGGATAGCCACCAGCGGAGCAAATGAGACCTGGAAGAGTCGGCAGAGAGCCAATGGCAATGGAGCCGATACCTCTCCAGTTAATACCCCATTTGTAGTTGTAAATGGAGTTTTCCGTTCTGTAAAGATCTGGCATACGATACTTCATTTTTCTAACGAAGTAAAAGTCTGCAACAGCACAGCCAACTAGTGGACCGACAAACACAGCGAAACCCGAGATGACAGTCAAGAAGACGCCTGAAGTGGAGAGCAATTTCCATGGCTGGAAGCAAAGACCCAACACAGACATGACATACGAGCCTCTTCTGATGTTAATGTATTTTGGGGAGAAACCAGCGATGTCCATGCCTGTTGAGCAAGCAGTCAAAAGAACAGCTTGCCAAAGCTGACCGGAGATAATACCGAAAGAGGCGAAGAAGATAGCAGCTCTTGAAGAGGAGCTGAAGTCATAGTATTCCAGCAGAGCAGGAAGCAAGGTGACAGGATTCCAGTAAATAGCACCAAGAGTTGGCTCCATAGCGGCGGAAGCAAAAATACCCATAGCACCGGTGACGAAGCCTGTGATTGGAGCACTGAGGATTTGAGAGTAGTTTGGAGCGAACCGGGTCTTAGCGTAACGAGTCCAGTCACTTTGCCCCAAGATACCGGAGTTGGAACCACAAACGGTGTTGATCATGAAGAAAACGCCCCAAATAGGACTGAAGCCACTCTCAGTGGTGCTCTGTTTATCCCACAAAGGACCAAGCTTACCACCATTAGAGTGGACAGCCCAGCCAAGGATACCGAAGAAAGAGCCAGTTTGGAGAATAAAAGAAATGTGAACCATTGTTTGCATCTTCTCTGGAGGTGTGAGCATCACAAAGCAGAAGAGAACGACACCGGTCATGACTCCAACAAGCTCAATCTTCGTCAGCGGACTCCAGTCAGAGAAAGGCTGCCCCATAGGTCCGGAGACGGCACTCGGCCAGAGAGCGCCATAAGTTCCAACAAATCCTTGTCCAATATAGTAAAAGTGAGAGCCCTGCCAGATGCAAGCCACAAATGATTTGATTGCAATTGGTAAGTAGCAGCCATAGAAACCGAAAGCCGCACGGGAAGTAACGGTGTATCCGATTCTCCATTTCTGACCAATAGCACCGATCACACAACAAAGAAGACCAACGAGCAGCCAGCCGACAGCCATGGCTACTAGGGCTTGCTTACAGTTCAATCCATAAGCCAAAGCACTCGAACCCATTGACCAAGTCGGAATACCCATACCAGCTACGGCCCAGTAGCCGAAGTAGGAAGCAGCGGTCCAAGTTTGCCTGTCTCTTGGGGTTGGGATCAGATCTCTATTCACCCATTTGGAGTCTTCGAATTCGTCGTGTTCCTCTTTTCTGACAGCAAGAAGCTCTGAAAGCGGCAGGCCCTCTGGATTGGTGATGACCCTCTTGACCCAAAGATCGTTGTAGAACGCCTTGACGCCTGCAGTAGAGACCTTCATCTCTCAGTGTTTTCAATACTATTCAAGCTAGCATATACTGGGCACTGAAGGTGAAAGATGGCTCCTCCATAGGCCTTATATAGCCAACAAGTCGGTGGGGGGCAGTAACAGTGTCCGAAACGTTGCGTGTGGTAAATTATGAGTAAGATGCGATAAACCCCAGAAAGTGGGACTGGAGATAGGAACCATGGGCCTAGGTTTGACAGACTAGGTTTCGTAGACTATGGGCCTCACAGGGTCTGCAGAGGGACTAATTAAAAGCAATCAATGTCTAATCTCTATCATCTGGGCTTCGAATGGGTCTCAATTAAGGGGCCTAGAACGTCATAATTTTCTCTGGAATACCCAGACTACCTCATGCGCAGCTTGCTCAGGAGCTTCACCGGGGTCTCAGAATCTTTTTTCTTGCAGGTGAAAACGATAGCTAGTCCCTGGCTAGTCCCTCATAGATCCGACCGCCACTCGCGACTTCCTGAACGGGCTCGAAAGCGCGTCGTGATGTGATAGCTGATCTTACCGCTTGAATTTCCAGTCCTTATCTTTCAGAAATTCGAGTCCGAGTCCCAAAGCTTAGTAGGAGAGTCTTGGTGGCTGGTGAACAACACCGGTGGAGTTTAGAGATTAAGTAGTGCGTGAACCAAGCCATATGCATCGTGATAAGGCAACAATAAGTTGTACAGTGAGCCCAGGCAACATGCTGTAGATACATTTAGGACTCGCGCTATAGCGAAGCTTCAAAATCTCTCTATTTCGAATTCTTCAATAATCCACGCAGTAATATATTTTGGCTAGTTTATCTACGATCACACATGATTCAAATCACACCGTCTCTTTAATTTCCATTCTTTATATACAATTAGGCTGTAGAGTCCCATGACTTGAGGTTGTAGGTCAAGCTCTTCCAAACATCAGCCGGCAGCTCATTGGAGAGTGGCTGGAATAGGTCGAAGAGCTTCTCTGTCTCTTGATCCAATGTTGGCGGCGATAGAGAAAATGTGTTGGTGATATTATTAAGAAGAACTGTGTTCGGACTTGTCTCTGAAATCACCTTGAGGTCAGCGTTGCTGTCCGGGGCGCCAGCAGTTGGAGTATCCCTTATCTTGTCGAAAAGCGCATCCAGTTCCTTTAATCTCACCTCATTCTCCAATGCTGTGAAGTTTCCGGAGTCACACATTGTTTTGTTCAGATCTCTACCAATGTGGACAAGTGCATCGTGGCCTGAGGTCATATAGAGAACCAACAACGATGAAAACAGGTAACGAGCATCCCAGAAGCCATACTGCGAGAACATGCCGACTTTCCTCAGCTCCCAAAGTATATTAATATTGGATGATGCAGCACTAACGCACTTCTTGATGGCTTGCTGGTATCCCGTTCTCTGGCCCATAAATGTGGACAAGAGCAATGGTCGGATGGTGATAATCACAGTTTGATTCAGTCTGAGGTATAAGTTTGCGTTCGTTCTATCTGTTGGATTAATGATCGAAGATCTCATCTTCTCTGGAAGTCTTTGCTGGAAATTCGACAGCTTAGTGAGACACTTCAAAAGATCAGAGGTTGTTTTCTTCGTTGTTGGTTTGTAAACAGTCTTCATGACAAAAAGTATGATCTCACTTAGCTGAGAACTCAACTTCAGAATATCTGTCTTGAAGTTGTCATTGAGCTGCATGTAAGGGTCAATGGGCACTGTGATATCATCTGTATCCACGTGGACCGGCAATCCAAGCTTGGCAGACCAAATCACATCCATGCATTCGCAAGTCCACCAAAGTCTTCTTCTTCTTTCCTGCTCTTCAATAGGCAAAGAAGGTGTTCTTCTGTGTAGTCCAAGTACTAAACAAGATCTAATAGCTAGACCATAGTAAGCACATGCAGTATGAGATCTGTTCAAGCCTTGTTGATAAAAAGCTATCAGTAAGAGAGTTTGAATGAAGCGAATTGTTGGCTCCTCGTATCTTGGGATGAAGTGTTTCAAAGCCATCTTAAAATAATAAATACCTGGTGCTTCTTTCCCGCTTGATTCGTTCATGTACTGCTGCCCAACTGCGAGTGTGACAAACAGATAACTCAGATCCTCTCCTGTCTCATAAATCCTGGAGACGTCCTCCTGCAGTGTCTTTCGTTCATCGAAAAGATAGTACTCTTGACCGAGGAAGAGCATCACCTTCTCCATGAGGAACAAGGCGTAGTCTCTGGGAGGAAGCGGTACATCCGGCGTTGGAACGTCTTTATAATAGTATCTCAGTGCATTTGTTTGATCGACATCAATGTCCAAAAATGAATACAATGAACTATCGGTGGTACCCGAGGTTTGGAACACGTTCTCATCCAGCACGTCGTCCGGAGTGTTCGATCTATTGGTGAAGCTGCTATTCTGGGTGTTCACAGGAGCAGTGTTCTCAGACTTGGAAGGGTTGGGGAGAGAGTTCTCGAGCTCTTTGATACGCTGCTCTAGTTTCAAAATGTCCGACTCATGGACTGTGACGACCCTGTCCCGCTCCGGGTATTCACAAGGTTTGGCTGTTTGCGCACAGTTACGACAGATGGGCTTTTCACCCGAACACTTGATTTTGTGTGAGCGACATCTGTGGCATGCCAAGTGAGAGCGACCAGTGTTCTTCACCGACAAATAATGAATAGTTGTAGACATCTTCTTTGTCTCCTGTTGTATGTGTCACTGCTTCTTTTACCGTGGTGTCAAGAGGCAGCAGCGAGGGCCACGATTATGGGGTAGTATAATTGGAGTGTCCGACGGTAAGTACAGAAGAGTGGGCGGCCAGAAACACCCTTTGAACGATTCACAAGCGCTACTTACTACTTGGATCTATAGTATTGTAAGCCCGACTAATCCAAAGCATTGGTTTGTGCGCGACACCCAAACACCTCAATAAAATAAGCCCATAAGCAGCGGAACTCCTATCCCGCCATCGCGGAGTTTGTCTGCTTTTTTAAGGCATTCCCGCGCATCGATCACAATCAGATCGAGACGAGCCGTACATATGGCATTTAGCCTCTAATGATGATGCATTATGTGGTGTCTATATGTACAATATGATTTATGCAAAGATTGGGTTCAGCTCACCCTTTGGACCAGCCAGGGTAGAAGGACCCCTCTTCAAGTATTCACCAGAGCCTAGCTTTCCGAGCACACCACCGTTGTCTCTGTCCCAGGCGACATTGCCTCTAAGGACCGTGTATCTTGGCCAGTTAGTGAATCTCATACCTTCAAATGGAGAGTAGTCAATGTCGTGGTGAAGCATGCTATTGTCGAGCACAAATGGGTCCATCTTCCCCTTTGGATACCAAATGGTGAAGTCAGCATCGTAACCGATACCAATGGTACCCTTTTTGTCGCTGAGACCGTAGAGCTTTGCTGGATTAGTGGAGCACAATTCCACGAACTTCTGTGGTGTAATTCTTCCTGTCTCAACACCATAGCAGAACAGCAATGGCAATCTGGTTTCAATACCCGGAAGACCGTTTGGAACCTGCTTATAGTGTGGAAGACCGTTCACGATACCCATTTTCTTACCGCTTGGGTGGTCGTACTTGGATGGGGCATGGTCACTGGAGAACACAGTCACGGTGCCATTAATGATGTTTCTCCAAACACCTTCGAGCTCCTTTTGTTCTTGTCTCAATGGTGGTGAGCAAATGTACTTCGCGCCTTCGAAACTGTCTTCAGGATGCTTGTGATGGTGGCAGTCGTGTTTGAGATAATCACTCGTGAGGAACAGGTACTGAGGGCATGTCTCGGCGTAGATCGGAGTCAATTGCTTCTGGGCGTTCTCAACATGACTGAGAGCAAGTTCAGATGACATGTGAACGATAAGAATTGGAACATCAATCAATTTTGCAAGAGAAATAACTCTGTAAGAAGCCTCTTCCTCGGCCTCAATTGGTCTAGAGACCGAGTGGAAGTATGGGTCTGTCATTTTCTTCTCTTGAAGTTTCTCGTTGATAAAGTCAATGACATCAGAGTTCTCGGCGTGAATCATGGTGGTCATCTGCAGCTTTCTAGTCTCCAACAAGATCTCCAAGAGCTGAGAGTCACTCAACTTGTATCTTGGGTAAGTGGTGTAAACCTTAATACTGGTGATACCCTCCTTCCCAATTGTCTCCGGAAGCTGCTTCAAAAGCTCAACACTCGGGTCAGATACAATCAAGTGGAAGCCGTAATCACAGTAGGCACCGACAGAAGCTCTCTTGTGGTAGTCACCAACGATCTCCTTTAAATCATGCACACCCTTTGGCTGGATAGCGAAAGGAAGGATGGTAGTGTTACCACCGGCAATAGCCGATCTCGAGCCGGACTCGAAGTTGTCACCAGTTGGAGCGTTGTCCTGGTCGAGGTGGACGTGGGAGTCAATACCACCTGGAGTTATGTATCCTCCTTGGGCATCAATGACTTTCTTACCTTCCAAAGGCTTGGTGGTCATGGTCTCGATGACACCATCGTTGATACCAACAAACACAGATGGCGGAAGGATATCAGAAGCAGTGACGATATAACCGTTGTGAATAACAAGATCAAACATTGTAATGAGTGTGAATTGTGAGGGAAGCCATGTTGGAAGAGGGACAAGACTAGAAAGTGCGCGGAGATGGTTTATAAGAGGGTCTTGCCCCTGGCGATGAGCGGGATAAGACGATCGGAAAATCTCACGCGCTTCTCCGATAATCGATGGGGACTGGAACCCACGATTCCCCGTACTGTACATGCAGCTTTCTATAAAGACAGACCGGGATAACCTCTTACCCTTCACCGAGCGTGGCTTCAAAGCCAACAAGCCAAAATGACAATGAAGAATATTGAAGAGCTCCCATCCGTGGGCTCTGGAGACAGTATCAAGGTGCTATTGTTAAATCCGAACGCTACTCAGGTCATGACGCTTAACTGCCTGAAGATGGCAGAAGCCCATCTGGCCCCAGATGTCAAACTATACGGCTATACGGCCCCGAAGCCAGCTCCATCGACTATTGAGTGTCATCTAGATGGTGTCCTGTCCTCTGCAGTGGCCTTCAAGGACTCATACGACTACATTGGCCAGGTCGATGCTGTTCTAGTAGCTTGCTTCTCTGACCACCCTCTTACCAACTGTCTCCGTGAAGAGTTCGACGTGCCTGTCTGTGGTATCTTTGAAGCTGGCATCTATACAGCCAGAATGATCGGTGGCAAGTTCGGAATCCTCACCACTGTTCAGAGATCCTCAATTAGACACGGCCACTCGGTCAGAGCTATGGGCCTTGATGGGTTCTGTGCTGGCCTACTTAGTACCAATCTGAAAGTTGCAGAGCTCCACACAAAGCCAAGAGAAGAGGTTCTGGGACTGATGGCCAATGTCGCTACTAAATTGGTCGACCAGGGTGCTGATGTGTTGATTCTTGGATGTGCGGGCATGTCCGATATGCAACAGGCCGTTACTGATGCTGTCAAGATCAGAGGAGTTCAAGTTGTTGATGGTGTTGTCTCTGGTGTTAACATTCTTACTGGCTTAGTGAGAAGCGGACTGAAAACCTCAAGCATGGGCCTCTTCTGTAGCAGTAAGGAGGCTAGAGAAACCAGAGGACAGAACTATATATAGAGATTAATGTAACTTCACTTTAGCCAATGAGATGTATCATTTGCTATTTATTTTGAGATCTGAGTGCACTAGAGCGTTATCGGGATTTCGACCCTTCTAACCCGAGATGGGGATGCATCTCCGCCATCGATATAAAGGCCTGGGCGCGCACTCGCTTACACGTTGAAGAATTCATTTCTCAATCCTCCTCCTATAACGATGACTGCAAGCAAACCAAGGGTCCTTTATATTCCATGGGACAACCCTGTCCACGACGAGGAAGCATGGAAGACGCTGAATGAGAACTTCGAGCTCGTGAACTACGATTTCAACACTGTTGAAGAGTACATGGAAGAGCTCAAGAAGCCAGACTACGGTAAGATTGGACATATTGACGCTATTTGCCGTTCTGCATGGCTGAAATCCAACCCTTACATCCACCACTACATTTTGAGAGATGACCCAATAAGACTACTGCCAGAGTCTTGTAAGATCATTGTTCAATCTGGCCACGGATACGACATTGTTGACGTTGATTACTTGAGCTCCAAGGGCGTCGTGTTTTGCAATTCTCCAGACTCTTGTACCCGTGCCACCGCCGATGTTGGTGTCTACCTGGTACTGTCCTCATTCAGATATTTGACATTTGCTGAGCACTGCGTGAGAACACCAGGTGCTTACTACGATTCCCAGGAGATCGCAAACATTGCAGATGATCCAAATGGCAAGACGCTGGGAATTGTTGGCCTGGGTGACATTGGTATGCTCGTCGCAAACACATGTAAGAGCTTGGGTATGAACGTCGTTTACCACAACAGAAAGAATAAAAACATCGACGGCTTGACCTACTGTGAGACGATCGACGATTTGTTCGCTCAGTCTGACTGTATCTTCATCGCTTGCCCATACACCCCGCAAACACGCCATTTAATCAACCACGCTGCTTTCGAGAAAATGAAGCCAAAGGTTCGTCTCGTAAACATTGCCAGAGGCCCAATAGTCGAGGAAGCGGCTGTTATCGATGCCATTGAGAGAGGCCAATTGGTAGGTGCGGGATTCGATGTCCACGAGTTCGAACCGAAGATCAGTGAAAAGCTCTTGAACAACTGGAAAATCACGCTAACACCGCACGTTGGTGTCTGCACTAGAGATAGTTTCCAAAACTTCGAGAAGAAGTGTGTCAAGAACCTGATGCAGTTTTTCTACGGTAAGGAGAGGCCGCACACTGTTGTCAACTCTGAGGTCTACGACGAGAAGTATGGATCCAAGCTGTAAGTGAACCTAGTTGATAGATCTTAAACCTTAATGCACGAATACTGTTCTAAACCCCGATCCGAGTAGGACTCTAATTATACTATCATACGATTCATGAATGCTGGCGAGTTGGCTCGGCCCCCCATCATATTCAAGTTGAGATAGGGAAACTATCCAGACAAGTGAAGACAATCCTCGCCATGACACATAAAACGATCTTTCTGCATAAAACCCTGAACCTTCTAAGCTCCGCGCATGAAGGCGGCCCAGGCCCGAGCTCAGATCGGAGAACTTTTCTAGAATCCCGAGACCAAGACAACAAAGCGCAGAGAGATTCTCTATCTGGAGTGATATCGCAGGAGGGCGGGGCGAGCACAAGCATTTTGCCTATCTATAGATCTACTCCGGGTTCATCTCTACGCCTGGAAACAACGCATTGTCCTTAGAATTGGAGGTACGTTACTTCAGAATAATAGTACATTTCCGCTCTTTTCACGCCCAATTGCAGTAAAAAACACGGTGAAAAAAAGCAACGGAGTCACATTGATCTGTAGTCTCTAGTCTGTTGTCCGCGAATTGGGTTGGAACCACACAACAAAATCCGATGGCTACTCGCGGCTATGCATTTTCTTATCAAAATTAATATGCAGAGATTGAATCACACAGATTCGGCCGCAACAGCTCACAAAATGACTATAAAGACAAGCTCATGCCCCCCATATAGCGTATGAGGCATTGTTGTAAATCTATGTTCTATTGTTCATCACATAAATAAACTGAACAATGGTGTCCTTTGCTTCTCTTAAGGAGCGTTTCGAGCTTCCGCTTGCTGAGGGTACTTACTCTGACGGTGTCTTGTACTCTAACAAGGACCTGGATCCTGTTCCACAATGGTCTGAGGAGAGAAAGTGGCAGTGGTTCAGTAACTTGGGTTTCTGGATTGCTGAGGCTATGTCCATCTCCATGTACCAGGTTGCTTCTTCTTCTATTTCCTTGGGCTTGTCCCCTGGTCTTGCTGTGTTGGCCATCGTCTGTGGTCACATTATCGTCTCTATCCCAGCCATGCTTAATGCCATGGTCGGTGCCAAGTACGGTTTGGGATTCCCAATGCTCATGAGATACACTGCTGGTGCTGGCTCTAGATTCTCTGGTGCTCACATTATGGTAGGTATCAGAGGTGTTGTTTGTATTTTGTGGACCGGTACCCAGACTATGCTTTTGGGCCAATGTATCAACTCCATGCTCACCGCTATCTGGCCATCCTTTGCTAATTTCGCCAACCACTTGCCTGAGTCTGCTGAAATCACAAGTGCTGGTCTCTTGTGTTTCTTCCTCGGTGTCTTTGTACAGATTCCAGCTCTTTACCTGAGTGTTAACCAGCTGAGGATTCTATTCACCATCAAGGTCATTACTGGTGTTTGTTTCACAATCGTGCTGTTTGCCTGGGCCATCCACGGAGCTAAGGGATTCGGTCCTATCTTCAAGCAGGGCACCAACATCACTGACGGTACTCCAACTGCTGTTGTCTTCTTCAGATGTATGGTCTCTGCTATTGGACCAAAGGCTACTTTGGCTCTGAACATTTCCGACTTCACCAGATACGCCAAAAAGCCAAACCAAGTTTGGTGGCCACAATTCTTTGGTTTGGTTGTCCTCGTGACCATTTGTGGTCTCTTGGGAATTGTTGTGACCTCTGCCACCCAAGTTATTTACGGTGTCACCACCTGGAACCCACTGCAGGTTGAGGAGCTCTGGAACAACAGAGCCGCTCAATTCTTCGCTTCTTTCATGTGGGCATTTGCTACCATGATGACAAACATCTCTGCCAATACTGTTTCCTTCTCTTACGACTTGGCTCTCTGGTTCCCAAGATGGGTCAACCCAAGACGTGGTGCTTACATCTGTCTTATCTTGGGTATTTTGTCTTGCCCATGGTATGTTCAGGCTTCCGCCGCATCTTTCTCTGCCTTCTTGGGTGGCTACAGTTTGTTCTTGGCTCCAATCGCTGGTATTATGTGCACTGACTACTACATCCTCAGAAAGCAGCAGATCAACGTTCCAGGCTTGTACAAGCACGATGGTCCATACAGATTTTACCACGGTTTCAACCCTGCCTGTTTCATTGCCTTTATCTGCGGTATTTTGCCAAACCTGCCTGGTTTGTCTTATGTTTGTGGTAACCACAGTGTGCCACTTAATGCTTACTACCTTTACTCTATCTCCTACGTGACTGGTATCACAGTGAGTTCTTTGGTGTACTACTTGATCTGTAAATTTGCTCCACAGATCTGGATGGCCCACTTGGAGAACTTTGAGCATGACACAGGTAACACTCTTGTCAAGGAGATGGACGAGTACGAAGGTATGGAGATGGCTTCCACCTCCTCTGGTTCCAAGGACCAGGTCTTTGTCCACACCAAGATTGACTAATTACGTTCTTTATGATTGATTTCTCGCTACCTGTTTTTTGTGTACATTTTTGCAGTTAATATTCATTTCTATCTAATGCTGAACTTTGTAGCCGCTCTACCATTGCATGATGATCATGTTGCCTTCCTCTGCGCATACTTCACCGAAACTTAAAAGCTGGCCCGCAAGATCGAATTGCTTGGACACTTTCTGCGTTCGAATTGGCTGCTAAAAACTGGACTACAGAATACGCCATGCGTTTCAATCTCTTTATTTCATTAAGTTCTATCAATTATGCAATCAACCCTTGTATGGAGTCTCGATGGCACCCTTTTGAGCAATGAGTCTACCGTAAAGCTCTGGACGACGGTGTCTTGAGAAGTCGAACATCTTCTTCTTTCCGTTGACAGCCTCGTCAAGGTCGATTTCAGCTAAGAGGACCTCATCATCTTCGGTCTTGGCCTTAGCGATGACCAATCCATTTGGATCCACAATAATCGAACCAGCGATGAGAACCTGACCATCCTCGTTACCACACTTACCAACGGACACGGCGAAACAAGAGTTGAAGTATGCATTGGCAGTGGTAGAGAGTTCGCTGTGGTAAAGTCTGACCTCCTTGTTCTCCTTAGCGCCGAACAAAGCGGTACCGTTGCCTGTTGTGTTGTAACCATTTAAGCAAAGGTCCATACCCTGAAGAGCGTAGTCTCTCCAAGCCTCTGGCCATCTTCTGTCGTTACAAATGAGCATACCCATGGTTGCGTCAATCCACTCTGGGTTGGAGTGGTAAGCTGGGAATCCCAAGTCACCGTACTCGAAGTATCTCTTCTCCAACTGCTGGAAAGCGATACCCTCCGTTGGCTCAATGAAACCTGGAAGGTGAGCCTTTCTGTATTTCTGGACCAGCTGACCCTGGTTGTCAATAAGGACGTAAGTGTTGAAACGATGACCATCGTCAGTGAGCTCAGCGTAACCAAGAACGAAGCCAATGTCGAGTTCCTTTGCGCTGTCGAACAGTGGCTTAAGAACCTCGCTTTTAGTGATGTCACCCTTTTCAAAATAAGAATCAACCTCCTCCTGAGACTCAATGTACCATCTTGGGAAGAAAGAGGTCAAACAAAGCTCTGGGAAGACGGCAAGCTTAGCACCACCGGCCTTGGCCTCCTGGAGAAGCTTGACGAGTCTAGCGACGGTCTCGGACTTTGGAGTTGCCTTCTGAATAGGGCCCAGTTGGACACCAGCGATTGTGAACTTTCTAACACCCATTTTTGATTCTTTTGCTTTATGGATAGGAAGGAAAGGATGTAAAAGATCAAAGTGGAAACGACGGGCGAAACTCCCTAGATTTATTGTTTCCAAAGGTGTGTATGCGATGCGATAAGCTCGGGAAATTCGCTCGATTTCTCCGAAGTGTAGGATCTGTATCAAGAGTTCTCCGAGCCCGAACACTCAACGGAAAAGTATCGAAGAAATTCCTACTTGGCATGGGGAATTGGGAGCTGACTTTGCCGAGAGCTGTCGATAATGCAATTGAGGTCCATTTAGTGCTTTCGGAGCGATTGTATGAGATCTCCGACTACGGTACACCCGCTTAATTCTATTGTTTAGATGTATCCTTGCGGAATTAAGCACAGTTGAGGTGTAATGTGATGTTTCGATGTAATTTTCTGATTGTTTGCCATTTGAAATAACATGTTTTAACAGCTGGGATAGGTTATTCTGTTGATAGCTTGAACGAGGCATGCACAAATCATTGATAATGTACTGCCCGTCTTGACTATAGCAGAACGGGTTTCAAACCCCCCTGAGACTGCTTGAAATGCCTCTTGAATCCCATATTGAGCTTCAATGATAGTAAGCTCGGCAAATCAAGAGAATAAATACTTCTTAATTGATTTTACAAATTGGGTGGTATTGGCTGATTCCCCTTCATATCATCCCCAGTGAAGATTCAGTCGCGGCGCGCCCACTGGAGCTCTTTTTTTGGCCCAAAGCCCCCTGAAGAGCTGAGAGCCAGGCCTCGGTCTTGGCGGCATGTGTTTGACACAAAATTCACTGGGGTAGAACTTTGGGTCGAATTTTGGGTTTGAAGGCAATATATACAATGATTCAAGCCAGAGGGCTGAAGGCAGAAAATGCAAAGGATAACCCACAAACCTGACCGAATTGAAGCACGTGATGCCTCGGTGGGCGCTCAGACTCGTAGTTTCTCGCTCACGGATCTGGGGTTATACCCCCGCAAAAACCCGAGAATCTCATCGAGGACCGAAGAGCACATTGTTGCACAAATGGTATAAATAGACAGCCCCACCCATGGATTCTGACTCAATTGATCCGATGCTTCATCAGTATAACCAAGAAACCGAAAAATGGACGTCGACAAAGTCCTTTCTGAGCTACTTCCTCCAGAGAAGATCGCTCTTGTCGCCGGTGGTGACTACTGGCACACTAAGGCCATCCCTCGTCTCAACGTTCCCGCTATCAGAACCTCAGATGGTCCTAACGGTATCAGAGGTCAACACCACTTCAACTCTACTCCAACGGCTTGTATTCCTGTCGGTACTGCACTGGGTTCTTCGTGGAACAGAGAATTGCTCTTCGATGTTGGTAAGCTCTTGGACAAGGAGGCCAGAGCTAAGGGTACCCATGTTGTTCTTGCCCCAACGGTGAACATCCAGCGAATTCCAAACGGTGGCCGTGGGTTTGAGTCTTTTGCTGAAGACCCATTACTGTCTGGTGAATTGGCTTCTGCGTACATCACCGGTTTGCAAGAAGACGGCCTTGCTGCTACCATCAAGCACTACGTTTG
The DNA here is from genome assembly GCA_030558335.1 of Petasospora stauntonica. Lineage (NCBI taxonomy): Eukaryota > Fungi > Ascomycota > Saccharomycetes > Phaffomycetales > Wickerhamomycetaceae > Petasospora > Petasospora stauntonica. The sequence continues at coordinate 33,147 of JAJMSG010000003.1, forward strand.
TAACGATCAAGAGAACGAGCGTTTCTCATCAAATTCCGTTGTGTCTGAGCGTGCCTTGAGAGAGATTTATTTGAAGCCATTCGAAATTGCCATCAAGAAATCCAACCCAAAGGCCTTGATGACATCTTACAACAGAGTCAATGGTACACATGCCAGTGAAAACCAGCATTTGTACGATATTCTCAGAAAAGAGTGGGGCTGGAACGGTTTGGTGATGTCCGACTGGACTGGTACTTATTCCACTAACGAGGCTATTAACACTGGCCTTGACTTGGAAATGCCGGGCACTGGCCGCTGGAGAGGTGCTGCTCTAAACCACTCTATCTTCGCCAAGACTGTCACTCCTGAGACGTTGGACGAGCGTGTTCGTAATGTCTTGAACTTGGTCAAGTCTGTTGAAAACAGTGGCGTCCCAGAGAACGCTCCAGAGGCCCAGAGAAACACCCCAGAAGATCGTGAGTTGATGAGAAGAGCCGCTGGCGAGGCGGCTGTCTTGTTGAAGAACGAGGGTGGTGTGCTACCTTTCAAGAAGGATACCAAGACCTTGGTCATTGGTCCTAATGCTGCTACGGCAGTATACTCGGGCGGTGGATCTGCACTTGCTACTCCATACTATGCTATTGCACCACTCGAGGCCGTGAAGTCCAAGTTGGGCGAGGACCTTGTTTCTTACGAAATTGGTGCTTTCAACCATAGATACTTACCAACATTAAAATCTGAACTGTTCATTGAAGAGGGCGTCAACGGTACACTGATTGAGATCTTCAACGAGCCACCTTCAACTGAGAACAGAAAGCCATTTGACGTTGTTAGATTTGGCAACATCAACTACTTCAGAATGAACGATTATGTGCACAAAGACTTAATCAAGTCCGACACCTTTTACGCTGACTTGACTTCTACATTTATCCCGGAGCATGATGGCGAGTATGTCTTTGGCGCTGCTGTCTTTGGTACTGCTAAGCTCTTTATCAACGGGGATTTGGTCTTAGACAATTGCACTAAGCAAAAGCTCGGTGACTCCTTCTACGGCCTCGGTACTCCTGAGGTCCAAGGTACTTACACCGTTAAGAAGGGTGTCAAATACCAGCTGAAGATCGAATTCGGCTCTGGATCTACTTCTCCTCTCAACGGCCAGGTCAACGCAACATTCTACGGTGGTGGTGGTCTTAGATTTGGTGGCTTGCCAAAGATGACCGATGAAGAAGCCTTGTCTAAGGCCTTGAAGAGAGCTAAGGACTTCGATCAGATTGTGGTTATCACAGGCTTGAACCAGGATTACGAGTCTGAGGGTGCTGATAGAGTCGACATCAAAATACCTGGCTGGACTGGTAAGCTCATTGAGTCTCTTGCTGAAGTCAACGAAAATGTTGCCGTTGTTGTCCAGGCTGGTACTCCAGTGGAGATGCCATGGATCTCCAAGGTCAAAGCTCTCCTTTACACTTCGTACGGTGGCAACGAAGCTGGTAACGGTATTGCTGATGCCCTTTTCGGTGACGTTAATCCATCTGGTAAACTTCCATTGACCTTCCCAGTCAAGTTCGAGGATACTCCTTCCTTTGTAAACAACACTACTGACAACGGTAGAGTTCTCTATGGTGAGGATATCTTTGTTGGATACAGATACTTCGAGAAGGCATCTAGAGAGGTTTTGTTCCCATTCGGTCACGGTCTTTCATACACCACGTTCGATATCTCAGGACTGCAGCTTACTCAGAGTGGCGACGACTTAAAGGTCTCAGTTTCTGTCAAAAATACTGGCTCTATTGAGGGTGCTGCAGTTGTCCAAATTTACGTTGGAGCTGACTCTCCAAAGTACCAGAGACCTCTTAAAGAGCTCAAGGGCTTCGACAAGGTCCTGTTGGCTGCTGGTGAGGAGAAGACTGTCTCCTTAACACTCAGTATTAAAGACTGTACCTCTTACTTCGATGAAGAGCTGAACAAGTGGGTCTCGGGTAAGGGCTCCTACACGTTGTACGCTGCCCAGTCTTCTGCCGATTCCAAGGCTCTGACGGAGAAGTTCAACATTGAGGTCAACCAAGTTTACATTTGACTGCTTCTGGAAAGCTTTAGATCGTATACATTATATAAGGATGCCAAGTTTTTGACCAGCCATGAACCCTGTAAGCCAGTAGAAAGCGGTTGTCGGATAGTGTACGACATTAAGGATACCCGGTCCGGGACAAATCCCCATCAGTCCCCAGCCAATTCCAAACAAAACGGAGCCGATGACCAGCTTAGGTCTGATGTCTTTGGTTTGAGCCAGATCGTATTCATCCAACAGGTAAGGCTTAGCAGCCATTGATGATCTCCAAATTACAATATTGGGGAGTACGGCAAATACCATAATCAATGCCAGAGAGGGATCAAAAAACTGTGGTGTAGGTAATGCTAAAAATCCAATTGTCTTTGCTGGAGAAAGCATCCCGGCAATATGGAGACCCAGCCCAAAGCAAAAGCCACTAAAAAGACCAGTGAACCAAGTAAATAGCCTTTTAAAGGTCCCTGAGACGATACGACGTCCCATATATGGTAATACACCATACGTCAAAACCGTGGAGCCCAAGAGGATTGCCTGGATGTTGCGATCTTCAAGAAGGCCTACGTTCCAAACTATGGAATAATTTGGGTCAGATGTAGCCAATTTAGCACCAAGACCTTGCTTGTAAACAACAGCCATAGCTGTGGTGCTGAAAAATAAGGTAGCCACCACCGACCTTAACCTTAACCTTGATAAGCCAGCGATCATGTGGCCTGAAGTGCAACCTTGGCCCCATTTAGTTCCTAGTCCCACAGCTAAGCCCACCGCTCCAATGACAAGCGGATCTGATCGAAGCAATGGCGGAGGAACAAACTGAGGCAGGTACTGAGCAATAAAGAAACTCGAAAGCAGTAGACCTGCCACGATTTGTATCGAGGAAGTGGAAAGCGTAGCTAAGCACGTGTAAATTACACTAGAAAAGCCAATTGTCCTCCCTTGCTGCCAAAGGTAATTGGTGGTCGACATCTGTATAAGGAGTGCGCCAATGGTACTTTCTACCGGCGTAAAGGTCATATTGTCACAGTATTGTCTTCTGGAGACTTGATTGTGAATAATCAGCAAAGAGACTAATTTGAGGTCAAAATGTGGAGTAGTGGCGCGCGGGTCTCAGCTTTTCAGACCCCGAGACTGGAGCTGCTCTACGAGTCCGAGCCTATAACAATAGTTCATTATATTATTTAAGGGACCCTTCTTCTCCTAGATTACGGACAAACTCCGCAGCAGCTGTAAGGGATACCAGATAATACTCAGTTTCACTGGAATCCACAAAGGAGAATCTCTCGATGTACTTGATGTTGGAGAAGAGATGCTCGACTTGGCCCTTCAGTACGGTGTATACCAAAAGAGGCAAAAATTCGTCAGCATTTTGATGCTGCTCTCCACTTTCAATGAGCTTGAACAGGATTTTACACGCGTTCAATATGCAAATGATTTTGGCCCTGGGAGCCTTAAATTGGTTCATTTTACTCAGCTCATCCGCCGCGTGCTTCAAAAACTGATCACCATGCTCCACTAATACTCTATCGACGTCCAGATCTTTGGCTGTGAGATGATTATGTGTGATGTACTTGGATATTAGCATGTCGTCCAAGATGATGTCCTCCCTATGTGATTCGTCGAGTTGACTTTGTGGAATAGCAGGTGAATAGGTCAGCTCGAATATCTTGGTCATCACCAGCTTTTCGACGCCCGCTTTGGCATTTTCAAAGTCTGCCTCATTCATCAAAGAGAAGGGTTCATACTGTGTCATCTTCTCAAAGATGAAATCCTTGAAATCGGCTATGATTTTCTGCTGCTCTTGCGTTGTCCATGGTTTCGAGGTAAAGCTCTTCAAGAATGATTTGGTGTATCGTAGTACCGGCTCAGCCTTTCTGGTCCGCAATTGCCTTAAAAAGAGCTCGAAGTCAAAACGAGAAGCTCTTGTCCGCGTGCTCTCTTCACTTTCTCTTTCCATCGTTATTAAATTGTGTGGCCTTTATCTATTGTTTGATGTTTACGTTGGTGTATCTTCTGAAATCTTTATGGAGACTTCGGCGATCCTGGCCGATAAACGCGATGGTCTAGGTCCAAGAAATTAGTCCGGGGGATGAAGAAAATTGATCTCTGCGATGAGCTGTATCTTCGGTTCTCTGAAATTTGGTGTTCTAAAGTGGGCGTCTTGAAATGTGTGGTATTCTGCTATCAACTAGAAGTGGAGAGTTAGAGCAGAATCTGGTGGCGAAGATACGTCAGAGAGGCCCAGATTATGAGGGTCTAAAGGTAGTTGACGGCATATCATTTTTCAGCTCCGTTCTCTCACTGAGATCTCCTTTCACACCACAGCCAATTTACGAGGAAAGTGGCGACTTCGTTGTCCAATTCAATGGAGAATTATACAATGAAGGGATTGGGGGTAACGACACTCAGTGGATCTGGGAGAACCTAAGAGATTCAGGCTCTGTTGAGGAGACTATTAACTCGATGGATGGTGAGTTCGCCTATGTCATTTACCAGAAGTCAACCGGTCTTATAAGCTTTGGTAGAGACCCAGTGGGGAAAAGAAGCTTAGTTTACTCAAGTGCTGGTGGCGAACTGTGCGTTTCCAGTTTGCAACCACTTGAAGGAAAGGAAGAATACACTGATTGTGTCAACGGAGTAATTTACCAGTGGGACATTAAGTCAAAATCTTTGAGCACGCTCGCAAACACAGCATTATACCGCATTAACAGCAATGTTGACCAAGATATGGCACATCAGTCTGAAATATTGAAAAATCTAGAAAGTGTTTTAAGAAACAGCGTTTTGCAAAGAATCGAGACAATACAGCCACTACATGTTATCGACCCACACGATGCTCATTTCTCTATACTATTCTCCGGTGGACTAGATTGCACAGTAATCGCTGGAATTGCGGCATCATTATCAAAAGAAGATACTACCATTGATCTTCTAAATGTTGCATTTGATAATCCAAGAACTGGATTGTCTGCTAGTCAAGCACCGGACAGAGTGCTGGCTCTCGAATCTTGGCTCCAGCTGTGCAAGCTATACCCCCACATTCAATTCAATCTGTTGGAGATTGACGTTCCATACACAGAATACTGTGAAATCAGGCCTCAGGTAATTGAACTGATGTACCCGAAGAACACAGAGATGGATCTCTCCATTGCAATTGCCTTCTTTTTTGCTTCAAGGGGCAAAGGAACCAGGCTAGAGTGCGGCTCTGATTATTCGTTGGAAACCGTGAAGAGACACCAAGGATATAAGTCAAGAGCGAAAGTTCTGCTGAGCGGGCTCGGAGCTGATGAGCTTTATGGAGGGTACCACAAGTTTGCCAATAAAGACTTGGAGACGCTTGTGCCTGAGTTGCACAGACAGATCAACAACATATATGAGAGAAACCTCATGAGAGACGACAAGGTGATATCTGCTAATGGAGTAGAAGTCAGATACCCTTTCCTTTCACACAATGTGATCAAATATTCAACAGAGGAAATTCATATCAATTACAAGGTCTCCAAGTACATTCTACGCCAACTGGCGAAGGCCATTGGACTGACGTTTGTCTCTGAAGAGCCAAAAAGGGCGATTCAGTTTGGTGCAAAATCTGCCAAAATCATTCAAACAGGCAAGACGAAGGGAACTGATAGCATCTCGTGACCATTACTCCTCGATTGATGGTGCAGTTTCTTTTCTAACGGTGCTTGGAGTCGTTGCAAGATACACCAGATACTTGGCTGCCTGTTCAAAAGAGAAGGCCATCAGCAGAGCAAAACCGTTAAATAGACACATTCTGTTAACCTCTCGTAGAATATTGTCACTCTGTTCAACGTCGACGACTGTGAGTAGAATGGCGTTCTTCCCCATCAGTGGCTTCATCTTGTTCTCTAGATACTCCGGATGCAGTTTATGATACTTCAAACTCAGAAAGATCACCTCTCGCTTATTGACAAAATAGTCGTATGGGTGTCTTGACTCTGTGTACGACCAGTTGACATTTGTTATATGTTGTAGCAGGGGATTACCTGTTTGTGACTTGTTGACTGATATTGGCGTTGCCTTAGTTGCGTTACCGACTGGTGTAATGGGCCGGCTTCGATCCTGGTTGAAGGCATTCACACGCTTCTGGCCTCTGAAATCATTAGATGTTCTTTCTTGTTGAAAAGGCCGCTGTTGTTGCTGCTGTCGCTGTGGTGGCCTTTGTGGAGCTACGGGCCCAGTTCTCACTGCTGTGGATGGCGGAGGCGCCGTCGCCGTTTCGCCCCCTGCTTCACCTCGAAGCTTTTGAACACCAGCAAGGATACTAGCAAATGATGTGGTATCTGTATTTTGCTCTGACATGTCTTTTTGGCTTACAACTATCTCTAGTCAAAGAGAACGCCATCGCAAGAGCTGCGCTAAGTAATCGTAAACAAAGAGGCGCGAGATATGTTTTTCGCTGTTGAACTTCGTCAATCAAACTTCATTGAACAAGGTGATATACTGCGATCAAGTGGAGATAAAGTCTTGGAAGTACCATGTCCGACGGAAGAAAGAGTGAGTTGCTTCGAAAAATTCCGAAATGAATCATTTGGGGATACAAAATATTAACACAACCGGCAGTCGACATCACAAAGCTCGAGCCAGAGCAAATCATCCAACTTAGAAAGCAGTTCGAAAGCGAGCTGGAACATTTCACAACGTCGCTGGATGCTCTTCACATGGCGCAAGGCAAATTCACAGAATGTGCACGTAATATCAAGCAAGTCAATGACAAATCTACAGAGGGAAAGGATATCCTCGTACCACTTTCAGCTTCCCTTTATGTGCCAGGTAAGGTGAAAGATAACGACAAATTCCTCGTCGACGTCGGAACAGGGTACTTCGTGGAGAAGTCGGGACCAAAGGCTGTGGAATTTTACGAGGCTAAGATCACGCAATTGAACAAGGACGCTGAAAAGGTCACAGAGATCATCAAGGAGAAGAGCGCTACTATTCAAAGAGTGGATCAAGTGCTAAGAGAAAAGGTCGCACAGCAGCAACACAACGCTCAGGTCCAGAAACAGGCAGCTTCTACCTGAAGGCGGCTGTGACATTGAAATAGAAGATTAAGCACATAATTTAAGCCACTTGTAGATTTGAAGTTGTGTATTCTACTATAAGAGGTGATTCGCCCTCGGAATTAGATATGAGATGCGCGCGCCATTTCCGAGGGCTCATCTCAAAAAATTTATATGATGTTCTGTTAAGCGTAGTGACATCCTTCTTTGTACTGGATCATACTTGATAAGAGGCTAAGATGGGAAAGAAGTCAAAGAGCTCTAAGGCTCCACAACCTGCTCCCAAACAGAGAACCAAGGCCAAATCCGCAAAGAGAGCGCAGAACGCCTTCGAGATCGCCGCTAAGGAAGAGAGAGCTCAGTATGGCAGCGATAGCGACACTGATGATAATGGCGCTATTGTAAATGCCCGTAAGAGATTTAACAGAGGCTCTGACGATGAGAGCGGAGATGAGTCTGAGGAGTTTCAGGACGAAGAGATCGATTCCGACGAAGCTCTCGGCTCTGACGATGATTTCGACGTCATGAACTCCAAGTTCTCTCAGACCATCAGAGACAAGGCTAAGGCCAAGAAGAAGGGCGAGCTCACTAGCGATGACGAAGAGGAAGACTACGACAGTATTGACGAGGGCGATTTGGTGCCTTTGTCTGCTGTCTGGGATATGGACGAGAAGGACCTGAAAGAGACCAAGTCCAAGAGTAAGTCTAATGAGGATGTTGTGCTTGATGACAACTGGGACACTGAGTCCAGTGAGTCCGAGTCCGAATCCGAGTCTGAATCCGAAGACGAAGACGAAGAACAAGATTTCCCATTCGATAATGAAAACTCTCAGGGCTCTGACGATGAGGATATTGAGCTTACAACGCTGAAGAACGCTCTGAAGACTAAGGAGAAGAGGGCTAAGAAGCATTACGACAACCTGAGAATCACAGAAAATGAACTATCACTTCCAGGTGGTGGTAACGAGATCACTCTGACCGACATGATCTCCATTGTTGACCAGGATTCCTCTAAGAAAGCAATTCTTATCGACAAGGAGGAAACCGAGACAAGTGGAAAGGCATTAGCTATTCCTCTCCCAAAAAGAATTCAACAAAGACATGACCGTAAGGCTGCTTATGAGATTTCTAAGGATGAAGTGAACAAGTGGAAGGACACCGTTAAACAAAATAGAGAAGCAGAGGTCCTCTCCTTCCCAATGAACCCAACTATAGAGCACAACGCTGTGTCTTCCTTCTCATCGACTCCAGCTCTCACCGACTTAGAGAAGAGGGTTAACGGTCTTCTCACGGAGTCTGCTCTCTTAGACGAGAAGCAGGAATCCACCTTCGAAGAGATTAAGACGGCTAAGATGTCCGGTGAAGAGATGCGCAAGAGAACAGCAGAGCTGAGAAAGATGAGAGAACTTATGTTCAGACAAGAGCGTGAGTCTAAGAGACTGAAAAAGATCAAATCCAAGTCTTTCCGTCGTATCAAGAAGAAAGAACTTCTTAAGAACCAAGAGATGATGGGCGATGATGAAAGTGACGAGGATGAGCATGATCGTAAGCGTGCTGAGGAGAGAATGTCGCTGAAACACAAGAACAATGCTTACGCTCGTTCTTTGGTCAAATCCGGTTTAAGTAAGGATGCCGAGTCCAGAGAAGAGATGGAGGCTATGTTGAGACGTGGCGAGCAGCTGAGATCCAAGATTCTGGATCGTGAGGATGGCGACGATGAGTTTAATGATATGGGTAACATGGATATCGGCGACGACGAGAGCGAAGAAGAGTCCGAGGACCGTGAAAAGGTTGGCAAGACTGGCGTGCTCAACATGGCCTTCATGAAAAACGCTGAAGCACGTGAGCGTACAAAGAATGCTGAGATGAGATCCCACCTAAGACAACTGGAGTCAACAGATGACATTGAAGCGTTCGAGACAAACGAAGCCGAGAGTGGCGTCAACGTTTCTATCAATCCAGGAAGAAGAATCTACACACCTGGCGCTGCTGATGCCAATGCCTCCATGAACGAGGTCAACAAGGAGGTTCTTGAAGAGAACGCTATTGACCAAGAGAAGACGCTGTCCAAGAGAATGGAGAAGGGTCATAAGAGAGGCGGTATTGTGGAGAGATCGCAGAAGGAGTCTGAGGCTCAGCCTGAATCTGACAAAGGAGAAGATGAAGAAGTCAACCCATGGGCCGTTGTTGATGACAAGCAAGCGCAGAAGAGTAGAAAGATCAAGGTCATCGACAAGGATTCTTCCAAGCTTGAAAAGAGTGCATCTAAGCTTGCGAAGCAGAAGCAGAAAAAGCGTAAAAACACTGAAATGGATGATGCTGACGAGATCCTCGAGATGGATGATATAGTCAAGGTCATTGATCCACATGGTGAGGATAGCGGTGCTGAGTCTGATGAGGAGCCTGGTAAGATTCATATGTTCAAGCAAAACGACATGATGAAGCAGGCATTCGCTGGAGACGATGATATTATCGCTGACTTCGAAGCCGAAAAGAAGGAGACAGTGAGAAGAGAGGGCGATCAGGAGGAAGATTTGACACTCCCAGGCTGGGGTGACTGGACTGGTGGTAATCACAAGACGAAGAAGAACAAGATTGTGAAGAAAACAAAGGGTGTTGATGCTAACAAGAGACGTGATAAGAATCTGAAGGGTGTTATCATCAACGAGAAGCTGAACAAGAAGAACGCCAAATACCAGTCCTCTGCTGTTCCATTCCCATACGAGAACAAAGAGCAGTACGAGAGATCGCTCCGTATGCCAATTGGTCAGGAGTGGACTTCTAGGGAAACGCACCAGAGACTCACGATGCCGAAGGTCATTGCCAAGTCGGGTGTTGTCATTGACCCGCTCAAGGCTCCATTTAAGTGATAGCCTCATTCTACGACCTGTATGCTAATAAGATGTAGATTTATATAAGTTACAGACTCTCAAGTCTATCGTTGATCTCCTGAGGTGTAAGCTTCTTGAAACGAGGACCCTGTTGACCAGCAGCACCTTGGAATCCAAGCATCGAGTCGTTCGGCTCTCCCACCACGGCGATTTCAACGGTGTCACCATTCATGTCACCCTCAATTGACTCTTTGAGGGTAAGCAAGGCAATGTGGATGGCATCTTCGAGCTCAAGTTCATCGTTCCATCTCTTTTCCAGGAATGTCTTCGCTCCCACAGCACCCTTACCAATAGCGGTAGCCTTCCAAGGGAAGTACGATCCGGATGGGTCAACCTGGTACAAGCCAAACTTGTTATGGTCATCATAACCGGCAATCAAGAGGGACACACCGTATGGTCTAACACCACCGGATTGCGTACTCTCTTGCATGATCTTTGCCACTTCGCTAACGAGGATCTTTGTTGGTGGGTACTCGTTGTACACTCTCTTATAATTTGTGTGGGAAATCTTTCTGGACTTGTCAACCAGAACACGGAAATCTGGGCCCATACCAGAGTACACAGCACCAATGTTCGGTGTGATGTGAGAGATCTTCGAGAGAGAGTCTTTGTCTAAAAGGGAGGATGTAGCTTTCTTTTCAGTGGCAATAACGACACCGTTGGTGGCTGCTGCGTGTTAGTACTTCATACAGGAGAAGATTTTGTCTTATTTACTCACCTTTGATACCCAGTGAGGTGACACCCTGCTTGACAGCATTCAGAGCGTACTCAATTTGCACAAGTTTACCACTGTGTTGTGTTAGTATCCTGCTACCAGGTAATGGTGCTGTGGTGACTGCGCACTCCACCCCAATTGAGCGCAACGAACTACCTACCTTGGCGAAAATGTTGTAAGAGAGAAAGAATATCTATCAGCCATAGTTGCTCTGTCAATTCTTGATTCTAGCCTCTTCTTTGGAGCGCTTCTCGAAGATCTATTTGTTGATGTTGAACTTCTTTCTATGGGTGGCGTGGATTTTGACACGCGCGGAAGTGGCAGATTCATAAATGCAAGTAGATGGGCTTGACAGAGGCTAGCCAGATCAGATCATAAAGCACCAATTAGGCAAATCAATCGTATGCTACATCAAACTGTCTATACAACACCATATATTACGTAGCAATTAGTTCTATACCGCCTTTTCCAGTTACCTAGAGAAGCTCTTCGGCACACTAGTTACTGGCGACGCTTGGCTTCTTATCGTGGTAAAACTTCCTCTGGGAAAGCCTCAGCTGTTTAAGAAGCTCTCTTGATGGTCTTTTAACATGCATGAAGTTACACATTCCGCCCCTGTCACAAGACTGGGTATCATGCTGGCGACACGAACTGTCACGGAAGTCATAGACCGGCGATAACTCAACGTATACAGGTCTTCCATCGTACCAGCGGGCACTGAAGTTGTCTCTTGCCTTGAGAGCTGCGTCTTCGTTCACAAATTTGATGTACACATTACCGTTCAAGTGGTCGTTGTGGTTCTCGCAAACTGTTAATTCGTCAACTTCACCCACCAAGGAGCTCTCCACAAAGAGATCTTTATAGAACGCTTCAAACTGCTTTTCAATCTCAGCCTTGGGTAGGGCCGTATGCTGCGCTGTTTTAGTCTCCTGAGCTCCCTCTTCATTCGTTGATCTGTCTGCCTCTGGGTTTTGGTAAAGATTTGCCATCATGATGGTTTTTGAACGTGTTGGTCTGATGTGTTTTCTAGAGCACTTCTCGCCATGACGGCAAGCTCCAATCTTGCTATAGAACTGGCTTTAGGGTTGTTAGTACTTAGTCCAAGGAGTGGCGTTAGAGTAAACTCACCAATTTATATCTGACATTCTGTTAGCTTCGCCTCACAACAATGCTCGATATTGTATCAGTATGCAAGTGGCGCTCGAATTTTTTATGCTCTTCTCCATGCAGATTTGAGCGTTAGTATGGGGATCATATTGCATCGCTGTTAAGAGGAGATAGATCGAACATAGCTCATCATGGGCGTAGGTGCTCTCTGTAATTGCTCTCTAGCTTACAATACTAACTCAACAGGCTGACGGTGGTGTGCAACTGAAGCGCAAAGACTTGGTGTCTACAGAACAAAAAGTTTCGAAAGAGGAACAACATATAGCAGATAAATACAACAAGCATGGCAAATGGCAGAGCTGTGCACTTACTCAGAAGCCGTTGGAGGAGCCAGTTGTCAGCGACTATAAAGGACATCTGTACAGAAAAGAATCAATCCTGGAGTTGCTAGTGAATGACCCTGAGAGCACATTCAGTGATAAGCAGAGACAGCTAGTATCGCACATTAAGACCCTGAAAGACGTGATAGAGCTCAAACTAAGCTCGAAAGATGGCAACTTTATATGTCCCATTACCGGAAACATACTCGGATCAAACGGTATCAAGTATGTTTACCTGGCGCAGTGCCACTGCGTGTTTGCAGAAAAGTGTCTAAGGGAGTTATCGAGCAGCGATGCGGTTTGCCCTCTCTGTAACCAGCCCTATGATTCAGAGGATGTGATAGTCATTAATCCTACAAACTCAGAAGATGTCAAAAGGCTCGAGAAAAGAATGCAGAAGCTTCAATCCCAGTCGATACCTCATTCACTCAAGAAGTCAAAGAAGCCGAAGAAAAGCAAACGTAAACACGATGAATCATCGGAGACATTACAAAATAAGAAACAGAAGTAAACGTAAGTACAGGAAGTGTATTTTTTGATAACAGAATGGATAAATATACATGGATCTGAATGTTTGCCTCTTAGCAGTGTATGTGGTCTTTTCATGGGCATAGTTAGATCTAACAGAGGAAGTTGTTGAAAAGTCTCACTGACTCTCCTCCTGGGCCTATAAAATGTTAATAGCTGCTCAGTATGCCTCGCACCACTTGTATTAATCACTCACTGGCTGTTCTGTAACCTGCTTTTCATACTTTCTACCGTTCTGGTAGATAGTCCAACTCAGACCACCAACGATATAGAGGGACCCACCCACAAGGGACAAAACTGTGAGTCTGTGGACGGCATCTGCAACCTTAGTGTACCATGGATATCTGGCTGGCATTTTGTGTGTGTTTTTTTGTTGGGCGTACTGTCTCTAGCTTCATCATATATGGTATCACTATGTGAAGAATTTCCACTTTACATCACGAATCGCACGGGGTTTGACGCGGCCCTCCGAATACGATCTGAGTTCGAACCCTGTGCGCGCCACTCTTTTCTACAATTACTTGAAGTAACTTGATAATTTGTTGTTAAGCCTCATATAAAATCGTAACTAAAATACACTAGACCTTGCCGAAGAGCGCAAACCAAAGTTTGTTGTACCAGTTCTTGAAAAGCATAACAGCATAGTTGTAAGAGTTCAAAGTGTGAAGCTTTGTGCGGGCAGCCAAGCCTTGAGCCTCGTTGTTAGCACCACCAACGAACCACATAGTGTTCTTCTTGGCCAAAGCCAAAAGTTCTTCACGCTTAGCGTTTGCAGTGTCGTAAATTCCGAAAGAAGCCAGGTACTTCTTCAATTCGATCTCAGACCAATAGTCAAAGAATGCATCCTTGCTGTCCTTAATCTCCTTGGTCTTCTCAGTGGCAACCTTGTCAATCTTGACACTGGCAGTCTCAGCAGCATCGGAAGCAGCATCGGAAGCTTTACCAGCGATGCTACCCAAGTTATCAACAGCGTTCTGGTAAACGTTGTTGGCCTTTGCCCACATCTCCTTGGAGCCTTGAGAGGCGGCCTCGGTTTGGTCCTGAACCCAACCTTGCAAGTTCTCCTTGGTCCAGCCCTCGAACCACTCGGTGTTGAATTTGGTGATTGGCTTGTACTTGTTTTCCTTCACCAATCTGACCAACACACCCTTAGTGGCAAACAATGGAACTGGAACGTCACGAGCCTCTAAGAAAGCCTTGAGACGATCACGGGACCATGACTCAATACCGACAAAGAAAGTGTCGTTGATCAAGTTGTCAGCCTTCTTGGATCCCTTCTTCAAAAACGGCGAGGCAGTCTTCGAAGCACGGGTAACCCAACTGTCGATGTCCGATTTCAATTCATCTTTATACTGAATTGCCAGGTCGACCAAATAGTTCTTGTTCTCCTTGACCTTCTCATCGACATCCTCAACCTTGTTAGACTTGAGCCACTTGTACAATTGAGAAGCAGTCAAGGCATCGAAGGCATCATCTTTCAAGGAGCCAGCCTTGTCGTACAAAGATTTCGAGGCCAAGTCCAAAGACTCAAAAATGCTGTCCTTCTCGTCCTCAGCATACAAAGAAGCCTTGTAAGCATTTTCACGGACCTTGTGAACCAAGTCGTCCTTGGAGTCTCTCAAAGAGCTGTAGTCGACGCCATACTCATCAAGCCAGTGCTTAAGGTCCTTCTTGTCCCAATTGGAGTACAGCCAGTCACCTGGGTACTTTCCAGAGGCCTTGAAGCTCTTAGCGATGTCGCTGTAGTTCTTCTGAGCCAGTTTGATGAGCTCAGTGCGCTTAGAGGTTGGCTCATGCTTAATGCCAGCCTTCTTCAATAGCTTATCCAGATCCTTGGCAGACCAAGTGCTAAACACCCAGTCTTGCAAATGATCGTAGTCGACGTAGGAAGATGTGTCAGTAGAAGGCAAAGATTCAGAGGCGCCGTGGTACAGGTTGAATACCTTTTGCTTCAAAGGTTCCATCTGGTACCAGGCCGGCTCAGCAGGCTTTTTGTTATGAAGAGCATACTGCTTTCTAGAGAGATCTTTCAATTGCTCAATTGTAACCTTCTTCTCGTCGAATGGAATGGATTGATCCTTCAAATATTGCTTCAAGTCGTTGACATCCCAGGAGTCGAGAATAGTGGACTTAAATAGATCAGCAGTGACTCCACTGGAGACCAAAGCTATGGTTAAAACTTTAAGTAATTTCATTTTGTAGTTGTCTTTCAATTTTAATCAGAATCTCAAAATATCAATTGGGCATCCTTTTGGATTTTATAGCCCGCTAACAGCAACCTTGTTGAAACAGCAAGCAAACGTGGGGAAGGGTAAATGTGTATTGGCATAATTGTCGAGTGCCGCAAACTACCTGCAAAGCCACAACCGTGCTAAATATTCCAGACAAAGCCACCACCTATTTACTATTTACAGCTCCTTACATGACGACATTCAGCAGTTTGCTTGACCCTTTGACACATGTAGGTGAGTATGCTAGTGTGTCCCTTAACAGCTCAAGTACATGACTGTCATTATCATACGTGTCAATTGGCTTCCAAGGCATTCGCGACTCTTGATCGACACCTCTCACACTGGAAATTATAAACAAGGCCTTTGATATAGGCAGCTGAAGACGCGTTTGCCTGATAATCAGAGAAGAGTGAAGCATGCAGCAGGTTCAAGACGCGTTGTCATCGGCTATTGCGCCAGTTCCTGTGGTTATTCCACAAGAGCCTCAGCATAATGGCTCTAATCCAATGCTACAATACCCACCAGCAGTGTATGGACTACCAGGTACGAACGCCCAGGGACCAGACATGATTACACATCTCCAGTTGAACATAAAAGCTGGCATCAACCTCGAGTGGTGCGCAAAGATGATTTTGCAGCTTAGTAACAGTGCCGCGTACCTAATTAAGCTTCCATGGGTTCTGGAGTATCTATTAGACCAGCTTCAATCAAAGTTGGATAAGACAAGTGCTCTCAGTTTGAGAAACTTATCACAAGACTCGGATTTCACACAGCTTTTGGCGACAAACATCAAAACAAAAAGGGTGCTGTGTGATGTGCTCAGTCACTACCAAGATACAGCTGATTCTGATCCATTTAAGACGCCAGATGTCGACGTTGAGTTGTTGGTCTACACAGTCGATATTGTTGAAAGTGTCAGTTCATACTATGCTCCAGCTCCTAAGGATGACGAGCTGTTCTTGTTGATAGCCAGCATCTTCATGAAAACTCCGGACAGATCTTTGATGATTTCCATAATGAGATCGTTTGCTAGATTCTTGGTCCGCTCGGAGCTTTCCGCTGACAATTGTTCATCGAACTTTAGTTCACATATGCTTGATAAGATCACCTCTTTTTTGTTGACTGATGACTACGATCTTTTGCTGACGGCTATGGACTTCATCTACCAGTACACGCTACCTGGTAATGCCCGTGTCGCCACATTACTGAAGTCGTCCTTGAGACAGGATATTCTCAGATCTAGACTGCCACAGCTTCTTACATTTAGACAAAACATCAAGGGTAATCCAAACGACTACAAGAACATCCCAGCGTTGAGACTCATCAAGAGGACCAAACCACCAACACCAACATCAGCCCCAGTATTATCAGACGAACACTTCAACGCCATCGCACAGTTACAAGAACCACTGCGTGCCACCGCGTGGATGAGATGTTGTTACAAGGCCGTCCCAGAGGCTGAAGTTACGCAGATTTCACTGTGGAAAGCTTACGAATCTCAGTTTGAGGGCGAAGCTCCAAAGAAGAAACTACTCCCGGCTGTTGATTTCATCAAAAATGTGTCGTCTGCCTTCACCAACTCTAGTGCCATGGTTATCAGTTTAGCCAACGGCCAGAGAAAGTTCATCATTAAGGGAATTGAGCCAAGATATAGCTCTGTGGATATCAAAACCGGTGATTACGAAGCCTTCAATGAGATGAAGAACGACGACACCAATTCTTCCGCAGATATCACAACGAAGTCCGAGCAGGAATCTCTACCGGTCTACGAGCCGCCACAGGAGCTTAACGACGTCAACAACAGTACTGTGATGCTCCTCGCCTCTTTGGCCAATCACTCAACAGGGAGAGAGATCTTTAAGCCATTGGAGGAAGAGCTGTTTAGAAAGATCGAAGCATTCCCAGCGCTCTTTGACGAGCTTGTGGATGTCCTAAAGTTCCTACAGGACCACTGAGCTGGGTCAATGTCGCTATTAATAGATTGTATTGTATTATTACCACATTTGTATTGGTAACAAGCCTCCAACTACCCCATTCATCGTTTATCATTCACAATGAAATCTTTCATCCCCGTCGCGATCTTGTAAACGAGCTTAACGACGCGGGATCTTGTACGACCGGACGGACGCGTTAATTTTCACAATTCCCAACAACTTTCCCACTTCTACGATTTTTTGCAGTTAAATATCCACGATAAGCCCATTTGGTTGTGAATCTTGAGATAACTCCTCGTTTAAAAGTTTTTGCCACTTTCTCGTATACATTTAGCGAGTTTTTTGCAGATAAATTGGTGCCATCTTCGCTCAATTTGTAAACTCAATCGTGTACTCTAACCCCTGAATCAATCAACCAGGAATCTTCCACTACACATATAAAACATACAACATAATGAGCCGTCCACAGAACATTGGTATTAAGGGCATTGAGGTCTATATCCCAGGCCAGGCCGTGAACCAAGCTGAGCTCGAGAAGTTCGACGGTGTCGCCGCTGGTAAGTACACCATCGGTCTCGGCCAGACCAACATGGCTTTCGTTAACGACAGAGAGGACATTTACTCTATGTGTCTTACCGTCTTCTCCCGTTTGATCAAGAACTACAATGTCGACGTCAACAACATCGGTAGACTCGAGGTCGGTACCGAGACCTTGCTCGACAAGTCCAAGTCCGTCAAGTCTGTCTTGACCCAGCTCCTCGGCGAGAACTCTGACGTCGAGGGTATCGACACTGTCAACGCTTGTTACGGTGGTACCAACGCTCTTTTCAACTCTTTGAACTGGATTGAGTCCAGTGCTTGGGATGGTAGAGACGCCGTCGTCGTCTGTGGTGACATTGCCATTTACGAGAAGGGTGCTGCCAGACCAACTGGTGGTGCTGGTACCGTTGCCCTTTTGATCGGCCCAGACGCCCCAATTGTCTTCGACAGCACAAGAGGTACTTACATGGAGCACGTCTACGACTTCTACAAGCCAGACTTCACCTCTGAGTACCCATACGTTGACGGTCACTTCTCCTTGTCCTGTTATGTCAAGGCTCTCGACAAGGCTTACGCTGCTTACTCCAAGAAGGCCTTGAAGGCTGGTGTTGAGGGTTTGACCTCCACTACTGTTGGCGCTTCTAAGAGATTCGACTACAACGCTTTCCATGTTCCAACTTGTAAGTTGGTTGTCAAGTCTTACGCCAGAATGATCTACAACGACTTCAGAGCCTACCCAGACTTGTTCCCAGAGGTCGACAGAGCCTTGGCTGAGATGCCATACGAGCAATCCTTGACTGACAAGGTTGTTGAAAAGACCTTTGTCACATTGGCCAAGGAATTGACTAAGGAAAGAGTCCAGCCAGCTTTGCAGGTTCCAACCAACACCGGTAACATGTACACTGGTTCCTTGTACGCCTCTTTGTCCTCATTGCTCTACTACGTCGGCAGCGAGAAATTGCAGGGTAAGCGTATCGGTTTGTTCTCCTACGGTTCTGGTTTGGCCGCTTCTTTGTTCTCCTGTGTTATCAAAGGTGACATTTCCTACATTACTGAGAAGTTGAACTTGGACGAGAAGCTTTCTTCAAGAAAGAACGCTAGCCCAGAGGAGTACGAGGCTGCTCTCGCCCTGAGAGAAGCTGCTCACCTGAAGAAGGACTTCAAGCCAACTGGCTCCTTAGACGACATTGCCTCCGGTGTCTACTACCTCACTGAGGTCACTGACAGATTCCACCGTCTCTACGCTGTTAAGGAGTAAATAAGAATATCTCATAAGTGATACGGTACAAGGATCACAATTGCTAGAGTGTGCTATAGATCATCCCTAGGAAACGTTTTAATATTAAGAGAAAACTGCATTTCGGCCTAAGCTCGTAGCCCAGACCTCAATAATGGTACGAGATCCAGACCCCGGCCCAAACCGGTATGTGCCACTTTTCCGCGAACAGAGGCCCCGGCCTCCCGCGAACGCCAGTTAGCCAATCACAGACCCTCAAAAGCGCAACCATCCAGACACCACTGTCGCCTACACGCTGTTTTTATGCAGCCCCCGCGAAATCCTGGTGCCATCGCCACTGGACGGCGCGGGTGCAAGTGGCTGCTAGCGGTGGACACCGGGATCGGGCGGCCAATGGGCACTCCGTGAATAATTGTGTTTAGAATCTTGATTTTACAAAGCCCGTCACTTTACTTGAAAGCATACCTCCCAAAGCTCTTCCCTATAGAGATTCACAGCATTTGGAGAGCACGGAATGGACGGTTACTTTGCAAGAATGCCGTTCTCCTGCTTCAAGTACCCGGGATTCTCAATCTCATCGAAGAGATACCACACCGCTGCCAAACAATCGACAGCGTTCTTTGACTCTTCATTTAATTACATCAGACAGAACTCACAGACCCAGGCTTCTGAGACTCTGGGACAAGGGGCTAAGAGATACCCTAACCCACACCCTGCTAACGCTGCTACTGCCCACTACCTTCAGTATGACTATACGCACACAGCGCAGTCGCTTGTTGATGATGAAAACAATACCAACAGCAAGCACCTGAGCACCGCTACTCCACAGCTCAAGTCCCACTTGGTGCTTCCGTTCGCACATGACCACACCACTCTGGCCATCTCAAAGTCGAACTTTGACCAGGTGCTGAAGAAGTACCCAGTTGCCTCCCCACAATCACAACAGCAGGCCCAAACGCCGACGCAGGAAAGCATCAGCTCTAAGATCCAGACAAAGCAGCAAAAGCATCAGCAGATCTCTCAGAAGCAAATACACACATCCGCTAAGGTAAAGAAAGAGGAAAGCGCTGACTCTTCTCCAACACTTGTGGAGACAGAGCCCTCTAAATTCTTCACCCCACTGGATATTGAGCAGGTCGAGCTTTCTGACTCAACCTTCCTTCAGCAACAAACAAGAGAGATTCATAACGCACACACCACGGGACAGCATGAGAAAGTGAACGCTCTGTACATGGCGATCAAAAGAAACGATATCATCCCATCCAGAGAGGTTTACTCACTCGTGCTGAGCTCCGTCGCAAAGAGAACCATCGATGATTCTCTTGACGAGAAGCTCTGTACTCTGTTGAATGTTTACCAAGATCTGATCTCCAACAAGATTTTGCCTGATTTGAACATCTACAGCACAGTCATTCACGAGCTTCTTGAGGGTTCCATCAAGGCCGCAGTTGTGCCTGGTGTCTCTGTTAGCGGCATGGATTTCTTCAAGATCGCTATTGATATCTTCAACGCCTCAAACTGTACCCACGTTCAAAACTTTGACGCGAAGATCATGGATTTAATCATGGTTGGTATGAACTTATACCCTGGCTTGGTCAACAACTCATCTCTCATGGAGATGATGGACCAGCACCTGGATAAGAGCACCATCTACTACTCTTCGTTGATCAATTACTGCAAGTACACAAATGACTCGCAATTGGCCATTTCATTGTACGAGCAGTTCAAGAAGGACTCTGAGCTGAACGCCTCACTCAAGAATAGCCAATTTGTTATCTACTCCGCCTTCATCTCCACCTTGGTCGCCACTAATGAAATTGCATTGGCCACCAAGTTCCTGGACAAGCTTTTGACTTCTATCAAGAACTACGAGGATTATGAAAGCAAGGTCACCAGTTTACTTTCATCTTACCTTTTAAGTCTTTCAAAGACTAATCACCGTAAAGCTTTGGAGATCTGGTCGCAATTCAACAGAATCGACTGGATTCCGGAGTTTTCTTACGAGTTTTATTTGCATCTTTTGGAGGATTCACTGAACAGTGCTTCCTACCACGACTCTTTGAAACTTTACAACTACATGACTGCATTACCAAGAACCTCGGGGGCTGACTATGACCTCCAGACTCTTCTCATCACACCGAGAAAGATTGACTCCTTATCGCACCTCGTCGCAAGTGCCATAAATGAGCAGGACAAAGCCACCGTGCTTAAAATGCTCAAGGAGTCGTTTGTGAGAAAGCACACTTTCCAGTATTCCGTTTACCCGCAAATGTTCCAATTTTTGGGCAACGACGACCTCTGCGTCAAGATCATTAACACCCACGGCCTGGCCATGGAGGACTCATTCGAATTCATGAACTTCCTCACTGGCAACGTTGCTAACCTGCCAGTCTTTGACATCGCCAAGACTCGGTTCTTCAAGAGATTAGTTCATGAATTTACACTGGAGCAGCCAAAGAACTGGTACGGCTTCTTCCAGGTCTGGGCTAGTGTCTTGAGCGTCAATGAGATTAGCGTCGAAATGGCTGAACTGTGTGCTCCTATGATCATTGAGTTCCATGACCTTAACAGCTACTACGCACAGCTGCCATCTCAAGATGTTCTGGATCTGAAGTTGGCTCTTACAGACTACTTCGTTCGTCTCTGCCAGTCACAGAGCATGGACCGTTGCTCCGACTCTGTTCAGCAAGCTGTTGCCTTGCTTAAGGACATGGATGTCTTATGAATTGGTTCCGCAAGGAGTCCTATTATTTATTCAACGAAAGTTACGATACATTAAACGCCTTCATGTTTTACTTTAGTGTAGATTCAGAGGACGTACCAGGGAGAGTAGGTCGCGCTTATAAATCAACCCCATCTTTCGCATCAACTGCAACAGCTTGTCATACCTTCCATAATAAATCGTGAAATTGATGGCAGTATGGTCTCAGCTTGATCTCAGAGATCAGGCTCACCTGTGTTATGCTATTATTGGTGTCTGCTCCACGCTTTTTTGTCTCTTTTCGCTGGTGTTGAAGGAGCGCTTGTTCATCGGAGAGGCCATCACAAGCACAGTATTCGGTGCCATTGTTGGTCCTGATGTTCTGGGTTGGATAAAGCCTGCTGAATGGGGAAATCTGGACTATATAACGCAGGAGATATCGCGTGTTGTGCTTATTATCCAGATATTTGCAATCAGTGTGGAGCTTCCAAGAAAATACATGAAGATCCAATGGAGATCGGTTTTGATGCTTCTATGCTTCACCATGATCGGAGGATGGTTGATCTCTGGCTCGTTTCTATATCTCCTCTTCCGGCATACCCTATCGTTCGTTGATGCATTGACAGTTACAGCTGCTATCACAGCCACTGATCCTGTTTTGGCTGCTGCAATCGTTGGCAAAGGGAAGTTCGGTGAGCGTGTTCCAGCCTATTTAAGACACCTAATTTCTGCAGAATCAGGTGCAAACGATGGACTAGCATTCCCATTTGTCTTGCTGGCTGTCAATCTGCTCACACAAAGCGAACATCCAGGTCTTATCGTAAGAGACTGGATCTGCGTCTCCATCCTTTGGGAGTGTGTCTTCGGTGTGATACTTGGTGTGATTATCGGCTTTGTCGGGCGCAAAGCTATGCAATTCTGTGAAAGAAAAGGCTACGTTGACCGTGAATCCCTTCTGGTGATCTATATCATGATATCCTTGATGTGTACGGGATTTGGTACTATATTGGGAGTGGACGACCTGTTAGTGTCTTTTGCAGCGGGTGGAGCGTTCGCTTGGAATGGTTGGTTTGCAGATAAGATTGAAGGGCAATATCTGTCTAATGCGATTGACTTGCTTCTAAATGCGGGCTTCTTCTTGTATTTTGGAACAATCGTACCGTGGAAAGATTTCAATAATCACGATATTGGCCTTACATGGTGGAGGCTGGTGCTGTTTTCCCTGGTGATAATTTTTTTGAGAAGAATCCCAACCGTTCTGATGGCAAAGCCATTTGTTCCTGCTATAAATACTTGGTCTGAAGCAATGTTTGTTGGTCACTTTGGCCCGATCGGTGTCGGTGGCATTTTCTGTTGTATGGTGACGAAATCATTGATCGAGAAGAGCTTAGGCATTGAGCTGGGTGAAGGAACGTCGCTTCAGCTCCGCCCTTACAGTAACGTTTTGCAGTGCATCTGGCCAATTGTTTCTTTCACTGTTATAACATCAATTGTTGTTCATGGGTTCTCAGTGACAGTTCTTGTGTTGCTATCAAACTATAGAACAGTCCGAGTGAAGCGTAGGAGAAGGGCTTCTGAGACGCCTCCATCAGAGTCAGTTACGACTATCACAATACCATTAGATGATATCGCTCCACGAACAACTCAAACATCGCATCAAACACACAGAAACCATGAGAGAAGAGTTCTGATTGGTGCTACCCAATTTGATGAGCTGCGATTCTTCAGAGTTGGAAGGGAACTCGTAGTAGAGGACAGCAACGAGACCTTCATCAAGAAATATCGCTTAGTTCACACTGGAGACAACGATATGACTCTTCGAGATATCGACCCCGGAGCCGGTGATGCTCTCTCCACTTATGACGAAGATGATCTCCGAACAAGCATCCTACAAGCTCTGAACAGAAGCAGAATTATATAACGAAACAACGTCATGATGGTGGCCTCGGGCCCGACTCTTGCGTTGCTACAACGTTGGTCATCTCTAACAAATGACCGATTTACAATATTTGATGACCATTTTATGCATACTTTTGAGTGACCTGTAAATATTCGGGCCCTTTTTGGCCTATTGTTATTCCAAAGCCTGACACATTCAGGGGTCCGGAGCAATTGCGATCTCGGAGTAGCCGTTCCAGGCCAAATCCCCGCATAAGCGTACCTGCGCGCTTGTTCTGGTAATAACTAACGCTATAATCTGACGAGAAAGACAAGTCATCGAGATCTCTGAAGCTGGAATTGTGAATATATAAAGGATCAATTCCCACCTCATGTTAGAAGTTGAACTGTGTTGTTTTTCATTCATCATCAATTAACAAATTAACACTACAATGTCCGCTTTCTCCGCTTCTAACTTCAACTCTGATGGCTATGCCAAGTTCAGACCATCTTACGATGACACTTTGTTCGACTTCATCAACAAGTACCATACCGGTGACCTCTCTCTTGCTGTGGACATTGGCTGTGGCTCTGGTCAGGCAGCTTACCCATTGTCCAAGCATTTCGACCATGTGATCGGCACCGACTTGTCTCCAACTATGATCAAGACTGCTAACAGTAAGATCAGCGATGAGTTCAAAGACAAGCTTGAATTCAGGGTTTCTCCAGCTGAGGAGTTGGGCTTTTTGAAAGACAGCTCCGTCGACCTCGTCACTGCTGCACAGTGCATCCACTGGTTTGACCATGCTAAGTTCTTTAAGGAAATCGCCAGAGTTCTGAAGCCTGGTGGTACCCTGGCATTCTGGGGCTACGCAGACCCCGTTTTCAACATCCCAGAGGCCGACAAGATTGCAATGGACTTCACTTATGATGACCCAACCCAGTTGGGCCCTTACTGGGAACAGCCTGGTAGGAATCTCTTGAGAGACTTGTTGAAAGACGTCAATGCTCCAACCTCGACTTTTGAGCAGCAAAAGGTCTACGAGCGTAGACCAGGCATTGGGTCTGACTCTCCATTGATTATTAGGAGAGAAGTGCCTCTGGAAGGCTACGGTCAGTATGTCAAGACTTGGAGTTCTTACCACAACTGGCAGCATCAGCACAAGGACAAGCCAGACATCTCCGAGATCTACTTGAAGGAGCTCCAGAGTAAGATGGGCTGGACCCCTAAAACAGTTGTTAGCATGGAATGGCTCACTGTTCTTAAGCTTGCTAAGAGACGCCTTTGAGTTCCGTGTTTTGTCTTTGTTCAAATAATCAACAAGTATCAGCTTGATTGATTTCGTAAGCGCTTTCCCAAACAAGTAACATGCGACTGAACCTCAGCGTAAATTGGCGCAAAATAAACGTAATTTATGTGCTACTATTTTCGCGAAATTGCGGAATTGCCGTTTTTTTATCTGAAGGATCAATAACCGCCACAACGTCCATATTCAACACCATCGCTAAGAAGAAAGTACATCAAATACCAAAATGGCTGTCGTTGAGATCCAGTCTGAGGATCAGTTCTCTGACCTCACAACGAACGTTGCGAAGGACAAGCTCATTGCAATTTATTTCCACACAGCATGGGCTGCTCCATGCATCCAGATCAACACCGTCTACTCACAGCTCGCTGAACAAAACCCACAGACGCTCTTCATTGCCGTGAATGCTGACGAGCACCCAGACATCTCAGATCTCTTCGAAGTTGGCGCAGTTCCCTACTTTGTTTTGATAAAAGACGACACCATTCTCAAGGAGATCTCTGGCTCCGACTCAAATGAGTTTGTCAGCGCATTGAGAGAGCTCCAAGGAGAGTCATCCACAACAGAAAAGGCCACTAAGCCAGCACAGCCAACAGCACCTCTTGCGTCAGTGCCTGCTACACAGACAGCAGGCGGTGCAGAGGAAGAAGATGAAGAGACTGAGGAGGAGCTCAATGCTCGTCTCAAACAGCTCACTGAGGCCTCGCCAGTGATGCTTTTCATGAAGGGAACGCCTGCCTCGCCACAGTGTGGATTCTCCAGACAGCTCGTGGCGATTTTGAGAGAGAATCAGGTGAGATTCGGATTCTTTGATATTCTTAAGGACGACATCGTTAGACAGGGCCTGAAGAGCTATTCTGATTGGCCAACATTCCCACAGCTCTATGTTGGTGGTGAGTTCCAAGGTGGTCTGGATATCATCAAGGAGAACCTCGAAGAGGACCCAAACTTCTTCCAGAATGCCTTGGAGTCATGAGGTCGTAATTTATAAATTCAATATATAAGCTGTAATAGTAATTTAATTATTGTAAGAAATGTGTATTACAAATCCGAGTCGTCAAAATCATTATCGTCGTCAAAGTCATTAAGGAACTCCAGGTTGGAGGCATGCCTTGTCATCGGCTGGGAGTTAGTTCCAGGCTTAGCTGGCCCCTTTGCTGGTATTTTCTGTGACACTGCGAGAAGCTCATTATCGAAGGTATCGTCTCCTTCCAGCTCATCGTCATCACTTCCTTCCGTAATTGGGTCATCATCAAACTCAGAGCCACTGTCCGAGACTTCCCCGTCATCGGTAGATAGCAGCTTGTGACCAAAGTAGGAAGCATTGTTGGATGTTATATTCAAAGCCTCATCTTCTGTAGCAACGGACTGATCTCCGTAGATCTCGTTCAATGGTCCACCAAGACGCTCCTGAATATATGGCCAAATTGGCTCATAGAGCTCATGCGGGATGGCTTTTCCTTGGTAATTCAAAAAGGCCATCTTCGACTTATTCTTGAATGCTTTTTGCCCATTAATTAATGGTTCGTAGAAGCCAAATAGCAGGTTAGAATCGTTGGATGTTCGCAAAGCACCGTTCTTCTTGAACTCCAACTCAACGTACCGATCAATATCACGATTGACAGATCTCATTATTCTGTCAACCTTCCACTCTCTTGGAAACGTCATACCACTGTGCTGAGCCTCGTCTGATCCTAAGCCGTTCAAAGCAGATCTTACACCACGGACAGATATCTCAAGTGAAACTGCATCAGGTGTAACTGTATCAGCGATACTCATGTTTTCTGATATCAGTGCAGCCTTTTCCAGTTCGAAATCACCCTTCTTGAAGCTCGTGTAGTTTTCCAGCAGAGTCAACTTCAGTTGCGTTGCTCTATTCACATAATCACGAATAACATGGTTCATCGTGTCGTTCTCATTGACCTCGCTGCTATCGTTCTTGGAGCCAAAAATACACTTGCCCGCAGCATGAAAGATGTTTATCACCGGCTCTTTACCGAGATCTGGACACGAAGAGTCCGAGTCATTTAGTCTCCATTTTGCCCAGAATTGTAAAGCGAAGATGGAGGATCTAATATCGCCGAACTTGGCGAACTCTGTAACTCTTTCGGCAATGTCTTGCTTTGGTATGGCTCGAAATACATCTTTCTCCTTGGAAACAATATTGTTGAGAGTCTTTTTGGAGAGCGTGAAGTTGATGGGATTGAACTTTATTCTCATCAAGCCAGGGCTGTTCAAGACCTTTCTGCCTAAGACAGTCTCGGCCACGTAGTTGTTTTCAATGTTAAAGCCTTTGTTGGAGATGCCATCATTGAACATATCACACTCAGTAAGACAGATTACCAATGGAGGGAGCTCATAATCGGAATATGACCATTCCAAAAGGATTCTCTGGAATTCCTCTCTGGTCTGTTCATGAAACACATTTGGGAAGTCTTCAAGCAAGATGACAGTTTTGCTTGTGCCAACCCTCATCTTGACGGAGCTCAGAAAGTCACTAAAGAGCGATATTCCTGATCCAATTGGGTTAATCCATTCAATGTATGGTCTCTCGGCCGATCTAGGATTGAGAAGCTCCTCAGATAAGCACTTAATCACAGTGCTTTTAGAAGAGCCTGCTGGGCCCGTTAGAAGAAGGATTTTATACTGAGAAGCTGTCTGAGGTTTCAGCATCTCTGAAAGAACCTCCCGTACCTCTTTAAGCTTCCTTGTGTGTATCGCAACCTCTGCAGTTGATGCTGGTTTGTATTTATCACACCACTGCTGGTCATCGAGATCAGTCGCTTGTTCTCGTTCAAGGGATTGGCCAGGAGCCTCTGCCACCGATGCGTGCCTCGAAATAGAAGAAATAGAGACCGAAGACGATGGCCTTGATTTGTTCGTCGGTTCAAACCTGTTCGTGATTTGAGAAATCTTTCGCCTCTTTATTGAGGGCGCTTGTTGAGCTGGATCATCTCGGTCTTCGTAATCATCATCGCTGTGAGATTCAATCTCGACAACACTAGACCGCCGAGTTTGCCGCATTGTGCTTCCCCTTAGCCTTCTCCGTGAAGAGGATACCGCTTCGGTCATCGGCACTGAATTTTTGGCCTCGATTCGTCAAATACACCGCTAATATGAAGAGTATACATCAATTGCCACAATGCAAAAGTAAACACTTCCCTCGCATGCTCCGAATGAGGAAATTTTCGCACTCTCTCAGCTCTGAAGCTTGGGGTGCGCGATGGGACGATTGATTATGCCGCCAATTACGACGCCAATTTGACACTTCTATCACCTCATGAAATCTACACTTGGGTGTTTTTGGATTTTTCAGCCGACTGCAAGCATCAAAGAACAATACCAATCACAATGCCACAGCCCTCAGAGGTCCTGGGCGGTATTCCCGTCTTTAGACCCTCAATGGAGGAATTCAGCGATTTCCAACGCTACATGTCAAGCATCAACGAATATGGAATGAGATCCGGCGTGGTGAAGGTAATTCCGCCGCAGGAGTGGGTTCAGAAACTTCCAGAGCCTTCTTCTGAGAAGCTTATGTCTATCAAAATCAAGAATCCGATCTCCCAACACATTTCTGGCCAGAATGGTGTATTCGCTCAGCAGAACATCGAGAAGGCCAGATCATTCAACATCGCTCAATGGAAAGCTCTCAGCCAAGAGCCTCAGTACCAGCCTCCAGCTCCACGTGGAAAGAATAGGGCTTCAATTTCAAAAGATGACATGAAGATGCACAGATATCTGCTCAACAACAAGTCGCTCAACGATCCGTCTGTTTTCGATAATTTCGACTATAACATCGACACAGCTGAGTTCACACCCGAGCGCTGTGATCAGTTAGAAAAGGTCTACTGGAAGAGTTTGCTGTATACGGAGCCACTCTATGGAGCTGACATGATAGGCTCGATCTTCGATGAGACAGTCAAGGAGTGGAACGTCGCACACCTTCCTAATGTCCTTGATTCGTTGGACCAGAAGCTGCCCGGTGTAAACGAAGCCTACTTGTATGCCGGTCTTTGGAAGGCCACGTTCTCATGGCACTTGGAGGACCAAGACTTGTACTCGATCAACTATATCCACTTTGGTGCTCCAAAGCAGTGGTACTCCATTCCACAAGAAGACCGTCTGAAGTTCGATGCTGTGATGAGAGATACATTCCCAAGAGAGTACGCTCAATGCTCTGACTTCCTAAGACATAAGACTTTCCTTGTTTCTCCTGCATTCCTTGAGACTCGTGGGGTGAAAGTAAACAAGATCGTACACTACGAAAAGGAATTTATGATTACATATCCTTATGGATATCACGCAGGTATGAACTTCGGCTATAACATTGCAGAATCGGTCAACTTTGCACTTGAGGAGTGGTTTGAATATGGCTTAAAGACAACGAAGTGTATGTGCATCAGTGATGCTGTTGGTATAAATGTTAAAAAGCTCATGAAGAATTTCCACGGGGAGGCCTATAGTGATGATGATGAAAGTACGGACGATGAAGATTTGTCGGACCAACCTGTCCATTCTCCGACAACTTCGCTCGACGAGCAGGTATCAACAACACCACCACATCAGTCCAAGCCTAAAGCTAAGAAAAAGGCTGTATCTTCACGTAAGTCTAGTAACACACTTACTATTGACAAGCCAAAGGCCGCCGCAGACAAGAAATCACAGCCAAAGCCACTTCCAACGGCTAAGGTCGAGAAGGTAACAACAAAGACTGCAGCCGAAAAGAGCTCACCAGCTAAGAGAAAAGTATCAGTGCCAGCTCTTGAACCCACTCCTAAGAAACAGAAAGGTCCGCAGTGTTTCCTCTGTCCTTTGACACTGGATTTGGAAACTCAATTGAAATATTCTGAGCTCTCATTGATTCCTACAAAGTCCGGCCCCACCTCCAAGGTAAGCCATCAATATTGTCACAAGCTCTGTGCAAGATTGATCCCAGAAGTAACCATTGAAGCCACGAAAGACGCTGTCTGTGTTTCGGGTGCTGACAAAGTTCCCAACGCGAGAAAGGCCCTCAAATGCGCCCACTGTCAAAAGAAGAAGAGTGGGGCATGCTTCCAATGTGCGCATCCAAGCTGCACAAGGGCATATCATGCTACATGTGCTCTGTCTGCGGGTGTTTACTTTGGTCCAGATCTTCAGGACTCTTGGTGTAAGTTCCACAGAGAGAAGCACCATCCAGAGACTCCGAAGCTGAAGGCTAGGCATTTGGATTCGGTGCAGGTGGGTGACTTGATCCAAGTCAAATTCCCTGATTACTTTGCTGGATTTGTCACTGCCAACAACCCGTTGGAAGGCTCTCTTACCGTTGATGTATACCCTGCGTCTGGTGAAAAGGTTACTGTGGAAGTCCAGAATGACTATATTCAAACCCAAGGATTTGCGATTTCTCAAAATTTACCTCCTAAGGAGGAGCAGAAATCCAGGGAGGAACGCATCCCACAAGCCAAAAATGCTCCAGAAACAAAGTCCAACCTCCAGGTAGACCCTGACCGAAGCAAAGACAAGAAGAACAGAAGAGACAGGTCGTCTCCTCTGGAACCTCCTGAGCGTATTGATTATTTGAACCTCAAAGATCCACGATACTCCAATTCCTTAGGTGTTCTCTGTGGGAGAAAGCTTGTGCTTGACAAACTTCAAGTGACTGAGTCCAACGACAACTATCAAGCAAACACTGAGTTCTGGTATTACAAGCCACTGAAATCTGCCCCACTCAAGGCGAGATACACTGACGATATCTCGCTCGAAGAGCCAAATGACCCAGACTCATTGGCAGCAAGACCGAAGAAGCGGAAAGTATCAAAGACCGCCGATGTAAGGTTCGAAACTCCGGCTCCTCTTCCTTATATGGCGCCCACTATGGGACAAATGGCCTATGGCTATATCCCACGTCATGGCCTTGGAAATCCGCCTCAAATTTTTGCTCCAGTTCCTGTGAGAAACGTCCTGATTGCTCCAAGAATTGCACCAGCTCCGCCTGGTCACGCTCCCATCAGGCTATCTTGAATAGTTTATATGCTAATGATTTAATGCTTATGATTTTATGATGTTTTCTAGTAGCTTTTCTTCTCATATGAAATTCATTAATTATACATGGCCACTTTAAAGGCTGTCAATCATAGCAAAGACACTCTTGAGAGCCTCCTTCTTCACAGTCTCGCCATACACCAGAACACCTTCACCACATCCTTCCTTGAGAAGTCTCGAAATGTCTGATTGCAGTCCCAATCTAATTGCATCAGAGTTAACTGTTGCGCTCTTCTTCAGCATGGAGGTGTGCTCGAAGTCCTCAGCTGCCTTCTCAGCAGTGGTGATAATAGAGCGATCAATACCACACATGTTTGCGACATGCATACCGAAGCTTCCCTCTGCAGCACCGTTCTCCAGCTTGTACAAGAAGGTAATAGACTTGGAGCTCTCATCAACGATGATAGCCATTCTCTTTGGACTAATCTGTGGGTGATCTCTAAAGGACTCGCCCAACGAAGCGTAGTGTGTGGCGAAGAAACCCAATGACTGAACGTGGGTGACGAGATGGTGCAAAACAGCTTCGGCAATAGCAAATCCATCAGAAGAAGAACCACCTCTTCCAAGCTCATCAAGCACAAGCAGACTCTTCGGTGTAGCATTGGAGAGGATTCTCTTTGTTTCAGACAGTTCAACGTAGAAGGTCGATTTACCTTGCATAATGTTGTCGTTAGCTCCAAGTCTCGTCATGATTCTGTCAACCGGAGTTAGCTTAGCAGACTCAGCTGGAACATAACAACCAATTTGAGCCAGAATAACAGCAACACATGTCATTCTTAGCACTGTAGACTTACCAGCAGCGTTAGCACCAGTCAAGAGACACATGTTCGACTGCGCACCACCCAAAACAATATCGTTTGGAATGAACTCCTTAGCAGTCGTGACGCCTGTATTGAAGAATGGATGTCTGAGTTCCTTGAACTCCAATGAGCGAGTCTCGGACTCAATGAACTGTGGACGAACAGCAGGGAACCCAATAGACTCAGAGGTCTTGGCTAGAGAAGTGAGACAGTCAAGCTTACCAGCAGAGGAGACAGCCTTGTTCCAAATGTTGTAATCACTGTCAAATCTGGCAAGCATACGAGTTTTCAAGGACTCTTCAAGGATCTTATGAATTTCTCTCTTCATGGCAATCTCCTTGGAAAGCTTCTCAACTTCTGGGGACCAGTATCTTTTGGTCTTCTTCGATGCACCCATCTGCTTCCATGATGAGGGCACCTTGATGGAGATTGGGATCTCAATCGTGTAGAGCTCCTTGCCGAAGTCCTTGTACTCAATGGACTGAGTTTTGAACTCCCTTCTGTATTCCTTTAACTTGGAGTTCAATTCGTCCTCTAGAGCGCCAATAGCTTCCTTCGATTCATCGTAGTCCTGCTCGACTCCTGAGCTCAAGATCAAGATATCTCTCTCTTTAGCCTCAACTCTGTTGAAGGCATCGTCCCACTTTTGCAAACAGGAGTCCAATTCCTTTGGGAAGTTATCGTAAAGTGACTTAAGCGCGCCCTTTAACTCAAAAGATCCCAGTTTCTTGTAAAGAGATAGAATATCTTCGAATCCTTCAATAACTCTGGTGAAATCTTTCAGCTTCAACTGACCAGCGTGTATTCTTGAAACGAGTCTTTCCAAATCTGGAAGCTTGGTCATATAGGTCTCAATGGTCTCTCTTAGATCTCCATCTTCAAGAAGTTGGTCAACAGCGTCGAGTCTAGATTCAATCTCCTCTTTTTGCAATAATGGATGGACAATCCAAGTCTTGAGAAGTCTCTTTCCAAATGCAGTTGTAGCTCTGTTCACGAGTTTAAACAACGTTCCCTTGTCACTTCCATCAAACGAGTTGGCAAAAATCTCCAGGTTTTGAAGTGTTTGGCCATCGAGAACCAAGTTGGTTGATGGCTTGATGGTAGTGTAAGGGCTGATATTGCCCTGAGAAATGAGAGAAGCATCAAGCTTCAATGACTTCAAGTACCACAGTAAACCACCAAATGCAGAAAACCCGACAGTCTTTTGAGACTCATAGTATTCTTTCAATGTTTCTGGCCATTTTGAAAGGTCGTCGAGGTTCTCAGCTGGGAAGTACTCACCTCTTGTCACGGTCTCAAAGGTTGTATCGAAGTCGTAGAATTCGGTGTCTGGCTTGATGATGTTGAAAATAGCATTGTTTTGACAGTTGAACTTCACAATTCTCATTGCTAGCGGAGAGACACCGTTCTTTGGAACAATTATCTCCTTTGGTCTCAACTGAGAAATGAGAGTTTCAAATTTGGTGCATTCAGCGTCATCCTTGAACTCTGTGAGGTTGATGGCACCAGTTGCGGTGTCGATGAAAGCAACACCAAAGATCTTGGAGTTTGGATCTTCTGGGTCCGTCTCTTCCTTAACAGAACAGCAGTACATGGCCATGTCATCAAGAAGCATCGTCTCATCAGTAAGTGTACCAGCAGTCAAAACGCACTTCAATTCTCTCTGAATGACATCCTTCTTACCCTTCACACCGTTCTCTCTAATCTCCTTGGCCAAACCTGTCTCAATTTGATCCACTTTGGCCACCTTGAACCCCTTGCCAATGAAGCTTGTTGCCCAAAAGTCGAAGGACATCTCTGGAATACCGGCAAGCTGCATGTTGGCACGGCCACCACCAGCGATCTTGAGATCGAACTCGTTATGTGCAATCATAGCATCCTTCTCGTAGAGCTCATAGAACTTACCCTTCTTGAAGAACACTATGCAGTCCCACATCTTGGACTTGATCTCCCAGTACTGCTTCTCGAACGAAGTGAACTTGGACCAAGCTGATTGTGGGATGTACAGGGTACGTGGGTCATACTCTGGGTCATCGATAGTACGCTTGTCGGCATCTCTAATTTCCACGAGCCACTGGTAGCGTTCCTCATTCTCTTTAGTGAACTTCTGGTGCTTTGGAGCTGGCTTGGCCTTCGAAGGGGTGCTTTTCTTCACAGGAGGAGCATCAGACGAAGACAGGAACTGTTTGAGTTTAGCGCTTGAGGAAGATACAGGTGGTGAAGATAGGGGCTTTCTGGCCTTGGAAGATTTGGTGATCTGAATGAAGTCATCATCATCGTCATCAAGGTCGTCCTCTGGTTTGATTTTGTCCTCTTCTAAATCATCTGGTACCACGAAGTCTGCCATGTCGTCGTCGGATTCCTCTTTGTCTTCTGGCACAAAGTCGTCCTCATCATCTTCGGCAATCACACGACGCTTCTTGCGCTGTGATTGCTTGACAGAGACATCAGCCTCTTCGTCGTCGTCGTCGCTGATCTCAGTGTAGCTCACCTTCTTCTTAGAAGATCTTCTTGAGTTCGTAGGACTCGAAGGAACATCCTGCTCTTCAGACTGGGTGCTGGTTACAGCATCGGCATCAACATTGGTATTGGTCTCCTGTAGTGGTCTCTTGATAACCACAGGCTCTGATGGGGTCATTGGGGTGTTGAGCTTTGTCTCTGAGCTAACGGATGTGTCGCGTGTGGTGTTGTTCTCTTTGTCCTCAATATCACGAGTGGCCTCGTCTCCGTCATCAACCATAGTAACATCTTCAGCTTCCTTGGATGGAGAGGATGATGGTGATGGCAATGAATCGGATGAATTCAACGCGTCTTTCTCACTCTTAGTGACAGACGAGTTTGACTCCACAGGCTTCACAGGCTTGCCCTTTCCCTTGGAGAAGAACGCCATGAGAGAAGATTGCTTCATCTTCGAGTCCGACGACCCAATTTGCTTGGCCGAGGTCTTCTTTGGTGTGCTTACCGCCTTAGCCATCTTGGTTGGTCGTCTTCTCTATCGTAGATGGTATCAAAGGTTAGCGGGAAACGGTTGGAATCTTAACAAGGGCGCGTACAAGCGCGTTTATAAAAACAAAGGGAACGCGCTACGCGTAGACGCGGCGTTTACCAAACTCTGCCATTATTTAATGTGTCAGTTAAAACACCTGGACATCTTCGAATCAATGGGCTTGTCGCCCATCGATTCCTCTTCATGTAATCTCTGTTATTTACTAATCTTCAGTAACCGTCACTTAGTTTGGGGCTGAAAGAGCGAGATATTTGGAGAACAATGTCTACCAAAGAACTGCTGAAAGCGGCAAAAAAGGCTCTTCAGGACGATAACGCAGAGTATGCCCTGTCGTTAGCTGAAGATGCCCTTGAACAAGATCCACAGAATTACTTTGCATACGTCTTTGCCGGTAAGTCGCATCACTTGCTCGGCCAATTCACGGCTGCGTCCAAGAGTTATAGGAAGGCTATTTCCCTGGATTACGATAATCTGATTGCATGGAAGGGTTTAGTGCTAATTGTGAAAAACAATGACGACTACAAAAACTACTTCAAAACGATGGCCGAGTACATTAATGTCATCTCTGCCCAGGGCCACCCAATTACAGACACCTTGAATGAGATCTCACAGTATATCAAAAAGCTCAATGGTGAAACAGGAGAAATCCACGAAGAATACCTCAAACAATTGCTACCGTATGCCCCATTACAAGAAGCTACTTCTGGACTCTTGATGAAGCCAGTTAAAGCGCTCAGGGAGTATCTTGACATTCACGTGAATAGAGAGACCAAAGAAATTTTCCGTGTTGCTACAAAAGAAAAGATGAGTTCTAGAGTTGGTCCTGAGCCAGCTGATTCTGCTGCAGCCTGGGCCGTTTACAAGAACTCACCAGTGCCTCAGCTTTACGAGCAACTCATCAACATCTTGAACGACGATACTGAGAGAGCTGAGGCCGGAGAGAAGTTGCTGAAGTACAAATATGCTATGCTTAAGTCTGCTCCACAGACAGATAAACAGAAGCTACTTCCGGAAGTTAAGGAGATGGTGGAGGGTATGATCACAGTGAAACATCCATCGTTCCTTGCCTGGTTCCTTTATTTTGACTGGACTGACCCTAAAGATATATCATCTCTTGATCCGCAGACTCTCAAGGACTTTTTAATGATGTTCAAGAACGAGCCATTGGGTCAGGTGTTACACGCTTACTTGCTCTCTGATATGTCTACGTACAACATTGAGCTGAAAGAGGACAAGAAAGGGAAGAATAAGAAGGGGAAGAAGCAGAAGCAAGAGCAGCAGCAGGATGACCAGGAAACACTAACTGAAGAGGAGAAAGCTCTTCAGGAGATGACAACTGCTGAGGAAGATTCTACATTGACTCAGGACGAGTTACTTGCCTTGATGTCGCAGTCTCTTAAGCAGTGTAAAACTTCCTTGTTTGCCTACAGAATCGTCTTGTTGTTCCACATTCACTGCAAGAAGTATGAGGAAGCCTCTTATATTTGCCAGTCTGCTATTCAATTACTGGCTCAAAGCTCAAGATCCCTGGGCGCTGTGTTTGTGAACACCAAGGAGGACACGCTGGTCAACTACGGTGTTGTTCTTACCTACCATGAGGCACCAAAGAACCATAAACGTGCTCTTGAGATCTTTGATAAGGTCCTAGCAGACTCTCCTGACAATGTGAAGGCTCGTGTCGGCAAGGGTTTGATTCTTGCTGAAAAGAATCAATTGGAAGACGCAAAGGCTCTGCTTGAAGTTGTTTGCGCTGAATTCCCAAACGACGACGAAGCTCTG
Source organism: Petasospora stauntonica (assembly GCA_030558335.1). Classification (NCBI taxonomy): domain Eukaryota; kingdom Fungi; phylum Ascomycota; class Saccharomycetes; order Phaffomycetales; family Wickerhamomycetaceae; genus Petasospora; species Petasospora stauntonica. The sequence continues at coordinate 69,265 of JAJMSG010000003.1, forward strand.
ATGGAATTGTCCTGGGTTCAAGTGCGTATCGGTGAGCACGAACTTGGTCGCTCTGGGCTTGCAGATGTTTTGAAACGTACCACTGGAAACACCCTTTACATTTCTGAGCTAAAGGCTCGTATTAATTGGCAAATTGCTGAGAGTTACCGAAGCACTGAGGACTTCTCTAAAGCATTTGAACATCTGGTTGAATCTCTCAGAGCATTCGCCAACTACGCTCCATCCTTCACTTCCTTGGGTGAAATTTATCTTTCAGTTTACAATGATCCAAAGCGTGCAAAGAAATGTTACATCAAGGCCTTTGAATTGGATCCAGCTGAAATCACAGCAGCATGGCGTTTGACATCTGGGGCCACTGATAATTCTGATTGGTCATCAGCTCACGTCATATGCTCCCGAATCTTAGAATCAGAGTCTGCAAAGCGCCGCTTGAGCCACAAATCATGGCCTTATAGAATTCTCGGGTGTGTTGCTCTCGAGGAACAAGACGCTGCTAAGGCCGTTGAATGGTTCCAGAATGCCATCAGATTGGATAACACAGACACTGAGTCCTGGGTCGGTCTTGGTGAAGCATACGCTGGATGTGGTCGTCTGGAAGCTGCTGCTAAGGTCTTTTCTAAGGCCCTGGAGCTGGAGCCTGACCACTGGGTTGCGAAGTATATGATCGGTATAATGCAATTGCAGATTGGTGAGTTTGACCTTGCGCTCTCCCTGCTGGAGCAGGTCCTGGAAGTGAGACCGGAGGAAGAATGTGTGATTGCTGGCTTGTATGAGACTTTGTCTAAATACGCTCAAAACTGTGTTTCTACAGGCTTCTTTGGTAAGGCCATCAACCTCGCCCTTCAGGCTGTTGAATTCCTGGAAAGAGGCAACACCAAGTCATACAATTTCTGGAACAATTTGAGCGATTTGATCCAGTTGTTCCTACAGGTTCAGTCCAAGATTTCACTGTTCCCTCATGAAGCTATTATGAGCATCCTCAAGAAATCAAGTATTGATATCGACGAGGGCGCCATTGAAGAGTATTTGTCCCTGGACAAGATTGTCGAGGTGGCATGTCTCATGCTTGTTTACTCCAATAGAGCAGCTCTCAGCTTACAGCCAAAGTCAAGAACTTTGCATTCATCTGTTGCCTATAACCTCGGTCTGTCTCAGCTGGTTGCCTACTTGAAGACCAAAAACACTCAGTATCGTGACGATGCTATTGACAACTTGAAACACTCGATCAAACTTCAAAATAACTACCAAGAGCCGTGGGTTGCTCTTGGTATCGCATCTATGTTTGTTAATCCTAGAGTTGCACAGCACTGTTTCATCAAGGCATCTACAATTGACCCAAGAAACGTTGAAATCTGGTCCAACTTGGCTCTCTTATATCTTCGCTACTCGGATCACACATTAGCAACTGAGGCTTACATGCGTGGTCAGTCATTAGCTCCTACTGAGCCTATCTCATGGCTTGGACATGCATTGGCTGCCGATGCTCAAGGCGATTCTGCTACTTCTTCCAACCTCTACACGCATGCTTTCGTGCTGTCGAATGGTAAAAATCCAAGTGCGCAATTGGCTTACGGTACAAGCGTATGTTTGAAGAGAATTGGTCAAGGTGATGATGCTAAGGACATTGAGGCTGTTCAAGAGTTGAGTACTGCAAGTTACGGAATGGTGCAGTACCTGAAGCACTATCCACTTGACAAGTTCGGTCTGGAGGTTTCTTGCTTGATCATCGAAAGATTGAATGACTATGAGCTTGGTAAGGATGTTTCTGACCAGCTATTGACTCTCTTGGAAAAGGCTTACGAAGAGACTGAGGATGAGCATGTCCTTAGAAGCTTTGCGCGTGTCAAAGCCCAAAGTGCAAGATTTGAACTCGGAGTCAAGGAGTATGAAAGTGCAATTGAATCGTGTTTAGAATGCTTGGAGCTCAGTGAGGACGCTAAGACTGTGATCTCGTGTCGTACTGTTCTTGGTTTGTCATATTTCTTCACTGGTAAGTTCGATGAATCTCTTGATGAGTTCAAACAAGTTCTTACTCTCTCAAACGATGCTAAAAGACTTGTTGTTTTGATTGCCCAGGTGTTGTACATTTACGACACTGAAGAAACGAAACAGGCTGCTTTGGATCAATTGTTCCACAACATCGAGACACACGGCTCCTCGCTTCTCGTTACTCTCTCTATTGGTGCTATCTCGATGATTGAGAATCTGGAAGAGTATCTGGACATCATCAAGTCCGAATTGGAGTCATTATCATTGCAAGACTTGATGGCCGATCGCTACAGAAATGTTCCTTATTTGATTTCGGAGATCAACAAAAGACTTGGCCAGCAGTCCAACTGCGCATGGCAGAAGTCTGCGTTCATGTTCCCTGATGATCTGAGAGTATGGAAAGAGTTGGACGATACCGTGGCTTTGAAGATCGCTATGAAGGGCAAAGTCAATGTTGAGGATCTTAGCGAGAGATACACTGCTACTGGTCAGCTCAAAAGCGTTCAGAGAGCGCTTTTCTTGGCCCCATGGAGTGCGGAGAGTACTCTGTCTCTGAGTCAATGCTTCAGCTGATTGGATGGTATATAGCATAGTTTCATTTTAGAATTATCTGAATCACCGTAAAGCCGAAGTTTTTAGCGAGCGGAACTCCGTTAAGCCGAAGCTCGAAAAAAAGCAGCGACCCCACACACAAATCTCCAAACTCACCATAATCAAAACACCTGATAAAGCAATAAATACGCTCTAATCAGACCAATGTCACTCACTCGACCACTCAGGCTTCTTCTTCTAGGAGCTCCGGGCTCCGGAAAGGGAACTCAAACTTCAAAGCTTCTCAAAAAGATCACATTACCTGCCATATCCTCCGGAGACCTCCTTCGCCGAGAGATCCAGGAGGGCAGCACTTTGGGGCTACAAGCGCAGAAAATCATCGCTGAAGGCGGACTACTGCCTGACGAAACCATGTCATCAATCGTGGTGGGTGAGCTGAATAAGCAGAATCTACTCACATCGCAAAGCAATTGGCTTCTTGATGGCTTTCCACGAACACTTGACCAAGCGAAGATCTTGGAAAACGATCTACAAGACTCACAACTGAACCTAGTGGTGGAACTTAAGGTGCCTGAGAGTGTGATTCTAGAGCGCATTGAGAACCGCTGGGTTCACATTCCAAGTGGAAGAGTCTATAATCTCCAGTACAACCCACCGAAGACCCCAGGTAAGGATGATGTAACGGGGGAGCCTTTGAGCAAAAGAGCTGATGACAACGCCGACGTATTCAAAAAGAGACTAGATACATACAGTGCTACAATTGGACCAGTCATGGATTTCTATAGAGCCAAGGGTGTCTTCCGCTCCGTGGAAGGTGAGACTTCTGATATCATCTTCCCGAAGCTGATGTCCTTGATCGAGGCTGAGTTCAAGTAGATAGTTTACAATCACATATTCAAATCATTATTGTCATTAGTCGTTATTAATTTAGATAGACATCCCTGGGATGTCCTTCTAAGCCAGCCAGCTAATGCTCTTCTTGAGCACCTCGCCAACAGAGCTGATATAATACTTTTCTTCATCCCACACGATTCTATCCATTTCTCTTCTTCCTGAATCAAGGTCCAACTGGTCCAGTCTGTGGATCTTGGAGCTCCTGAAGATCTTGTATCCGATATAGCAGATTACAAACAGCATCAGAGCACCGTAACTGACAAAGAACGTCTTGGTATCCCATGCACCCTTGAGGAACACCACGAATCCCATCAGAATGACAATCAACAGAGAGCCAAAGAGCCCATAGATAGCCAAGAAAGGTTGCAATGGCGATCTGTAAGGGTATGAGGGATCGCTTCTCGAGATAATATCAGGTCTGAGCTTCAAGCCGTAGTAGAATCTAAGGAAAGATAAGCACATGCCAGACCACATCAACATCGCAGAGGCTGAAGAAATCGATGCAAAGTCTTGGAACACTCCAAATGCTTCTTCATTAACAGAGAAGAAGGCTAAAAGACCAAACGCACCGGAGAATAATACTGCAACATAAGGAACACCAGCGCGTGAACAGGTGGCGAATACTGAAAAGGCTTTTCTTTGGGTGGCCATGGAGTACAATGTTCTGGAGGAGACATAAAGATGCGAAGATCCGGCTGTGACACCAAACATTATGAAGAACCCGTTCACCACAGCAGAAAACACACAATACCCTGATGACTGGAGTGCAATAATCCAAGGCGATTGACTTCCGTTGGTGAGATCGCTCACAGCTGCCGAGTTGCATTTGAAGTTGAAGTTTTGTAAGTAGCCGTCAGGAAGCTTCTCTAGCCCTCCCTCTGGGGCATAGTATCTCAGTAGCCTTGGGTCGCCAGCATACACATTAAGTCCCACGAGGAAGATCGAAAGAAGATAAAGGATAACGACACGACCAAAGACTCTCTTTGTGACACTTGGAAGAGCTCTTCTCGGATTTTTACACTCCATGGAGGCGACGAATCCGATCTCTGAGCCTGTATATGCGTAAGAGGAAATAAGCACGGATGATAAGACGCCCAACAATCTTCCGAGGCCACCGCCAATGCCACCCAAAGCACCCGTTCCAACGTCGTTGAGGTCAAAAGTTGGTCTGAAAGGACCATAAGTGAAGACACCAGTGTCTCTAGCACTGTTCCAATACTTGAAACCGTTATGCTCTTGCACATTAATGATGATCATTGATATAATCAGTGCAACGCTTATGAGCACTTTTAGAAGCGAGAAGCAATACTCGATGCTTCCATAAACCCTTACATCAAACAGATTGATAGATAAAATCAGGCCCCAGAATAGGGCCACGAAGCATGGCGTGGCTTTCCCCAGGTCCAAGTTCTGATAGTAACTGAGCATAATGGACGCAGCACACACCTCTCCGGGCATCGCAATCGTAAATGAAAGCCAATAGCACCATCCCAGCGCAAATCCAAAGGCATCTTCAACGAATCGTGATGCCAGTCCTGAGATAGAGGAGGTTGTAGGAATCAGAGTTGACATCTCAGCAAAAGACAGCATTGTTGCTAGAACAATAGACCCTGAAATCAAGAAGCCCAGAAAACAGCCTAGAGGGCCTGAGATGGAAAACGCTTTACCAGATGAAAGAAAAAGTCCAACTCCAAGCGTACCACCTAATGCAATCATTTGGATCTGTGGCTTTGCCAGCTTCCTCTGTAAATGGTACTTATGCTGGCCCTGAGTCTGATCGTGTCCCCACGATCTCTTTTCGGTAAGCAAGTTTTCTGTCTGTCTGTCGATGAAGTGGTCGGATGATACATCAACAACTTCCGTCATATTACTTCCCCTCGTCGTTTCTCGAAGAAGTTTTGGATGGAACTCCTTAGCCCTTGTCGCTGAAGGGCGCCGTATCTCTGGGAACATCATGAGCTTCTTGGTTCCATTCACAAGTTCTGCTCCGGGCGAGAACTGCGTTTCCAGAGGAATACCCACACGTATATCGCTTCTTTGCATTTCAGAGAACACGTGCTTAGCTCTTCTCTCTAGTACGGCTTCCCTATGTACCATAGCATCATACTTCTGGAAGTCCATGTCTCCGTCATCTTCTTCATCAACCTCATTGCCACGACCGAATATCCGCGTGTAAAAGAACTTCTCGCCAGCACGGTCTCTGTATGAAGATGGGTCTAGGTCCTCTATCTTTTCTCGGATCATCTGAGTGGTGATGGAGCACCCATCGTCTTGCCTCTGATCATCGTCTTCGTCTATAATAGCGTCATCGTCAAATTGTGTAGCCACCTGAGATCGATCCATTTGGGGAAAGAGCCCACGGCCCTGGCCATCCCATGATTCTGGAACGTTTCTCTGGAGCTGGACCATAGATTTCTTATCACGGTATCAAGTTTTGTGAAGCCCTAATGTCACACTAATGTGCCCTGTATGTATGATTTGGGCCCCTAAATATCATTACTAACAGAGCGGGACTAGACCCTGGGGTTTGGTATAGAACGAGTTCGCGATGCTTATGTAATCGTAGCATGAGGATTTATATATATTAGAATATTACACCAATGAGTGAACAATCTAAGGCATATGAGGCATGTCTATCTTTGGATTGTTATGAAATTACGATTTTTCAGAAGTCAATAGGTTTTTTTTTACGTTGGCTAAGGTAACTTTCAAAAACAGCCAGACACCTTGCTAGACCCAAGTCTCAATCTCAGCGCACTATTGATTCGACGATAACAATACAGACGCTCATCTCTCCCACAACAGGCAGAGGAAACTTGATAGAGGCCCTATGATTCGAACGAAGAGACCAAGGTGCCAACCTTGTACCAAGGCCAAGAGAAAGTGCTCTCTGGAGCCCGACGCCTCCTCTTGCGAAGACTGTATCAAGAGAGGCCTGAAGTGCGAGCTGGATTCTGTGAAGATCATCTCATACCAAGGCCCCAAGAAGCCTCAGAAGCCACGTTTAGCACTCTTGAAGTCTCCAACTGGTGTGACTAACTCTTCGCTGATTGGCATGCTCACCGATGCCGCTGATGCGGCGAAAGACCACGAGAGGCATGCTGACGAGTTCCTCTTTGCGCTTTACCCTAAGGTATATTTGCCGAGACAAAAGATCAACTTCGATGACAAAGAGACACCAATAATTATCGATGAGACCGAAGAAAGAGTCTTCGATGAGGAAATCACTGTACCAAAGAACTTCTCGCTCAACGACTTTGTACTTTCCTCGCTGAGAGTACGATCCGTCAAGCAGCAGCCTCACATGTTCAAATCCATCTCGGTGACTTCGAATACGAACGGTGAGAAGGTCATTGGCGAGGCCCTCGAGAAGAACGGTTATACTGTCGAGTGTGGTGGAACTCCTAAAGACGTAATTAATCCTTCTTTCAAATCATTCCAGGAAGTCAAGATACACATAGATACTGAGAACCTCAGTAAGGAATACTACGTCAAGGAGGCAGGTGTGCAGCTTGCAGAAAACCAGCAGGTGACGATAGTGAACTTCAACGAGGCTCTGATACCACGTCCTGTTGTTGAGAGGCTCTTCACACGATTCTGTCAATCCCAAATGGCCGGTGTACCGGCTTCCAAAGACTCTGTCTCAGCTCTCCAGATCTGTCTTCCATTGGTCTTCGGTAATGTCACTGTTCTTGAAGCTACTCTGGTTCTGTCCTTCTATCAACACCGTGATCCGGAACTTAAAGATTTTGAGAGCTCCATAGAGGATCTCCACTTATCAATCTTATCAGAGCTACAGGTAAGAGTCCAGCATCCAACTGCCCTTTGTTGCGATCACACTATGGTGCTACTTGTCTACCTCTTACAGATTGAAGTGCTCAAGGGAACCCCAACTGCTCTGTTCCAGCATTTGCTGACCATATGCCATGCTTTGATCTCGTTTAGAGGTGGTCCCAAGAAATTCACGGAAACATTGACAGGCCAATGTCTCATGGAACTACTTTCACCACTGTTCATCAACGGAAACCATCATTTATTCCAGCTCACAGCTGTTTCAGATAACCCTTATGTGAACTGGAACTCGTTCCAGTCTTTCCTCAACTCTAATGGGTCTTTGGGAGTCTACGACAATCTCCAGTATGCTCCTAACTGGGCTTTTACTGAGATTCGTGAGCTGTTGAAGGTGTATGGCCATGTTAACCACTTACAAAACCTACTGACAGTGTCATATAGCGCAAACTCAGAGATCAAACAGGACGGCTCTTTTGGGTTCGATGGTTCATATGATGTGCTCGCTGGCGAACACTTGGGAGATATTTTACAAGAAGCTGGGTCCTTGGAAGCCTCAATCAAGAAGATGATCGCTGCTCATGACACCGCAAACTCCAATGGAACAACAAACCTTCAACAAGCCCAAAGAAGGTTTGGTTTGGAAGCCTGTCTACTGTATCTCTACCAAACTGTTTACCACGATGTCCCATTGAACTCCAAGTCAGTTTTGTTGGTTAAGAGATTACTTGTTCAAGCGCAGGATATATTTGGCCAGCTTCTGACCATGGAGCAAGCCCAATTGGACAGCGTTAAAATACTGCCTTTGGCACTGTTCACACTCGGAGTGGGAATAATAGGTCATGGAAATAGAGAATGGTTTGGGTCTCAAATAAGCAGGTTGTATGAGAGAACTCAAAGACACAGCTTGTTCCCATTACTTCCTCTGCTGCACAAGGTGTGGACTTTGAACCCAACAGGAGGCATGTACGTGGACACAAGGCAGCTGGCTGCCAAGGAGGGTGTTACTGTGTGTTTACAGTTGTGATATTTTCGTCATTGATTCGTTCATTCATTATAAAAATTGTAGCGTTCAAAGAGAGTATTTGAAAACTGGATTTTCAATGTCCATCATATCACCGAACGACAGTGAGATATCGTTTTCTTCAGAAGCCTCGTGTTTCAGCTTGTTTCTCATGTAGTATATCCATAATAAGACCATAGGCGAAAGAGTCTGAACCACTGCAGTACCAGCCATAGTGTAAGCAGACGTCGAGTATACTGGAGCCTCGTCTTCTTGATACGTTTGAGGACCGATAATGTTGCCGGCACTGAATCCAACCAAGAAAAGAGTATTGAATACCATCTTCTTTGAGTGCCCTGAAACGTTTGAGGAAATCAGGGACGACATACACGCCCATCCAGCGGTACACCAATAGTTCAAGTAGTATCCCACGATCATTGCGTGCTTATTGGATAAACAGAAGGCCAGTAGGCAGAGGCCGACAAGGTTTCCAACATTAATCAACGACGAAACCACAAGACGGCTCTTGACCCAGTATTTTGCCATATAAGCAAAAGCCAAAGGAAACACAATGTCAATAGCTGAGCCCGGAAGATTCAAAAGGAGAGACTCGCCCACTGTGAATCCAAATTTATCATCGAACAAGATTCCTCCGAATGTACCCAGTGCTCCATTAGAAATACCATAGCCAAACATGTAAAAGAAGTAGAGATAAAGGCATGGGTCTTTGAAGGCTTCTTTCACCTGAGACCACTTCCACTGTGTGTTTCCGAGACCTGTTCTGTTCTGCTTAATTCTAGCGATGGACAGCTTCTTCTCCTCCGTTGTCAAGAACCACGCTGTAGTTGGAGACGATGGGAACCAAAATGCCAGCAGCCCCAAGGCTATGGTGATAACACCAGTGATAACATATAGCAATTTCCATGCCTTTATGGTAAAGGACTCCTGATGGTGGTACAACCCATAAGCGATGCCAGAACCAACGGCAGTGCCGATTCCCTGGAATCCCAGCCAATAAGCCGATCTAATGAACTGCTCCTCTCTTCTGTACCACTGAAATGTCACTGTCATGAAAGCCGGGTGCATGAAAGACTCAAAGATTCCAAGGAAAGCCCGGCACACCAGGAACCCAGTGGACTCATGAGCAGCAGCGTGTAAACATACTACCACTCCCCACGCAACAACCGCAGACGCCATGACCGGGCCCAATGGCAGCTTTTGGAGGATCAGATTAGCAGGATATTCGAAAAGCATATAAGCGAGGTAGTAAGTTGAGCCTACCCACGAGTAAGTTCTCGTAGACATCCCAAGTTCCTGTCTCAGCCCCATAATCGAAGCATAAGAGGTGAGGCATTTGTCCATCAACAAGCACGACATGAGAGCACACATCATCGGAATAACGTAGAAGTCCACCTTTCTCACGAGTTTCTTCTCCTGTTCTTTGTTTATCTCAAAATGAGACTCCTGGATCTCAAGGGCATACTGAAAGCCCATATCCATCTCTCGGGATGGTGGAGACGACGATTGTTGTAGCTGCTCCTCATCTTGAGACTCGAGCGAGAGCTTCTCCTTATCGGTCTCTGCCATGATACTCTCAGTTACAACCGAGCGTCGCTTGTGTATCATCGTGAGCAGCTCCGGCAGTCTGACGAAAATGGCCAGCCCCGCCCTTTTAAATAAGCTCAAAAGCCCACTTATCAAGGACGATCTGGTTTTTTTAGTTATCAAACCGCTGTGGAGTGAGATCTTGAGCGCGCGACTGGCGCCAAAGAAAAAGAAATTCGAGAGGCCTCCAGTCTCGACTCGGGACTAGAGACTGGGGTCGAGAGTTTGACAGGTTGACAGGGCGAATGAGCCTCTTTTTGAAGTGCAGGAGGGGAATTTGGCACATATGTTAGATGTTTTTTGATGAAACTATTACTGTAGGACTCGAGCAACATCATGGCCACCAACTCTGGGCATAATATTGTAGCATCGCTGAGGATCACCGACTGCACATGTCCTAGAACCCCTTACATTCTAAAAGAAGGTTCGCGAAGTCTGCAAGGAATGTCGCGTAACTGACAACCAAGCCGATGAGGTCTTGGGACTCGGTGTCCGGTTGCCAGGCTTATCGTACGAGCCCCCTTCTCGGGTTGATCGCGTGTTAGGAAGTTTTTAAGGACTGTGGTATTATACTTTAGCGAAAAGCAAGATGTAACCGATGCTTCTAGAAACAGTTTTTATGCTAGTTTAGGCACTCCGATCAGATCAATAACTGAAAAATAAAGGCAAAAATGCGGGAAAAAAGCAATTCAGTCCCCATAAATTTCGCGAATTGACACACAACAAGTCTGAGGCCGCAGCCGTTCTACCAGCATCGCCATATGTTCTGTTTATTTGGCATAAGAGGCTTTTTGAGCGTGTTTGAATAGATTCATTAGAGTTGGAACCTCTTTAAGTCATATTTGGACCGAAAATGTCGAGGAAGTTCAAAGCTCCATCGCTAGAAACGCTGGTAAATCAGTGTTGCGAGGACTACTACTCCAGGCTTACAGAGAAGCTCGAAGAGCTCAAGAGCTCCAATGGCAGCCAGTTCAACGAGGACGAAAAATTCTTCAGCTATGACAGGTTTAGAGACTACATCCAGTCCTCTCACTGTCAGGAGAACCTGAAATTTCTGATAGAAATCTACCACTACGAGAAGATATGGAACAAGATCTTTAAAAGACAGAGCTCTATTCTTAAGTGCAAGGACGAGCAAACACTCCAGCAACAACAGCAGTCACAGTACCAGAGAAAGCAGTCTGTGGCGACAATATTTACTAATGCATCTTCCAGAAGACGCCATCCTTCGATTATCGAACTCCCAGAACCGGATGATCCACAACATTATGCCAAAGTAACAACACCGACAACCATGAGTGAGGAACAGTCGGACGTATCGCTAGCGTCTCGAGAGTCGGGCGATCCTTTGGCCAAGGAGCGTATAGACTCTATACATTCTCTTGACAACAATGATATCTCAAATCTCGTCAACGACTTGACACTACCACAGATCATCACCTCTCAAGCTGACCTCGATACAGAGTCTTTTGTTGATCTAGAAATGGAAGTCGGGGGACCTCGCTCTACTGTCACGACAATAACATCACCAATCACGAGCGTCACTACAGACACAAACACTCTAACGTCTATTCCAGCCGAAGTGCCGCTGACAAGGCCTTCCACAGGAGGATCTCAGAAAAGTAAGAACACGCAGACATGGGATACTTTGTTCAAGCCAAGTTACCAGTGTGAAGATAACCACGACTGTCTTTGTAATGTGGCTTCGCACGAGCATAACCAGATATCTCTGCCGAAAACAACGAAAACTTTCACAGGGTCTTCTATGAACTCAGAGACATCGAGAAGAACTAACTCCCTCTACGAGGGCATGGAGTACAACGACTCTGCTAAGCAAATCGAAGTACGAGAACAGCTCAAGGAAGAGCTTGCGGAGAAATTTGAGCTCATCATCAACATGTACGTGCTGAGAGACTCTCCGTATGAGATTAACTTACCTTCTGATGTCTATAAGGATCTTGTCAGCGAGTACGAGAACACCAAGATCTTGTATCATTCTCCGTTAACTCTTTTACCGGCTAAGAACGGTGTCCTTCAGCTACTGAGGGAGAACATCTACTACAAGTTTCTGTCAGAGCAGGAAAGACTACTCACAAAGGAGGAGTCAGATCGAATCATTCAACAGCCTGCGTCCCCAGAAGAACCCCGTTTCGAACCTCAACCATCAAAAGATTTCCATGAGACTAAGAATCTCAGCAGAGATTTGAAGGATTTCCACATTGATTCAGCAACATCTTCCAGCTCATCAGCATCAGGTCCAATGTCAAGTCTGTCAGCGTTTTTGAAAACACATTTGAAGCAAAGCAACCACACTAATCACACTAATACTAATGCACAGGCTTCTGTCTCCACTGCGGCTTCATTCATCTCAACAGACTCAAACACAACCAATCCCTCTATTCAGAGAATCCAAACTTTTGGAGGGGGTAAACCACCTTCTCCATTATTAAAAGTCCCTCCAAATGCAGCACTACAGTCGCATTCTGCTGCAGATCTACGAAACTCTTCCAGCATTGGAGATTTGAGAGGACACGCTACAAACACAACGAAGCCACGTAACGATCACTCATGGAGCCGGCTGTTGAAGTTCAAGAAAAAATCGGGGAAGTAATATTTATAGTTAATGAAGGGTTATTTAATAGTATCTTGGTACGTAGGAAGCTGTTGGTTATCCTTAATCTTGGCACACTCTGCAGACACTCTCGTGAATGACTGGATTGACCGAATCTCATCTTTAGGCTCGCTCTCTTCGTCGGCAACATCGTGAACATGGCACCAAATCCCAATAAGCCAGATGTGATGAACAACAACCACAATAATGGATAGAACCATGTTTGCCAACAGCATTTGAGTGATCTTTTCTTGTGGGATGACCCTAATGTTGTATAGATTGAGATCGCTTACCGTTGAACCAATGAGCTCTTCCTTCGTGAACACATACGCAACACAGCAACAGCATATCACCATCACGGCAAAGCACCATGCTAATGGACCCACCACACACTTGACCCAAATTCTCTGCATTTCACTGCGAGAGTGAATCATCAAGCCCGAAACTACTGTTATTATTACTAGAGCCCATAAGCCCAGGAGTAGTGGAATCAAGTCTTTCGTTTTGACGGTCTCCGCCGCATGGGGTTGGTCAGTGAAGTACCAAAACGCCTCAACGTCGTAAGGGCTGTCTAATGGGTAGGATCCAACGTATCTTGTCTGGGAGTAAGGCTCGCCTGCTTCCATGTAGCCACCATACCTGTACTGTTGGCAGGAAGTCTCAGTAAACTTCCCATCAGACAGCGATCCAGCACAGTATCTCTCAATGTACAGTCTGTAAGCCTGGGATAGTTCTGTATCGTTTAAAGACAGCCCATTTCTGTAATCAGAAGTAGCGTTGTTGTCCTCTAGTAGGTCAGCGTACATTGCTGCGACGTCCAAGTCTGCATTATCGAGGATAACAATAGGGCTTCGCAAAGCCGTTATGGAGAGAACGGTAATTGGTATCGACAGTGTAACAAGCACACTAGGTATCAAGACAATGTATATCCAGTGTTTCATTCTGGTGGTGCAGCTTCCGCCATTAGGTGTATATTCGTCATGGAGGGGACATTTACATCGTTTATATGAGTGAACAAGTTACAGCACACATGACAGCTGTGCTGGCGAGGACCCTTAGAATCTGGGCGTGGGGTATGACGTAGCAAACTATAGGACCCTGTAGCGCGCGTTTATTTATTATTTTAAAACTTGGTGCACATTAACGCAAGTGCTCTGTTACTTTGCAGCCAACCTGAAGTTATAAACAGTGTGTATATATCAAAAGATGCCGACTCGAAGCCCCTGCCGAGAGTTTTGAAGTGCGGCTGTGGAACCGTAGCTCCGCTTATCTCCATAATGTTGTCTATTTCACGAGAGAGATTAAAATACTCTCAACTCAGACAGAAATTGCATAAGAGCTCTCTATATATATATTGATGATATTTCAGCATGTGTGATGGTTTGTCACTTCTTTTCAGCTAATATCATAGATCATACGTGACACAAACTCAACATGAAGCATTTCCTCGCACTGTTATGTATATTGCAACTCGCTGCGGCCCGATTTAGTAATGACCAGACATTTGCTGTGTACTGGGGACAAGCAGAGGCTGGTGAGAAATTCCAAAACCAGTTGTCTTATTATTGTCAATCGGATGCTGTTGATACTATTGTGTTGGCGTTCGTGTCAAAATTTGGCCGTCAATACATCAATGAGAAAGAAGGTCCTGAATTCGAGTTGAACTTGTCTAATAATTGCAACGAGGATGAAAACGGCTATACAGTCTGTCCAAAACTGGAGAAAGATATCAAGTCATGCCAAAGTCTTGGCAAAAGAGTGATTCTCTCTATTGGTGGTGAAGCCAGTAAAGGCGAGCACTACGGCTTCGAGGATGACGATGAGGCCAGAGGCTTTGCCAGCACACTATGGAACTATTTCGGAGAAGGCAATTCCGAGCACAGGCCATTTGGCACTTCCTCCGTTGACGGCTTTGATTTTGATATTGAAACAACTGATCAAATTGGCTACCTCTCGTTGGCCAGAGAGCTGAAGTCGCTCTCAGAGGAGTACGGATCTAAGAGATTTTACTTCACAGCAGCACCTCAATGCTCACTGCCTGAAGACCATATGTCCAAGATGATAGACAACTTCGAGTTCGATGATCTTTACATTCAATTTTATAACAACAGAGGCTGTGAAATTGGTTCAAGTGGGTTCAACTTCGAGGACTGGGCAAATGATATGAACGAAAAAGGCCACAACAACACCAAAATTTTCATTGGGTTACCTTCTGCAAAACAAGCAGCAGATTCAGGATTCATCTCCGATGTTAATTCTTTGTATGAACAGGTTATCCTTTTAAACGAGACAGAGTCGAGCCGATCCAAATTTGGAGGGTTCATGTTCTGGGATGCGTCCCGTGGCTTCGATGCAGAGAATCGAGACTCTTATGACAAGAGCTACATTTTCAGAGCATGGTCAACTTTTAACGACACAGATGTTTCAACAAGCTCTTCGGATGCTTGGATGACTGCAGTCAGTGAATCTTCCGTTGGATCTCGTCCTACTGCCAGCATCCATAGGAACGAGGCAGGTGTTATTGAACATTTGCCTCTTCCGCATGCCCCTGCTGCCTTTTGGATGATGTTCATATCGTCCATCTTCTTCGGACTAATGTGACTACTTTGACCCTTACCAAATGTGTATAAATAGAGGGATATGAAGCGGTGATTGAATTTAATGGCCTTCCGTTGGCTCTAGGCAGCTCTCAGTGTTACAATTCAGAGCATTGTCAATGATACATCTATCACCAGTCGAGCCGTAGGCGATATTTCCGTTTGTAGTTGCACCGGCGCCGGTTCCCTCAGCAGCAGCCAAGGCAGCAGCGTGCAAAGCTTCAACAGAGTTGTTTCTGGACGAGAATTTACCAGATGCTATTTTGGTGAACTGGTGGTACACCTCAGCAGAGATGTTATTGCGGCCAACAAACTCAGGCTGCACAGTTGCGGAGTGGATTCCGTAGTTGTGTAGCACAGCACGGATTTCACTAGCAATCACCAGGAAAGTCTCTGGGATGGCGTCCACTTCGATGTGCAAAGACGCGATAAAGATATCCTCTGTCAAGTTCCAGATGTGGAAGTCGTGAACAGACTTGACTCCTTGGACACCAAGAATCTCTCGTTGAACTTTGTCGGCGGAAATGTGTGTTGGTGTGGCTTGCAAAAGGATCCTTGATGCTCTCTTACACAACGGCAAGGCAGACGAGAAGATGATCGCAGTGATGACAAGCGATATGAGTGGATCTGAGTAGAATCTCCACGAGTAGTCTGTCTTCCAGATGAACAAAGCAGTGAGGATAACACCAACATTACCCAATGCATCGCCGAGGACGTGCAAGAACACACCGTCCATGTTCAATGAACGTCTTTTCTTCTTTTGCTTATCTTGAGATTCGGCATGTGAGTGCTCGTGGGCGTGTTCGTTATCGCCATGAGAGTGTTCGTGAGAGTGCCCATTAGTGTTCAGCTCAGCGTGGAACTCATTATCAGCGCTATCGGAATAAGATCTGCCAGCACTAGAGAGAAGTCTGGACTGCTCATCGTAGTTCTTGACGATGTTATCTGGGAGCATGGCTCCCACGGAGCTCTCCTCGTCGTCGTCCATGAGCTGGTTGGATTCCCCGTGAGAATGTGAGTGGCCGCCGCTTCCACCATGTGAATGGCCATGATCATGGAACAGGAACAAGCCGACGATGTTGGATACCAAGCCGGCGAATCCAACGATCAAAATAAGCTTAGGATTTGTCACCACAGCTGGCTCAATGAGACGTTGGATGGCCTCAATGAGAATGGAGAAACACAGCGCTAGCAAGAACACAGCGTTGATTAAAGCACCCAGAATCTCGGCTCTTTTCCAGCCATAAGTATAGCGAGCATCGGCGTTCTTCGTCTTAGCAACACGGACAGCCCAGAGTGCCACAATTAAGGAGAAAATGTCGTTAAGCATGTGGAAAGAGTCGGCGATCAGTGCTAAGGAATGCACAGCGTAGCCCACGATGCATTCCAAAAGGAAGAACACAGTGTCAATTGCCAGCAGTGTGACGATCCTGATCTCTTTTCCGTTCAGCATTTTACTTTGTACAGATATAAATCTTCAACCGGGAGTGTGTAGTTGGCTGGAATGAGTTGTTGATGTAAGCTGGTAGCAGTAAAGCCGAGACCTCAAGGCGGAGTCAATCCAGAGTGAAAAACTTAAAATTCGACACACAAGGCTCACAATCAACTAGCCAGCAGGGACTTGGGGAGCCCTTGTTTGTATATGGACGTTGAAAGGACTTTATAAGTACCACTAAAAAATGTCACCCGTGAAAAGAGGCCTTAATAAGCACATTAATTTAGCGTCAAAGTTGCGCAATTTCGCGCCGCTTAGTGGCAGCGCCATTTAGCGATACAGGGGCCATCTTTTCGCCAATTCTACCCAAGTCTACCAATTTCTTTCATAAAGCATTTTATAGAGCTTCCGTAGTTTTGTCCTATTCATTCAATATACTCCAATTATCTGTCAGGTGGCTATTCTACACATCCAAATCGTTCAAAAACTCAATATAAATAAGTAGCCTTAGTAACCACCAAGGTCCATGGAATTTGCGCCAATCGGCGCATTCAATATATATATCGTAATTACATTAAGGCAGTTCAGCCCGAAACAGCCACATGAGATTCCGTCAAACCAACCGGTAAAACTCTTCAAACACTTCAAAGTGTATAGCAAAAAGAGCCTGCCATTCCTCGCATAATCTTTGGAGTTTTTGCGATACCAGCTTCAAGATTCTTGGTGCAAGATCAAGCGATGAAGTACCGAGGGTGAAGAGGAGACACTCTCCAATATCACCGATCAATTGGCAATAAATTTCCTTAAATTGGTGCTCCATTGGCTCAAAAAGTGGTGGAAGTTCTTTGGATTCTCCCAAATGTGCCAGCACTTCCTCTACTATGAGCGTCTTTACTGGAATACCTCTCTTACCGCTTGAATGTCGGACTCTCAGCTGCGTCTCCGTTATTATGTCTTGTATATCCATATCAGAAGACTTTCGCCGTACCACCTTCTGCACAAACTCCCTATAAGAGCAATTCTCCAAGCCCTTTGTAATATTGGAGTAAAAGACATCTACCATCCGCTTATACCACCACGACTTGTATGATGATAACGGCACATCATGTAATTTCAGAGGCACCATATCCGAGTTTCTAGTCACCAAAACAGACACTCCGTTAAAGTAGTCCCACTCATTCATATCCTGGTACCCTCTGGTCACAATGTCGTACTCCTCATCACACAGCTGAATACCTGCACTATGAAGTAATTGAAGTGTCAGAGGAACAGTATCCCTAACATTCCGACAGTCACTCACTGCTCTCAAGAACGAGTTCATTCCCACCCTTTTTAAAAGAACCTCAACATCCGACAATGGAGTTGAGCTTTCGTGGACAATGTTGTAACCCGACTTCATGGCGCCCGGCTGTAAAGATCTTCGAGGCAAATACGAGTCCATAAAAACCAAAAGTCGCAGCCTCTGCCATTGCAGAGAGTTAAACCCTCGTGGGATGAGCAAGTGAAGATTATGATTGTGTTTCTCCTGCTTGAAAGTCTCATAAAGAGAATCCAGTTTGCCCTGCATTGTTATGCCCAGGGTGTACCAACTGTTGTCTTTAGTGGGTTTGGCGTTATGAGTCCAATGGCAAATCTGTTTCTCCAGCAGCTTTTTACTTGCCTCCATTTCCTGGAGTTTGTCTTTGTTTCCCGTTTCCACACCAGTAAAAACATCAATGGCTAAGGCACTTTGCACGATATCTATCGCTTTACTTAGCAACAGTAGGCTTCTAAGCATAAACGTTGTTTGTAGAACTCTGAAGATGTCACAAAACTCACGCCATCTCATCAACAATTGGATGTGTTCGGGTGTGTAAAGTGCAGAATCTCTGCTAAATAAGACTTTCTGCAATGCCATTATGAGTCTTCTGGAGATCTTTGTGGACTCAGACCTAATAAATGCCATGAAGTCGTCATCCATAAGCATGAGTCCTCTCATAGAATCAGTCATATAGCCTCCAAATTCAGATTCCGATCTGGGTCCCAAGTTGCAAGCCCAGACGTCTTCTTCATCACCAGGAGAATCACTCAACAGTAACACTGAAGTTAAGAAGATGTGCTCTGTTGGTGTTTGAGGGAATGGGTCCGGTGCACGATAGTAAAGCAAAACATTCTTAACAATAAGCTTGGTGGAGGGTTCAGATACCAAGGATTGGGCTTCTTCGAAGGTCATGGTTGCCAGAGAGCTAACGGAATGACACAGTCGGGTTTTTCTGATGGCTCTACAGCAGAGTCGCTTCAAGATGCAATTTCCAGAGCCAACAACGAACCCATCTTTGGACCGCACGCTATTCTTAGTGTCGCTGGCTTGCCTCAGGTTCAGCTTCACCTTGAACTGATTCCAAATTCTCTCATTTGCAGAAAATCTTCGGGCGGCCTCCCTTTTAGTATTGATAGCAATATCTCTATTTTTCATGGCAACCTCAAAGCGTTTCTTCAAAGCCAGTCGCTTATTCTTCAAGTCATCATGTCGCTTAGACTTCCATAAAGCAACTTTGGCAGCAACCTGGGAGGCCGATAATGGCTTTCGGTATGTCTGGGAGAGCCTTTTCGGTTTATATTGACAATTTGGAGTACTTCTGTCTCCAATTGAAGAACTTTTGCCTCTAATTACGGCAGTTGAAGACGCTAAGCTATCACGTCGTGGGGACGATGATGACCTCAATGGAGTCAAGCGATCCAAAATATGCTTTGGAGGCGAGATTTGTGTGGAATCCATGCTTGTATGAGCCAGTTGTAACCTTTCACTGTTCCTCCGAGGATTTGTCTTGCGTAGCGCTCAGGAGAGCAAGCAATTGCCCTTATTTCAACTACTTATCGAATATGGTAGGCACCCCAGCCTCCTGTAAGTACGACTCGAGATGTGTCACTTCTCCATAAAGTAATTTTCGCGCCGAGATAACGCTATTTCTGGTTTACGGGCAGCACAGAGTTTCACACCCGAACATTATCTACATCAAGACACCACGGGTATTAATCAAATCGACCGATGAAGATTGGAATAAGGCTTGGTAACTATATTTGATAGGTTTGTGTTTGAAATACTTGATTACACGAAATGATGTTACTTTTTATCCAGAATTTGGGCTAGGAAAGTGGATCTAAAAAATTTCAGAGTAGTGTCTTACTTTAATTTTGAAACCTTCAAAACTACTAAAAGAGATAATCGATCTCTCAATAATTAAAAAGGGTAAAAATATTAAATTTGAAGTGCAAGTTTTCCCATCATCACCCGATTCAAAGACCTGGACTGTAAGGGAAAGGCAAAGTAAAAGAAAAAGGTCATTGATTCGACAAGTATCCTATAATTCTAGTAAGATGAGTAAAAGCGTAACACTTACATAAGCAGGCGGCGCAGGATTACATAATTTTTGACGTTGCGTTCTACATCAATACCAAATTCGCGAGTTTCTTGGCTCGCATCAACAATCAACAAGGCTTATATTTGATTTGTTGCCATTAATTGATCCAGCGCATAAGCCAGTGTTTTGATAATTCAGCACGCACACCGTACCATAGAGAAAGGTTGAGTAAAATGCTTGGCCGTCGGTTCACACAGCTTTTCATGGCCTCAATAGCCGGGCTTCTCGTCGTGAGTAGCATCTTCGTCGTGCAGAACAATCACCACAAGAGTGCCATGGAATACCTGAACAAGCTAATGAGACTCAAAGTGCTTCAGATCCTTTATCCACAACAACACTTCACTATGGATAACTACACAAATTTCAAATTCTTGGACCCAGTGATAGACGAGGTGTTTGAGAAGTTTAGAGAGCAAGAGGTTGACACCTCTTATGTTAAAGAAAATGCCACCTTCTTTTCTCTGGTAAGGAACGAAGAGATCTACCCTATGCTTCAGTCCATCCGTTTTGTCGAAGATCGCTTCAACAAGCGCTATCATTATGATTGGCTATTTGCAAATGACAAAGAGTTCACCGAGGAGTTCAAGGCAGAGGTGGGAAACATGGTGAGTGGGAAGGCTACCTTCGTCAAGATTCCTACTGAATACTGGAGTTATCCCGAGCACATTGACCAGGCCAAAGCTGAGAAGACAAGGAACTACATGAAGAGCCAGGGCATTAAATATGGAGGTTCGGAGAGTTACCGTTTCATGTGCCGCTTCAACTCGGGCTACTTCTACAAACTGAAAGAACTAGACCCATACCGTTACTACTGGCGTGTCGAGCCTGATATCAAATTTGAGTGTGACATCGAAGGAGATCCATTCAAGTACATGCGTGAGAACAACATCAAGTACGGTTTCACCATGGCACTGCACGAGCTTCATAACACAGTATACGGGTTGTACGAAGCCACCAAGGAGTTTTTCCACGTGATGCATCCTACCTATATCAGCGAAAAGAACCAGATTGAGTTTGTCACCCAGGATAACGAAGAAACCTTCAATATGTGCCATTATTGGTCGAACTTTGAGATTGGTGACTTGGAATTCTACAGATCGAAGGAGTACGAAGAGTACTTCCAGTACTTGGAAGAGCTCGGTGGGTTCTTCTACGAGCGTTGGGGTGACGCCCCTATCCATACATTCGCCGCTGCCTACATGCTTGATAGAAGCGAAGTGCACTACTTTGATAACACAGGATATTATCACGTTCCACATACCCAGTGTCCACGAACCATTGAGAAGAGAGAAGAGCTGCGCTGCACATGCCAGCTGGCCAATGACTTCAATTGGGGTGCTCGTGATAGTTGCTTGCCTTACTGGTATGAAACGAGAGACCAGCAGAGACCGGCTTTTGCCCCAAAGAGAACTTATGATACCCAAAGAGAGAACCTTGCAGCTCCACAAGGACAAAGACACAACATAAAACAAAAGAGAGACTTGGAAGACCAAGAGGTCTACGGTGAAGAGCTCACGCAGGACGTGACTTACGAGCCACTGGAACAAGGTCCTCCTATCAGACAAGCATTTGCTGTGTGAGTTATTACCTTCAAAGACATGGAATTCAAGTCATGCTTATGCCTCGTAGGTGCTTTTAGTAGTACACGTGTGCTAGTGGATAGTCTATGCATTCGAGCTTTAGTCCCTTGGTCTCGCAAAACTCTTGGCGGGTTGTGACTTATGAAGCATATTCTCCACCATGGACTAAGGTCTACTGCCTATGCAGATGTGCATCCTTTTTCAACCTTATGATGTGAGAGTCGGATTGGAGTTTATAGTTCGAATATGCAAGATACAATTTGTGAACTTTGCCCTGAAAAGGAAGGCATCCAGTCCATAAAGGGATTTAGACTTGCGGGGTCTGACGAAGCCAGAGCTGCAAGTACGCCGAGGGACTTCGTGTCTTGTATAGAGTTTTAGACCGTATGCCGAAGAGCATAAGTGATAGTTCACAGAGAGCACAGACAGGATGGATTTCACTCGAAGATAAGCAGGGGCTTGTGCACTCAACACCGAAGGCGAAGGAATAACAAAACTCTTTTGAATTTCAACTTGTAGCCTGAGTTTTACGCGTGTAGTCTTGGTGATCGTTTATGGTTTGCCCCTGTTCCCGAGGCGTCCGGGGTGAAATCTTATTCGGCCTTGCGCAGGCACATAGTTCCCCATCGAGAAGTGGTCAGGGGAAGTCGAATTCATCGATAAATTGTATGGCGCAAGAGCAGCGGTATGGAGAGCTGGAAAAGGCAAAAGCAAAGTACTGCTAGAATATCATAGAAGCCGTGCCTGTTTGTTTCGTTGAATGGACAATGATTTTCGAATCCAATTACTTAACCCTTTTAGGAAAGTGCGTTGGTCAAAACAACGTTACTAGGGGCAACGAGCGACATGACATCTCGCCTGGGTTGCCTTGGACGATCTCAGAATTACAATGCTACATCACGAAGATCAAATTGATCTGTTACGGACTCAATTGTTAAGGCGTATGGCTATCGGAAGCGAGATACAGACGCCAATGTTAGCGAGGCGGAAAGTTCTTTTCTCCTCACTACAAATTAAGTAGTGCTGACGCTTCTTGAGTAAATATTCCTAGCTACGGCCGGACCGAAATTGAGTTGAGAAATCAATCGTTTGCATACTTTGGCTATTGACAGTTCACTACGAGCTTCCATATGAAATTCTGCCTCGCGCTCTTGGCTTGACATCTGTTTTGATACCTTGTGGCGCTGTCATCTGTACTTGAAGGCTGTCACTTTAGCACATAGAGCGTGTCATATGCTTCAAAGCTGTGCAGAACCAGCGTAAGCCAGCAATTGACGTACAATTCAGCTGGCGAGAAGCGGACGCGCATCTCTGGTTCATTAGCGATCTGCGACCGACGGCGGTAGAAGGATTTACACATTACATCAACAGGATTTGCGGGGCTACAATAACAAGCCCAGGGGAAGATCGGGGAGACTGGCGAGCCGTAGTTCGCATCCTATTATTTGTTTCAGCAAGAGAAGTCTCGTTGGGTAGACAGGGTACACGTAAGGGAGCCGGTGTTACCATGCGGGTAGTTGTACGTGACTCAAGCTAATGGGCCCCTTCTGACAAGCTATTGGGTCTCTTTTAACGACTTGCCACTAAATGCCCAGACTCTTTGTACCTCAGGCGCTAAAGCTACAGTGGCAATGATAACACTACGCCCGAGTCCAAAGTATAAGCTGTACGAGTGTGTTTGTTTACACCCTATTACTTTTCCAGTGCTTGCAACGTGTAGGTTCTGTTTCCTCTGAGAGATCAGGCACAGCTGTTCAACAGAACTCAGGCATGATTCATGTTATAGAGAAAAAAACATGAACCTCTTCTTTCTTTCTAACAACTCCAGAGAGCCCATTAGCCTTGTACTGAAGCGAGCTGAGTCCTCAAAGTTGACAATAGATGCGCTCTGCAACACTGATGAGGGGACGCATGATCGTACATCGAGATGCGTTAGCGGGAAATCTCGGGCCATGAGGTTGAGACTAAGAAAACAAGACTTGACCGATAGTTAATTTACAAATGCCATAATGAAAGAGATTCGAAGGTTAGCTAGAACCTTGGTCAAATAATATTTTAGCCTTATGCAAAAGCATAGGGATGGAGCGCTAGCGAATCATGCTTGGCGAGGCATGCCCCAAAAACCTATAGCGCCTGATGTCCCATACTATTTTTGTGACTCTGTTTCGTTATTTAGATGCTGAGTAGGATCTAGCAAAATGGAGTACTGGGAAAGACTGTGTTCGTTGTTGTAGTAGTGCCTTGCCAGATTGTATGGTCTTGATTACCACTTCTTTAGCGTAGGCCATGGCGCCAGGCGAGATCAGAATTAGTGTGAATGCTTTGTGCTGCCAATTGAAGCGTACCTAAGAACAACGCAGATTAACCGTCAATCGAACTACTCTTTTAAAGAAATTCTACAGAAGATGTTCAATCAAGCTCAAAAACAATACACCATTTGCAGTGCTCAGATCTTCGGAAGACTTACGAAATTTTTAGTGGACGCTCAACTCTCGTCCAAGAGTACACTTGAAGTAGTATCACCACTGAACTATTTCACTCCCGAGAGCCACCGTTGCCTTTCGACGGAGCCGTTAATTGACTGTGCCTGTTTGCTGAGCAAACCCTCCTTCCTTACTCATCCTCTATAGGTACACTTACGAAAGCTCGTCATAAGAGTCCTAACTAGGCAAGGTGCCTTCCTGATTGGCGTTCTAGAGGTTGGGCTTTTGCAAAGTAAGGCTTTTTTATTACTCCATAGGGAAACGTCGTGCCTTCGACCACAAAACTCGTAAGTAGCTGATCTTGGTTAGGTCTCTTTTCAGTGAAATCTCACCGAAATGATGTTCCATGGTGTAAATCAACGCAGAGATTTGCAGCCGAAGCGAATTTCACCGCATGGGCCGACAGCATCGGATGGGAAAAAAGGAGCCTTTTATGGGGGAAATAGGGAAGAAAGTATCAGCTTGCAAGTAAAGAAGTTCGCCTAGGTACTGCATTGCTCTATATTTATCCCGCACGAAGATGCTCAATCACTTCAAGAACTTCGAGGCGAAAGGGAAGTCAAGGCTGTCTTCTTGTGAGCTGGGTGGGGGCCGAAGCAAGTAACCCTAAATGGAAATAACCTTAAAGCTGTTTACGCATCAAACATAATCTTAAGGTTTGACAGCTCACGTCAATTCACCGAAAAGGGGAAACGAGAATATTCAATCTCAGTCTTAATCCAGGCCCCAGGTTGGACTTGCCGAGCTATCACATGCCCTATGTTTCAAACTTCCCCTATTCACCTCGATCAATGGTAATTGCCTATTTTGGGGGAGATCCAAGGCTGGCAATCGATCTTCAGTTGCCTTGTACCCAATCGATTGTCATAGATTATCTCTCCCGTTTCCTCAACAACCAGCACAAGTACATGCGCGCGTGAAGAAAATCTAGTCTCATCAATAGTCTCATACTTCCCCAGATCTTGCGATTTCAGACCCGTCGCGCACTTCGCGAGACTCGTAATCACTCTTGCATGAGCGACTACAAACGACAACAAACAACTCCTCGCAAACTGAGTATATCTTAGGAAATTGGACACTTGAACTCCGGACTTTGAGCCGAAACCCTAAATGGCGTATCGGGAATAAGATTGTGAAAGGTGCACTCCCTGTGCCTGTTCGCTGCGCTAAGAGAGACGCAGCATCGCAGTGCATGAGAGAACATCTCCAAGAGTAGCGTTGCCTTCAACAGATCTGCGCCACTGAATGCACATCTCTCTTTCATTGCACTCGATCAACATATCGCTAATCCATATTGAATAACGCCTTAGAGTTCGAACGCGTGAAGACTTGTCTTCCTATTTGGGCCTTGCCTTGTTCGGTAATCGATCTAGCACAACGCGTCTTGTGACTTTGGCAGTCTATTTAAACCAGACCTCTCCCGCCATTTCGAAGTTATATTATTTTCTTCTTCACTTGATCATCACACATATCAGAACATCAGAGATGAGATTCACTTCTTCTCTCTACACATTCGCTTTATGGTTCTGGCTACAGCTGGCTGCAGCCCAGAACAGCAGTGAAGCTAGTGCTTCCAGTTCAATTCCAATTGTCCACGGTGTCATGACTACCGTTAACACTCCTTTGACCACCGAGGTTGTCCAGGGCTCCGTATGTTCCTCTGGTTACATTACCTCCGAGTTGAACGGTTACTCTTACGAGGCCGCTTACGCTATGACTGCTGAAGACAGTTACGTTACTATTGGTGTTCCTTACAAGTACAGACAGTTCACCTTGACCTGGTACTTCAGATTCTTGGAGGAAGTTGAGATTACCGACTTTGCCTTGGACCTCTACGGTCTTCAGTTTGAGGACGGTACCGGTTATGTCAACTTGGAGGAAGGTTCTTTCATCGCTTCCTATGTTGTCTCCTTGTACGACACTGCTGTTATCTTTGACTCTTCAGTGATCAACTTCTGTACTATTGACTGGGCTCGTTTCGTTTGGGGTACTACTAACCCAGACAACGGTGCTGCCCAGGAGCTTAAGTTCTACCCTGAAGCTGTTGGTGCTAAGACAGAGATCGACTTTGACAACGCTGGCTGTGAGTTCGTCACCGTCTTGAACTGTCAAAACTACGCTGACCAGTTGCCATTCGACTGCAGAGACTTGACCTTCTTCGAGGATGGTACTTGTGACGGAAGTGCTACTTTCTACCCAACTGCTTCTTCGTCTTCGTCTTCATCCTCTGAGGCTTCCTCTACTGCTTCATCTGATGCATCTTCTACTGCTTCATCTACTGGATCATCTGCTGCTGCCTCTTCTTCTGGCGCTGCTTCCTCTTCTGGTGCTTCCTCTTCTGCTGCCTCCTCTGGTGCTTCTTCCGCTGGTGCTTCTTCCTCTGGTGCTGCTTCATCTTCAGGTGCTTCAGATGCTTCTTCTGCTCCAGCTTCCTCTGCTTCCTCTGCTGCTTCTGCTGCCTCTGACGCTTCTGCCTCCGAGAGTGCTTCCAGCTCCTTGCCAATCGTCAACGGTGACATTACCACTGTCAACACTCCTCTGACAACTGAGGTTGTCCAGGGCTCTGTTTGCACCTCTGGTTACATCACTTCTGAGTTGAACGGTTACTCCTACGAGGCCGCTTATGCCATGACCGCCGCTGACAGCTATGTCACCATCGGATTGCCATACAAGTACAGACAGTTCACTTTGACTTGGTACTTCAGATTCCTTGAGGATGTTGACATCACCGACTTTGCTATGGACTTGTATGGTCTTCAGCTTGAGGATGGTAGTGGTTACGTTAACTTGGAGGAGGGTTCCTTCATCGTCTCTTACGTTGTCTCTCTTTACGACACCGCTGTCATCTTCGACTCCTCTGTCATCAACTTCTGCACTATCGACTGGGTCCGCTTCGTCTGGGGTACTACTAACCCAGACAACGGCGCTGCTCAGGAGCTTAAGTTCTACCCAGAGGCCGTTGGTGCTAAGACTGAGATTGACTTCGACAACGCTGGCTGTGAGTTCATCACCGTTTTGAATTGTCAGAACTACGCTGACCAGTTGCCATTCGACTGCAGAGACCTTAAGTTCTTCGAGGACGGTACTTGCGATGGAACCGCTACCTTCTACCCAACTGCCTCCTCTTCTGAGTCTTCTTCTGCCGAGTCGTCTGCTGTTTCATCTGCCGCTTCCTCCGAGGCTTCTGCTACTGGCTCTGCTTCTTCTGATGCCTCTGCTGCTCCATCATCTGATGCTTCCGACGCTTCTGACGCTTCTTCTGGTGCTCCAACATCATCTGGTGCTGGTTCTGAGCCTTCTGCTGGTGCCGGTGGTGATGCCTCCTCTGGTGCTGACGTTTCTTCTACTGCCTCTG
Source organism: Petasospora stauntonica (assembly GCA_030558335.1). Lineage (NCBI taxonomy): Eukaryota > Fungi > Ascomycota > Saccharomycetes > Phaffomycetales > Wickerhamomycetaceae > Petasospora > Petasospora stauntonica. The sequence goes on from JAJMSG010000003.1 coordinate 96,559, forward strand.
CTCCTGAGTCTTCTGGCGCTGGTGAGTCTTCTGGTGCTGGTGAATCCTCTGGTTCTGACGAGTCCTCTGGCTCTGACGAGTCCTCTGGTGCTTCCGATGCTTCTGACGCTTCCGGTGCTTCTGACGCTTCTGGCGCTTCTTCTGCCTCTGCCTCTTCATCTAGCGCTGCCCTCCCAACTCCATCCATTTCGGGTGAGATTGCTGATGGCCAGCCTAAGTGGGAGATCACTATTCCAGGTACTCTTGGCCCATGGGTCTCCGTCTCTGTCGAGGGTTCCAACAGAGACACTGCTTACTACTTCACCCACGCTAGCTGGTCTCTTGACGATGCTTCTACTTCTGGCCAGGCTTCTGTCGAGAGCTCTTCTTACTCTGCTGAGTACGACGGTGCTATCGATGAAGGTTCTGTTTTGTCTTTGGCTGTCTATGCTCAGGCTACTGATGCTTCTCCATACACCAACGATGCTACTGTCACCGTCGCTACTGCTGACGGCAAGAAGCTCAAGATGATGATGAAGAGAGCCTCCGCCTCATACGACCTCACAAACACCATCAACGACAACGCTGACAACTACGCCACCGTTCCAAATGAGTACACCACCACCTTCACCGATCCATCTGGAAACACTGAAACTGGTGTTGTCTCTTTCTACCCTACAACCGATGCCTCTGGTGACTTCGCCACTGGTACCACCACTTTGGACATCCCATCAGAGTACTTGACCACTTACACTACTGACGACGGTACTCAGACAGGCTTGGTGTCTTACTACCCAACCACTGATGCTTCTGGTAACCTTGCTATCGGCACAACCACTTACACCGAGTCGGTTCCATCTCCATACACCACCACCTATGTCACTGATGGCGACAAGGCTACTGGAATTGTCTCCTTCTACCCAACAACTGACGATGAAGGTGCTTTGATCACTGGTTCCACCACCATCCCAGTTGTTGTTGAGACTGCCATGTCTTCCACGGTCGTCACTATCACCTCGTGTTCCATGAACAAGTGCTCTGAGACTGCTGTTACCACTGGCTTGACTGTCGTTACCTCCACTTCTGAGGGTGTCGTCACCGAGTACACCACCTACTGCCCATTGACTGCTACCACTACCGAGGCTCCAGCTTCCACCGAGGCCAAGGCTTCTACCACTATCGTCACTATTACCTCTTGTTCTGAGGGCAAGTGCTCTGAGGTTCCAGTCACATCAACAGTGGCTTCTACCTCGTCTGGTAAGGCTTCTGGCTCTGTTACTACTGTCGCCCCAGCTTCCGATGTTACCTCCTTCGTCACCACCGTGATGACCGTCACATCTTGCTCTGGCGACCAGTGTACTACTAAGGTGGTTACTGAGACCTCTGCTGCTGGCTCTACTTCATCTCCAGCTGTCACCACTGCTGCTGCTTCTACCGAGGCCTCTGATTCTTCTTCGAGCGTTGCCTCCGTGTATGAAGGTGCTGCTGCTGGTGTTTCCATCAAGGGCTTTGGCTTCTCTTTGCTCTCCGTGGTTTTGGGCTTTGCTCTTTTCTGATTTCTTCTATTTGATTTGAATATCTGGTATATGACATCAACATTTTGATAATACTGAATTTGCTTCTTTTGCTTGCTTCTTTTGCCTGAGGCTCTCTTCATGCCTCGGCCTTTATTCCTTCTACCAATACTCTAACACTCGTTTTTGATACCTTCTTTCTGGTTTTGCTCGATGCACTTGATTTACTTTCGACGAAGGGCCTGGCCCTGCTCATTAATCCATATAACTTAAGTTTGTAATAGACAAATTCATCGATAAGAGGCTGTAGATCATCAATTACAATAATAGTAGGTCATTAGTCGTAAATTGTCATAAACAATACATATTAAACATCACCATTCCAAATCGCTTGCCCAACGAAGCTTCTTCTCCGGTTTGCCACTGCTTTTGTTGGCAGTGGAATACTCATGCGTTTCCAAATAATGTGTGTACTGCTCATGAGAGTAGAAGCCAATAGTTTTCGCCTCTGCTTCCCCAGAGCCTACCTTATAAGGAGTACCCTTCAAAAGTGCACACTTTGGCTGCTTAGTGGCCTTTCGCTCACCAACCATTGGAATCGAGACTTGCTTGTTTGGCTCGTCAGGGATGGCGATTCCCTCACCATTTTGAGCGTTGAGATCAGTGGCATACTTTGTAGCATCGTGCAAGAATCCTGAGGAAGCATCAACAATGTAGTTCAGCGACTGTGGGTTGATTTTAAGCACAGACTTCAGACGAACATCCTCAGGAATCTGGTTAGGATGACAGATCCTCTTCTCATCCTCTGGAGCTTCCAGCCTTTTTGACCGACGAACAGCAGCAATGTGCGAAACAGGGAGTGGAATTCGGCTCCTCGTGGTCTGAAAATACTGCATTTTCTGGCTGATTGGGGAAAGAGCGCTCTCGTCTCTGATTGGTGAGGAAGTTGGCCCAAGGGAGCTTCGTGTTCTCTTCGAGATGGACCCTTCCTCTTCATCGCCATCTTCAACATCCTTGAACCCACGCTTCTCGGGAGTTGTGAGCACTCGCTCCTCATCAATAACGCCAGACTGCCGTACTCTGCTAGGAAAAAGAGGGAACTCGTCGACCAAAATGGTGTCACCATCGCTGCTATCCTCGTGAGACTCATACTCGCTTGTAATCTCAAACCGCCGCACTGAAACTGGCGAGATATTCAGCTTTAAACCATCCAAAATGGTGCTGGTTTCTGTGGAGTTAAGAACGTTCTCAAGCGGCTCCTCGCTGTCCTCACTATCCGACGGTGTGCTGCCGCTGTTGTCATCAAGGTCTCTGTCTCCGACTCTTCCAGCAGACACAATCTCATCTTTGGAGACTGAGCTGTCGGAGCAGTCCACTTCCGGTGCCACGTTGCGAACTGTGCTTGAAAGTTGATTTCTGGCGATTATCTGTGAGAGTCTGCTGGCTAGCGGCTCACTTGGTGATGGGGAAAGTGGTGTAGTTGATGGTGTTGCTGTAGTTGATGCTGACGTTGATGTCGATATGTGCGCAGATACCGACACCACGGAGTCCATGGGCGCACTATCCATCGTGAAAAGTGAGATGGGTGTGTGCTCTAAGAACTTTTGGACCTTTGAAACTCACTGAAAAGAACACTTTAGTGACCTATTCTTAAGAGAAGTGTAAACAAATAAGTGCGGTAAATGCGTGTTTTCGTGTTGTTTTTCAAAAAGGTTTCCAGGACAACGGCAAAAATGGAATGGGCAACATTGATATACTCTGCGGAATCTCGATGCTTTCTAACAGATGTTTTTCGTGGAGATTGACCCCAATTTCTCACAGTCGCCCATTATAATGCCGTTTCAAGACATAATATTTGACTTTATAATTGTTGATTTTTAAGAAATGCACTGTCACATTCAGTAACACCGATTTTGTGGTTCTACATATTACTTGCGTATCACCGCATAACTCCAACAATGGCACAAAACCAGGGCGTCGGTATAAATAAATGTTAGCATCCGCTATGATTCTTCCAAGGATGACTTCATATCTTATACCAACACCCTCAAAACTACTTGCTATTTTCAAACGCTACTAATGCCACTCTTCTCCCACAAGAAAGATACAGCTGCTACAACCCCAGAAAACACTGATAACACCACTCCAATGCCAGAGCAAGCCCAAGAAGCCACGGAAACAGCCCCAGAGGTCACAGAACCAGACGTAAAGGCTGTGTGTCACACCTCAAGTCATTTGATGTCGTATCCTTTGGTTAAGGAAACTGTCGATTTTGTCGAGAAGATCCCGGGTGTCGCTGCTGTTGAAAACGCATCCAAGCCAGTGGCCGAGTTTGTCAACGGGCAAAGCTTATTGAAGCCTGTTGTCGAGACTGCTGATATGGTGGGTGAATACACCTTGGATCTCTCAGACCGTATGGTGCCATGTATGAAAACAGTGGCTTATGAGGGTATCGCCAACACCATCGAGGCCCCTTTCATCGCAGCTTCTGACGCTGTAAAGAAGTCAACCAAGTGGACATCTGAAACAGTGCAAGAGACTATCTACTGCCCATCGAGAAAGATGGTAAGAGACTTCCGTGCGTACTACAATGCTCACTTATATGACACCAAAGGTAAGCCATTGATCAGATGCTCCATTGATCCGCTTGTCAGACCTATAAACAACTACATGGAATCCATGGGCAACAAATGGTTGCCAGAGGCACCTGAACCAATCACTGGTGACTTCTCTAGTGAAATCGAGAAGAGCGTTTACTTGTCTTTTGACTTGACAAAGCGTTCGGTTCCAGTTATGATGACCAAGAAGATGGACGTTATGATGTCACCATTCAAGTACACTGTTCACGTAGTTGACGTGTTCAATCAAAATTTGGCTAAGGATACTTCGAATATGTTCCTTTCGCCATTGAATGCCACCTATAATTCGGCCATTGACTTGGCTAGTGAGGCTTGGACTACAACTATGAAGGCCGTTGGGTTTGCGAAGGCGGACAAGAAGGTAGAGGAGGAACCTCATGAAGCAAAGCCCGAGTCAGTGCCAGCTGCTCAGGTGGCTACATGAGGCTCAAACTATTCCACATGTCTTTGCCTTCTACTATTCTCCTTTTATCTATTTAAGTTGTCCTCTCACTAGAAGCTCTCTTCCAGTGTTTCCTCTATTGACTATCCTATCTACAATTTGGCGCCGAATGGTGCAATATCACTACTCTCACCCTATATTTTCTATCTTTCTTGAATAAGGTCTTGCCATCTTGACCTAATTTGATAAATTCTCGTGAATATACTTGATGTTGTAGAAATCACATAATAACTCACGTCTTAGGGCATCATAAAATTGTGTCTCCTGGCACGTGACCTAAATCAGGGCATTCACAACAGTCGCGACTACAGCCATCCTCGAGTGGGTGGCCATTTATGTTGCTCCAACCAGACTAAAGAGCGTGGCTTACATCAGCCAAAGTGCTCACATCCGCACACCAACACCAAGATTCGCGGATTTACAGCGGCTCCCCTCAGAGCGCGGGCGTGGGTTTGGGACGGTTGGTGCGCGCTCTCACTGCAAACAATTTTCAACAAGTGAAAAACTGGCTCTTCACACCAAACATCAACAGTTAAGGAAGCTTGTCATCGAAGGATCAATCAACCGAAAAGTGAGTAACGAAGGTGTGAATGACGATTGTATGAAGTGAGAAATGAAAGAGCTGTGTATTTGTTACATTTGAGCCAATATTCAAGTTTATGAAGAGGGTTAATCGAACGAAACGAATGAGAGTCGAGGACGAATATAAGGAAAGAGCTGGAGCGTAGGAGCTATCAATGGATTAAGAGGGTCTAAAGTGAACACATACCCTTCAACAAAAGTCTTCTAATAAGAGGTTCAGTTCCAAAAGTTCTTCTCTCCGAGAGTTTTATGTCCATTTCAAAGTTTTCTCAAGGATATATCAAATGTGATGAAGAAGCATAAGAGCACACTGTTGTCGCCATATTCCAGCCATTTACTACTTCACAGAATGCAAGAGTCAAGCATGTGCGTCAAGCACCATACCAGAGCCAAATACTAACAAATAAACAGTGTCTCGTCTTAACGAATACCAAGTGATCGGTCGTCGTCTCCCAACTGAGTCCGTTCCGGAGCCAAAGTTGTACCGTATGAGAATCTTTGCTCCAAACGTTGTTGTTGCCAAGTCTCGTTACTGGTACTTCCTCCAGAAGTTGCACAAGGTCAAGAGAGCTTCTGGTGAGATCGTCTCTGTCAACCAGATTGCTGAGGCCCACCCAACCAAGGTCAAGAACTTCGGTATCTGGATCCGTTACGACTCCAGATCCGGTACCCACAACTTGTACAAGGAGTTCAGAGACGTCACCCGTGTCGGTGCCGTTGAGACCATGTACCAGGACTTGGCTGCTCGTCACAGAGCCAGATTTAGATCTATCCACATCCTCAAGGTTGTTGAGCTTGAGAAGACTGACGATGTCAAGAGACAGTACGTTAAGCAGTTCTTGTCCAAGGACTTGAAGTTCCCATTGCCACACCGTGTCCAGAAGACCAAGGCCATCTACGCTGCCAAGAGACCAACCACTTTCTACTAAATTGTTTTAAAAGAGGGGGTCTGATGTATATTGTAATGGAGAGATTCATATAGCTAAGAAAAGGTGAAGACATTAGTGTGTGTATTAAGATGCGGACGTTAGGTTATGCTATGTAAGAAAATTACACCTTGAACAGGGTGATGACTCCGTAGGCGAAGATGGACGACAGCACAGGGATGGTGAAGTTATCGTCCCAGTTGAAGAGGTCAATACCCTCAGAGACGGCTGCCACGAGGCCCATTAGTAGTGAGAGCACATGGATGTTGAGCGAGCTTGTCTCTGGGGTCCAGTATATTGAGCCTGGGGAGTTGAAGTGCGCGTATGTTGGGATGAAGTGCCAGTAAAGCAGGTAACTGCTGAAGACACCAATAACGAAAGCAGCCAAAGAGCCAGCTAAGGACTTGTTTCTGGCAATCTTTGGCGTCAAATAACCCCATCTTCTACCACACGTAGAAGCTGCGGTGTCAGACCACGATAGCAGCAGCACTGCCATGAGGGTGATGTCCTTAGGGAAGAAATAAAAGGCGAAATCGAGTCCAAGGAGGTACCACAACACACCGTTATAACTTTTAACCTCTTTTTCGCGCATTAAGAAGCCCAAAACTTGGCAGTATAGGTAGTTAAATCTCTTGGACCTCAATCTCACAAGGTCAAACGACAGAATAACAACAAAGGCCGTAGACAGTATCAAAGGAAACAAATCAGCCTGAACTCCTTGTGTGTATAAATACAGCGTAACAAATCCAATTGAACTGTGGAATACTTTACGCGGAATTTCGTGCTTACGGACGTAGTCCCCAAACACATGATGAGCTGTGAGGAAGTCGTTGCCTAAGGAGGGCGAGCCTGGTCTGCGGTCGAGAGAGCCGACAAAGTCGTTCAAGTCCACCAGAGACGACTTGGGCACTTCAAGAAGTTGCTGCTGTGTGTCATTTGATTCTTTTTCGTTATCTGAGCCTGAGCCTGAGGAGGACGTGCTTGCGTGCTCTAGACGTGTTGTGTGTGTTTCGTGGTCGTCCTTCTTGTTCAGACGATTTCTTGTGCGAGCGGCCGGAGGGAGCGCTGTTGACATGATGGTATTTACGCTATGCTTGGAAAAGTGGAATATTCAGTGAAGAATATTGAATTATTAGCACTGTAAGCTCGGATTTATCAGTGTTTGTGATATTTGTTGTTTACTTCTTTAAAACTTCAAAGGCGCAGTGAGCAGGTTTGATTTGGATGCTACTTCGCGATCAAATTATGGCACAAAATGGCGAAGAATGTTACCTAATGTGGTAAGAATGGCACACTTATCTCTGCACGTGCACCTTTTACGCAAAGTGCGAAGATTCTATTACCTGTTTCAGAATTGGCGCAATTCACGAAATTTTCTAATTTTTTTTTTTTTTTTTGCGCTCCTCAGAAAATTTTCACTGCACACAAGGGAAAAACATAGGCATCTCATAGTTAAGGCTCATCTCTTCCACCTTCTCAGAAGAAATTAACCATCAAAACCATATAACAGCAATGGCTTACGTTCTCACGGAAACCGCTGCCGGTTACGCCTTGCTCAAGGCTGCCGACAAGAAGATCTACAAGTCCTCCTCTCTTGTGGCTGACCTCGACTCCTCTGACAAGGTGTTGGCTCAGTTCAAGGTGAGTGCCTTCTCCAAGTTCTCTTCTGCTGCCAACGCTCTCGAGGAAGTCAACTCTGTTATTGAGGGTAAGGTCTCTGACCAGCTTAAGTCTCTCCTTGAGGGTGTCAAGGCCGACAAGAAGGCCACCCTTGTGGTCTCTGAGACTAAGCTCGCCAATGCCATTAACAAGCTTGGCCTCAACCTCAGCGTCGTCTCCGACGCCGTCACATTGGACCTCTACAGAGCTGTTCGTGAGCACTTGCCAGAGCTTCTCCCAGGTCTCTCCGACTCCGACCTCTCCAAGATGTCCTTGGGTCTTGCTCACTCCATTGGCCGTCACAAACTTAAGTTCTCTGCCGACAAGGTTGACACAATGATCATCCAGGCCATTGCCCTTTTGGACGACCTTGACAAGGAGCTTAACACTTACGCTATGCGTTGTAAGGAGTGGTACGGTTGGCATTTCCCGGAGTTGGCCAAGATCATCACCGACTCCGTTGCTTACGCTAGAATCATCCTCGCCATGGGTGTTAGATCCAACTGTGCTGACACTGACTTGTCTGAGATCTTGCCAGAGGACGCTGAGGAGCGTGTCAAGACTGCTGCTGAGGTTTCCATGGGTACCGAAATCACCGAGTTGGACCTCATTAACATCAAGTCCTTGGCTGACCAGATTGTTGAGTTCTCTCAGTACCGTGAGAAGCTCTCCCAGTACCTCAGCTCCCGTATGAGAGCCATCGCTCCAAACCTCACTGCCCTTGTTGGTGAGCTTATTGGTGCTAGACTCATTGCTCACTCCGGTTCTTTGATCTCTCTTGCTAAGGCTCCAGCCTCCACCATCCAGATCTTGGGTGCCGAGAAGGCCCTTTTCAGAGCTTTGAAGACCAAGCACGACACTCCAAAGTACGGTCTCTTGTACCACGCTTCTCTTGTGGGCCAGGCTTCTGGTAGAAACAAGGGTAAGATTGCCCGTGTCTTGGCTGCTAAGGCTGCTGTTGCTCTTAGATACGACGCTTTGGCTGAGGACAGAGACGACTCTGGCGAGATTGGTCTTGATGTTAGAGCCAAGGTTGAGTCCCGTCTCTCGGCTCTTGAGGGTAGAGACATGAGAACCACCGCCAAGGTTTCCCGTGACCACCAGAAGGTCGAGATCTCTGAGGCTCGTGCTTACAACGCTGACGCTGATGCTGCCGACGTTTCCATGGCCGACACCACTGCTGCCGCCGACTCTGACGACGAGTCTGATGACGAGGAGGAGGTCAAGGAGAAGAAGTCCAAGAAGGAAAAGAAGGAGAAGAAGGACAAGAAGGACAAGAAGAGAAAGAGAGAGGACGACGATGAGGAGGAGGAGAAGAAGTCTAAGAAGGACAAGAAGGAGAAGAAGGAGAAGAAAGAAAAGAAGGAGAAGAAGGACAAGAAGTCTAAGAAGTCCAAGGACTAAGCTCTACAATAAACCATCCTTTTGCATACCACATCTCTTCTTCTTTCACGACATCTTTTCTCATGTTATGACTTCCATCACTTACACATTTTCTTTCTCTGATTTTCTCTTTTTGGTTATATTTGCTGTTTCATCACCGTTGTACACTACTCGGCTGGTACCCCTTCACCATGGCTCCACTGTGAAAAATTCTTTATACTTACGGTGATTCGGCGGAGCCCAGTGCCAGGGCCAGCTCACATGCACATACATGCATTGCATTTTATATTATAATAAGTATAGGGCCACCTACTACGTGATCAGATTGTAGCATATATTACTACTGTGATTCTGCCACCAAAGGCTCAGCAGCCTCGTCGAGCTTGATAGTGGAGTGCGGCACATCAGACAGTTCGTTAGAGTGGATATCCTCTGTTCTCTCGAGCATCTGAGGTCTCCAGATGATGATGATCGCCCATTGGACGGCAAGGAGAGAGAAATCAGATAAATGTCTGAGGAGAACGAATAGCGGATTTTGGGAGATACTCACCTCTAAAGCGACAGCGTATGATCTCTCAAACGAAGGGCTACCAACATTCGAGAGGAGCCCATTAGTACTGTTGACTTCAATTAGCACTTGGCCCACAAACGACACCAAACCAAGGAACACAGGGATCCAAACAACGCATTTTCTTGATAATCCGTAGTTACGAGCAAACACTGGATCCACCATCTCTCTCTCAGTCGCCTTAGCGTTTTTCCACATGATGACGACCATTGGGATCCAGCCAAAGCCCACGAAGATGGAGCTTAAGAGAATAACAGGAAGTGTTATAGGGAATTTTGAAAGAGCAGGGGCCAGCGCCAAAGCCAGAGAAGCAAAAGCGTATAATCTCATAATGATTTTGAACTTTAGTTCCATGTTGATAGAGCGAATCTTCTCTTTGCTCATACCAGAGACGCCAATACTAAGCTTATAGAAAAGTGCAAAGGAGGCCAAGGTATAAAGCTGGTTAATAAGTGTTATTGGATTGAACGCTTTAAATTCTGAGTCAGGCCCGCTCAGATAAAGCATGTACACCAAACATAAAGCAATGATGTACGCATCCTGGATCAATAGCATCGACCTAACATCATCAAGAAGCGTGCCAATACAGCCACGCTTTGCACCACGGAACATCCAGTTCAGCACCATAGCAGAGATGAAAAGCAAGAGAGAGAAGCAAGTGAGGACTTTGAGAGATTCCCACTGTTGTAATGGACCGTAACCGTACGAATGTGCTTCAACAAACCTGATTCCAGAGACATCATAAACCCCCTGCTGATATGCGACAGCGCAGTAAATTCCTGGCTTCGAAACACTGTACTTTGACATTCCACCAGCTTCCACCACTCCATTGAGAATGGAATCCTGGACTTGGCCGTCTTGCTGGAAGATGAACTGGCCGACATCTTTGCCTTCACATAAGCCCTGTTGATGTCTTTTTGAAGTACACACAGCGAAACCGTTTGGTTCTTCCATTAGTATTTCTTCACTCACAAAAACGGGAATGTTCGTGTCAGCAATGTCAGCGATGTGGTAAACCAACAAAGACGTATCGAGCTCAGCCAAGTTCTCCATACCTATGAACATGTCACCGGTAGATGAGGATGCTTCAAATCCGAAGCACCGCTGCTCTACTGCCGCTAATGAGCGTGTGATCAGCGCGGATATGGCAAGTAGAGAAAGTTTCATTCTCTAGTGGATCGAATTGCAGTATACGACAATGTATAGAATGCCAGGTCAGAATCGAGTGGCAAACTAGAGAGATTATGCGTGAAACAATGTAGACACATAGCCTCAAGATACGGGAGTACATCGAACGTGTTCGCGACACGGTAAGGCCACTATGACTATAGGGTGTGCGCTACGAGTAATTTATACGAGACTTTTACAGAAAACGTCTAATTAGTGGGGGTATTGAACTGTGTTTGAACTCAAAAGTGCTTCTCATCGATCGAGTTCAAGCCTCTATAAGCGACGTCTAAATCCTTCTCATGTGGAAGCTCGATGCTCTTTGGTAACCAGATGTACAGAACATAGCCAAGGATTACCACGAGGGAGAACTCAGAAAGGTTCTCTAGCACAATTATAGGACCGCTAGTACACACGGAGTAGCCTAGAAGTGTGTATCTCAGCGTTTCCATGACTGACACTCCGGCAATGACGTTGTGCTGGTCGACCACTGCCACGAAGACTCCCACAAGGAACATGAACACTGGAGTCCAGACGAATACTCTTCTCATGAGCCTGAAGTTGCGGACAAAGGTGGAGTTCAGGGACAATGTTAGGTCGATATCTTGGGACCTAATCCAGACCACAATGTAGATTGGGATCCACAGCGTGTGGCTGAGCACCTGACAGATGGTGAAGATGGAAGAGTTCAAGAAGGGCAGGGACTGAGTGAGCAGTGGCTTTATAGATAGTATCGCAAGCGAGTAGATGTATGATGACAACAGTAATTGGAGAGCTTTGTGAGGGGTCTGAAAAGTATTAGGGGTCTCGCTGTCGTAGCCAAACAGTCCTGAGTCCCATTTGAAGAGCATCGTGATGGTGAGGACTTCGTAGGCCAGGCGAGCAGTACAGAGGACATCAAGGAAAGCCCCTTTGTCATCCGAGGCTGGGTCATTGTAAAAGTACGAAGCGAACTTCATAAGTGAAATAAGCATAAAGCCAAGCGAAAATGAAAAGACATCGCTGAAGATGGTGTTATCACCGTAAGTGGACTTCAGTCTGAATGAGACCAAAGAGAGCAAAAGGAAGAGACTAAACTGCGTTGGGTATGTGAACATGGCCTCGTATCTTATGAGACTGAGACCACCCCATGAATGAGTCTCGTCCCACTGGATCCCAGAGACATCGCCCTTAACTTGGGGCTGATAAAGCACAGCGCAGTAAACACCAGCTTCTTGCACTCTGTGAACCACGCTGTTGTTTGCTTTCAAGACGATGTTGGTGAAGTAGCGGAAAGTGTCATCCTTCTCTTCAAAGAAGAAAGCTCCTAGTTCGGAGCATTTGTCTTGTGTGCTTTCAGTGTGGTCACAGTAGCCAAAGTCTGCGCTGGGGTCTAGGGTCTGGAAGTTGCTTAGGGTCACGGCCCCGGGTATACTTGTGTAGGGCAAGTCCCTGAGCCTGTAAATAAGGACTGCAGTCTCATGGGTCTCAGAGCCGACGAAAAGAGAGAGCTCCTTGCCGTTCTTTGGGGACTCGAAGCCAACACAACGCGTCGTGAGGGCAGAGAGTCCACCACGCGTTATGCCCAAAACACCAAGTAAATTTGTGAGCTTCATCGCGTGTATGCTAGAGTGTGGAGAGAGTGGCTTGTAGGCCTAGAGAGTGAAACAAGTGGAAAAAGTGGTTCTATTTGTACCCAAACAGAAAAGAGTGAAAACGCTGGCCCAAATACCAAATCACCAGCTATGAACAAATTGTACGAGTTGGAAAACAATAAAACCTGAGCCACCTCCCCACCCACTGTCAACCCGCTGCATCAACCCTACATACATCCTTATGTGTGCTAAACAGAGCGCCCCGCGATTCGGGCCGGACTTAGACCCCAGGCCGGAGGTGTCCTAGGCCCGCCACGAGTCGCGTTGCGAGACTAGGTGCACATAACTCGGTTTAATAAATAATGACCTGAAAAGTTGCTTAGCTGGGGCTCTAATTTCCACCAGAAAAGCCGATGATTCAGAGGATTACTTTGAGGTGGCTTGCTTTGCGCCATTATAAGCAAGCTGGTACCTTCTTTGAAGCAGTTACGGTGAACTGCTCTAGTGGTTAACTATCTTAGATATGGCCATCCTCATGCACCATGCACCGGCGATGAGTTATGTGCATAGGGAGATGCACACGGACACTGGCTGGGGCATTGTGGTGTTAGTATTGACCTTACATCGAGTTTGTGTGGCTTCGAACAACATGTGAAATGCTATGGCTGGTGGTTTCGAAAAGCAAACGATGAAGAATACGACGAATGACACGACTATTGTAACAGACGTGCGCCTACCAAACGCCACGGAGACGGTCTGACAAAGTGCAATATTTAGTTTTTCAACAAATCCGGTATAGTGTAGTGGCTATCACAGTTCGCTCTCACCGAGCAGACCGGGGTTCGATTCCCCGTTCCGGAACTTTCTTTTTTACTATTTTTTTAAATTAATTAGTCCTACAAGCTCGAACTGCTTACTTTTGTCGATATGTTCCAAGTTGCCTATTTTGGGAGTACAAAGGTACCATTTCTTGACTTGTAAGCTTCGAGAGCCAACACTGAGATCGCAACCACTCCAACAAGCCATGAAGATGAGTTGAGCCAAACACTTGATCTTGACACAAGAACTCCTGGATCAACAACTCGAACGTAGAGCTCGTCTAGCCTCACTAAGTCCCACAAACTTGTCTTAGAATAGCTCTTAGCGTATCTCACGATCATCGAAAGCTTGTAAAGAGGAGGCAGTATCCATAACGGGGCAAGTATGAACCACCATATGCTGCTCATCTTCCTTGATAAGGAGACAGGCTCTTCAGCTCCTGTTCTCAACTTCTTGGTAACTATAGCCATGCAAAACTGCTGATTTAGCCTCCAGTATATGTAAGAAAGGAAGCAAATGGAAAATGCTCTCAAAAATGCAAGCAAATAGCTGATGATTTCTGTTTGACCCCTCAACATGAAAATCAATGGTAGTGCCAAAATGTGTACTATCAACAGCGATTGAAAGAGAGGCCTCGTGATAGTATAGGTCTTATGTATAAATGACATACTGAATATGATGATGGCAATGTAATGTGTCAGTGTGTTGAGAGTTCCACCGTTATCAAGAAGTATAAAGCGTGCAAGGTCATATGAGCCAGGCTGACCTGAGGAGTGACGTAAAGCATCAAAAATGAATATGTGGATGTACCATCTGATAACGTACCCAGCATATGCAAAGAGTGTTACCAATAGAATATTTTTCAGTGATTTCAGCTCAATCAAAGCCTCATTTGGAGGAATGACGTTATTGCTAGAAGGCGCCCTACAGAAAAGGCAGTGACACACGGCGCCCAAGCCTAAGAGGCAAACCCATACAAGAACAAGTTCCCTTGTAACCCACTTAAACTCCTTACCAGCTAAAAACCCCCTTTCATCATTTGAAATTCCAGCTTTGTAGCTTATTTGACGAGTCGAGTTTCCAGCCTTGGAGTCTTGAAAGACCAACGAACACACCGTTCTTGCCTTAGCTCCATTCAGCTCAATGGTATACGATTCGGTACTTCCAGCGAGAACAAACCCATTCCAGCTGTTTTTATTCACTAACGAGTCATCCGAGCTGTTGTGGACAAGAAATCGGCCCTCTGAGCGACATACCTTGGCTGCAAACACGTCCGGAGTACACATTCCAAATATATTACCGTAATGTGACTTGGTAACGTCTTTTTCACTCGCAAAGACGGGAATATCTGTATCTCAGACCTCGAACGAATCATAGAGAAGTATACTGGACCTCCAGTTCCACAAACTTTGTACCGTTATCTCTCCATCCTCTTCGAAAACAGAACATCTTTGATACAATGCTGCATGTGTTTGAGGGACATGCGCCGCCAGCATTGTTATTGTGAGGAAGGGGACCATTGTTTTGAAGCCCAGGCTCAAGAAAACCCAGAGACTGGCTGTTTTGTATCTCATGTTATAGCATGGAATCTGGAGTGAGGAGGTCTAAAGAGACTTCTAAACTGTGCTGAATGAGAAGTAAACACGCCGAAGATTAAGGGTCTAGAAAATGCGGGGCACGCGATGAGGACTCGCCTCGGCCTAAGTCTTGGCACCAGCGAAATGAGTCTCTTTCAAAAAAGCTAGTCTCTTTACATAAACTCCAAGCATGAAGTGTGTATTATTAGATTATTAGTGATGTGATTAATTATTGAGTGAAAACAAATGCAATTCTAGGATCAGATCCCCTTGTATGGTCTTTTAGCTCTGATGGAGGCACCGTACTTATAGAAGACGAACGGAATAGGAAGCATTCCAAGCGCAATGAAGCCAATTAAAGAAGAGCCCCAGTCCACCCCCAGGTTCTCAAACAACTGGTGTGTGAATAGAGGGAATGAGGAGGCGAAGATCGATCTGAGGAAGGTGTTAGCAGCGATTGCTGATGCTGCATACTTGGTATATGTGTCAACCAAATAGTTGAGGCATCCCTGGAACAGAACCAAAAAGCCGCATCCCATGAGGAAGATACCGATACATGGAACAAACCAGTGAATATCGGCCTTGTTTGTCCAGCCGAAGATGAAGATTCCCGCAGGCATCATCCAGCCAGCCCACATCATAAGCGGGAAACGCTCTTCTGGGATCACAACGCCACCGTTTTCTTTGATCTTTCTTCCATAACGTTTAGCAAACAGCATATTCAGCACACAGCCTGTCCATGTGCCCACGAAGTAACTCATATTCGGCAGCGAAGAGGCGGTTCCTTCCCAGCCTCTCACCATCTGCATTGATTCTGGAACTCCTGTGATGACTAAGTAGAAGACACCGAACACATAAGAAGCGTACAGAACAATAACAAAGACAATAGGAGTGCACAGCATAGCGAATGGTCTCACTAAGTGCAGTCTCACCACGTCCTTGGCCTCGAGCTTCCACATGTCATGTGGTGCGTGAATCATGAAGTTACGAGTCTCTAGTCTCATAGCACGGGCACGACGGGCTAAGACGGTTGGAACATATGTCTCTTCCAGTGTTAACTGGCACACTGTATAGACGAAGAGGCAGAGAAGGCCAGCAAAATAGAGCGGAATACGCCATGCTCCCACATCGTCGGATGGTCTGCTGTTGATGAGGAGAGATGTGATTGTAGGACCACATGATGGGCCTAATGAGACGAACAGAGCATAGAAGGCCAAGAACTGGCCTCTAACACTAGGGTCTGAGAACATATCAGCGAGAACACCACCTGCGGAGACGATTGGTGCACCAGAGAAGAAGCCTGTAAGGAAACGGCACACCATCACCGCTGGGACGTTGTAGGAGATAGCCGTAGTAAACGTGAAAATGGCAGAGATGAAGAAGGGAATCAGGACACCGACCTTACGGCCGTACACCTCTGAGATTGGGCCAAAGCACATAGGACCGAAGGCAATACCAATGACATACAGTGTGTTAGAGAGGAGAGAGACTTCTCGTGAGATTCCAAACTGCTCGTTCATGAGGTCTGAGAATCTCCTTGATGACAGAGAGGTGGAGCCGAGCTGGCAGCAGAATGTGACGATTCCGTAGAGAACGGTGTGGAAGACCTTCTTCTTGAAGGGCCAGTTAGTTGGCTTGAGCAAACTGTCCGGCTTGAATGTGAGGAGGCCCATCTCATCGAGGTCGAAATCCACCATTTCGTCGTCATCGTGGGTCGAATGTGTAGAGGTGTTATCAGCGTGAGCTGTGAGGGTGTTTTCCTCCTCTTTTTTACCCATCTTGAGGTACTTTAAGGAAGATGTGATGGAGATAAGGTGCTAGTAAAAAGTCCGAGTCTGTGGGACTAGGTCTGGGTCTGGACTTTAAGACTTGTGTTCTGAAAGATACACCACAGTATTCTATCAATTTGATGGGGCAAGGGTATATTATAAGTAATAAGAATAGCAAAGTGAATGACCGACCGTCGAAATGGTCATCCTTCATAAAAAGGCTCAAATATTACATCGCATCGCGTAGTCCCGCTCCTCAGGTTACCGCTTTGGGACTCATCGCCGGCAACACGCGGCCTACAGAGCCGACTGCGGACTAGGGCATTATGCGCGAAAATTGATGCCAGACCACACCCGGACATCTTTCAAGGTCTGGGAAATTTGTTAGGTTAAGAGATGAGGTTGGTGTTTTGGTTACAATTCAGCTTTATATTGATCAATTAGTGGAGACAGGATGAGCGACGAGTCGATATCATTGGAAGAGACTAATAGAATTAGGGTATCTCTTGGTATGAAACCGATTCCGGTTCCAGGGCCCATTGATACTCCACCTAAAGACTCGTCTCTTTCACTTAGTGACACCAATAAGCTAAGGATTTCTCTTGGGCTCAAGCCAATTGAAGACGATACGAGTGCTACAAATGAGCAGATCACTACCGAACAGTTCCAAGCTCAGCTGCTGAAGCAGGAGAAAGAAGCCAAGCTACGACAGAAGCTTGAGTTGGCGAAGTCCAAGGCCGATAAGAGGCGTAAGGTTAATGTTGTGAAAGGTCTATTAGATGACGAGGCCGATGCTTCAACAACCGACTGGCTATCGAAAGTCTCAGTACCAGAGAAAAAAGCCAAAAAACTCAAGACGAAGTCCTCGAGCCTAGCGGAGCTGGAAGGACTATCTGGTGTGAGAGTGTCACATGACCTCAACGATGTTACTGGTTTGAAAGATGGCGAGTTCTTCACGTTGAAGGACACTGATATCCTCAATGAAGATGACGAGCTCGAAAACGACGAGCTCGTGAAACAGAAGAAACTCGAAAAGGAGATGGCGGAGAAATTGCAAAGCAATAAGTTTGATGCAAATGGTCAGATGAAGACAAAGCTGGAGCTCCTAGAGGAGAAAGCGCTTGGTGTGTCTGATGAAGGGTTTATGCTCACTGGCGGTCAAATTAAGGCCAATGGCCTTCCCAAGGCAACTATAGATACCCATGAAGAGCCTAGAAAGAGACTTCATTTCAATCTTGAAGACCTTGAAGATGAAGCGGATGAAGATAAACCTTCGGACTATGCTAAGTCCAAGCCAATCAAAATGAAGAAGCTGAAGAAGAAGTCGAAGTCCCAGTCAAGGCAAAAGGACAATACTGATGAAAATGGCCAAGAGACCGTTCTTAGGTCAGTCCAATTATCTAATGCTGACGATGGGCTGGAAGATGACCTCGAGCTCCAGTCCACACTTGCTCGTGCTAGAGCGAAGAAGCAGAAGAGAGAGAAGCACAAGACACCAGAGGAGCTCGCTTTGGAGATCCAAGAAGCCAAAGAAAATGAAATGGACGTTGATGAGGATAAATCCGGTTTCGTTATTGATGAGAATACTGAGTTCTTGGCATCAATTAAAGCTGAAACCGTCGATGATGAGGAAGACAAGCCTGAGAGTATTGATGTTGATTCGACGCCACTAGTTGAGGATGTATCCATGAACGATGGTGCTGCTGATGAAGCTGAAGCTGAAAGCGATCTCCCGAACTTTGCTGGTGGTCTAGCCTCAACTTTGAGCTTCTTGAAGTCCAAACAAGTTGTTAAAGAGCGCTCTGCCGAAGAGGTGTCGAAAGAGAAGAAGCTCAAAGAGATTAAAAGAGAAGCTGACCTAAGGCGCATCAAGCTGGATATGGAAAAAAAGAGATTCGAACAGGAATTGCGTGAAAGTGCCAAGTTCAAGAGGATGCCTAAGGATGAGCAAGAATACTATGTCAAGGATCAAGTTAACACATTCTTAGCTAAGCAGAACGCCATAGAGATGGCTGAAAAGCTCAAAAATTACAACCCAGAAGTTGATATCAAGCACTACGACGAAATTGGCAGAGAGCTTGGTGAAAAAGAAGCATTTAAACACCTGTCTCACCAGTTCCACGGCAACGGCCAGTCCAAGAGCAAAGTCGCTAAGAAGATGAAGAAGGTCGAAGAGGAGCGCCAGAATAAGTACAGAGAGTCTCTTTTAGACAATAAGTAATACATCGCGTGTACCTCAAATCCACATGTGACGTCAGTTAGATAGAAAACCGTGAAGCCCAGTTGTTGCGATATGCCGTGTGCGAGAATGTTGTACTTTCTTATCATTCTCACACATTGAAGACGCGTCGATGACGCGTCCGATGAGATATCAAACAGAGACCAGTTTGATAGTGGCAAATGGGCTCACAATATTGTCAATTTGCGTCAAAATCCCCATAGAATCTCCTAGAACATGTCTAAAAAGATAATCTTATCCAAATCTAGGGACTAAAGCTCAATTTCCAGTACAAAAGGAGGCTGTTGTTTGTCAGGAGAATGCACTGTCGATCCCCTTTCAGGGGCCAGCCCACTTGATGAGGGTGCAGTTTGCGAGGCTTTTTTGGTGGTAGATTTAGCTGAAAAGTCTCTATTTTGACATACACAATGAGAATATATAGTCTTCTTTATTTATAGAGCCTTCTAGAGCTGAAAAAAGAAGGAAAATTAACAAATAACTCCAATAACACTTATCATCACTATCATCCTGTGCTGCCCCTACCGCCGCAGATCGCGGTTTTTTTTATTTTTAATTTTTTCTTGTTTTGGTTTGAAGTTTTTTTTCTTTTTTCTATAACCGCAATATTCGAGCAGCCGGCCAAATTTCTCTCACCTTTAGGAACCAAATTTATTCATACTCTCAGTTTACAAAGTCAATACACTCAAAAACCCACCGTATAGCGTCTCTTGTCGCAGTCCACTCGCTTTCACCGAAACATTCTATTCTCAGTGGTTTTAACTCGTTAGGATCATCTTAATTTTATCACTTTTTCACCGCCAACTACACGTGCCTGACTACAACTAAGCACTTGGTATTTAATTGCATTTCCAACCATTCGCAGCAAAGCTCATACAAAACAGAAGAGACTACACAATGATAACAGTACAAGTCAATCAAAACACCTCGCAGTTCGAGCAGGCCGCTCTTAAGAAGCTCGAGGTCCAGGGCAAATGGCCTCAGTTCCGCAATGTCATTGCACCAACTCTGAAGCCTTCTAAGTCCTCGGCTTCGCTTAGCCAGCAGGACTACGATCGCTATTTTACGATGGAAGGAAAGAACTCTTTTACCGCCCGTATGAAGAGAGCACTGCCGCCGGTTGATGTGAAAATTGTGTGCTTCTGTCTCGCGTGGTATATGTTTAGCGCCATCTCGTCAAACATCACCAAGGTCATCCTTAGAGCTTTCCCACACCCAACAACGCTCACTGAAGTGCAGTTCCTTATTAGTGCAATGTTCTGTCTGTGCACACTGGCTTTGATTAACAATAACAGATGGCTCATTGAACAGTTCCCAATCGGTGCCATTCCATCAAGAGACAAGTTCCACCACGAGAGAACAACATGGAACTTGCTCCAGCCAACGCGTAAGATTTTCGAGCAGGTTGGCCCAATGGGTATGTTCCAGTTTGTGGGTCACATCACATCGCACCAGGCTACGTCGTTGATTCCAGTGAGTTTAGTTCACTCTGTGAAGGCTCTGTCTCCGTTGACTACGGTGCTGGCCTACAGATTTGTGTTCAACAAGAGATACCCAATGGTTACCTACGCTACGTTGGTACCGTTGATGTTCGGTGTCATTCTAACTTGTTTCTCTGGTTCTCATGGCAAGAAGAGCTCGTTTAACTCTAACAAGGGACTTGTCTACTCTTTCATCTCCATGATTATCTTCGTGTCCCAGAACATCTTTGCCAAGAAGATTTTGACTGTGAAGCCAAAGGGCCTCCCACAATCGAGATCTAAAGCTTCTTTCACAACAGCCGAGGGAGATGAAGACGAGAAGATTGACAAAACTACCATCTTGTTCTACTGCTCGATGATCGGATTTACGCTCACACTTCCAGTCTACCTGGTCTCCGAGTTCTCGAATCAGACTCTGACATTGTGGGACATCGACATGTACATCATGTCTTTGTTCTTTTTGCATGGTCTTTCCCACTTCTGCCAAGCCATGCTAGCATTCCACTTAATTGGACTCATAACGCCAGTGAACTACTCTATCGCCAACATTCTCAAGAGAATTGTCGTCATTGCAATGGCTTTGGTCTGGGAGAGAGAAAGTGTTAATGCGAACCAGGGTCTTGGTCTGTTTTTCACAATGTGTGGACTCTATGCTTATGATAGATGGGGAATGGCAAAAAAGTAACGTACAACATAACATTCTAATTTGGTTTCAGCTGGTCTAATTTTGATTTTCATTACATTCAATAACTTTAATTACTATTTATCAAGGGGATAGAGCTATATTAATAGCAGAAAGGGATAAGGGACAATAGATACATATACGTGTAATCATCAGATGCCGAGCTATCAGTAGAAATATGCAGGGGCCTAACTGGCCGCTTCGCGGGCCGCAAAGGGTGCTGAGTGCTCGTACCACTTGAGATTTCGCGATCACCGCGAACTCGTTTTATGCGCTTTTTCTTTTGTTACATGGGCGATATGAGTCTTAGATCTACGGGACTACAGGGCTGTTGGCCCTCAAGGTCTCGAAAGTGATAGTACAGTGAGTTTTGAACACTCCTCATGACAATTCGTTACCGAATGGTGTCTTCGAGTGCATGCGTGAAAGAACCTTCGCTTGAGCTCCACAACCACTCAAAAGACTGTAAATGTAAGTGAGATAGATCAGAAATCCCAGTCCCGCGGCTCACTGATTAGGGGTCTAGTCCCCGCCCAACAGCGCGATCGGAGACTTTTCAAGGTGCCAACAAAAGAAAAAGCTGTGCTTGTGCGGTACGCACCACAGCGGTTTATCCTCTTGGCCGTTGATTTCTCTTTTTCCAAGTCCCAGGAACCGAGGGACACAAAGTGGGATCTCTGATTGGGCTATAGAGTTTGTTCTTTCTTTTGGTGAGTAGAGATTTTCCACAGATATCGCTACAGAAGCGTGTGACGTCAATGCGGCCCCCAGCTTTTCCAGCTCGTATACGCCAGAGAGCTAGTCCTTTTCGCAGCACGCCGGGGGCGCGTAGGTTTATCCCTAGTCCCTCCCCAGTCAGAAATTTAATTTCGGGTCTGGCCCATGGGCCCACAAAGCCTTAAAACCAGAGCCAAGTCCATCGCAAAACTTTCCCCTTTACACATCACGGCCTCAGGCTCAAGCACCAAGATGTCTACCACCGTCACTGGAAGCAACAAGGGCTCCTCTTCTGGCTCCACCACCACCAAGAGAACAGGCAACGTCGCCCAGCTCACCTCCACCAAGAACCTCACAGGCATTGACACCTACGGCAATGTGTTCGAGGCTCCAGATTACACCATGAAGGAGATCCTTGGTGCCATTCCACAGCACTGCTACGAGAGAAGACTCACCACTTCTTTCTGGTACGTCATCAGAGACACTGCTGTGATCCTCGGCTCCATGTGGGCTGCCAACACCTACATCCCAACCCTTGAGAGCACCCTCGCCAGAGGCCTCGCTTGGTTCGCCTATGCTACTTGGCAGGGTCTTTGGGGAACCGGTATCTGGGTTTTGGCTCACGAGTGTGGTCACCAGGCCTTCTCCGACTACGGCTGGGTCAACGACCTCACCGGCTGGGTTCTCCACTCCTCTCTTTTGGTGCCATACTTCTCCTGGAAGTACTCCCATGGAAAGCACCACAAGGCCACTGGTCACCTGACCAGAGACACCGTGTTCGTTCCACCAACCAAGGAAGAGTTCAAGCAGCGCAGATTTGCTGAGAAGCTTGAGGATTTGACCGAAGATGCACCACTCGCTACTCTTTACCAGCTCATCGTTCAGCAGCTCGGCGGTTGGTTAGCTTACCTCACCACCAACGTCACTGGCCAGCCATACGAAGACGTTCCAAAGTGGAAGCACAACCACTTTGTTCCAACATCGCCAGTCTTTGACGCCAAGGACTACTGGTTCATCGTTCTCTCCGACATCGGTATCCTCGCCATGGGAACCGTGCTCTACCAGTGGATCAAGAACTTCGGTCTCTTCCACTTCACCGTCAACTACCTGATCCCATACCTCTACGTTAACCACTGGCTCGTCTTCATCACTTTCCTCCAGCACACCGACCCTGGAATGCCACATTACGACGCTGAGGAGTGGAACTTCGCCCGTGGAGCCGCCGCCACCATCGACAGAGAGCTCCCAATCGTCGGCCCATACATCTTCCACGACATTATCGAGACCCACGTTCTTCACCACTACGTCTCCCGTATTCCATTCTACAACGCCCGTGAGGCCTCTGAAGCCATCAAGAAGGTGATGGGTAAGCACTACAAACACAGCGGCGAGAACATGTTCGTGTCGCTCTGGAAGTCTGCTAGATCCTGTCAGTTTGTTGACGGTGACAATGGTCTTAGAATGTTTAGAAACATCAACAACGTTGGTGTTAAGGCCTCTGACTAAGCTTATACACTATATATTTAAATTATTCAATTCATATATTTCTGTTCTATCTCTACATCGCAAAGCCGTCCACCTGCTCTGTGTTGACGAACCAGTCGACAAGCTTGAGGTTTTCTTGGCTCTTGAGCTCAACTTCTTCGCTCCAGAGACCGTTGAACTTCAACGCTTCAGCTGGTGGGATCGTCTTGCGGCCGTCCTTCAGAACATACTTGGTCACACCACTAGCACACACCTTATCTTTACCCGTGACGAATTGCGAGAGGATGAAAATCCACTTCTGATCCCATGCCATGATTCTAGACCTAATTGTGTACTTCTCAAATGGCTTGATCTCTCTCTTGAAAGAGCAGAAAATGTTTCCAACAGGAACAAAGACGAACTGCTTGGAGTCTGTTGGTCTCTCCACGAAGAACTTCTGGAGAACAGACGTCATCAGCTCAGAACGGGCAACGTCTAGCTCTTCAAAGTAGCATGAGTTGGACTTGTGCATATAGAAATCACACTCAAATGGCGAGTTATACGTCCTGTATTCTGACACATGGAAGGCGCTGGTGATGGAGTTGTATTTAAAGTACTTTGGGAACCAACGGGCCAGGAAGAGATTCTTACCGAACACCCAGTAAATCCGGAAATAGTACGCCAATGGCAGAGATTTGTAAGAGGATAAGAGGAATCCGTACAAGCAGTACTTCAGAATGCTGCAGAGGCCCATCTTAGGTTGTTTCCGGGAGTTTGAGATAAATATGAGAGCAAGATGCGGTGATAAAGTGTGTTTTTTGCCGAGGATGTGCCAAGTTGGTATTGGTACACATGAGTTATTACAATTTCCTTATTAGGCAGTCTACACGACTATCTACAATCAGCTCTCAACAACATTTAATTCAAGAAATAACATATTTTCCACTAGTTCAAGCTCCAGACAATCTTCTCACCACTAACCTTGTCACCGTGGAGCAACTCCCAGGCCTTAATACCACTCTCAAAGCCAGGCTCAAGAACTCTCAGTTTAGCGTGCTTAATCTGCTTCACCAAAGCTGGAATCTTCTCCTGCCAGATCTTATTGTAACGAGCCAAAGCCTCCTGGTCTGGAGTCCAGTGCATTCCAAAGAGGTCGAATTCCTCGTTCTCAGCAACGTAAGCAAGGGTTGGTGGAGCATAGATGACCTCGCCAGATCTGCCATCAAGCTTGAGATCTTTCTCCTGCTTGAACAACAAAGAGTCCAACGAAACGACTGCTGAGTCCGCAGTAGCGTCGTAGAGTGATTGCCAGGTCTTGTCATTGGCAACGGTGTCCAAACCGTATCTGATTTCGCCCTTGGTGGCGACCTTGATTTGCTCGATGCTGTCAGCGTCGTTGTAGTCGACGACAACATCAGCACCAATAGATTTCAGATACTCGTGGTTCTTCTTAGAAGCAGCGGTGGCAACCTTGAGGCCGTACACCAACTTGGCGACCTGAATAGCCAAAATACCAGTAGCAGTGGCACCACCCCAAATAAGGATGTATTTACCAGCATCAGCCTCGGTGATCTTCAAGTTACCAGCGAAAGAGAGAACAATAGTGGTAAGGCCCAAAGTGACGGACGCAGCACCCTCGTAAGTGTCAATGGTACCAGATCTGTACTCTCCGACCTCGGCTTTCTTCAATGGAGTATCGTACTTAATTGTTGTCTCAGGAGATGCGATGATATACTCGGCGAAACAGCCGTTAATTTTAGAGTAGTTACCATGCGAGAAGGTCGAAACAATGTCGCCCTCGGCAAAGCCTGAAACACCCTTACCGACTTTGTACACAACACCAGCAGCATCAGAACCTGTAATGTCACCTGGGCCACCTTGCTTGAGGTCAATGTGCTTCCAGTCGGTTGGATTGGCGGCAAAAGCAGTGGTCTTGATGATGATCTTGCCATCTGCTGGATCTGGGATCGGGATGGAGCTCACGACGGCTCTGTTAGGAGGGGTTGGGTTTTCAGCGATAACAAAGGCTTTCTGTGACATTCTTGGTGAATATTGGTTAATATGAAATGGTGATATGCGTTTCATTGGGAAAAAGTTGGAGATTTCTGGGGTTTTATACCTGGATTTGTAATTGCGTATACACACATGGTACGTGCACGTTTACATAACTGTGGAGTATTCTAGAAACGGTGGACTCCGTGTAAAGGCGTTACGGGAGGCTTAATTTCGCTATATTTGAATTACTAATTCTATTGAGTTATGTAAAGTTGCTCGAATTGAACACATTGAAGCAAATTATAACGTGCTTTGCACCCTTAAAAAACGAATTGATAGTTGACTAAGTTCACACCCCACCCACTACTATTTTTGGTAAGCGCACGCTTGTAAATAGCGCGGACTGGAAATACAATAAGGGGCTTCTCAGGGACTTGCTAAGGCATTTGATTAGTAACGTATTTTATCAAAACGAGCCAATTGACCGGAAAAGTAAAGAAAAATGGTTCTTCCGAATCCGCCGGCTTCACTGCCACGTCCAATTGCGACATTTGTCACCCGCTCGAAAGAGTTGACGTCCGCTGACCCTGTGATCTCTTATCTGTGTGAGCTTTACGCGGTTGAGCAAATCTTATCTAAAGAACTACATACTTCTGACGATGATATTGCGAGCTTTGCGATGTCACTGCTGGACGACATTGAAGAGAAGAAGGTAAATGATTCTCAGGATTTCCAGGATGTCATCCAAGATAAGGACACCTCCATAGACTACGTCTTAAGTTTCAGTAACAAGATCTTCGCTAACGGCCTGATGAGCATCCAAGAGCAGAAAACATCCAAACAAACAGCCATGAGTCTCATGGCCGTGACAAACTTCTTTGAGCTACTGCAGCTGTGGAAAGATGATACGGAAAGGCTCGAAGAAACGGAAGAGATCTCAAAGAAAGTCAAGTACTCCAAATTTCACGCTGCCAGAATCTTGAAGGCTCTCAAGAGTGGTGAAGATCCTAACGAGTATGTTCCTCCTAAGAATGAGTTCAAACAAGACGATGAGGAAGTCGTAGCAGACGAATTTCCTGTTGTTGAGCCTGAGGGGTCAAACAGCGACCAATTCGGCCTACCTACTGTTCCAACAACGATATCTCAATCTGTTTCTCCTCAACCACCGAGGTTTGTTGACGAGGATGCTCAAGATGAGATTGATCCATTCAATCTTCCATCTGCACCAAAATCTTTCCCGGACGATGACCTCGAAATCTCACTACCCGAAACTCCAAAGGGAATTCCAAAACCTGCTCCAAAGAAAGAACCGGCTGCTCCACCGAAGGTCGAAAAGGAGATCAACATCAAGGAGATCATGGAGTCTGGCGAAGTGTACTCCAAGGCTCAGAAACACGCCAAATTCGCCATCTCAGCCATGAATTATGAGGACAAGGAAACTGCCATGAAGGAGCTTCAGAGCGCACTTGAAATGTTATCAAAACTGAGTGATTGAATCACCAAAACCAGCCATCGTCAGAGAACTCGCGTTTGACACTCGAAGGCATGAATCTCTTGAAAGTGTCTTCCTTTGGTGGATACAGCACCTCCCGCGGTTCATACGCGTCTGGTTTGTATTTTTCAATGCTGATAGTTGCAGATCGAGTTATAATTCTTGTCTTTTGTGAAAGGTGAGCAGTCGGAGGCCATCTCAGTGATTTGTAATATAGAATTTGAATCTCAAGAGCTTGTGTTGTGTGGAAATTGTATGCAATCGGACAATCCAATGTTAATGTCTGAGGATGTCTCTCCAGGTAATCTTCAATGTCCTTGTTATCCTCTTGTGTTAAATACATCCCTCTTAAAGCTGGAAACTTTCCATTCAGCGAGACACACGAGACGTCTCCTGTTATCTTCAATGTGTGAAGATCTGGAGCACCTGAAGAGATAGCCAAGTGTAGCGTTGTTTCTGGTGGCCAGGAAGGGTGCTCATTTAATGTAGCACCAGATATTAGACCCTTATGAATAACAGGTCTCCCGATGGTGGCAGTGATGGAGACCTTCTCAAGCTTTGACATATTCTTCAGGGAAACACCGTACACGGCGTCAGTGTGGTTGATGATCACCTTTTGGTGTCTCCAGAATACGAACTGGCCATAGCTCCTCAGCGTCTTGAGTTTAGGGAATGAGGTGTAGGCTGGGTCTGCGAGTAATTTGAGGTCAGCTCCCGTGAAGATTTCCAGTTCTTCGAGGTTCTTGAAAGTGATCGGATCCATGTGGGTGATGTCAGGGATAACGCTGATGTTTTGGTGGATACCACCATTAGTGGTGATCTTAATACTGCGAGCACTAGCAAATGAATGCAAGTGTGTAAGGCACTCATTGTAGCCCTTTTCGGTGATGATTTCGAGACTTTCCAACAAAGGACACACCCACGTATATGAGGCCAGAATAGCTGCCAAGCTGCCATGTCCGATGTCCAGCTTTAAGTGTTTCAGCTTTGGAACGTTGATTGTACTCGACTCACTCAACATAGTGAGAAACTCACACGGTGTTAGCCCCGATACATTGAAATCTACTGTTAGGGACTCAACAGTGCTGAGTAGATGTCTGATACCAGTATCAGCGTCACCTGCAAACGGATTTACACCTTTGAGTCCGAAAAGCTTGATGCTGAGTGATTTCAAGTCAGGGAAGCTGACGTCGTAAAGCCTTGGAAACAGTGCGTAAGATGTCAATGATAATGACGTTACACCTGTCCCATCAATAACCCTTAAAGTTGGGGCCAAGGCTGGTTCAGTGTCTCCTTCTGTTGGAAGAGAGCTCAGTGGACAGAGAGTGAGATCTAGAGACCGCTCTCCCACGGGCTTTTTGAATACAACGCTCTCCATAGAATGGCAGTCAGAGATGATAAGTTGTGTGGTTTTTGCTTGTACTGTGAGCCCCACGATAGAGTAAGATGTCACGTTTCTCCCCTCATTGCCTCTCTGAGATAAAAACTCATTGTATGCTTTGGTTGTTTTGATGTTTTGGAAAGCGTTGGGCGAAATGCCATGCCAAGCCGATATGTTGAGTTCGGCTGATGGAGAAATGTCAATGTTTCCGTACTTCAACAGTGAGTTGCCTCCTTCCAAATACAAATTGGTTGAGCACAGATTGTTACACCTGAAGGAGATCCAATAAGGGATTTGTTTTCTGTAAGTCAAGCTCGTCTTCAATGAGCCAGTAGAGATCAGCATGCCATCATGATCAACGGTGTTCTTGATAGTGTCGATCACTCTACCCAAGTGTATTGTCTCCGTGTTGATGAAGCAGTTATTCGAGCACCAGGCTGAATGATTGTGATGCTCGAGAAAATGAATCATTGTAAACGTTCTGTAGCCATTGAACTGCTTTAGCATTTCAATTGTGCCCGGGTGCAGTGGGTACTCTTGGGACCATAACTCAATAAAAACGAAAGTCTTCTCAGGATTAAATGATGTAGTGTCTTTGAGTGACTTTAAAGTACTTTTATATTTATCGCCGTAGAGAATCTGGTCTTTAATGTTAGGGAGGGCTCCGATCACCCATTTGTGGCCCTCCTTGATCGTGGGTTCATTGAGTGCCAATGTTAAAAGCCTAGCGTCTTTATCACTTATTAACAGGTCAAGTACCTGTTTCAACCACCCTGTCAACGACACTGGACCGACTCTCTTCGATAGTCTAGCTCTTTGTTTGGATGCTTCGCTTCCCATTTTTAATCAACAGCTGGAGCGCTGGCTTTCTCGTAGCGGTTGGTGATAATTGTTTACCTCTTGTGCCTCTGTTTACTAAATTTATTTTACGCGTGCGTTGCTGTGGCTACCAGATCCACATTCTTACGCGACAATTAAACACTGATCGGCAAAAATAGCCCCGGAGCCGCGCTTAGGCCGCGCAGGCACCTCCACCATAGGCTATTTTGGTGGAAATGAGGATCAACAGTGCGGTCTTTCGGGCAAAGTATTTGAGGTAAAATGGTGGGCAAGTAGATTCTTAGATTCCTTGAATGAATTCCTCTACAATTTCGAGTTTTTAAACCCCATTTCCCGCCAAAAAAACCTTGTTCGGCCCAAAAGCACACCACTTTCCCCAGACCCCCGCGTAATAAAATTTATCCGCATACAATGCGCCAAATCTCGGGGAAACTCTGGGGAACCCAGGTTGAATAATTTACAGCGTTGGGTATAAATATCTTTCCACCCGCACGGCATTCTCTTTTCTCCCATTCCCTTGACTGAATTCTCTAACCATACAAACTACTAAACAAAATGTCTGCTAACTTCGACGTTGAAGACGTCTTGTCCAAGCTTACTCTCGATGAGAAGATCGGTCTCTGTGCCGGTATCGACTTCTGGCACACCTTCCCAGTGCCTCGTCTCGGTGTTCCATCCCTGAGATTCTCTGATGGTCCTAACGGTATCAGAGGTACCAAGTTCTTCAATGGTATTGAGGGCGCTGTTTTGCCAAACGGTACTGCCTTGGCCTCTACTTGGGACAAGGAGTTGCTCCAGGAGGCCGGTAACCAAGCGGGTATCGAGGCCCGTCACAAGTCCACCCACGTTGACTTGGGTCCAACCACCAACATGCAGAGAGCTCCTAACGGTGGCCGTGGTTTCGAGTCCTTCTCCGAGGACCCATACCTCGCCGGTATTGCCTCTGCTCAGATGGTTAAGGGTCTTCAGGATGGCCAGCACATCGCTGCCACCATGAAGCACTACGTCGGTAACGACTTGGAGCACGAGAGAAACGCTTCAGACTCTATCATCACCGAGAGAGCTCTCAGAGAGATCTACCTTGAGCCATTCAGACTTGCAGTTAAGCACGCTGACCCAAAGGCCTTCATGACAGGTTACAACAAGATCAACGGTGAGCACGTCTCTCAAACCAAGAAGTTCATCACCGATATCCTCAGAGAGGAGTGGCAGTGGGATGGTACCGTCATGTCCGACTGGTTCGGTACATACACCTGTAAGGAGTCAATGCAGGCTGGTCTTGACATTGAGATGCCAGGTCCTCCTAAGATGAGAACCAAGGAGCACCTTTCCCAGCAGATTCAGTCTCGTGAGCTTCACAACAAAGACTTGGATGACAGAGCCCGTGGTGTTCTTAAGCTTGTGAAGTACTGCTTGGACTCCAACATTCCAGAGAACGGTCCAGAAGACACTTTGAACAACACTCCTGAGACCTCTGCCTTCCTCAGAAAGCTTACCGCAGAGTCCATTGTTCTGTTGAAGAACGAGGACAACTTGTTGCCATTGAAGAAGGAAGAGTCTGTTGCTGTCATTGGTCCTAACGCCAAGTACGCTGCCTACTCTGGTGGTGGTTCTGCCTCCCTTGCCGCCTACTACACCGTTACCCCATACCAGGGTATTGCCGCCAAGATTGGCTCCGAGCCAAAGTACACCGTCGGCGCTTACGCTCACGTCTCCTTGCCAGGTCTCTCTGAGCAGTCCAAGAACCCTGTTACAGGCGAGACTGGCTGTCACGTTTCGTTCTACCACGAGCCAAGATCCGCTAAGGAGAGACGCCAGTTCGACCAGTTCGACTTGAAGACCTCATGGCACCACATGGTCGACTACAAGCACCCAGAGGTGACTCCGGAATCGACCTTCTACGGTGACTTTGAGTTCCTTTACACTCCAGAGGATACTGCTGAGTACGAGTTCGGTGTCACTGTTGTTGGTACTGCCCAGCTCTTCGTTGACGACAAGCTCGTCGTCGACAACAAGACCCACCAGAAGAGAGGTAACACCTTCTTCAACCAGGGTACCATCGAGGAGAGAGGTAAGATCCAGCTTGAGAAGGGTAAGGAGTACAACGTCCGTATCGAGTTCGGCTCTGCCCAGACCTACTCTATCGAGGACAGAGACGGTGTCGACTACGCCGCCAATGGAAGTATGTGCTTCGGTGTTGCCCGTGTTCTTGACCCAGTTGAGGAGATTGAGAGAGCTTGTGAGATCGCCAAGTCTGTTGACAAGGTCATCCTTTGTGTTGGTACCAACGGTGAGTGGGAATCTGAGTCCTACGACAGAGCTGACATCACTTTGCCAGGCCGCACGGATGACTTGATCACTGCTGTTCTTAAGGCCAACCCTAACGCTGTCATTGTGAACCAGTCTGGTACTCCATGTGAGTTCCCATGGATCGACGATGCTAAGGCTGTCGTTCAGGCCTGGTTCGGTGGTAACGAGCTCGGTAACGGTATTGCCGACGTCTTGTACGGTGATGTTAACCCATCTGCTAAGTTGTCCCTTACTTTCCCACAGAAGTTCCAGGACAACCCAGCATACCTCAACTTCAAAACTGAGAGAGGAAGAGTTCTCTACGGTGAGGATATCTTCATCGGTTACCGTTACTACGAGAAGCTCCAGAAGAGAGTCTTGTTCCCATTCGGTTACGGTCTCTCTTACACCACCTTCGAGTTCTCTGGCTTGAAGGTCTCCGTCGATGAGGCTGCCAACAAATTGAACGTCTCTGTTACTGTGAAGAACACCGGTAAGGTTGACGGTAAGGAGGTTGTTCAGGTCTACATCGCTAAGACCGAGTCTGATGTGATCAGACCAGTCAAGGAGTTGAAGGAATTCGAGAAGGTTGCCTTGAAGGCTGGTGAGTCCAAGACTGTCGACATGGAGCTCTCCTTGAAGGACTCTGTTTCTTACTTCAACGAATGGGAGAACAAATGGCACGCTCAGGTCGGTGAGTACTCTGTTCAGGTTGGTCCTTCCTCTGATGACATTGAGCTCATTGAGAAGTTCGACTTGAAGAAGGAGGTCTACTGGACCGGTTTGTAAGCTGAGTAGCTGAATGACTTGGTTATGATCTAAAATATATATATAAGTATGATACACAATTGTTTTAAGCTGTCTGTAGCGACGTGTTAGGCTCTTCGAGTGTTAAGCCTGTGGTCTCTTATGTGCTAGTCACGTGACACCCCTATTAAATCGAAGCTCTCCTACCATTTATGAAGATAAATATTCTCGACAACGCTCATCAGTGGCGGGGTAGAAAAACTAGCAGGACATTTTTGAGACGTTAGGTTAATGTTTCCTGTCATGATATAGGTATTTAAACCCCGGCGCCTCAAAGGAGGTGAGTGGTACGTAAGATGTTTGTGACGAAACGAGAGGCGCCAGGTCACTTTTACACAGAAATTCGAGATCATCCATTTTTATAGTCGTCAAAACCTCCAAATAGCCTCAGAGATCAATAACAATAGATAATCTTTCAGTCCAGTACAAGATTCTAACACCAGGAACCTTCCCATTACAAAGTTATTTCATTATACCTTCAGCAGCAGGGTGTTAGGGTGGAGCGCTAGATGTCCGGGTTAGTTGCTAAAGCTGGCATCCGATAGCACTTATCTCCATTTTAGACCCTAGAAAACGTTTATCAATGTGTCATCATGCTAAATACGTAATTATTATGTCACAGGGCTGAGTTATGAAACCTAAACTACAGCAGTATTACCCAGAATAGCAATTAAAGACCGGAAAAACGGATTAATTCTAGGGTCCAGATCGATGGAGATGTGGCTCCTACCAGAGAAAAAAGCAATGTGACGTTTTGGGCGGCTGATGACACAAAGTTTTTTTTTAATGTATTACGTAGTCGTTGCTTTTTGCGCGTCAAAAGCATTGTTCTTTGTTGTTCTTTTTATGGTGTTTTGAGTATATAAACGGGTGTAATTCCACAATTCAACTAACTACATCAATCAGTGCTAAATCATCACACACAAACACAAATAAAACATACAAAATGCTTGTTGACATCGTTTCCTCTCTCGTTGGTACCCCAATCCTCAATGACACCAAGTCTTTGACTCCATCATCATCATCAACGTCGTTGTCATCGCAAAACACTGCTGCTACAAAACCACCAGTTGCCAAGCGTAATGGCTACAAATTTAACTGGGACTGGAGCTTTGGTAACGAGATGATCGAGGTGTCGTTCTTGAAGAGCAATAGAGAGGCTCTTTGCGAGAGCTTAGAGAGACAGTGAAGTCTTTCACAATTGGGAAAAAAGCATTTTTATTCTCAGGGAGCACCAATCAGAAACTGATAAACTGATACACTATAGATGGTGACTTTCCTTCCTTTACAAACTATATATTTTAATGCCGGCATAAGATTATTTTGGGAGTGAATTGTAGTATTTGATTTAGCGGGAACCGAGAGCCGAATCCCGAACCCCGAGCCCTTCTCGGGAGCGCGCGCAAATATCAACGCGGGCATGAAGATAGGGTCCTATGGCACTATAAATCGTCGATTCTATTGATAACAGAGGGACTGGAGGTAGATGTTTGGTGGTTTTCGAGCTCTCGTACTGCTGGTATTCTGTGGGTTGGCTCAGTGTGAGCTCCATGAGTTTTTCTGGACCGTGGAGCACGCCTCACTAAACCCCGATGGGCTTAAAGAGAGACAGGTTATCACCATCAATTGGCAGTGGCCAGCGCCCCAAATAAGGGTAAGGAAGAACGACCAGGTGGTTGTTCATTTGAAAAATCAGCTGAAAGATGAAGAGACAGCGTTGCATTTCCATGGAATGTTCCAGAAGGGCACCTCCTTCATGGATGGTGCTGCGATGGTATCTCAGTGCCCCATTCCAGCAGGAGAGACTTTCACATATAACTTCACTGTTGCCGAGCAAACAGGCACTTATTGGTACCATTCACACAATGTGGCGCAGTATGGTGATGGTTTCCGCGGTGTTTTCATAGTTGAGGACCCAGATGACGAAGGTCTGGAGTATGACGAGGACCTCGCTATCACGTTATCGGATTGGTACCATACGCCGGCTCAGGAGCTTGTTGATGAAATGATGGGCCCCGGCTCAAGAGGATCAGAGCCTCACATTGATTCTTCACTGTTTAATGAGTCTGACTCCCAAAACATTCAAATATCGCCAAATAAGACTTATCTGTTGAGGGTGGTAAACGTCGGAATGAGCGCTACCCAGTTCCTGTACATTGAAGACCACAGCCTCACTATTGTGGAGATAGACGGCGTACGAGTGGAGCCAGTTGAAGTGGAATCCCTCAATATTGCAACAGGTCAAAGGTATAGCGTATTACTGAAAACGAAAGACTCTTCCGAGAAGAACTATCCGCTGGTGCAGGTCACCAACATCATGATGAGAAAGAAGTACACCGTGCAATGGCTGATTTATGACGAAGAGAAGCCCATGAATACGGATGAGGTGGCTCACAAATCAACATCAAAATTGCAGTATATTGACGATATCAAGCTGAGGCCGGTGGCGAAGATTCCATTACTTAAAGAGCCAACTCACCAGGTGGTTTTGAACTTCAGCGCTGACTACTTTGGGCAGGGAAAGACCCTTTACTACACGCTCAATGGCCAGCCACATTTATCGCCTAAAGTACCGACCATGAGCACCATATTTTCTGCTAATGAAACAAATGTTGGTGACATTGAAATCTACGGGTCAGCAACCAATGCTATTCTTCTCAACAAGGACGACATTGTGGAAATCATCGTCAATTCGGAGGATCACATGAGACACCCATTCCATCTCCACGGCCACAACTTCCAGGTAGTGGCACGTGGATCTAAAGAACATTTCAACGAAGATAAAGATTACAACATGCCAGAGTACCCAATGATAAGAGATACAGTCAATTTGCCTGGCAGAGGATTCGTTGTTCTGCGTTTCAAGGCTGACAACCCAGGTGCTTGGTTCTTCCATTGCCACACAGAGTGGCACGCAGTCCAGGGTCTCGGTGTGGTATTCATCGAGTCTCCAGAGGAGGTCTTGAAGACTCAAACATTGCCTCTAGAAAACAAACATATTTGCAATGCTGGGGGCCTGAAAGCGATGGGAAATGCTGCGGGAAACGAAAATATGGACGATATGAAAGGCGAAGTGCGAGTTCCGGCTCTTTACGATGAAAGTCTTCCGTCTGAAACTGCCTCTCCTACGCCAGCACCATCCGAATCGGCCGAAGCTGACATTTCAGAAGCTCAGGAACCAACATTGAAGGAGAAGGCAAGTGTGCTGGCGATATACGCACTGATAATGACTTCTCTGACAGCATGCTTCGCACTGGTTATACAGAGGAGTACGCAGCGTAAGAAGAGAAGATCTATCGAGGAATTTATTTAAACTTATTTATACGCCAATAATGGACTTTTTTGTACTCAAGTGTCCTTCAAATAGTACTGATACTGTCCGACGACCGGATCATCAAAATCCGCAATACGATCCCGTCTCGTACCATCAACCGAACGGTATCTCAGGCTCTCCAGCATCGGAAGGTAGGCATCATCTGCCACGATAAGCCCAATAGGACAGTCGTTAGACTTGCAGAGAGGTTCTTTCAGAAGTCTTTTTTCTCTCTCAGCCTTGCTCACAGATTCTGTTAGGTCAATGTCATAAAGGTTATCAAAATCACCATTGAGTTCGACCACCGCCGCGTCCTGAGTTATCTGCAATGACTTTAAAGACGGTGATCCATGGATGTTAACACGAATATTGGATGGATCTTCCGGTGAAGCGCCTCGGGATTTTAGCGCCAGCTTCAGCTCTTCAATCTTGGCGAAGTGTCGGATATTGACACAGAAGCAAAGCTCGTAGCTACCTGCCACAGTCCATTCAAGACGCCTTAAAGTAGGCATACTCGAGAGAAGGAATATGTTATCCAGATTAGTAAATTCTCCCGATTCAATTCGGAAGTCCTCCAACTTGTCAAAAACGGTTTGCGCCCTTCTGCTGTTGTTTTCCAATCTTTGGAGATTCTCATTCCAAGTGCTTCTTATTGTCAAATGCAGGCTCTTAATACTGGGTAAAACTTTTCCGATAGTAGCCAAAAGTTCTCCATGAGCTGTTGGAGAATCTACTTCGAGAGATGTGAGGCAAGGAGATATCACGGCCTTCAGATTTGAGGCGATCAACTCAGGATCTGATTCAGGTACTGCGATCTTGAGTCTCTCCAGAGACTTGAATTCGAGCTTCTGGCCCTGGAATGGTTGATAAATGTTCTTCAAAGAAAGTTCCTTCAAATTAGACAAGGATGTGATGCAGACAGGAAATGCCATTAGACTTGTGAAAGAACTTGAGTCTAGCTCCAGTCTTTCAAGTCCTTTCAGAATCTGCTGAAAGGTACCATCAGGGCTAAGATCAAAGGATTTGAAGAAGTCCAGATACGGCGAAATCCTAAAATTCAATGTCAGATCCTTCAGCCGAGGAAAACGAACGTTGTAAAACTGAGGAAAGTAGAAAGCAGCGCAAATATATAGAGAAACAAGTTTTTCGGAGCAGAGGTTCCGTAAGATGGGAGGCTCCCACAGCTTGGCGCCCAGCACCCTTGGATTAGTAGTGATACTCAAGTGGATTGTGGAGCCAGAAGTATTGATTTTGGTGTCAACAAAAGAAGAGCACCCACGCAAGTGAATATTAGAGTGTCGGTGTGTTAAGTCGACTTCTCCGAAAGAAATATCGCCTGGCATATCGAGGTCAAGGTTGCGTTCAGAACCGATTTCCTCAGCAAAAGTGGAATGTACTAAGGCACCGTTAGGAGTAAAATTACCGATTTGGATGCTCTGGAAAGTTGGCCAGATATCCCGAAATACTTTTGTGTAATGTTTCGATGTTGGGATGAAAATCCTCGGCCTCCTTCCAAAAAAAGTAGGACCCTTGCATCTTAAAAGCTGATCAGGTGGAGTATCCATATAAACAACGAGAGATTCGGAGCAAGCGATATGGAATCTTGGGGACAAGGGATTGCATATTAGTATATCCTCTTTATGGTGTGGAAGTAAGAGCACCACAGGGCTGTCATCACGGAACTCGAACATTCCGATGAGCCCATTGATTAGACTGTATGAGGAAGGCGGCTCCATCTCTGGGTATAGCGGGTGAGAAAAAAGCAGTGAATCCCATTTCGATGACTGGTGAATAACAACAAAAACCTTTTGGTTCATGAGGTGTGAAAGTAGCCTGCGAACCAGCTTGAAGTCATTCTCGGAGTTCAACCATACTTCGATGAAGTGTAAGCTCTGTGAGAAATGCTCGCTATTCAGCCTTAGTAAGGACTCAATTGTTCCTCGGTGAGTTAAGCCTCTGTCATCAAGTAGATTCTTGAAGTAGATTTTACCTGACCGCCGACCGTGCTCCAAAGTCACGATATAGTCTCTTAAACTATCCACGATCTCGGGAATACTGATGATAGCTTGGAGAGTTTGAAAGTCTGATATCTCTGCGATGATGGACCTCTGTATCTCAACAGGAAGCTGACGGAAACCAAGCATCTTACTGTCCTCAATGGAAGTGCGAAGCTGCCCAATACCGCAATATCAACGAATTGGCCAAAGATATGCTTATAGCGATCTATGAGCTTTTTGCAGATGCCTATACATAAACGTTTTCAGTGCGGCGCATACCACTCATCGCGAATTTCCGTAAGTAGCCGCATCGACAGACCATCAGTTTTTATCTTTTCCATCTCTGAGCATTAGTGTGTCAATTGGAGCCTTTTGAGCCGTTGTTTGACACCAGCCTCTTCAGAGAATGATATATCGACTGGCAGTGCTTCTGGCACTTTTATCAGCGGGTTTTGCGGAGTCCAAGAAGGGTACAATACAACAAAGTACGCTCTTTTCTTGTCAATTAGCACTGGCAAAGGAGTTCAAATTTGAGTGTTCTGATGGCTATTGGCCCTGTTCGTGCGAGTATGAGCCAATGGGTACTTCTATTGTCGCATGTATGGATGAATATCTACCAAGATCGGTCTCTAAGCAGAGTGGAAGAGAAGTGTTCGTACGATCGTGTATGAAGTTTGCGAAGTTTGAGATCTCTCTTGAAGACGTGGAACTGAGGTCGCAAAATGCCACTAAGTACATTAAGCGAGCATCAGACTATTCTTGGAATCACACTGAAACACTCCATTTCCCTGTGCTTGTTGAAAAGAGCCAGGCCACTTCCAAAATCAGAGACTATAGAGCCTTCCTCGGCAACTTCGATAAGTCCCAGACGTATGGAGTTATTATCAATTTTTATTGGATAGGCGTGTGCCTATGGTTCTCGATTTGGAACAACTTCATTAGAAAGAACAAGAGGATCAATGAGGCGTTAGTTGGGCCCAAGATCAACTCCATCAGACAGATGGCCACCATGCCAGTTCTATTCGGAGCCCATCTTCAGCCATGGAATGTCCTTGCGAATATCACCACTCTTTTACCATCAAGCTCCGAAGCTTTGGTTGTCGGCATTTACTTTATCATCCACACTTTATTCCTGGTTTACTCCATTGAGATTAATGACGATAACCAACTCTTTGGCCCAGGATCGTCACTCTACCAAATCCTGAGATTAGGTGCTGACAGAGCCGGCGTGCTGGCGTTCGCTCACTTTCCAATTCTCATTTTGTTTGCCGGCAGAAACAATATGCTGATTTCCATTTCTGGGCTTCCATTTGCCACATTCATGATATTCCATAAATGGACTGCTCGTGTGATGGTGATTGATGCGATACTCCATTCGTTCGGCTACGCCACAGCAATGGTCCTGAAGAAAGACTTTTGGAGCAATTTGAAAGAGCTTTGGTTCGTCACCGGCTGGATCGCCACATTTGTGTGTGCTGCTATTGTACTGCTGGCAGTACACAACTTTAGAGCTCATTATTATGAGATTTTCCTCGTAACGCATATTCTGCTTGCTATCGGCTTCTTTGCCTCGTGTTGGCTTCACTGCTTGGAGTTTGGATGGCTCGACTGGATTGCAGGATCAATGATTGTATGGGGACTCGACCGTGTTGTTAGAATATACAGATTGTGGCAATTTGGTGCTCCAGAAGCCCAGATCGTCTACAGCTGCGAAGACACATTCAAAGTCGTGGTGAAGAGACCTCACAATTGGAAGCCATACCCTGGATGTTTTGTTTATATCCATTTCCTCCATTGGTCGATATTCTGGCAATCGCACCCATTCACTATTGTTGATTCGGTTCTTGAAGGAGAAGAAGTCGTGATCTACATTAAGGCCAAGGATGGTGTTACTTCGAAGGTGATGTCGTTGATTGGCTCTTCTGAAGCGATCAAAATGAGAGTTTCTCTAGAAGGACCATACGGAAACCAATCACCAGTTGAGTCATATGATAATGTCTTGTTGTTTGCTGGTGGTCACGGTATTCCAGGCCCATTTTACCATGCTCTTCATCTAGCTGAAAGATCACTCATTCAAAAGCAGAAAATCAAGCTGATTTGGGTGTTAAGAACAGTGGAAAATATCAAGATATTTGAGTATGAGCTCAAAAGACTTGCTAAAACTCATATCAAGTGTGACGTCTACATCACCAGAGGATTTACCGTGGATCAGATTGACTCCAATCCACTGCTTAGTCAGTATAAGGAGTACATCCAGTTCCACAGCGGAAGAGCTCCAGCGTCGAAGCTTCTACAAGAACAGTTTGACACTTCCAAGGGTTCAATTGGAATTATTACGTGTGGACCAGGCTTGATGTGTGACGAAATTAGAACTTATGTCGCTGAGAACTTAGACAGGTGCTTGTATCGTGTTGACCTCTTTGAAGAGCTTCAGGTTTGGTGAGCTAAGTTATTTAATACATGTAAATAAGCTAAAATTTTGTATTCGTTAGTGTACATTTCGTTTTGTATTGTATATCAGCGTCATCACAAGCTCTTGTTCATGAATCTTCTTCTGGTGAAGGCGAGCCAGTACTTCGAAGGCTTAGAGG
Source organism: Petasospora stauntonica (assembly GCA_030558335.1). Classification (NCBI taxonomy): domain Eukaryota; kingdom Fungi; phylum Ascomycota; class Saccharomycetes; order Phaffomycetales; family Wickerhamomycetaceae; genus Petasospora; species Petasospora stauntonica. Next base: position 136,442 of record JAJMSG010000003.1, read on the forward strand.
CATCGTCAGCATAAACCCTTGTAATGAGACGGGCACTGAGCTCTTGACGGAACTGTGTGAGGTACTGCTTAAGTAGTTCGTACTCGGCTCTATCTTTTGGTGGCTGGTAAAGCGAGTTAAGCGGGAAGTTGCCGTCACCCGGGATAGCAAAGTGGTCCAGAGAGAGATTCGTCAATACTTTGTGGGCTTCAGAAGCTGGCATTGTGGCGTTCAGCTTGCTTAAGCAGTCAGAAACAAAGAGAATACCGTAGATGAGAACACGGTCGGATGGTCCCTTGATCTCAAAGTTACGGAAGAAAGAATTGGCACGGAACAGATCTAGCACATCGTCAATGATATCGTATTCGGCATCTGAGGGAGGGTAAGCTGGTCCGCGGAACTTTGTGACGAGCGGAGCAAGTGCAAAGTTGCCAATAAGACGTTGGTTGGCCTCTGGGTCTGCCAAAAATGTGGAGTGGAAAGCCTGGTTAAGCGTTAGTTCTGGTGTTCAGTGATAAGGGTGAAGCTGGAGTACGGCACGTCTTGCTCGGCACAATTGCAGAAATAAAAGCATTAGCACATCCAATTGAGATTAATCAACTTACTGGCATTATTTCACGGCACAGTTATATGATTTGGCCTCTTTTTTATAATAATTACATCCACAGAACATACTCAAGTGGCTAACTTCACCACACCCAGCAGTGCCCCTGTCCCCCAGGCCAGCATAACGCGCGAAAACTTGCGACGGGCGCGACGTTTATGCCAGGAATTGTATTGCGGATCGGGCGGCCAGCAGAGGAGGAAAAACAAAGAAAGGCGCTGCTTCTTAGCCTTTAAATCAGCGAGGAATTCAGGTTGCGACCACACACTTTAGGCAAGGCGGCTCGCTGCTACGCATTTCAAATCAACTTAAAACCAACACCGTTGGAATCTCACGAATCGCAGCTTTGCATTGGTGCCAATATCGCTAATACTGGCTAACAGCATTGTACAGTTGTGCCTTGTTACATCTCCCTTTGTTACCGCTGTATTCCCGCTTAACAGGCACTAATCAGCATTTGAGTGCTTTGGAAGGGGTGAAGCCACAGCAGAAAGGCGATTGACTCAGATATTGGTTAGTGTTAGCCAAAGAGGTGAATCAAGCACAAAAAGGCAGTCAATTGCTAACAATAAACTATGTCCTCGTTCGCACGAGACGATGTCTTCAGTGACATCTTCGGAGAGCGTCGTCCTGATGCTACACCGACGAGCGATCGAAATGGCTCATTACATCAATTGACACCCACAATCACACCACAGGGCTCGAATGTAAGTCCCCAGGGCGTACAAGGAGACGGTGATCAATTTGCATTTGATAACACAAGACGCCGGACATTGGATCCTGGAAAGTCGGCCTTCAGCTCCCCAGTACAACCACCTGCACAGTTCAGTCCAAATCCTTCACAAAACGACTTGGGACAACAGACAGTGCACTCAGTGCCTCCAACAACGCAGCAACAGCAGCCACAACCACAAATTCCACAGCAGCAAATGCAACACCCATACCGTCCAGCTCCACAAGGGCACCAGGGCGCTCCTCCATCACGGCCTCTTCAACCACAACAGCCACAGCAACATCCACAGCATATGCAGAGGAAACCACCTCAGGGAGCTCAGTTCAATTCAGGTCCGCAGCGTCCCCAGGTTCCTGGTCCGGGTGGTGTGCCTTCGCAGCCTCAGCATAATGGTTATTATGGCCAGCAATTCCAGCAGCAGCCACCGTCACAACCACAGCAGCAGCAGATGTATCAGCAGCATCCTCAGGGGCAACAGCCTCGCCAGAGAATACCTTCACAACCAGGTGTACCTCAGCAGCAGCACCCGCAGCACCCACAGCATCCACAGCAACAACAGCAGTATCAGGGCCAGCTTCAACAGCCACTGCGTGTAGCTCCAAGATCACAATTGCCACCACCACAGCAGCAAAAGCCACAACAGATGCAGGGCCAACTACCACAACAAATGCAACAGCAGCCTGTTCCACAGCATCTGATGAGCCCCACTGGTTTGGGATCAGATGCGGTCCAAAGACAAAGACTTCAACCGATCACGACTGACATATCAAACACCACGAGCGCTCAGAGAGCTAACTACCAGCAGTCGCCAACCACAGCTCCTAGAGCTCAAACCCAAGGAAAGTCACCGATTCTCCAGCAAGGCAGAAACTTTTTCACGCGGAGCAACTCACGTAATGTCACATCTCCAACTATCACAAGTAATGGCACTTGGACTACTTCGACTGTTGGATCCAGTGGTGCTCCGCCTTCTCCAAACAGATCCATGTCGCTGAACTCCTCAACTTTGCGCTCATTCAGAAGCTCTGATAACCTTCAGTATGCAACATCCGTCAACGGTTCAGCCAAAAACCTGAAAACGTCGAGTGGCCGTGTGATCCCACAGAAGTTTGACATGAACAGTAGCAGCTCTGGCCTTGGTCTCAAGACACGAAGCTTTTCCTCGATCTCCAAGGCAAGACGTGTTTCTTCCAGTGCCTCCTTGAGCTCTCAGAGAGTCTCAAGCGCTAACTCATTGACTTCTAGAACCATCGTGACCACAGCTTCGAGACCTCCAAAGGTGTACCCGGCCATGCTTTCTCGTGTCGCTATCCTTTTCAGAAAGATAATAGTTTTATCTCAGCACAACAAGGACGGTCTAGAGTACAGAGATTCTTTCACGGGTGCTGATGCTGTTGATGCGATTGCATTTATTATTAGAACTACAGACCGTAATTTGGCTTTGCTTCTTGGTCGAGCTCTTGATGCTCAGAAATTCTTCCACGATGTGACATACGAACACAGATTGAGGGACTCTATTAATGAAGTTTACCAGTTTGACGAAGTTTATGTTGATTCTACTGGTGTTCAAGGAGGCATCGAGAGAAGCGCATCCATTTCATCTGATACACAAAGTACACTAATTGGCTCAGAGATGAACACAGCATCCCAGCAAGACATTGTTGTCAATGGTGTTTTCACCTTACTTACTGAGTGCTATTCTCCAACCTGTACGAGAGATGCCCTCTGTTACTCCATTGCATGTCCAAGAAGACTGGAACAGCAAGCTCGCCTGAATATGAAGCCTCAAGGTGGATTGAAGCGTAATGAATCCCATGCATCCCTCCATGAGGAGGAAGAGAAGAAGCAACTGTGGTCCTACACTGTTCCAAAGCAGCTTTTGGATGGCCTTGAGAAGAAGGAAGTCAAACGTCAGGAGCTTATCTTTGAGATCGTTTCGACCGAGCGCACATTTGTCAGAAACCTGGAGTACATTCGTGATTACTGGATCAGACCGTTGAGAGACTCAAATATTATTCCAACGGCCGAGAGGGAAAAGTTCATTCGTACAGTGTTCTTCAACGTAATTGATATCTTAAACGTTGCCACCCGCTTCCGTGATGCTTTATTGAGAAGACAGCAAGTGAAGCCGGTTGTTGAGAACATTGGTGATATATTCTTGGAGTTCATTCCTTACTTCGAGCCATTTGTCTCGTACAATGCTGGTCAGTGTTTTGCCAAGTACGAACTGGAGAGACAGAAGGCTGCTAATCCTTTGTTCAAGAGATTTATTGAGGAAACGGAGAGATTACCGGAGTCTAACAGACTAAATATCAGTTCGTATCTTTCTCAGGCAACCACTCGTACTGTGAGATACAACTTGCTACTCAAGGACGTGATCAAGAGCACCCGAGAGGACTCCATTGACCTACCCGATTTGAACAAAGCATCTGATCAGATTCTTAAGCTCTTAGAGCGTATCAATGTTAAAGTTGGTAAAGCAGAAGATCGCCATGCATTAATCTTGCTGAAACAACGCTTAGTGTTCCGTCCAGGCGAGTACGTCGACTTGAAGCTTGGTGCTGAGAACAGAAAGATTCTCTACACCGCTCCATTGAAGAGAAAGAATCAGGATAAGGACAATCAAAGTGATATCCATGTTTACTTACTCGACCATGTGTTACTCTTTGTTCGCGTCAAGGTCATTGCTAAGCGTGAACAGCACAAGGTTTATCAAAGACCTATTCCATTGCCACTGTTGTTTGTCTCTCCTACTGAAGAGATGCCTTCTATACGCCCGCTGGTGAAGAGACCAGGTGCTTATGCTCAGGTTCTAGGTCACCCGGCTGTCAGTTCTGATGCTACCAAGAATCCAATCTCGTTTGCTTACGTCGGTCGTCGTGGATATGAACTCACGCTCTATGGCGCCACTAACAGTGCTCAAGAGTCGCTGATCTCAGTTATTGAACAACAGCAAAATAAGCTCAGAGAGTCTAACGATATCTTTACCCTCACACCATTGGCTGAGAGATTCTTCGACATCTCGAACAGAATCAACTGTTTGGTTCCATACGATGGTGGTAGAAAGCTGCTGTACGGCACAGATTCTGGTGTCTTCACAAGTGAAGTCCGCACCAAGAATGGCCAAAGAATGGTCTCTAAGCCTGTCAAGGTGATCTCGAAGATGAACGTCACCCAATTGGAAGTCCTTGAAGAGTATCAGACCTTGTTGGCATTAGCGGATAAGAAGTTGTATGCCTGGCCACTGGAAATTCTCACATCACAGGACAAGAAGACTGGAAAGGAGATCATGTCTCACGTGTCCTTCTTCAAAGTCGGTGTCTGTGGTGGTAAAATGCTTGTCTGTGCTGCTAAGAGTGACCTGATCCGTGTATTTGAACCAAGTGATCCGTTCTCGAAGAAGATGTCCAAAAAGAAGTTTAAGAATGAGACACGTGAGTTCCACTTCAGTTCTGAGCCTGTTTCTATCTCTTTCCTGAAAACGAGACTTATTGTCGGATGCACCAAGGGGTTCGAGATTGTTTCTTTAGGCGATGGAAAGGTAGAGGCCATCTTGGACCCTGCTGACACATCGTTGGACTTCATTACCAACAGAGAAGGTTTGAAGCCACTGGCCATTCACAGAATCAGTTCGAACTTCTTGTTGTCGTACTCTGACTTCTCGTTCTTCATCAACAAAAACGGTTGGAGAACGAGATCTGATTGGATGATCAACTGGGAAGGCATTCCACAGAGTTTTGCTCTTTGGTATCCATATTTGCTGGCTTTTGAGCCAAACTTCATCGAAATTCGTAACGTTGAAAGTGGCGAGCTACTCCGCGTGATCCTTGGTGAAAATATCAGATTGCTACACATGGGTTCTCAAGAGATCTTGTACGCTTACGAGGATGAACGTGGATACGATGTTGTTGCATCATTGGACTTCTGGGATAAAACTGCTGCTAAAAGAAGCGAAAAGCTGAGTGAGATCAAAGAAGAGGAAGCCGATGAAACTAAGAGATTGTAATGTATGACCTGTACAATGAAAAAAGTTTGAATTTACTATTATTAATACACAAGTAGAACGTTTATAATACAATTTGAAAAGCAACTTTACCTAAGCTTTTTAACCTCTGCAACCTCGGGGAATCTTGACTTCAGCTCTTGAAACAAGACCTCGTTAGAAAGAACCTCCTGAATTGAACGCTCTTCGCCTCTATTTGGAAGAAGTGATCTGGTATCTCTGATATAGGCTCTGCGTAGAAGCCCAAGGAACGTGGCATTGTCGGTATTTGCCATGTTTCTTAGCTGATTTAGCGTGTGTGTAGGCGCAGAACCAATAAAAATTGCCATCTCAACCCTCTCCTCTGCACTTGGCAAGTCATTGGGCTTGATATAGTCTCTGTGTGTAGGAGGATAGCTGTCCTTTGTACATGAGAACTTCTCTTGTACTTTATCAATCTTCTCCAGATGGTCACGTGACTCTCTGGACGCCTGGCCTAGAATCTCCGCTACTCTCTGCTGAGCTGATAATTGATCTTCCTGACTCTGCTGCTGATGTTGGGATGTTGGTGTTTGGGTTTGCGGTGTCAGTTGGAGTTGTGATTGCTGTGATTGTTTCTTCTGTCTCTTTGCGGGTCTCGGCGAATCCTCGGTGCTGTTACCCAATTTCGGTTCGACTTTTCTGAAGCCCTCGGCACTCAATGCCTGAATTGTTTCATACAACTTATAAGCAATTCTGTTATCTGGACTCTCCATAAATTGGACCCAAAAACGCGTCGTTGACGACGTGTACTTCTGCCTAACGTATGGCTGGTCCGCGTGAACAGCGCCGGCCTTCACGAGGAAAACGTTCCGCTTAGAGTCCTGGCTAAAATCGTACTGTTTCATGGTCTCATTTCTGAAAGTAAACTGATGATCCAAACAGTGTTTAAGCGGTGCAAACGCCTTTTTTACCTTCTTAACGTGTTCCTGAAGCGTAGCAGTAGCACCATCAATAGCGACCTGTGTAGGCTGCCGAGGCTTTCCCTGAGCATCGACTTCACCGACCCCGGCGAAACCTGTTCCCTCAAGAGCTCTAAATTTGGTCTCAAACTGCGGCAAAAGGTGATCCCGGAGCTGGAGATACGATTCGGTGTTCAATTTGTTCGAATTTGGAGTAATGGCCCGGGCTTTCATCAGATCGATGTAACCGGCAATCACAGCCGAGGAGAACTGAGGATCAAACAGCATTTTGTCATCGCTAAGAAACGGTGGCCCCTCGTATTGCGTTGTAAAAATGCTAGAACCTTCTTGCTGAAACAGCTGGTCCAACTGCGTGATGTGGGCGATTCCAAGAGCAACGTTGTTGTTGGGGTTATTCCCGTTGTTGTTATTAGAGTTGTGGTGGTGATGGTGATGGTGCCGAGAATCTGCGGTAAAACCGGCCGTTGAAATGCTCGCTGGGTCCAGCGAGCGGGATGGCGATGATTGAAATGCCATTATCTTTATCAAGAAAGCAAAATCGGGCTGAGCGGTGTGAATTCTATCGCTAAAGGTGTGTTTACGTTATTTACCCCAGCTCCTCCACAGGCTGCGGTGCCTAGGCTTGGGGCATAAAGAAAAGCGCGCGTCGGCGACGTGGGAGATATGCTGTTAGTTTATTTGTATAGGGGTGTAATAGCCGATTATTGATGGCTATTAGATGTGATTTAGGTGGAAACTGGGGAATTTGGCGTGGGAATATTGTTTGGCTCGAGGGGAGAACATTAATGTGTATTTGCGTAGCGAGTCTACGCAATTGTGTGTGTTTCTATGTTCGTTAGAATGGCTGGGATCAATGGTATTGAGGCTCTAAGATTTGGTTTGTGATATGGGTCATATGATCAGCAGGTGTAAAGGGTAGACCGTAAAGAGCTTAAAACTCCAATTAATGCTTTGAATCACATCTAATCAACAACAAAACTCGCCAGTGGCCGCCCACAAGGCGCACCGGATAAGGTCACGTGACTTTCGAATAAACCAGACTCTTCCCTCAAGAAAGGTCAAGACATGGCAATACTCAACACCAATCACCCCAAAACATACATAACTACTGTACTCACCAGCCTGTGCTCCAAAACGAGCGACTTCCAAGCTAATCCACTCGCATGGTTTAGGTGCGCTTTCACGCATAAACAATCTCACTGTGCTATCAGCAGCCAAGCTGGTGAGATCAGAACGAAATTTAACACCGTCTGAATAAAACGGTACCTGAACAAAACACTCAGGGCCTGAAAGTATGTTAAAAAGCGCATGATAGTGTGTGAAACCTAATTCAGCCCCATGGTGAAGCGTTGTCTCAAGTGCGCCTGGGCTGATGTGATCTTTACAAATACCACACACACCAATTAGCTGTAGGAAAGAGCTCCAGGTCTCAGAATACTAATCAATGCGTGTTTGATGACTAAAGCAAACACCATTGTCAAATTCAACCCTCGTTGACGGCCCCCGACGGTCCTGTGACCCGACATCGTACGACTTCACTTGCTGTGCTCCACGCGCTTCTCCACAACCGCAATCATCCCCCAAACGCCTCATGTAGGACACCGAGTCTTTAAACAACCCCTTATATTGCAATGAGCCCAATTTAGCCACTCACACTACTGTCGGCACCGAAGAACCCCAGTCATCCACCTGGCCTGGTGTCCAGATGTACTTCGGCGCATTGTCCCGGATCGCGCGGCTAGCCGGCTGCAGAAGACGGCTCCGGGCTCGGGTGTTGCGCCAGCGTTTTCTAGTGGCCCGGGGTCGAGGTTCTTAACTCCATCTCGTGATAATGCTACGAGACGTTCCATGGGTCAGTGTGTATTTCATAAATAATAGTCATAAGTTGGTCATAGAGCTCGTGGCGTCGTGTGTGGTGTTTTTATTAGCTGTAGCATGCGAGGAGCGTGTGGCGTGTGGGGTGATGAATGTGTCATCACCTGTTTGTTTATACGAGCTGACACATGGAGACAAAAGGGGTCAAATCAGTGCTCATGAGCCTCCGTGAAGTCCCAGCCGCAGTCACCAGTGTCCACATGTAAGTCTAGCCACTCGGACACGCTGCTGAAGTACTTTCCGCAGTGTTTGCAGTTGCCTCCAACGAGGTTTCTGGCTTTCTTCTTGGTTCCACGAGGGTACTCAAAGTGCAGTGCTTTGAGGTGGTTTTTGTAGGTATCACAACGTGAGAAGACTCCTGTAGGATGGCAAGGCAGCTCGTGGTCTGGGTTGTGGTGCTGGATGGCCAATTGCGGATTATACTTCGCAAGCAGCGCAGTGTTGAAGGGACACTTGAACGCGCCTTGGTCGGTACCGGTTTCCCTCCAGTGACGCTTGTTGTGTCTGAAAAGGTCGTTTGAGCGTGAAAAACCACGGCCACAGATTTGGCAGAGGTACGGCCTCGAAGAAGGGTTCAGATGAATGGACTTGTGTGTAGATAAATTGGAGAAGAACAGATGACACTCAGGACACTGTTTTTTCTTGCGAGGCTTGGACTTTGGCTTCGTCACCATTCCATCTTCTGGTGATGTGTGGCCCGGGGTCGAGGTAGACCTTTGGATGGAAGGATGTGTGTGAATCATAGCACCGGAGGCAGCACTAGAAGCCATCAGCTGGTCATTCAACAACGACGACGTAGAAGATCTCGTAGAAACAGAAGAGCTCATCATCATGTGCTGTGGATATGACAAGTGAACCCCAGCGCCAGTAGAGTGGTCATGAAGAGGCGTTGAGATGGGCGACGGCGAAGTGTTAGTCGTTCCTGTGTGGGTCATAGAGGGTGTATTAGCCCCAGCGATGTAGTTCATCTGAGGCATTTGCATCTGAGCCTGTAACTGCTGAAGTTGCTGTTGCTGATACTGTTGTTGCTGCTGAAACTGCTCTCTGGAACCATCATCATGTTGCTGTGGTTGCTGAAGCTCCTGGCCGTAGCCTGACCCCAGACGGTAGTCCCAGATCTGTGACGGTGGAGGCAGAACAACCTTCTGGTGTACGGGTGGGGGCAGGATGATATTCTGCGATGGATTAAACATCTGGTAACTCATTTTGTTATTGCTAGCGATACAGGATCTGGCTCATCTCTTTCCACAATCAGCGAACATGGCTCGTTTTATACCAAGCGGCTGTGAGTAAGGAACTCGTAATGCGTGCGCGGTATTTTCTTGCATGGCTAACAATGGCCGGGGAGGCTGTTCTCTGGGCGTAAGTCAGCGGGTGAGCCTAGGGGTTGTTGAGCTGTGGTGTTTTTGGAATTAATATGTTGAGGATGTTCTGTTAGTAGTCTTAAACAATAATATATAATGCCCGTCTCCACGCTGAAGCTCCCCAGTCTCGAGGCTTTGGTTAGTGCGAGCGCTCGGCATGGCGCTTCCGTCCGGCTGGCCCACCGCGAGATAAACGCGCTAACGGGAGAAGCTTAATGGCTCTCGTGAGTCGATTTTAGATTGCCTTTTAAACTGCCTTTTGGCCCGGTAGGGCCATCATTTGGGCCACGTGAGCGTTTGTTGGTAACCACTATGTGACGTATCGCAATGTGGAATTGTTGGCAACGACAGAAAGTACAGCTTTACAGGAATATGATGCATTACTATGCTATTTAGTTGTTCTTCTTGGCCTTGTTGACCTGTGGCTTCTTGTACAAGGTAATGTAGAACATGATGAAGAGCACCAGGTAAGAAGAGAGGATCAAACAGCCAGTAGCAGCGGCGAATGGAGTACCGTAACAAGAACCAACGTTTGGAATCCAGATACCAAGCTCCTTAGCGTACTTGTCAGCGTAGAAAGTGTAGGTGGTGAAGTAGACGAAGCCCAAGTCCAAAACAAACTGAGTGATCTGGAATCTGGTGATCCACTGCTTCCACCACACCTTGATACCTCTAGCGGCAAGGAAGTAGTACCAGTACATGACGACGTGGACGCCGAGGTTGAGAAGAATTGGAACCCAGGACACAGAGGTAGCACCGTTAAGCTGGATGTAACAGAGCAAAGCGGTAGCACCGTGGTGGTAAGAGTGCAAGAAGATGATTTTCTTCTTCTTAACCACGAGGAAGAAGGTGTCGATGAACTCGATGTACTTAGTAAGGTAGTTGAGGTAGTAGATGACAACCACCTTCTGGTGCCAGGACTTTGGCGAGCACACAGCGTAGAGCAAACCGTTGTGGACCACGTTAGGCAAAACCTGCTCGAACAAGAGACAGAGAAGCAAGCCGGAAGCACCAGTGAGGAAGAGGTTGTGCAACTGGAACAAAGCGTTGAGCTTCAAGGCTGGAAGCTTCTTGAAGATGAGCTGGCCAACAGTGATGATGAAGTAGTAGGCAGCGATGGCAACAACAACCTCCTTGTTGGTGGACATGAAAGTAGAGCCCTCAACCCACTCGAACTGGTCTGGCACAAACTTGCCCTGAGTCAAGCAAGTGACGAACTTGTTGAAGATAGGCCAGAGGTAGACACCAAATGGTCTCTCGACACTTGGTACAGTGATCTCGACGAACTCTGGGGAGACGTCGTTGGCCCACTGGATATAGGCCGGGGCCTGGGTCTTGATCTGAGCAAGGAACTCCATTGTTTGTAGAATATACCTTGGTATGGAGAGAAATATAGCAAAAGTAAACAAACAAGTATAAGAGTGAAAAAAATTCCAAGAGGGGCCCTACGTTGTCGGCGCGCCCGGGGCGTCTCGCGCAAGCCAGCGCACTTAAGTGGGAAAAGGGGCCCCTAAAAAGTAAACACCGCGTCGTCGTATATCAATTGGCGAGCTGCTTGCGGGGAATTGGGTATGTTTACGTGATTTGTTTGGTTAAATGGGCATTACAGAGCATATTGAGCCATCTATCAGCTTATTTTAGTGGTATTTGGCCTGGCGAGATGCTACTAAAAGCTCGATCAAAACCGAGGCTTCTCTCGATCCACTCAACAAAACGCTCTAGTGCCCAGACTTATCCTGGGCCACAGCGGGCTTGATCTCCAGCCAACCCGAACACCACGGATAATAGGTTCTAGTGAGGTGTGATTGCCTCCTTAAGGTGAAAAAGCTGTTTTCTATCAATTATAAGCATAGAACCCATTATCATCTCCCGTGATCAATGACTTTGACAGGCTTCAACCCCAACAATCCTCAATCTCCACACGCTCCATCGATCGCATCGGCGATTCATCTCGGCAAATAACCCGAGATGTTCCGAGCGCCCCAGCTGTTTCCACAGAAACACGAAAACAAATTGGCACGTGCAAATTGACAGTATGCTTACATAATATCTTGGTCAGCAACACCCGGACACCCGGATATCTAGATCTTTTTTTTTTTTCGCACCCATTGTGCGCCCAAATTTCTTTTCGCGATGGCGTTAGTTTAAGCAGTTGTGCCATTTTTAAGGAGAAAGATCTACTGCTCATCTCTGTGGCAACGACCTAGATCTAGTGATTTAAACGAGTTGAAAGTTCTTTTTGAGTTATTTGGCATATTGTTGAATTGTGTGGAGCTCTAAAAACTGGATCATTCACAAGCATTTACTGGTAAAATAAGGGTCAAATAAAGATATCAAATGGAGAACTCCACAGCCTTAACACGATCCTTGTCGAAGGTCAGATCCAAGCTTTCGTCCAAATTTAAAGCCGATAGCGTATCAAATGATGATGAACACGTTCTAAAGGCCATGAAGTATGACGACACAATGATTTCATCACCCACAGGGTCTTGTATCTCTTCGCCTAATGGTTCTTCTACTTCAGTTCCAACGACGACAATTGGCTCAAGTGGTGCGTCCAATTTCCCATCATTAACGTCATCTGCATCGTCCAACTCGATAATATCATCAGCTTCACTACAATCACAGCAAACCAGACAAAATTCCGTTCAGGAGTCGAGGAATTCAAGCATCGTTCAGATGGAGCCCATCCCGGAGACTACAATGGTGATGTCTCCTCCGGGCCACCAGCGAACCACATCTCAGAGTACTCTACAGAGTGAATTGCAAGCTTCAGGAGTTGAGGGCTCAATTTCAAATGCTAATACCCAACTGAACATCTCGATTCAGTCATCTAGAAAGGGCTCTCTTGAGGAAAACAGGGAGGGCCAAATCATCGAGCAGCTACTACCACCACCACCAACGATGATGATGATTTCTCCACAAATAACGACAGAATTAGCATCTCCTTTTGGGTGCTTATCTCCGCCTATTTCTCCCTCTGATGGGCCCAGCCTCGCTAAGCTTAGAAGTGTCTCCGTATCGTGTGATCCCCTTGAGCAGAAGCAGCTGAGTCTGTCGCCAGAGCACGCACCAACGGGCTCTTCCAGAGCCACAGGCCATCCAAATGACTTTGCTGACGCTATGGCTCTCAGTATCCTCGACAAAGTGGACGAGACTACCTCAAAAGACACCGAGTGGAAAATCTGACCCTCGGAATTAACTACATCATACAACACATCATTGCATCGCTAGTGCTTATAATAATGCTAAAACAGTGCTATCATACCTTAAATATTTATTTGTAGTTTTGTATAGTGTACAAGTGAGTGCTTGTGAGAACCATCATCTATGAATATCAATGCTTGTGGAGTGTTTAGGCCTTCACTGTTCTGACACCAGCAGAGGAGCGGAAGATAGCGTCACCCTCAGCGTAGCCTCTACCGAGACCGAAGCCGACACCCAACCACACTGGGAAAGCACGTCTCTTGAAGAGGAGAACGGAGGCGATAACACCGCAGCCGAAGCCCAAGCCGGTCTTGACGATGGTGTTAGAGATGACAACGTCCCAGCGGTCGTTCAGGATTGTCTGCGATGGGGTAGCGACGGTGGACATTCTTCAAAATCGTTAGTAAAGGGACCAATTGATTGCTATCTCAAACCACACGTTACTCACTCTGAAATCAAATTGTACTAGTTCTAAAATCCAGCTACTTCTCTCTATTGTACACAAGTGCTCCACCCATTTCGAGGCCGACAAATCAACAGCGTTGGAAAGTCGCGACCCGGGGCCTGGGATCCAGCACAAGCGTCGAGGTGCTCGTTAGGCGAAATATGCTAAAATCGTGCCCGGCGCGAAACCCCGCCCTAATGTCCGCTGGCCACTTTGCTGGACGAGTATAAATACCTGGGGGTGCGCTCCCAAGCTTTGAGGACTAATCACTGTGTTTGTACTTACAAGGCACTCTTGACCCGATTGGCTCCGTTTAAGAACCAGTGAATACAGCGGCAAGAGTAAGAAGTTGATGCTGAGACTGCCACAGATCGCCACTAGAACTTTTGCCACTATTAACCGCTCAAAGATCGTCATGAGTTCCCTTGTTCCGCCACAGGCTGCTCCAAAGTGGGAGATTACCGCCGAGGACCTCGTCTCTCAGGCTGAGAAATACGTTGCTGACGCCAAAAATGTTGATGATAAGGTCGCTGGAGGAGACTCCGTGGAAACCGTGTTGAAACCATACGCTTCCTTCAGCAATACCACCCAGGGCACCGTTAATCAGCTCACTTTCTACCAGCACGTGTCCGACAGCAAGGACCTCAGAGATGCTTCCACCAAGGCTGAGAAGTTGATCCGTGACTTCGGAATCGAGTCTTCGCTCAGAGAGGACGTTTACAAGGCTTTCAAGAATGTGTTTGAAGAGACCGAGTCCTCTGAATCGTTGGACCCTGAAAGTAAGAGATACCTGAAGAAGACCAACGACGAGTACCGCCGTAACGGTCTTGCATTGCCATTGGAGCAGAGAGAGAAGGTCAAGGAGATCCAGAAACAGCTCAGCGACTTGTCGTTGGAGTACTCCAAGAACCTCGGTGAGAACACAGAGCACATCTTGTTCACCAAGGAGGAGCTTGAGGGTGTTCCAAAGGATGTCATTGAGCAGTTTGAGGAGGTCGGCGGCAAGCTTAAGATGACTTTCAAGTACCCTGACTTGTTCCCAGTGCTCAAATACGCCAAGAACCCAGACACCAGAAAGAGGGCTCTCGTTGGCGACCAGAACAAGAACGCCGATAACGAAGCTTTGTTGATCAAGGCTGTTCAGCTGAGACGTGAATTGGCTAAGATCTTGGGCTATGAGACGTTCTCTGACTACGTTTTGGAAGAGAGAATGGCCAAAAACACCAAATCTGTCAAGTCTTTCCTCTTGGACTTGAAGGAGAAGTTGCAGCCTTTGGGAATCAAGGAGCGTGAGCAATTGAAGCAATTGAAGAAGTCCGACTACGAGGAGCGTGGCTTGACTTACGACGACGAGTACTACCTCTGGGACCACCGCTACTACGACAACTTGATGATCGAGAAGGACTACCAGATCGACCAACAGAAAATCGCAGAGTACTTCCCACTCAATCCTACCATCCAGAAGATGTTGTCCTTCTTCGAGAAGTTGTTCAACCTCAAGTTTGTTGAGTCTACCGAGAACAAATCCGTTTGGCACCAAGACGTTAAGCAGTTCGCTGTCTGGAACTTGGATGATGAGACCAGCCCACTCTTTGTCGGATGGTTGTACTTTGATCTACACCCTCGTGATGGTAAGTACGGCCATGCTGCCAACTTTGGTATTTGGCCAGGGTACACCAAGGACGATGGCTCAAGATCATACCCTGTTACTGCATTGGTCTGTAACTTCTCTAAGCCAACTAAAGAGAAACCATCTTTGCTCAAGCACGACGAGGTTACCACATTCTTCCACGAGTTGGGCCATGGTATCCATGACTTGATGGGTAAGACTGCCTATGCCAAGTTCCACGGTACTTCTGTTTCTTGGGACTTCGTCGAGGCTCCATCGCAGATGCTTGAGTACTGGACTTGGTCTCCAAAGGAATTGAAGTTGTTGTCCGAACACTATGAGAACGGTTCTCAGATCGACGACTCTTTGGTGGAGTCTTTGATCAAAACAAAGCACGTTAATGGTGGCTTGGCCAACTTGCGCCAGTTGCACTTCGGTTTGTTTGATATTACACTCCACTCTTCTGACGAGGACATCGAATTGTCTAAATTCTGGGATGAGTTGAGAACTGAAGTCGCTTTGGTCTCAAATGGCGACTCTATCACGAAGGGCTACCAATCCTTTGGACACATCATGGGAGGCTACCAGGCTGGTTACTACGGCTACTTGTGGTCTCAGGTCTTCGCTGCTGACATTTACTACACCAAGTTCAAAGACGACCCTATGAACACTGCCAACGGTGTCAAATACAGAGACACTGTTTTGGCCAGAGGTGGATCTAGAGACGAGATGGACAACTTGAAGGAGTTGTTGGGAAGGGAGCCAAACAACGTGGCTTTCTCTAAGGAGCTCGGCTTGTCCGCTTGAAAAGAATATATTTCATTCATTCGTTTAATCAATCAGCCAAGTAGTTATCGATAGGGAAACTGAGATCATTAGCAATACCCTTGATGAAGTCGTAGGAACAATTGATCTTCCACTTAGTTTTCCCACCGATATAGTCGAGATTATTGGACTTCAGCAGCAGTTTCATAGTCCCCAAATTAGCAACCTGAGTTGTCAGATCAACTGAAGCATCCAGCTTGTTTCCTGTGTCTATTTGGTATAAAGCGTGCGTTATGGCGAACAAACGCTCCAAATCGAAAGCTGACGGCTCAAGGAGCCGTGAGTCCATCTTAACACTTCTAGAGGACCTCACCGTTTTCCTCTTGTGATAATCTCTCAGCTTTGCAAAGTATGTCCAGTCGTGCCTGTGTTCATTGAACGACGCAATGTATCCGCCAATTAGAAGGAACTTGGAGACAATTGGTAAGTTGGAAGTGAGCGGAATTTCGTCGACATCATTGAAAATTGATGTTATGATCGCATATTCTGATCCAATGAGCTTATAGTTCTTTCTGTAGATTAGATGAAACTCGCTCGGGTCGTACCCGTGTTTAACAGCAGGCTCAATGAACTTGTTCCATGAATTAACGAGAATATTCTTCAAAACCGTGATGTTTGTGGTGTACGAGAAGAAAGAGTCCACAACCAATTTGACGTAGTTTTTCCAGAACTCTTCCTGCGATCTGAACCCAACAGAAGAAGATAGTGGGAACGTACAAAGTCGCTCTTCAGTCAAAATAGCGACGGCTTGCTCACTGGTATAATTATCAAAGCACACGGTCAACAAAGAGCTCGTGGTGAGACTTCTGGGTACCGTTGTGCACACGAATATCACGCACAGCTTATCGATCTGGGTGACCTCATGAAGCTTCACAAAGTTCTTAAAAACGTCCTCCTTATCCTCCATTATCTGGTCACACCGATCAAGTATCAAGTAGAACGGTATGTCCTCGTTCTTAAGTGCCTTGAAGAGGTTCTGGAGCTGCCTCACGAACATCTGGAACGTCGCCATTGACTCGGTGTTGGCCCGGCTTTTGCCCAATAAATGCCACATGAGATGTTTGTACATTATATCATCAATGATCTTCTTCCACAGCATCTTAGGCGAAACACACTCATCACAAGAGATCCACGAGCGTTGCGCATTTTTGAAGTCAAGTACCCTCGCTAGCGTTGTAGTCTTGCCTGTGGACGCTGGCCCATGAACCACCAGCGAGCGCGGAGCACTGCCAACATCTTCCGTTATGAGACTGTCCAGAAGATCCACCTGTTCATCTCTGGCAGTGACTTTTATATCATTGGGGAATCTGAGAAGATCAAAATCCATGGGGTTTGTTCGCTGGTGCTGTTGATTTAAGTGCGTTTGTGTTATGTTGACAGTTGTGGCTTTGTTTACATTTGATAATTCGGTCGCGAAGCCTACGATCATAGCTATTATAGGGAAGTAACGATTACTTATATTACGTGGAAGATGAACAGCTCAATCATCATCATCGTATCTTCCATTGAGAATGAACTCATTAAGCTTTTCCTTCTCTTCTCTTGTTCTGCGCTCCTCCGAAACCACGTTCGTGGCAAATCTTTCATCTGCTGGCATATTAAGCTCTTTACTAGACACATTCTTACCCTTCCTCGTCATCAGCCTGAAGGCGACCTTTCCACCGGTTGTAGGAATACCCTTTGGCTGGCTGGAATCTTGAATACTGGAGCCGTTCGTGCTTTGAGGGAGCTCGACCTGTGTCGTGGTGTTCTTTTGAGACTTCATACTATCAATCACCATCTTTTTGAACTCTCTTTCCAGCTGCTTTTCGACTCTCTTTTCTTCCTCCTCTTCTAACTTTCTCTCGTAAGCTTCATAACTGAGTTTCTGCTGCTCGGGTGTTTCTGTGTCATTGTCTTCGCTTTCTTCCACATTACTGCAAATATTCCAATCAAGAGTAGCATCATCCTCCAATCCGTCTTCATCCTCGTCCTCATCGTCCTCCGCGGAACCATTTGCCAAACCTTTAGTCTTCACAACCTCACTCAAACTGTCCACTGCCTCCTTCAAACCAACTGCTCTTTCGAAAGCGAACTTTTCAAAACAGTGAACCACTTTGAAGTCTGTTTCCTTGGGTATTGGCTGCTCTTTGACCCAGATGTAGTAATCAAAGAAGTGCAGCAAAACGTCCAAGCGGTCGACCATAGTCTTAGCTGTGAATTCGCAAGTTTGCAGTAACATGCAAACCATCTGTATACGGAAATAGTTGTCTGGTAGGTCAATTTCAGACAGTCTGACTGGGTTTGGCGAATTGTTTGGATGGCCAAAAGTCAGGATTTTGTAAATCAAATCATGAATAACCATACCGCCAATTATACCCTGCTCAAAGATCTGCGCAATGTATTGACATTGGGCCATTCTAGATCTATTTTGGCGATAGTCGTTGAGCTCCATGGAACGGATGATGTTCTCCAATAAGGTGTCCACGACCGCAATCTTGAAGTTTCTCGACATCGTCTTCAATAGATGGGCCAATGGAATAATGTTCTCATACCTCAACTTTTCAGGTTTAGTGAACAGTTTCAGCATGGTATCAAAGAGGACAGGGTCAGTGAGGTCAGCAGCTTGAGTGATACGGCCAATGGCTCGCAGATTGGAGGCGTTCAGCTCATTGCGAATGATCTCTTTAAAGAATAGCTGCTCAGGAGTGTAATTCTTCGTCTGGCTTTGCAAAGTCTTGATACTTGGTGGCTTCAAAATCAAGAACATGTTGGAAATGGCCATTTTGTTACTGATTGTGAGTTTATCGGTCTTTCTTTTTTTCTCTAGTAGTAGCAGCATCTCCTCCATCAGTTGATTGTGCTCGTTCAACAGGTACTTTCCGCAGATCTCAAAAAAGATCATGAGAATTTCAATGTTGTTAGGAACATCAAGATTCATGATAAGGCTTCGAATTTTGTGGAAACTCACGTGCTCTGGGACGAGCTCAAACTTCATCATTTCGCAGAAGAACACAATGTTTTTGACATTTAAAGTGTCACGATGGATCTGAGATCTGAAGCCCCTGTCTAAATAGTCGAGCAGCTCGTCCTTGACGCCGTCCAAATATGGGATATTTGACTTCAGAAACCTAGCATACACCTTGGATTTCCCGATCTCTTGTGAAACAATGAAATGCTTCAAAAGTCTGTTTGTTGAGGCTTTGTTCGAGAGCTTTTGTTTCCAAAACTCCTCCACACAATCGTCAACATCTTTAATAGTCACTGCACTTTCCAGCATTGCTAAGAAGTCGGTCATTTGGTCCGCTTTGGTGACGCCATCATCTGCGAAGGACTCCTCTATCAGCTCTTGAGGAATCTCCGGGAAAGTTTGGTAAAACCTTCTCTCCTCCTCAGTCTGGAATGCTGTGCTCTTGTTCACAATGATTGAATCTATCGTTTGAGCATCTATGTCTGGATTCTCGAACTGGGGTGTTTCGATTCCAAATATTGGGGCAAGAATCTCAGATGATGCGTTGAAGCTTTCAAAGAGCTCAGACAGTTGATCCCATGAAGCCTCCATGTCGTCTATGGTACGCCCTGTCCTGATCTCCTGTTTGTGTTTCTTCACCGAAAGCTCCTTTAGCTTGGTATGAAGTTCCTTGGCACGTGACACCACAGCTTCTGTGTATGTGGTGAGTACTTTATTGGCTCCCTCGTCCTCTTTGACCAACGATGGAAATCTCTTCACGAACGCTGTTGCAACAGAGAGGGTCGCTCCTGAGCGGATTTTGTAAGCCAGTACTTCCTTCAAACAGACAAGAACAATAGAGGGTGTCGTTTTCTTACGATTCACGACCCACTTCGGTTGAGACGAAGCTTCGTCGATCGAGTGGAAGATACCAACTCCGGTGAAGAAAGCGATGAGCCTTAGCAGTACCTTAGCACGAGCGACGTATTCTTTCTCTTCCTTTTCGTCGGCCGACTTTCCTGGGCTTTCAAGCTGTTCAAAGAACCAAGTGAGCAGAAAGGGTGTAAAATCAGGGGCAAAGCGCTGATGAAGCAGCGAGATAATCTCTGTTGCCGCTGGTGTGTCCTGGGCTTTCACTTTAGGAAGACCTTCTTGGAGGGCAAGGATCAGCTCAGTGCTGTATTTTTTGAGTGAAAGCTGAGTAATTTCTTTGAGTACAGAGTCTTGTTGATCTCTGGTAAGACCTTTGGCCAGCTTCTTTACGAAAGCATTGTTCTTTTTGAGCGATGTGTCTAGCGATGGCGGCTCTAACAGCTCACCGTTCCAAGCTGCGATGTTCAGCTCTAGGAGCTCCTTTTGACGGGCCTTTTCGGTTGTTAGTGGACTAATTCTCTCTGCAATGATACCAATGGTTTTATACTCACTTCCTCCATCTGGATGTACGAGCTCAATTTGAAGGAGCAATCAGCTCGAATCAGCTGCGTAATGAGAATTGACTTCTGTGTATGATTTTGTTTTTTGTTGATCTTTCGGAATTGGACCTACAGCTGGCGCGGGCTTCTAATAAATAGTAACATGAACCCCCATATTTACTACCGAATTACAGGAGAATAAGCATAAAGCACCATGCCGCCCAGGGCTAAAAGGGTAATTGGAGGGCCTCCTAAGGCTGCTACACCAGCACCGGAAGAAGTGAGGACACCCGATGCTTTACCGCCACCTGAGAACGTGATAATCGCCGATAGATCCCCGACCCCAGAGCCAGACATTATCGAGTCCGTGGAGGTCTCAAATGTCAGCGTGATCCAGACACCTGAAAGACACACCCAATCTGCCAAGGAATCCTCCGAGCAGAGCGGTTTAGAGTGCCCGATTTGCACCGAGGCAATGGTGTCTTTGTTGCAGTTAAACCGCCACTTGGACGATGAACATGGCTTTGGCGGAGAGGGCCAAAACAAGTCCATGAGCATAGCAATGGGACCGCCTTCTCCCGCATCACCAACTTCAGGAGCAGCAGCATTCATTAATCAACTAAGTTCGCCACAGAGCGAGGAGCTGAAGGCATGGCTTCGGAAGGGAAACGAAGTAAAGACTAAGCTACAGGCCACTCTGCCGAAGAAGTTCGCCAAGCTTGACATCTTCGAGAGTGTGAGTATAAACAATACAAGTGGCAGCTATCTGGGTGCCAATGGAAATGGTGTGGTTTCCCCTTCGAAGATTGGATCAAGCAATCCGGCCGTGGTACCTCAACCAGAGATCCAGGTAACACGGAAACACTGGCAGAAGCCAACGGCTCACGACACATGTTCATTTCCAAAGTGCTCAAAACAGCTGAACATAAAGAATGGTGTGGCTAACTGCCGGAATTGTGGTAAACTGTTTTGCCACCAGCACTCGGGCTGCAGAGTGAAGCTGGATGCTAATGCTCGTTATGATTCTGCCAAGGGCGTTTGGTGTCGCTGTTGTGAGACTTGTTTTGAGCAGAAGCCCGGATACAAGGACCACGCTGAATTCAGGGACCTAACTTCTCAATTCAAAGAACATAGACAAAGGAGAGTTGATGAGCACCAGTTGTATCAGAATAAGCTGGAGAAGCGTGTTGTGAACTTGACCTCGATGTTAGCCAAGGTGGACAGGGAGCTAAACTTCTCAGAGCTCAATAACAATTTCCTTAACTTCCGCATCAACAACAAAAAGAGAGAAGTAGAGCAACAACTGGTGAATTGGGAAGATGGTGCACACGTCCTAAATTGCTTCTTGTGCCTAAGGAACTTTAGCTTCACATTGAGAAAACATCACTGCAGATTGTGCGGCCGTGTTGTATGTGGAGACACCGAGAGTGGATGTTCGATGGAAGTTCCCATCTCCCACCTGACTACGCTGTTAGATGTTCCGAAGGTAAATGATACATCATCGATTAGAATGTGTCGTCATTGCAAGAACGTGCTGTTCACTAAGCGAAATTTCCAGATGGACATCAAAAAACCACTTTATCCGTTACTAGAGAAGTTTGAAACACAGCAGAATGTCAAGAGGGCAATTCTTGTGCTAATGCCTCGGTTCCAGAATATGCTACAAAGGTTACAGTCCGATCACAATAAGACGAAGTCGATAACCCAGGATGCATCCAAGCTAAGAAAAAGGCTTGTTGATTCATTTGCTTTGTTCGACAAATTGACCAAAGAGATTCTAACATTACAGTGTAAATCTACGGATGAAGAGTTATTGCAGAACTCCATCAAAATCGAGAGTGCCACTTTTATTCAGCAGAACATGGCACCATTGAAACAGCTTCCGAAGCTATTGGCTCAGCTGGAAGAAGAGACTAGAAAGTCCATTCCAGCTCCAAAGTTAACCAGAGAGCAAGTCAAACAGATCAAACTAAACAGAGATGAGCTAATGGTGCTACAGGAACAGAAATTCCTCGTTGAGGAAATGATAGAGACGTGTAAAAAGCAGAGACGCTTTGACGAGATCGCAGCGTTGAACGACAACTTAAAAGAGCTTAACAATGTGATCGAGCAGCTCCAAAAGGACTTAGGTGATGAGGGATTTTAATTAGATGAGAAATGAACTTACGATTACCATGAATCTCAAACTGTGACATCTACTAGCTCCCAAGATGGAGGAACTCCACTACTAGGAGCTCATAGCGTAGTGCTCTTACCGATTCATCGCGAACTCGTTTTATATATGGCCCCACATTAACATCACAATCTCTTTCCTTTGGCTTCTTACTTTCAATACAACTCGTTTCAAGCCGCTAAACAATGTCAGCTCGCCAGATTGATGCTATGCTATCGGAGATAGCGGACATGGAACTTCAGCCTTCAAGAAGTTACCAGCTTTCCTCGCCGCCGAGCGTAACGCCTCTTTATCCCATGATGGAGCCTACGCCAAAGTCAAATAAGCAGCTAATACGTTCCGTTTTATATCTGGGTCACCTAATACGCCGATTCAATGCTCAAAAAACTAAGAACCAGAGCGGTGATTTCATTGTGGACTCTTTGGAAACCGTGACGAGTATGATGGATAACATTTACCTCGTTACCAAGTTTGGCATCGGTAAAGAGTCGAAGCTGCTGAGTAAAGTTGGTGAGCACGCTAGTAAAGTGTGGTTTGTGACGCTTTTATTGAGCATCAGAAAGATTGTTTTAAATGTGATGAAGCTTATGAGGTTGCGTGCCCAGGTTACTAAGGAGGTAAGGAAGATGCAACTGGATAAGGACCTAAATCCTTTGAGAAAGATCATTGTTGATAAATATGAGGCAAAGATTGAAGAGCTCTCCTCTGATATCAAATACGAGGTGTTGGAATTAGCAGGCACTTTGCTAGATTTGGCCTTTGTCAGTATTGAGCTGTTTAACTGGCAGATAAACCCAACTATTGAGAAGTTGTTAGGCTTTGTCAGTGCCGCGATGAGCGTTCACCGTCTTACGCGTTCTTCATCTTAATTTGGTGTGTTTTTGGTCATATTTACCATATTTAACAACTTTAATAACAGCAAATGGGATTATCAATATATTTTTCTACAATAATTATAGGCTCTATTACCACCATTAAATACCCCAGAGGCCCATCTTGAGGTCGCGGCCCTACCGTTTTTTATATGGCTCGGAGTGAAAAATTCGACGATCTGGCTCTTCAATAGTACAAAACATTTAGAACAAAAACCAGGCAAATAGACCAATTATACACTAAAATGCTTCGTTCAGTGCAGAGACAGTCTAAGAGACTTGTTTCTTCCGTTTCTGAGTCCTCCAAGCAGTGGGCACAGCCTTTGAGCGGCGCAGCCTCGTCTTCTTTGAAGCTCAAGAACAATCAAGTCAGAGAAGCAGTGCTTAATGGTCTTGAAGGCAAGACTGGTCCTCCATCGTTGAAGTCCAGAAGATACAAAATCAGATACACTGCTCCTCTTGGTCTTGATGAGGCTTTCAATGAGTCCTACGAATTCCTGAAGAGCAAATCCGAGGAGAAGTACAAGCAGCTTGAGACCGCTGAGACCGAGGCCCAGAAGGCAGAACAGCTGGTTGAGGCCGAGATCAACAACCCAGAAGTCAGATACAACTTCGAGTTCAACGAAAAGTACATGAACAACAAGGAAGTTATTGACTATGCACAGCCTGTTTACAGAGAGTTGAAGAGAAAGCACTGGGAAGAGTACAACCAGATGTTGTTGATGCAGAGACTTGAACAGCTTCATGTTATTCCAGACACACTTCCTACTTTGGAGCCAAAAGCGGAAGTTTCCGTCAAGTTCCTTAACCACACCTCTGTCAACCGTTGGGTTGAGCCTGGTACTCTTCTTTCGTCAAATGTGACGATGTATCCACCATCTGTGAAGATTCAGGAATACGAGACCATCGACACAACTAAGCAGCTCTACACGGTTCTTCTGGTGAACCCAGACGTTCCAGATTTGGCCAACAACACCTACAAAACACAGATTCAATGGGGTTTGACAAACATCAAGCTCGACTACAACGATAACTTCATCACACCAAAGCGTCTTCTGTCGGACTCCTCGATCAACGAGCTTATCGAGTACTCTCCACCAGTCCCAGAAAAGAACCTCCCTAAGCAGAGATTCGTCACATGGGTCTTCAGACAGGACGGCGAGGTATCAGAGAAGCTCTCTGAGAGAGACTTTGACATCAGAGCGTTCGTTTCCCAGAGAAACCTCACCCCTATCGGCGCACATGTGTGGAGATCGGTGTGGGACATGAACGTTCCAACGGTGAGAGAATTCTACGGCATGGACTCTGGTGTCGTTTTCCACAAGGTGCGTGGATCCCAGAGACTATAGCTTCCTGTGTATATGTAATTGATGTAAATAGCTACGGATAAGGGCGTTAGAATAACAATATATATAAGTATATGCCAGCTGTGGAGAAAGTGAAAGAATGTGTCGAAAAGATGTGAATATAGCGAGAGAATTAGTTCTTGAGGGACTCAACGGCGGAGAGAATCACGCTACCGAAGTCCAAGTCCTTGTCGTCGAAGTTGATCTCCTTGACGTCTGCTATGGAGACTGGTTTCACTGGCTCTGGCTTCTTGTTGAGCTCAGCGAACTTAGCCTTAGCCTCGGCAATGAGAGCCTCCTTCTTTGCGAAAGCCTTCTGCTCGTCCTTAGCAGCAGCAGCAGACTTGAGCTCAGAGGTGTGGTAGGCACCGTAAAGGATACCGGCAGCCAAAGCGGAGTATCTAAAGACCTGTTGTTGGTGTTAGTGGTGCTGTTTTGTCGTGGAGGTTTGGATGGAGGTGTTCTCCACCAATTGGGCGCTATTTCGCGCACAGAGCGCTCTAAGCGGTGTGGATGAATGTGGTACATACGTTGACGGTAGACATTCTTACTTGAAAGTGGTTTCAGGTGTTAAATTCAAGTATGATTAACCTATATTATGGCCTATGTTCAAACTTTTCGAGCCGAAGTTCGCTGCCCAATGGGAACCACCGCAGAAATTCGCGAAAGAGCGGCTAAATCAGGTAACTTCCTGATTCGGATGTAAACGCACTATTAAAGAAATATACTTAGCGGGGGCATCTCACTTTACATATACTCCCACTTGGTACAACCAACGCAAATCAAAGGGCAAAATGATGCTCACTCGAACAATCAGAAGATGTATGTTTGTTCTCCTTATTTCTCTTCTTGCTCACATTGCTTACCAGAACTCAGCTTCCCTTAAAAGGGTCAACGTTAGACGTTTTAGCACAAGCTCCTCTTCTACTGTGAACCATGATGTTCCGTCACTATACCAAACAGCTGTTGCTTTCCAGCCGAAAAGCAGAGATGAGAACCGTTTAATGCGCAAGCACCTGAAAATGAAGCCACTAGACTCTCCCACAGGCGAAGACAACTACTTCATTGCTAAGCACAAGACCGACGGCTCCATCGCTGTGGGAGTGGCGGATGGCGTAGGAGGTTGGGCTGAGATGGGCTATGATTCGAGTGCTATTTCAAGAGAACTTTGTAACGCAATGGCTGACGAGTTCACAAATGGAACCTCAGAGAGCTCTATGGAACCAAAGTATCTGTTAAGCGAAGCTGCGAAGAGAATACAGAAGGAGAAGATTGTTAAAGTTGGTGGAACAACAGCTTGTCTCGGAGTATTCTCTGGAGAGAGCCAATTAAAAGTTGCCAATTTAGGAGACTCATGGTGTGGTGTATTCCGTGAGTGTAAACTTATAGCTGAGACTAAAGTCCAGACTCATGGATTTAATACGCCGTACCAATTGGCCATTATTCCACCAGAAATTCTCAAACAGAATCCTGGCTCAAAGTTCATCATGGACTCGCCAAAGGACGCTGATGAGTACACTTTTAAAGTGGAGAAAGATGATATCGTTATCTTTGCTACTGACGGTGTTATTGACAACATTGATGTCAAGGATATTGAGCTTTATTTGAAAGATAATCAGGCCAAATCGCTTGAAACAATCTCTACAGACTTCGTCAAGAACGTGACGATGCTTTCGAAAGACGAGAACTTCCCTTCGGTATTTTCCCAGGAGCTGAGTAAAATTACAGGTCAGTTCTATAGCGGTGGTAAAGAGGATGATATTACCGTTGTGATGGTGAAGGTGAATTAAATGTATTATTAAAATTGAATGTTATCAACCGCAATGAACTCCGTAGTACCAACTTTACGACCCTCGGCTCGGCCCTGGAAATAGTTGTCCTTCCAATATACCATTTCTTCTTTAGAATAAGGCCCATTCACTTGAGTATCGCCAATCCATCTAAACTCCCATTTATCAGCTGTTGTTATGCTCTTTTTCTCTCTTGGGAAGTTCTTGCCTGTCTCTTCCTTATACTTCAACATGAGCTCCTCTCTCTCCAATTCGTAAGCGTCAGAAAACCCGTTTTGGACCAGTATTTCGGTATACTCCGTTAAACTTGTTATACTTTCTTGTAGATGTCTTAATCGATTCTTCTCTTCTTCACTTATTACCACTTTTTTGCCCTTTTTAGCCTTGCCTCGGCTTTTATTCATCCTTACCAAAGCCTCCATAGGCGACTCCACTGGCTCTAAAAGCTCAATCAAATTGAATAGAACTTGTCCAATATCTGGCGCTTCTTCAGTTAGTTGTTTTGCACGTACTGCTTTTTGCTGTAATTCTTGTGCTTCTTTTGCTTTCTTTATCTCTTTCTTCTTTGAATTTTGCCAATCTTCATCCTCATCATCTTCAGCTTGCTCATAGTAGTTTCCTTGATCATCAAACACACCAGTCGCACTCTCTTCTTTGAGATTGAAGGAGTCTAATTTTGGCTCTTTTCGTGGTTTAAAGTGGTGCTCTTCTTCAGGATTATTATAATACGCCACATCTTCATCTTCTTCTTCATCGTCGTCGTTTTCGTCCTCATCACCACCCTCAGCTGAGACCTGGTACTTCTCATCGCCCTCTTCATCTCCAACTTCTTTCTCAAACTCCCTCATATCTAGTAAATTGATCTCCGTTTTGGGAGCTTTGGGTTTCTTTTGAGTCGATTCATCATCATCTGAAGCAAACATATCATCATCGCTCCCATCTTTGTCATCATCTTCCGCCTTTTCATAGTCTTCATCAGACGAATCCTGGGCATACTCTTCAACATCAACACCAGATTTCTTCTTCTTCAAATCATTGCCGATGTCCTCCTCGGAGAGGTCCTCATCTTCCTGCTTTCTCTTCAATTTCAGCGGGTTAGCAGGGTCAAATTCCATGGCTTTTAGTTCTGATCATAATTAAGTAAGTGGTAGTGATGAACATTTAACGTTGTTTACATTTGATACCTCATCGCGCACACTAGACTATGTGCACTTAAAGCACTACGTGATAATACTATTTAAATAACCAATTATAGGTATATTAACGGTATATTACTATAAAACTGCAGCCCAAAACACCCCATTATGCTCTAAAATAACCATTATCTCCACAATTACCACATTCCTTCATCAGTCAGCCCTCCAATACTCGGCTGCTTCTTCTCAGGCTCAAGACCACTTACAATAGCCGTAACTTCGTCTATCTGTTGCAGCGTCACTTGTTTGTCGATCAAATTTGTCAAAACTCGTAGCTTATTTCTCATCTTCGTTATCACCTTCTCTGATTCTATCACGTTTCCGTAGTCATTATCTGTCTTTATCTGGGACAATAGATCTTCAAGCTGTGAGACGTGGTTCAAGGCCTGAGTATTTAATGGTTCCTTCGCTAACCCTTGCCTTAAAAGCTCAACTAACGACTGAACTTGGCCAATGAAAAGATACTTTTGAAACGCTGTCTGAAGACCGTACTCTTTGCCCTCTAAATATGACTTCTTTGTGGACTCTGCTTGGCCTTCTTTGAAGCCTTCTTGGTAGAACCTGACACTGTTAGCGGGTGAGCAGTGGTATAAATAGTACTATGTCTAACTTACTGCTCTTCTATGTTCAACACATCATCGAAATCCATCTTTGAAGGCTTTGGATTGTGTAGCATTCTCCTAAAGATGTAACCATTAAACACCCATTACAAATCATCTACAATTTTTGCCAGTATCGTGCGAACCGAGCTGATGGAATAGATAAGAATTGGATTAGAATTACTCAGGGGCTACAAGAGGCGGTGGTAACAGAATGACATGAGTTGAATATTAGAACAGAATATATGGTGATGAATACATTTAATGGAGGGATATGTCTTTTTGGGAAACCAGCACCTAAGCAACGACAGTGCCACCCAACACCTCTTTTCCTGTCTTCTTGATAGCTCCAAGAACATCGTCATATGACAAAGAGTCGGTGTAAACTTCGACGGTCTGTTTCTCCAGTGATACGTCATACTTGGAGACTTCTGGTTTCTTGGAGAGAACTCTCTCAATGGCACCGGAGCAGCCTTTGATTAGTTAGTATCGGTGCTGGGGTGGAGATAAGGTATTGGGCGATATACTCACCAGAACAGGACATCTTGACGTCAAAATGGTATTGGTGGGACATTTCACTTGTATATCGTGCTAATTGGTGTAATGCAGAAAGAATGGGAGCAACTGAAGAGCTAAATGGTGATTTAAAAGGTGTAGAATTAACCAAAAGTGTGGCTTTGTCACCGGATAACAAGGGGACCGGGTATCAAACGGGTTCGCGAAAATGGTAAGGGCACTGCATCAATAAGGTAAGGTACTACACTTTATACCACTAAAGTGCGCTGATTCAGGAGCTAGGTGATGGAATAGAAGACACAGCTATGCATTTTATCATTTGAAGTGTTTTGGAGACCTATTTCATCTCATAAGCCCCTATTTTGCGTACATATAACGCCAAATCAAATCCTCACTCATACAAAGATCTTCTCATAACCTCCTCAAGCTGTCTTTGGAATTCAGCGTCCTCATCCTCCAGCGCATTGACAGGCTGTTTGATAGGCTCTTCCTCAGGAATATACGACTCCGACTCGTAATCCAAACGTGACATTTCTAATGCCTTAGCCAGCTGCTCATCTTCATCTTCAATCTCTGCTTCTGGGTGCATCGATCTATTCAGTGCGATTGCAATCTCTAAGTGCTCAGAGCTTTCGTCTAGCTCACCATTATATTTATCTAGCAGATCTTCTTTTTTCTGCTGTTCGTAATCATAATGGTCCATTTCGTAAACTGCGTGCTTGATGCTCTTCTCGAACTTGTTCTTTCTCTCAGCAGAGACCCCAATTAGATTCTTTTTACTCTTCTTTTGAGCATTAGAGCTCACAATATCACCAATTTGAAAGAAACGTATCACCCTATTTACCTCAACAAGGCCGTAAAGCTTATTACCTCTGGCCAATTTGACGAATTTGGAAGGTAAATCTCGAGGCTCTCCTTGCCATCTGAGATACCTATTGGACAGTTTTGATCCGATTGATCTTAAATGCTCACCACTAAGAGCATCAAATGCTGAAGCCCAGCCATTGTAAGAGCCAATCAGAAGCACAGAAGAGTTAACATCAATGGAACACACCGGGTATCGTGCAAAGACCTGAGGGAAAACGGGGATGAGCTGTGATTGAACTTTCAAAGATGATCGTCTGATGTTGAAGGTGAGAACTTGATAATTGTTAACAACCAACGCCAAGTTACACCCATCCTGACCTGCTATTTTGAAATCTCTGGAACTGTTGTCTTTTTGTTCTAATGCCAATGCTGTGATTGTTCCTGGCTCATCAGGGTCCTGATCCGGGATCGGTGGAATTTTGAAGCTGCTTGTGCTACCCATGTAGTGTGTATCGTATGAGAACGACCATAGTGTGTGTAAATCGGCCAAAATGACGACTTTCCCACTAAAATCCACCTCAAAATGGCGAATCTCATCAACAGAAGTGGCTATACGGTGAACTGTCTCTTTACCGTCGGAATTGATGATATGGAGCCCATCATCAGTGTATGCGATAGCCGTATTCTTGAACCCCTTGATGAGTCGAACAGGATGTGTCAATTGGTACTGTTTAAGCGTAACATTGCTCTTAAGATCAGCTATGCTCACAACGCCGTCCATGTCTCCGCTATAGCAATAGGGCCAGTTTATGTCGATAGCTGTGACCATTGATGTGTGTGGTGATGGAACAGCTTGTTTTCCGCTCCAGATATCCTTTTTGGTGAGGTTTTTAACGAATAGTCGGCCTTGAGTGTCTCCATAAACAGCAGACTTCGAATCATAGACCGAACATGTTGCACCCTGGCCGGCTGTGACTGGGACCTCATAATCTCCTTTAGTCTTCTCCATATTCATAACAGTTAAAAGGCCGTCGTCGTGTGAAACAATAACGTTTGGATAGTGTAATTGGACGTCAAAGAGGTGCAAAGCAGACTTCATTGGAATGACTTTATTGGTGGCCCTCATACGTCTCCAGTCTCTTATAACGTCACTTCTCTCGAATAGCTCAACGCTGAATTTCCTTGACCTCGACACAGAACTGAAGTGGTCAACGCCAAACCTTGTCTTGAACATGTTCTTCCACAGCTCTTGATCGTTAATAACGTGGTTTAGTGATTGACATGTGTCTGCGATGGCGTTGAGGTCTCGTACGTCGAGGTACGAGAGAATCGCCACTATGAGCTCCACTGGAAGGTCGAGAAACGTAGCCATTATGTTAGGGATAGTGTATTTGAGTTAAAACAAGGCCCAAAGAAGCCTTTAGAGGTTCTATAAGAGGAAAAGTGAAAGAAACGTGGGTATAAATGTTTACTATAGCCATTAAACCCTAGTCGCGCTTACAATAAGGCGCGGGGCACGTGACTTGCGCATACAGCTACTTAATGATTAGCAAATAGACTCAAACTTTATACAAGACGTTAGACGATGGTATCTTTGACAATTGTGAACAGCTCGTTAAGACCCTCAACGTGCTCCTTGGCATTGCTCACGCTTCCACCAAACGCAATTGTGAATACATTATCAATATCGCCATCGTCGCCAAGCTGATTAGCATACTCTAGCACTGGTTCAGAGAGGTTATTGGCCTGGCCACCAATACATAAGAAGTCCAAAGGCTGTACTTTAAGGGCATCCTCAAAGGATGAGCGTGATGCCACTGGGCTCAGTGGTGTGTTAGGCTTCATCAAGTGCGCCTCGTTACCGAATGAACCAGTCTTCGTGAGGTAGTTAATCAAGAAAGTAACAGCCTTCAAGGTAATATCTTTCTGCTGAACGTAGACTGTGTTTTCCACCAGTGTTGCATGGATATGCTGATCGACGTTGTTAACATGAGCAATGAGATCACCAATGGAAGCAGCCTTACGCTCCTTGTCTTCAGCACCCTCGGTGTGGAATCTCAAAGAAGCCTCACCAGCAACAACATAAGATCCAGGTAGTCTTTCAGCAAAAGATTGAGCCACAACTTGTGTAGTAGTCATCCACTCAGCAACATCGTCGCTGTTCAGAGTTAGCCATGGACCACCGTCCTTTAGCTTCACGAAACTACCACTCTCGGCAATGAGTCCCACGTTTGGTACACGACGATAGAGTCTCTCCAAATCCAGTCTGCGGTATGTGGACAGAACATAGACGTCATTATGAGCACTTATGTCACTGAGAATGCTGAGCATTCTGTCTGAAGGGTTGGTGGACAATAGGAAAACGAACAGTCTGTTTTTAGAAGACTTGTAAGATTCCTTGAAGAGGGTGGTGTCCAAGGTGAAGTATGCCTCTTTCTCCTGTTGATAGTTCCAGGACTCCTCAATGAAATCCAAACTGGACTTCACCCAGTAGTCACAGTCCTGTTGAGAAACAACAGAGTACAGAGTATTCCAGTTCTTAGCTTTCTCTTCTGGTGACATGGTCAGAGCTTTCTCAAAAGCAGCAGTCAGTCCCTTGCTGTCCCAAGGGTTGATCAAAAGCGCACCCTTGGTGAAGACGTTGGCGGAACCTGTGAACTCCGAAAGAATCAATGGAGATTTCTTACCTTGAGTTGCAACAATGAATTCGTGACATGTCAAGTTCATTCCTTCTCTCATTGAGCTGACGACGAAAGTGTCGGCCTCTGCAATGAGACCCAGGTACTGAACAAACTCGATATCCTGGTGAAGGAAAACAACAGGCTGGATGTTAGAGATGTTTTGACTCAATCCATTGATTCGATCCACAACTGACATAATCTCACTTTCAAGTGCACTATCAACATTGTTGGACTTGAGACAGATTTGGATCAACACAGTTTCTTCGATGTATTCTGGGTTCTTTCTGAGGAAATCTTCGTAAGCAAGAAGTTTCTGCTTCACGCCTCTAATTCTATCAAATTTATCTCTTCCGATGATCAACTTCTTATCACGCCATCTGTCCTTAATCATACATCTCCATTTGTTAACTTGATGCGAGTTGATCTGCTTCGTTAACTTTGCTGCATCAATACCGACAGGCTGTGAACACACTTTGACGTTATGACCTCTGTAACGCAGCTCATTCTCCGAGATATCTGCCAGAAGAAGCTTGTTACAAGTTTGTAAGAAGTGTCTTACGTACTCATCAGTCTGGAAACTGATGGAGTTAGCACCAAGCATTCCTCTGAGAAGACTCTCACGCTGAGCAAAGCATCTAAAGACTTCAGAGGATGGGAACGAAACGTGAAGGAAGAAACCAATTTTAGCATTTGGAAGCTTCTCACGAATCATTTGAGGGACTAATAGTAAGTGGTAGTCATGAACCCAAACAATGTCACCATCCTTGTAAATCTCAGCAACCTTGTCAGCAAATTTCTGATTTAAGGCCTTATAGTACTCCCAAGAATGGTCCTCAAATGCCTTGGAGTTTGGGTTATCAGGGATCTGATAGTGAAGAGTTGGCCAGAGGATTTGTTTACAGAAGTTTTTGTAGTGACCCTGGAAAGTGAAGTCATCTGGAAGCACAGACTCGGAGTTATACTCATCTCTCAGCTTAGAAGTAATTTTGTCCTTTGTCTTTTGAGTAAGTTCGTCAGTTGGAATACCAACAGTACCAAGCCACTTGTAATCACTAACAATACCATCCTCCAGGGAGGACTTTATAGCGTTCTTCAAAGCACCGTTACCCTTTCCAAACTCGACGACGTTGAAAGGAGATCTTTCAAAGATGTCAGATTGCTCTTCCTTGTTGAGGATTCTCTTTTTAGAGTACCCACCAAACTTAGGAATGTTGTAGTGATTATTAGCATCGTAACCATCGTCCAAGTCGGCGTTCTTATCAGTTGTGGTGGTACTGACCTGTGATAAAGAATAATCAATGTCATCCTCTTCCAAGGTGTCCTCGTCATCCTGAGTGGTGAACTTCAAGTTGGACTTTTGTAATGGTACTCTCTTCACGGAGGGCAACGTAGTCTCCTTCTTCTTAGAGGAGGCTTCGGACATTGAGTAAGGTGGTGGAGAGTTGATTCTTGACTTTGGAATAAACGAGGTAGAAGAGCTCGTTCTTGGTAATCCTGTTGCATTTGAAAGCTTATCCCTCAATTCTTCCAATGGAGACTGGTGAGCAGGGCTTGAAGCCAAGCCTGGGTTCGAGCGTGCCATGGGGCCATCACTACCAAGAGCTGAAGCAAGAGCACCAGCACCAGTTGTTCCTGGTGTAGTGTTCGACTGAGTTCTTAGTAAAGAGCCATTTTGAGGAGAGTTCTGTTGAGAGAAAAAGAAATCTTCCACAGAAGAATTGGTTGTTTTATACTCCAATGGCTTATTCTTATGGCCAAGAATGGACCCAGCAGATGGAGCAGGAGGAAGCTGGGTGTTGGAAGCATTGATAGAAGAAGTTCTTTGCTTTGGGACTTGGATAGGCAGAACGTCAGCAAGATCTTCAACCGCTGCGGAGTCCTCCAGCTCGAATTCCACAGTGTATGGTAGGAACCTAGTTGCTTGTTAGTACTTCCTGCACGAGGTCTGGTGACGTGCTTTTAGCACCTGATAACGGGCGGTAACTCACAATGAAGCAACAATGAGCGTCATTTTACCACAGATAGCCAAATCAATACTTTTGAAATCAATTGATTCAAAAATCAACGAATTTGAGAGTTGTTTGATACTTAAAGGGGTACCGCAAGCACAAATTGGCGAGAGAGAAAGTGGTGAGCTTGCTGTCAAATTAAATTTATATGTCGCGACAGGGCAATTGTGGAGTTCCGAGCCTGCGCTTCACCACATTTTGTCGCTTTACTGTAAGCTCCTGAAGCCTCGATTTGGCGAATTGAATCAGAAAAGCAATGTTAGTAGATGCCCATTGTCACATTGCAACTGATTTTGATGACAATGATCTTGAAAAGCTGTTAGAGTGCTACGAAAAGCTGGAGGATGTGAGGTTTGTTGTGATGTCCACCAACCATATCGACTACAAGCTAGTGGATGCGATTGCGAAGAGATTAAGCAATGTTGTACCCTCATTTGGAGTTCACCCGTGGTATTCACACCTTTTCTCACTTACAGGAGAAACTGATAAGAGAACGCACTACGAAAGCGTCTTCAAAACGACAGTTGATGAAGGGATCTTGAGCGTACTACCAGAGCCCATCGACTTCGATAAACACATCGCAGAGCTGATCCAATTAACAAAAGAGCACAAAGTCACTTGCTGGGGTGAAATTGGACTTGATAAGCTGTTCAGAATACCGAACACGGGATTCTTTGCTAACCCAGAATTTAGAAACACACCCGAGGCCGAAATAAGGCTGACGAACTATAGAGTGTCGATGGACCATCAAAGGGAAGTGTTCACAAGGCAGCTTAAGATAGCTTTTCAATTGAGCTTACCGGTCTCCATACATAATGTAAAGACATCTGGTGCCATTCATGATATTGTGAAATCATTGTTGAAACCAGATACCAGTTCCAACATATGCTTACACTCGTATACCGGATCAATTGATACTCTCAAGATGTTCCTGCAGACATTCAAAAAACACGGCAATTCGAAATGCTACGCCTCGTTCTCCAGCATTATCAATAACTGCGGACCTAAGAAGAGTGAATTGGCAAGCATTTTAGATGTCCTTCCCAAGGAACGACTCCTTAGCGAGACAGATGTCACTCTTGACAGATTTGTCTCCAGAGGAGGCCCTGCAGAGCTGTTGGAAGACATTGTTGAGGCACTCGGAGGAGACAAACCCCAACTTTCGGCCAACTGCCTGGAATTCCTCGGTTTGAAGTGTTGGTAATTGCTC
Organism: Petasospora stauntonica; assembly: GCA_030558335.1. Taxonomy (NCBI): domain Eukaryota; kingdom Fungi; phylum Ascomycota; class Saccharomycetes; order Phaffomycetales; family Wickerhamomycetaceae; genus Petasospora; species Petasospora stauntonica. The sequence goes on from JAJMSG010000003.1 coordinate 171,567, forward strand.
TCAACGCCTTGTTTAACTCGTTCAATACCCAGACCTCAACAATAGATCGCATCGTTTAGCACAACGCTATTTATGTTGTAAGGCGCAGTTTACGCTCCCCTCTTCGATTTCCTAGTTGGGAGAACAATGCCCACTCCCCTCTTCTCGCTATTCCGCTGCATCTTACATTATCAAGGCTTCTTTGTTTACATTTCGAACTGTCTTGTACGACATTGTTGTTGATGTTATTGTAGTACAAGCTTCAATTGAGCAGTATTGGTTGTTTTGAACAAGTGCCACACAACTTCCGTTACCCCAGATTGCTGTCGGCTCCGAGCACCTAAAATAATCCCTATCTCGAGGCAAAGTGTGACCGGAAGCCGAGTCCGTGGCGTACCTCTACGTGTGAGAAGCCGAAGAGATGTACGAAGTATGCGAGAGTCTGGGGGATTGTGGCTCCTATTCGTCAGTTCCAGCTACAAAAATAATTACGCTGTATCAAAGGGAAAGATCTGGTCACACTCGCTGTCCGAGTATTTCGGTGGCCGTGGAGAGCCACCGTTGATGACCGGCTGGACGCATTGTCCTGAGCTGGCCTATCAGAATTGGTTTATATCGAATTTCGTCCTTGTGTAGTTATCAATTATTTGCTTGTTATTGATATTTAGCTGGTGATTTGGCCTTGGATCAATATAGATTAAAGCGATCTTCAACACTCTCTCAAATGTCCCAACAATTCTGACAGGACAGAACAACGGCTTCGTCCGTCCAGAGAGCTCGCATTTCTTATTCGAGCAAAGACGCGATATGGAAGATACCGGGACCGACACTCAAAGACACACTCTACAGATCACACATGTCATGATATATACCACTAACAACACAAAACAAACCAAAACAAAGACTCAGAGTCACCTGCCACCCTTACACCACGGACACCCACGCTTTTTTGGCACCCTCGAGTCTCATCTGATCGTTTGTCCACCTCACGTTTGTCCGGACAACTAAACGCGCGTCCCAATGTCCGCATTCGAGCGCGCCCAATGTTTTTGTATGTCTCGCTCCCGCCGCCCGTGGGGTGCGCCAGTATAAATAGTAGCGGAAGCCCAACTCCCATTTGAGTTAAACACCGATCTCTCACTCCCCTCTCCAGTTTCCCGATTCGTCTTCCCCTCACACTTTGTGTCAAACCAGGAAACCCTTCCATAAAAGGTATATATAGCCCCTGAGAATCCACCTTGATCTTGAGATGAGCTCGAATTGAACGATCTCTAGCTTGCCGGCGGCTCGTTCCTTGAACCCATCTCAGCACAAAAAGTGGTCAATAGCCTAGTCTCACTCACTAACACACACAGCACAATGTCCCAGATCCTCAAACAGAGAGTCAGATACGCTCCATACCTCAAGAAGCTCAGAACTCCAGAGCAGTGTGTTGAGCTCTTCAAGGACGGCCAGTACCTCGGTTGGTCCGGTTTCACCGCTGTGGGTGCTCCAAAGGTGGTGCCAGACGCCATTGCCCAGCATGTCGAGGACAACAACCTCCAGGGTAAGATGCAGTTCAACTTGTTCGTCGGTGCCTCTGCTGGTGCTGAGGAGTCCCGTTGGGCTACCAACAACATGATCAAGAGAAGAGCTCCTCACCAGGTCGGTAGACCAATCGCTGCTGGTATCAACGAGGGTAGAATTAACTTCTTCGACAAACACTTGTCCATGTTCGCCCAGGACTTGACCTACGGCTTCTACACTAGAGAGAAGAGCAACGACTTGTTGGACTTCTCCATCATTGAGGCCACTGCTATCACCGAGGACGGTGCTATCATCCCAGGTCCAGCTGTCGGTGCTTCTCCAGAGATGGTCTCTGTCTCTGACAAGATCATCATCGAGGTCAACACCGCTACCCCATCCTTCGAGGGCTTGCACGACATCGACATGCCTATCAACCCACCACACAGACCACCTTACCCATACATGACTGTTGACCAGAAGTCTGGCCTCCACGCCATCCCAGTCGACCCATCCAAGGTTGTCGCCATTGTCGAGTCCACCAGAAAGGACTTGGTCGGCCCAAACACCCCATCTGACCAGATGTCCCGTAACATCGCCGGCCACTTGGTGGACTTCTTCAGAAGCGAGGTCGCTGCTGGCAGAATGCCAGAGAACTTGCACCCATTGCAGTCCGGTATCGGTAACATTGCCAACGCTGTCATTGAGGGTTTGGCCGGTGCTAACTTCAAGCACTTGAACGTCTGGACTGAGGTCCTCCAGGACTCCTTCTTGGACTTGTTCGAGAACGGCTCCTTGGACTACGCCACTGCCACCTCCATCAGATTGACCCCAGAGGGTTTCGAGAGATTCTTCAACAACTGGGATGAGTTCTCCAACAAGCTCTGCTTGAGATCCCAGGTCGTCTCCAACTCCCCAGAGATCATCAGAAGATTGGGTGTCATCGCCATGAACACTCCAGTTGAAGTTGACATCTACGCCCACGCCAACTCTACCAACGTCAACGGTTCCAAGATGTTGCACGGTTTGGGTGGTTCTGGTGACTTCTTGAGAAACGCTAAGGTTTCCATCATGCACACCCCAGCTGCCAGAGCTTCCAAGACCGACCCAACTGGTATCTCTTGTGTTGTTCCATTCGCCTCCCACATTGACCACACCGAGCACGACTTGGACGTCATCGTCACCGACCAGGGTCTCGCTGACTTGAGAGGTTTGTCTCCAAAGGAGAGATCTAGAGTGATCATCAAGAACTGTGCCCACCCAGACTACGTCGACCAGTTGCTTGACTACGTTAACAGAGCTGAGCATTACGTCCAGAAGACCAAGGCCTTGCACCAGCCACACATCTTGGCCGATGCCTTCAAGATGCACCGTAACTTGGCTAAGAACGGTACCATGAAGTTGAGCTCTTGGGATGCTGAGATCTAAGCTCGCACTTTAGAGAGTCCATATTCACCTTGTGGCTTGAGCAGAGCCGCTTAGGTTTTTTGTTACGAACGAATGATAATTATGTTTCCATCGCATATCCAAAATGAAGTTATATAAGCTTAGAGTATACACATTGCTTTGGTTAAAGATTGTAGAGTTCTTATGTCCGTGCGCGGAGTTCCGTGAAGATCAGTTGATGTCCTGTGCTTAGCTTGCGGGTGTAATTGACTAGGCGCAAAAAGCGTGGGATGGTGTAAGTTTTATTATTATATCATCAAAATATGTTAATAATATGGTATTATAACTATTTGGATCGTTTAGAGAAATTCCCCACAATCTCAGCCCTCCAAAATGGCTCCCCAGGCAGTAGTCAGCCACTCCATCTCAGTCTGAGATCTCGTCTGATGAGGTCCCTTTTCCGGACATGCTGCAAAATGTAGGCTTTTATACTAGCACCAGTTGACGTTTTCTGTGTACAACTATGTGATTGAAGCCTCTCAAGAGATAAATAACGTCAATAAAAGCTTTACCTTAGCTACACCAAAGCACCTACAAGACCCACAGCCTCTAGGATGACTCCCGGTTCTTAAAGGCGAATCGAAGGGTACGCGAACGGCTTTGCCTACTTTAGTGCAGTAGACTGACTAAAGTGATACGATTACTTCTGTAGCTACTCCTGGATTTGTCCCGTGTCCGTTGTGTCAAACTCGAGGGACAATGCACAGTTTGAAAGCCCGAGATGCGTGGGGTGAATCTGTCTGGCTGGGTGGATGGTAATGGAGACATTTTGGGGTCTTAAGGGTAAAATACGGTGAGAAGCATGTTTATTGCTGTTAGTTTCAACATGGTAATACTTATGGAGTTCGAAGTCCATGTGGTGACCCATTTGAGCGGATATTGAGGCGTTGATGGTTAGCCAATGAGGTGCTTAATAAGCTAAGATAGAGGTGTACGGGTGGGTTCTTGTAAACTCTTCAATTTAACATACCTTTATCACTAATGAGATAAGGCTGTAACGATATGCTCTTCTAGAAACACCAATTCCCATATCCAATCCTATTTAACTAACGATTATATACCCCAGCCATCTGCCCTAAGAAGCCAGAACCGGGAAATTTCACCCTCGGAATTGTTCAAAAATTCGCTACTCTGCTCAAGGAATGAAAAATTGGCTGGAAAATTTTATGTTTTTTACACTTCAACGTTGTTTTCTTGGATTCTTTAAGAAGCATTTTGATGTCCTAAAGACTTTGAAGTTTCGACTTCTTAGATCCGTGGTAATTTGGAGTGCTTCCACATTCAAGAATAGTATGTTCACCCAATCTCAACCCATTATATCTCACACTCAATTGAATGGATCTCCAACAATATTGGCATGTTTATGATGAAAACTTTTCTCAGCTCACTCAGAGGCAATAGCGATGCTGATAAACTTTCCTAATCCAACCTTTTAAACTGATTTAATGTGTCAATATCGTTGATTTTTCATCATTGTTTGTGTGATTTATGGGACTTAATCAGGAGTCTTATACTAACAATTTAGAGCTGATTTGTTCGATTTTTTACTCATCAAATGAATGACTATTCTTGTAAAAGCATGTAAAAGCATGTAGAAGCTCACAAATGGTTTAAGTTTCAGTTTAAATGAAAATGGTTAACATAAATAATTTACCCCAGTCCCCAACGTTATCCTTCCCCGAAATCCTAGGCTCCGAGTCTCGCGAAGTGAGACTTTAGTCTCAGATCTTTGACTCAGGGGCTGTGGGACCCTGGATAATAAATATTATTTATGACTTAAACCCACCACATTCCAATGGTTTCGTCTCAATTTAACAACCTTCCTCAACAACACCTAATTTGGGAACATAAGGACTATCTCAACCCATGGCTCCGAAAGAAAAACAGCCCTTAGAAGCCACTAATAAGTGGAAAGATGCTAGACTTACCATCACTTGTGTTCCGAGTTATTTCACACCGCTGAACCAGGCGAAGTTCTTTTATCCAAAAGTACCGGTTTTGCACAATGAAGTTTATGTGGGATGCCATGATTTGACTAACCTCACTTCTGGAGGGTTTAAGGGGCCTCTCATGAACAACTACGACCCAATGGAGGACTTCTACGACGGACTACCAGAGGGCTACGTTACTGAATTGGCTGATGACAAGAAAATCAGTGCTTACTCGTTTGATAGTAATAGCTTCATTTTTGGAAATGGTTCTGGTGAAGTATTCCTCAAGCAATTGAGTAAAGGACACCACAGTAATAGCACTTTAACTATGAAAGTCTCACACGAGTCCCGAATCACCGCAGTGGACCTAAACAGATTGTACGCTTACACTGGTGACGAATTGGGCTCGGTAATTGTTTCTGATTTGGATGCTTGTTCGGAAATCAAGAGCTACGAGTTGACTTATGTTCCAATTACGGGCATTAAAGGCTCTAAAGACACCGTTGTTGCTGCGACTTCCGACTCACTCTACGTTGTATCCAATTGCCGTGATAATGGGGTTGTTTCGACCATTGAAAATGCTGACGGATACGACTTTTTCGATGTTGATATGAAAGGCAACCTCATTGTGGTGGCCCGTGGAACACTGGTGACTGTGTATGATTTTGAAGGCCAAAAGAACACCTTTTCGATTGGATCTTCAGGCATCATAACTCATATGGCACTGGAGAAAACCGACCTTGAAACCGGTCCTTGTAATCTTGCAATTGGTATAGACAATCGCAAGATCATTACACTGGATGTTAGATCTCAGCTGAAGGAACTCTCAAAGTTGGATCTGAAGGTTGTTAACTCGGTGGATATCAATTCTCATGTTGTCTTAGTGGGTGGCCAAGACGGCGTTTCTTATCTCTATGATGTTTCGACTGGTGGCCTATTACACGAAATTCCGTGTAAAATACCAAAGAACGAGTTGCTTTCAATTAACAGTCCTAAAGAGCTTCCTGTTACCTCTGTTATCCTCGACAAATCGGACAGTACGTGTGGTCTCATCCGCGTGAATCAGTGTCTTCAGGTGTTCGAGCTAGCATCCGGTCCACCACCTAAGGGTGGTAAGTCTTCCAAAGTTAGAATGAACAAAGACCGCAAGGGTCGTTCTTAATAGTAACATGTTTATATTATCTTCAAATTTTGTCTATTTACATCTCTCTTATCAACGCCAAGTGCAAATCAGCATCCTCAGCCAAAGATTTCAAATCATTGGTTGGAATGTTGAACAACTTGAAGTAGCGCACAGAGGAGAGAACATGATCGAATGTATCTTCTTGAGAACTCCATCCCAATACTCCGTCGGTTCCATTGGCCTTAATAGCGTCGTTTAGACGAGCCAAAATAGAGACAAAGTGTTCTTTTAATTGAGATTTCTGTCCATCAGTAATAAACTCCCAACCATTAGTGATGATTCTTTGAAGCTGGGCATGCTGCTCAGAAATATGTCTGTACATATTCTTCTTTTCCACGCTGAACAAGATCTGTTCATTGGTTGCTGTCTTGAAATCTGGTGAGAATTTGAGTGCTTCTTCGATAGCAATTGTCACTTCATCAGCATTCTTACCAAAGTTCTTAGCGAAATCATCAGCATTATACCATGGCACAGTACAGTTCTGAAGATAATTAGAAGCAGCCTCTCTAATCTCATCGTCATCGTCAGTTAAAAACTGGTAAACAAGCCAACTAACTCGGCTGTTCCCAGCATGAGATAAGTATCTGAAACATGACTTCAAAGCTGACATTCTCACAGGGAATGGTTCATCTTCATCAGAGTTCAGCACGACAAGATCGAACCATTTTTGGAAATGCTCTGCATCCTTTGACACAACAGTACCAAGAAGCTCCAATGCAGAACGTTTAATCTCTTCACCATACTTCTCCTGGTGACTGGCGAACTCAACAACCTTCTTAGCATCGTAATCTTCAACTTCGGGAATGGCTTTCGATCTAACATAAGTCCACTCTGTTGAGTCGTTAGCAATTGACGAAAGCTCAGTACGGGCTAATGAATTCTTAGTTGCATACTCGATAGCAGCTAGTTTGACCTCAAAGAACTTAGAGGCCAGCCCAATGATAGCGAGCTCGTCGTCTTCGATAAGCTGGAACAAGTCCTTCAAATAGAGCTGTTTCGAGCCATCAATTGAGTAGATTTTGTTATCGGAGAGGAACTGATTTCTCAATGTGAGCTTAACCTCGGCTGGCATCTCACACAGGGACAAAATGTTGATAAGTGTCTTTCTGGTGACATAACATGGGTTTTTGACAACAAAAGTGTCCACCATTGAGTATAGAATTCTGGAAATATCTTCATCAATGGATTTCAGGTTGAGAACAGCCAGTAAGAGACCATGGAGTTTGTTCTGGTTCTCAAGAGAACACTCCTGAAGCAGTTCTTTAGCCTCAGCCACTGTATCAGTCACAAGAGCTGGAATTGCCCAGGCAGCACACTCTCTGATTTTCCAGAACTTATTGGTCAGACAGTCCCTGATCAAAGGCTTAAACTCGTCCATACCGTCGTAGCCTGGAGTATTGTGCAGCTTAGAGAGAATGGTGAGAACAGGGAAAAGAGTCTCGAGGTTATCTTGTGTAGTTTCTCTTAGAATCTTCAGAAGAATAGCTCTAAGACCCTTATATCTTGAGAAGAAAACACGAGCACTCAGTTTCTTTCTGCCGAATAGTCTGTTTTGAAGAGCAGTGAACAGCATGATGGAGCAGTTTCTAACAGACCAGATTTTGGAGCTGAACGTCGAGAGTGAAAGCTCTAAGGCCCTGTCAAGGTATGGAACACAAGCCGAGGAAAGCTGTGATTGGATAAACAAAGTCTTAACACAGTTGAAGGCATGAACCTGAGAGATATCCATTTTTTCGCTCTCTTCTTTCTCGTTCACTGGGAGCTCAGCAATGGCTAGTAATTCCTCAAAAGCGTACTGGAATAGGTCTCTCTCAACCGTGACAATAGCAGTGACCAAATAAGGCAAACCACCAGATCTTCTAGTAATCAACTGGGTCTTAGTCTTGACTAAATTGATATTATAATCAAGCCACTTCTTGTTTTGCTCAGGCACCTTCTTCTTACAAACTTCAGCAACCTTGATAAACGTAGGGTACACCGAAGAAAAGGCACCTCTATGTCTGACTGTTGAAAGCTGGTCCAAGGTCAATTCACCAATTTTGATGATGTCCTCCTTCTCAAGATCCAAATCCAAAACCTGTTGCAAAAGAAGCGTAGATTCATTGGTAGATCTCCAGCCATAACTCAGGACTAATTGGGCATCACCAATGTTGTACTCATCGCATCCCTCTGGAGAATCGTGGATAAGAATTCCCTTAACATTCTTCCAGTTGGTTTCACAGAGTTCCATGAGCTTCTTGGCATCACCAATGGTCTTATCTTCAGCCATTATCAATGCTATCGATTGGAAATATCCATCAACTGGGTTCATGACACCTTTGGCAATGTCACTTGTGAGGGGGATCTCCGACACCAATCTAGTGAAGATTTCTCTGTCCTTAAATAGCTTGTAAGCCATTTGCAAGACCTTAGAACCGTTGTCGGACTTCTTGTAGTTCGAAATCATCTCGAAACCTTTAGCGATGGTCTGCTCTTTCTCTTGGGCAGTCCATTCACAGTTGGAGATGGACAGTAGGTAAAATGATGTTTCACGGACATTTTCATATGTGCTGAGAACACTGTCGAGTAACAATCTCTTCAACAAGTCATCAAAAATGTAGATCTTGTATGGATAATCAACATCCACCTTGAAAGGAACCTTTGCGTCGACATTAGACTCAACAATATGTCTAAGGACTAAGAGACCAGTAATGAGCTTGTGGTAAGGAGCACCTGGTGTGAGTTGTGTCTTGATAAATGCAACCAACCAGCTAATGAACTTCTTGCTTTGCTCAACTTGCTGAACTCTTGGAGCAACTTCTTCGTGGAATCCTTTCTTCTCCAGCTTTTTAGCATCCCTGTTAAGAGCGTAAGCAGAATCTCTGAGTCTGTAGATGAACTGCTTGAGGTAAGCAATGAAAACATTTCTGGACTCAACTTCCGTGTCAACAAAGAACATTGGGAGGTATTCATAAAGAATTTCAAAGACTTGAGGGTTGACTGGCTTGGATGTTTTTGAGGAAAGAGTGAGAATCTGGAATATCTTGATCTTGTGTTCCTCATTAACAAGGAGCTCCTTGACGGTCTTTTCCGAGACAATTGCTGGGAATGGATCTTCTTCAATTGAGACTTGTTGGCCAATATTCAAGCAAGAGATGTAAAGTTCCGTGTCATCTTTGAGATTATCAATGACGATTTTAAAACTTGCCTTCGAGACCATGAATAGAGAAGGCAGGAGATAATGCTGGACTCCGCCTCTCAATCTTGGTCTTCTAAGCTCGGTGATAACAGGCCCCCAATATTTCTTGACCCATTCCTGAGCGTGTTCCTCGTCAATATAAAGTCTCTTGTAAATAGATCCCAAACATCTTCCAATCAATGTGCCGATAGCATTTGATCCGATATATAGTAGTGCGTTCTCCACAAAGCTTGGATCGTTTCTGATCAAGTATTCTCTTTCGTCAATTTCCTTGACCAAGGCCTCGATAAGATAGTAGAGCACTCTTCTGTCCTTTTGAACCAGCAATGCTCTGTCACACCAACGTCTGAAGATTGGTTGTGGATCATCGAAAGACTTCACCAGAATTACAAGCTTGTTGAATAGATCTTTCAAGCTATTTGACAAAGGAGACCCTGTCTCATTCCAGTAGTCAATAATGTAGCTTAGGAGGAAGTCTAGTGTAGAATGGTCAAGCAGTGGGGCTCTTTGAAGGTCTAACAAGAACTGTGGATTCTTCTTCTTCTGGACAATTTGAGAGCTTCGAAGAGCCCAAAGAACCAGTGTTTCGACACAGGTTGCTCTTTCTCTACCAACACCACTCATGGACTTCAGAGAAGTTGTCAATGCTGGGAAGATGGCATAAAGAGCGGTGATATACTCCGGATCTTCAACTTTTCTGTTGTTGATGAGGAGGTCCTTTATGCACTTGACAGAGCTCTCTGCCAGCGGCTCGGCCTTCAAAGAGGCGGCTGACTTCAGAGTAAGGCCTTCCATGGCAATAAGTACCAATTATTTCAGCTGAAATGAATACCAAAGCAGGAAAAGACGCTGTAACCTATAAATTGGTCCCTTAATCACCTTTACCACTAAATCTCGTAGCTCATCGCCCAAGACCTTGATTTTTTTCTTTTTTCGCGGAAACGGTATGGGCACTCTATTAGTATACGCGAAACCCGAAACGTCAACATTGGGCCTCGACTTTTAAGCCTTGTAGATCGATTTCCTCCTCTAATTGCAGCCCTTATTACCAGCTATCCACTCTCAAAATGGTTGCTGATAAGTACATTGGCTTGGCTCTTGCCATCTCGTCCTCCTTCGCGATCGGAACCTCGTTCATCATCACCAAGCTCGGTCTCAAAGACGCGTCCAAGAACGGCTTCGACGGTGATGGACACGAATACCTTAAGAACCCGATCTGGTGGGCAGGTATGCTGACGATGGCAGTAGGAGAAGTTGCAAATTTCGCAGCCTACACATTTGCACCTGCTATTCTTGTGACTCCTCTTGGAGCCCTCTCCGTGATCATTGGTGCTGTGCTCGCTGCCGTCTTCCTCAAGGAAGAGCTTGGAACTTTAGGCAAAATGGGATGCGCCATTTGTCTGCTTGGTTCTGTCATTATTGTTCTTCATGCTCCAAGTGACAAGGATATTGAGACTGTTGATGAGATCCTTAGATACGCCATGACCCCGTTGTTCATGTTCTACGTGCTTATTGTCACCGTTTTCGCCCTTATCATGATCTACAGAATTGCCCCTATCTACGGTACTAAGAACCCGATCTACTACATTTCGATCTGCTCGTCTGTTGGTTCCATCTCCATTGTCAGTATTAAGGCCTTTGGTATCGCTCTCAAGCTTACACTCGGCGGAAACAACCAGTTTACACACGTTTCTACTTACATCTTCATCATTGTGGTCGTCGTGTGTATCATGACCCAAATGAACTACTTCAACAAGGCGCTCGACCAATTTGACACATCTATCGTCAACCCACTCTATTACGTTACCTTCACCACTGCCACGCTTGTTGCCAACTTTATTCTCTTCAGAAATTACGGTGACGCTGGTCCAAAGGACTCCATTTCACTGGTGTGCGGCTTCCTCATCATCTTCTCAGGTGTCTACCTGCTCAATGTCTCGAGACACAAGAACAAGAACCAGCACCAGCAGCTGTTCTCACAGCAAGACGACCTTGGAGATATTCCAATGGAGGGCGGTGTGGGTGCTTTCCAGACAAGAAGATCCCTCCACATGCACAGATCTGGTACCGGTGTAAGTATAAACTCCAACGACGAAAGCGTTGGACTCAGAAGATTTGACTCCTTGAGCATCCACTCAGAAGACGACACTGAGGATAGATTCAGAGTCTAATAGAGAAATTGAAACATTCAATCTACGCATAAAATAAACAGTGCACACACAGGATGGTGCTATGATGATAATCGTGTAGAATGCATTAGACTAACTAACCTGGTAGCTCTCTCCGGACGTTTTATAGAGCTCTTTTAACTCGTGATGGTCATCATCATCGATTCGGCCAAACTTCTGCCACACCTTATTGAACTCATCTCTGTCAACTTTGCCGTTGGATCTATTAACGACCCAGTTGGTCTCTTTATGTCTCTTGTGACGCTCTCGATCGCTCTCCATACGTTGTAAGATCTGCTTATGTGTGAGGTGTTCAAGGTCTTCATTTACACTCTGCACCTGGCTCTGTGCCTCTGTTGGTTGATCTTTCAGTAGTTTCAGACGATTCAGTATACTTATTTTCTTCTTCTCGATCAAATAACACCACCCTTGGGCAAACCCATCCTCTTGCTCCTCAACGGCTTGTGTGGTGTTATCTACTGAGAGCTTTTTGTACACCTCAGCCAATCTAGGATGAGAAATACCATAATGGGACTCAACTTGCTTCAAAATTTCCACAGATCCGCTCATATTCGATAGCTTGTCTCGAGGAACGACTTTTTCCAGTATGAGCTTGAAATCTGTGTGGATCTTGTGAAGGTAGGGTCTCTCCTCCAGCGGAGTGGGCGAGTTCTGAGACGCCACCGTCTGAACAAGAGCTTCAAGGAAGTACATCACATTCATACGGGCATTAAGGTCGATTTTATCCAGCACCTCAAGAATAATCGAATGGAAATCTTCATTGAGCTCAAGGTTCTTCAACGCAAAACTTATAGCCTTGCCTAACGTCATTGAAGACGGATTGAGAGTCTCCAAAATTTGGATGAATTGTAGACGAGCTTCAAACGGATCCATCTTGGTCTATTGGCTTTATGATAGTCTCGAAGCACGCTGCTTCCTCCAGGCCATCTCTTACTTATGAACTATTCACTTTGTTATGGCTAACAACCAACCCAAGAGCCCAGTGCCCATAACCATTTACCAGTGCTCTTAACCTAATTACGTAATCTCAGTGGCCCTACCGCAGCGTACCCTCACCACAGAAAAAACAAGTGAAAAATCGACGCGATGGCAACAGAGATTGCAACCTATTATTTCTAATTTTTCAACCCCACAACTAGAAATCTAAAGATGCCAAAGGCTAAAGGAAAAGTGCGTATTACATTAACATTATGCTTCAGAACGAGACTAACAACGTGGCGATAGGGTGGTAAGAACAGAAGAAGAGGAAAAGGTGACGGTGAGCACCAGAAGAGAGAACTCATCTACAAGGATGAGGGTCAGGAGTACGCTCAGATCACCAAGATGCTTGGTAACGGTCGTGTCGAGGCCTCCTGTTTCGACGGTATCAAGAGAATGGCTCACATTAGAGGTAAGCTTAGAAAGAAAGTGTGGATGGCCCAAGGTGATATCATCTTGGTCTCCCTCAGAGACTTCCAGGACGAGCAGTGTGATGTTGTCCACAAGTACAACTCCGACGAGGCCCGTGCCTTGAAGTCCCAGGGTGAGCTTCCAGAGTCTGCTAAGATTAACGAGACCGACACCTTCGGCCACGAGGACGACGAGGACGTCAACTTCGAGTTCGGTGCTGCCGATGGCAGTGACGATGAGGAGGCTGAGGACTTGGACATTGATGACATTTAAGTGTTTTCCACTGTTTCTTTGTTTCTGTTCTTTTCTCATCTCCCCATTTGGGCATGCATTCATGTGTACACTACTTAGCTATAAAACGATATACCGTACGATTTGTAGTCCATCCAGTGGATCATAAGTTCAGAAGAACCACTCATTATACTCAACTTTCTCATCACTGCACCATTTCTTGGCCACTCTGATTGTGTAGGCAGATATTTCCCTGATTGTAACGCTTGTAGTGATAGGAAGTTGGAGATCTTCGGTCATTGGGTCGAGTAAAAGGCCCTCTTTCTGCTTTGATCTAGCAAGTGATGTAATGCCCTTTTCCTGCTTGCGGAATCTCTGCACAATATCAGAGTAATGCTGCTGGAGGTCAAATATGTTCAGATAAGACTCGCTATTAGCAAGAGCTCTCTTGGAAATCTCTCTGTACCTCATCAGGTCTCTCGTACTGGAAGCCAGGTTCTTCGATATCTTCTCAATCTCTTCATTATCCTTGGCCTTTTCCAGCTTACGAGTATCCAGAAGAACATACTCTCCCAGAGCCACTGCAATATGTTCATAAACAATGCTCTTGACCTGTAGTATAAGCCCGCAAACCTCATGGATATCGTTATCAACACACATCCTCGACACGTGATCCACCAAAGTAGCCAAACTCAGCCATGTTTGAACATTATAAAGCTTTCTTCTTATTCTTCTAAGTTGGTCTTCATAGTGGAACGCTACCAAATAGATCACAATACAGTCAATAAACCCAGCAACCGACTGATTTATGTTCTTTGAGACTAAAGCATCCGCATGGTGCTTCTTCTTCCGTGCAACTTCCAAATACTCGACGAACTTGGCTTGGAATACGCCAATCTTTGGGTCTTGCTTCTCATCTTTTGATTCTTTCGGTGAAGGTTGTTTTCTCTTCAGAACAGGTCTATCTTCTTTATCCTGTAGTGAAGAGCTGGGCCGTTTTTTGGACATTTTAATCCCAAGACCAATTACCTCATTGTGCTCTCCTGGAGCCACTTTCTTGATCTTATAAGCCTTACTTTTCGGCTGAGGATTCTTCTTGTACCACTGGGGCACAAACAATGTCAAAAGGAACTTCTTTTCATTCTTATTGTGTATCAATTGGTACGAGTGCAGCCCCAGGTGCTCAATCTTCTCGAATGTGCCTTTTCTGGCCAAACTTGGCTTCTCTTCACTCTCTGTCATTGGCACCGGAGTAATAGACTTCTCTCGAAAGAGCTCTTTTCTATCAGCTCTTCGAGGTACAGGCTGTTCCAATGAAAACACCGGTGGAAGCGTAGGAGAAAGCATTTGCGGCATTTTGGGAATAGACAAAGGAGTCTTCTCTTTACTGAGGTGAGGGCTCTGGACCGCCTGCGGTTCAGCTTGCCTCTTTTTAATATTCGTTGTTTTGCTTAATGGAACGTTTTCTTCTTCTTCAGGTGAAGATCTGCTGGTAGAATCCGATTCAATCGATTGAATGCTCGTCCGAGCACTCGTACTGGCGCTCGTGGTATCAATTGGTGAGCCCCCATCTTCTAGAGCTCTCATGATCTGCGGGGGAAGAGACGGTGAAAGCAATGGTGGTAAAAATGTTGCCACTGCTAATGAATCGACATTTTCCCAGCTTGGAAGCTCTCTTGGCTCTTGTTTCGGCGTTGTTGTCGGTGTAGAAGCCGCAGATAAGCTCCCTGTTGGGGTGCTTTCTCTGTCTATTTGGCCCTGCTCCTTTTCGAGCTTTTTCCGGCTCCAGTAGTCCTTAAAACTGGGCTTTTTCTGCGTCTGACTCATCTCCACTGCTCTCTGTTCTTCAGTGCTGTTCTTTAGCACTAAGTGACACTGATGTTCTTGACAGGACTCTCGTTGATCCTCCCAAAGCAGGTTGCACCACCAAATTCTAAGATGATCGCATGCGCGCGCTCAATGTGTTGATGCATCGGTCGCGATGTGGCATGGTTCATAGTGCTGTGAAGGGTCACTTTTGAGGGGGATTTTGGAATATCCTGGTAGTAATTAGCTGAATCTAGCGTTTTGCTAGTATTACCAGTGGATTCCTTCTGAAAGGTTTGTGGTTTTATACTCGGGCTCCGAGAGCTGGCAGAGATGGATAGGGCAATTTAGAGGACAGTATTAGAGGCTCTTACACTGATAGACGTCCATAATTAAGTATAGATTTCAGCTCATTTCCGGTTACGTCACCCTAGTACCTATTTTAAGCTGAAAATAACCTCCAAAGTGTCCACTGTCCATTCAAGCCTTTCCAGTGGCGGAGGCTGTTGATTGGGGAGTCACATCTCGCTATTCAGCGACACCTGACAGACACCTGACAGACACCAAATCACGAACATTGTACAGTGAGATTGCCACAAAACTAACACTTTCATGGTTTTTATCAGCTTCTGATATCCATGAATCCCTAATTTGGGCCATTTGGTGTTATCTAGTGGCCCGGAAGCTCGAATTTCCATAAGCCTTGGAGGCAGAGGGGCATGCAACAATTAGCCCTAAATTGGGCATAAAGAGCACGTATTAGAAGTAAGCAGTGTTTCTTTGACTTTGTTAACAGCTCTGGTGATATTGTTCACCTCGTTTGGATAGCTTTCGGTGGCCTACAGAAGTTCGGGACGGATTTATCTGAAAGTCAAGAAGCTTTGAATTTCGGCGCCATTATTACTCCAGCTCTCATCGTTGACCTCCAACGCTTTGAAATTACTGACTAAAGAGCTTATATTGTAGTTTCGATCTCATCAATGAGAGACAATATTAATTGCACTTTATGCTCCAATGTCAAGCATTCTCGGGGAAGGTTCATCACCTTCAATTCCGCAATATCACAGAATATCTCCCTTCCCAAAAGCCAATGACAGTAATAGAGTCTACCTATAGCTTTTGCTTCATTGGCATAACCTTCAGGCCTCCCACTTTCTCACACAAATATAAAATATGTACGTTCCGTCTTTGTAACGCTTGAGTGCCTTATCTGACACAATCCGCATACCCGCACCCCCGCGTCTTATTTACCACGAACCGAGACATGGGGTCTTATGGG
The DNA here is from genome assembly GCA_030558335.1 of Petasospora stauntonica. NCBI lineage: Eukaryota > Fungi > Ascomycota > Saccharomycetes > Phaffomycetales > Wickerhamomycetaceae > Petasospora > Petasospora stauntonica. The sequence continues at coordinate 187,681 of JAJMSG010000003.1, forward strand.
GGTAATCAAATACAAGAATATTATGACGGAAAAGGGACAAATGAGTCTTCGAGTAATAACATAACCTACAAGATGATCAGAAATGTAGCAATCCTTAATATCAACCCTTATTATCCTAAAATAGGGCCCAGGGGACCTTCCCCTGAGCCACGTACCATATCGAAATCAACTTATAATTGACGATATTCTCATCGCTTTGGGCCTTTGACTCGCCCTAAGCTGTGATACCAGAAGTCGAGAGATTCGTTCTGACTCCTTCCATAATGCTGAGTCACGTGTAGTAGAGTTTACTTGTGCTCCGTAGGCATCAATGACAGCCTCGAAATGCGCTTCGCTAAAACCAAAATCAAGAGCATGAGCTCCCCCCTGCTGAGCCATTGCACTTATTATAATGTTTTTTAGCAAAGATAGGAGTCATTTCCTGTTTTCTGTTTATCGTAAGAAGGCACTCTGTGAACTCGTCGTTGAAGTCCTCCACAAGCTCATCTAGTACATCATCCCTGTAGTCTTCGGAGGTGTCAAGGCTCGAAAATAGCATCATTTGCACTGCCATCACCAGCAGGAAGTAATGCTGGTACAGGGCTTGTACAGAGTCAATTTTTGCCCTTTTCATCTCACCCCCTTTTATTGTCTCCTCGGAATCATTATTGTCGTACAGAAGCCTCGTCCAGATACCATCAGTCTTCCCTTCTAGCGAAGAGGGAGCAGTTATCTCAGAATCCAAAGATTCAGCAGTACTATAGCTAGAACCTACAAGAGAGACGCCGTCAGAGTCGGATTCATCATGGCTGGTCTCGTGAGGCTCATTGTTCTTAATATGGTGCGGAAGCTGAGAGCTTTTTCTGGGCTTCACCCTCTTCGAAATTTGTGACAGTGTCTTCTCTCTTGAACCTGAAGCCTTAACTCTAGGCATAGTTAGCTTTATGTGGTCTTATTTGCCTTTATAATGCCATTTCTTCAAGTAACATCTTTTGAAACATACCCTCCAGATTAGGTAATAAGGCCTGACCCGCGAATGCATATCCAAGCAGCAGCATGGCTTATTTACCTCACATCAGGATATTTGTGTGCAGATTGTGGACATGTTCATCTTCCAAGTAACTTAGTTTTATTGAAGCCACAGTTGACAATAGGCTTCTCAAAGCCACCAAGAGCTTAAGTTGTTAAAGGATTTTTTCAACTGTCGGCACTATGACTATGCCTATGATATTGCTATTGTGCCCGGCTGAAACATGCCACACGACAGCATGGATTAGGGTTTCCAGAGTAATTGCTCCCACATCGCTAATGGAGGCTTACAATACTCCACCTTTCTAGTCCGATGTACCATTACAGATGCCAAGTGTTGATAATAATTCGTTCCGCAGGCTGTGCGATATAAGAAGCAATTAGCGTTTGGCGGAGGTTTAGAAGTGTCGTTGTATAAGGCGGACAATCCTTCTTCCGTATACGATGGCCTCGGTAACAATAAACCCCCGCTTGCAACCAATTGTTTACAATTTGTTCTTGCTTGCGTAGTTACGGCCTGATTCTTCACGCCCGAGTGCCTCACTACGACAAAATCTGGCTGTATTCGGAATGCACACCGTGGGTTGTACGTATGTGTATGATAACGCCTTTTGGGTCAGGCCGATTTTATTATTACGAAAGGAGTGCCGATCGGCACAGAGATAAAGCGCCTGACGGCTGGCTTTAACGGGGATAATCGATCGAAGGATTGGAGGCTTCTATAGCATGGTACGGCCGAGACCTCGTAGGAGTTAGGATCACACTAGTTTTAGCATGTGAAGGCCAAGCAAAAGACCCATAAATTATGTGGATGAAAAGTGTTGACTTAGCAGCACAGGGAGTCCGACCCACTGAATGCCCTAACAGCTCAGACACTCAGCCATCGTGGTGTCTCATCATAGAAAAGGTCCAGCCCCAGAAGCCCGAAATGTCTATGACCTCGCACAGACACAGATCTGACCATAGTGTAGGATACCAGATATACAGCGCTATTGTTAGAAAATACGCCCCACAGCCCAGGACTTCTGGAACCACCCGCCTGTCTTAGGATCTCAGAAGTTGGCTGTTTTCTCCTCCCTTGAACCTTCCTGCACGTGAGCATGAAGGGCCCAGACCGCGAGTTGAGGGACCCGGCGGGTCGCAGATCTGGCCCTGCCTGACTGTTAGGGATCTCGGAGGTGCGCCGAGATCTCCCCCAGCTGTTAAGCGACCTCGAGGTATAAGATTCAAGCTTTGCAACAGGCTGCTGCTACAGCTCGAAGAAGATAGAGTTAAAAATATGGTGTGGGTTTAGTGTGGGTGCTCGGCTCACTGTAGGCACCATGGCTGGCGACTCTGCCCGAACAACTGTGTGGATACGTAACGGTAGCCGAACGACGGTGGCAGTACCGACAAGTCCACTCCGTAGAAAGGCACCCAACGCAACTCATTTAAATTGGCCGATCAATTGGTCCAGCTCTAACGTTGGTGCGCTTGTGGCCACCTTTGTGGAGCTCCGCTACGGGGCTTAAACCTCGTGGTGTTCAGGTTTACCGGGCTGCCGGGGCGCAGCCCCTATGTTCTTATGCATGTAGATCTATGCACCGAACGATTTGCGGTCCACTTTCATGCAAGAGATTTCTTTATTCTCTGAACTTTACTGAGAGCATAATTGTACCCCAGTAGTGCACAATCGCCCGGGATCTACGGCCGCCCCCGCTTGTGGATCAGATTTTTTTTCGGGGCCTGCGTGCGGATCTGAGTCCAGGGAGGTCTCGTGTCACCCCCTACACTGAGGTCAGTTGATAGCGGCGGAGTGTCTAAGAATCGAGGGCTAGAATCAAATTGCTGGTAGCGACCGCTCACGACCAGCCAAGTACGGTAATGGGGCTCCACACGTTATTGAATGCACATTCCCCACCGATGTTGATCAGGGCAGTAAAAGCGTCGGAGAAGTGTTGTCTGATAAGCAAGTAATTTACCACATGCAATCGTGCAACTCACCCACACCATATGGTGACGGTGTATCGCTGATCCTCAATTGCGGATGTATCCTGATGTATTGATCCAGGGCCCGAGGTGTGCTCGTCTCTCCCTCACACTGGCTTCATGCGGACGTCACCCTTTCGAGTATATTACATGCCTGAGCGCGCTTACCCTTTCTGTCCACCAGCTCGGCTACGTATGTCGTGTCTCGTGCCTCAGCCCACAAAATAGACATACAGCACTACCACTCGATTTATCTGAGACTTGTTATTGGAAATAAGCGAGAGAATGAAACTCGTTGTAGCCGAACCGATAAAACAATTATTATTTTTAAGAAGCGGACCAATTTTTTAACCGACACCTCGCAAAAAGGTACGACCGGACTATGCGCGCCACGCATCTCCTTGCATCAGACCTGCGTTGCCCTCGTGCCCCATGATTTGGCAGCCGTTGCAATTCAGCAGTGATCGCTCTGAGGGGAGCTCTAGCAGGATCTATAAGCTTTCCCCTCAACACTTTGCTTGATTTGGTTTACGTGATCGCCATTGGCGATGCGCTGTAAGTTCACAGAGGGCTTATTATCTCGGAGGGCCATCATCAAGGAGGTTACATTCAAACAAAGGATAGCAGCCAGCTCCACGGACAAGGCCGAATAACCTCAATCGTAGTTGTCTGCAAGTACCCCGTAAAGACGCTGTCTAGATAACAACTGGCCTTACCCTCAGACGACAGTATACAGTCGGCTGCTGCTTTGTCTGAGAGGAGTGGTTTGATATTGGGGAGTTATGACTGCCTGGATAATAAAACAATAGAATTTAGGTTCTAGGTTTCTGCCTGGCATATTTAAAATTACTCCTAAGGGCCCAATAACTAGCATATACCGGTATTAAGAGAAATCTACATGTTATGCCAGATGGGCTGCCAGTGCTAGTTCTAGAAACCTTGATTCGACAGGTGTCGGTGGAGGTCTCTCGTATTCTACTAGAAAAGCGACCCACTGAAAGCTCATCGTTTGACAATAGCCTTAGCCTACAAGAGCTACCCCTCAGGATGAAGTGTCAAGTGTCCAGAAGTGGTGTTCGAGCCTCAAGCAAGGCAGTTAGTGTGCGGAGCAAATATAGCATCCCGTGAATGTGTCGGTTGCAGAAGCTTTTATTATTGTTCGAGGCTGTGCTAGTTGCCTGGGAAAGAGCTTTACCCTGGAATCAAACTGTGGTCGTTGGGCTCTCCACCTCTCGGTGAAAAGCACTTCAAAGTGATGTTGTATTACACAGGTCCATGCAATAGCTTGTCACTGACATGGCATAGGGAAACTCCAGATCGGATCATGCCCAGTGCAGCACTGAGAATCTGGAGAAGCCCCCTTTGAACGGAAGAGGTATTGCTACAAGCCGAGAGCAACGTGCTGCCTTACAGAGTAGATTGCCGTGTTCGGTCTAATTGAAGCAGCGAGGTTCGTATTTGACTGTCGCTCAACAATAATATCCGTTATACTCGCGTGTTTTGTACCTCCCACACTGTTGTCTAAGAGTCAAATGAATTTGATAATAACTGGCCAATTCCGATGAACGAATGCCTCGTCGTAGGGACAGACCTGTCCGCCCTCTGCAATATTATGCAGGCTTTCCGCTCTTTTGTTAGCGAGGGCCATGCATGTCCCCAACTCTGTTTTGTTGTAACATCCATATTCAAACTGCGTGCTGCTTGCTGACTTTCAGGGCTCTGTTTTGTACTTCATTGGGAGTTATTTGTAGTGAATTAAGTCAATTGAGGGGTCTTGTGAACCTTTGGAAAATCTGGAACATCTAGAACGTTTTAAAGTCGGGGTTTTTGTACCAGGGACGGCGAAATTGAGTCCATCTTCGGACAAAGACTCACAAAAATAGCATCGCTTCCAACAAGGGCACTACACTCGCTGCAATACACCAGAACTGGGTCACAATTATTCCGGTCATGCACAAGCATTCGAGTTAGATCTTGGGGCGTTGTTGTGCATCTAGCCACCTTGCTTGTTCGAGAATTAATGGCTAAGTTACACTTGTCAAAATTGCCTCTGCCATGATTACCGGCTGAGATCCTTGCATCCAGGACCGGTATAAATACCTCTTCCCTTCCCTCAATTTGGGTTTTGTATTTCCATTGATTCTTCTTTTCCCGTATCACACCAAATATCAATCCCAAGAGCTCATAGCTTCTAGTATACACAATGAAGCTTTGGAAGGAGTCCGCACTCATCCTGACCCTGGCATCACGTGCCCTTGGTGCCGTTATCCCAGGCGTCCCTACCCTCGCTAAGAGAGGGGGTGGCTCTGGTGAGTATCAATTCTAACCCCTTCGTCATCAACAAAATTATCACCACTCTACACAGTAGAAAGACGTTATCATGCACCTCTGCAGAGCAGCTCAAAGCGAACCGGTGCCTTGCGCCATGCGGCGCATACCGTTTTTGCGGAGGTTCTCCGCGATCTCGTCTTAAGCTTTGTGGTCCTATTGTTGTTGACGATTAAACTATCAACAGTAAACTAACGCCAAAACAGATTCATATTGCCCTGCATCCGATGTCTTCGTTGTGACTGATCCTCAAGTTGTGTCTTTCAGTGGTCCTACCGCTGAGATCACCATCTCAGACCCAGTGCAAATTTCCTCTACTGAATTTACCGTCACCCTTTCCTTCAGCGCTGATGGCTGTCCAGCTCTATCAAGTTTGGGTGAGCTGAAAGTCTTGACTATCTCAAAGGTTTTGTACTCTCAGAACATCGGAGGACCATCTGCTTACCCTGACTTTACTGGCCCATGTCACTGGTCGACTGAGCTGACGTTCACGCCAGTCGACGGCGCTGATTACAACGCTGACTACTGTATGCCAGGTTTCCAGATCCAGTATGATTGGTGGTGCCCTTCTGATGACTCTGACCCTAACTGCGCTACTGTCTCTGGTTCTTACGATTACCTGATTGACTCATCCCCTCAGGCTAACGCTGGTTTGTCGTGCTGGGATATGAACTGTGGAAAATCGAGTTCCACTTCTTCTACATCCTCGTCGTCGTCTTCTTCTTCCTGCTCTACCAGCACCTCATCATCATCTTCTTCTTCTTCCTCTTCTTCTTCCTCTTCTTCTTCCTGCTCTACCAGCACCTCATCATCATCTTCTTCTTCTTCCTCTTCTTCTTCCTCTTCTTCTTCCTGCTCGACCAGCACCTCATCATCATCTTCTTCTTCCTCTTCTTCTTCTTGCACCACCAGCACATCAAGCTCTGCTTCCACCTCGGAGTCCAGCTCTGCTTCTTCTGTTTTCACGTCTGCTTCAACATCAGCTTCTTCTGCTTCAAGCTCTGCTTCCGCTTCCAGTACTTGGTCCTCAACATCATCTGTCGCTCCACCAAGTTCCGTGGTCCCACCTCCATCTAGTAGTGAAAGTTGCGTTGCTGTCTCTACTCCAGTCCCTATCAACTCTGAGGGTTGCTCTTCTCCTGAGGACATTCCAGCTATCACATACACTATTGTCAGAGTTGTTCCAGAGACCTCAGGTTTCTATGTCACCATCAGTGTGGAGATTGGTGGCAACAGCTGCTTGTCTACTGATGCTCTGAACAGTCTTACCGTCAACGGAATCACTGTCTACCCGGACAATGCTCCATCTAACTTCAACCCATGCAGCTTCACCTTTACCTTCTTTGTGACCACACAGCCAGGCAGTGGCTATGATGCATGCATGCCTGACTTTGATATCAAGTACGAGTGGTGTACTGGATCGTGTGAGGTCTCTGAATGTTCTTCGTGGAAGTACAAGAACAACAAGGATTGGACTTACGTGATTGGCGATGATAAGAGCGGTTCTGGTTCCCCAGCAGCTCCACAGTACTGCTGGAATACTGTTGACACCTGTTCATCTTCCTCTGAAGCGACTTCTTCTACTGAGAGCTCTTGGGCTCCTTCGAGCTCTTCTTCTGTGGAGTCTAGCTCTTCTTGGGTTGAGAGTTCTTCTTCTGTTGAGTCTACCTCTTCTTCCTGGGTTGAAAGTTCTTCCTCCTCAGTTGAGTCTACCTCTTCTTCTTTTTGGGTTGAAAGCTCTTCCTCCTCAGTTGAGAGCTCTGCCTCTTCCTCTTGGGTTGAAAGTTCTTCCTCCTCAGTTGAGAGTTCCGCCTCTTCCTCTTGGGTTGAAAGTTCTTCCTCTTCTGTTGAGTCTACCTCTTCTTTCTGGGTTGAAAGCTCTTCCTCCTCAGTTGAGAGCTCTGCCTCTTCCTCTTGGGTTGAAAGCTCTTCCTCCTCAATTGGAAGCTCTTCTGCCTCAACCGAAAGCTCTGCCTCTTCTTCAGTTGAGAGCTCTTCTGCCTCCACTGAGAGCTCCTCTGCCTCTACTGAGAACTCTTCTTCTTCAGTTGAAAGTTCCACCGAGATTTCTTCTTCTAATGAGAGCTCTTCAACTGCCGAGAGTTCCTCGTCTTCAGGTCTAGCCAGCTCTTCTACTGTGAGCTCCGCCTCTTCAATTGAGAGCTCTGTGTCTTCATCTGCCAGCTCTTCTTCCTCTCCATCCTCCGAAGCTTCTTCTGGAGCCTCCTCCTCTTCCGAAGTTTCCAGCTCCTCCACGACCTCACTTGCACCAGCTAGTACCATCTCTTCTCTTGAGAGCTCTTCTGTCGAAAGCTCCTCTTATGAGTCCTCCTCAGTCGCTTCTTCCACTTCTCCAAGCTCCTCCGAGTCGTCTTCCACCTTGTCCACATACTCCTCGGAGTCTTCAGAAGTGTCCTCCACCTTGTCCACGTACTCCTCGGAGTCTTCAGAAGTGTCCTCTACTTACGCTTCAGAGAGTTCAAGCTCGTCGTCCAGTTGGTCATCGTTCGTTACAATTCCGCCACCAGCTTCCACCATTGTGACCCTTTCCTCTTCTGAGTCTTCCTCCGCAAGCTCAGCTGAGTCAACCACAGTGACCGAGTCCACCAGTTGCGAGTCTACCACTACAACTGAGTCCACCACTGGAACTGAGTCCACCAGCTGCGAATCTACTGCAACAACCGAGTCCACCACGGTAACCGAGTCTACTAGCTGTGAGTCCACCACTACAACTGAGTCCACCAGCTGCGAATCTACTGCAACAACCGAGTCCACCACGGTAACCGAGTCTACTAGCTGTGAGTCCACCACTACAACTGTGTCCACCACAGCCGTCGAGTCTACCACTACAACTGAGACTACCAGCTGCGAGTCTACCACAACCACGAAGCCAACTGGTACTGAGTCCACTTCCTTTGAGTGTACTACTATCGTCACCACTGTCACCTCCGCAGTCCCATGTTCCGCTGGTGAGTGTCTGACGACTGCTACTCTCACGATCACCAAGACTACGGCTACAGTTAGCCCATGTACTGGCGATGACTGTTCGGCTACTGGTACCGCAACAACTTCCACCACCACCACCGCCGCACCTACCACACCGGGTGCCACCCCAGCAACTTCTACTGCTACTACTACCGCACCGGTTACTACTACCGCACCGGCTGTTACCACTGCACCTGGTACTACCTCTCCTGGTACTACCTCGCCTGCTACTCCAGCCGCATGCACTGGTGACGAGTGTACACCAAGCACTCCGTCGACACTCGCTACAGGCAGCACGGGTACTCTCACTGTTACGTCCTCAATTGCCACTTTAGGCACTTCAACAATTGCATCCACAACATCCGAAATTTCCATTCTTGAGGGCGGTGCCTCTTCTCCAGTTGTCGGTCTTTCTGTGATTGTCGCAATGATTTTGAACCTTCTCTTCATCTAACCATTTTTCGGTCATTCCACGCCCATTGGCTTCTCTCACATTTCACTTTCTGTTCTGACGTCCACTACTTGAGGCAATTGCTTGTTTCGTCTGGTGTCTGACGTACAGCACGTGGTTTTTTGATACCCTGCGCTTTTCCTTGATTTACTACACCTTTGATGTTTCTCCCTGCACGTTAATTTGTTCATTCTACCTGGATTTCCATTCCAGAATGCCGCTTCTTCATATGGGGCATATTTCCCAACATTTTCAGTAATAATATAGAAATGATGGTAACTACACGTAGTTCTCTATTAATGTGAGCAATTTGAGGCGTAAAGACGGGGCTTCGAGCTTGCTTACAATACCTCTGAGGCTTATATCTAATAATATTACACTCTCTCGCTTGAGATACTCGCCTTAAGCCCCTCGGTAAAAACGCCTCAGCCGCAAGGGCTATTCAGGGATCATCAAAAGACTAAGCAGATCATTATACGCTTTGAGAGGCACTGCAGTTTAAACATGCACACCTAATCTCCGTCATGCGTAGGGGTAAAGAAGACTGTATCAGCACCACCTCGATAAGTTCCAGTACACTTGAGCAATTGCTGTCCTGCGGGGTCAATCACAATTGAGCCTTGTATCTTGGAGATATCAGAGCAATCTGTGCGGAAAAACTCTGAGTGGACCCCGCCATCCTAACTGAGCGTACCTTAGTCTTGGAAACAATGTGTTGATGGAGAGCAATATTCACGAGAACTATAATAAATAAGCCGCTACCCGGCCCGGAGCACGCTTCTCTTGGCTACAAAACCCTCTTCCAGTGTTAAGTAGCTCCATGTCGAGTTACGCTCGAGTCTAGTGCTGAAGGTCGTCATAGCCATGCCCGGTGAGTTATGCGGATCTGGTAGAGCCAGGTCCTCACATCTAGTGACATCTCTGAGTTTGGCAAGCCCATATGTCACCAGGCTGATCCGTCTGCAATACACTAATAAAACTACCTGTGTGTGAGATCAGATCTATTAAGCCCAAGATCTGGCTTCAAAGCTCGGCCCGTAATCTCAAAACGTCCCTTTCGGACAGCGACGATCACCGTTTCATGATCGCACCTGTGATCTGGGTCGGAGATTTAGGGGCCAATTAACAAAACTTAGATCTGTCGCACCAATTACGCTACTTGGCCACTTTCTCTTGGATAATTATGGTTTCCGCCTATTATAGAAGAGCGCCTTTATTCCGTCATTCTACGCCTCGACCTCTTTGTTCTGTATATGCCCTAAATTTGGTCCTATTGCTTTTTTGACTCCATAGGAGTGGCCCAAGGCGCTACAGATTTCCACCCCAAGGGCCAGTCCCGCTGTTTAGCGACCCCGACTGCTGGGGACCCCCGACAAGAGGACCCGCGGGTCCGCAACTTCCCCTATCTGAGGGGATCTGATATCTCACGAAGGGGTCAACTTGTGGACCCGCGTGGCCCTACGAGATCGCTCAAACTTCAAGGCGCCTTATTTTATGCACGATGTTAGGGAGATGCACACTTTTACGTTTCTCGCTTGCGATTAACTGTCGTTCTGTCGCATGTTAACCGTTTTTCTCGTACAGTTCCGTGCATTAGGGTGCAGCGCTCGCTTATGCTTCTGCTCTAGTAGAGGTCGCTATCGCGGGGTCGAGACCAAGGTGGAATGAGGGCGTAAGCGATTTCTTCGGAGTGACGTGGATTTGTGCTGGGAGAGGAGTAGGGGTGAAGAAATCCGCCCCGTTGCTACCATACCATTGAATGCTGCTAGCAGTCAATAGCGTGGTCGAGAGGGCTTCTGGAAACCTTACTTTGAGTCAACCCTGCAACGGAGGTGGTCATTTATAATATTTTGTGGACGGTCCTATTAGACGCACTGTACGCTCCTGCCTCTAGTTCCAGTTTACTAAACCCTCGTGCCTACCGTGCCGCTAAATGGAAAGGTAAAGGTTAAATCCGGCATGGTAATGGCTTGATGGGATGAGTTGTGCGCCCTCAGTCCCCGAGATATATAAACTCAGAGGGCACCCACATCTTTACCCGCTTCACATCTGACATTCATTTCCTCTTTCATCAATACATTTATCTGGCCTCTAAGAACAACTATGCAGTTCTTCAAGAGCCTTCTTATCCCTCTCGCGGCCCTCGCTACCACAGTACTGGGTTCCGAGTTCGACCTCGCAAAGAGAGGTACTCCAAGTAAGTACACCGGTCAACTATGCTCTATCCTTCCCCCCAGAATTACCAGCTTTACTGGTTATTCCCCGTGGTCTGAGTCTCCTGTGGGTCTGCCGTTAGCTCGTGCCTCGACCTCGAGATTAAGACGCACCCCAAGGCAAGCGCATGCCCCTTACAACTTCCGGTCGCGCTTTTTCACTGGCTAGCCCCGAAACCCAACTCTGGGGAAGATTTAAAGTTGATAGTTTCTGTGGCTCAGAGCTGTCACTTGAATTCAAAATACGAATGAATACTAACAACAAACAAAGCCGTCCAGTGTGCAAACGAATGGTCTGCTTACCCGGCTAACACCGCCACATGGCAGCTCGCTGGCCCAAGTGCCACCGTCACCGTCAGTGATGTTAGACAGGTGTCTGGTTCCCAGTTCACTGTCACAATCACATTTGCCGCCTCGAATTGTATGACATTAGATGCCCTATGGGAGCTCAAGGTGCTCACTTTAAGTAAAGTTTTGTACTCTCACAACATCGGAGGTGTTGCAAGTTACCCTACTTTCACAGACCCATGTCACTGGTCCACTGATTTGACGTTCACTGCTATTTCTGGTTCCACCACTGGAGAATACTGTATGCCACACTACCAAATTCAGTATGATTGGTGTACTGGCTCCGCTTACGTGAGTGAATGCAGTGCTTGGTCTGCAAAGGGCTACCAGAATTCCTATGATTACTCTATCGGTAACGCCCCACAGGATAACTCACCGGAGTATTGTTGGAAGATGGCTGAAGTGTGCACAACGTCGTCTACTTCGAGTAGTTCGAGTAGTTCGAGTTCTTCAAGTTCCTCGAGCTCTTCTTCAAGCTCTTCTTCTTCGTCTACCCACTCTTCGAGCTCTTCTACTCACTCATCGAGCGCTTCTACCCATTCATCGAGCTCTTCTGTTCCAATCAAGCCCCACTCTGCTCCAGGACCATCGTCCTCTTCAAGCTCGGAGATCTCTTCTTCCAGTTCTGTGGCCAGCTCCAGCTCTTCAGAGATCTCTTCTTCAAGTTCGGTGATTTCTAGCTCCAGTTCTGAGATTTCCTCTTCGAGCTCTTCAGAGATCTCTTCTTCAAGTTCGGTGATTTCTAGCTCCAGTTCTGAGATTTCCTCTTCAAGCTCATCTGAAATTTCATCTTCCAGCTCTGTCTTCAGCTCCAGTTCTGAGATTTCTTCTTCAAGCTCGATAATCTCCTCTGAATCCAGCTCTGTCTCCAGCTCCGAATCAAGTTCCGCTTCAAGCTCAGTCTCTTCATCTGCTTCAAGTTCTGAGTCGAGCTCGGCTTCCAGCTCCGCTTCAAGCTCTGAGTCCTCATCTGCTTCAAGTTCAATCTCAAGCTCTGCTTCTTCTTCGGAGTCTAGTTCCGCTTCGAGCTCTGAGTCTAGCTCTGCTTCTTCTTCAGAGTCTAGCTCTGCATCTTCCTCCGAGTCCAGCTCTGAGTCTAGCTCTGCTTCCAGCTCTGAGTCTTCTAGCTCCGCCTCCAGTTCGGAATCCAGCTCTGAGTCTAGCTCTGTTTCAAGCTCTGTCTCTAGTTCCGTTTCCAGCTCTGAGTCTTCTTCTGCTTCCAGCTCCGCCTCCAGTTCAGTCTCTTCTTCTGAGTCTAGTTCTGCATCTTCCTCCGAGTCCAGCTCTGTGTCTAGCTCAGCCTCTAGCTCAGAATCCAGCTCTGAGTCTTCTAGCTCAGTCTCAAGCTCAGTCTCCTCTTCTGAGTCTAGCTCTGTTTCCTCATCTGCTTCCAGCTCCGAGTCGAGTTCCGCTTCCAGCTCTGAAGTTTCATCTTCATCTGCTTCCAGCTCTGAGTCTAGCTCTACCTCCAGCTCGGTATCTTCTTCGGAGTCAAGCTCTGCTTCCAGCTCGGTGTCTTCTTCGGAGTCAAGCTCTGAAGTTTCATCTTCATCTGCTTCCAGCTCTGAGTCTAGCTCTACCTCCAGCTCGGTATCTTCTTCGGAGTCAAGCTCTGCTTCATCTTCATCGTCTTCGAGCTCTGAGTGGTCTTCTCAGTCTAGCTCTGCTTCCAGCTCCGAGTCAAGCTCTTCTGCATCTAGCTCTGTATCTTCGTCTGAGTCCAGTGCAGAATCAAGCTCTGCTTCGAGCTCCGCTTCAAGTTCCGAGTCTTCCTCTGCTTCAAGTTCTGCTTCAAGCTCTGAATCTTCTTCTGCATCTTCGTCTGGGTCCTCCTCGGCTTCTAGCTCAGAGTCCAGCCCGCAGTCCAGCTCTGAATCTTCATCGGCCTCAAGCTCAATTTCTAGTTCTGAGTCCTCTTCCGCTTCAGGCTCTGCCTCCTCTTCAGAATCCTCTGTCTCCAGCTCTTCGACTTCATCCGTTGAGTCGAGCTCTTCTGAGTCATCGGTGAGCTCTAGCAGTATCTCTTCAAGTGAGTCTTCATTTTCGGTGTCCTCTTCTGCAGTTGAGAGTTCATCTTCCTCATCCGAGTATTCCTCATCTACTACTTCTCTTGCACCAGCAAGCACATTGGTCTCTTTGTCAAGCTCTTCTTCTGAGTCTTCGTCAGTGTCCTCTTCTGTTGAGTCCTCTGCTTCCTCTTCCTCGCAATCTTCTGAGTCTTCTGTGTCCTCTGCTGAGTCTTCCTCTTCAGCTTCGTCCGTTGAGTCATTTTCCTCGATTTCTTCTTCCGGATCTTCTTCAGTTTCCTCTTCGATTGTGTCTTCTGAGTCTTCTTCAGCCTCTTCAGTTGAGTCTTCTTCAGCCTCTTCAGTTGAGTCCTCAAGCTCTTCAGTTGCATCTTCAAGCTCTTCAACTGAGTCCTCAAGCTCTTCAGTTGCATCCTCGATCTCTTCTATTGAGTCCTCCAGCTCTTCTTCAGTCGGATCATCTGCCTCCTCTGTTGAGTCGTCTGCCTCTTCTGTTGAGTCGTCTGCCTCTTCTGTCGAGTCTTCCGCCTCTTCGAGCTCTTCTTCCGGATCCTCAAGCTCTGTTGTCTCCTCTGAGTCTTCCAGTTCTGTCGTTTCATCTGAGTCTTCCAGTTCTTCTGCCTCTACCGGATCCTCAAGCGTGGTCTCGTCCTCTGAGTCTTCAGGTTCATCCTCCTCTGTCGCTTCCTCTTCAGTGCAGTCTTCTGAGTCCTCTTCTACAATGAGCTCTTCCACTTCTTCTGCTTCTGAGAGTTCTTCCACCCCAGTTGAATCTTCTTCCACTGAATCATCCGGATCATTCTCCGAGTCCTCTTCAGTCGTCAGTTCCAGTGCCTCTTCTGCTTCCTCGACAACTTCCAACGGTTGCCAGTACTCCGACTCTTCTTACTACTACTCCGAGTGTACCACATCCCTTGCTCCAGCATTCTCTGTTTACACTCCACCAACGTCTTCGAGCTCTTCGACTTCTTTCTCTTCAATTGAGTCTTCTGTTTCGTCTGTTGGCTCCTCTTCGATTACCTCATCTGCTTCTGTCTCTTCTGAGTCATCTGCTTCTGGTTCTTCATCTGTGCCATCTTCTGAAACTTCTGGCTCCTCGGTCTCATCCGGATCAAGCTCTGTGATTAGCTCCTCTCTTTCCTCCTCTGGCTCAAGTTCTGTGGTCTCAAGCTCTTCCGCTTCTGCTTCCATCTCTTCCTCTGTTCCAGTTGAGTCTCAGTCTTCTTCGGTGGCGTCTTCTACCGAATCTTCTGGAGTCTCGTCCTCTTCTACCGCATCTTCCGGAGTTCCATCCTCTTCTGAGTCTTCCTCTTCGGTGGCTTCCTCTTCCGTTTCATTCCTGTCTCAGTCTTCTTCTTCGGTTGTGTCTGTTTCATCGTCTTCGGTTGAGTCCAAGTCTTCTTCTACCTCGGCTAGCTCTTCTTCGGTCGAATCTAAGTCTACTTCACAGTCTGAGTCTGCTTCCACCTCTCAATCCACTGGTTCTACCTCCCACTCCACTAGTTCCACTTCTGAGTCTGGTTCAACATCCCAAAGCACTGGCTCCTCCACCACACCAGGTGGCTGCCAATACTCTGGCTCGTCTTACTACTACTCAGAGTGCACCACTACTTTGGCTCCAGCATCCTCGGTTTACACTCCACCTTCCTCTACCTCTTCCCAGAGCTCAACTTCTGAGACCGTCTCCTCTGTTTCCGCCTCCAGTGCATCTTCTGAGACCATCTCTACATCTCAGAGCTCCGGTACTTCCTCGGAGTCAGTTTCAACAACAGAGAGCACTGCTTCCTCCGGAACTACCTCCGGAACTACCTCCGGAACTACTTCTTCTTCTGAGACGGTTTCTTCTGTCGTTTCCTCTAGTGCTTCCTCTCAAACTGTGTCTACTGGCTCTTCTTCTGGAACTGTCTCCACCACTGGCTCTTCTTCCACTTCTGGAACAACTTCATCTGAGTCTGCCTCCTCTGAAACAACTTCCTCTGGATCTGCTTCATCCGTCAGCTCTACTGTCTCGTCTACCTCCCCAGGATGTCAGTACACTGGCTCTCACTCTGGCCCTTCCTACTACTACTCCGAGTGTACAACTACTTTGGCTCCTGCCTCCTCTGTTTACACTCCTCCAACATCCAGCTCCAGCATCCCATCCACTGTGGTTTCTACAACTCCAGGCTCCTCAGTTCCATCTTCTGGTGCGTCATCCTCCACCCAGCCACACACTATCACATCCACTCTGTCTACCAGCACCGAGACAGCTCACACTGCCTCTACCACTGTGGTCACCATCACCTCGTGCTCCCACAATAAGTGCTCTACTGTTCCAGTCACCACGGGTGTCACCGTGATTACCACCACTTCCCACGGAACTGTCACAGAGTACACCACTTACTGCCCATTGACTGCTAGTACTACCACTAAGAAGTCTGGTGCTGGTGCTTCTACTACCAAGAAGTCCGGTTCTACAACTAAGAAGTCCGGTGCTACTACTTCCGTTGCTCCAGCTACTACCGTGGTCACACTCACTACTTGCTCTAAGGGTAAGTGTTCCGAGGTCCCAGTCACTACCGGTGTCACTGTGATCACAACTACTCACTACGGTGTTGTTACCGAGTACACCACGTACTGTCCATTGACTGCTACTGCTGGCACTGCCACGAAGACTCCTGCTACCGGTACTGCAGCTACTGGTACCCCTGCTACTGGTACCCCTGCTACTGGTACCCCTGCTACTGGTACACCAGCAACCGCTACTGCTGCAACTGGCACCACCGTCACTGGCATTGCTGTTACTGCTACCCCTGCTTCAGGTTCCCCAGGAAACACCAAGTCCGCTATTACCGGCACTGCTGCTACCCAGACCCCAGCTACTGGCTCTCCATCAGCTCAGGCAACCACTGTCGTCACAGTCACCTCTTGCTCTAACAACGAGTGCTCTGAGACTGCTATCACCACAGGCTTAACAGTTGTCACCTCTACTTCCGAGGGTGTCGTCACCGAGTACACAACTTACTGTCCACTCACTGCCGAGGCAACAACCACTGCTGCTCCAGTTACCACTGTGGTCACCATTACTTCTTGTTCCGAGGGCAATTGCTCTCAGATTCCAGTCACTACCACTGTTCCAGCTACTGGTGCTACCCCAGCTACTTTCACAAAGGAGACGGCTACCGTTATCACCGGTTCTGCTTCCTCATCCACTTCTACCGAGTCTGCTGCCTCTGTTTACGAGGGAGCTGCTCCATCCCACGGTATCACCTTTGTTGGTCTTGCCATTGGATTGCTCTTGAACATTTTCTTCGTTTAAAGAGACTTATGACACATTACACGATTCTCATGATCCCACACATGCTTTTTCACCATTTTTCACTTTCTTCTCGTTCTAAAACTATTGCTGTTTCTCCTTGATTACTTTCTTCAAGCTGTTGTTATATTATAGACTATAAAATTTGTTGTTACTTGTCCTCGTTTGTTGCATTATACTTTCCATTCCATTCTGATGCTCGTCTATCACTGTGCTTAGCACAGCCACATAACTGTTTATTGAAATAAGTTATTACTTTGAGATTACCGTAGTCGCAAGCTAATGATAAATTTGAACTAATCAACCAAAACAAGACAGTTTGGCTTTGATGATTGGCAGTAAAGGACCCCAGTGTTTGTGTCACAAATCACCCGGACACCATGGTATTTATTATTGACCTCTTTTTGATGTGTTAAAAGATAATATTATATTTACTTTTAATACAAATTCTAGAGTCTCAGATGTGGAATAAAATCATAAGACAGTAAGTAAGTCGTTTATACTACGTTTTTATTTTTTAGCCATATATGTTGATCTCTTGAAAATTCGATCATGCAATCAGAGATGCTCATTTTCTGGAACAGATCTATCAAAAATATTTATCAACATATATATATATTCATTACCCATGGCTAAGCCATCCTTAAACTTACAGTTAGCAAACAAAACACCACTTCAGCTGAATACCAAATTTCATTCTTGATGGCTACCTTCCCACGCTGCTCGCCGACCCTATGCTGTGCCTCGGCATGAGCGCACGCGCGCGCAGGTTTATATTACATGCATTTTGTGGTATCAAATTTGTCAAAATTAATGCTTAGATTATGACACTACAAGTGCCAGATTATACACCAGAAGAGCCAAACTTCTTAGCCCAGTCATCAAACTCAGATAAGTTCTCTTTACTTACACTCGGACGGATATAATTCAACGACATGACGAAATCTTCTAATCCGATTGGTCTGATATCACTCTTTTCTGTGCTTAAAAGCTTATCACCTAGCGATCTCAATGGTCCCATGGCTGCGTCTTTCGCAAGTGCTGTGATATCACTTCCCGAGAACCCATCAGTCATCTCAACGAGCTTTGCTTGGTCTTTATCATCAAGTGTGTGTTTCTGGTGAGCCAACAACTTAGTGATTTGAGCCAGACGGGTTTCAGGCTCAGGAAGAGGAATGTATTGTCTCCTGACGAATCTTCTTCTAGCAGCCTCATCAATAGCCCACGGTAAATTGGTAGCAGCAAGCACCAAAACTCGCTGAAGGTCCTCACCATTATCTCTTCCAGCAGCAGCATGTGTCAAGTTAGACCACTGGATCAAGAACTCGTTCTTGATTCTTCTTGAAGATTCGTGTTCACCACTTTCGTTTCTGGCAGATAACAAAGAGTCAATCTCATCAACAAAGATAATAGCTGGTGATAACTTCTTGGCTAGCATGAAAAGCGCACGAACGAGCTTTTCACTCTCACCGAGGAACTTAGAAGTCAAAGAGGACGCACTGATGGAAAAGAAGGTGGATTTCGACTCCGTAGCCACTGCACGTGCCATCATCGTTTTACCAGTTCCTGGAGGTCCAAATAGTAACATTCCTCTTGCTGGTTCTCTCAAACCTGAGAATAAGTCAGGACGAAGGAAAGGATACACAACGGTTTCTTTGAGAGAGTTTTTAGCTGTCTCTAAACCAGCAATATCGTCCCAATGAACCTCATCACCACGAACAACGATCTCATTGAAGATTTGCTTAGCAGCGTTGTAATCAATACCTCTGCACTCTTCGATGATCTGATCCTCCATCTTTTCACGTATCTCTTTCTCTGACAATTGCATTTCGTCGACTTCGCCTTCCTCAGAGGAGATGGTTTCGGTATCCTTTGTTGATTCTGACTGTCCTGGCGATTGAGACCGAGAACGAGTTCCATTGACTGTAATTGCTGGTGGCTTGAGGACCTGCTTTGGTCTCGGTGCTGAAGATGATGCTGGAGCTCTAGGCTTTGGCGCAACACTCGGTTTAGGCTTAGCAGCAGGCCTTGTTGTAGACGAAACAGTAGGCTTCGGAGCGGGCTTGACAGCAGGTCTCTTGGTTGTAGATGTTAAGGTGGCTCCAGCAGACCGTGTACCAGGTAATGTCTTGGAGGAAACTGATGGCTTAGCACCAGGTCTTGTGCCAGCTGCTACTGGAGGCTTGAGGGCCTTCGGCTGGGGTAATCTTGTCGTAGACGCAGCCTTTTGCTGAGAAGGAATCACCTTCCTCACTGCAGGAGACGGAGCAGGCTTTGGAGGGGCTGGTGATGGCTTTCTCGTGGTCTGTGTGCTTGGTGACATCTTTGGAGTGAGCCTCGAAGCCGAAGTGCTAGCAGAAGACTGAGCAGAGGATGGTAATTTCCGTGGAGATAACGATCTCTGTGCAGTAACAGGTGATGGCTTATCAATGTCCAGGTTTATTAAGTGGGACGAAATGTCCTCGTCCGTCTTGGATCTTGACATTTTGGTCTGAAGACCCGATGCTTCCAGTTGCCTGAGAGCATCGTCTCTCACAGATTGCAGATCGAAATCAGAGAAGTCTTCATCAAAACTCTTGTCGAATATGTTCAAATCTTCAGACTTTCTCATAGTAGAAGGTGGAGTTCTTGTTGGCTCGCCCAAGCTCTTAGATGGTGCCCATTGCCTATTGGTTAATGAGTTGGAAGAGCCACTGTTGTTAACCATGACATTTGCCGCAATCTTGGACATACCAGACGACGGATTTGGCCTCCCAATGTAATTTTGCTTGCTGTTGAACTTGTGTGGTCTTTCCTGCCTCAGAGTCTTCAAAAGTCTTGGTTTTTGGACCTGTTCTTGCTGCTGTTGTGATGATTGTGGGGGCGGACGCCTCACAGTGAAGTGGCCCCCATTTCTTAGCGTGGGTACGGTATATGTAGATGCTGAGGATATTGATGCGTTGTCTGATTGTTGGTGATAATGATTCTGAGCTTCTGGAGGGTTCTGGGCATTATATAGCTCCTGAACACGATCCTGGTGCTCATATGCCTTTCCCAGGAGCTCTTCAATGCCTTCTCTGATGTAAAGCTCATCTGCTGAGTAGTTATGGCTGCTGAAAGACTTATTAAGCATATCCATCTTGAATAACACATTAGTTTGAAGTGACTTCCACCCTTGAAGTGCCATCTTGTACTCGCCCTTCTGCTCAGCAGCAATGTTGTAGATCGTCTTGTTGGCGCACTCGTTGTACAACTCCGTCAAGTCGTCGATCGGCGCTGTTGGCTTCTTCCTGATGAAGTTCATTATATGTAGTGTTTGATTATTAGTTTGTATGTGTGAATGTGTGTGTGGGCTCACCTTCTCATTGGTGCCAAAAGCGCTAGTAAGTTGCTATATCTGGTGCCGACTTCAACTGTAGCACTCTTGTGGTCTGTAATGTGATGGTTTCTTGGTGCCTATTTAGGCGCTGAATGTGCAAATTTGCCGATTAAAATAAGATAATGCAATATATCTGGTACTAGAGAACACAATGTTCGAATTTGAAGTAAATCCAACAACGGCGCTCCCTCTAAATCACAGTATTAAGTGACACCAAAAGTGTCAACATATCATCATCGAGCAGGTCGCGCGCCATATTTTGAAATAAGGGGAGAAGTTCGCGAATTATGTTAAGGGCAACATGCGGCCAGGGGCCCTTAATAGGTGTTTCCACAGCACTGCCCCTTGGTCATTTTGGTGAAATAATTGCTGGAAAATGGGCATTTTTGGTGGTGTGAGTGGGCTAACTGTGGGTTCCATATTGGGTGAGATGGGAGTTAAATTGATTTTTTCTACGGTAAAGTTGGGGTGTTTGGATGTTTGCCAGCGTTAGATTTCATTTACGATCATTTTGAGCATAATTTGTTAACAAAATTATACGATAAGAGAGTATTTTGAATCATTGGATATTGAGCTCGATCCTGGACCACTGGACAGTGATTTTGGTCCTTTTTGGTGATTTTAGGGCGAATTGGCACAAAAGGCGACTCTCGCTAAAAGCACGCTTTTGCGGTCATTAAAGCCCTGAATCTCATTATAAAGGACTGAAAGTATGGATACCAGTATTTATACAGTCACTCTTCGTCTCAATGGCCTTTTCATAGTTATATCCCCGTAAAAATGCTCATTCAAACAGTAAACATCATCATCATCACTTCGCGCAGCAAGGGTTACCCGGCTTTCGGACAAGGCGGAGGCACAGCAGTGAAATGACCACAATGATGAAGGGGCCATCTTAATTTCTTCACACCTCCATTCCATTTATCAATTGAATTGATTTTAGCACATAGAAACAGATGGTAAAGGACACAGCATATTACGATGTTCTCGGCGTCGCCCCAGAGGCCACCGATTCGGAGATCAAGAAAGCCTATCGTAAGAAGGCAATGCTTACACATCCTGATAAACATCCCAATGATCCGGAGGCCGCCTCGAGGTTCCAGGAAGTTGGTGAGGCGTACCAAGTGCTCAGCGATGCTGATTTGAGAAAGAAGTATGATGAGTTTGGTAAGGAGCAAGCAGTCCCTGACGCCGGCTTCGAAGACCCTTCGGAGTTCTTCACGATGATCTTTGGTGGAGAGGCTTTTAAGGACTGGATTGGTGAATTGAGCATGATGAAGGAGCTTACAGACTCCATGGATGTTATGGAGAAGAAGGAAGAAGGTGAGAAGCCTTCAGAAACCTCTACAGAGCTCTCACATGACCCAAAGAGCAGCGAGAGTGGCACTATCAACACTGCGGAGGGAACAACTACTACGCCGAATGAGCCACCTAAGATGTCCACAAAGCTCACCAAGGAGCAGCGTGAGGAGTTTGAAAAGCTTAGAATACAGAGAAAGGAGGCTCGTAAGAAACGAGTTGAGGAGCTCACGGGTAAATTAGATGAAAAGATCACCAAATTGATGGATTCTGCTAGCGATCCAGAAGCAGTATTCAAGTTTAATGCCGCTTTGAACAAAGAGATTGATGACCTCAAAATGGAGTCCTTTGGTCTTGAACTTCTACATGTTATTGGAAAAGTGTACAACCAAAAGGCTAATGATTATCTGAGATCTCAGAAAACGTTTGGCTTCTCAAAGATCTTCTCCTCTGTGAAGCAGAAAGGTGCTACGGCTAAGGGCGCTTGGAACATTCTTTCCACCGCTATGGACGCTCAAGCGTCAATGTCAGAGATGATGAAAGCTCAGGAAAAGGGAGAGGAGTGGGACGAGTATCAGCAGGCAGAATTTGAGCGTAAAATGACTGGAAAACTTGTCGCCACTGCGTGGGTTTCGTCCAAGTTCGAGATCAAGAGTGTGCTGAAAGAGGTGTGTGACAAGATCCTTAACGATAAGGCAATTAGCACGAAGGTCAGAACAGCCAAGGCCCAGGCTTTGCTGGTGATTGGAAATGAGTTTATCAAGGCAAAGAGAACCGAGGAGGAAGATGAGGAGATCAGAATGTTCGAAGAGCTCATGTATGACGCTACCAAAAAGAAGTCTAAGAAGTGATTGTATTAATACTAATATTGACGGCTTACGCTAGGTCTTGGGCTACTACCCAGTTGTAGACCAGTCCCCAAACTGATCTGGCCTGCTGTTCGTACTGTTGAAGCTCCGGATGAGACTGGTTGTTGCTGTAATGAGTGGTGTAATCAACTATCGTCTGACAGTCTTGGAAGAACGTTTGGAACCCTCTTGTGTAAATCCAGAGGCCTATCGTCGCCAGGGTGGCCAGAATAAGTAGCTTTATAGCAGTCTTAATCAAGCTGTAGATCACTCGTACAATGTTCACGAGCAAATAGTAGCACACTACAGCACCAATGATACCAAACACAACAGGTGCTAAACCTGGGTAACTCAACAGAAGGATGTGCACTTGCCTTATAGAGTAGCTGCAAACCGAGAAAGTTGTGTGAAATATGAGAGAGATAGCATAATCGAGCTGTTGGTTACCAGTCAACATCTTTGAGGAATACAGGGGTTTGATATCTAAGAGATCAAATAAAATAAGTAAACAAACAAGTGAAATCATCATGCACTTGCGTATAGCGCGAAATGTATTTTCCGGAAGTCGTGCGAGTTCCGACCACTTTTTGCCCCTCCGATCTTCGGCAGTTAATAAGCACTGAATTTTGTGTCTAAAGGGTAATTATTAAAGGGGTTTGCTGATTAATTCTCCCTAATAGTTGATATTCATAAAACTCATACCTGGAAATAATCAAGAATGTCCACTACACCTACAAAGTCACAAGTGCTGTCCCTGTACCGCCAGTTCATGAGACACTCCACACAGTTCAACAACTACAACTTCAAGCATTACTTCATCAGAAGATCCCGCGACGCTTTCAAGAGCTTCAAGTCGCTAACATCGGAAGAGGAGATCGCTGCACAGTTCCAGAAGGCTCGTGTCGAGCTGGGTGCTCTTGAGAGACAGTCTAAGATCAGTCAAATGTACTCGTTCGAGAAGCTCGTTGTGGAGCCTCTCAACACACACCACAGAAAGTAGAGCTTCTCATTAACCTCAACCTTGGAGTAATTGCTTACCACTGGATGGTCCAATTGGCTGAATGTACATACTAATTTATTTGCCGTCTGTAGACTTATATATACGCACATAATGAGCTGATGCTGGCCCTGCCGTGCTCATCGCGGTGAAAAATTATGTGGTACGATAACTCTTCTCTTTAATCTCATGGTTTAGGAAGCCAAGTATGACGAACAAAAGAGAACTGAGCGATACAGAGGATCAATCTGTTAAGAAACCCTCCAGTATCCAGAAATACTTTGGTTCCCACGTCTTTGTCCCGAAAAATGTCCAGGCATTGCGCAAGTCGATTGAGGACTCCGAGCCATACAGATGGGGTGTCTTTAAGAACCTCATTGACGACGATTTGCTGAGACAGGTTCGCCGTGAAGTGGAAACAGAGATTCACTTCACACAGAAAGAGACTGATATTTATAAGGTGTTCCAGTCGGGTGATTTGGCGAATCTTTCGGGCCTCAACTGGGATGATTTGTCGAGACTGCCATCCGTGTTCAAGCTTAGAGAAGCTCTTTATTCACAGGAGTTCCGTGACCTTGTTTCTGAGGTTACTCAAGCTGGAAAGCTTTCTGGCGTAAAGACTGACATGTCTATTAACACATACACCAAGGGATGTCATCTGTTGACTCACGACGATGTGATTGGCTCGAGAAGAGTCTCCTTCATTCTCTACCTTCCAGATCCAGACAGAGAGTGGAAAGAGCACTATGGTGGTGCGTTGAGACTGTTCCCATCTGTTATTCCAAACGTACCACAAACAGACTTCTCACATAAGTTTGTTCCACAGTTCAACCAAATGGCCTTCTTCCATGTTCAGCCAGGTCTTTCTTTCCACGACGTGGAGGAAGTCAGAGTCGATAAGCAGAGATTATCGATCCAGGGATGGTACCATATCCCACAGACGGGCGAAGACGGTTTCGTAGAAGGTGAGCAGGAGGCAACAGAAGCAAAGAGCACTCTTCAACAACTTGAAAGTAAGGAACTTCAGGAGTACGATTTCCCTAAGGAAATCCGCATCCCATTCTCTAGTTATGAGGTTAAAGGATACGAGTCGCTCGAGAGACTTGATGCTGGTGATATGGATGTTTTGAAGCAATTTTTATCTGAAAAATGGCTTGAAGAGACTGAAATCAAGAAGCTTCAAGAGACTTTCATATCCGAGAATCTCGTTCACATCGATGAGCTTTTAAACGAGGAGTATGCCTCTAAGCTCAAGAGCTTGGTGCGCACGTCTGAGCTCGATGAGGTTATGCCAAAGACCTCCAATGAAGTTCAATTCCCATGGAAAATATCAGTTCCACCACACAAATGGAGATATCTGTACTTAGACGGTAAGCACCCTGAAGATTTGAGCTCTTTGGAGGGATACCGTCGTGCCAACGGAGACACCCAGGACGGAAACTTCACACTGACGCAATTGGCTACAGAGCACGAAGCTACCAAGGAGCTTGCTAAGCTAGCATCTTTCATTCGTTCTAGTTCTTTCCGTAAATGGATATCATTGGTGACTGACCTAATTCCGACCTCAGACCAGGTTCTTGTTCGTCGTTTCAGACCAGGTCATGACTTCAAGCTCGCCACATCAGTTGACATGGACGGTGCTACTGAGGAAGCTGTTCTTGAAGCTACTCTCTGTTTGACACCTTCCAAGGGCTGGGAAACCGGTGAAATGGGAGGCTACGAGCTTTGTATGGCTACTTCCGAGGGTGATGATGAAGATGAGGACGATCCAGCTGTTTACAAGCAAACGGAGGATGACGACACAATGCTTGTGAACACACAGGCTTGCTGGAACAAAATGACATTAATGCTGAGAGATCCTTCAGTTCTCAAGTTCATTAAATACGTCAGTTTCAATGCAAAGGGCTCAAGATGGGACATTGCTGCTCAATGGGACATCAAGTCCAAGGAGTAAATTTATGAGGAAAACGAAGTATAGAATATATCGATTAACGCTAGACAAAAAAATTCATAGTAGTGACCCCACTCAAATATCACCATCCTCAATGTCAGACAGCACCTTACCACCAGCATCGTCTCTCAGGTTCTGAAGTGAAGGCAAAAGCTGCTCAAGCAGCTCAGAGGCAGCTTTGTGGTAAGCGAGCTGGGCAGTGACGAACTCACACAGCTCAGAGAGAACAGAGGCGCTCTCAACGGCCTGCTTCATCACAGCAACAGCATCCTCAGTGGCAGCAGCAAATTCGTCCTCCAAAGTTTCGAGGGTGACTCTCAAAGAGGCCTCCTTTTCAGGCTTGGCAGCCTTAAGAGAAGCTCTGGCAGCATCGTACGAAAGTCTCTTGTTCTCCACCACCTTTCTAGCCTTATCAGCGCGGTGCAAGTTCTCCTTCAGCTGGACTTTGAAGGCTTCGTTCACCTTAGATTGAACAAGCTTGTCCTGCTGGAGTCTGGCATCGCCAAGCTTGGCCTCAGTCTGGCCAATTTGGGTAAGTCCCTGAGCGATGAGATCGAAGGAGTCGTCGGTCGACTGCTGCTGGATCTTGAGGGCGGCGAGGTTGGTGGCAGTGGAGATGGCATGGTTGAGAGTCTTAGGCTGGGAGCGTGGACCCTGGGCAATGAGAATGGCCTGTGCCTCGGAAGTTGATCTGGCAGAGGCGAGCTTCTCAACCTTTGTGGAGATGTTCTTGGAGATCTCAGTGACAGACTCTCTGACGTTGGCAGGGTAGTCGTAGGACTCAGAGTCGTAGGTGGAGGTCACTGCAAGCAAATTACCGTAAACAGTCTTCAAAGTTTCAATCTTCTTCTCCAAATCGGTGTACTCTTGTGGCAATTGGGAGATATCTTGGGTTTGACCAAGCTTCTCCTGGAGCTGACGTGCTGTTCTCTGGGCGAGAGGAGTGAGCTCTGAGGAGAGCTTTTGGCCCTCCTTCATAGCCTCGTTCAAACCAGCCTTAAGGTTATCAGAAAAACTCTGGAAAAATGACATAGTGACGTTTCTTAGGAGATAATTTGAGTCCAATTGAACAAATCAACTCAAAATGAACCCACTTATCACCCTGCCACTTTCTTGTTCAGGCTTAGCGCTGGCTATGCCCGATATTCGCGAAAAGATTATAAAACCCCCGATCCGGTACTACCCTCGGAATGCACTCGACTTCCGAGCATAGATAAAGGACTTATCCCTTTTCGGGGAGATCACCGGGGTATTCGATGCGTATCTCCGCCTGGACAATGAAAAATTCAGGATCTAAGTCTCACAAGGCCCTTAAATTCACTCAATCGGTGTTTTAGACCAGTGGAAGTCAACTGTCGTATCGCAATGTTGAGAAACAGAAGGTGTGATGAGTGCAGAAGACGCAAAAAGCGTTGTAACATAGCAGATAACGCTACTCGGTGCGAGTTCTGTGCCAAAAAGGATATTCCGTGTGTTTTAAAAGACGAAGGTATTCAATTTATGCACTATATGCCTGGATCAGACGCCGAAAGTAACTCTTTCACCTCTTTCAGTCAGACGATGACGCCCTCAAGCTCCATCGGGTCCACATCGAGTGCTATCTCCGGCTCCATGAACCAAGCAAAGTACCGCAGACCCTCGAATGACTCAACATCAACAACTGTCGGTTCCATCTTTGTTGATGGTGCTAATATCTCAAAACCTAACCAGCTTCATCGCCGTGGTTCTAGCGTCTCAAAGAACGCTTTGGAGTCCACTGCTAACGTCACCACTAGCTCTCTGATATCGGTAATCAACCGAGTCAAAACACAGCCAAACAGTGTATCAACGAGCGCAAATTCGACTCCGTGCGAGCCTCCAGCTTCGAAAGCACTGGGATTCACCAATATGGCCAAAATTTATCTACCCAGAAAGGACTCTCTTGTGCTTTCAGACGGTGGTCCGGTGATATCAGACGAGCTGATACGAAGCTCCGTCCCAGAGACGCTCAAGATACCGGAACACCTTTCTCTTGTCGACTTTCTGTTTAGTGCTACGAGAATCCACAGTCTTGAAGGGCTTTCAGACGATCCAGCGAAGCTTTTGTCCCAGGCTTTGGGCGAAATTAAGTCGTTTTTGGACCACGACAAGCAAAGCGGTGATGTTATTGATGTTCTCAGGGAAAAAGGGTATCTCGTCAGTACAGAGGGACCGCATACTGATAACTCTTTAAACCCTCAAATTATGGAGAAATTACGAAGAAAGTCATCAACAACAGCTCCTCATTGCGTAGATGAGGCGGACTTTACTGTTGATACTGAGAATTTAAGCGTGGAGTACTTTGTTGAAAAGGCTGGTATCACGCTGGAAGACGGAAAGCGCAGGTTCTGCGACATAATCGGAGAGGGAGCATTCAATGAGGTCATATCAGCTGCTTTGTTTGATCACTTTTGTGGTATAACACCAATTGACGAGAAGACAGTGGACCAAGGAACGCCCGACCAGAAGATGACATCTCCATCAGACGACACTAAGAAAGACAAGATCCACCCGAAGAGCTATTTAGCAGTGGTTTTGCCACTAATAGCAGGAAACGCTACTGTTCTGAAAGCTGCGATGCTATTGGGATACCATCACTGGATGAAGAACAACCCAGAGGATATGATAGCTGTGCTCCACGACGACATGGGAGCGCTTCATCTTGAAGTGCTATCAGAGCTCAAAGAGAGGCTGACTAACACGACATCGCTCTGTTGTGATCATACAATTTTGTGTACTATTTTGTTGTT
Source organism: Petasospora stauntonica (assembly GCA_030558335.1). Taxonomy (NCBI): domain Eukaryota; kingdom Fungi; phylum Ascomycota; class Saccharomycetes; order Phaffomycetales; family Wickerhamomycetaceae; genus Petasospora; species Petasospora stauntonica. The sequence continues at coordinate 215,525 of JAJMSG010000003.1, forward strand.
TGATCTTGAGCTTTTGAAGGGATTAAGAGGCTCTTTATGGTCGAAATTGATGTCTTTGCTCCACAATTTGATCAAGTTCCGTGGAGGAGCCAAGGAGTTGGCTGCGAACTTAACAGGCTTGTGCTTACTAAGGCTTATGTCCTCTCATTTGTGTACTGGCATGTTATCCTTTAAGCCTGAGTCTCTGGAAACACACGAAGTTATCAACTTGAATGACTTCACTCATCTCCTTGACATCAAGCCGCAGTATCAGTTCTACGACATGGTGAATTTTAGGCCCGATCTTTGTCCTGGTGATATAAAGGACCTCCTCAGACCGTATGCTAATGTTTTCCAGCTACACAACTTATCGGGGATCTCCTACTTTGCCAATACGAAGGATTATATCCCACAATTTGGTGATTACGATACAATGTCCGCACAAAACCTGGAATACGCCATTACACAGTCTGAGAAGTTAGCTCGTTCTATCACCAAGTCTCTCGGTGATCTTCATTCAAATCTGCCTCACAAATACTCAGTTCAGTACACATTTTCTCTCAGAGCTGCGCTTCTTTGTCTCTATCAATTGGTATTCAGGTCGAACTCTTTGACTCCAAAGACTGTTCTTTTAGTTAAGCAGCTTCTTGATGATGTTGTTCCTGTCTTTGACTCACTTTTCTCCCTTCCAGACGACGAGCTCCAGGAAACGCAGATATTCTTACTCCCTCTATTCTGTCTCGGTGTTGATATCGCTTCTGAGAGCAAAAGAGTGTGGTATTCTCAAAACTTACAACTCCTCTATGAAAAGACACGCAAAGAGTGTATTAAGACGTGTATTCAGCTTCTCCAGCAGGTCTGGTTGCTTAATACTGACGGATTTGCTTACGTGGACTACAAGACTATGGCACAGCAGTACCAGTGCACTATTCCATTTTGTGTTTAGCTTCTACAATGGACACAGGTAATGCCAGCATTACTATTGAATATAATAAAAGAGAAATGACCAATCATAGAATGTACTTGAACACCGGGTTCTTCAAGTCTGTCAAGTCACCGAAAGACAGCTTGGTGTCGTCGCCGTCAACAGCGTCCACCTTTTTGGCGTTTCTAGAGCGGTAGATGAAGTAAAGCACAATAGGAGACAAAGCTGTCATTGTATAAGTAGAAGCCATCACCTTTCCTGATGTTGGGTAAGTTGGAGCCTCGGATCCGAGCAAAGTCTGTGGACCCACCAAGTTACCAGCAGCGAAGCCAATCAAGAAGAGTGTGTTGAAAGTGATCTTCTTTGTATGTCCGCCGACGTTTGAAGACACAACAGAAGACAGACAAGCCCATCCAGCAGTAGCCCAGTAGATAAGGTAGTAGCCGAAAAGGGCAGCGCTTGGGTTTCCACAGAAAGCGAGCAAGCAGATTCCCATGAGCACAGAGCAGTTGATCGCACCACCGACGATAAGTCTGCTTTTAACAACATACTTCGCAACGTAAGCGAATGTGAGTGGGAAAATGATGTTCATTCCTGAGCCCACCATGTTCATAAGCAGAGCAGAGCCGGTGTCGAAGCCAAATCTGTTCTTTAGCAAGATGGAGCCAAAGTTACCCATAGCACCGTTCGTAATACCGTATCCGAACATGTAGAAGAAGAACAAGTAGATACAAGGGTCCATCAGGGCCTCTTTAAGCTGAGACCACTTGAAGTGGGTGTTACCGAAACCAGTTCTGTTAGCTCTGATACGCTCAACACAGTAAGCTCTCTCCTCTTCGTTCAAGAACCATGCCTTTGTTGGGAGGTCTGGCACGTGGACGTAGGTGATGATGCCGAAGAAGATGGTAATAGCGCCGAGTGTGATGTAAAGCAGTCTCCATGGAGCCATAGAGAAAGACTCCTGGTTATTGTAGAAGCCGTAGGCAATGCCTGAGCCAAGCATAGTACCGAAACCCTGGAGACCGAGCCAGCAGGCCGATCTAATGTACTGCTCTTCCTTACGGTACCACTGCGATGTCATAATCATGAAGCATGGAGCGAGGAAAGACTCCAAACATCCCAAGATTGTACGACAGAGAAGGAAGGTAGCAGGAGTTTGGCACGCAGCGTGGAGAGCGACAACGAGACCCCATATGATGACAGCACCGGAGAGAACCTTAGACATTGGGAATCTCTGAATGATCAAGTTCGCAGGGTACTCAAAGAACAAGTAGCCGAGGTAGAAGGCTGATCCGACCCACGAGTATTCCAAAGAGCTCATGTCTAAGTCAGTTAGAAGTCCCATGATGGAAGCGTACGAATTTGAGGACTTATCCATCAGCTGGCAAGAATTGAGGGCCACCATGATCGGAATAATGTACCAATCGATCTTACGCACGAGTGCCTTCTCCTTGGCAGGGTCCAGCTCGATTCCCTGGGCATCGAGAGCTGCCTCGAAAGCCTCATCGAGGTCCCTGAGCTCGCGAGGATCATCGATATATGGACTGAGTTCTGTGGTAAGCACCTCTGTTTGGTGCTTGTTGATGCTGTCTGAGTCGCTGTGGCTCATGTTGATCTGTTTGTATGTAAGTGACTCAAACAAGCTCAGAAATGTGGTACGATCTCTGGGATTCCGGGATGTATAAATAGAGAACTTGTCGCTCGCAGAGGAGCTCACCTCCGCAAACCAGATCGGGGAACTTGTGCGATAATGCTATCGATTTGGTGGTCGTCTGCACCTGACAAGTGGTAGTTTATGTCCTCGGAGACCCGCTGCCTCCGCTTATTCCCGATGCGGGTTGATTTCCGACAAGCACGAGTCGCTGAGCCTTCCAGATAAGGCAGGGGCGCGCGCCACTGCCTTAAGGGGAAATACTGATCTCACAGTTAAGCCAGTTTATATATAGCTAGCACTTTGCTTTTCAATCCGGCAAGGCTGACAGTTATAACTCCACGTGCACAAGATAAGCAACAATGACTGCCCAGTTTCCTGAGAGCGTTGTTATCGTCGGCGCCGGTGTATTTGGCTTGTCCACAGCTCTGGCCATCGCAAAGAGATATCCATCGACTGAGGTTCATTTAGTTGACAGACTGGAGCCTCCAGTGACTGATGGATCCTCTGTTGACACTACGAGATGTCTACGGACAGACTATAAGGACCCTATTTATGCCAAACTGGCGAAAGAATCCATGGATATCGTGCTCTCAGACCCTGAGGTTGGCCAGTATTTCCATAATTGTGGAATGTCTTTCATTTATGACGGTAATATCGATGATAAGTGGGGTAAGTTGTGGCAAAGCAGTAAAGACAGTGCTTTGGAGGTTGCTGGAGCAGACAATATGGTTCTTTTTGACTCTAATAAAGAGGTTTTCCAAAGCATCCACGGCCAAAAAGGTACGCCACAAACCGCAGAAGCAATGGGTAGGGAGTCATGGTGGAATGCTGGCTATAAAAACAAGTTGAATGGGTTTATTGATGCTGCTAAGGCTGTTAAAGCATACTATGAGAAGACCAAAAGGTTTGAATCGATCAAAACTACGTTTAAACCGGTTGAAAAGATCATTTTTAAGGACGGAACAGCTGAGGCTATCGGTGTTCAGTTTGAAGACGGTTCTGTCATCAAAAGTGAAAAAGTCATCGTTGCTGCCGGTGCCTGGAGTGCTAAGCTTGTCAATCTTGACGGAATCACGAAGCACTCAGCTATTGAAGTTGCCTGGTACAAGGTTACTCCTGAGGAAGAAGCCCAGTGGGGCCATATGTCCATCACCACAAACCTGACTACCGGTATCAACCTTTTCCCGCCTTACGAGGGAGAAATCAAGATTTTGAGAAGATCAGCAGGCTATAAGAATACTATTGAGATTGAGGATCAGAATCCCTTGAAGTCTGGCAAAAAGACCATCTCTTATCCGCGTACTATTGTGAGTAACCCAGACGACTGGATTCCAGAGGAAGCTGAAAAAGCCCTAAGAGAAAACATGAAGGAGATCATGCCTCCACTTTACAACCGTCCGTTTGACAGAACAAAGCTCTGCTGGTTGACACAGACCACCACGGCCAACTTCCTCATCGACAACCATCCAGAGCTTCAAAACGTTGTGATGGCCACCGGTGGTTCTGCTCATGGCTGGAAATTCGTCCCAATTCTTGGAGACAAGGTTGTGGACTTTATGACAGGACAATTAAGCGCAGAACTCGTGGAGAAATGGTCTTGGAATGAGAAGACGATTGTTTCCGAGGATAATGGTAGTGCTCCTAGAATGCCCGGTGAGCCTGAGGAGATCAGAGAGTGTATAAGACAGAGACCTCAGTAATTTAAGGAGCTTTGTTATACTAAGCTTACTAAGTTCACAAGCAGATGGGCCTATATTTGTAGTTTGGGAGTTTTTGATTGGCGTGTATTGGTTACTACAGCTTTAGAATCTATCATATCTAGCATAATGACTAGTCTAGCACTGCCAGGGGTAATATTACCTCCAGAACTATATCATAAATCCTCTTTCTCTGACAGCAGCCATATGCTGTACTACCAAAGTGGGGCCTTGCTTTGGCGCCATATTAGAGCGGGATCCCAAATCCGTCCTTACGAATCAGTAGAATATGGCCTAAATTGACACAAAAAGGGACCCCTTCACGGACCACCGGAGCTCCATTTCAGTAGCTTCATGAATCTTTTCAAGCGAAAGTGACACAAAGACAACAAAAAGTATAAATACAGACCCTTCCCCCGAAACTCTTGAAATTCTCCATCCCTGTTACACTTCACTAATCATCGGCACCAGTCCTCCTGGCCAGTCTCCCCCCAAAGACTTGGCCCACTTTTGTGACACTTGACCATCAACTCAAGTCTCAAGTGACACAAACACATAGTGAGTATAAATACTCTTGAAGTTCCTCAAGTTTTAGAAATTCTTCCTCTTTTCTACACCGCACTTGATCCAAGATAGACACACTAAAAGGGTTCAACTTATCCTCAACTACTATCATGACAACTTCGACAAAGTATCTATACCCTTAATCTTTCTTCAACTTCAAAGCACTTGATACTAACATACAGATACTCCACCACTATTAGTAATACTTCTGACTTTACACCAAGTCACTTCAACTTCACCTTCCGCTCGGCCAAGGCATCCATACCCTGAATCTTTTTTTACTCAACTTCATTATACTAACATACCTTAGCTCCACTTTGGTCCAACACCTTGATCCGCAACCTCGATCCAGCACCTTGATCCACAACCTCGATCCAACACCTTGATCCACAACCTCGATCCAACACCATGATCCATCACATCGCATACCTTTGAGGTTTCACCTTTGATGCTACACCTTTGAAGCTACTTCCTTGATGTTCCTTCTTTGATGTTTCATCTTTGATGCTATATCAGATGAGATTGATTGTGCTCTACACTTAGACGCCTGCCACTTCATGTTACATTCTTGCTGTTACCTCTTTGAAGTTTTCTTTATTACTAGCGTTCTGATGTTACAGATTTGAGGTTATGACTTTGATGTTCCTGACTTGAAAGAAATTCTTCGATGTATTCACATTCATGTTTCTTCTCATATACGCTCAATGATGACACTGATTTGAAACTACTGATCGGAAGCTACTGATTTGATGTTTCATCTTAGTGGTTTGTTCCTTGATGTTCCTAATATGATGTTACTTAGATGATGTTACTTTCTTTGATGATGCTGATTCCTTGTTAAACAATGATGCTCGCTACTTCATATCAGACCAGTTTTGACCCCTCTTCAAAGTTGAATCTTTGTTTTCTAGCGCTTTGATTTTTCTGAGAAAGAGGTTGTTACATTGATCTTATTTGAATTGGCCTTGTTTCTTTGTTCTCAACCGTTTGACGCATCTTCTCTGGAAGTCTTCATTGACGTCGCTGATTTGACGATCATCATACGATGAGACTGATATCATGTTGCTTGTTTGATGATTCAACTGTGATGCTGCTTCTTTGATGCTACTGACCGAATGCTGCGCTTTGATGTTGACCATTTCAGACTTTTTGTTGGTGATACTTTGTTAATGTTTGATCTCTGCTACTAGCGCTTTGAAATTACTGATATTGTATCTCAAACTATTTTTGCTGGCTTGGTTTTATTTCATTGCTGTAACTTCTGGCATACTGTTTCATGGAATGCTGGTCGTTATTGTTTCATCTCTCATGTTTCTTCTTGGGTGTTACTTTTAGATGTTGCTGACTTGATGTTGCTGACTCGAAGATACAACTTGACGTTGAGCACTTCTGATCTTTCTGTTGACACCTCTTTCACGTTTTCATTATTACTAGCGTTTTGATATTACCGTTTAAGGGCTGATAACTTTTTGATGAATTGGTCTTACTTCTTTGTTGTCTCTTCCCAGCGACTTCTCTGATGCTATGTCTACGGTAAATCATGCCAGGTGTTACATCATTGGTGTTGCGTTGTTGATGGATCGGCTGGATGGTAACGATTTATTTTCAGATCAAGTGGTGAGCTGAACTATTTTGATACGATTTATCCAGGACCCAGCACAAAGTTCGTTACTACTCAAAGCATGTTACACGGTTAAACTACGGGAGACAGCACTTAACAGAACACAACACAACACGATTATTTCTCCTCGCTGTATACTCCGTGATGTTGCTTTGATTTTGGTTGACTTTGGCGCTCTGCTGGTTTACTTTGTGTCAAATTGTTTTGCCCACTATTTGTTCTGATGATTCATTAGTACCTGACAGTTTGGTGTAAGGATGCTGACCTGATGACATGAGAATGTCAAGGTGACTATGTTGATATGAATGTCTTACACTCCTCAGGATGGCTTTGTGGAACATGATGATCACAGTACAGGCTTAACCCTTGCTGCTTTCCTCCTTTGGCATTAAGATCCTTCCTGTGTTGTTCTGGCTTGAACTCAACCCGTCACCTTGATGAGACGTTTCATCTTGTCTGGCCCACTAGACCTGACTCCGTACGGTTGATTATGTTTCCGGGCTCATGTTACACCATCCTTCTGGCATCTGGTATTGCCATGTTGGTGTTGTTCCTCCGACGTTACATAATTACAGTACAAGGGTTGTGTCGGTGAAGTTATAAATTTGATGTTTCGTTGATCATGGTAATCACGTCGCTCCCACTTGACCGCTTGGTGCCACGGACCCATACGATTTTGTGGTGTATGCTGTCTTGGTGTCCTGCTGTCGGTCAAGTCTGGGGTCAGCATCTCTTGCGCTGTGGTTCTGTTGGGTCAGGTTGGGTTGGAACGGTGCCGCTCATTTGATGTTGGTGATTCTTCATTCCTACTTTGAAGCGCTGTCTGATTATGTCACTGGATGTTGCTCGCTATGGCCTCGATGTTAACCACTTTGAGTTGTTCATGTGAGGGAGCTGACTGGAGCTACATCGTTCAGCGCTATTCAAGGGAGGATGCTGACTTCACTTTCGGTCTCCTGTGCTGGGTGCTGTTCTGCTTGGTGTTGGACCGGTTGGCCTTTGATTGTGTTGGACGTTGCTGCCTGTTTCCCACCGTTCGGCCTCTCGTCTGGCGTGTTGATGGTGACTGTATATAGATGTAGCTCCGCGGCGTAGAGTGGTCCAGTGGTTGAAGCTGGCGATAGCTCAGCCATTGGCTTGTTGGAGCCCGGTCATGCCATTTTTTTTGGCCGCTTTGTGGTCGAAAGCCACGTGGATTGGATTAGATTTGCTAATCTGACACCGAAAATTGATCTTATCTTACACAAAACACAAAAAATTACCGTTACACAAAACCAATTTTTCGTTACACAAAAGCGAAGAATTCCAGCCAAAATTTCATTATACAAATATTTTGGGTTACACAAAACCGAGCTCAATGACACAAAAACAGGCCAAAATATCATTATACAAATATTTGGGGTTACACAAAAGCGAGACGTGTGACACAAAAGCGAGAGAATTCAAAGAAAATAGCGTTATGCAAATACTTGAAGTCACACAAAAGCAAGACAAAATATTGCCAAGTCAACGTAGTAGCTAGCTAGCTCTTTGAATATAGGTACTCAAAGTTCATGAGAAAGTTACCAAAAAACAGAAACTCGTACGTATTGGTGAGGAAGCATACTTTGTCAAATAATAGGCAAGTTTCAAGAAACTATCGAGTCCCCTCAAAGTTCTGAGAATTATAAGACGTGTATCAAGAGCAAACTGTGTTCAAGATAAGTAATACTAGGGTTTTGTTTAATCTGCTACATTAGATCAAACATTTACACTTCGATAACCTGTAAAAATGACAGGCCATATACACTCAATCAGCGGAAATAAACATAAGCTACAAAGTGGTCAAACAGCTTTCTATAAGCTACGTAATATTAACAAAAAGTAAGGGACAGCAAACAAGAATATTTCTGTACGTCAGCATAGCAATAGCGAGCCAACGCACTAACCAAGGGCAAAGGTAATGAAATAAATCTGGAGCATCACTGAATAGGATGTAACGCAGAAAGGCCGCATACTTTTATTATCAATAACTTAGACCCAAGGGACATATTTCAGGTGATGTTTACTCAGAATCAATGACGTAGACAGAACGCTAACATTAAAGTCTGCTGTTGCTTTCAACATTCAAATGGGGAAGAGATTAGAACTTAGCTTCCATTGCGATAATATAACGAACCGCTACGATTTACCATTCGGGTTGTTCGATGGTGTGCAATGGGTGTGCAATCCTGTCACGGCTTAGTAAATGAAGCCGCTTGTAGTACTAAAAGTTAGTATCAGACGGACAGGCAGAACAGAATGACGATAGATGGTGGTGATGACAAAGGTGGTGTTTTGAGGCTGACTGTGTTTCGTGCTTTGTGGTCCTTGCTAATGCCTTGGAGTTGTGGTGACTGTTTTGGTCTTCTTTCGGCTTCCACTTTATCTCAATTTTGGTGGTAGTGTTCTGGTACGTACTTGTGCTGGTAACTTCTTTCTTCGGCCTATTTTCTGCTGTTTTGACCTATTTACCAACGCTCAGGTTTGAGTTGATCGTCAATTTCAAAGTCTAGAGGCTAGGGCTGTGTGACACAGAGCAAAGTGCACAGCAACTGACACAAAAGGTATGTTGGTGATGATTAATCACCAAAATGCTTGAAAATAGAGTAAAGAAGACGAAACACTAACCAAATGGTTTGTGTGATAGTTTCCCGTACCGTCAACGTGATCCAAACATCGCCAAAGCTTGTTATGATTCAGAATGGTCCCAGCGTTGTGTTGTGTTGTGTTGTGTTGTGAAGTGTTCTGTGCTTCCCCAAACTGGAGCCATTTCAAATCATATGAAGTTTAAGGGCGTAGTTTGTATCACATGCGTACGTTTCGTATTAAGAAGTTTCGATGCGTTTGCTTTCTTACCATTTGTTCCCAAGCTTTGGCCATAGTCTTGTGATTTGTAGTGGTTGGAGAAAGGAGGGAAGGCATTTCAAAACTTGAGATATACATCTCTATTTATACTTTTCCACGTTTGTGGCTATTTCAGCCTAAAAATTACACAAAAATGTTGCTAATGACCAAAATGACTGTGGTGCTGAAGACCAGCGATTGGCACATTGTCGGAGTTAAGAGCTGATACATCCGACAATGTGATAGACAGAAATCGGCAAGAAAGTCCAAAATCTATATAGATTTCAAGAGCTAATATTAAATCTCACCATAGTCTACTTTCAAAGTAAGAGCTCACATGTTGATTTGTAGTATAAATAGGTCCCACCCCCTATCTCCAAACACCGCTTTGAGCACAGCTCAATGCCTTGACAACGGTTCCACTACGCCATAAAAATGAAAGATAGAACCAAATCACCCGATATAACACTCAGAAGACTCAAAGGTTTCTCCAAATGTGATGGTCAGATCTCTTCAACTATCTTTATGGACCCTGAAGAGGGCCGCAAATCGGTCCATTTTGAGGAGATGGTGACGGAATTCCGAACATACTCAAGGTACGAGTATGATAGAAGAGCTAGAAAGGGAAAGCTACCAAAAGATCTTATGTTTATTGATGATTTATACACTGTTATGAACACTGGTGAGCATGCCCTTCTTACTGGAAAAACGTATACTCTGGAAGATAGAGACCAGATGGAGTCACGAAGAGCTTTTGTTGGTAAAGTAGCTACATGGCATCAATTGAAAGCAACTGTATTCCGTGAGCTTTTTGATATTATTACTGCTTTCATTGGTTTTGATTGTGAAGAGTTTGAGAAAGCAAAGGATATCTATTGCTTGAAAAGAGCACAGTCTCATAGAAGCGAGAAGTCAAAGACACCGGGATGGTCGATTCATCAAAGGCAAACTGGTAATGATCCATTTTTTAATCCTACAACTCCTTGGGGAGTGTCTTGTAACTCAAGGCTTTAGATTTACGATGCTTGGTGGTGGTTTAATGGATGTTTTTATTTATTTCTGTGTAGTAGATGTGACCCACTGATTTGACAGAATATCGAAGCTTAGTTGGACAGAAAACATCGCTAACGTAGTACTATAAAAGGGTATATTATAGCCCGTTTTCTTCTTTAAATTTCAAAATCTCACACACTCACACAAACATATCAATATAGTATTCAGATGACGGTTTATTTCGAAACAGAAGCAACTCTCATGTCTGAGCTCAACATCATCGTAGGGCCAATGCCTCAGCTTATTAAGCACAATGAAGAATCTATAAGCCAAACAAAAACGGACGAAAAACACCATATTCAGTTTAATTCCGATATTCATCCATGTATAAGTATCAGAAATTTTCTAGATGACAGTATTATTCCTCTGGAGTCCAAATATCGCTTAGCCATGGAGAAACGTAAGGAGTTCACTACAGACCGAGAAGCCGACTTAATAGTGATGGACTTACTTAATGATATGGCATTAAAAGGCCACGGAATTGACTCTACAGAAATCAGCCAATCTCAAGTATCATTAATTGGCTCTGAAATCCTCGAGTTGTGTAAAGGATCAGCCAGACTCACCTCTTTAAGACCCGTTGTCATGGCAGTGTGCAGAGGCAACATCACCGACTTTAAGAGGGAGAAAAAGGCGTGGTTTCAGCGCAGATCAGAGCTTTTAAAGAACATAAGGGATTTTAAAGAGAAAAGACGTGATTTCCAGTTTAAAAAGAACAAATTTCATCAATATCACCATGAAGAAACTCACGTGATCAGAAACAGAGTGTTCAAAGTGAAGAGATCATCATGTCATCATGTTCCGGCTCCTACAATCGCTGCAGTGGAGAATTGGAAGGTAACAGCGATGGACAGACAAGAGACATTCTTGGAACACTTGCACTGTGTTTGGGACTCGATTATTCTACGTTTTGGTCATTGATTGATGTGCATTTTACACATAAACTATGCTAATGTTAGGGAATGTACTGACATAACGGGACCCAGCGCTGTGGTGTGACACGAGGCCACCAAGACGCCAGATTCTTAATAGTCAGGCATTGGTCTCTCCAGAACTGTATCAACCCATTTTCCACTGTCCAATGAACGTATCTGACCTTTAGTCTAGCCACGAAGTAGGACTCCCTAACTGAATAGGCAAGCCCTGGACCTCTACCTCCGAAAAGGCAGAACGACTAAAGGGGACACGTCAAGAGACCGAAAAATGTGCCAAATTGTCTGGTTGGTTAACTTTCATGGTAAAGAAAGGAAACCAGAACAAGTGGTGGCAGAGGGAGAAGAGCATTGTAGGCTAAAAACTTTTCACTGGGAGAGAGCCCCGAGACCGCGATGCGCGTCAGGGCTGCGTAACCATTTGAGGTGAAACTAGGGCTAATAGTGCACGTTAAATACTTGAATTTTAGTATATTTAGAGGCCCAGTGTCAGCACCGTGGAAGCAAATAGTACAGCAATGATTGTTACAACCTTTGTGGCCCACCACACGTGTTGTACTATGAAAGGACACAAGCTGAACTTGAACTCCCACTGTTCTGCACCCTGGTTGTAATGTCCGGTCATTATACCGGTATTTCCGCCATATTCTCCCATCATTGCTCTAACGGTAATCTCCCTAATAGCAAAGTCTTCCTTCTTGTCCTTTGAGGCGTACCACTTCGTGTTGTTGAGGTTATACCATGATTCGCAGCCCTCATGATCGTGGCCAGTGAGGATGATACCCGGCTGATTATCGAAGATTAAAGAGAGAACTCTTTGGGAAACGTCTTCACTCAGGTGATTTTGAGAACGGAGTTTTCCGATCTTGTATTGTTCTCTAGCATCCTCCTTGTAATAGTCGAAATATGGGCCATCAACGCAGAGACCTTCTTCCTTGTAGAACGGAACGTGGGTGAGCAAAATCGTGGCACCTTTGAACTTTCTCTCAAATAGTTGATACAGAAACTCCCACGTGTACTCGATGAACTCCTCCTGAAGAGCTGGGCCCTCCAAAAGAAGGGAATTAAGCACAACAATACGGTAGGCGTGCGGTGTGCCAGCATCGTACTCAATCCAGAAGTTGTCTTTGCCAAAGAGCTCAAGATAACGAGCCATGTGCTGCCATGTAGCATCTCCAGAGTAACCGATGTCGTGGTTACCAGAGACATTGAGGAACAATGGAGCGTGCTCGTACTGTTTAGTGTAGTTCTCTGTTGTCCAATCATAAACGTTTGAGTAGCCGAAATCATAGTCCTCTTTAGCAGTAGCCTTTCTTTTATTCAAGAATCCAGGCCAGTCAACATTCTCGTGCTTTGCGTGGGTTTCAATGACATGTTTTTTGTGCTCTAATGGCTGATCATATAGTCTCGTGACATAACGAAGAGTTCTGTTAAAGAACTCAGAGTCCAAGATCCACTGAGACGAAAACAAGTCGCCAAGAACGGCAACATGCGTAGGATCCATTCTATTTTGCATTGTTTTGTAAATATGACCCAAATAGTGGTCATTTCCGTAGTTATCGAGTCTTTTGATGTATGGAGTCGACGGCCAGTTACCATTGATCTGTGGGTCTCCAAAAGCCAACATCTTGATATCTGGTACCACAGGTTCCTTGTACTCAGGCTTAAGCACATAATGAGTTAAGAGGTCACCAAAATAAGGCAAACTTCTCACCTGTTGAATCCATTGAGGAAGACTGGAGAAAGGAACACTCTCATATTGGTACGACCATGAGCATGTTTGCGAGTCGAGTGAAGGATAAGTATAGATGTAGAGATTTAAAAGGGCCGCTAATGATAAAATCAGCCATGTGGCCTTTCTCAGCAACGACATTTCCACGTGTTTTGAGAGGTTTTATGAGTAATTTGGGAACAGTTTTAAACCTCGTTTATGCCAACACGCAATGTATTGAAGTGTAAACATTGGTGAGATCCGGGGTGTGTCCCTCGGATCTCCCCTATTATCCCCAAAAACCAACCCCATGTAACAGAAGTGGAGGTTATCGTAACGTTTTATGGCTTCTATTCACACCGATTTAAACCGGAAACGATGTCTTTACCAAAGAGAATCATCAAGGTATGGTATTTTGTCGTTAGAGTCGAAATTTGGGGGTGTTTTGGCGTCATTTGAGTGAGCTTAGAACCGCGTTCATGCAAAGCCTTAGGGGGCAATGGCAACCAAGATACACTCGGATTATGATTCAAAACCAACTAAAAACAGCGTGATCTAACCCGTAATTAGGAAACAGAAAGACTTGTAAGTGACCCTGTGCCAGGGATCACCGCAGAGCCACATGAGGACAACCTCCGCTACTTCGACGTCACTATCCAGGGACCTGATCAGTCGCCTTACGAAGGCGGTGTTTTCAAGCTGGAGCTATATTTACCAGACGATTATCCTATGATTGCACCTAAAGTTCGTTTCCTTACGAAGATCTACCACCCAAACATCGATAAACTGGGAAGAATCTGTCTTGATGTGCTGAAGAACAACTGGTCACCAGCTCTTCAAATCAGAACCATTCTTCTCTCTGTGCAGGCACTTCTTGCTGCTCCTAACCCCAACGATCCATTAGCTAATGATGTTGCTGAAGAATGGCTTCAAAATGAGACGAGGGCCATCGAAACTGCTAAGAAGTGGACCGACGAGTATGCTAAGTAACCAAGAGTCCAATATGCTCAAAGCCCGGGTGTGCGAGGGGTGCAAAGGTGCTATAGAGGTGAGTAACGAACCATTGAATGAATGTATGCATTTGGTTATTGTAGCTCCCATTGTGTTATAAAACTCCACGCCTACAGCGCATTCTACAGCCGAGGCCGAGCCGGTACCCTTTTGGGGGTCTAGGCGCAGTGCCAACACTGCCCTTATCATGGTTTAAAAGCTCGAAATTGTAAACAAGAGGGCCCAATTGAGCCCTCATCGCCACAAACTGCGCCTTCTCTGCCTCATGCCACCGTAAATTTAACCGTTGATCGAAGCCTCCTGAGGCCCCAGGGCTATCTCGGCCTTCGGCCCGGAACAACCGCGCGTTTCCGCTAACAAAAATTATTTGAGGGAAACGCGCGCGCTTTTCGGGACTTCTCCCCCTTCTCTGTCTGCTTATAAACCACGTCAAAAAGACGATTGATCACGGCGGTGAGCTTGTTTTAGTGTGAGATTTGCTGATCTGGCTTTTGATTTGGAATTGCTGAGATAAGTGTTGTTTATCCGGTGCTTTTTCCCGCTTTTTTACCTACTTTTTGAGTGCGTTAATCGCCAATAACCAACGCAGATCAACGCGTCGCTCGCTTTAACACATCACCTTCATATTCACACCAAAAATGTCAAATCACAACCAGGACGATTCCTTCGACTTCGAACACAGTAACTCGCCTCAAAGCCCCTTCGCTGACAGGCTCCAGTTCCAGGAGATCAACCTATCAGACGAAGAGGAGGCCAATCACAACGAGACAGAGAACTCCTTCGATACAGCTAACACAAGCATGGGTAAATTCGATGCTGCTGATGTTTCTCTCCAGGTGCCCAAGCGGTCTGCTCACAGTAACAATGGGTCTCGCACAGGGTCAATTTTGAGGAATTCGTCGAATAGAAGTAACCCTACAAGACCGGCGAGAAACCCAAGCTCACGTATTGCATTCACAGGCCATGATATCACGATTGGCGAGGCCAAGAACGAGTCCAATAACGAGCTTACAAGAACACTCAGTAGCAGTGGTGATTCGTTCGTGGCGACTCCACGGATGGAGCACCATCCGCACTTTGCTGACGACGATGACGATGATCAGGACAGCTCTACATCGACAACGGGTGAAGATAAAGTGATGCAGCGTAAAGGCTCTGTGATGAAGCGTCATCGTTGGGGTACCACAAGAAACAAGAAAGGAGCTCCGACTGTGGGGCGTGCTAAGACGCTACGATGGAGAAACCGCAAGGATCACTCGAAGAACCCGAACCACGAGAACAACGAGGACGAAGACGAGGAAGATGAAGAGGATAGATCGAAAAATAGAGCTGATGAGTTCAGATCAGTGTATTACAACATGCCACTACCTCAAGAGATGCTTTCCGAGTCTGGAGAGCCCATCACGGATTACCCAAGAAACAAGATCAGAACAACCAAGTACACTCCGCTTACGTTCATTCCGAAGAACCTGATTTTCCAGTTCAAGAACGTCGCAAACATCTATTTCTTGATTATGATCATTCTTGGTTTCTTTGACGTGTTTGGTGTGCCCAACCCTGGTCTTTCGACCGTTCCGCTGATTGTCATTGTGGTCATTACTGCCATTAAGGATGCCACCGAGGACTCCAGACGTACTCTTCTGGATATCGAGGTCAACAACACACCAACACACTTGCTACGAGGCGTGGAGAACTTCAATGTTTCCGAGGATAACATTTCGATGTGGAGAAAGTTCAAGAAGCTCAACACGAGAATGGTTATGCGCACTGCTTCTTGGTTCTCGTCTCATCTCACGAAGAAGGGTAAGGAGAAAGCTCGTCTTGCGAAGATCACCAAGGAGTCTGTGAACGCCAGAAAGTCGTTTGACAGCTTTGAAGCTAACAGAAAGTCGATGCAATTGGACGATTTGACGAGACGTTCGATGGAGAACCCATTTGACGACGTTCACCGTACTATCAACGCTGACGAGTCCATCATCGACCCAACAATGACCATCACATCGCCAAACACACAGGCCAGCTTCGATAAGGACTACTGGAAGAGCGTGAGAGTTGGTGATATTGTCCGTATTCACAACAATGATGAGATTCCAGCTGATATCATCCTCTTGGCCACATCCGATGCCGACGGTGCTTGTTACGTTGAGACGAAGAACCTCGACGGTGAGACCAACTTGAAGGTCCGTCAGGCTCTGAAATGTGGCTCAAGCATCAGACACGCTCGTGATGTTCAGAGATCCAAGTTCTGGGTTGAATCTGAGGGTCCCCACGCCAATTTGTACAACTACCAGGGTAACTTGAAGTGGTATGGTGCTGATGCTCAGGTCAAGAACGAGCCTGTTACTATCAACAACTTGCTTCTCAGAGGCTGTTTCCTGAGAAACACCAAGTGGGCTATTGGTGTGGTGATGTTCACTGGACCAGACGCCAAGATCATGCTTAACTCTGGTGAAACCCCAACGAAGAAGTCCCGTATTGCTCGTGAGCTCAATTGGACTGTTTTGCTCAACTTTGCGTTCTTATTCCTCATCTGTTTCGCCTCGGGTCTCGTCAACGGTATCTCTTATAACCAGTCAAAGAACTCGAGAAATTGGTTCGAATACGGTACTTCTGGTGGCACTTCTGCTGCCAACGGTGTTCTTGGGTTCTTTGTTGCAGTTATTCTGTACCAATCCTTGGTCCCTATCTCTCTCTACATCTCCATTGAGATTATCAAGACAGCACAGGCCTACTTCATCTATTCAGATGTCAACATGTACTACCCTCGTCTTGACTACCCGTGCACGCCTAAATCATGGAACATTTCCGACGATTTGGGCCAAATTGAGTACATCTTCAGTGATAAAACAGGTACATTGACCCAGAACGTGATGGAGTTCAAAAAGTGTACAATCAACGGTATCTCGTACGGAAGAGCATACACTGAAGCCCTCGCTGGCCTGAGAAAAAGACAAGGTGTTGATGTTGAAGAAGAGTCTGCTATTGAAAAGAAAGCCATTGCTGAGGACAAAGAAGTGATGATCCAGACTCTCTACTCAATTGCTCAGAACCAGTACCTCAGACCTGAAGATGTTACCTTTGTTTCCAAGGAGTTTGCTAACGATTTGAAGGGTTCTAGCGGCGCAAACCAAGCTCGTTGTAATGAACACTTCATGCTTGCTTTAGCACTCTGTCATTCTGTTCTTTCTGAGAAAGACAGAGATGATCCATCCAAAATCCTCTTTAAAGCTCAGTCTCCTGATGAAGCTGCGCTTGTTGGGACTGCTAGAGACCTCGGCTTCTCCTACGTCGACAGAACCAAGAAGGGACTCATTGTTGAGGTCCAGGGAGTCACCAAGGAGTTCCAGGTGCTTAATGTGCTTGAATTCAACTCCACCAGAAAGAGAATGAGTGCCATTATCAAGATTCCTGGCGAAACACCGGACGCTGAGCCAAAAGCACTGCTTATCTGTAAAGGTGCTGACTCCATCATCTATTCGAGGCTCAAAAAGGACTCTGAGGAGAAACTATTGGAAAGAACTGCTCTTCATTTGGAAGAATACGCTACAGAGGGCCTAAGAACCCTGTGTATCGCCCAGAGAGAGCTCTCATGGTCCGAATACACTGCTTGGAACAAGAAACACGACATCGCAGCTGCTGCGCTCGTCAAAAGAGAAGAAAAGATGGAGGAAGTTGCTGATTCCATTGAAAGAGAGCTTACTTTGCTTGGTGGAACTGCTATTGAAGACAGACTCCAGGACGGTGTTCCAGACGCAATCGCTGTGTTGGCACAGGCTGGTATCAAGCTGTGGGTTTTGACTGGTGATAAGGTCGAAACTGCTATTAACATCGGTTTTTCGTGTAATTTGCTTGGAAACGACATGGAACTCCTTGTTCTCAAGACTTCAGGCGATGATGTTGAAAAGATCTCGTCTGATCCGAAGATCATCATCCAGACTCTGCTTGATAAGTATCTTCGTGAGAAGTTCGACATGGAGGGCTCATGGGACGAGATTGAGCACGCTAAGACGATCCACGAGCCTCCAACAGGCAATTTCGGTGTTGTTATCGACGGTGATGCGCTCAAAGTGGCACTCCAAGGCGATAACATGAGAAAATTCCTCCTCCTCTGTAAACAGTGCAAAGCTGTGCTCTGTTGCAGAGTATCGCCAGCACAGAAGGCTGCTGTTGTTAAGATGGTGAAGGACACGCTGGACGTCATGACGCTTGCTATTGGTGATGGATCTAACGACGTTGCGATGATCCAGGCTGCTGATATCGGCGTGGGTATCGCTGGTGAAGAGGGTCGACAAGCTGTGATGTCTTCTGACTACGCTATTGGCCAGTTCAGATTCCTGGCAAGACTGGTTCTTGTTCACGGAAGATGGTCTTATAAGAGACTCTCAGAGATGATTCCGAGCTTCTTCTACAAAAACGTCATCTTTACAATCGCCCTCTTCTGGTACGGTATCTACAACCAGTTTGACGGCACTTATCTGTTCGAGTACACCGACTTGATCTTCTATAACCTCGCTTTCACGTCGCTGCCGGTGATCTTCATGGGAATCTTCGACCAGGACGTCAACGATTTGGTGTCTCTGCTGGTGCCACAGCTCTACAGAGTCGGAATTTACAGAACCGAGTGGACAATGAACAAGTTCTGGTGGTATATGGGCGATGGTGTTTATCAGTCAGTGGTGAGTTTCTTCTTCCCTTATCTTCTCTACAGAATCGGGTTCACTTCCTCAAACGGTCTTAATCTCGATCACCGCTATTGGATCGGAACGCTTGTGGCTTCCATTTCCGTCGTCGCTTGTAACTGCTACATGGTGATGCACCTGTACATGTGGGATTGGCTGAGTATGGTGATCTTTGGAATTTCGGTCATTTTGCTGTTTGGCTGGACCGGAATTTGGAGTTCAACAATGTCCTCTACCGAGTATTACAAATCAGCTGCTCAATGCTATGGTTCTCCTGCTTTCTGGGCCTGTCTCGTTGTTGGTGTCTTAGCATGCTTGCTTCCGAGATTCTTTGTTGATTGTATGAACAAAATGTGGTGGCCAAAGGACATTGATATCATCAGAGAATGTGTTAAAAGAGGTGATTTCGATCAATATCCAAGAAATTACGACCCAACTGATCCAAACAGACCAAAGATCTCGAAATACTCAACACAGCACACTTTGGAAGCTGGACCAGAATCACCAATGTCCGGAAGAAAGATGTCTTCGGTCTTTAGACGCAGTACTCAGAGAAACTCTTCTTATCCGATTAATGATGAGGACGTTATGACTGAAGAGATTGGAATGCACATTGACCAAAGAGGCGGAACTCCAAGATTCAGACAGGGCTCATTTGCTGAAAGTGGTGATGACGAGATTCAGGATTACATCCCAAGAACCTCATTGGACAGAACAAGACTTTCTATGATGAGAGAACGTCAGCTTGGTGATGGAAGAATCTCCATTGAGAACGCAAGAACTTCTTTGGATCTTCCTGGTTTAACAAGAGCTCAGACTCTAATGAGTACAACGAGTGCTTCGAACAGAGTCTGATGATGAAAGAAAACTGCAAAACGTTATGAAATGAACATTTGATGTAATATAGTGCTGTTAGTAAGCCTATGTGTAGTTTATACGAACACCCCATACCGAATAACCCCAAAAAACAATATAAAACAATGACCTCTTAGCTTAAAGCCTTCACCTCCAAAAGCTCAATCTTCTGGTTCCTCACAGAACTGAACTCGGTCTTTCTCTTCATCCTAACAGCAGCCAACACGAATCTTAAGAGAACCTTTAAAGTGAGCTTCTTTTTACAAATGAGCTCGTAGTCCGGGTAAATGCCAACATCTTGAAGCTTCTTAATATCCTTGCGAAGATGGTTGTTTGTTGCCTGGATCGACTTCTTCATGAACTCATTCATGAACTTCAAGTCCTTCACTTGGTACGTCGCCTTAGTGTGCTTCATTTTGAAGTAATCGGCCTTGTTCTGGAGGTCATTCATTGACTTTGAGCTAGTAGATGAAGACCGGTTCAAAGAGCTCTGAAGCTGGCGATACTTGTTGACAAGCTTCTCGATTCTGACCTGTAACAGCTCCTTTTCTTCTGAAATAGAACGATATCTTTCGGCAAGATCCAGCTTACCAGACTTGTACTCCAAGGCTTGCTTCTCCATCAGTCTCAACTGGGACTTCAACTCAGCAACATCTTCCAAATCAACTCTGGAGGCCGACATCTGGTGAAGTTCTCTTTTGTAGTCGTATAGCTTATCCGACATCTCCTCGATGTTTCTCTCAAGTCTGGAGTTCTCACTTCTGAGATCCGACTTGTGATTCTCAAGTAGTGAAATCTTAGCTTGAGCCTCTTTTAATGTCGTCAATGCTTGTGTAAGCTTCTCGGTAAGGAACTGAATCCTGTTGTTCTTCTCCGTGATTCTCTGGAGAAGCTCACGGCTGTTATCTTGCGAATTGACAGACGACAAGTAGTCTTCAGTGGATGAAGCGTTGTTCTTCAGCTTGCTGATGATCTTCTTCAAAGCTTCAACCTCCACCGCGTGCTCCTCTTTAATATTGTCTAATTCAATCTGTAGTAATCGGATTTGGCTCTCCTTGGAGCCCTTGATTCTGACAAGCTCGATCTTCTCATCGTCAATCTGCTGCAGTGTCGAGAGCTTCAAATCTCTAAGCTCTCCCTTGACACGAGTGAACTCCTTTTCCTTGTCCTGAAGGAGCAGCTCATAGCGATCAAGCTCCTTTTGGTATTGCGATGTCAGTCTCTGGAGCGAGCTCTCACGATCAGAGACTTCAAGTTGAAGCTCGTTGCACTTAGCTGTGAGTGACTTCACCTCCATCTTAGCATAAGAATCATTGTCTAAAGTCTTGGTCTTCTTTTCCCTCTCCAAATCGTCGTGGAGCTTCTCATTCTCCACGCTCAAGTCTCTGACTTTTCCTGTGAGTAGCTCAACTTCGGATCTCCAGAGCTCTTCAGAGCTTGAGCTCTTCTGTCTGTTTTGCAGGCTTGACTTTTTAGCATCCTGGTAGGCCCTATAAGTTCTCTCAGTTTCACGTTCAAGCTGCTCAACCTTTATCTTCAAATGCTCACGTTCTCTCTTCAAATCTTCTAACTCCGTCTCAGTAGACTCAATCTCTTGAATGACTTGTTTCTGTTCAGAGATAATAGACTTAGACTCTCTAAACTTGGCCTTCAAATCCTCAAGCTCACGCTGTAAGTCCCTGTTCATGTTCTGTAGCCTTGATAATTCCATTGAACTGCGTTCACCAGTTGAACGATTCCCGAGATCCTCCTCCAAATGGCGGGCTCTGCTCTCTGAAGATTCAAGAGCACGAGAAAGCTTCTCAGCTTCTGACTGGGCTTCCTTAAAGCAGCTCTTGAGGTTTAAAATATCGCTCTCCATCAACTTCATCTGTTTTCGCTGCTTCTCTAACTCATCATCACGCTCTCTAATAAGCAGTTTCAATTCAGAAGCCTGGGACTCAGCAGCAGTGTCATGGTAAGATCTCTGCTGAAGCTCACGGATCTGAGCTTGGAGGTTTTCGATCATATCGTCCTTCTCATCCAGCTCCTCATCACGACGGCGAATCTCATAATCCTTGTCCTCGCAGTTTCCTTTATAGTCCTCTAGTTGTTCTTGTAGCTGCTGAAGATATTTCTTGGACATCGGACTGCTAGACTTGGCCTTCTGGCTCTGGTGTTCAGCCTCCTCCTGTAAATCCTGATTCAACTCCTGAAGTTCTCTGATGGTTCTTTTCAATTCATCCTGATCGTGTAACGACTGTTCAAGCTTCTGTATCGTATGCTCAAGCTCTCTGATATCCTCTCTGTGCTTCTCACGATCCAGGCTTGCTGTATTACTTCCCTGTGAGCGAGCGAGCTCTCCGTTGAGCTGAGAAAGCTCCTCTCTCAGCTTAATGAGCTGCTCTTGAAGCCGTGAGTTTTCCTCATAAATGTACTGCTGTTCCTGATTCGTTACAGCGTTGAGATACTTCGTTAGAGACGCCACCTTCACCTTTAAGTTGTAGTTTTCACTCTTGAGCTTCGACATGTCTTCTTGTTGCTGTCTAACTGGATTTGACCCATTATTCAAAAGCTCATGATGATGGTCAATGTTCATTGGCGAAGAGTTGTGATACTGCTGCTGTGGTTTCTGAGCGAGGTTCTCTATCGTATCATATTCGCTCTCATCCATAAATGAAGAGCCTCCACGCAGCTTATTCACCAACGGGCTGTTGTTCAGCGGATTGCGCTTGTTGTTTATGAGATTGTGGATGTGAGCATCGGTAGCGGCCCGCTGTTTAGCGTTAGAGGACCGATTTTTAGCGTGTGAATTCTCATCAGCTCCCAAAGGAGTAAACTCAAACGTCTGTGTGGCCTTCTGGCTGTCTCTTGGTGTCCCAATGAGCGGTTTGGCCGTCCTAAACATCTTCAAATGTGTGTCTGTCTATGGCACAACCACAAAGATATCTGGGGTGAAGAAGCGAACGTTACGGCCGGTGGAAGCAATAGAAGTGAGAAATATGTTGGTAGATAAGCTCTCCTCAACTAAGACGGAATGATAGCTGGTTCTAATGTGTGAAATCAAGGCGTTAGCACAGCGAGACGTAATTGATTGTTTATGTAGTCGTTTGTTTACGCTTATTTCGTGGTTTGTTTACATTTGACGATCTAAAGCACGAGTTCGCGAAACTTTTCGCGTTTCGGTAAGAGCACTACATAGTCGCTATGGCAACCCTTTTCTGCAATCTCTATCATATTGTAGTGTATAGTTATCTATGACGATCCCACTGGAACGAGGCTTTTGAGCTTTTCCAGTGCTTTCAATGCGTTTCCTGACTTGATGGAGTCAATCGCAAGCTGCTTTCCTTCCTTCCAGGACTGAGCTGCACCGCTTACGTAAGCTAAAGCAGCAGCATTAAGCACAATATAATCGAAAATTGGATGCCCCTCGTCGTGCTTTCCCTGAAGAATCTCAATAAGAAGAGAAGCATTCTCCTGTGGTGTTCCTGAAGCAACTTGTTCCAATGTGTGTTCGTCGATATCAAAGTCCTTTGGCTCCAAGTCGAAAGTCTTGATCTCTTTAGTAGCAGGATCCACCAACCAGCAGCTCGTTCTTCCAATTGGACTGATTTCATCTAATCCGACTTTACCCCAAACAATCATTGATCTTGCTGTTCTGCCTCTCTGGCTGTCGAGCATCATCACGGCCCGTGCGAATGTGTCACCGAGGACCTCGGAATTGACACCGATGATTCTGGCTCTAATTGGAGCAGGGTTCAGCAGTGGGCCCATAACATTGAAGATAGTTGGGATTCCAATGGCAGCTCTGATTGGTGCAACGTTTTTCATAGCACTGTGGAAGTTTGGAGCGAAAAGGAAGCAGAAGTTGGACTGCGACAGGATGCCTGGAGCAGTAGCCGCTGTGATCTTTGAGAGGTCGATGCCGAGGGATCCAAGGAGATCACCTGAGCCGGATGTCGAAGTAGAAGCCTTACCACCGTGTTTACATACTTTAACGCCCATTCCAGCGGTAACAATAGCCGCACTGGTCGAAACATTGAAGGTATCTTGGCCATCACCACCAGTCCCCACAACGTCGACGTATCCCTCAGGATCGACCTTGGAATCATCGATAATTTCAGAGAACTCAAGAATGGCAGAAGCAGCAGCTGCAATGTAGTCTGGATGATGGTCCAACTTTCTCAGTCTGAGAGCTGTGAGGAATGAAGCTACCTGGATCTCTGATGGAACTCCCTGAACGATTAGCTTAATCACCAACTGGAGGTCTGCCGGTGTGAGATTAGGCGGATCAAGCATCAAAGACTTGATGAAGGGTGTCAAAATTGACTTGTTGCTTATGCTCATCGTTTGAAGAATGTGGATTGCTTATTTAGATCTTTTAATTAAAGGCTATAAAGTTGTGTCATACACTGTTGGACGCTTAAACTCGGAAAAGTCGTGCGCGATCTCAAAGACGTTGAGAAATTCCGGGGGTGGGTGGTCGGAATTGGCGCTGGTGCGTCGGTGTGTGATGATGAGTACTTATTATTAACAATTGAGCGGTAATTTGGGTATAAAGTGGTATTTATTTTCGTTGATCTGGGTATTATAAGATGTTTTTGGTTATTTAGGCTAGTTTAATTGCCCATAATTAGAAGCCAATTCTTTCAGTGATGCCTAGTCTCATCCTTGAGACTAAGCTCACTTAAGCTATAATAGTGTACATCCAATGGCCAATCCACAGCGCATTCAGAGCAGCAACAGTAGCAAGAATGTGATCGAATGTGATGAATTTGAGCACTTCTGTCACTTTGAAGATATCATCTTCCAAAATTACCACCCCGTGATCATGGCCAACAGCTAACGGAATAGCATCACACGTGATAGCCATAAATATCAGGCAAAAGACCATAGTTGCGGCCAAAGAGCTTCTAAACTTGAGTTTCATCATCTTTTTATGCTTAACCTGCTCACCTGAATCACAGACTAACAAGAAAGCACAGCAAGGTGACCCCCGGACATATACCTCATGCCTAAGGCGTTTTTCTGTCCAGAACCCGAGCGTATTTTAGCCTAATGGTACTCTTGATTTCTGTCAGTGGCAGGAAGCACAAGCACATGTGGAGCCATTGTGAGACCTTTGTACAAGTCTGGGGACTCTGTGGGGACTAAACTGATCTCCGCTCTATTATGATTCAAAGTCTCATGCACTATTTCAGGGCCAGTGAGGTTGAAGCACACCTCGTGTGCATCATAATCTTCAAAAGAGCACTTTAAGTTGCTTAGGCGTTGTGGCACTTTATCTTTGAAAAGCCATACAATACTTTTTTGTCTCTGGCGGTTGCGTTTGACCATCTTTGGTGACGATTCAGCCTACCTTTCGACAAAATGAGCCGAGGTCCGTACTTAACCATCCGAACACCACACCGGACTCCCACCTCAGTTGATTAAACCAATATTATCCTAGTATCATCTCCTGAGCTAGCCCTAGGCCTCAACTCCACCCAAAGTCCTCTCCAGAGTGTCACATGGTGAAGGGAGTCACTTAATGTCCGTCGATGCAGCGGAGATCAAGATTCTCCAGGCTTTCTTCGCCGTTGGCCTTGACGTCTTCTCGAAGGGGTGGTGCATAGTGTCCAGTCCTAATTAACATCCAGCACTGGCAAATGACGAGATATCTTCCTACCTGGCCATATCTCCAGGACTGGGCTTCAAGTTATAAGCGCATCCTTACCTCGACTCGCAGCAGATGATGCGTGGAAGCACACAGAACATTAATGCTTGTAGCGCAAGCGCCCTCACGCTCGCCACAGCTCCTTAGCACTCCAAATCTGTCAACTGAACATCCCAGGCTCTTAGCCGTGCCATTTCATATTATCTGGCCTCATATTATTTTCACCCCACGATCTCCACAGTGTGAACGGGCCGGTGATACAATTTTTCACGGCCAAACACGACCCACATCCCAAAATGGAAAAGCGCCCGATGCCGTCTGGGCTCATCGCCTGCTGCGGAGAGTGAAGTGCCCGTAAATTGTGCCGAAGTGGTTATACAGTGTGTGCTTAGGTCCTCGTACCATTGCGGTTCATTTTATGGGCCATGTCATGGGGGATTATTGGTCGTCTTTGCGGAGATCCGATTTCGTGACAGTGACTTCGTTTCCGACAACGATGTATAGTCCATTGGGGTATTTCAAATTACTTTGAGACCCTTGGCACGCCAGAAGTTGAGCTGCTTAACATGTAAGCTCGTTTCACAACAGCGACCATTCAATTATCGTAAAGATACCGCTATCCTAGGCAAACAGCACCACTCTCGTTATTATGAAACGGAGAGTCCGTAATACTGATGCCCTTGCAAGCGTCTGCGCATGCACGAGCCTTTGATTCCCCTGGAAACCGCGTATCCAAAAGCTCGTAGTGTAATTGATATGGATTTTATCTATGGGAGGCATGAAGTGAGGATATTCAAGTGAACTGGCGAGTATAAGAGCGAGCTGGTGGCAGTAGTGCACACAGTGGTAGTTTACTACGGAATCCCGAAACTAGTGTTGTTCATACCAAAAAGAAAGGATCCAAACAAGCTGCTGCGTGGCCATCACAGACAACCGTACATGTAGAGATTAGGGAAGCGTAGCCCCAACTAGCAGCAAGAAAGCGGCGTGGAATGCTTCAGCCAAAAGGGCATATCTTGCGGTTTCTGTGATCACCGGCTGGGTGCTTGATCGCCAGAGTCCAGATCAATTGTCTACACCGCCTTGGGGCTCGAGAAATAGGCTAATCTCATGGGGCCAACACTGTTAACGCATGGGGAAGTGCCCCCTATAATTCGCCCTAGAATCGGGTCTGGCTGGGCTGAGGGCGTGCCTAAGGTTAAGCTTCGAGGTGTTTAGTGGGCCAATTATGGAGAGACTGGGATGAGATGGGCCTAGTAGCACCGAAGTACGAGAATATTCATTTCGGGAAGCCTAGGGGCCGGAATTCTTGAGAAATTTCCAGATACTGAAGACCTATTATGCCCTATTAGGCGCACCATTGCCGTAGGCTATAAATATCAAAAGCGGGACTAGAAATGGCGCTTGTGTGCACAAGCCGGGGACTAATGGGACTAGCCCTGGGCTAGGCACGCGTTGCAAATCTTATAGATAAACACCTGACCTACAGTAAATTTGCTACTTTAATTTTTTGTTGGAGGTATATAGTGGAAATTGATGCATTATAATCTTAGCACTATTCCGTGTGTACCTATCTACTTTAAATCCTCTTTCCTCCTGCCAAACTCCCACAAACTCATCATATCCCCCGCCCATTTCCTACCCACTGCCGGCACTCTCCACTTTTCACCGGCGAGACTAATTATTCGCAGCCGCGCGCAGCCAAATAGGTGCGATCCTAGTCCCGCCCGATTGGAGAATAGTCTCCGGTGGAGACTAACGGGATCTCTAATGGTAATTTGTCGCTGAGGTGACAGCTGCGATAACCACACCAACAACACAACCTCACGCCAGGCGCAAAAGAAAAGCTTTTCTCGAGCTTCTTTCTTCTTTCTTAGGTATTTCTGATTCTGGTAAACCACAAGGTCTTCATATATCACTCAGTGCCCCCTCCATCAACTGGAAGTGTGCCATAGTCCCTAACACACCACAAGTTCACCACATCCACTACTCGGAGTCTCGGCCGGCCGATCTCTGTTGTCAGTTTGGCTTCTTCCCAGAGTCTCTCCACCACATTCCGTTCAGCGCTACATTTCGGCTCTTAAAGGCCAATTGAGTTGCTCTCTTTCCCATTCACACACACGAACACATACACGCACAGTCGCTCTCCACGATGAAGGTACCCGGCCTCGACCCATTACCACCCACTTCGAAGAAAGTGTGGAGGCTCAAGAAGTACACCAAGTCTTCCTCGGAGATTCAGCAGGAGCAGCAAGAGTATGCTAATCTTGAGTTCTCTCCAAAGAAGAGCACCAGAAGACCCAAGATCAAGCCTGGTGAGCAGCAAGAGTTCGTGTTTGTTGACCTCTCGCCCCGTAAGAAGGCCTCGTCCAAGGCCTCGGGCGTGGCCAGCACTAAAATCCCGACAATGGATACGGAATTCACAGCTCAAGGGGTTCCAATGCTGAGTTCTAGTCCCGAGATGACGACTGCTTCCTCGTCGGCCTCATCTTCTATCTCAGAGCAGGGCTCCCAGCCCTCCAGCAACAACAGCACTAAACGTCACAGTCTCTCTCGTCTCTTCAGGCTTTCTACGCAATCACAGCCACAGCTTCAGAAAGTTCAGCAAGAGGACAAACCACAGCTCATGGAGTCACCAGATTTTGAACCAATTGAGCACCGTGTTGCCCGTCCATCGCGCCCTTCTTTCTCCAGGGCTTCGTCACCAATGACCCAATCACAGCCTCAGATTCCACAGTTAAAGCGCACCCTTACACCTCAGTTGGTGATGACAGTGTCTTCGGATGGTAGAGCTATGCTACAGCCTTCATCTGCCTCGTCTTCAGCTACAGACTTGTTCTCGTTGCACAGCCATCACAACAGATCGCCGTCGCCGAAGCGTGAGGCCGAGTCTCCATTGGACGAGCTTTATGCTGACTCTTCCTCTGATGAGACCCAGCAGGACGCGTGTCGGGCCTTTGAGAGAGTTGTTAGACGCAAAAGAGCTAATACTGCCGGCTCTTCACACTCCCTAAGCCGGAATTTGTCGAGAACTCACTCTGTTTCGTCGTTGTCGAGCGTTTACATGAGCCGTCCAAGCGTTCCACACACCGTGAGCTCTAGCAGCATAAGCGGAGCTGGAAACGGAACTCCATTGAGAGCAGCAGTACTCAGACAAAGTACACCAGTTGAAGCTCGTCCACCACCAATGAACGAGCTGATGGGCTCCTTTTTTGACGAGGCTTCGAGGGAGCAGAGAAGACCAATGGGCCATCTTAGATCGCAAAAGAGTATCTCCACGCTGGGACCAGCGCTGGGAATGCCGGAATTGTGTGAGTTCGAAGATCCAGATATCACACTAACGAAGATACACGAGCAGAGTGGCGATGATACTCTGGGTGAGTTCTTTGATTTTAACGCGTTTGGAGACGAACAGTTCCAGCTACAGGATCTTTAGATACATAGACCACACAAAAAGTTATGCATGTTATGATTTCACTCAAGGATAGTCTTTATAAACTCAAAGCACTCATCTTCTGTCTTTTCAGGGTTATCCAGCTGCCATTTGAGAATCTCTGTCATGAGAGGTGCCATCCAAGGACCCGGCTTACGGTCAAGCTTCTTGGATACTGTTTTGCCATCGACGATTGGCTTCAAGGTGTGCACTTCCTGGAGTTGTTCCTTTTCTATGACATCCCACATGGCTTGGTATTTGCTAATAACATCAGTTTTGCCCTCGATAACCTCGTCCAGTAAGCTGAAAACAAATGCGAGCTTGTAGTTCCCGTCATAAGCTCTCAGAAGGAAACCGATTTCCGATCTCTTGTACTCCGGCAGCCTCGATACCACATCCTGGAACTGATCTTTGGTTGAAAGAACCTTTGCTACAAGTTCTGCTTCATTTTTAGACAACTTAAGTCCTTCACGGCCAATTGCTTCACTCGCAAACATCTCCTTGTTCTTCTTGTTGAAGACGACTTTGATGCCGGCCCATGGTCTCAGCACGGTGCAAATCCAGAATAAGCGTCTCAGCTCGCCTTCGGTGATGCTGTTGATCACTGAGCTCATCGGCTCATGGTGCTGGAACTCTTTGAGCTTTTCAATGGCGTTATAAGTTGCATTGTCAACCACCTGTTCCACTTCATTAATCATTCTCTCGTCATTGAACTTTCTGATGTCGCTCTCCAAGGTGCCGAACCCGAACACCACGCCAATGAGGTTGGCTTCACAAAGAAGCTCTAATCCTCTGGTAGCATCACTTTCTAGCGTTTTGGTGATTTCAACACCAATTCTTTCTCTGGAAATCTTATCAATGAGCGCCTGCTTAACCTCGTCGCCCTTCATGGCTTCGAAGGTGGTATTGTCCAATACAAAACCAAATCTGCTAGCGAATCTGATGAGTCTCAAAACTCTCAATGGGTCGTCCAAGAACGTCTTTTTAGGCTCCAGAGGCGTTCTTAAAACACCTTTCTCTAAATCTTGAAGTCCTCGTTGCGTAAAATCCTCCACTTTGTCCTGTTGGACGTTGTAGAACAGCGCGTTAAGCGTGGCATCTCTTCTCAAAGCGTCTTCTTCCGGAGTTCCAAATTCGATTTGTGGGATTCTGGAGTCCTCAGTGTACTCTTCGCTTCTCAAATTGACGAAATCAATGTCTAGTCCATACAATTTGGTGGTGGCCGTCTCCAAATGCTTGGACTTTTCAGGGTTCTTCTCAATGGTGTGGATGTGTCCTCCAGCGATGCCCTCATCCCCGTGCTCTTTCAGATACTGCACGAGCCCCTCTGCAAACTCCTGCCCGGACATCACGTTCACAGCAACATCAAGGTCATGAGACTGCTTTCCAAGAAGCTTATCACGGACCCAACCACCCGTGATACGAGGCTCCAGAGGCTCTTTGCTAGTTTCCTTCTGGTTGTAGAAAGCACTATACTCTTTAAGCAGATCAGTGACGTTCTTCTCCAGCGGAGAGAGCTGGATTTTCTTGTTCACGAGGTACGAGGTAGAGGAGGACATCTTACGTTTCATCAATTGTGCCACTCTATGCATTCCCTGGTTTTTCCTTTTGAACTGTTGCTTTAGATGTTATAAGCTGATGAGATGAGCTCTCATGAGTGCGCGACTGGAGAATTTGAAGCGCGAATTTTCTGTAAACATAGATATTTGTGTACATTAGGCCTTGATTTTGATTGATAATACGCCATTACTGGTGAATTGAGTGGTTTCGGTGTTGGTATTAGCTCATTTTCGAATTCAGTGAGTCAGATTTGCTATTAGATCCGTTAGCGCGCTGTTTTTTGCCTCCCCAATAAAGCGCTACATCCTAGCTCATCGCCACTATAAACATCAACACATCAAAACATCATCACACCAATGGCTGATAACAGCAAATATAAGTATGAGGAGATGTCCAACCAGGTCCTCCGACAGGACCGCAAGATGCTCAGCAACCGCTCTGACCCCCTGAGGGACGCAGCGGTCTCGATGCCGACCTCTTTGGCGGGTAAGATCTCCATGAAAGACATGGGATCTCGCTCTAATGAAGCCAAAGACGACGACGACGAGAGCAAATCGGTCGCACGAGCCGTTGCTGAGAAGATGAAGAAAAAGGCGAAGAGTGCTGCTTCTTCAACACGGCTCAACAATACCACTCTGTTGGATTCGGATATGGAAAACTTGAAGTACAATCCGAGAGATGCTGGTAGCACTGAAGCCTACGAAAAGCTGGTTTCTTGGGTTGGTGGAGTCCTTGGTGGCGATATCACACACTCGACTGTCCTTAGTGCCACAGATTTGGTGCTGGAGATTTTGAAAGATGATAAGCAGACAGACCACCAGAAGAGAAAGAACGTCGCAGAAGACCTTGGTGTGGAAGTATCTGAACCACAGTACAGCGTGGCCATCAAGCTTTCCGGTGCAATTACAGACTACGCTGACCAAACTCAGGAGGCTTCTGCTCCAGGCGAAGACGAAGACGTTGCACTGAACTTGGACGAAGAGGACGAAGATGAGGACGAAGAGACAGATAGTGATGATGACTTTGCGGGTCCTCGTCTTGACGACTTCGTAAGGCCTCCAGCTGACGAGGAAAGTGACGAAGATGATGGCCAAGAAGAAGTTATCACGTCAAAACTGAGCTCTAGATCTGCTCAGCTTATTGAGGTCTCAGATATAGATACTTTGTACTTGCAAAGAACAATTGCTTCAGCTATGCCTAAACTTGATGCTGTGGCCCTTCAGAGTATGACCTCCGAGGTTTATGATCTTCTTTCAAGTGATTTGAACGATAGAGAATTTGAACAGTCTCTTTTATCTCTTCTATCTGAATCTCCAGAGTTGGTGCAACTTTTAATTCCTAACAGATATACAATAGTGTGGGGTACTAAGCTTGCTAATGCTACCACCGATTCAGAAAGACAGCTAATTCAGCAGCAAATGGAATCCTCAGGACACAAACGCTCTCTTGAAGAGGAGTCTGATGGAAATGTTAAGAGACTCAAAACGTCCTCTTCATCGCAATCCACAGCACCAAAGGTAAGAACTCCAAAGATCGTCAACCTTGATGACCTTGTTTTTGACCAGGGTGCACATTTGATGACCACTACCAAAGTGAATCTTCCTAAGTCTTCCTTCAAGCGAAACAAGCCAAATTACGAAGAGATTCACATTCCAGCACCTGCACCACCAAAGGAAGAAGCTCAGCTCGTTCCGATCTCCGAGCTTCCAGAATGGGCACAGCCTGTTTTCCCTTCCAGCGAAACGGCCACCCTCAACAGAGTCCAATCGAAGGTATATCCAACAGCATTTCTTGATGATGAGAACATTCTTCTGTGTGCTCCAACTGGTGCTGGTAAGACTAACGTTGCTATGCTTACTGTTTTGCGTGCTATGTCCCACTATAGACGTGCTGACGGCTCCTTTGCACTCAATGACTTTAAGATCGTTTACATCGCTCCACTGAAGGCTCTGGTCCAAGAGCAGGTCCGTGAATTCTCGAGAAGATTGGGCCAATTTGGTGTCCAAGTCGAAGAACTCACAGGTGACTCCAACTTGACGAAGCAGCAGATCTCGGAGACCCAGATTCTCGTCACAACACCTGAGAAATGGGACGTTATCACACGCAAGAGCTCAGATACGAGTTACACAAACCTCGTATCTTTGGTGATTATCGATGAAATCCATTTGCTTCATGACGAGAGAGGACCAGTTCTTGAGAGTATTGTCGCTAGAACAATCAGAAATACAGAACAAACCTCTAAAGACGTGAGACTTGTGGGTCTTTCTGCTACTTTGCCGAACTACAAAGACGTTGCCAAATTCTTGCGCGTAAAGGACGACAGAGGTCTCTTCTACTTTGATGCCTCATACAGACCGTGTCCTTTGGCTCAACAGTTTATTGGCATTACCGAAAAGAACTCTTTCAAGAAGACTCAGTCCATGAATGAGGCCTGTTTTGATAAAATTCTGGAAGCTGCTGGAAAGCACCAGGTTATCGTATTTGTTCACTCCAGAAAGGACACCCAGAGAACAGCAAAATGGATAAGAGACAAGCTCTTAGAGGAAAAGAAGCTCAATCTGTTCCTCAAGTCCGACGCCGGTAACGTTGAGATCCTCAGACAAGAGTCAGAAGCTGTCCAGGATGATGGCCTCCGAGACCTGATACCTACCGGGTTTGCAATCCACCACGCTGGTTTGTCCAGGGGTGATAGATCTGCTTCAGAAGATCTCTTTGCCCAGGGTAAAGTCCAGGTTCTCGTTTCGACTGCTACCTTAGCATGGGGTGTTAACTTGCCAGCTCACACTGTTATCATCAAGGGAACTGAAGTCTATGCCCCGGATAAGGGTAACTGGACCCAGCTATCACCACAGGATATTCTCCAAATGCTCGGTAGAGCTGGTCGTCCTCGTTATGACGAGAGTGGTGAGGGTATTATCATCACGTCGCAGTCAGAGGTCCAGTATTACCTGGCTGTTTTAAACCAGCAGCTCCCGATTGAATCTCAGTTGATGAGCAAGTTAGCTGATAATTTGAACGCCGAGATTGTTCTTGGAACAGTGAAAAATCTTGAAGATGGTATCGAATGGTTGGGTTACTCGTACCTCTATGTCCGTATGTTGACATCGCCAGAGATTTACAGAGTTGGACCTGAATATGCTGGTGATACCACACTCAAGTGGAAGAGGGCTGATTTGATCCATTCTGCCCTCACGATCTTACATCAGAACAACCTCATTGTGTATGACGCATCCTCGGGAAGAATTCAGTCCACAGAACTCGGCCGAATCTCATCTCATTACTACATCAGCTACGACTCGATGTCCTTCTACAACAAGCAGCTGAAATCTCATTCCACGGTGATAGATGTTTTCAGAGTCTTCGCCTCATCTGCTGAGTTCAAGCTAATTCCTGTGAGACAAGAGGAAAGGATGGAGATCACCAAGCTTGTTGAACGTGCTCCAGTTCCCATTAAGGAAGATATCAACGACCCAAGGGCAAAGGCTAATGTCTTACTCCAATCCTACATCTCCAGACTCACGTTGGATGGATTTGCTTTGAATGCTGATATGGTATACATCACGCAGTCGGCTGGAAGATTGCTGAGAGCAATTTATGAGATTGTACTGAAGAAGCAGTGGGCAGGTTTAACTAAGCTCCTTCTTGATCTGTGTAAGATGGTGGATCGTCGTATGTGGCTTTCGAACTCTCCATTCAAGCAATTCCCTGGCTGTCCTCCAAAAATTGTGAAGAATACTGAGAGCTCAAACCTACCATGGTCCCATTACTTCAACTTGACAGATGCCAACGAAATGGCGCAAGCCATCCGTGATGATGGCCTCGCTAGAAGAGCTCTGGAGATGGTTTCGAAGTTCCCAAAGCTTGATATCGAGTGTGCTGTTCAGACTCTGACTCCAACTTTACTCAGATTTGAGCTCGATATCCTACCAGAATGGACTTGGGATCCGGCTGTCCACAACAACGCAGAGCAGTTCCTTCTCCTTGTTGAGGACACCAACGGCGAGAAGATCCTCTACAGCGACTCTTTCTTGGTAAGAAGATCCTATGTTAATGACCTTCATTTGCTTGACTTCACTGTGTCTGTCTCGTCTCCATTGCCCCCAAATTACTTCGTTACGTTGATCTCCGAGAAGTGGCTCCACTGTGAGTACAGAATTCCGGTCATGCTGAATTCTGTGAAGATTCCTAAGCAATTCCCAGCACCAAGAGAATGGATTGACCTTTCTGTTGTGCCAGCGTCGGATTTGAATGTCCCAGAGTTCACTGAGGCGCTGAATATCACACACTTCAACAAACTTCAGTCGCAAGTCCTTCATGCTGTTTACAACTCCAATGACAGTATCTTCGTTGGTGCTGTTAAGGGCTCTGGAAAGACCGTTCTCGCGGAGTTGGCTCTATTCAACCATTGGAAGCAAAACAAGGGCCGTGCTGTGTACATTGTACCAACTCAAGAGAAGATTGATGTTCTCCAGAAAGACTGGTCTGCTCGTTTCGGTGGTATCGCAGGAGGTAAGATTATCAGTAAGTTCACCAATGAATTGAGTGCCAACTTGAAGATTCTGGCTGAGAGTCATCTCGTTTTGGCTACACCTCGTCAATTTGATGTCGTTTCTCGTCGCTGGAAACAGAGAAGAAATGTCCAAGGTATTGAGCTATTCATCGTTGATGATGTACAGGCTCTTGGTAATGGCTCTGACGGCTCTGTTTACGAGAATATTATCTCCAGAATGAGATTCATGTCCACTCAATTGGAGTCTGGTCTGCGTATCGTTGCTCTTGGAACATCTCTTGCAAACGGCAGGGACTTCGGAGAGTGGATCGGGGCTCAGAAGGCTAACATCTACAACTACTCTTCCGTCGATAGGGTAAGACCTCTTGAGATCCATCTGCAGTCCTTTGCTATTGCTCATAACCCGTCAATGATACTGGCAATGACTAAGCCAGCATACCTTGCTGCCAAAAACGCCCCTGGCTCTTCGACACTGATCTTCGTTCCGTCTAGAACGCACTGTGTTGATATTGGATTGGAATTCTCAAGAATGGCGGAGTTGGATGGCCATAGTTTCCTGAACGCTGAGCTCGAGGACCTCGAGCCTCTGCTGAAGAAGGTGTCCGATGCTTCTCTACAAGATATGCTCTCCAAGGGTGTTGGTTTGTACTACAAGAACATGAGCTCTGTTGACAAGAAGATTGTTGAGAGACTCCAGGCCAGTGGTGCTTTGGGTGCCATTTTCGCCACGAGAGACACTGCAACTTACGCTTTGACTGCTAGTCTTGTGATTGTCCTCAGCACTCAATCTTACGAGGGAAAGGAGCACCGTTACGTTGATTATACAATTACTGAGGTTTTGGAGATGATCGGGTGTTCTAAGGGAGAAGAAGGCGAGCCCGATAAGGCTCTGGTCTTTACAACAGCTTCCAAGAAGGAATACTATAGAAAGTTCCTAAACGAGTCGTTGCCAATGGAGAGTTTCCTCAACTTCTCTCTTCCGGACGCTTTTGTTAATGAGATCAGCACCGGTTTGATTAAGTCGAGACAGGATTGTATTGACTGGCTGACCTACTCCTATTTCTACAGAAGACTCCAGGCAAACCCAAGTTTCTACGGTGTGAAGGACGTTTCTCATGTTGGTATGTCTGCCTATTTGACTACGCTGGTGGAGGAGACCCTTGACGAGCTTTCAAAGGCTAAGCTGATTGAGCTTAACGACGATGATGATGAAGAAGAAGACGAAAACGAGGATGATGAAGACGACGAGATCACACCATTGGACGGTGCTTTCGTGGCTGCCTACTACAACACCTCGTTCTCTACAATGAAGACGTTCGTTGGATCACTTACAAAGAAGTCCAAACTGAAATCAATCTTGGAAATCGTCACCTCTTCTTACGAATTCGACTCTCTGCCTATCCGCAAGAACGAGTCCGCTATCCTCAACAAGATCTACAACCGTGTTCCTGTGAAGTCGTCCCGTACCGACATCTCTGCTGAATCTCCGTCTTTCAAGGCTTTGGTGTTGCTTCAGGCCCACTTTTCCCGTATGAACTTGCCACCCGACTTGGCATCTGACCAGAAGATCATCTTGGAGAAGGTCTTGAACCTGCTGTACACCTCGGTCGACCTTTTATCGAGCGAGGGCTACCTTAATGCCACATACGCAATGGACTTGTGCCAAATGGTTGTTCAGGCAACCTGGGACACTGAGAGTCCTCTGAAACAAATTCCATACGTCGATGCTGATGTTCTGCAAAGAGCAGAGGAACACAACGTGAAGTCTGTGTTTGATTTGCTGGAATTAGAGGATGACGAGAGAAACGAAGTGTTGCAAATGTCTGAAAGAAAGCTTCAAAGCGTTGCAAACTTCGTTAACGACTATCCAAACGTTGAAATCACCTTTGATTCTCCACCAGCTGACGTTGTTTCTAACGAGCCATCAACCATCGCGTTGACACTGACTCGTGATGACGTTCCGGAAGACCTTACGGTGAAATCTTCCTACTATCCATTCGCACACACAGAGTCATGGTGGGTTATCATTGGTGATAACTCCAAAAGACAGCTTTACGGCATTAAAAAGGTTGTGCTCAATAAGGAGGAGAATAATGTCAACCTCGAGTTCACTGTTCCTACTGCTGGCCACCATTCGCTCTCTGTTTGGTGCGTCTGTGACTCCTTCATCGACTGCGATAAGGAAATTACTCTAGAACTGGACGTCGAGCAGGGAGAGGAGAGCGATGATGAATAGAACTGCTAATGACTGTGTTATATGATGAAAAAGTGTAGGTAACCATAGCAACGGCTTACGTAATTTTCGCGAAATTCAGGCGCGAAGCTCCGACGCGTTTTGGATCAACAGTCTCCAAAAAAGGACACGAAAAGTTTTTTGAAGCAACAACAGCACAAACTCGACAGCCCTCTAGAAGACAAGATGATCCGCAACGTTGTTTTGTTGTTCGCCGTTGCCCTTATGGGCTGCCTTGTCCAGGCGCACAACGTCCTCCTTCCAGCCAATGGCAAGGTGTGTTTCTTCGAGGAGATCAAAAAGAACGACGAGCTTGCCGTGAGTTTCCAGTTCGGCAACAGAGACTCGCGTTCCAGCGAGCAGCTCAAGGGTGACTTCTGGGTGTCGTCTCCTTCTGGCAGAGTTATGGCCACTGAGAGAGACCAGTCGCACGGCGACGTCAAGGTGAGAGCTACCGAGAAGGGTAAGCACACCTACTGCTTCTCCAACGAGAAGTCCTCTATCGACACCAAAGACGTGTCCTTCAACATCCACGGCGTCGTCTACGTCGATGTCAACGATCCAGAGAACGATTCGCTCGATGGTGCTGTGAGAAGACTCACCATTCTTACCCAGGAGGTCAAGAACGAGCAGAGCTACATTGTTGTGCGTGAGAGAACCCACAGAAACACTGCTGAGTCCACCAACTCTCGTGTGAAATGGTGGTCTATTTTCCAGCTTCTTATTGTCGGTGGTAACTCCATTTTCCAGATCTACTACCTCAAGAGATTCTTCGAAGTGAAGACCATTGTCTAAGCGAGTGATTCCCGCTGCTTTCCACTGATACGCACCATAATGACCCTTCTGCTCAGTAGGCATGTCTTCTGTATAAAATGACACAGATATGAGGCCTTTTGCTCGAGATAAAAGCGAATATCGTAGTTGTAAATTGAGTGTGATGTGAAATAAAAAGTCTCGGGTGTGTGGTAAATAAGCCTCTTCGCGAATGCTCTAAAGCTATATTTTGCTGTGTTGATTACTTCTGTGGATGTATCTCGAGAGACGCTAAACCACAGCGCTTGGCTTAATTGGGTAGTTTGAGGGCTTTTGAAGCAGATTTTTGGATTCTCTGGTACTTTGTCAATACACTGCTTTTTTCAAAATCTTTAAAACTCCACCATAGCGCCCACAGCCTCAAACATCAACACATCACGTCACATCAGCCATAATGAAGTTCTATATCGATGATTTACCCGTTCTTTTCCCATATCCAAGAATATATCCAGAACAATATGCATACATGTCCGATATAAAGAAGACGCTGGACGTCGGTGGCAATAGTATCCTTGAAATGCCCTCGGGAACAGGCAAAACCGTGTCGTTGCTCTCGCTAACGGTGGCGTACCAGATGCACTACCAAGAGCACCGTAAGATCGTCTATTGTTCTCGTACCATGTCAGAGATTGAGAAGGCTCTGATTGAGCTACATAATCTTATGGATTATCGTGCAAAAGAGCTCGGATATGTTGAGGACTTCCGAGGTTTGGGGTTAACATCGAGAAAGAACTTGTGTCTCCATCCAACAGTCAGCAAAGAGAAGAAAGGATCGCTTGTTGATGAGAAATGCAGAAGAATGACGAACGGACTGGCGAAGACGAAGCTTAGAGAAGGTGATGAATCACAGCAATTGTGTGATTTCCACGAGAATCTGTATGAAATGGAGCCTGATAACCTAGTACCTCCAGGAGTGTACTCTTTTGAAGGTCTCACGAACTATTGTAAAGACCAGAAGACTTGTCCGTATTTCACGGTCCGTCGTATGATTCCCTTCTGCAATATCATCATTTACTCTTATCATTATCTTCTTGACCCAAAGATCTCCGAAAGAGTGTCACAAGAGCTCTCAAAAGACGCCATCATCATCTTTGACGAAGCGCACAACATCGACAACGTTTGCATCGAGTCTCTGTCAATTGACATCACAAGCGATATGCTGAAGAAGGCGTCAAAAGGTGCTTCTACGCTTAATCAGAGAATAGCAGACGTGAAGAAGACAGATGCCAAAAAATTGCAAGATGAGTACGAGAAACTGGTGCAGGGACTGAGTGCTTCAGAGATCATCAACAACGAGCAACAGCTGCTCGAAACACCGGTTTTATCCGCAGATCTGCTTAAAGAGGCAGTTCCTGGTAACATCAGAAGAGCAGAACACTTTGTTGCTTTCATCAAGAGATTCATTGAGTATCTTAAAACGAGAATGAAAGTGCTTCATGTTATCTCGGAAACCCCAATTTCCTTCCTTCAGCACTTGAAACAGCTGACATTCATCGAGAAGAAACCACTCAGATTCTGCTCAGAAAGACTGTCGTTGTTGGTGAGAACGCTTGAGATCACAGACGTTGAAGAATACGCTGCTTTGAAGGACGTTGCTACGTTTGCCACGCTGATATCTACGTATGAACAAGGATTCCAGCTGATTCTCGAGCCTTATGAAACTGAGGGTGCAACGGTGCCGAATCCAATCCTCAGGTTCACTTGTCTTGATGCTTCTATTGCCATTAAGCCAATCTTTGACAAGTTCCATGCTGTTATTATCACATCTGGTACCATTTCTCCATTGGACATGTACCCACGAATGCTCAACTTCTCTACCATCATCCAGGAGTCCTACACCATGACATTAGCTAAGAAATCTTTCCTTCCGTTGATTGTGACTAAAGGATCGGATCAGGTTGCCATTTCTTCGAGATTTGAGATCAGAAACGACCCAAGTATCGTGAGAAACTACGGTTCTTTGCTGATTGAATTCGCCAAGATAACGCCAGACGGAATGGTCGTCTTCTTCCCTTCGTATCTCTACATGGAGAGTATCATTTCTATGTGGCAAAACATGGGTATTTTGGACGAGGTGTGGAAATATAAGCTTATTCTTGTGGAAACACCAGATGCTCAGGAAACTGCACTTGCTTTGGAAACCTATAGAACAGCATGTTCTAATGGTAGAGGTGCTGTTTTGCTCTCCGTTGCTCGTGGAAAAGTCTCTGAAGGTATCGATTTTGATCACCAATACGGCCGTACTGTGCTGATGATCGGTATTCCATTCCAATATACTGAATCGAGAATCCTTAAGGCTCGTTTGGAGTTCCTTCGTGACCATTTCCAAATTAAAGAGAACGATTTCCTCTCTTTCGACGCCATGAGACACGCTGCTCAATGCCTGGGACGTGTTCTTAGAGGAAAAGACGATTACGGTGTAATGGTTCTTGCTGATAGAAGATTCGGAAGAAAGAAGAACCAACTGCCGAAGTGGATCGCTCAAGGATTGAGTGATGCTGATACCAACTTATCTACGGATATGGCCATCGCCAACGCTAAGCAGTTCATGAGAACAATGGCGCAACCAACGGATCCAAAGGACCAAGAAGGCGTTTCCATCTGGGATTTACAGCAATTGCAAGCGTTCCAAAGTGAACAACAGAGCCATAGAGACATCCAAATGGTGGACGAAGACGGAGACCAGCCAATGCTCACTCACGAAGAGGAAATGGAGCTCGCTAACCTCTAATACCTACAAAGCACTAACAAAATACATGCCATTCATTAACACCATGCACCATTTTTAGCGAGTTTTTTTGTGTTTGTCGTTATACGCTTATTTTCTTCTGAAAGAACAACCCTCAGTGACTCTGGCCTTACCACCGGTTGGCTGGGTAAGAACAGTGGCACAGGAGTCACAGGTGACAGCAGTCTGGGCGTGAGAGAACACAGTGGTGATGTTCAAACAACCTGGGCACTTGACGTCCATGAAGAAGGATCTTGGGGACTGGACGAGGGTCTTAAGCTTGTGCTGCTTAGCCTCAGAGGCGGCAGTTGGGTGCAACAAATCCTGAACCAAAACCTGTTGATTTGTTAGTATATGTTGGATATTAGTGTTTGATGAGAGTGTAATGAAAATGGCGTGTTTTGGCGTTCAATTTGTGCGTTTCCAGGCCGTTTAAATGATGATATAACACTGAATACCTGCCGTGAAGCGTCCTATGGCTGTTCCCTATCATCTCACATAGTGAACCACCTTAAGCACTAATATTCACTTCGAGGTCTCCAGAGTTATACCATTAGAATCTCCTTTGTCTGCTGATTCTGAATATCCACTTTTCTCCATGCCTTTACATATTAATTTGTGCTGTTTCGTCGTGTTCAAGTTATGCTGATTTTTGCCTCCCTCAACTCCTTCACTATAATTGTCTTGTGACTCTCCATTTTGACCATTATTTGACGGATTTTGACGTGGAAAATTACACCAAACGATTCCTTAACACTGCCTTATTTCATCTGCGCTCTCAAACGGTGTAAAAGACGTACCATTGTTGTTGTCTTTAGTGGTGA
This sequence comes from Petasospora stauntonica, assembly GCA_030558335.1. Classification (NCBI taxonomy): domain Eukaryota; kingdom Fungi; phylum Ascomycota; class Saccharomycetes; order Phaffomycetales; family Wickerhamomycetaceae; genus Petasospora; species Petasospora stauntonica. Next base: position 256,807 of record JAJMSG010000003.1, read on the forward strand.
TTCAAACTCCAAAAGAAACCTTCAACGCTCAGATTTACGCTCAACCTTTCGGCCAATTTTTCACTTTTTTTTGCGCGACCTTGAGCTCTGAAAAACTCAATAAACACCCCAATACGGAAACTATCTACATGGGGCTGAGATGAGATGGTAAGAGCAGCATTTCGCGCTTATTCCCCGATGAAGAGTTCCGGTGGCGCGTAGCACCGGAAATGGTTCGCAAAAGAAGCAGTCACATGTGGTGTCTGGGTGTTTCACTTATGGTCGGGGCACTCACATATACCGATAAGGTATATGACGAGTTCAATTGTTCGTTGTTTATTTAGATTGGGCTGTGAATTTTGCTAAGCTGATAGTTTTTTGGGTTCAATATATTTATTTGGTGTGTATTGTTGAGTTTTTCTAGATTTTAGCCCACTTTGCGTGCTTCCAGGCTATGATCTTCTAAATTTATCCGGGGTAAAACTCATAGAGACCACACTACGGCTTAAAGATGTCCCCTACTGAAGCGTTAAAATAAGGCATAGATATAATAAAGTATAGCGTATAAGTATAATAAGTAAAATATATAAAGTCCAACATCAAAATCTCACACAATCAAAGATGAACAAACAGACAAACACACACAGCGACCGTAGAGGACTCTCCACAACAAACACACAATTCATGGCCAGATACCAACACTCCGTACTCCTCTCACCATCTAAACACAATATATAAATCTTCAGGCAATCCTTTCGAAAAAGACGACAAAAACCGACTCCCCCACAAAATAAACAATGATGATGAACAAGCGAGATCAAGATCCAATCAGCCCCTGATGACATCAGAGACAGATAAGCAATCTGTCAGCTTTTACAAAGTTCATATCAAAATATTATATACAAGAGAATCGATCTCTGCCCCCCAAAGTATAAAGAATGGCTCAGAACTAACTATGGACCACTCAGACGTAATCGTTTAGTCTAAATACTGTTGTTGTATGTTTATTAAGCAAACACTCATTTCAGGCGTTCTCATAACGCAATAGTGTACAATTGGGCAACTCCCCTCCTCTCCAGCTCCTCAATCAAACGTTCAATCAAAACAAACAAACCAAAAGGAAAACGGAAAATTCAAAAAAGTGATTGATAGCTCAAGTAGTGTATCTGCTGTGTTGTGTGTTGTATGCATTGTGTGCTAGCAAAAAACCCAGGTTTGGTGCTCGTAAATGTGTATGTGTGTAGTGTTCATTCGTGATGTAGCAAGACAGATGATGTGATAGCGACAAGTCTCAACAAAAAAAGGTAAAAGGTAAAGGAAGAAAAGAGAAAATCCCAAGATCATAAAGAGTAAGATAACACTTCAATTCGTAGTATACAAAAGAATAAAAGGAAGAATGAAAGATCATGACGGGATGTAGTGGTCATTCGTGCAGAATCAGAAAGTAGAGGAATCCACTCACTTTGTGGCCTTCTTCTGTTTTCTTGGAGGAGTCATTGTTCTGTTTTGACTGACCGAGTTGTAGTTGTACTTTGGCTTCTTTTCAGCTGGCTTCAAGATCTGGAATGAGCACAACAAGCTCTCGTCCACGCTCATCATGGCACCGGCGTTGTCGAATTCACCACAGTAATTTGGAGCACTGAACAAAGTCACCAGCTGTCTCTTGCTGAAGAATTCGTAACCATCTTCCACAACCTGGTGAGCTCTGCAGATCAAGTCCATATCGTGTTTCTGTAGGAATCTCGACACCACGTCTGGGCCAAAGGTGAAGGAAACACCACGGTCGTTCTCACTCCAGCCTGTGATATCTTTATCTGGGTCGGACCAGAGCAAATCACAGAGCAAACCAACGTCCGGGATATCTGTAGGTCTCATAACACGTCTAATCTGGTCCATGGAGTTCAAGTCAGGGGACAAACCACCGTGCATGGTGAAGATCTTCTCGTCAATGATAGCAGCAATAGGTAGACAGTTGAAACAATCTGTGAAGGTCTTCCATAGCTTGATGTTGTATCTTCTCTTACACTCGTCGTAGAAGCCGTAGATTCTGTTGATAGATGCGCACTCGTGGTTTCCTCTGAGGATGAAGAAGTTCTCCGGGTACTTGATCTTGTACGCCAACAAGAGGCAGATTGTCTCCAAGGACTGCTTTCCTCTGTCAACGTAGTCACCCAAAAACAAGTAGTTGGACTCTGGCGGGAACCCACCGTACTCAAACAATCGAAGCAAGTCGTAGTACTGGCCGTGGATATCACCACAGATCTTAATTGGTGCCTCCAACTCGAGCAAAATCGGCTGCTGGATGAAGATCTCGCGCGCCTTCTTACAAAGGAAACGGATCTCAAACTCCTCTAGCTGTACCAGCTGGCCCGGGCGAGAGCCTCTTACCTCCAGGAGTCTGTCGACGATGGAGTCGAGGTCAGCTTCTGGTTCTTCAGCCATTGTTGTTGTTATCTTTGTGTGTGTGTGGTTGTTGAGCGCGACGGAGGCGAGGCGAGGGCGGCTATGGAGCGCTTGTGGGTGTGAGTGGGGGCAAGACACAGGACTCAGCGGGCGGCAACTGGGCGGTTTGCGTGAGCTGGTTGATGTGCTGTTCAGAAAGATCTCCTCGAAATTTGGAGCCTCTACGAACGCGTTTGTGAAGGGTTTGGTGGACGTGAAGTTGCCTTGTTGTTGTTGTCGCATGGCAAAATTCCGAAGGGGGGCAACGTTTTTTTCTGGGAGCGAGCCATTTTCGCGGTGGTGCCAATTTTTTGGCCGAAAGGGGAAATCGGGTGAGGGTTTTTTCGCGAAAAAGCGAAAGAGCGGGGGTTACCCGGCTCACGTGTTGTAGGGGCAGCACTGTTAACTATGGGGTTTACTATCGAGGTCTTATCTTTAATTGATTGTGGGGGTAATTAACAGGCTTTTATGACAACACCGTTTAAGAATTTATACCATTTAAGGAAGGTTTCTTCCTCAAGTTCCAAACCGTGTGCTTTTTGCTACAAACCGACGGTTTCTGTTCTTATCACCAGCGATGGATCGAGTGACTTCTTTTACACTTGCGATGTTCATCTTTTAGACCGTTCTTTTGCGACTCCGATTCATTCTCAAGAGTATTTAGATGCTAAGGCAAAGAAAGAGGCACTTGATAAGGAGATTAAGGTCGTTCAGCAGCGATGGGATGAGAAAAACCGGTATTCTGGCTGGGAGAAGATCGTGAGTTATACAAAGTGGAGTAAAGGATCTGACGATAAGAAAGGGGAGGAAAACAAGGCAAATACGCCCGAAGAACAGCAAAAGGGAGACCAAAAGAAACTCAAAGATTTGTCATCACAGCAGTCGGATCTCGATGCAATTCTAGCGAAACAACCGAGGGTTTATGAACTAAATAATGACATCTTTAGGATTCGCTTAGAGAAGAAGAAACCAAAACCACCAGTCGACACAACAGGAGTTAAAGATCTATCAATGTTTCCCTCCGTACCGAACGCACCACCTTCCTAGAACTACATTAAATAAAGAATATGTGTATGTTCATGAGTACACATATCTGTATGCATCGTAATTTGTAGGTCTCGCGGACCGTGTCATGTCAATAATCATCAAAACATCTGGGAATAGCTTAATTGGTATCCCTTTTCAGCAATCCAACAGTGATACTGCTCGATCTTCCTCTTTGTTGTTCGCCATTAGCATTTTGCTGGTGGTTGTGGTGCTGGATACCATTGACTCTGTGGTAATGGTTAGAGTAGTCCTGCGACAAAGGATGTGGTTGTAAGTGAGCATTAGAGCTTGCAATTGGAGTCTTTGGTGCATTGTGTGATAATGGAGATGAAATTCTCTCTGCTCTCATCACAGGACGTTTGAAAGAAAGGGTTAACTCTCCATCTGAATCATCAGAGTCTTCCTCATCTTCCTCATGTGAAATCGACTCAATAGGATCTGCTGAACGCCGTCTCTGCAACATGTGCATTTTGTGGCTATGGTCGAACACCATTCCTGTTTCATTAAACACCTCAGCCTCATCGTCCGTAGACTCTGCAAAGATAACCTCAGGCCCAGAATGGCCAGAGTCAGAATCAGAGTCGGAGTTCTCAAAGAAGCTGTACTTCGGAGCTCCACGTGTAGGAGGTGTTCCGGATGATTTGGAGAGTCTCTTGGCCAATGGCTCAGGAGCATTGCCTCCAAGATCCTGAACAAGGTAAGATGGAACTGACAATTCAGAAAGACGGTCACTGCCATCGTCATACTCTCTAAACTCTTCTTCTTCGCCATCAGACTCAGAATCATCGTTCAAGCAGAACGTAGGTATCTGGTGTGGTAATGGTGAAACGTGAGGTGCAACTGCGTCGTCAGTCTTCTTTTCCACAGTTTTGTTCAACTCGAAGTCACGCATCTTAGAGAATACGCTCGATTGACCGGTGCCAGGTGGTGGACCTCTCGAAGATGGAACACCGGAGTAAGCATAAGATGGAGCATAACTGTCCAAATAAACAGAGTCCAGAGATGCGAAACTGGCATTTACTGGTAACGAAACCAACTGAGTTCCTCTCGAAACTGACGAGTCATTAGAGAAGGATCCGGAGTTTCCAGTAGACATTGCAGTGGCATTCAGTGAGGTGCTTGATCTTCTCTTATCGTCATCAATGAAGATGTTGCTCAAGGAATTCAACGCCGAACCATTGTTCAAGAACAAATCACCTTCAACATTAGCGTGAGTTTCACTTGGGTAGTCCCCTGACTTGACACGACGATGACAAGAAGTTGAATTGCAAGTTATAGGATCATCGAGAAGTGGAGATGGTAGAGGATCAGTGTGAACAACAGGCTTTTTGGCATCTGTTGATTGGAATCCAGCAAACTTCAAGGCCCTGGCGAATCCTTTACGAAGCTTTCCACCAAGACCAGTCACAGCAACTTGAACTTCTTCCTTGGATACATCGATCTTACACTCGCAAGACTTCTGTTCCATGGTGTATGTATGAGCGTCCTGTTCTGTGAGGTCCCTCAAAGTCAACGGATGTGTCTTGATCTCCTTGATTTTTAGTCGTTTCTGAGGGTCTTTGTCCAAGATCTTGGTGATAAGATCTATAGCGTTCTCCTTATCCACTTGGGTGAAATCTTCACCAAATGTATCAGGGAACTCGAGCTCCTTCGAGTAAATGACGTTAAACAACTCAAACTCGTTTGTAGCCCAGAATGGAAGTTTCCCGAAGAGGAAGCAATATAGCGTAACACCTAAAGCCCAGATATCAATCTTGTAGTTGATCTTAGGGTGGTCTTCGTCGTCACTAGGACAGCATAGCTCAGGCGCAAGGAATGCGGGCGTACCTGCTGTCTTAGCCAATTCAAACTCGTCCTGTTGCTCACCAGACTTCAAAGATGAAGCGAATGAAACACCAAAGTCTGAAATCTTCACGGAGCCATCACGATCAATGAGTAAATTGGCTGGTTTGATGTCTCTGTGCACGATTCCTTGGTAATGGAGATATTCCAAGCCTAAAAGGACGTCTCTGAAGACCTCCATCGACTCTTTTAGAGTCATCATTGGAACATCCTTCGCCTTTTGCCATTTGACCTCACCTTTCTCCAAGTACTCAAGAACAAGGTAAATTTTTCTGGAATTGGAATCATCCATCACTTCTTTCAACTGGACCACATTAGGATGGTTAATCTTCTTCATAATAGCGATCTCACGTCTAATTTTCTCCTCGTGTGACGAGCCTGGTCTAAATGCCTTTCTTGGACCTTTTCGATCCACAATCTTAATCGCAACCAGCTCATCTGTTTCCAAATGTTTAGCCAGCTTCACTTTTCCGTGTTCACCACGGCCAATCTCTTTAACGATCTCGTAAGAGTTGAGCATCTTCTTCCTCGATACAGGGTCATAGCCCAGAGACACGGTGTTTGACTCCTTCACAGACGGTGATGAGTGCACATGGTGAGGGTTATGAGTATGCAGTCTTCTAGCCTCGGTCTGCGAGCCTGTGGAGTCGTTCAGCGGAGACTTGGTCATCGGTATGCTGTTCTCACTAGGACGCTTCTTGCCCTGGAGCACTGCAAGCAGTGATGCTGTTGAAGATCTTCTTCCCGATGTATCAGCGTGTGTTGTAGCTCTTCTCGGCAGAACACCCGCCGTCGTCGTCGTTCCTGTCAAAGCACCAAACATTGCCTTCTGATGCGATGGATGAATGATCTTATTCTGCTGCTGGCGCTCCACAAGCGACGCTAACGAGTCCGTCGACGAGTACGGTGACTCTGCGATGGTGAAGTTGTTATAGAGCTTCGGTGACAACGGCGGCGAATCGATCGTTCTGTGGAGCATCTCGCTCACTCGTGAAAGTCTCTTGCCGTTTCCAGCACTCACTGAGTTCGAAGGTGTCGTCCTAGTTGTCGTTGCATTGGAGTTGGAAGAGAATTGCTCCCCATCATGCTCGTCCGTTGTAGTCATCGCCGTTGTGCTGGCGCTATGGCCCCGAGAATGGTGCAAATTGGAGGAGACCGACGTTTCTCCTGACGATGAAGGTGATGTAGTAGCACTCTTAAGATGATAGTCTCGTGGAATTTGGCTCTCTTCTAAGCTTGTTTGTATCGTAGAGCTTTGCACATGCTCGTCAAAAACTTGAGCTGGCGAAAGCGTCGCCTTCTGCGGCAACTGGCCCCAGTGTGCGTGGCGGCTTTCGTCCATAGTGTCTTCAGCCTTTAATCTTCACTCTGTGCAAGTTTGGTTCTATCCGCCGTGGTGGTTATCAAGATATTGGCGTAGTTGTGTGGAGAATCGCTCTCTCAAACTCGTGAGCAACAGCCGTCGTGAAACCGCGCTCGGCCCCAAGTTTATTATGACAGGTGCGAGTGGCGCAATTTTGCGGAGAGAGGGCTTCCAGGGGCAATGCTGGGGGCTTTATCTGAACAAATAGATTGCTCGAATTATAGTTAGGAGGCACTACATGAATGGTGTGAGTTTTATTGTTTAGAGATAGAATTGTTTTAGATAAATAGGAGTCAACACACCGCCCCTTCCGAGAGATCCGCACCGACCGTTGAGCTACAAATGTCTTGCGTTATGTGTGATCCTTCGATCGATGCAAGCGCCTGGGGTGGATCAGTTTCGGGGGAAGTTGCGGTTTTGGGGAGACAAAGGGGGTTCTGAGTTGTTGAGTGAGTTAAGATTGCTCATGTGGCACATCAATTGAACATTTGAAAGTCATTTTTGCCCAGAAATCGCTTCTAGATCAAGTATAAAAAAAACAAGACCACGTGACTCACCCACAGTTTCAAACTTTAGTATTGATCTCAACACCCGAACACCACATTTATATATTTGTTAGGGGCACTATGTGAGGGCAACCTCCGTGGGGTTTTCCACTGCCATTCCATCGTGTGACAATTTCCCAAAGCGGAAATCACCTTTGTTTACATTTCCACATCTAAGATGATGAGCCCTGATGCTGTTTCCCCTTTCCGTCCCTGCGTTCGAAGCGTCCCCGGCTGTCATATGTGCTTTTACTTGAGACTTTGATCTTCTTCTCTACCTCACATGGGGCCAAAGATCAGCACAAAAGGGGATAATAATTTGCGCAATAATGAAGGCTTTAAGTACGCTGTTGGTGCTTAGTAGCATAGCGCACGCCTATTGGGACACCTTACTATCACCGAGCACTAGCACCGCCTTCCTGAGGCTTTCAAACGATGATATTCTTCAAATTGACTATTCAAAAGGTTTGGATGGTGGATCCACGATATCGACGAGTGATATGATCGATACTCCTATAAATGGCAACTATTCGCTAGCCTCAGCAGATGGTGAGCTTTATGCTTTCTATCAGGGCTCTGATACGATGGTGATACAGCACCTCAAAGACGGGGAATGGGAAGATTTTGAGTATAACACCACCCTGAGTTCCAATTCCTCTAAATATTTCGACGATTCCACGCTAATGACGTCCTACGACCAGGTCTCTGGCAAGCAGGTTATTTACATCTACGGTGGGCGCCAAGACGACTCTATCACCAACAGATTGCTTGAATTCAACCCAGATCAGAAGACACTCCAAACAGTGATGACTTCAGTGGCTCCTACGTCGTTTTACGGAGCCTCTAGCGCTATTTTGGACGCTAACTCAAACGCTAACATCGTCATCGGCGGCAAAGCTTCCTCTGGCTGGGTAAGCATGTTCCAGATTGCTATTTGGGAATATGGCTCCTGGTCGTTCAAGACTGTCTCCCAACCCAACAAAATGAGTGTTAATTCACGTATTAATGCTCTTGTTATCCCCGTTTTTGAAACTGTTGATAGTTCCAACGTTGAGAGTGTTGTTGTTTTGGGCGGCACGCTGGGGCCAAGCCAAGCAAGCCCTTACGTTTTGACTCTCAACATGACAAGCAACTGGGTGTGGCAGAATATGACATCCGTTGGTGATTTCAGTGTGAATGACTGTCTTGGTGCTGTGATATTGGAGGAAACTCTTGTTTCTATTGGGAGCGGCGGCAGTAAGAGAGATGGGTCTGGTTATACGATGGATTTGTACAATGTTGAGACGTTTGAGAGCGTTGATACGTTTGTTTTGAGCTCTTCGTCTTTGTCTTCTTCTTCGTCTTTGTCTTCATCATACTCACACTCGCACGTGTCTCATGCTTCTTCCTCATCTTTATCACAGAGCTCCAAAGCCACACAATCAACTGCATCATCATCACCAATACCCACAACATCCACACATCACTCAAACAAAACAATAATAGCGGTTGCCACTGTGGTTCCTTTGGTTTCCATCATCGCCATCGCCATCGGCTGTTTCTTCCTTTGGAGAAGATTCAGACCTTCGTATGGTGACAATGACACTGACAGTGATAACACGGAGTACTCTGATGAGTGTTTAAAGGCTATCTCTTCCTATGATCAAGCCAGCATTTCCTCGTGGAACGCCAAAAGAGACGAGTTTAGAAGACAGTTCACCGACACGCCTCCTAAGAACAGAAACAAGTCAATTGATTTCACGTTTGAGGGCCCAACGCCTACATCTCCATCATCGCAGAACGCTTCTCCACAGAGGCCAACAAATGGAATGCTTCAAACGGGGTCTACTCTTCAGAAACTCACCAAGGTTTACAAGCCTTATACCCATCACAACTCGTCGGTAACAACTCACCATCTGCGTACCCGAACCTCAGGCCCATTTGCAGAACCAGAGGACTACGCTGACAGACAGGAATTATCACCAATGTCACAATCAAATAAGAGTCACATCAGCGTTCTTTCGATGCCACGGTCACATGATGATGAAGAGCAGCAGATTGATGAGTTCCTCAGCAGGAGAGATGTCCAGGTGCTTGTTTCGTCAAAGAGAAGATCTAAGCTTAGAATCACCAACCCAGACGTTGAGCTGAGAGAGCCTTTGCACGTGACTTTGGAAGAGCACTTAGATGATATGAAACACGAAGTTGTAAGCTCAACTGATAGTGGAAGCACTCTTTCCGTTGGAGAGACTGATCTGGACCTGGACTTTGCTCAAGAGGACTCTGAGTACTTCAGAGATGTTCTTAGGGCATTTGACGATGATGGTGTTACTCCAAATGGCAGTAGAAGTGATTTTGACGTTTGAAATGTTATGGAATTGAATGAATGTATTATACGGAGTTTTGGTAGATCGCGTAAACAATAACGCGTTTTCTCTTTTGGATGTAACATAAACAATAAATTATATGTTCATAACGGAAAAAAGGCCAATGACACAGCTTATAAACTTGCCATGCAATGAGTCGTCATTTAGGTCTCAGGACGTGTACGAATTGTTCCATATTCAGCGAATCTTACGCCGTGGAGAAGAGTGTAATCCATCTCTGACTTCCCCTGTTATTCCACAGGGATACAACCCTCTGGGGCTCTCACACTTTGTTATGGAGCACCAGGGATGTCCAGCTGCTTGGAGAAGAGGTCAAAACAGAGAATATAAGAGAAACTACCAATTGGTGTGCCATGGTTGCAGAGAGCGCCTGCTGCTTTCTTCTAAGGAGGCGAAGGCTTCCAAAGTCCGTGGCCACACGGTTTCTTGCCTTAAAAGAGGTGATTCTCGTATCAAAACACTTGCTTTTCAATCTGCGGTGGATTACTATAAAAATCTACGTGATAGCGGCTACCAAAGCTTTGTTGATGCCCCTGAAATGTACACCCCTCAAGAGCTTCATTCAGCCGAAGAAACGCAGATATCCGCTCAAAATGACACATTTTTTGCTACCGAAACAACGCCAGGTGAAACTCCATCGCATGAAACATCAACTTCTTCTGCTAACACTTCCAAAATAGAAGCTCCTATTGAAAAAGCTCACACTCCGTGCTTCGAAGCTCCAATCTCCGCTCCTATCAAAAGACCGAGAATTGAGCTCTCTGAAACCGATTCAAAACACGAAAACCAGACCTCAAGAAACGAATTACTAATCCAACACTGGACAAAGCTCTGTGTTGCCCAAGATCTGCCTTTTACTATTGTTGAATGCGATGAGTTCCAAGAGCTTATTGTTGCATGTGGCTACGTTTCAGAACACCCGTTCACCACTGACCTGCTGTCGCGCGAGCTCGTGAGGCAGTTCAAACTCAGGAAATGAAACCTTTAATGCTCAAACAACGACTCAGTGCTACGAATTGATGATATACACAAGCCTAATAACTATACTATCTACACTGTATATGTAAACAAACAACTAACGTCATCGTGCCCCTACCATTTTTCGCGCATGCAAACGGGCACCACCACAAGGCTTATAATCAACAATCTTTCTTCTGTTTACACGCCTTTTGGAGCCCTATTCAAGCTCTTTAGACTCAAACTAGTACACTATGGGAAGACAAGGTACACGCAGGCTGGACCTGCGCAGTCCACGGACTCTTCTTGTGCTGAGTGTAGCGCTGTTTGGCGCTCTATTACTGTATCTCTACTCAGACCAGAGCATCGAGTATACCTCGGGCTCTATCCAGGCGATGAGCGAGAAACTGGAGTATATGAATGCTAGAATTGAGAGCTGGAAGAAGGTTCAACAGTGGCAGGTTGAGAATCACGTTGAGAGCGTTACTCTGCTTGAGCAGCCCACAAGCTCGACCTCCAAGCCTGTTCCCACTCTCAAGCACATCGACGGTGATAAAGAGACGCAACTTGACACAGAAGTGGTCCGTGGTAAGGAGAATGGTATTATTATCATGTTTGGAAGAAACTCTGATCTTCACAAAGTCCTCCAGACGATGCGCACAGTTGAAGACCGCTTCAATAAGAGGTATAACTACGACTGGCTCTTCATCTCTGACATGATCCATTCGAAGACGTTTAGAAGAATGACTACGGCTTTAGGCTCAGGAGAGGTCAAATACCACACTTCCTCACGTCGTGAGGTGTTTACATACCCTAAAAACATCGACAAAAGCAGGCTCAGAGATGCCAGAAAGGTGATGAGACAGAAGAACGTCGAAACAGTGAAGTCGCAGAGAGCTAAGCATCTTCAGAGGTTCTGGGCCAAAGAGATCTTCAATCTGGAAGTATTACAGTCTTACGACTACTATATGAGAGTTGATCTTGGCACACGGTTCTTCTGTGATATTGGCTTTGATCCTTTCAGGTACATGAGAGAACACAAGAAGACGTATGGGTTCTCTTTTGCGCAAAAGAGTCCCGTGAAGGGTTACCCTACGTTGTGGTCCAGTACTCTTCAGTATATCCAGGACCATCCTGCTGATATTGACTCGAAACACTTAATGGAGTTCTTATCTGACGATAGAGGTGAGACTTTTAATGGGTGTCAGCTTAGAACCAAGCTGGAGTTTGGTGATTTGCGGTTTTTCCGCTCTGAACCGTACCAGAACTTGTCCAGCTACTACGATGAGAAGAACGGGTTGTATTATGAGGCCTGGGAAGACTCTACGATCAGAACAATTGGTGTTACTCTTCTCCAAGACCGCTCGAAGCTCCAGTTCTTCAGTAACATCGGTTTCAACGATAATGAGGCCAAAATGAACCTCAAACAGTGTCCGTTTGAGAGAAAGGTCAGACTCAAAGCACAGTGTACATGCGATCCATTGGACGATATCACGTGGACAGGAGATAGTTGTATTCCGAAATTCTTTGAGGCAAATGGCTTCGAATTGCCTGGAGATGTCGAAAAGAGAAGAGTCCACGCAGAAAAAATGGCAGAGCTCAAGAGAGTAGCAGACGAACAGCAGAAGTACGAAGAAGAGCAACTGAGATTGGAGAAGGAGAGAGAAACACAGGAAACAAAGAAATTGCTGGAAGAGAACGCCGAGCCTGCGGAAGTGGAAGAACAGGAGGGTGAACCTGTCCAGCCAGGAGAAAATACCCCGAAAATTGAGGACGATAAATAGGTTTTAATGGACGCTTTTGTATGGATTAGTGCCCCTACCGTAGTCATGAGCCCTGCGCCCTGCTTTGACGCCCCCGGAAGTCTCCCACTTCCGACCATCAAAATTTATTTCGCAGCTCATCTCTTACTTTACTTTGTATTTACACTCTTTGTTAATTGTCCATTTCTCGTTCAAATTCGGCCAAAATGAAGATCAAGACAATCAGTCGTTCGGCTGACAACTATGTGCCCGTACGCTCGACGCAGGAGTCTGCTATGCCGCGTAATTTGAACCCAGAGCTCCACCACTTTGAGAGAGCCAGAGAGTACACTAAAGCTCTTAATGCCACCAAAATGGAGCGTATGTTTGCTAAGCCGTTCCTTGGGCAGCTTGGAAATGGCCACCGTGATGGAATTTACACTATTTCGAAGAATTTTAAGGTACTGAACAAGCTTGCGACTGGTTCCGCAGACGGTGTTATAAAGTACTGGGATCTCTCGATGCAGCAGGAGATTGCTTCTTTTAAAGCGCACTATGGCCAGGTTACTGGTACCTCTGTGACCCCAGAAGGTCTTCTTTTGAGTTGTGGTGATGATAAAACCGTCAAATTGTGGTCGGTGAACTCAGACGACTTCTCCGACTCTGCCGAAGGTTCCACTGACAAGGTCACCAAACATGGCCTTAAAAAGACCTATTTGGGTGAGCACAGCTTCAGGTCTCTCGACCACCATCGTGACGACTCGATGTTTGTTACTGGTGGTGCTGTGATAGAGCTTTGGGACTCCAACAGATCGAGACCTGTGTCGAACTTGTCGTGGGGTTCTGACAACATCACGAAGGTTTCTTTCAATAAGACGGAGACCTCGGTTCTCGCGTCTGCTGGAAGCGATAACTCCGTCGTTTTATATGATATCAGAACAAATACTCCGACTCAGAAGCTCGTCCAGACGATGAGAACGAACGCTATTCAATGGAACCCGATCGAAGCGTTCAACTTCGTGACTGCTTCCGAAGACCACAATTTGTACTACTATGACATGAGATATATGAAGAAGGCGATGAATGTGTTTAAGGACCATGTTGCTGCTGTTTTGGACGTTGATTTCTCACCAACAGGCCAGGAAATCGTGTCTGGATCGTACGATAAGACCATCAGAATCTACAAGATCCGCGAGGGCCACTCAAGAGATATTTACCACACAAAGAGAATGCAGCACGTGTTCCAGGTGAAATACTCGATGGATTCGAAGTACATTCTGAGTGGTTCCGACGACGGAAACATCCGTATGTGGAGATCACGTGCCTCTGAGCGTTCGAGTGTCAAGTCGTCGAGAGAAAGATCAAAATTGGAGTACGACGAGGCCCTCAAGGAGAGATTCAAATACATGCCAGAGATCAGACGTATTTCAAAGCACAGACACTTGCCTGCGGTTGTTAAGAAGGCTAAGGAGATCAAGGATATTGAGATTAAGTCTCTGAAGAGAAGAGAGGAGAACGAGAGACGCCACTCGAAGCCGGGTGCTAAGCCGTACAAGAGCGAGAGATCGAAGCAGATCGTGGGGACGGTGTTTAGAGAGGACAAGGAGTAGTTCTTATAGCATATATCTAGTTTAATGGCATACTTTACGACGAAATGGGGGTGTAGATGACATGTTAAACCCGGACACCACGGGGAGGAAGTGAGTGGGTATTAAATGTTTTAATTGAGAGGCTGGGGGCAATATTTTGGATGGGGTATGTGAATTGTGATTAGAATTGTGTTATTAATTGGTGTGTGTTGTTTTTATTGTCTGAAAGTGGTAATTAGTGTGAATATTTTACTTGTATTGTTACTATGAAGAACGAAGTGAAAAATTCTGTAATTGAAGATGCTCTTTTTTCTCGGGAAGATTTTCCTCAATAATCTTAAAACTGCATATTTCAACCATTTGAACCCAATTGAATCTCCTGGTCTTTTTAAACAAGAGAAATATGTCTCCAGAATTAAATAAAAGCCCATTATTCATCGCTTACGTAATCACACTCAATATGCGCGCATCGCGTCTCGAGATTCTCCACGCGTCATCACAATCAACCTTTTAGTTTATCACCAAAAAGCCAATTGATACGCTAAAGACGACAAAAAAGATGCTTAAGGACCATTTAAGGACAGTGCTACCCAAAGGCTTCAATTATGACGTTTTTCACTGGCAATCTACGCCGAGAGATACCCATCCTTTGGTAACAACAAGGTCATCTGGTCGAGACGGAGTGAAGACCATTAAAAGCGAGCATTTCATCACGTTGGCCCATGAAGAGACGATTTTTTTCGGTTTGGAGATATTCGTATATATTACTATTGCTAGTGACCACTCAGAGAAGCTATTATTCGTCTCAAAAGCCGATACAACCGGTTTTAATCAAACCAAGGTGAAGATTGGCCTTATCACACAACAAGCCATTAAATATCTTCTGAGTATCCCTGTTGACGCCTATTTAAAGGGAATCATCCCAAAAGATGCTACACAAGCCACATACGACAAATCAACGATATCGAAGTACACGGCGACGAAAGAGGCTCTTGAGATTCTCCTCAAAAGGCATAAAGGTGAGCTCAGCAAGCCGGACGTTATTAAGCCATACGACATTTCTGAGTATCAAAAGCCCGTATACACAAAGATCGCTTTATTTACTCGATCTGAGCCGCAATATTTATTCCCAGACTCTTCAAAAAACTCGTCTAAACACATTTTGTCAGGCGATGGTCTGCTCAAATGGTGGCTCTCTGTTCTTGATCCTGTGATCGGTGAGCTCTACGAAAATCACCGAGCTTGTCTCAGGATCCCCGCAGAAGAAGATAAGGTGATTCAGAGGTATCTTACGCCCTTAAAGAGCCAATGGGTGATTGGTGATATGTTCGGGTGTAAGGACGAGGATGGGGACATCGCCGTGTTTAAGATCCCGTTATTTCCCGATGATCCGAAGGCCAGATTCCTCGAGCACCTGGTGGTCGAAAATAGAGCTACTGGGGTTACTATGAAGCAGTTTTGGGAGGAATTGCAGATCAGACAGGAGTTCAGACTTGGTGTTGTTGTTAGTGTTATTGGTGTTGATGGTGTGCTTAAAAGTGGCTTAGAAACCGGTGAAAATGGCCTTTTATTGTCCAGAAAGAGGTTCAAACAGCTCAAAGATTACATAACAGGAGAAGATTACTCAGAGGAAGAAGGAGGTGCTGAAGCGTATAAAAATGTGGTTAATTGTCTTGAGTCAATGGTTGAAGATCTCAGTGTAAATGTTGTTGGTGAATACGTGAAGCCAGCACCTGCTATTGGCCAATTGGAGCCCAAAAGACCAGCAGTCAATAATCTGACGATGATGGTGAGAAAGAAGCAAAAAAAGTGAGGTTAAATGCCTAATTCTACCGTTTTAATCAACACAATAAGTAGTTCACATGCGCGTAATCTAAGGGGTTACCCGGCCTCGCGCTTTAGCAAAACCCCAGCCCAATCATCGCGGAGCCTCGAATCGTCAACAAAGCTTGAAACGTGAAGTTGATAATTTGAGTGTTTAAACGCAGCGGTTCACTGAGCAGATCGGGCGTTCAGGTTTTAAATCACACCGTTGGAATCTCCAGAAACAGATCTACACAGAGACACCAATTTGGACACAATGGCCGCACTGGAAGACCTCATCCCCACGGTCAATAAGCTCCAGGATGTGACCTATGATGCAGGCATCGATTCACTGGATTTGCCTATTTTATCCATCATTGGCTCACAATCCTCCGGAAAGTCCTCGATTCTCGAGACGATTGTCGGCAAAGACTTCCTTCCACGTGGAACTGGCATCGTGACGCGTCGTCCGCTTGTTTTGCAGCTCATTAACATTGCCCCGGACTCGCCACTGATCCACAACTACAACACGGGCTCCAGCACGCCACGCTCGTCTACACCTGACGAAGGAAGCGGTAAAAGCGACGAGGAGTTCACCCTTGAGGACCATTTAAGACAGCAGCAGGGCTACAGACCCGAAGTTCAGGACGAATGGGGTGAATTTTTGCACATCCCTGGACGCCGTTTCTACAACTTCTCTGATATCCGTCGTGAGATTGAGAACGAAACGTCGAGAATTGCTGGTAAAAACAAGGGAATCTCGCGTCTCCCTATCAACTTGAAGATCTACTCGCCTAGAGTGCTGAATTTGACACTTGTGGACCTCCCAGGTATCACCAAGGTGCCAATCGGAGACCAGCCAACAGACATCGAGAAGCAGATCCGCAACCTGATTTTGGAGTACGTTGCTAAGCCAAACTGCATCATTTTGGCTGTTTCTCCTGCTAACGTTGACCTTGTGAACTCGGAGTCGCTCAAGCTCGCCAGACAGGTGGATCCACAGGGTAAAAGAACCATTGGTGTGCTTTCTAAGCTTGATTTGATGGATAACGGTACTAATGCGTTGGATATCCTCTCAGGAAAGGTTTACCCACTCAAACTGGGCTTCGTTGGTGTTGTTAACAGATCGCAGCAAGATGTTATCATGAACAAGTCAGTGGAAGAGGGTCTTGAGTCTGAAGATGAATTTTTTAGAGCTCATCCTGTATACAGAACGATCTCTAACCGTTGCGGAACTCGCTATTTGGCCAAATTACTCAACCAAACGCTCATGGCTCACATCAGAGAGAAACTGCCTGATATCAAAGCAAGACTTAACACTCTGATGGGCCAAACAGAGCAAGAATTGGCCTCTTACGGCGGACTACAAGCTACAACAAATGAAGGACGTGGTGCTTTGATTCTTCAACTTATGACCAAATTTGCGAAGAATTTCGTTGATTCGATTGAAGGTACGACATTGGATATCAATACCAAAGAGCTGTGTGGTGGTGCTAGAATTTACTACATTTACCACGATGTTTTGGGCCATTCTCTAGGCTCCATTAACCCCACTTCAAACCTATCAACCAATGATATTCGCACAGCTATTCGCAACTCCACGGGCCCAAGACCATCGCTTTTTGTTCCTGAGCTTGCTTTTGATCTCCTTGTTAAGCCTCAGATAAAACTGTTGGAGTCTCCGTCCCACCGTTGTGTTGAGCTTGTTTACGAAGAGTTGATGAAGATTTGCCACAACTGCGGAACTACAGAGTTCTCACGCTATCCAAAACTTCAACAAGCGTTGATTGAGGTCATTTCAGAGCTTCTTCGTGAAAGACTTGGTCCTACAATCTCTTATGTTGAGAGTTTGATTGAGATTCACAGATCTTACATCAACACCAATCATCCTGGCTTTGTTGGAGCTGCTGCTGCGATGGCCAGCGTTGTTGAGGACCATCAAAAGGCCAAACAGCAGGCTCTTCTTAACCCTAAGGCACTGAAGAGTGCTAAAATGGAAGTCAATGGTTCCTCAAATGGTGGCCATGGCGAAGACGACAGCTTTGACCAGGAATCTGATGATGCGAGCGATTTGACAAGCCAAACAACACGTTTACACGCTCCATCGTCAGTTCCACTCGCACAGCAATACTCACAGAACAAGAACGATTCTAAGGACTCCTTCCTCAACTTCTTCTTCGGAAAAGACCAACAACAAGGCCAAAGACAGCCTCAATCGCAGATCAACGGCCACGCCAGAGGCGAGTCCAAGATCCTCAAGAACTTTGAGGATTTGCAGCTGAACAGCAACCCAGCACACTCAATGCTTCAGCATCACAGAGAGATTGTTGAGCCTGACGTTGAGGACGAGGAGCCAGTTCTTTCTGAGAGAGAACAGCTTGAGTGTGAGCTTATTAAGCGTCTGATTTCGTCGTACTTCGGCATCGTTCGTGAGATGATCCAAGATCAGGTTCCTAAGGCTATCATGTGTCTTTTGGTGAACTATTGTAAAGAATCTGTGCAAAACAGACTTGTTACCAAGCTTTACAAAGAAGATCTCTTCAATGATCTGCTTTTGGAAGACGCTAACCTTGCTCAGGAGAGAGATAAGTGCGTCAAGCTGCTACAAACATACAGAGAGGCCTCCAAGATCATCAGCGAGGTGCTCTGACCGTGTAAATACAAAAAGAAGAATTAAATTAGGTCTATTAAAACAGTGTAATCACAGGTTGATGTCCAACACCAAGCCGACGTCCTCAACGTTCTCCTCGGCTAAGTCCTCCAAAAACGGAATAATATCCAACAACTCGTTATCGTGTGCATCCGAGAACCAGCTCGAGATGGGGATAGCGTGCTGAGGGTGGAAAATGTACGATGCTGGCGAGTTGTCCAAGATGATCAAGTCGCCCAACGGGCGACCGATCTGCGAGAGGTTCTTGATGTAGTTGCCCTGGTAGTTGTAGCACGAGTCTCTGAATAGGCGGTGGTGTACGGATTTATGGATATCCAACGCATCAAGCAACGGGTCACCGTACCGTGAAACCGAGGCTGTGAATACAACAACTTCGTATAGCTCACCAACACGTCTCATAAACTCGTCGACGCCAGGTCTCTTGATTACGTAAACGTTGTGGAGCTGGTTTTCGATCTCAACGGGGATGACGAAGTCCGCTTGTCTCATATACTTGAAACTGGAGTGGACCAAGGTCTCGTCCAAGTCCAACACCAAACATTTGCGGTTTTCCAAGTGCTTTGGTGCCTTCTCCAACAACCACCCGTTTGACGCGTGTGATTGGCCAGGCTGGAGCTTCGTCAAGTCGAAAAAGTCGTCAATAACGTCGTCATCCTCGGAATTCATCAGAACATCCTCGTCTTCGTCGTCACCATCGCTGCCTTTGGTCGTAGACTCGTCTAATTGGTGCAGATTCTCGCTCGTCTCCACCGTCGAGTCTGTGCCCTCGTACACCGTCACATCCGTCTTCACCGGCTGCTCAACAGGCATCTTTTTGGCCTTCTTTTCGCTCAAAGTAGCACTCTTTGGTGCTGAAACAGGTGAAGCTTGAGCCCTTGGCTGTGCTGTTCTGCTCTGAGAAGCCGCCGTCTGGCTCTGTTGATGTTGTTGTTGCTGCTGCTGCTGCGTGCGGTGGTTGCGGTGCTGCTCGTCTTCGGCTTTGGATGTTGTTGATTCGCCCCCACAGCAGAATATCGATGACATCCTTCTATGGGAGTGTTCAAAGCCGCTTTTTGGGCTGATAAGAGGCCAAACGGTGGTGCTGAGGGAGGTCTGATTGAACTACTAAGTAGACCTCGGTTGTGGGAGAAAAAAAGCACAAAAAAGGCGTAGCAGGGCCTGCGAGATCCGAGGGTAACAAACTGGAGCTCCAAAGTTCCAGACGGCCTCCTTTAACGTCTTGGAGATGCGATTAACCGGTGATAAGTTTGTGGTGATGTTGAGGTTTTGTAGTACAAAAATTCCCGAGGACGCGCTGGCTCTATGGCTCACTCGGGTAGGTAATTGCTGTATTGGGAAGGTTTCTGTATTGGGAGAACCGAGGGTGGGGGTTGGGTTGATGAGAACCGCTGAAGTGAGCACGAAGTGCGAGCTTTTAACCTATAGAATATACAAAGACTATCTGATTGACCGTTTGGCCAAATTTGGTGTAATTTGGCTAACAAGTCATCCACTTTTACCACTACTTCCTTCGTAACATCATACTCTTCAGCCCCCGGAACTCACATACGAGTCGCGAACTCGCTCGATTCGCGTACTATTTCAAATTTATACCTTCAAGGCATTTTCACCACTCAAAAACCACTTTAATTAAGCACTGATCTCTGGTCAATTTTAGCTATTTTCACTCTAAAAAGCACTCAAATCAATCAATTATCATCAAATAAACACAACCCAATGTCCAGGTCCCAAACACCGCCGTTATCGCCCTCCAGAACACAGCAAAGCAAGATTCAAGACATCAGATCCAAGATCATTAGAAACAACGCTGAGCTCAAACAAGCGCCATTATCGCCACTAAAAAGTGGTCAGGGACTCAGACTAGGCTCCCTGAATGGCTCCTCTTTGGGATCACCTAAAATTCAGACCAACACCCCAACATCTCTGAAGACTTCGACAGTGTTCTCCACCGCAAGCAACACGCCGTTACCAGAGCTTCAAATCGAGTGGAAACACCCGGATTTGACACAGATTGAGCACAGAGTTGTTAACAAGGAATTGGAGCTTAAGAGAGTGTTAATTAACTTCATTTTGCTGCTTGTTTCGAAGCTTGCGTTCAATTTTGTCAAGTTCTTTTGCTACAAGCTAGAGGCCCAATTTTCGCTCGATGAGTACTCAAAATACCTCTATTTGCTGCAATTACTGTTCCTTTGGAACATCGGAAGTGGTATTTATAAGGTACTAAAGCCTCAGGACGACTTTAAGGATCTTGATCTCACGCCACATCAGAGAGAGCTTTTGGGCTTAACGCCAATTCCATTGAAAACCAGCACTGGAGGTGTTGTTTCTTATAAAAGCTCATCTTTAAAGACGTCTTCAGGTCCAAATTTGGACAAAAAAGCCGTTACTACGGCAACACAGCACATTAAAGAGGAAAAGAGAATCAAAACACCAATTGCATCGCCAATGGCCTCTTCTCCAAACAAAAGATTCACTCAATCGCAGAATCACTCACCTCAGAGGAAATCTCCGCTAAAATTTGACACTTTGTCGTCAACTTCCATCCCAACAACTTCAACTACCTCATCTACAACGCTAAACCCAAGGCTCAAGTCGCTTACAAGCGCAGTGGCCAGCACACCGACTTATATCCCGTCTCCAAAGTACTACTACCGCATGGACTCACCTACCAAGGCCAGAAGAAGGGTCTAGAAGTTATAAATTGCATGTTATGTCATTCGTACGGTGTTGCTTGTAGATGTTTTTGCGGTATGAGGTTTACGCGTGCCCAAGCGTAAAAACCAGCACGCTACAATCCCCCGATATGTACACCTTTTATTACACGAGCGTATGCCAGATACTTAGATAAAGGTTGGAATACCAGTGTTCTTCCAGTCCCATGGGTCGTTGAATCTGATTCCCTGGTCCAAGGCAGAGATCTTAGCCAATTCCTCCTTAGTCAGCTCAAAGTCCTCAACGTGCAAGTTCTCCAAGAGACGCTCCTTGTTAGAGGACTTTGGAATGACACCGAGGCCTCTCTGGGTGGCCCATCTGAGCAGAACCTGGGATGGCTTCTTTCCGTGAGCAGAGGCGATCTCGGTGATGGCTGGGTTCACGAACAATGGCTGCAATTCCTTGGCCTTAGGGTGGTCCAGCTCGATGAAGGACTGTGGGCCGAAGGATGAGTAAGCAACAACCCAGAGGCCAGACTTCTGCGCGTACTCAACGAGTCTTGGCTGAACGAGGTATGGGTGGTGCTCGATCTGGAGAGCAGCTGGCTTAATCTTGGCGCCTCTGAGCAAGTCCTGGACCAAAGCGCCGTTGAAGTTGGAGATACCGAGGGACTTGACCTTTCCGGCCTCAACAGCAGCCTCAAGCGCTCTGTAAGTCTCGATGATTGGGACATCCTCGAACTCCATCTGCTCGGTTGGGCCGAAACCCGGTGGGTACGACTGCTCGAATGGGACGAAGGCCTGGGCGATTGGGAAGTGGATGTAGTAGAGATCAAGGTAGTCCAGCTGGAGGTCCTTGAGGGTTCTGTCCAGAGCAAGCTTGGCGTTGTTTGGGTGGTGGAAGGTGTTCCAGAGCTTGGAGACGACAAAAAGCTCTTCTCTCTTGACGAGGCCCTCGTCGAGGGCCTTCTTGATACCGTTTCCGACCTCGACTTCGTTGCCGTAGTCTGAAGCGCCGTCAAAGAGTCTGTAGCCGAGCTTGATGGCGTTGTACACCTGTTCGGCGGCGGTGTCCTTTGGGATCTTCCAGCAGCCGAGGCCGACGAGTGGGGCCTTGAGTCCGTTGTTGAGGGTGACGTAGGAGGACATTTTGGTTGTTTTATGGGTGTTTTAGAGGGAGAATTGAGGTGAGATGTGTGAAATATTCAGCGCGATGGGCCCTATTTATACCCACACCGCGTACTGGGGTCTTTGCGAGAATCTGGCGGAGCTGGAACCTGGGGAAATTAGAAATCCGGGCAGGGGCCCTTGGGGCGGCGGCCCCTGGGGGCGATGGGGGACGCCGGGGACGGGAAGGTCTAGGCGAGCTGAAGCACATGATTGGCTGATGATTGTGGTTTTAATTGATGTAGTAGTGAGCTTATAGATGTTGGTGGTCTCTAGGGTCTCCAATTGAGCTCTCTGGACCCCAGATCAAACCACGCAGATTGTAACGAGAATCTCAGCGCTGCCTTGGCCCAAGGGGAAACAACAGGCTATTGCTTGCTGTAAGCGCTGGGGGGCGGCCCCTGGGGCTAACCCGCGGGGCGGTGACGGCCCCCCGGGGGCCCCCGCTAAGAAAGTACAAGTGCGGTAAAATACCCGCTAATTTAACCGCTAAATTCGCCGAGAAAAGCGAGAGCTGGGAGCGCACACCATCAAACGTGTTCGCGAGAAAGTCTTTAGGTCACGTGCGCTCGCGAGTCGGTAGGGGCACGCTGTAGATGGTTCGAGTAGAAACATCAAGTGTTTAATTTGTCATCTCTTTTGATTTATTTTGGATTATATCAACAACGAAGACAAGATGCCAGAAGCTAAGACAGAAGACAAGCCAAAACCTTGCTGTGTGTGCAAGCCAGAGAAAGAAGCCAGAGACCAGTGCTTGTTGATCAACGGCCAGGAGTCTGGCAAGTGTGACGACCTCATTGCCCAGTACAAGAAGTGTATGAAGGGCTACGGGTTTGAGACCAACTAAAAGAGCACTTTAGTGCTATGCATATTCTCAAGTGTGATGTTTGGCGTGCTGAGATCACAGATACAACACAATAGCTCTATAGAGTCCTGTACATAGGTTGATACATATAATGTGTAATTAGCGGGTTTGTAATGTGTATGTAGTTGAAGTAGGTATATATTATACATATTTGTATATTCACCTAGATATCCCATTATATCGAGTAGCCTCCTTATCACTCTACAACCTCAAATCTCCCTAAATCAACCGCCAAAGCCACTAGCGCCAAAGCCCACATGCTCACGTGCGAAAAATTCGCCATCAACACAACAACGCTCAGATAATCAACCATTTTACACCATCAACCACCAACAATTCGCTTCTCCAGGCTCCCACTCACCAAAAACACCACCAAACTCAAGATGTCTGTTCATAGAGAGGCCACTGAAGCGGTTAAGCTCCCGGCCACGTTCTCGGAGCCAGTTCACCTCGGAATCATCGGCGGCACAGGCCTTTACCACTTGTCTTCGCTCACTCCAGTGGC
This sequence comes from Petasospora stauntonica, assembly GCA_030558335.1. Lineage (NCBI taxonomy): Eukaryota > Fungi > Ascomycota > Saccharomycetes > Phaffomycetales > Wickerhamomycetaceae > Petasospora > Petasospora stauntonica. The sequence goes on from JAJMSG010000003.1 coordinate 280,341, forward strand.
TCGTTTGACGATTTCGACTCCATGGGGTGCACCATCTTCCTCGATCACCATCTCCAAGACCTCTTCTGGCTTCAATGTTGCCTTTTTGGCCCGCCACGGTGTTCACCACGACCTTCTGCCTACCAACGTCCCTTCCAGAGCCAACATCGCTGCTTTGAAGTCCATCGGCGTCAAGGCCATTGTTGCCTTCTCAGCTGTTGGGTCTCTCAGACAGGAGATCAAGCCACGTGACTTCGTGATTCCAAACCAGATCATCGACAGAACAAAGGGAATCAGAGATCATACCTTCTTTGAGCGTGGTTTCGTGGCTCACGCCGGATTCGGTGAGCCATTTGACCCAAAATTGAGTGCTGTGATCTCCAAATTCGAACACGTTCTAGAAGGTGATAACGTCAAACTCCACTCCAAACAGCTCAACGAGGACGGCGACGACGTCACCGTCGTTTGTATGGAGGGACCAGCCTTCTCAACAAGAGCCGAATCGAGACTCTACCAGTCCTGGGGAGGCTCTGTTATCAACATGAGTGTTATCCCAGAGGCCAAACTCGCTAGAGAAGCTGAAATTGCTTACCAAATGATTTGTATGTCAACCGATTACGACGCCTGGAGAGAGGAAGAGGAGCCTGTTACTGTGGAAACCGTTGTGGGCAACCTCAAGGCCAACAGTGCTAATGCTAACAAGCTGGCTATTGAGATCATTGCAGAGCTTGAGAGGGAGATTAGTGCTGGAAACATCGGTAACGACTTGGCTGGGTCCATGAAGATGGCTGTGAGTACCTCTACTCACGGTGTCAAGAGAGAACTGCTTGAGAAGATGCACTTCCTGTTCCCTGGATATTGGGCTGTGGAGTGAGCTGGTCTCGCTTGTTTGTTAATATACGTTAGAGTGTTTGGTGATTGTAGGGGGTCGCGATGGTGAACTTCGGTGGTATTGAAGTGATGATTATTTAGGAACCAGTGGAGGTATTTTAAATCGGAGAAGTCCATTGGAAAGACTGAGACTCAGAGATTATATACTGGTTTTTTTGGGGTAAATACGACCTCAATTGGTCGTAGGAGAGGTGTTTATAAAATGGTGATTTTTCGTGATAATGAAGAAGTACACCTTCCATCAACGCCACAATGAGAAGCCAAATATCAACCAATTAAACCAATTTTCTCATACAACCCACTTTATCCTATTTTGTACCTATTTAACCGCTTTTAAACCCCATTTAATGCCCAATTCACCAGCTTTCCAGCCATCTACCACCACCCTTTCTCCACTCAAACACCAGCCTACACCCGTCATAAACACCCATAGCATTACTATCTATCACAAAACACTACGTTTAAGCATTCTCGTACTCATCAGGGTAGAAAACCAGTCTCTCAATACCCTCCTTAGTCAGCAGCACCATTCTGATAACACCACCAGACGAACCGTCCCATTTGATGGCCTGCGATAGCGCAGTTTTCACAAACGACACAACCTCGTCCTTCTCCATTTCCGGCTTGAAATTCTTCTCTGTCCAGCCGTAGATGAAACTCGAACCAGAGCCAGCAATCGCAAACTCTTGTTGATGGAGAGAGCCTCCCAACGGTATACTATAGACCTCACCCTCATTCTTCTTCTCGTCGAAACCGGCCACAATGAGACCGGCAGTAAGAGCATCCTTATTGGTGTAAGTGAGCTCCTGAAGCACAGAGGCTGCAACCTTTGGTGGAGCAGCGTGTCCGTGTTGCATCACGTACATCTCCAAGTGGTACTTGGCGATGTCTGCGACGGCCTGGGTATCAGCAGCGGAACCCGAACGACAACACCAAATCATGTCGTGCACTTGTGTGAGTTTGTCAGTGACTCTGTTGGCGATATAGGAGCCTGTGGTGGTACGTCTGGTTGTGTTAGTAGAGTGTTTAAAGAGCTTTAATGGTTATGGAGAACTTACGAATCTGCGCCGAGAATCACACCGTTTTTGAACGTGACAGCCATGCTGAATGTGTTAGTAATAATTAATAGTCATATAAGGCCACTAGACGGCCCAATTGACTCAAAACTCACATAGAAGTACCCAAACTGAAGTGGTGTTAGTACTAGATCACACGTCTCTCAATAGCTCCACGCTAAGAGACTAAAACAAGCAATTGAAACGCACCTGACTTCACCCTTCTTCAGGTGATTGATATCCACTGAGATTCCATTCATATTGCACCTTAAACTCGAGAAGCTGCGTAGAATTCACCCAATTAGCAGCCACCAAAGTGCCATAAACAGAACCCATTCACTTTCGCCACTGCGCGCCCCCAAACTGGGACGTGGTGTCCGGGTGCTTACGTAATTATTATAGGCCCCGCGAGGATTGATTTCGCGAATGTCATGATAAACGTGCGAGCAGCAGAGGGCGCCAGCCTCTCTCTTATCACCGTTTGCTGAGCCACTTTAAGCTGTCAATTCTCTTTGGACGTCGTCATGGAGAAACAACAGGCCGTTAGAAGCGCTTCTGAGCGCTCGAACCGCCGCTCAAACCGCCCTCGTCGCTGGGTAAACTGGCTTCTTGCTGGGCTCATCAGTGAGTCTTATCGCTAGCTGTCAAGGCAGTTTCAGTACTAACAAAAGCGCAGTTACCGTCGTTCTTTTGGCCCATGACAAGTACAACTCTGCTATTTCGTCTCTAGACAGCACAATCTCTCTTCAGAAGAAGAAAAATGTCATTTTCCTCGTCACAGACGGCATGGGTCCAGCTTCCCTTTCACTCGCTAGATCTTTCCGTCAACACCGTGATAATCTTCCGATTGACGACATTTTAACGCTAGACAAACACCTTATTGGCTCCTCTCGTACCCGCTCTTCCAACTCGCTTGTTACCGACTCTGCCGCCGGTGCTACGGCCTTCGCCTGCGCCCTTAAGACCTACAACAACGGCGTTGGTGTGTCTCCGGATGAGAAGCCATGTGGAACGCTTTTGGAGGCCATGAAGCTCCAGGGCTACATGACCGGCCTTGTTGTTACCACGAGAATCACAGACGCCACTCCAGCTGCCTTTTCCGCTCACGTGGCGTACAGATTCTTCGAAGATCTCGTGGCCCAGCACCAGATTGGAGACTATCCTTTGGGCCCAGTTGTGGACCTCATGATTGGTGGAGGCCGTTCTCACTTTTACCCCCCAGGTGACAAGAAGTACGGAAACGGTGGTGTTCGTAAAGACGACAGAAACCTCATTGATGAGGCCGTTCGTGACGGCTGGAACTACGTTGGAAACCGTTCCGAGTTTGATGCTTTGGAGCTTGGTGAAAACGTTCAGCTTCCGCTTTTGGCCCTCGTTGCAGACGACAACATTCCGTTCGATCTGGACAGAGATGACGCCATTTATCCATCTTTGGAAGAGGAAGCCATTACTGCGATGAAGGCTCTCTCTGAAGCTACTAAAGACTCTGATAAGGGCTTCTTTTTGCTCATCGAAGGCTCTAGAATCGACCACGCAGGCCATAACAACGACCCAGCTGCTCAAGTCCGTGAAGTTTTGGCGTTTGATAAGGCCTTTAAAGCCGTTTTGGACTTCGCTGATTCGACCGACGTCGAAACCGTTGTCATCTCGACTTCCGACCATGAAACCGGCGGTCTTGCTACCGCAAGACAGCTCACTGAGTCCTACCCGGAATACGAGTGGTTCCCACAGGCTTTGCTTAATGCTACACACTCGGGTGAGTACTTGAACGAGAAGATTGCGTCGTTTGAAGGCGAAGATATCGAGGATTTCGTTACTAAGGAAATCTTCGAAAAAGACCTCGGTATCTTCAACTATTCCGAGGAAGAAGTTCAGAAGGTGGTGGAAAATAGATCAAGAGCTCATTACATCATCAATGATATCGTTTCTCGTCGTTCAGAAACCGGTTGGTCGACTCATGGTCACTCCGCTGTCGACGTCAATATCTACGCCTACGCTAACAAAAAACACCTCATGTACTCGCTATATGAGAATCTAGGTGGTAACCATGAAAACATCGAAATCGGGAAGTTCATGGCGAACTTCGTGAACGCTGATTTGGATCATATCACTGACAGAATCCAGAAGACCCAGGTCAAGCCATTTGGCTTAGAAGATGCTGTTTTCGCTGACTCAGCTGAAAAGGACCACTACCACATGTAATATTACTGCTGAACTAACTTATTATCACACCAAAACCCCAGCATTCTGACTAATTTAAAGCATTATTTAGACAATACTCTGTAGTCATTTGGTTAAGAGTGCCCCTACCATTTGATGATTAGGAGCCCTGGTCTTTTGTTAAGGGCACTACTCTCATAAAAATGGGCATTTGGGCTTCACTTCTAAAGCTTTGATTTACCGTTAAGAGTGCTATTAAACCGGAGCCAAGATGGTTTTTAATGAGAAAAAATGGCGTTCTAAGAGGGAACAAGCTATTTACGATGCCACAATGGCTGGAAAGTACCAAAAAAATCTAAAAAAGCACCCATTTTTGCTCTTTGGACTTCCATTTTTAACGGCCATGGGCCTCGCAAGCATCTGGTTATCCTCATTCACCGCTATTAGATACGAGAACAGAGACAGAAAGACACAAGAACTTGGAGAAGAGGAAATCTTAAACCTGAACACCACAAAGCGTACTGTTGATGTGAAAGAAGAGTTCTATAGACTACAAGGCCTAGGCGAACAGGACTGGGAGCCCAAGAGAGTTCCTCGTCTTCCTGGTGAAGGTGACAACAAGTTCTGATATTCCTGTGATTACGAAGTTACGCTACTGCACATATGCTTTCTAATATATATATTTATGATGATTTTTTTTATTCACTTTTTGGCCTTGAGCGCAATATCGACCTTGGAAAGAGCCAAGTACGATACCAGCGCAAGCACCAGCCATTTACCCACATTCAAAGGCTTTGTTAGCCACTCATTGAAGCCGTATTTGTACTTGACGGTGATCTCCATCTTTGCAACCTGGTCGACCATTTTGGTGAACTTGAGCGTAGCCTTTGTGTGGCCATTTCCGACGTCAAAGTAGGAGAGCTCATAACCATCGCTCAAGGACTCGTAGTTGATTGGACAGTAGACATCAAGAATCTGCGCACCCTCAGGGAGGTAGAAACTGAGCTCAATATCATCGTAAGAAACCTCTGGTGGTCCATTGAGGAATGGCACCGTGAGCGAGAACTCACCCTGGCCGAGGTCCTCCAAGTACGAAGTAAGAGCATTGGTCCAGCCAACGGTGAAGTTGTAGTGCCATCCACCGAAGACCGGGTAACGTGGCTTGATGAAAAGGACGTCTCCGATAACACGAGATGTGGAAACGTTTCCAACGAGGTCTGTGAAGTACATATCCGTTGACTCGGGCTCAATGTGCAGCTGGAGAGCGTTCAGAGCGTGCGACTTCTGCGTTTTCTTCATCATCATGAAGTCGGCACGTGCAAAGCCCTCTTCGAGCTGTGCAGCCTCGTTGGTGAGCTCGTATTGCTCAACGAACTCAACGGTTGACCACCAGTGAGAAACCCAGACACCTCTCTTGAGAGAATTGACCTTAACGAGTGGTGCGTTGTGCTTGTAGAGCAAGTGCAATGGCTTCAGCGTGAAGGCTGGGACGTCGCTCAATTGGTAGGTGAGTGCTCTGTCAACGACCTCACCTTCATCCTCGATGGTTTGGCCGTGAATCTGGTCAATTTCAACCGCCTCAGGGACGTTGACGATCTTCAGCTTGTACTCTTTGGTGTTGTATGGCGAGACTGGTGTCTTTGAAGTTTGGAGCAAAAGGGTCTGCTCATCGGCCATTCCGAGGGTCTTAGGCAGAGGCTCGAGTGTGTCCATAACCGACAGCATCACGGTGAACTTGTAGGTGCTTTTTGGGGCAACTGGCGGCAATTTGACCTTGATATAGTTAACAAGAGGAATTCCATTCTCTGAGAGAGTGACCTGGTCGTTGACGAGCTCAGTTGGGAGAACTTCCTGTGAATTTTCAGGGTAAACAGAGAACAGACTCAGGTGGTCCCAAAGGTGAGCTGGGACACCCAAATAGTACTCAGAGTTAGGCAAATTGTGCAAGTTTTTGACCTCGTAGGACCAGAGCTCTGAGACGTAGGAGCGCTGGAGGTCGACGGAGCGTTCGACGCGTGTGTTGGCCCAGGTGTTCTCCGGGACAAAGCCCGCGGCAGAGACGATGGTGGCAAGCAAGCACACCAATGGGAAGAACATTTGGTACGTTTTTGGCTGAGCAATTGAGTGGTTTTTGAGTGTAAAACAAGGGTGAACGTGTTCTGTTTTGGACGAGGCGCGCTGAGATCAAGATTTCGCGAAGTTTGTTACTATATATTCACTACAATTACCACGCTAAAGTGTTTATTTGGGCATTTGGGACGACAATCAGGCCAAAACACCCTCTGGAACTCTGTAGACAGCAATCTTAGCGGCGTTAGGGTTTCTCAAAATGACATACTGGCCGTCCTGCTCGGCACTGATGATGTCAATGTAAGACTTCACGATACCCCAACCGTTACCAGAGGACAGGTTAATCTGGAGAGCGAGATCCTGAGGTCTGTAGGAAGCGACACCGAGGATCTGGTGCTTGGAGTTGTCCTTGAAGTTGACTCTGGACACGAAACCGATCTTGATGGTGTCGACACCAGCGAGAAGGGCCTGGTTAGTCCACTTAGAGAACTTGTTGTTGTTGTTCTTGAGCTCAGCAGCGATGATGGCACCACGCTGGGAGTTGAGCTTGGTCTTCCAGTCAAGAGCAGACTGCTGGTACTCGTTGGCAGCCTTGATGGACAATGTCTGGCCAGTAGCCAAGTCCTTAGAGTCGTACTCGGTTCTGATAACCATCGACAAAGGCTCATCATCAGAGTCCTCGCTCTTGGTGCCCAAAGTGAACTTACGGTACTTGTATCCCTTAGAAAGCAGTGCATCTGAGCCCTGGTGGAATGGGTTAGGGTTCTCAAGCTTGATAGTCTGCTCGTCAGAGACTGCGTTGGCGACGAAGTTGTGGTTGACGTAGGTGGCCTCAAGGGCAAGCTTTGTAGCGTTGTTGATGTTGGCGTCCACAGCGTCAGAAGGAGCATCGTTAGCGTTCTCGTCAACACTCAGCTTGTCGATCTGAGAGCCCTCACGCTTGTCAAGGAAGATCACGCCGTCCTTCTTGGTGACAACGATGTCCCACGAGTAAACAGAGCGGGTAGCACACATCAGCTGGGAAACAACAGAGTCAGTGGCGTAAACCTGGGCGGTCTTCTTGGCATTCAAGGCCTGGATCACTGGATCATCAGAGGCGGTTGGGTTGTAAACAGCGGAGTCGATAGTCTTCAGCGGGCCGCCAGCACGCTCAATAGTCTTCTTGTAAGGCTTGATAGCGCCACAAGTAGAGAGATCCTCAGCCTCAGAAACCTCAAAGTTGAGCTTCTGGAGCTTGTGCATCTCGATATCAGACACCAGAGTCCACGAGTCCTCCACCTTGATGGAAGCCTCTCTGATTCTCTCCTGTCTCTCGTCTCTCCAGCGGCCTCTGGCGGCAAAGTTGTTTCTCTTAGGACCAGCGCCCATGGCGGAGCCGCTGAGCCCTCTCTTCTGGAACTGCTGTGGCTGGTTACCCTGGTTGCCCTGGGATCCAGCACCACCAGCACGTCTGCCCTTGAGAACGGTGGCCTGCTGTTGCTGTCTCTGGACTGGCTTGGACGAGTTGTCAACAACCTCGAAGTCGTCGCCCTTCTCGGACTCCTCGGCACCGAATTGGGTAGCAACTGAAGCACCGTACGCATGGAAGAAGTCTCTCTGGCCACGCTTACCTTGCTGCTTGTTGTCCTTGAGCTCAGCAGCCTGCCAGTCAGCAGCCTTACCGAGCTTGTCGCCCTTGGAGAATGGGGCGTAAGGGATGTCGCTGAAACGGAGACACTCTGGGATCGCAGATGGCGGACCCCATGTGGTCTGTGGGGTACTCTTGAGGTCGAATGGGAGTGGCATTGTGGTTGTTTTGGAGTTGTGAGAGAAGTGGTAATGAGTGATGATGGTGATGTTACTTAGTATGTAGTTCACATAGTGAAAAATCGAAAAATTTTCGAGAAATGTATGGGTGATCTGTGAGAAAGCGTGTTTATCTCGCCTCTGGAAAGAGTTACGACCATATAAATACCACCATTAGACTCGGGCATAAATTCTGAGTTGAACAGTGTAAACAAAATCAAAATAAACCAACCGCCACCCTAAATCATTACCATAATCAGACACCAATCTATCACGGTCGTGCCCCTACCTCTGCCAACACCACCGTGCCATTAAGCTTACCCGGCCTACGCGCCTCGTAATCTCGTATCTAATGACGCGTCTTATTGTTATTATATCTTCAATTATTGGTATTTAGAGCTGAAAACTGAGCATAATGAGCTCACAAGAGACGCTTATTCTTGAAGCTGGCTGGAGGCAGCTTGACACGCGAAAAAAGGGGTACATTCCACCGTCTGAGCTTCCCCTTTTAATTGATGCTATTGAAAGTAACCTTTCAGGCCCCTTAGTTGACTCCAATCAATTGGATAATCTTCGTCAATTTGCTCGTACGAGTGTAAAAAGGGTTTACAAATCCGAAATTAGAGGTCTTTTTAGCTCTATTTGTGGAATGGAGTTCGAGAAAGCCGTTAAACGAGCTGGTTGGGATAAGAAGGCCATTGATTCGTTAATTCAGAGCGACGTTCTTACTTCTACACCAATCAAAGGCTCTGACCAGATGAAACCGAGTTTCAAGAAAGAGTACAAGCAGTATAAAAGGCTTAGCGAGTCTCAGGAGAAAGAAATCGAGTATCGAGACGACGTGATTGGACGACTTGAGTCAAAGGAGAAAGAACTTGAAAAGGCCACTATTAAGTATAAAGAGGCCACGAAGCTCATGAAAGCGCTCGAGGAGGATGTTCTTTACAGAGATCAACTGATTGTGGATAAAGATGCGGATTTAAAGCGGAAAGAGCGGGATATCAAGAGACTCAGAGACGAGATCAACAGGTGGAAAGAAGAGGCTCAAATGTGGCAATCTTCAAGCGAAGACAAGTGGAAACAACACTTTGTTGAGAAGGAAAAGAAGTTCAACAATGAGCTGCTTTTCAGACTGCAAACACAGAAGAAACATATTGCTGATTTGAAGCTCGCGTTGGCTCAAGGGGCCAAGGGAGTTTCACAGTCTCCGGTGATGATGCCAAGGGCTCAAACCACGAAGAAACCGGATTTATCGCATATTCCAACACTTTTGACGATATCAGTGGTATTACTAATGCTTCTATTACTACTATACCAAATGAGCACCCCCAATTGGCTAAAACCACTCATTTCCGAGTATCTCGATACAGAAACTGTCGACTGGGACTTCTACAACCTAGGCTCCGTCAACGAGGAGTATCTCCGCTCAATACGCTAAAAAATGATGATAATGATAAACGAACATACAAAACAAAACATATTACACACCTCACTTGGTCAATTGCTTGAAACAGAAGCAAAGAACCTTCGACAGAATATCACCCATCGCACTACTACCCTGTTGCTGTTGCTGTTGCTGTTGCTGTTGCTGCTGGTAGTTGGTCTGGCCACCGTAATACTGAGCAGCACCACCCTGCTGGTACTGTGGCTGCTGCTGAGGATGGTAGGCGGTCTGAGGCGAAGCCAGAGCCGGTGATTGCCAACTTGGTGGAACTGATGCTCCGACGAGATCGACAATGAGAACACCGCTGTTCTTAGGGTCGACCTCTGTTTCGAGGCACGCCTCCTCTTCACACAGTTCTTCAACAGCTGGCTTAAGCCTAGCAATGCCGTTTTGAGAGTGAATGCCTTTACCAACAATCACATGAAGTGATTTTTCACCTCTCTGAATTCCAGCAGCTATGCGCTTCTTGAGGATCCACAGTGCCTCTTTAACGTACAATCCGTGTAAATCGATCTCATTCGAACGGGAATCAGCATTGTTTTCCCTGAAAACATACTCTGCTGCTCGATAATTGAAGTTATCGGCGTTTTCAAGCTCCGCTTGGGCCTGCTGGCTGAGCTCATGAGCACGAGCCTTATCGCCTCGCTTGTACGCATTCTGTGACTGTGAGCTTAGCTTGTTGTGCTTTTTATGAGCTGCATCGGCCTTGTCTCTCAGCTTTTGGTATTCTGGGTCGGTCACGTGGTTATAGTCACGCTGGTTGTGGGATCCTGGTGAATGTTAGCGAAAGAGCTGGCTGAATGTGTCATGTTGATGGGCTGTGGTGTTTATCACAGCTCAATTGAGCCTTTATATTGTGAAAAACATACCAAGAGGTGCTTCTCTGTATGTATATATGATTCTGTTCATAAGGGAAAGTTAAACGAGTGAATTTATGGCTAAGCTGGTGGAAAATAAAGTAGATCAACACCCTTAATATACACGTTATTAAACGTGAAATTCCACGTGCTAAGCGCAGCATATTTGCGCAGGGCAGCCCTAATAGATGTCACGTGATGAATGCGAGGGGAACAAAACACCCACACACCACACCACGTCCCACGGGTGAAAAACACCCGCACACCGCGAACATCCCTCCCAGCGCGCGCTACCTTAAAAGTGAAAATTTCAACACTCTTCACCAACCTCACACTATTATTTACCTCAGTATCTACAACAAAATGGCTAAGAACACCCCAAAGCAGTAAGTTTTGCTACAAAGCAGCAGAACAACACCAGAATGACAGCTCTACACTCAGTGTATTGCGAACTTTCTACTAACTCTGGGTGTCTGGCGAACCAACTCGTGGTTTCATTGATAAAGCTAGTCTTTACTCATGTGTCGGACTCAAGCCCATCGATACAGCTTATTCTATCGAATTTGCTAGTAGAAGGCATGGACGAAACTATTCAGAGCATAGATAAAACCATCTGTCTCTGTCTACTTCGTCTCTGTCCTTTCCGAGCCCCCGGCTAGCCCTCGGCTCGGAGAAGTACCATTGCATCGAATGAGTGGTGTCATTTCGGTGTTGTTCTAACCACCCCAAGCCGTCACTAACATCCCAAAAGGGTCATCACCGCTGAGCAGGTCCTCGTCCCAGAGTCCCAGTTGAAGAGAGCTTCCGCCTCCGCTAAGCTCTCCGAGAAGGCTGCTGCCGAGAAGTTGGCTTCCAAGAAGGTATGTTACCCTCCCTCCCAAACCAGCGCTGTGTTCTAGGTGATGAAAACCTACACACCAACATGACTAGCTCTCACGAGCGATGCCGTCTGTTACGTTAACCATCTTTCGGGGCTGATGGAAGCAGCGCTGTCATAGCACACCTCAAAGCATAAACTAACATTAAACAGGCTAACAAGGAGAAGAGACAGGCCATCCTCGAGAGAACTGCTGCCTACCAGCAGGAGTACTACCAGGCTGAGCGTGCCGTCATTGACGCCAAGCGTGAGGCCAAGGCTGCCGGCTCTTACTACGTTGAGGCCCAGCCAAAGCTCGTGTTCGTTGTCAGAATCAAGGGTATCAACAAGATTCCACCTAAACCAAGAAAGGTCCTCCAGTTGCTCCGTTTGTTGCAGATCAACGCTGGTGTCTTCGTCAGAGTCACCAAGGCCACCTCCGAGTTGTTGAAGCTCGTTGAGCCATACGTTGCCTACGGTTACCCATCCCTTGCCACCATCAGAAAGCTCATCTACAAGAGAGGTTACGGTAAGGTCAACAAGCAGAGAATTCCTCTTTCCGAGAACTCCATCATTGAGGCTTCCCTCGGTAAGTACGGTATTGTCTCCATTGAGGACTTGATCCACGAGATCTACACCGTTGGTCCAAACTTCAAGCAGGCCAACAACTTCTTGTGGCCATTCAAGCTCTCCAACCCATCTGGTGGCTGGGGTGTCCCAAGAAAGTTCTTCCACTTCATCCAGGGTGGTGCTACCGGTAACAGAGAGGAGTTCATCAACGCTTTGGTCAAGAAGCAGTTGTAAGAAGTTTCTCGCTGATACTCTTAGCAAGGGAGCTGAGGTTCTGTCTATTTTGTGTATATATAAGCTGAATGGAGAGGGTCTCTTTTCTTGAAGATATGTATATTAAGGTTATGATTTATGGTTTGTGAGTAGGGCGTGGTTGCTGCGGCTACGCGTGTATCATAGAATGTATTTTGAGCGGGGATGTACTAATCGGGAAGATAAGATTAGATCAGATCAGCACTGCGAGCAGAGCTGCTCCGATGATTCCAGAACCGGCGATAATAGCAGCTCCACCAGTAGAAGAGGACGACTCAGCAGAGGAAGCGTCAGTAGAAGAGGCAGAGGCAGAGGAATCAGCAGAAGAAGAGTTAGAACCAGAAGATGTCACCACAACAGATGAGCTCACAATGGTGGAGTTAGAGTAGCCAGTAACAGTAGAGTTAGAAACACCAGAAGTAGTAGAAGAAGCACAAACACCACCGTATTCACAGCCAGCGTTAGCATCCTTAGTGTAAGACTCGGAAAGTGTAGTAGAGCATCTCAAAGTACCAGTTGGCTCAGTGGAGAGAGTGGAGCATGCTGCCAATGCTTCGCTAACGTAAGGGCCGTAGTACTTCCACAGAGTCCAGCCACACTCCATACATGGAGTGTATCTCAGCAGGAACTTGGAGCCCTCGGTACAGAGACAAGTGGTGTTGTATGGGCCGGAATAGGTGTCAGTTGTGTTGGTGGAGCAAGCAGCACCGTCGAGGATGAGGTAACCACAGGAAGCGTGGCATGCGATGGTGGCACAGTCGTCGGCGGAGGCAGCGAGAGCGTAGGCCTCAGGATCTGGGTGAGCAATAGCTAAAGCTTCAGCGTAGGCGTCAGCGTAAGCACTGGCAGCAGCAGCGGCTTCTGGGAGAGCCTGGGCCCATGGAAGAGCGTCTGGAGATGCGCCTGCAATGGCGATAGAGGCGAGAGAGGCCAGGGAAACGAACGACTTGAAGAGCATTTTACGTTTTGGAGCGTTTGTATAGTGATTTGTTGGTTATTGGGAAGTCAGAGAGCAGAAAAGGTGTCATTTTCCGTTTTTATTTAGGTCCAATGGCTTTTCGGGTGTTTGAACATGACTCTCCACACTAGTGGTGAAGATATCGGCGCGTGGTGCGTGCGTTTGTTGGTGTAAGCGGATTTTATGGCCCCTGGTCATCTGAAAACGTTTAAACAATGCTTATTAGGTGCCTAGGATGGCCATTATACCATATTTGTGGTGATTAGGTGGACTCCCATTTACCCACAAATTCTAATCTAATCCAGGATAAAGTTCACGGCTCGAGACGGTATCTCCGAAAAGTAAACACTATACGCATCTCTCGGGCGTCGGAGTTTACTTTTTCTACAAAAGCGACATTTTAGCACTTTAAATACATTGAACTAGACTAGAGCTCAAATTTAACAAGAACAGGTCTGTGATCCGATGATAAAAAGCTGTACTTGTTCTCCAATACGCCGAAAAGCGTAGCCTCCTTGACCCTCTCATCCACGAAAACATAGTCAATAACCTTGTGTCTATCGGAGTCAACAAACCCGGTGAACGTGTTTCTGTATCCGTACATCTGTAGATTGTGCTCTCTAGTGTCTTTTAGGTAGTGTTTTAGCGTTTGGTATGCCTCCTCATGAGGTTCCGAGTTGAAGTCGCCAGCAATGAATGAGACATCGCTGTTGTAGCCGGTGGTCTTATTAGCAATCAATTTAACAGACTCCTCTCTTGCAATCCGTCCAATATGGTCCAAATGAGTGTTGAAAACATTCACTTTATGTCCACTCGACTTATGCTTCAAATGGGTCCAAGTAGCAATTCTTGTTTGATCAGCATCCCATCCACGTGACGGCACATCCGGTGTCTCGGAAAGCCAGAAAGAGCCCGAGTCTAGAAGCTCGAATTCCGACTTTCTATACAAAACAGGCGAATATTCTCCTGCTTCTTTACCGTCGTTACGTCCAACACCGAAATAAGTCCAGTCCTCTTCGCTGAGTCCTTTGTTAAGAAGGCTAATGATGTCATCAAGTTGGTTCTTCAAGACTTCCTGTAAGCACACCACTGTTGGAACTCCAAAAGCGTGGAAATTCACGGATTCCGTCATTGGGATCTTTCTCTGAGACCATGGCTTTTCAGTGCCATGAGCACCTTTGTTGTCATAACGAATGTTATGAGAGTAAATCTGGAAGTTCATAGGTGTCTTACTCATCATGGAAGAAGGGTTTGAGACGATGTTTGAAAGGTTGCGTGCGACGAAGAATCCAAGTACAATAGCCACCAATACTTTCAAAAGAGGTGAAAAGGTCATCTTATTCTCCTTGAATTGGGAACGGAAGTAAGAAAAAGAGAGAAAAGCGGCGAAGTCTTCATTATATACGTGCCCCACAATTTGAGCAATGTGGCGCATAACAGAAGCAGTGGAACATAACCTTACCACATTCGGAAGGCGCTAGTAGACTACGCCATGACATCAAATAAACCACACATATAACACAATTAAACAATGCAGTACACACAAATTAAGGAGACTAGCTCTTCTCAGAAGCTCCGACTTCAATCTCGGTGAAGTTTGCCTTCTCATCGAAGGCAGAACCGTTGTTGCTGATAGTCTCCACCACCTCATCGTCATCCTCCATACCGAACTTACCAGTCCAGCCGTTGTCTCTGAGGTATTTCTCGAACTTGACGTCTTCGAGCATAAGATCGTCATCCTTAAGATGTGGAATGGTGAAGTAGGCCAAGATAACACCCAAGGAACCGAGGATTGCGGAGATAATGAATGTCCATTGTGGTCCCAAGTTGTCTTGAATAGCAGTGAAAGCCTGGGTTCCAACAGCAGCACCGGTTTTACCTAAAGCAGCAGAGACACCGTAAAGTGTACCTCTAACTGGAGTAGCGTAACACTCAGAGGAGGTGAGACCCATGTTGTTTCCAGGACCAAAGTTACCGAAGCAGTTGAACAGAGCGAACATGACGATGAACAAGCCGGTGATGTTCTTAATCTTATCGTAAGCACATCCAATGACCAAACCAATGACTAAGTAACCAGAGAAACCAATAATCAAAGACCATTTACGACCGATTTTGTCAACGGTAAAAGCACCAGCTAAAAGACCCGGGATGGACAGCCAGCCGAGCAATAAAGTCCACTCAGCGACCTTCTTGATGTCACTTTTAGCGTCACCGAGGACATTAGAGATGATAGTAGAGGAGAAGATACCGTTAGGGAAGGTGACAAAGTCGTAGATGAACCAGCATCCACAAGTCCCGATGAGTCTCTTCCAGTAGTATTTAAAGACCAATGGGTAAGGCACGTTCTTCTTGATCTGCGACTTCTTGTAGAGCACGGATGCAGCCATTTTGAAACGGAACCAGAAGATAATGAGAGGCCAAACGGCGCCCAGGGCAGTACATACTCTCCAAACGGTGTTTAAGTGGTCGCTTCCAGCAGCACAGTAAACGATTAAGAACACGGAGATAGCAACTGGGCCACCGAGCGACAAAGGCAGATTGGTGACCAAGACGAAAGTTCTTCCTCTTTTCTTAGAGGCTTCATTAGCAGACTCAGAAGAAGCCGAAGAACAAGCACTATATTCACCACCAACACCGACTCCGATGGCACCTCTCATCACCAAAAACATCCAGAACATTCCCAAAGTGGAATCACCCTTGGAGGCGGCAGCAAGGATAGAGCCAAGCACAATAAGCACAGTAGTAGCAACAATAGCCCATTTACGGCCCATGTAGTCACACGTCAAGCCGATAGAGATTTGGCCGAGAATCTCACCCACAAGCAGCGAGTTGGAGACTCTTGTCTTCAACGTAGCGTCGTAAGTCTCAGGGTAGGCCTTGGTGAAAATAGCGTTAAGCATCGTCATCAGGTTGTTCTGGTAACCGTCAGACATCAAAGCGACACCACAACACAGGATAGTAAACATATCGGAAATGGACTTCTTCTTCATGAAACGACCCTTACGCTCCTCAGAGTCGTAAGTGATCTTCGTTCCGTCCGGGTTTGCAATCTCCAAGTGCGTGTTGTGCTCCTCAGAGACGTTGATCTCGTCATGGCTGTCCATATTTGCTATAAAGTGAGCGGCGGATGGCTAAACGCTCTGTTGGTGCTCTTCTTGTGGTTGTTTACTGCTGATCAAAAACGGCGATGCTACGGTGTTTATATACTTGCGGGCCTGAGATCTGCCACCGGACCCCTCCCGCTAAAGCCCCCTTCCCCGGGCTAAAAGCTGCTTCTCCAAAGCTGCGATGACCTTCCACGGGCTTCGACGCGCAGACTCGGGTTATTATTTGCGAGTGTGCGGGTGTGGTAGGTTGGTGAATACACATAATGCTATGGAAAGATAAGGTCACACGACCTTAAAGCAGCCAAGAAATGCCCTTATTGTGGTAAAAAAGAGCCAAGAGTTCCCCCCTGCTTAGGCTTTGCCCCACACGCGGGCTTATAGCGGCGTGCGCGTAGTGAAATAAGGGCTCCCAACGCTGCCTATTTGGGCGACCCGAGATCTATATCTGGACCCTTAATATGTCGTAGTGTCTTACATTGTTCTAATCAGCAACACGTCCAGTGTTAACAATTCAGTTCATATCTATAACCCACCGGAATTTCACTTCTTCTCCTCAAATCCGACCTCAACCTTCTCCACCAGGGAGTTCTTATCGAGTGACTCAGCCTCGGTCTCGGAGCTCTCCTCTTCCATACCAAACTTGCCAGTCCAGCCGTTATCTCTGAGATACTTCTCGAACTTAACGTCCTCCAGCATCAGGTCATCTTCCTTGAGGTGTGGGATGGTGAAGTAGGCCAAAATAACACCAACAGAGCCCAAAATGGCAGAGAGAATAAAAGTCCAACGCTGACCCAAGTTGGCCTGGATAGCAGTAAAGGCCTGAGTACCGACAGCAGCACCGGTCTTACCCATAGCAGCAGAAAGACCATACAGAGTTCCTCTAACTGGCGTGGCGTAACATTCCGAGGACGTAAGGCCCATGTTGTTTCCAGGACCAAAGTTACCGAAACAGTTGAAGAGAGCGAACATGACGATGAACAAACCAGTAATGTTCTTGATTTTGTTGTAAGCGCATCCGATGATCAAGCCGATAACGAGGTATCCAGAGAAACCAATCATCAGAGACCACTTACGGCCGAGTTTATCGACTGTGAAGGCACCAACGAGGAGGCCTGGGATGGACAACCAGCCTAAAAGCATCGTCCACTCAGCGACCTTCTTGATGTCGCTCTTGGAGTCGCCCAGGACGTTAGCGATGATGGTGGAAGAGAAGATACCGTTAGGGAAGATAACGAAGTCGTAGATGAACCAACAGCCACAAGTACCGAGCAATCTTGGCCAGTAGTATTTGAAAACGAGCAAGTATGGGACGTTCTGCTTAATCTGGGACTTCTTATAAAGGGTAGAAGCTGCCATTTTGAAGCGGAAGTAGAAGATGGCCAATGGCCAAACAGCGCCAAGAGCAGTACATATTCTCCACACAGTGTTCAAGTGGTCGTGGCCACAGATCGAGTAGACGATAAGGAAGATGGAGATGGCAATTGGGCCACCAAGGGATAATGGTAAGTTGGTGACGAGGACAAAAGTACGGCCTCTCTTCTTAGAGGCTTCGTTAGCAGACTCAGAAGAAGCAGAAGAACAAGCACTGTATTCACCTCCAACACCAACACCAATAGCACCTCTCATCACCAAGAACATCCAGAACATGCCGGTAGTGGTGTTTCCGTGGGCTGCAGCAGCCAAGATGGAGCCCACAACGATCAACACGGTAGTAGCGACAATGGCCCACTTACGGCCCATATAGTCACAGGTTAAGCCAATCGATACCTGGCCCAGAATCTCACCAACAAGAAGAGCGTTGGAAACACGGGTCTTAAGCACAGCATCGTACACTGTTGGGTACAAGCTGGTGAAGACGGCGTTCAGCATGGTCATCAAGTTGTTCTGGTAGCCGTCAGACATCAGAGCAACACCGCAACAGAGAATGGTGAACATGTCGGAAATGGACTTCTTCTTCTTGTAACGGCCTGAACGCTCCTCAGAGTCGTACGTAATGGTAGTCCCATCTGGGTTGTGCACCTCGATGTGGGTGTTAGGGTACTCCTCGGTATGGGAGACTGTTGAGTCTTTGGACGACGTGGACATTGTTCTTGGAGAGCTGAGTATGATCTAAGGAATAGACGTAGAAGAAATGGGCCATGCCCTCTATTTATACCCCGTTGCAGGAGCAGACCCACGGGGTTATTGTATGCTCATGTACAGTGGTCAGAGCCCGGTGTTTGGCTTAGATGCTGTCACAAGCCCCAAGAAACTACGAGCTTGGCACTTGACCTGGTCTTGGTGCTGATTGTATGGCTTTTGCCTAAGCATGAAGTTGATGATCATCAAGCTCTACGCCCATACATCATGGCTTCATGATGGAAGCATTGTGCGAAGATCTTGAAGTGTGCTAGTACCCTTGTGATCAAAACGTGCCTTAGGCTGCTGTAGCAGTCTGCCGGATGTGCAAATAAATCAACAGTTGTTGTCGGAAGACACGTTCTCTCCACTATAATACACCGTGTGCACGCTTAACCGTCGTGTGAAAACGTGGGCTCGTTATCAGGGATCGGCAGCGCACGTTGCTGTGTTATAGAGCTAGCGTTTCTATGATTTATCCGGAGGCGGCCGGTGGAACTCCGAGAACTAGTTGAATAAGCCAGTTCAACTGAAAAAAAAGCCTCATCAGCGTTTCGCTTCAATCAAATCATCTCGATGAGCATCGCCAATAGTATATTAATGTGTGTCCCCAACCACGGTTATGCAGCCCTGGTGCCTCATCGCCAAAAAATTGAACTTCACTTTTGGCGACTATAAGCTAACAATACCACATTTAGTGCTTTATATTGTGCTCATAGCTCGCTTCCAGTTGCTAGAAAATACATAAACAAGCAGAAGAAGTGATGGACACACACGCTCACCTTCTTTTGGCGACGCCGCCCGCGGAGATCGCTCTTGAGATCGATTCGTCAGCACACCTCATCGCCAATGGCCATCCACACAAACTTTTAGAACAGAACCAGTCATTTCTCCAGTCATCTCTCCCTTCTGACGGAAGCGTCTCACTAAATGAGGTCCTGAGTTCTTTGTCTGAGAGAATGGTTGTTACAGATAGAGAGCAGGCGCTTTATACCGCCATTGCCGCCCTGCTCACCTTCATCCAGAACAACTACACAGGTCCCCAGGCCCCGGTCTCTGGAGCTCAGCTGATCTTCCCTAACGCGGAGAAGGAGTTTGTCAACAAGCATGCAGTTTCCTGTTTGAGCTCATTTGGCCAGGTTATCTACGAGCTTTGTGAAGACCCATTGTTGTTGCTTCTGTCGCTACACCTGTTCGAGAAGCTCACTGGAGTACAGAAGTCCCTGTTGATTGTGGACAACAACTTCTCCTCTGAAGCTGCTACTTCAGAGCTGCTTTCTCAGGGTGTTTCTGGTGGTGCTGATGCTGTGTGTAAATGGTGGAGAGCGCGTGCTCTCGGCGTTCAGTGCTCTCTTTACTCCGAGTTCAGTGGACCTCATTTGGCAGTACTTACTGCCTTGTTTGACACCACTCTGATAACCAATATCGCCAGAGACGTCACAGACCAGAAGGTCAAGAAGGATATAATGATTTTGTACTATTTGGAGAAATCAAAGGTTCTCTTAGAATCAAATTTGGAGCACCTTGTTCTTCCAGAGCTGAAGAAGTGCCAAGAGTTGACACAGTTCGAGTTTGTCCTTACTGGTGCTCGTGCTAAACGTACCAAGTTCCAGCAGATTGCCAACTCACAGCTGATCATTCTTGCTCAATCCAACTACTTCAACAACACAACAGCTGAGAACAACGGACAGCCAGAAGCTCACGATCTGAACTCGGATCTCTTGCTTGAAAGACCACACTATGAGGCCATTGGTGCTGATGATCCAGAAGATCAGATCTACAAGAAGCAGAAACACGACGATACAGATATCGACTATGCTGAGTTGCTTCCGATTACTCTTCGTTTGGAGTATATTCCAGAACATCTGCAGAAGTTGGACCCAAACAACCAGCCTTCTCTCTCTGACTTCGATAACTTGCACTTGTTGATGAGACTATACACACTGAGAGCGATGTCTCCATCAGGAAACCCATTGATTGAAGAGCAGCTTATGTCTGTTGTTCAACGTGTTCTTTATCAGTCTGACCAGTCCACTGTCAACTACACTATCTTCTCTCGTGGTCTTTGGGAGCGTTCAAAGCTCGAAACCAACAAGGCTCGTACTATTGAGCGTGGTATTCTTCAAATGCAGACTCTCGTGGAGGAAATTGGCCTGAAGATTTCGCAGAGATATATTCCTGCAGAGCCATCAAAGGGTTCTGATACGTCTGAGGTTAAGGAATACACTAAGCTGAAGTATATCTTCCAGTTGCCTCTCATTCCACGCTGGCAATTGGATGCCACGCTGGCTGAGAAGTTCCTCTCTTTGGGTATCATCAAATCCGCACTGGAGATCTATGACCGTCTTCAATTGGTCGTTGATATGGCATTATGTCATGCTTCCATTGGCGAAGAGGCTCAAGCTCAAGCTATCATCGAGAAGAGAGTCGCTGAGCACCCAGAGGACGCTAGAGCATGGTCCGTGCTGGGTGATATTACTCAGGATACTCAATACTGGCTCAAGGCTTGGGAAGTTGGTAAATACTGGAAGGCCAAGGTATCTTTGGGTAAATACTTCTATAAGCAAGATATTCACGCTGCTATTGAGCACTTGCACGATGCTTTGACTATCAACCCGCTCAATTACGACACATGGTTCCTCTACGGCTGCTTTGGGCTGGAATCTTCACAGTTCGAGCTGGCTTCAGAGGCATTCACAAGATGCGTTTCCATTGATGACACCTCTTCTCACTCGTGGTCCAACTTGGGTACGTCTCTTCTGAAGCTTGATAAGACGAAAGAGGCATTCTCCGCATTAAAGAAGGCTACTTCCACTTCCGAGGGTAAGAACTGGAAATTATGGGAAAACTATCTCTTAGTTGCTGCTAAATTGGGCGAATGGGACGACGTCCTTTGGGCATGTCGTAAGTTGATTGACTTCAGAAAGGACAAAGCTGGCGAAGGATCTGTTGATATTCCAGTTGTGGAGAAGCTTGTTGAGATTTTAACCTCCGAGCCTTACAACGAGGATAAGCTGAACTTCTTCCAGAAGAGTTGCCTGGAATTTGTCACATCTTTGCTGCCTACTGTGATCACCACATCCTCTCGTTTATGGCGTATCGTTGCTCGTGTCGAACTGTGGAGTAACAAGCCATGGAACGCTTTAGAATGCCACGAGAAGGCTTACCGTGCTTTGGCTCACAACCCAGACCTCGAAACAAATGAAGATATCTGGAACCAGACTGTTGATGCTTGTTCTGACTTGGTTGCAGCTTATGAGTCTCTCGGTGAGCGTGATGGAAAGCATGGCGCTGGCGACTTGGTGTGCAAGGACTGGAAGTACAAGGCTAAGCAAACGGTGAAGTCTTTGATGAGTAAGGGTAAGATGTCATGGGAAGACAGCGAAGGATGGTACAAGCTGGTTGATTTGAGGGATGAGCTCAAGTGAGTCTAAGATACTATGGATAGAATAAGAGTTTGTATATGATTTATTGGTAGCTATTCAACATCTTGATAAATATCTTCAGTTTCAATGTTATCTTGTGCTTTTGAGTCCACTGGAATCATAAAAGTGCAGTATGTTCTCCAAACCCGGTAATCTTCCCGAAGTCTCCAGGGAACCAACTTCGATGACATGAACGTATCGGTAAATGTGACAATGTGCCTCACTGAAGAGCGACTGATTTCGGAGTTTTCGTACCTCAATAACCATATAAAAAGGTAGAGCACCAAGGGGTAAGCATTCTTGTGCTCAACACACTCCTTGGCCAATACGCCAATTGCCACGAGATCGAGGTGTGAGGCCAATGTTAACAGTGGGACCTCGAAATAGTTCAAAAGGGGAGTCAAAGCATTGGAAAACAGGGTTTCTGGAATCACCTCTGTTGTAAAATAGGAAAACAAGTTGATGATTGAGTACATTGTAAATGGAATCAACTTCACCAAGGCTTGGTCTGTGAAGATCCAGAGCCAAATGTAACCCAACAACTGAGCGTTTTCATTCTTCATCAACTCCGAAACCGACATGACCATCGGCCTCAATATGACCTCTTCTCTTTCTTCGTTTATCTCGACTTGTTCTTCAAAGTTGCACCTATAAAGGACAATTGAGTAAGTGAGCATTGTGCCGTAAAAGGCGAACTCGTACGAGGTGTTTTGGAGATGTTTCTTTTCAAAGAAGAGAGCCATCACATAGAGAACGCTTCCTGAGATGGTGGCCAAGTGAGAAATGATCCAAAAGTTCTGCAATTTGCACTGAGATCTGAGATATGCCTCACACGATTGAACCAGTTTTTGCATGAAGCTGAGAGAGATTGTTATCTCGTCGGGTGGTTCTGTTTCGATTAGTTCGTCATCATTGGAGGGTGTTTTGGGCAGCAGAGAGGTCATTTTGGGCTTCAGTGAGCAAATAGTAAACTTGTTTTGCTTATGGTCAGTATTAAGTGGCCACTCATAACTAAACAAGCAGAGAAAGCTCATTTATTCGCCTTTAAGCCTATAAATTCCCAGCTTTGTGTCATATGAATCCGACACTTTCTCGGACTTACCCGGAGATATGACGGCGTGAGCTGCCATTAGGTGTCGGCTATTGTTGTTCGCGGTAACCTACCAAATCGGGCTGTTTAGCGTAGACTTCGAGCCTCTTCTCGGCATTGGCTCCCAATCAGTACTTAAGCCGTTTACTATAAAAGGCCAGGGTCTGCCACTTTTTACTCCAAACTGAGTATATTTAACGTCAAAACCTCAAAATGACACCGAAATTAAAAGTCCTCGTCACCGAGACAGAGAGATCAGAGCACGCAAACCACACCGATGAGTATAAGAGGTTCAAAGAGCTCTTCGACGTCAGGGTCCACAGAGTTAGCACTTTAGAGGCGTTTAAAGAGGAACTGGAGGGTCCCTCAAAGGATATTAGTGCTCTGTGGGTTACAGGCCACTCTATTTGGAGTTTGGGGGGCCCAATGAAAGTAATTGACTACCTACCAAAGTCGCTCAAAGTGTACTGCTACCCGTGGGTTGGCTACATGGATGAGGAGGCTGAAGCGTTCAGAAAGAGAGGAATTATCTTCTGTAACGTTGGTGAGGTTTCTCAATATGACGTTGCTGACCATGCTCTGTATTTGACGCTCAGTTGCTTCAGATTTTCGAACTTCTTGGAACACCAATTCCGTCCAATTCGCTCGATCATGCCGTCTAGAGACACATTGGGATCCCAGGGCTGGGACCCTGAGACCGGCGAGCCATTGCCTTCGCCAATGGATGTCAATTTAGCCTATAGCTCAAGTATTGGTGGAAAGAAGCTGGAGAGTCCTACGGGAAAGATTGCCGGAATAATTGGCCTGGGGTCGATCGGAAAGCAGATCGGAAAGAGGCTCGACGCTATCGGAATGAAGGTGAGATACACCAAGAGAACAAAGCTGAGCGAAGAGGAGTACAAAACGCTGGGATATGAAGCCACATTCGTTCCGTCGTTTGAAGAGCTAATCAAAGAAGTTGACCTTATCGTCATTGCAGCACCGCACACACCGCAGACCATCAACATGATTAATGAGGAGTCTCTCAAACTCGTCAAAAAAGGTGTCAGAATCGTGAACATTGGCCGCGGCTCTGCCATTGACGAAGACGCCTTGTTCAAAGCACTCGATGACGGAACTGTGTGCTCTGTAGGTCTGGATGTTTTCCAGAATGAGCCTAACAACATCGACCCTCGCTGGACGAAGAGATGGGATGTTACGCTAACACCTCATTCGGGCAATATGACTACTGATAACTACGTCAATTCCAACCTGAGATGTATGGAGAATATCATTAATGTGCTGATTGATGGTGGTAAGGGAATTACCCCTATTCCTTAATAAAAACATTCATAGCTTCGAGTGCTGTAGAGAACCACGGTTGTACCACCATTGAACGCCGATAGAGCCTCTTTGCATGTCCAAGTTCTCGCTGATTTGCTTCCAGAGCTGCGTTTCAAGGTAAACATCGCCATTGCTGAGCTCCCAGATGTTGTTGAGCCAGTTTTCAGTGATATTCACTGGAATAAACGTTAAGCACCCAATCAGAGAACAGATTAAAGCCTGTCTCACGTGCTGAGGACCCTCGTTACCCGGCTCTCCCAACGGCTGAGAACACGGAGAATTGATAATAGCCAGGTAAAGTGTGTGTAGCACTTCTCTCAAGTTATCCTTATTCAGGTAATAAGCGTCAGACGGAGGAGCCACTGCCTTGAATATGCTCTCCACAGCGATAATCAGCTGCCGAGAAGATAAGCATACCGGGAATTGCGATAAAACTGTTCTTAGGTAAGCAGGCGCAGTAGCAGCAACAATGGCAGCATTTCTCGGTGTGAATGTAGCTAAAACAACACTGTGGCCAGCTTCAATCAGAGCTCTGTGCTGTTGTTTCTGCTCTTGCGGTGCGCTTGGTGGAAGAAGTGGCATCGTGATGAAATGTTCAACAAACGGTGCGATTACCTGGTCATGATAGTGGTGAGAGCAAGATTTAGTACAATGTTCGAAGTAATTGATGGTAAAAAGTGCTTTGGAGCTCTCATATTGTGAAACGGGGACCTCTGGCAAGTTCACTTCCGAGATCATCCATGAGCCCAGCTCCTCTGCTGCTCTGCTTGAGTGTTGCAATAAACCATCAATTGATGTTAGTAGAACAAAGTTGTAGGCTTGGAATCCACCGGAGCCAATCTTGTCAAGCACAAAGTTCGTGTAGAAGAGGATTTTCATCACTTTTGAAGATAATGCTGTGTACTCTGGTGATTTGAGTCGGTTGGCGATGTTCAATGAGAAGGTAGTGAATCCCTGGAGAATTATCACCAAACCAAATAGAATTCCCTTTAGAAGCTCCCAAGTCTGAGGATCTGCTAATGAGGGAAGCGTTTTAGCGTAAAGAGCGTGTGAAAACTCAAGCATCACTGTTAAAGAGCCATCCATCACCGGGTACTTAACACCGTGAACAAAGCAGTTTTCCAGTACAAAAGACAGCCTGCTTAGGTGTTTAATAACTGGCCTATTCATCATTTCATGGCTATCTCCAAAATTGGCGATTCCCCACGGTGAAATGAACACAAGATCAACAATTTGCATCATCACGGCTTCGTGTGGAAGCTTCGACTTCTGGTGATGATTGAAGGAGATCAATGAGCATGCTAAGGATAAAGAAACAAGGGAATTGATCTCTGGTGGTTGGATAGCAACTTGACGGAATGACCTTACAATTAGCTCGTGATTAAGCTGAATACAGCGCTCATAACACTGCTCAAAGTAGGCTCTTGTCTCCGGAACAGCATGCTCGTAGTGCACTGGCTTAGAGAGTAATACACCAGTTAAAACCAACGATTTCTTCCAATCTTCAGTCGGGTGACCATACAAAGCAGTGAGGAATCCATGGAAAAAGCTCGTTAGTGCAAGAGAAGGCTGAGATATCTTGATTTTGTGCTCAAATAGCGCTTTAATGCCTTCGATTATAAGGTAACATCCATCGAAATCGGTGTAGTCGAAAAGCTGAGCGTTGGACAGAAATGCATTAGTCAGAACCACAACATGAGCCTCATCCTTAACTCTTGGAATGTAGTGGACAACGTAGCTCAATAACTGCTGCTTATCCTGCTTGGCTCCGGACTTCAGGATCGAAAGCAACATCTGAACATCTCTCTCGTCCTTGCTCTCATTATGGAACCTCTGAGGCTGTACTGTGGATGTCTGGGTGTACGGTCTTTGAGCCAGCTGCTGCTGGAGTCTCTGGCCCTGTGCACCGAGATTGTACATCGTCAGGTGTGTCTTTATTTGCTTGAAATGTAGGTCAAATCAGGGTGAAGTCTGGGGAAATTTTCAGCCGAGGAATATGACTACTTATCACTGGACCTTGAAAGGGAAATATTCGAGATTTTTACACGAACTCGTTTGATACCCGGGCAAATTCGCGAATAATAAACCCCGAGATCCAAAATGGCGGTATCGGACCAGCCTTGGGGGTGGAGCTGATAGGACAAGTTTTGTTACCAGAGCTACTGAATAGCGTTCAAGGGGTACTTTATAACGATATTTAGCTACTGAACTGACTAATTGAGAGTTCCATCCGAAAAAATACAAAGAAAATGGCCGACGCACTGTCCTCGGAGGAGCAAGAACAGCTTCTAAAAGACGCCACCTCTACTATCAAACAAGAGACTCAATTGATGAAGAAATGTCTCGAAACCAGAGGAAAGCTCATGGATGCGTTGAAACATGCTTCGAATTTCCTCACAGAGCTCAGAACGTCCCAATTGACGCCGAAACAGTACTATGAGCTGTACATCATGGTGTTCGACTCGCTCAATCTCCTGGCCTCCTTCCTCAAGGACAACCATCCGCACCACCATCTTGCGGACTTGTACGAATTGGTTCAGTATGCCGGAAACATTGTTCCTCGGTTGTACTTGATGATCACCGTCGGCACCGTCTATATGTCCGTTGAGGACGCCCCAGTGAAGGAGATCATGAAGGACATGATTGAAATGTGTCGTGGAGTCCAGTACCCAATCAGAGGTCTATTCCTGAGATACTATCTACAGCAGAGAACCAAGTCTCTTTTGCCAGAAAACAGAGACTCAATTGAATTCGTTATCCAGAACTTTGTGGAAATGAACAAACTCTGGGTCAGATTACAGCATCAAGGTCCGTCGAAGGAGAAGGCCAAGCGCACTGTTGAGAGGGAGGAACTTAAGATCCTGGTGGGCTCCAATTTGGTGAGATTATCCCAATTGGAAAACGACAAGGAGTACTACAAGACTTATATTCTTCCAACCGTTTTGGAGCAGATTGTTCAGTGTAAAGACGTTTTGGCCCAGGAGTATCTGCTTGATGTGATTATTCAGGTGTTCCCTGATGAGTTCCATCTTTATACACTAGATGTGTACTTAAACTGCATCAAGGACCTCAACCCGGGCGTTTCGCTCAAGAAAGTGCTCATAACGCTCATCGACAGACTCGCTGACTTCGCTAAGAGAGAAGGTCTTGGTGGCCTGGAGAATTTGAGTCTTGACGATAAAGAGGTTGAGGAGCCAAAAGAGGCTGAGATGTCGCTTTTTGAAAAGTTCTGGTTCTACATCAATGAGCTCGATAAGTCACGTGAGCTGTCGATTGAGGAGATCAGTTCGATGCTGGAGTCAATTGCTCGTTTAACATACACGTATTACCCAGACAACTACGATAACATCGATAAGCTGTTCTCTTTCGCTAGCGAGAAGCTGGAGGATGTTGACAACAGCGCAACGGACTCTTCGAACCAAAATTTCAAGCTTTTGCTTATGACTCCAGTTGAGAAGTATTCCAATTTGCCTGATATATTGAGACTTCAAAAGTACGGGGCTTTATTAGAATCACAGCCGATTAAAGTGCAAAAGGCTGTGAGTCTGGAGATTCTCAACAAGCTGCTCAGTGAAGGTATCAAGATCAAGACTGTTGACGAAGTTAGCGGCATTTTCTCGCTTCTTAAGGTCATTATCACGTCAAAAGACAAGGAAATGGATAAAAACGGCGATGAGTCTACAGAATACATCAATGAGCAGGAAAAGCTCGCCAAAGTGGTGCATTTGGTGTACAACAAGGACGTTGGTACGCACTCGAAACTTCTCACTTCACTGAAGAACCAGCTGTCCACTGGTAACATCAAGCACACTTATCCACCGCTATTTTTCAACACTTTGAAGCTCATAAGACGTGGTAAAGCATCTGAACACACCAATTCTCTGCTTAAATTCGCATCAAGAGTGATTAATGACTTGAGTCGCACGGGATGCAATGACCTCTGTTTCAAGCTCTATCTCTCATGCGCCATCTTGGCTGACCAGATCAAGTCTGAGGAGTTTGCTTATGAGTTCTTTGCTCAATGCTTCACCATCTACGAAGAATCCATTAGCGACTCCAGATCTCAGTACCAGTCTGTTGTTTCGATAGCTGGTGCTCTGCAGCAGTGTAGAAATTTCTCGAGAGACAACTATGATACTTTGATCACGAAGACTGCTCTCCACGGCTCGAAGCTGCTGAAAAAGGCTGACCAGTGTCGTGCTGTCTACTTAGCGTCTCATCTTTGGTGGGGTGTTGAGATCCCTGCTCTTGGAGAGGAGGAAGGTGTTACCGAGTTCTACAGAGACGGTAAGAGAGTGTTGGAGTGCTTACAGAGATCGCTGAGGGTTGCTGATATGGTGATGGACTCCTCTACCAGCATTGAGCTCTTTGTTGAGATCTTAAACCGCTGTCTTTACTACTTTATTCACGGAAATGAGAGTGTGACGATAAAGTACATCAACGGTTTAATTGAGCTGATCCAGACGAATATTGATTCCTTGACATCCGAGGGAGGCCAAAGCGAGACTCCAAAGAGACACTTCGAGAGAACTCTAGAATACATCACGAGCCAGAAGGAGATTGACGAGAGATTCCAGCTGATTACGTGGTGATTACGTCTTTTCTACATAAATACAACCAAATAAATAGCACGCTAATGTAACACTATAAACTACGCCAAGTTTTCGTAGACCGCATCCTCAACGTCTCTCCACGCCTTCCTCACAGCCTCGTCATTAAAGGGAACAACCTGCCCACAGACAATTCCAGCAACATCCTTCTCCTTATCACACCAATAGAAACAGTTTGCTAAGCCAGACCAGTGTCCTGTTCCCTTTCCTCTTTTGAAATCAGCTGGTGTTTCCGTCAAAAACCACGAAAGACCCCATCCTTGAGGTCCTTCGACCGGGAAGACTTCCTTTGCTGCCTCGTTTCTAATGAAGTTTGGCATCTCTGGGACCTGGTTTACGAACATGAGATCAACAGTTTCTTCAGAAAGGACTTGGTTTCCGGTGTGTGGAGAAACACCTTTATTCAAAATCATAGCGAGGACCTTCGCATACTCTTCGGGTCTATGCCACGAACCAGCACCGCCACTGTGGAACACATCTTTGTCTTTCAGGCTGAAAGAGTACATGTGCTCTTCCAACTGGGTCAGTTTTCCCTCATGACGAGTGTGCATTTTCACCAGTTTCTTCTGCTGCTCTTCGTTCGGCTGGAAAGTGAAGTCTTTGATACCACATGGGCCTGTTACATTCTTCGTGATGTAGTCACCAAGCTTCAAACCAGTAGATCTCTCGAGCATAACTCCGGCCCAATCGATTCCAGGGCCATAGACCCAGTTCGTTCCAGGCTCAAAAAGCAAAGGTCTAAGGAAATCTCTAGCACTTTGCGGCTTAAGAAGATTAATACCAAACATCTGCGCAAAGGCATCAACGCCAGGGCCAGCGTACGCGAGGCCAGACGTGTGGCATAGAAGGTTTCTCAGCGTGATATCATTCTTTCTTGGGGTCAATTTGATCGACCCATCTTCAAGCTTAGAAACAAGAGGAACATTCTCGAGCTCAGGACAGAGCTCGTACAATTGTTCGTGGTCATCGAGCCTTAAAGTGCCCTTCTCTACAAGCTGGAGAACTGCAATGGCTGCAACGATTTTGGTGGTGCTAGCGCCCCAAAAAAGCGTCTCTTTGGTCAATGGCTCGTCGGAATCAACTCCAATGGTTCCTGAAGCGTACGTGATGAG
Source organism: Petasospora stauntonica (assembly GCA_030558335.1). Taxonomy (NCBI): domain Eukaryota; kingdom Fungi; phylum Ascomycota; class Saccharomycetes; order Phaffomycetales; family Wickerhamomycetaceae; genus Petasospora; species Petasospora stauntonica. The sequence goes on from JAJMSG010000003.1 coordinate 310,003, forward strand.
ATCTTCACCTTTACTGTTGGTAACGCAGAGGGAAATACCAGGGTATTTATCCGGTACAGCGAGCCCAATAGCTCTCTTCACAGCCTCTTTTCCTGCCTCTGTGAGCTTACTCATTGCTGTGGTGGTAGACCAATTGACCAACTGCCAATGCTCAATGAAACGGATTTAGGTGGTTATATAGTAATTACCCTCCTGGAACAATCGGGTCAATGCTCGGGGGCTATTTATCGATCTCCACAATATGATTAACGCTCGGTAGTGTTATCTCCGGTTAGAGCCGAGGACTATATCGAGCGATTTCGCGGGTGGCTCGCGAACCCGTTCTATACGCATCGCAGATTTTTTTGGCACATGGCATCTCTGTACTATACATCTCATATATAGTGGAAATTTAGTAGGATAAAGAGCAAATGCCAAGAAAGAAATCTGCTGCTAAGAAGGCCCGTCAGGCAGAGGAGCAATCCAAGCTTGAAAAGCAGCTGGAACACGCTGATGAGTCCGTCAAGAAACAGATCACAGAGGAGTTCGACAGCGATGAAGAGAGCTCCACAAGTGAAGAGGAGGACGAATTCGGTGAAATGCTCACCGAGGACGTCGAAGAAGGCTTCAATAAGGTTCTTAATGCTTTGAAGACGAACGACAAGTCCCTTTTTGACCCATCCGTGAAGTTCTTCAAGGAGCCAACTGAAACAGTGGAGAAGAAGGGCGATAAGAGTAAACCTATCTATTTGAAGGATTATCACAGAATGAACTTGCTTTCGGGCGGAGTTCCAGAGCAAACAGAGGACGAGCCAGAGTCGAATTTCAAGACTTATGACCAAGAGAGAGAAGAAGAGCGTAACGAGCTTCTTTCTGCTATTAACAACGCCTTTGATGGTGGTGATGATGACGACATGGACGACGATGAAGACTTGTTCAAGAAGAAGGAAAAGTCTGCCGCAACAGAAAAGGTACAACTTCCAAACCCAGACCAAGACTCTGACAAGTTCCTTGAAGCCTTTGTGTCCCAGCACGCCTGGATTCCTCAAGAAGGTGACAAGGAAATCGACCTTGATCGCCACGGTGAGGATGACGAGGAGTTTGAAGAGGCTGCCGAGAAGTTCGAGCACGCTTTCAACTTCAGATATGAGGATCCAAACTCTGCTGAGATTATCTCGTATGCCAGATCTCAGGCTACCATCAGAAGAGATGCTACAAATTCCCGTAAGAGAAAGAGAGATAAGGAGAGAGAAGAGAAGCAGAAGGTCAAAGAAGAGAAGGACAAGGTGTTCCAGAAGAAGAAGACAGAAGAGCTTAATAAGCTGACTGATTTCCTAGAGAAGATTCAGAAGGAGTATGGCATGTCTATTGACGAGAAGACTGCGAAAAAGATCAGTGACCGTCTTCTCGATGACGACTTTGACGATACTCAATGGGACACTGTTCTTGGTGAGATCTTTGATGGAGATGAGGACGACTCTGTGAAGCCAACGTGGGACGACGATGATGAGATTATGAGCGAGTTTAAGAAGGAGCAAGAGGAAAGCTCAGCTGATGAAGACGAAGGTGAAGAGCTTGAGGCCAAGGAGGAGCCAAAGAAGTCCACAAAAGAGGACAAGAAGAAGGCACAGAAGGAGAAGAAGAAGGCCAAGGACGTTGCTTCCAAGGTCCTTGAGCAGAACAAGCTCAAGATTATGGACAAAGTGGAGGAAGAGGAAGAAAGAGAGGGTCGTTCTAAAGAGCGTAAGGAGAACTTCAAGTACAGAGAGGTTTCTCCAGAGTCTTACGGTCTTACTTCTAGAGAGATCTTTATGGCTGATGACGCTGACCTCAATGAGTTCATCGGCTTGAAGAAACTCGCTCCTTACAGACCAAAAGACCAGAGAGTCAAAGACAGAAGAAAATTCGCCAAAAAGAGACATCTTTCTGAGTGGAGAAAGAAAGTGTTCAAGTCAGAGAACGGGCCAGAGGGTGAAACTGACGAGATTGTGATTCCGCTTGAGGATGAGGCCAAGGGAAAGAAGTCGAACAAAAAGAGAAAACTACAGAAGTAGGTCGTGCTTAGCATATTAATATTGATAGAATGAAACAATTAGCGTAAATGAATGTGTATATTATGTGTTACTAGAATCCGTAGGAGTCTCTAGGATCAATCTTCACAATTTTATCAGGGTTAAGAATCCTTTTGGGGTCCAACGAGAACTTGATTTTTCTCATCAAATCAACACCATTGACCCCAACTTCCTTCTGAAGATACTCTCTTTTGCCCATTCCAATGCCGTGTTCACCAGTACACGTTCCATCGTTCTCCAGTGCTCTATATACCATACGAGCACTGAGGGCCTTCACGAGCGAGAACTGGTCTTGGGAATAAAGCAAAATGGCGTGGAAATTACCATCACCAACGTGTCCGAGGATTGTAAATAGCACATTTGACTCGTTAATGTCCTGCATTGTGTCCTCTATGACGTTGGAGAGGCGAGATATTGGCACTGCAACGTCAGTAGTCCACACTTTGATGTCCGGGTTGCCTGTCACCTTTTTGGCGTATTCAATAGAGCTCCAAAAGCCGATCTTTCGTGCCAACCACAGTTCCTGAGACTCAGCGTCGTCTTTGGCAAATACCATCGAAATGGCATTCTTCGTGGAGCACATGTTCTCGACCTTGGAGACCAGGCTCTGAACGGATGTTTCATCGTTAGCACCAATCTTGATAAACAGTGTTGGAGTTTCATCCCATGTTCTCTGACACTGTTTCGAGTCATTAATAACTTTGATCATGTTGGAGTCCAGCAGCTCCACGGCGTTCACCTGGATTCCCTGCTGAATCAGCGCAGTGACGGCATTAGTCGCATCCACTATTCTGGGGAAACTCACCACCGACACTCTCTCGTGTGTTGGCTTAATGTGAACTTTCATGGTTATCTCAGTGACGATTCCCAGCGTTCCCTCTGACCCGATGAACAGATTGGTCAAGTTGTAGCCAGCACTCGACTTTCTCGGTCTGTTCCTCGTCTTCACAATAGTTCCATCAGCTAGGACAACAGTGAGGTTCACAACGTTGTCTTTCATAGTACCGTAGCGATATGCGTTTGTTCCAGAGCACGAGGTCCCCACCATTCCACCAATATCAGCGCCTGGGCCCGGATCTGGGCCAATCATGTAGCCGTTAGGTGCTAAGTACTCGTTGAGGTCCTGCCATCCCACGGCTGGCTGTACTCTGACGTCTAAATCGTCTTTGTTGAACTCCAGAACCTGGTCCATGTGCTGTAGCGAGAGAACGAGGCCCCCGGGCCTCGTGGAGATGAAGTTACCCTCAATTGAGGTCGCTCCGCTCACAGGGACCACGGGAACGCTGAACTCGTGGCAGATCTTCAGCACCTTGGACACTTCTTCGGTGGTGTTCGGGTAAACCACCAAGTGAGGTCTCTGGCGAGATGATGGAGAGTGTGTGGAGTATGCGTTCGACGAATGGGAGTCGATATCGGCTTGATCGTTGGAGTACTGCCCTGGCTCGAGGATGGCTTTGATCTTGGAGAATGCTCTCATTGTCTGTATCTCGTCGGCGTACTCGGGCGATATAATATCACTTAAGGGGGTGGTGGATGTCTGTGGAAAAGCATATGGCAGTGGAGACTCTTCCCAGTGGCCATAATAGTAGCCAACGGCAGTGCCGAAACCCAAAGCTCCCAAAGTGTACAAGGACACGGCTTTGGAGACGAATGTCTGGGTCGAATGGCCGGAGTGGTGCCTGTGGTGCTTAAAGCGAGTAAACACCCTCACCAAAGGCCGTGATCTGAACATTTTGAGCCCTTTTTGCCTCTTAAGTGGAAACAATAGCTGGATAACACGCACACAACGGTCCGAGATAATAAGCTGGGGAAGTCATCGGAAAAGTCTCGGAAAATAGCCCAATGGGGAAGTTTGCCCGAGCTGGGAAAACGTGCTCGAGCAGCCAAATTATTTATAAAAAAAAAAAAAAAACCTTTCCTTATAACCTCATCACCAGCTTCAAAGGACTCAGAGCAATCACGCGCCTATTTCCCGGAAGTAACTATTTTTTACTTCAAACAACGCCCATTTAAGTGCACCACCACCAGCTGTTGATGCCACCTTGTTACTCGTTCGCCGCCCGCCACATGCTCACTGCCGCTACATCGTAAGAAGCGCAGCAGCATTAGAAACAAATAGCACCAAAAAGCTACAACTTACGCACAATGTCTGACCACGAGAGCCACCACTCTGCCTCCTCTATCAAGAGCCATCACTCTGTGACTTCCATGAAGACAGAGGGTCTCTACGACCACCGTAATCAGGCTGATACCCTGCCTATTCGCCGTGGATCTGTGTTTGACATGAGACTTCCTCCTGCTGCTATTGACCAGAAGAAAGATGGTGATGACGACAGAGGTAGAACCAGAGCTGGTATTTCTACTGTGAGACTCAGCAACCTGTCAGATGAGGAGGAATACGCTATTGCTGATGTTCCAGAGGAGGGGACCCATCACCTTCACCAGAGACATCGTCAACAACCTCAAACCGATACGCCAAAGCTACAGAGAGTTGCTACGCTACAGACACCACAGCCATCGAATTTGACACCAGGAGGCCAAAAGAGAGGTCGTTCAAAGTCGTTCACGGAGCAGCTTAAAGGTCTCGTGGGCAAGGACAACGAGACAACCGCATCTCCAGGTGGCATCCTTTTGAACAAGCAGCAGCAACCACAGCAAAGCCAGCAGCAGCACCAGAGAACTTCAAAGGGCGCTTCTGACTCTTCGCCTGTGATCCATCCTCTCAATAAGACGGTTTCCCGTTCCTCGAGAACAAACGATGTGGATGTGGAGATTAATGAGTTTGACAGACGTCGCCGCATGACTCGTGGCTCCATCAACGACTCAGACGCCGACTCGCAGAGATCAAGAGAATCGCAGGAGACAGAGGAAGATGTCTGTTTCCCTATGGTTCCAGAACATGTCAAGGTTAACGGTATTGACTTTGATGAGATTGAAGAGTTTATCTCAGAGTCCCGCATGGAGGATGAGACTCTTAGAAAGGAGCATTTCCTGTCGTCATCAGACTCATCTACCGCAGCCCAGAAGTACACGCCAAGAATGCACCCAACTTCAAGAACATCTACAAACTCGAGTGACTCGGGTGTCCAGTTTGGCTCCAACAAGGTCGAAGGCGAGGAAGCTGCGCCTGATCGTTTCTCTTTCTTCTGTTCAGAGTCTGAGGAGACGATTCATGCTCCAGATATCCAGTCTTTGGTGAAGCCAGGCCAAACCGTACGTGAGTTATTCGGAAATGGACAGCCAACCTGGTGGTTGGACTGTATTTGCCCAACAGATGCTGAGATGAAAGTGCTATCCAAAGCTTTTGGTATCCATCCGTTGACAGCAGAAGATATCCGTATGCAGGAGACCCGTGAAAAGGTGGAGCTCTTCAGAAGCTACTACTTTGTGTGTTTCCATACTTTTGAGAGTGACAAAGAATCTGAAGACTTCTTGGAGCCAATCAACGTCTACATCGTCGTATTCCGTTATGGAGTTCTCACGTTCCACTTTGGCCCTATCTCCCATGCTGGTAATGTGAGAAGACGTGTTAGACAGCTTCGTGACTACGTTGATGTGAGTGCAGACTGGCTCTGTTACGCCCTTATTGATGACATTACCGATTCCTTTGCTCCAGTCATTCACGCCATTGAATACGAAGCCGATGCGATCGAAGACCAAGTGTTCTTGACCAGAGAGATGGACTTCTCTCACATGTTGCAGAAGATCGGTGAGTCTCGTCGCAAGGTCATGACACTAATGAGACTGTTATCTGGCAAAGCCGACGTCATCAAAATGTTTGCTAAGCGTTGTCAGGACGAAGCCCAAGGCATCGGTCCAGCGTTAACATCCACTGTGAACTTGGCCAACCTTTCATCACAAAATCAAGGCCTACAGGCCCAACCAAGAGCTGATATTGCCCTCTACTTGGGTGATATCCAGGACCACGTTGTTACTATGTTCCAAAACTTGCTTTCCTATGAGAAGATTTTCTCTCGTTCCCATTCTAATTACCTGGCCCAATTGCAGGTTGAGTCCTTCTACTCGAATAACAAGGTTACCGAGATGCTGTCCAAGGTGACGCTGATCGGTACACTTTTGGTGCCAATGAACTTGATTACTGGTTTGTTCGGTATGAATGTTGAGGTCCCATGGCAAAGCTCCAGTGGTCTTGGTGCCTTCTTTGGTATCTTGGGATTCTTGGTGTTCATGGTGCTCACATTCTCGATCTTGGCCAATTGGTGGCTCACCAGAAAAGCTAGACAAGCTGAGAATGAGGGTGTATTCCCATCCTCAGGTGCTCGCTCCATTCTCAGTTTCGGTAAAAGAAAGGCCAGAGGTGTTGGCCTAGAAAGATCCAGAGAAACAAGATCCGTCCTCTCGAGGTTCGATAGATACGAGTGATCTAATATATTTATTCACGACTCTTTTGTAATACTACATCCATTAACAGATCGTAAAACGTACACCCTTTTATTTTAATACATTAAGGAAAAGTTTACTCGTCATCCTCCTGGTTCTCCAAAACCTGACCGGCAATACGGTCCAAATCTCTCTGACCGTTCTCGGAGATTCTTCTACCACCCTTTGGGGAGATTTCAAGGACACCGAGCTTCTCCAAAGCCTGGACAACTCTTCTGTTGACAGAGCCGGAAGCGTCAGCGTGCTTGGCTGGTCTACCACCTCTGTTGATGGCACCACCGTAGAGCTTGTTCAAAGCACCAACACCGACCTGCTTTCTCAAGTAGATGTGACGGGCAGCAGAAGCAGCACGCTTGTAGAACCAAGTCTCAGACTCCTGTGGTGGCAACTCGTTACCGGCGGAGGTCTTGACCAAGTCAACGTAACCTGGGATCTCCAACTTACCCTGACGCTGCAAGAACTGAGCGTAAGCGTTGATGAATTCCTGAGCTGGAACGTCCCTGTTGTGATGTTAGTAGCTGTTGAGTGATGTTTGGGAGAGAGTAATTGGTGAGTCTATGGTCCTTAGCTGTGGGATTTGTTGTGAATGAGTCCTCTAGTTGTATTTTCCACTTGTTTGATGGTGTTTCTTGATCCTCTTGAGTGCAGTGCTGAGGAGCGGTGATGCCCTAGCCCTAACTTAGGCTCTAACCCTTAGAGTCCACGTGGTGATCCCGTAGCTCGCTGGTGTCTCGAGCGGGAGCTTTATTCTGCTAGTCTCCTTTAAATAATGCCTGTTCCGTTTGCTTGATTCCCGTGGCTCCTCCCTGGCTGGTGCCCGCGTGGTTCAATCTGTGTTCTTTCAATGCGGATGCTCACTCCCAGCAAATCCACTTGTAGGCCATATAACTCAATCTAAATCGTCTCATTTCCCTTATTATATCTCCAATAAACGTACTTAACAGTAACACCGGCCATTTTGATGTATGTTATTATGCTTCTATTAAAGGTCTCTACTACTTGCCGAGTGCTTTGAGTACTCAAAAATTGAAAATTTGTTTGGTGAGCGAAGGCGCTTGCGGTCCGAACCAGGTACTTTTCGCGCCCTTAACTATGGCTTCCCTATAAAATCGCCGCCCGCACTCTGAAAAATTCAATGTGTGGGACCGCGGCGCTGGGGCTGCGGAGCGCGTTTCGGGCCTTCGCGCTCGCTCCTTAACTATGGGGTGTTCGGATGTTTCTTGTCTTTTCGCTGGCAAGAGACTGCGTCTGATAAGGGCTTTCAGTATGGTCACGTGGTATATTAGGGCAGCCAAAATATGTGTCCCCAGATAAACATCGGAACCGATGTTAACTCGTCTAAACAATAACAATAGGAATCAATTGACTTCACCAAATGCTTGACCGAGTACCTCACGAAATCGCAGTCCTAATACTGGACCTGGTAGTGCCTAATTGGTACAAAAGACGGCCAGACTACACGTTCGTCCACAAGCCACGAGAGCTGATGCCCTTGGCCCAGGTATCTCGAGGATGGAGATCAACAATTAACTCGATATTCGCAGAGTATACGTCTTTGGCGAGAGCCTATGAAACACAGCGATTGGACAGTACATCTCCAAGCGATATCAAGAGAATTCAATTGGTAGCAGAGAATCTGCTGAGTCTGATGTCTGATGGTTCATGCTCATACGTAAGTGAGCTAGAAGTACACTCATCGCTTGATCTGGGGAAATGCGCCAAGTTCACCGGGCTGAGAGCATTGACGATACTCGGATCTTACACTAAGTTGTCAAGCAATAAGCGTGAAGAGCTAAGAATCCCAACTAAGAGCCTCCAGTTCCTCGCGGCGCCCATAACCCTTAACAGAGTCATCACATTGGATACATCAAGGCTACGAAGGCTAGATTTGTTGATCGACTCCGATTTACAAGTAGAATCACTACTGCCACTGCGAGGCGAGAATATAGAGGAGCTTAATGTACTGGTGAAAGGTGATACGACCCCGTTTACCATGAAGCCATTGATGGTATTCATATCGTCACTGCCTGCGCTCAAAAGGCTATGTCTAAGGAAGCAGCTATCCAAATCGCCAGCCACAATGCCGTGTGAGCAAGTTGGTGTTAAAGATTTCATGGACAGGCTTTTAGCTCTTCAACTGGAAGAGCTGTCAATTGACATGATATACCTCAGAGCGCAGCTATTCTCTCAGTTCTTATCTAAGATTCGGAGGCTGGAGATGGCCACTGAGCGCAAACCTCTGATGATAACATTAGTAGAACCTTCACTCCCTGGCCCATGGACTGAACAAGAGGAGCTCACGATCATAAAGCTGTTGTCCTTTCTCTCTCAGAGCTTTGAGGTGCTATCTCTGAAGATGATATACGGTATTCAGACAGAGATCCCAACGCAGACTGCCACCACTGCGTTTGTCAATCTCCTCGCTAAGATTGAGCAATTGGAGTGCACTTTCCTTTATACATTAAGAACCTTTTACACGATGATGGCATGGAACATTCTGGACGATTCACAGCTGTTTCTACAAGCTCAGAAGAACCCTTACAGTATCCTATCGTACGAGACGAACGCTACGTTCTCGCCAAATTACAGAAAGTGCATAAAGTACAAAAGATTTGATAAGAGCGCCAACAGCATCATCATCGTCAGAGATAGCGAAGGCACCGATGACCATTTCTGGAGCAGAGAAACGGTGCTGCAGACCCTCTTCAGGTACTCTGAGAACAAGCCACGCAGCACACTGTGGGACTAATAACACTACAAGCCGGTAAGCAATGATTGACATAAACATAACCCAATAAACGATTTAAATTACAGAAAGGATATTTACCATCAACCATAAACCCAAGAGATGACGAAGAATCAAAGTCTAACTGCTTAGACCTTGAAACCTCTAGATCTACGTCTACCTCTGGCTCTCTCGAACTTTCTACCCTTAGACAAGATTCTTGGGGCTTTGTTCTTGTGTGGACCCATACCGAAGTGTCTGACAGCCTCACGGGAGTTTCTTGGACCTCTGACGATCAAAGTGTTCTGACCCTTTGGAGCTCTGACGGCAAGCTGGTCGAGGGTGATAGCCTCACCACCAGCCTTGACAATCTTGGCACGGGCACCAGCGGTGAATCTGAGAGCAGCGACGGTGGTCTTTGGGAACTCGAAGATACGGGAGTCGTCAGTGACGGTACCGACAACAACGATGGTCTTCTCGGAAGCACCCTTCTGGGAAAGAGCACGGGAGATTCTGGAGACAGAAACTGGTGGTCTGTTGATCTTAGACAAGAACAAAGACTTGAGGATGACCTTGTTGAATGGAGCCTCGGTACGACCTGTTGCTTTGTTAGTATGATGATCTTTCTGCTCTTAAGTCGCACAACCTGATTGCACTCGCAGAAATGGTGGAGTCTATACCACGGTATACGGTTAGTACTCTTCTCAGCGAGGAGCGAGACTCTGTGAGGGGAGAGCTGCCCAGAGGGCGTGGACGTACGCTATTTTTCAGTATCTTCACTGAAAGCGTAGAGGTCACTCTTCCAAAGACCACAGTGTCTAATGCGTCGACTCAAACTGAAGAAAAAGTGGGCAAACCTTGACATCCACGGCGTCACAGCCCCGAAGAACTGTGAGCCACCGGCTTCTTTGCCCGGCTCAGCACGAAGCTGTGCACTCAAAAGCAAAGAAACCTCAGCTCTGGTGGCGTTTGGGTGTGTATCCGGAGAATACACCACCAACCAGACTGTGTTGACAAAAGAATTCAAGTGGAAAGACACTTACGAGCCAAGAAGGAGTACAACTTGACCAACAACTTCAAGTAGACGTTGTCGGACTTTGGAGCCTCTCTGTGGCCGGATCTGGCGTGCTGCTTAGTGTAGTGGTCTCTACCCATTGTGACTGATGTTTCTTTCGACAGAGCTTCTTGCGTGTAGTTGTGAGGGAGGAGGCCTGAAGATGTTGAAATTTTTCACCAGCGAGCGCAGCGTGCGAGCTGCGAAAAAAATTAAAAATGAAAAAAAAAACGGGCCTGGTGTTTGGGTGCGAACTCTGTCTGTCTTTTAGGGCAGTCATCAGAGTCACGTGATGTTGTTTTCGCCTAAGCCAGAGCGCGTAGTAGATCACCAAAACATCGACGTTTGATAATGACGGCCTTGGGATGAAAGCAGCTGATAATCAACACAGCTAAACACACAATGGAGAAGCTTCTAAACTCAGCAGTCAAGAACCCGAGAGGTATCCCACAGGCTCCTTTTGTGGAGAAAGTCGAAGACTACATCAAGACACCAGAGGACTTCGAGAAGGTGATGGCGATGTTCCAGGAAAGAATCCAGCAGTACAAATACATGGAGCAGAGTAAGATCAATGCGGCCAAGAGCTATAAGAAGAAGATCCCGGAGATCGACGATTCGCTCAAGATGGTGCAATTGCTGAAGCTGAAGAAGGAAGCGGAGGAGTCACTAGAGACGAACTACGAGCTCAATGAGACAGTATATACAACGGCGGAGATTGAGCCTACAGACTCTGTTTTCCTATGGCTAGGAGCTGATGTTATGCTTGAGTATCCAATTGACGAGGCTCAGGATCTGCTGAATGAGAAGCTGGAGTCAACAAAGAAGAACTTGGCTATTAGCGAGGAGGATGCGGAGTTCCTTAGAGAAAACATCACCACAATGGAGGTGAACACAGCCAGATTGTACAATTGGGACGTCGAGAGACGTAAAAACCTCAGGATTGCCGAGGAGGGTGCCAAAAACCTGAAAATATAGTAAATAGGTGCTACAACACAGTTTAATTGATCATCGCATGTCATTATCGTCGTAAGCTGGTTAACGTCTAAACACATCGAGGAATTGGCGTGTAAGAGGTCTATTCTCAGCAGCAGCAGCCTCCTGTTCGGCGTCTTGCTGAAGTAGAGTTTCGAGTGTCGGTGTGTCCTCTCTTGCGCTAGAGCGGATCTCTTGGTGCTTCCAGAACGGCAGTCTTACTTGCTTCCCTGGGATAATGCTTCTCGAGATTAAGTCACCCAAAAGCCACCCAAACACCGCCATTATCACGCTTTTTGCTCCTTGTGTCGAAGCCAGTTGGAATGCTATGATGAAAATGAAAAATTGGTCTGTTAATACCAGCTTATGTTCGCTCGGACCATGGATCTCAAACTTGTACATCACAGGGATGTATTCTCTGTAATGAGCAAGAAGAGCAAAAAGGACACTCGTCGGACCTGTAGCAACACCATTTAGCCATTTAATACCACTGTAGAATTTTACAGACTCCAAAAATGCCACCACTAGCAGAGTGTAGCAGCTAACAACGGCGATAAGAGAACAGTACTTGTGTGGAGAGTACAGCCTTTCTAAGCTTCTGAATTGATAAAGCATTATCAGTGCTAAGAACACTTCGCTTTCGTTATTATAGCACAATTGGAATGTTAGAAGTCTCCATAGCTGTCCATATTCCTCTAAAAAGGGAGAATATGCTAATACAAATAGGTACTTCGTTGTTGTCAAAGCAGCCATCAGGGGCACCCCTATCGTGACAAAGCACGCATATTTGGACACTGGAAAGTTCTTGAACCCTGCTGGAAGTGAGGCAGACATCCTTGTTGATTTTGTTGGAACCTGATCCCTGAAGTATGCGTCAAATATAGATACGCTCAACTAGAAGTAAGTATTCCTTAGGGGGCAAGATACCTCATCGAACGAGTTCGCGGCATGGTTATGAGCCCCGTTTGAGATTAGTTGTATGCTTCAGTTATCGCCCTAGTATAGAACAGTGAAGAGTTTGAACCTTAGAGTCTTCTATATAATCAGGCTATGATCCTGAATCACTGCTGAGGATGGTCTCGCCACTGAATGTCTGGTCTTTGGATCGTTCAAGTGCATCAGTGCCGGCTATCTCTGTTAGTGTCGGACTCCATGAACTCCTAGTCACCTCCTTTTACGCCAATTTCAATACCATTGCTTTAATGCGATACAATCGTTGTCAATTGTTACAATTTCCATCTTCCAGTGCCAAAGTCATCATCTCCACTCCCCTAACAAATCCCCAGATTTATGGCATCTCAGAGCCAAGGGCCTAAACTTTCTCGCGAAGAAGCTGCTAAAATGCAACTCCGCATTTCAAGCTTCCTTAAAACCGAACAATTTAAGCGATATTTCGCTATCCGACTGACTATTTTAGCCAATCGATACCTGTCCAATTCGGCATTGTTGTTCAATAATATTGGCGAGTTTCTACCTCTGGTTCTCGTTTTTGTCAAACTTAACATAGATCACCAGCAGCCGCTTTAGCCGTATTGAAGTCATCGCTAACAATGGCCTCCATCTCGCCAGCAAGAGAGCACCATCAGCCGGCGCAGCCCCGCCCTTCCCACGTATCACAGCTCAGTATGAGCCAAAGAGTTGAAGGAGACGACTATGCCAACGAGGATAATGAAGACGATGTCGAGGAAGGCGATGGAGCAAAGCTACGGAACATCTCAAACTCCCCTACAAGAGCCGTTGAGAGCCTAAACGAGCGTCTCAAATCGTTCACTTTCACAAGAGCTAATGAAGGAGATGCTTTGCAGAACAACGAGAAGGTGTTAGAGGCTATAAGCTCTTCTTCCTCGTCGTCAACTGGTGTAAATACACCAAGGACACCTGTTCCAAGAAGACGCTTCTCGATTGGTGATCAGCCTGTTCTTCCTACGCTTCTCAACGCACAGCTTAACAACATTAATCTCTTCGATTTGGACGATGAAGGTGCTCATAGGCCAGGCTTTGAAGAGAATGAAAAGACAAGAACGTGTCTGGAGCACAAGTTGTCGACGCTGTCGACGGCTTTGATGACTAAGAGACAGCTTGGAAAGATCCTCACAGGCATCAGAGACATTGAAACGACTTTGAATCATGTTAACATCCGCAGCAAAATAACAAATATCATGGTGGTGACAAAACTGGCAGACGCAGAGCCAATACACTGGGCAAACGTTGTGTCTCAATTCCTACTGAATTATAATCCTGAGATCAAAGTGTACATCCAGGATCAGCTCCAAGAGCACGAGTCTTTCAAGTATAAGGCACTCATCACAGAGCGTCCACAGCTCAAAGACCGGATTCATTTCTGGAATGCGGATAGGTGTTCCTATCGTCCTGAGCTATTTGACTTGATTCTGACATTTGGCGGAGATGGTACGGTTCTCTATGCTTCTTGGCTTTTCCAGACCATCATTCCGCCTGTATTGCCATTTTCGCTTGGGAGCCTGGGGTTCCTTACTGATTTCAATGTAACAGAGTATAAGGAGACCATGACACATATCATTGAGAAAGGATATCAATGCTCGATCAGAATGAGATTCGAGTGTACCATTATGAAGTCCAATAAGCCACAAGACGACTCCGCAGACTTGGCAGAAGACATTGCAAGGCTTGGTGTCGACTCCAACACACATTCGATCTTTGAGACATTCACGGTGTTCAATGAAGTTGTTGTTGATAGAGGTCCAAACTCGCAAATGACCTCTCTCGAGATGTTCAGCGATCGTGAGCCATTAACGACAGCTGACGCTGATGGACTGATCATCTCAACACCAAGTGGCTCCACCGCGTATTCGTTGAGTGCTGGTGGGTCGTTAGTTCACCCAGAGATTCCTGGTATCCTGATATCACCTATTTGCCCTCATACTCTCTCTTTCAGACCTTTGGTAATTCCAGAGTCCATCATTCTCAGACTTGGTGTTCCGTATGACTCAAGGTCCACGGCGTGGTGCTCATTTGACGGTAAGAATCGAGTTGAGTTGAAGAAGGGAGACTTTATCACCATTACAGCAAGCCGTTTCCCTATTCCTTGCATCAAGAAGAACAATTCAAAGAACGCTTGGTTTGACCGCTTGAGTTCAACTCTGTACTGGAATGAGAGAAAGAGACAAAAACCGTACCACAACTCGCCGGAAGAGGTGTGATATCTCTTTTCAGGAGAAGAACATGAAATGGACTTTGTATGTGATTATTGGAATAATTCATTGTTCTTCTTCTTGTTTTCATTGCCTTGTTGATGTATTCGCTTTTGTGGTAATGAGTCAGCAAGGGATCTGAGATACGCCAGCTTTGATGACAGCTCTGTTGACACAAAAGTCATGTTATTGAAAACCACACTTGACTTATTGATAGCTTCGAGTAAGAAACATCAGAAGAAAGAGCTTCATCACTGCGCCGTCTTCCTCACAATGGCTTCTCCTATGAGTTTTATCAAAATGTACGGGCTGAGCACAAGTAATGTTCCTTCTCTGTCTACTGTGTATACCGCTTCACGGCCCCCATCGTATGATAGAGAGGATAAGCTCCAGATCTTATCAGTTTCACGTCCTTCATCACAGGGAAAGTCAACTGTTGTGTCTTCAAGTGCACCAAGACACATCACATTTCACTATGAGTTTCGTCGTCTGAGAGATCAATCATCGGCACAGCCAGAATCTGGCACTGAAGCCACCTTAATGAACCCATACGACTACGAGAAAACACCAATTAACGAACCATCATTTGCAAAAGTTGAGAACTTGCCAACTGGAAATCAGCTGTCAGCTTCATGGCATCCGCTTCCTAAGACTGGTAACACGATCTACACAGCCGATCTAGCACCAACATCACACCCTGAACGGTCTTCTTTTCGCTACTTCATCTCCTCGCCTAACAAGTGGTTCAAAAGAAGTCCATTTAAGCCTTCTATTGATGGTGGTGCCACAACTATTGACAGTGCTTCTCAAAGAGAGTATTTGGACATAATTTCGGACACTTCACCGGGCCCGCTTGAATTTGATCCAGGTTTGGGCTTAAATTCTAATGATGCAGATGCTATTCGGGAGCTGAAGAACGACATCGCTGACGACGACGATGTGGGTGTTGGGGAGCCTTCAAGTCTATATCCGCATTATATCGAGTACTTGCGTGGTACAGCGGAACTCACTGGTGTTGATCGTGACGAGATTGAGGCCAGTGTTAGAGACGGGAACCATAATATTTTTCCCAAGTTGGCGCCAGTTATTCTCCCTGATGATAGTAATCAGCTCACTGCATTCGATCCAATGGATGTTCATGGTGATGACGACTTATATGACCCCGAGAATAGAGTGACTCTCAGCAGACATTCTACTCTTCGAAGATTCACTGACAAGACTAAGGAGATGTGGAAGCAGTGGACGCCTCACCATACTCAACACTATACTGAGCACGGTGGAAACAACGACGATGAAAAGGAAAATGAAGACCCTGAGCTGGCTCCACAGCACAGCACATTATCATTTAGAAGTTTGAAGAGATCTGTCTCGCTTCGTTGGTCAAAGCTCACCCATTCTGCCAAAGTGACAGCCAATGACGGCCATGGACAAGACGAGAGACCGGAAAAGCTCTCTGCAGAGGACCAGGAACTTCTGGACTTCTTCTCATCACCAAATTACAGAAAAAGGATCACTCATTCGGTTATCAGTGGAAGAGGAAAGCTTGAGGACGGAGACACTAGTAGTGATGTGCGCTACGTGAGTAAGGATGAGTCTGACTACCAGAATCACATACAAAAACAATCTCCAGCTAATTCTACGCCAGTAAGACACACCAAAGTCTTACAAGAGATCTCCATGAACGCCCTGAACCCATACAATCTCGACTTGAGGGCTAAGGAGAAAGGCCCTACAAACATCTTCTCAATTATAAGAGCCAAGACTATCAGAAGGGCCAGGAGTCTTAGGTACGCTGCCAGGGCTGCCATCGAGTCTTTCGAGCAGCATCAGAAGAAAGAAGAGCTCAATCGGCTGTATGTTGAAGTGTAATCATTAAATTTCCTTATCTCGTAGATCTCGAGAAATGGACCTCGGTTTTTTTCAAGGTCGGCCCGATCACGGTGTTATGTAGGAGTTAAGAAATTTAATAACGGCCCATCTCCGGTCCTCATCAGGTTCCAAAAATTCAATTCAAAAGCCATAGAAATGTCTGTTATTGAGTTCAAACAGATTGGCTACCACTATGGTGGTCCATTGCAATTGCTCGAGTCAAAGTACGATGTCTCTACCTTGGGTCCAACTGAGATCCTCGTGAAGGTCTCTGCTGCTGCTCTGAACCCAGTGGACTTCATTCTCTTCAACTCCCACAGAGCATTCAAGTTCTTCTCCAGAACCGATTGCGGCTTCGGTCGTGATTTCTCTGGTGTTGTCGAGTCCATTGGTTCTGAGGTCACCAAGTACCAGAAGGGCGACAAGATCTCTGGTTTGTACGAGCCTGTGTACGGTCCTCTGGGTACTGTGAGCCAATACATCGTCGTTGATCTTACTAAGAACCTGAACTTGGGTTTGTCTCCAAACAACTTGTCTCCTGAGCAGGCTGCTGCTTTCCCACTGACTTTCGGTACTGCTTACACCATGCTCCAGCAATTCAAGAATGCTAAGGATTGCGAGAACGTTCTTGTGCTTGGAGGTGCCACCAGTGTTGGTAGCTTCGTTGTTCAGCTTCTTAAGAGAGTCCACGAGGTCAAGACTGTGGCCTCCGTCAACTCTGGTTCCTCTGCCGAGAGAGTGAAGAAGTACGGTGCCGATGTCGTGATTGACTACACTAAGGGTAGTGTTAAGTCGCAGGTTCTCTCTTTGGTCAAAGACATTGGTAAGTTTGACTTGATTTTGGACTGTGTTGGAAACTCTGACTTCTTTGACTCTATGGAGGAGGTTTTGAAGCCTGAGTCTGAAGGCTCTGGTTACGTGACCATCAACGGTGCCACTGTGGGTGACTACACTTCAACAGTGGCTCAGTACCTCAGCTGGGCCAACATCAAGCTCTTGTTCTTCCCAAAGTCGTGGAAGTTCAAGTGGTCTATGATCGAGAAGGGAACATGGTACGAGTACGTTAAGGGTTTGTTTGAAGCTGGTACTCTGGAGGTTCCTGTTGACTCCGTTTACGAGCTGGAGAACTACCAGGGCGCCTTTGATGCTTTGATCAACCACAAGGCTCAGGGTAAGGTCATCATCAAGATGAACTGAGAATTTTTATTCTTCTAAGCTAATGTTATAATATTCGGAATCATGACTCGTAAATTATAATCGAACTAGCTAGAGGCTTTAGATCTCACAATCTATACCGGAAGTATGGCGACTTATCGCCCATTTGGAACAGTTCAACATCGGAAACGCCATCGTATTTGCCTTCCTGCAGTTCTCTTTCTCTCTTTTTGTTAGCACGCTTATAGAGGAAGAGGTTGATTAAACAGCATGTCAGTCCCATAGTGGCAAACCCTAGCTCCAGAGAATGGCCCATTGTGTAGTGGTCTGGTTTGTAGAAGTTTGAAGCGAAGGCTCCTCCAATGTTACCAAATCCAATGTCAAAGGCCATTCCAACAGCTCTCTTACGGGAATTGGCTAAGTTATTGGAAATCCATGAAACGCCTCCTGGGAAAGCAGCATAGAGAGCACACACTGCGATAAAGACACCAGCGTAAATGACACCTGGAACACCAGTCTCCTGGCCTACGATAGCCATAACAAAGCCGATGATCACCAGTACGAAATCAATGATTAGGAACATCGAACGGACTCCTATGTGGTCTGAAACAAATGCCTGGACGACGGACACAACAGAAGCGGCGATGTAAATAGGAATGGTCATCAGCTGGGCTTTCGAGGAAGTGTAGCCCAGCCCTTTTACGACGGACGGCAGGAATAGAGAGATTCCATAAGTTGGAGTGACTATTCCCAGATTAAGCAAAGTATGAGTGTATGGTTGCCAGTCCAAGCACACTTTCTTCAATGCCTTCTTCAGCGAGACATCGTGCTCGTCGGTAAATCTTGACAGGTCTGGAACACGCAAGCCAGTGGTTCCCTTTTCAGTAGTTGACTCTGATGTAATAACGCCAGCGTTAGAATCAGTGCTTACTCTCCACACAACATAAGCTCTCTCCCTTTCAGTGAGGAAATGTGCTGTTCCGGGGTAATCAGGCATAATCCAGAAGGCAGCAATGGCCACAACAACCGTGGCGAGGCCCTCGAGGATGAAGATCCATCTCCAGCCCTCGTACCCACCGGTTCCAGACATCTTGGCTATGGCGAAGGCCAGCAGTCCAGAGAAAGCACCAGCGAGCGAAGCTGCTGCGTAGAACAAAGCCTGTCTTGACTGCATCTCCTTTCTTTTGTAGTACATGGTAAGGCCGAAGGACATGCCAGGGTACAAGCCAGCTTCAAAGATACCCAGAAGAAGCCTGGTGGCAAACAATCCTCCAAACCCTTTAACCACACCCATACATGTCATTACGATACCCCAGCACACCATGATAGCAGGCAAAAAGACACTTGGTCTCCCCATTTTCTTGAGGAGCATGTTGGCTGGAATCTCGCACAACGAGTAGGTGATGAAGAAGATGGTCAAACAGACATTGTAGTCTTCAGTGGTTAGGTTTAGTGAGTCTGTCAAGCCTTCGATTTTTGCGTTTCCAATAGCTCCTCTGTCTAGATAAGCTAGTAAGTAGAGAATCGAGCAAATAGGCAGCAAATGCATGTCAATCTTCTTTAACACTGCCTTTTCGTCGATATCGGAGAAGTCCTCTGGCCCTGGCGACACGGTAGTCGAGCCATCGTCGTAGGTATAGTTCGAGGCCTTACTTTCTAGATAAGTAGAGCACTCTCCTGTGTCGACGGTCTTATCGGTGTACACTCTTGAGAGCGAGTCGTCTTTGATGTCGTCTTTCTCCGTAAGAGCGTAGACGTTGTAGTCGGTCATTCGTTGTTTGTTGGTCTATGGATGGTAAACGGTGGGTTCGGGGGAACACATGAAATGCTGAGGGGACCCCAGATATTTATAGTATGAGTCCCAGCACCGTGGGCCGGGGCCAGGAGCCTGACGGTGCCTGAAACGTAAACATCAACATGATACGGTATGCCTATCTATTGCATGTTCTTCGCCAATGTTCCAAATGCGGTACTGACGTCATTGCAGACCTGTCAAAATAACACTGATCCACGTCTCGCGCTGCCGTTTCAGGAAGGACCCCAAGCAATTGGCGAAATCTGCCATACTGATAGACCCCGCACAAACCAGGGCCCCACAGATAAGCATATGAAACCAGGAATATGGGTCATCAAGAGCATCATTCATGGGATGTTCCACTACAGCAGCGTATGATGTCACATGGTATATTTAGAGCTGTACATAATATTATACTGGGGACGAAAGTAAACATACAATCAGAGCCTATAGCGGTAGTAGGGCGACTTATCTCCCATTCTGAAGATCTGCTCATCAGACACGTGGTCCCACTTTCCCTCTCGCAGCTCCTTATCTCTCTTGTTGTTGATGTGTCTGTAGGCAAACACGTTGATGATACAGCAGATAAGGCCCATTGTAGAGAAACCAAGCTCGAGCGCGTGGCCGGTGAGATAGTGGTCTGGCTTATAGAAATTGGACGCCATTGCACCGCCAAAGTTGCCGATACCAACGTGGAATCCAATGCCAATAGCTCTTTTACCCGAGTTTGCGAGATTGTTGGAGATCCACGCAACGCCTCCAGGGAAAGCTCCATAGGAACAAGTCACTGACAAGAACACGCCAGCGTAGATAACGCCTGGAAGGCTGTACATCTCACCGCACACAGCGAGAATGAAGCCAATGATAATGATGCTGAAATCAAAGAGCAGGAAAGGAGAACGGCAGCCAAAGTGGTCTGCGGTGAAGGCCTGTGCCACCGAGAATATCGAGGCTGCGATATAGATCGGGATTGTCATAAGCTGGGCCTTGGAAGAGGTGTATCCCAATCCCTTGACGACTGAAGGCAGGAAAAGCGCAATACCGTACGTCGCAGCCATCAGCCCCATGTTGAAGAGCACGCACGTGTATGCTTGCCAGTCTGTGAGCAGTCTTTTCAAGGACTCCTTCATTGGAATGTCATCTGCATCAGAGAAGTTGGAGAAATCTGGTACTTTCTTGATACCTCTCTCCTCGAGGGTCTGTTGAAGCTGAGCTCCTGCGTTGGAGTCTGTGTTGATCTTCCAAACCACGTAGTCACGCTCCCTTTGTGTGAGAAACTTGGCTCTCTCCGGGAAATCTGGCAGTAGCCAGAAGGAAGATACGGCAGCAATAACGGTTGCAATTCCTTCGAGGATGAAGATCCATCTCCAGCCTTCGTACCCACCGACTCCGGACATCTTTCCGATGGCGAAAGCCAAGAGACCGGAGAAAGCACCAGCCATTGATGCAGCAGCGTAAAACATGGCTTGTCTGGATTGCAGCTGCTTTCTCTTGTAGTACATCGTCAGCAAGTAGGAAACACCAGGGTAGAGCCCGCATTCAAACACACCCAGTAAGAATCTGGTTGCGAACAAGCCACCAAACCCTTGAACGAGGCCCATACACGTCATGATGATTCCCCAGCACACCATTATGGATGGGATGAACAAGTTCGGCTTTCCGATCTTCTTTAGCAGCATATTAGAAGGCATTTCCAGCGAGGAGTATGTGATGAAGAAGATAGTCAGGCAGATGTTATAGTCATCAGCGCTGAGATCCAAGGAATCTGTCAAGCCCTCGATCTTGGCGTTGCCTATAGCGCCTCTGTCCAAGTAGGCGAATAGATAGAGAATAGCACAAATCGGCAACAGATGTGTGTCGATCTTTCTCAGCACAGCCTTCTCATCAACATCACTGAAGTCGATGGAAGGAGAGACGGAAGAACTCTCCTCGATTTGCTCAGAGTGTGTTACTTCAGGCTTGTCGTCGGTCATTTTGGCCTGTGAGCTCCCTCAGCAGGGGCATATAGGCCCGATTTCTCTAAGATAGGGGCAAATCTCTGCTTTATATCCGTGTTATCAAAGGGGGATCTGTTTCCCAATCTGGTAATACCCTCGAGCCGGAGTCAAACGCTTCGCACGGGGTAAAGCGGCCGCTCCCCACAATATATTTTGGAGGTGACACATTGGAGTTTGGGGGAATATTATGGGAGATACTCAGTTTTAGGAGGGGATTACATTGAAATATCGCAATTTATCCCCTCCCAGCTCTACAAAATGCTGAACCTTGAATGTATTAGCGGTAATGCTCACTTCTTGCGAAGTCTTTTGGTGGCCTCGGTCATTCTCTTGTTTGTCTTCTTTCTCTTGACTCCGGCCATCGTCTCCACATCGTAGAACTCGCTCAAAGTCGACTGCGTTCCCTCCCTCTTCTTCTTGTTGAGATCACGAATCAGAGGCACTAAGACCTGGTCGACTCTCTCCTGTGACCATCCAACTGTGCTCATCAGGAAGTCTCGAAGCCTATCCAAATCGGGATTACCCCAGACAAACTCGGTCTTGTCATGGTCCACCTCGGCAGCGAGGTAAGCTTGGTCAATTCTCTTGTCCGGGAAAGATTTGTCTAAAAGAATGTCGTTCTTGATGAGCTTCTTTCTCAGTGACTTCTCCCATGAATTTTCGGCCTTCTGCTTATCCACATCAAATTGAGCATCCATGAACCAGTCACGGAACGACTCCAGGTCGCCGAAGTTGGCCAGAATTTCCATACCAATCACCGGACCAATACTTTTGAGGCCCTCAGTATAATCACTTCCAAGAAGATGAGCCAGCTCAATCAACTTCTTTCTTGTAAGACCTTGCTTCTCTAGCTCCTTGCCACTATAGAACTCAACATAGTTTTTCTCGTGAAACATGTTTCTGTAAACACGATCTCCGCCAAACAGGAAAACATCAGAATCATCTGTGATGATACCATCAACCAGCTTCAATTGAAGAAGCTCAGCACATTGGGCTTCAGCTTCCATCGGAGCTGTGATATAAGGTATACCAAATCTCGCTAAGAGCTCTTGCACTTCTCTAACCATCGTAACTGTTACCTCATCAGCATCTCTAAGCTCCTTCTGCTGCTGCTTCTTCAGGCTTTTCTCATTATCAATGAAAGCAGTATTGATGATCTGCGGATTCAGTTCTTTTTGGAATTCTATGTGCTCTTCTTCCTCTTTCTCCAATTGGTCATTCAATTGCTCTTCTTCTGATTCGTAAAATTCGTAGTCCAAAACTTCTTTCTGTTCTGGAACTTGCTCTTCTGGCTTCTGTTCTCCTTCTCTTCCGATCTGTTCCTCTTTCTCGTGATCCTGCTCCTTCGTCTCATCGTCGAGAACGACGACTTCAGTTGCATTCGGTTCAATTATCTGAACATCGTCATCAGCTTCTTGAGCCTCCTGCTCTTGTTCTTTCTCCATTAGTTCCTGTGCCTCACCCCAGGAAACAAGACCTAAGGTCTCATCCTTCTTCTTTGTAAGCTCCTCCTGCTTCTTTGCTTCATAGGGGTTGACAAAAGTATTTTGGAACCACTTAGGAACCACGGGTGGAGGCGCCGCCTTCTTGGCTTCTTCCATCTCTACCTCTTTCTCTTTTTCTCTCTGTTCAACTTCTCTCTTTAATTCTTCAAGATCAGTCTTCTGAGGCTCCTCATACTTCTTCTCAGTCTTCTTTCCACCGAGTAACGAGGACTTTGAAGTATCCAGCATAAACAGATGATCCATCTCTGTGCGAATTCTGTTCTCATTTCCAGAGGTCTGAGGTTTGACTGGCGGAACGGTGCTCTTTTGCGGTGTAAAGGCAAATGGCATATCCTCGAAGTCCTTGTCACTGGAAACTTCTGGTGTTAGTTGTTTCTCTTTCTCCTGATCCTGCTTGGACTTTTGAATGGCTTCTTCAACGCTCTTCCTCTCCAATTCCTGCTGCTTGATGAGCTCTAGTTTGGATTTCTTGATAGCTTCAAGTAGCTCCATCTCCTCGATGTTGCGGAGGTCCTCTCGAGTTTCTGTCTCCTCTTCGTCCTCGTCTGCGTCTAGATCAATGACCTGCTTCACCCTCGACTTCGAAGGACTAAAAGTGAATGACTTGATGGTGGCCTCACCTTCATTGGAGTCATCCATCGGAGGCAGTGGCAATGCACTGATACTCTGATTGACCCTTTTCTTCTCTTTCGAGGTCAAATCCACGTCCTCCCAATCAATATCGTCGTCACTATTCATTGCATCGTTGGATTTCTTTGACTCATCCTTATCCAGCACCACTGGGTTTGCAGCAGTCATACCGCTGTCATCTTCAAGACTCAGAGCCCAGCCACCTTCTGTTTTCTGAATCCTATATGCACGATCTTTCTCGCTGGCGATTCTTCTTGTTTCGTCGTCATTGTTGGAGCCAGACATTCCAGAGATATTCATCAGCCTCTGTGTGAAATAGTTTCTCTTCTGGACCATCTGAATCTGAAACTTCGAAAAGTTCATACTTTCAGGAAAGATGTCCTCTAGCTGCTCCTTCGAGTATCCCATTCTCAACCGGGAACGCAGTCTCAGCTGGGATAAGACCATGTATTGCGTGGTAAGCGGGAGGGCATCAAATTCTGGGGAAGCAGGATCGATCGTATTCAAATCGATTCCATCTAACTCGTCCTGTAGCTGGTCTGTGAGGTCCTTATATTCTTCTGCAGAAGTGAGCCTTTTATCGTCCTTCTCGTGCTTGAATCCACTGATCTCTGGAAGCTCGTAGTCGTCAGAGCTCTTAAACTTGTGCGCATCTGGAGCCACTGGCTGTCCCTGGTGATCGAGGTAATGGTACTCAGTTGTATCGACTTCCTCTTTGTTGCTCTCTGGGATAGTTTTATTAGCGTGGCTCTTTTGTAGCTGTAACGCCAACAGCTTCTGAGCAGTCTTCTCAGCACCTTCTCTTTTACCTTGTCTTCTCTCTTTACGCTGTCTAATGACCTCTTTCTTCAGCGCAGGTGCGCCACCATCGAAAACAAATACTGGCTGAATACCGAAGAATAATAGCTTACATATCCTTCTAAAAAAGCCAACGATATGTGAAGCTTTGAAAGAGTGGCCCTCATTAGTTCTCACAGCCTTGAGAAACTGATAGATCCAAATGGAGGCATCCACGGCCATTCTGCGCCGACTGAGTGACTCAAGCCGTACCGGCCTCGATGACGGCTCCAAAATGCTCCACAGAGAGTGGACACCCATGTCTTTTGTCTATTTGTGTATTAATTGGAGCAGTATGGATAGTACAAAGATCAAGAGATGAGCAATTGCAGTGTTTACTTTTCGAGGTGGCAATCGAGACATTTTCTGGTGGTAAATAAACGCTATAGTAAAGCCATAAAGATCATCATTGAGCCCGATTTCCTACCGATGAAATACTTTAGTTTAGGGAAACACACCAAGAATGGACGACGACAGTGACTTCTTCGACGACAGTGAGGATGAGCAGGTGCAAGTAAAAGGGCCAAACACCCGTAAAAAAGCCAACAAGAGAGGTGAGCTGGCGGGCCAGAACGGTGGTTACTCGTGGGAAGATGAATATCAGAGATCATGGGATATTGTGAAGGAAGATGAGGGTGGATCACTGGCAGGCATTGTGAATGGCTTGTTAGAGTCCAAAAAGAAAAGAATCTTGAAGAACGTCACACCGTTTCAGCGAGGTATCATTCGTAACCTGATCCTGGTGTTAGATTTGAGTTCTTCGATGCTTGAGAAAGACCTGAGACCGAATAGACACGCATTAACAGTAAACAACGCCATGAGCTTCGTCACCGAGTTCTTTGATCAGAATCCAATTTCCCAATTAGGTATCATCGTAATGAGAAACGGTGTCGCCCAATTGGTGTCGCAGGTTAGTGGTAACCCGCAAGACCACCTGGATGCGTTGAAAACAGTGAGGAAATTGGAGCCAAAGGGAGATCCATCGCTTCAAAATGCTTTAGAGATGAGCAGAGGTCTCCTTTTGCATGTTGCATCACACTGCACAAGAGAAGTGCTCATAGTATTCGGCTCATTGTTCTCGCTGGACCCCGGTAACATTCACAAGACAGTCAACTCTTTGGTGGAAGAAAATGTCAGAGTCAAGATCATTGGACTTAGTGCACAGGTTTCCATTTGCAAGGAGGTATGTAAAAAGACCAACTTCAACGACGAGAACTCATACAAAGTTATCCTGAATGAGCATCACTTCAAAGACCTTATGATGGACGCTGTGGTCCCTCTACCAGTTAACAAAATCAACAAGTCGTTCACACTGGTTAAAATGGGCTTTCCATCGAGAAAGTCCGAAGATATCCCTTCATTCTGCTCATGCCACTCGAAACTCACGTATGGTGGATACATTTGTCCGAACTGCAAGTCAAAAGTGTGTTCTTTACCCACAATCTGTCCATGTTGTAACATGATGTTGATTCTGTCCACGCACTTGGCTCGTTCATATCACCATTTGATTCCCTTGAAAAACTTCGAAGAAGTACCCGTTGCAGAGGAATATGATTCGCAAGTTTGCTTCGGATGTCACGCACAGTTCCCTGCCATTACTACGAGAGCCCCTACAAGTTCACGGTATCTGTGCTCTGACTGTGGCCAGCATTTCTGCATCGACTGCGATGTATTTATTCATGAAACTTTACACAACTGTCCAGGATGTGAAAATAACTAGCATTGGTGCCACAAATGAAATTTGAATGTCATACCAGTCACAATTCTGTAGAATTTGAACAGTTTAAAAGCCGCCTATTGGGGTGGAGGTATCACGCCAGGGCTCAAAACCGTTTACATAAAAATTTCACAATCACAAGCACTAAAAGCATCATAGCTGTAATCTAATGGAGTAGACGAACGATACAAAATCCCAATGTCTAGACAAGAACTATACTCTCCTGAAGGTCTTCGAGTAGACGGCCGTCGCTGGAACGAATTACGTCGTTTCGAGTGCAGAATCAACACACATCCAAATTCATCCGATGGATCCTCATACGTTGAACAAGGCAACTCCAAGGTCGTTTGCATCGTTCAAGGACCTATGGAACCACCTTCCAGAGCACAGCTATCAACCACCCAAGCCACACTGAACATTGCACTCAACGTAACGCCCTTCAGTTCCATCGACAGAAAGAAAAAGATGCGTAATGAGAGACGTATTCAGGAGATCGTAACCTCTTTAAAGAGAACATTTGAGCAGAGCATTATCACAGAAAAATATCCAAGAACAACAATCTCTATTACAGTACATGTCCTGGCTCTCGACGGTGGTCTAATCTCAGCCGTCACTAATGCTATAACGCTTGCCTTGATCGATGCTGGTATCGCATTGTATGACTACATCTCTTCGGTAAGTGCTGGCTTCTACCAAGATACTCCACTCCTAGACTTGAACTCCTTGGAAGAGAATGATGTCAGCTTCTTGACTATCGGCATTGTGGGTAAGTCCGAAAAGTTGGCTCTTCTCATATTAGAAAATAAAATTCCTCTAGACAAACTGGAGTCGGTGCTGGCAATCGCAGTGGCAGGTGGACATAGAGTTAGAGAAATGATGGATAAAGAGGTCAGAAGACATGGTGAGATCCGTCTATCGAAGCTTGCTAATAAGTGAATTTAATAGAGAATCAATTCATTATATAAAGACATGCACAATGTAGCCAACTATTTCTTCTCGTTCATCATCATCTTCTTTCCTCTGGAGAAGATACCCTTGGCACCCTTCGCTAAACTGTGAGCACCAGATGAAGTCTCGTTGAACACCTTACGCTTGTTCAAGAAGGAACCCATGTTTGTGTGTCTCTTACTGAATTGAGATGCTTCTGCGTAGGCTTGTTTGACGTGTGACGTTACAGGGCTCTTATAGCTCACCACCTCCACCTTCTCCAGAGCCTGGTCTATCCAGACTTGAATACCGGTAACCACATTGGCTTCCTCTTCACGCGCGTCACGATACTTTTTCATTCTTGTCTGTGGATTGTCCAGAGTACCAATTTGCTTCATGTTGTAGCTTGGTGGCTTCCTCGTTGGCATCTTTCTGGCGTTTTGAAGTGTAGCATTCGATGACGACAGGTGTTCATGGAAGTACTGTCCTGAAGCATCCTTTGTTGTGTCATTTGGAGAGTCTAAAGGAATGTGAACTGGTAACATGGTCTCTGAATCAGTCTTATAAGTGGTGCCATCTTTCAAGTCCTTCGGCTCCTCAAACTCACCCTCTTGTTCTAATACAGACAGCATCGAGGTGTTCTGTCCTTCGTTCTGAGAGTCTCTGTTGCTTGTTACCGGTGATAGTGATGGAATGTCCTTGGACTCAGTATGCGACACTGGGATGCTGTCAGCAATTGAAGCATTATCCTCAATTATCTCACCACGAGAGTTGCGCGCGTAGTTATCAATCTTTGGTAAAGGAGGTGGTGCTGGAGTTCCCCCAGACCCACTGATGAACTGGTCTCTGAAACTCTCGGTGTTTGGTCTCCAATGACCGAAGTTGATAGACATAGCAGGATTCAAATGAGACTCTCTTTCCGTAGAGCCTGTTTCCAGTGGAGTATCCTCTTCTAAGACACTCTGATTGGTGAAACTAGCTGTTCTGTCTCCCGTGAAGCTAGCTGTTCTATCACTGAGCTTTGACGATCTGTAGCCTTCGCTTCTGATCGAAAATCCGCCTGTGGACAAGGATCCCGAGGATTGTGTCCTTGAAACGCTCAATAGATTCTCATCCTTAGCAATGGCAACGCTATCGTCTGTGTAGTCATCCACATAATCACTCATGGAACTGTAGAACTGAGAGTCACGGTTAGGTTCGGAGCTCTTACGAGGTTCTAACTCTGGAGCTTCCCTCTCTTCCTCCGTCTGTTCTGAGTCAATCTCCTCGTCATGGTCAGAGTATTCGTTAGGATACGGAGTGCTTATGAGATCCTTCAGGTATGCGTGGTCCTCCAAGTCATCTCTTGTGCTTGGAGCCATACTCAAATCTGGATTCACTTCAACCGGGGCACTAGCTTCATGCACAGACACAACTGGAGAGGCCTGTTCGGAGCGAATATGTAATGTGTCAGCATCTGAAAGCTCATACGGAGCTGGGCTCAAAGGAGGTGGTTGCAGCGATGCATTGTGAGCTGGAGCATCAATAGTGAGCCCTGGCTTCTCACTTAGTGCTTCCACTATCTGTGCTGGGGGAGATGGCACCGTGTGTGGAACTAGATCTTTTTCGGCTTCGTCATCCATTTCGTCATCACCTTCAGCTTCAGCGTCACTTAGATTTGATTGGAAGTGTGCTGTTTGTGGGACATATTCATCATCCTCGTCGCTACCGTCATCAACCTGGATCGGAGAGTCCCAGGAAGCACCGGATCCTTGCTTAGCCATCGCCTCACCTTCTTCTTCCACTTCAGGCTGGAAGTGGCCAATCTGTGGAGCAAATTCTGCCTCCTCATCGTCTTCATCGCTATAGTTGATGTCACTGGCAATTGGAGAGCGCACGGAATTCATGGACAATCTGTTCACAGGGGTTGTGTTGTCGATGTGATCAGACAAATATTTATTATGATCTGACTCAACATCGAGACTGTCTCTTGCTGAAAAATCTTCGCTCTCCCTTGCAATGACCTCGTCACTTGGTTCCACTTCGCCTCTAGGGACAATCTCATCAGACTCGCTTGGAAATGGAGAGAATATACTGGTTGGTACATTACCATCGTAAGGCACCTCTTCCTCAATTGCTTCCCCTTCAGCAAAGTCTCCTTCATCTGATTGCTCTTTCTCCTTCTGTTCGTTATCTAAGACTGGCTGGAATCTCGACGAAGTCTGTGGAACGTACTCCTCTTCGTCATCTTCCGAGTCTGCAGTGCCCTGGATGATCTGCGTATATTCGTCAGATGGAGAGATCGGCTGCTCCAATTGACCAGCTTCCTGGTCATTTACACTTTGCTCTTCCACGATGTCGCCATCTAGATCCAACTCCTGGAATTTTTTCAGGTTGATGTCCGGGGTTGGTGCAGTGCCGTAACTAAGCTCATCGTCGTCCTTCTCCTGCGGGATCGAGCTTTTGAACTCCACTGGAAGCTCGGGAAGCTTAGGTGCATTGCTCTTTCTCTTTTCTTGTGCATCTTCTGTTTCTTCTCCGTAGTAATCATCGTCACTCCTGAATCAGCTGGGTTAGTAACAGTACGCCCTATCATTTAAGCACAGCCTCCGCTAGCTACATAGCACTAGCTAAGCAGATCAGCTGAAACCAACTCACCAATCGTCACCGTCATAATTAGCCTGAGAAGCCTTGACCCAACGGGTGGACTTCTTACGGGCAACGTTCTCGTCAAACGACATTAGTCTAGTAATAATTCCTTAAAAACTGGTTACCCAAAACACATAAACAAACAAAACGTCATCATCATGTTTATGCCAGGGCGCGGCTCGCGAAGGCGGCGCGCGAGTTCAAAGCCGGGTAATTTTTATTTTGGTTGGGCCACGCTCTTCTCAAAGTACGGTCAATTTTCACCCTATGTCGAGCTGTTCGATTTGGGATATTAACCTTCAAGTCGAGATCCTAGACAATGGCTGAAGTTCAAGTGGGTTTACTGTTGAGTTCATTGATTCCCTGACCACTACTAACAATTGAAAGATGCAACCAAAGGAGGTTTTCTATTGCAGCGTGTGCACCTTTCCACCAGAGGTATGTATCTTATAAGCTTATTATCGTGATATAAGCAATATCTCACACTGCTCGGCAAATACTAACCACCATACAGTACTGTGAGTTCGGTGCTACATTCAAAAAATGTAAGGCTGTGCTAGAGGAGGAGGAGCCTGAAATCTTCGAAAAGCTCTACTCCGAAGATGCCCTTGCCAACGCCACATCTACACTTTCAATTGAGAAACAAGAGAAGATTGAAAAGGATCTGCAGAAGAAGCAGGCCAAGGAGGAGGCTAAGCAGGAGAGAGAGCTGCAGAAGAAGCTCCAGTCCAAGGTCATTCTCAAGAGAATCGAAAGAACAAAGAGAAAACATGCTATTGCTATCTCTGGTTTAGAAGTCTTCGACATTGACATGAAGAAGTTGGCTAAGACATTTGCCTCCAAGTTTGCTACTGGTTGTTCCGTGACGAAGAACGCTGAAAAGAAAGAGGAGATTGTTGTGCAAGGTGACGTTGGTGATGCCATTGAGGAGTACATCGCCGGTCTCCTTAGAGAGAAGGGCCTCACTGACATCAAGGTTGAGCAGATTGAAGAGAAGAAGAAGAAGAAGGCCACCACTACCCCAGGTGGTGCTCCAGCTCCACAGTAAAACTCTGGCGGTTTTTAACGACTAATAGTAACGATTATTGTACAAAATTACCATGAAAACGCAAACATCTATTTTGGTGGGAGCGATAATTAACAATAGCAGCCAACTAATGACTGATATCAAGCCCAAAAATTGAAGGAACGAACAGGTCTAGTCTCTTCCAGCTCAACACTCTTCCAGAGTGCCTGTTTTTCTTTCGAATCGCCGAACAGACCGTAGATCTGTGCTAGCAGCCACCAAACCTCAGTCGTATACGCACCTTGTAGCGTCTCAGAAGCTGTCTCTAATAAGATTTTAGCTCTTGCTATGGCAGCGAATCTGTCTTTCTTTGACGTGAACAACGCAGCCGAACTGCTCTCCTGATCGTTGTAGTCCTTCGAAAGTATCAAGGCTGAGAACCCGATGATGGCGCTCAGAGAGCCTCTTTCTAGTACAAGAGCATTTTCATATTCACGCAATGCCAATTGAGGTTTCTTTTGAACATTTAACAAGGCTAGGGCCGAGTGTGTTTCAGCGCTGGCACCATTACAGCTTTCTGCCTCTGCCAAGGACTGTTCAGCATCCTCATAAAGAGAGAGCTTGGTGTAAATGGTAGCACTGATGAGCCAAATCTGCTGTAGGGTATGTTTGGCCACAGAAGCAGATGATTTTATGGTGAACAACGAGGTATCCTTGTGGTCCTCTTTGGAGGCACCAACATGCTTGTGCGAAAGAGTTGACTTGATTTTAGAGAGTGTCTGGGTACGTGCCAAAGACAAAGACTTCTTGTGCTTCACCGCACCTGCATCATTAGCCTCAATCTGAGTGCTTGAAATGTCAGAGTAGAACAAGTTGTTGAAAAGCGAAAACAATTCAGGCAGGGAGTCCAATGCTTGTTCAATTCCAAACAGCGCCTCTATAATAGCAAGCTGTGTAATTTTGATCTGCACGAACAAAGCCTTCAAGTCAACGGCAATAGCCTGCTCTTGAGTGCTCAAAGCTTCTTCGATCTCACTGACGATGAAATTGACAACCTTATAGGCCTCATCCTTGTTTTCCTCCACTGAAAGGGCCAAAGCAAGCAAATGCCACAGCTCAAAGAATTCTTTCGACTTTTCAGTGACAACCTTCAACATCAGTTTCAAAACACGGTACGCCTCATTGACTTTTCGTAGTTCGAAAATGTGCTTGACGTATTGCAAAACAGTAGTGGTTTGGGAAGGAGATAGGTAGATGGCATGTCTATAGTCATTAATAGACTCTTCAACACGATTTTTGTCGATAGAATACAGAGAGTATGGGCTGTGGTGAAGAATGAACGTGGATTGGCCAACAGTCTTCCACAGCTGTGCCAAAAGATCTCTAAGAGACTGCGAGAGTGACAATGGAACGTCATCGGCGGTTCCGCTCAAGACACTGACCACGTCCTTATTTGAGACTTTTTCGATCCCGTGGGTTGCATAAAAGTCATTCAGATATGACCTCAAGACATTTGTTTGTTGCAGCCAATAAATGTGCTCCCCGGAGGACATCTCCTTTAAAGCCCTACTATCACCCTCCATGCGTTTAATGAAAGAATTGAGCAACAGACCGTGTGTGCTCATTATTGAGATGATGTCGTCGTATGTGTGATGATTCTGCTCATAGAAAGCCTGTGTGTACTCATAATAGACCTCGATCGCAGCTTTGGTCTTGTCCATGTTGGACCCTTTGAGTAAGCAGCGAATGTAAGACTTAAGAATAGTACTGGACTGATACGTTTTAGAAATTGCAGCTTCCACTTGTTCAATGTACTTAGCCGGCGAGACTAGGGGACACTGCGTGATCAAGTCCATGAATTCTTCTAGCTCGTAATTGTTCTGCTCGTCGGCACGAGGGAACGACACCGAAGGTATGAGCTCTTTTGAACGGTTGTCAATGAACGCTTGCAGTTCTTCTAAGCTCACGTTCGCACCAAGGCTGGATATGTAACTGAAGTAGGAAATCACGAAGTTTCTGCTCTTGAACATTGAGGTCAGGTCCTTAATGGATGCTGTTGAATGCAGCTCGTGGATCCTGATGTATATTCTCTTGAGCCATTGAGTGGCCTCGACGTGCGACTGTCTCGGAACGACTGTGAAAGAGTTGACGCCGTTGAGCAATGCTTCACTTTCAGCCGAGGTATCATTTGAATGGCAATACACTGACGAGAGCAGGAAGACTCTCTTGTAAGTCAGTGCATCATAATATGGGTGGTGAAAGCCGTCTTGTAAGCTATATGGCAAACTCAGCAGCGTTTGAGCCTGCTCAAGCTTACCGGTGAGAAGATACAAGTGGCCGGCATTAACCTGGGCCAATGCAGACTCAATGGATCCTGCAGAAGACTGTTCAGCAAGAGCAACTGTCTTTTGAAGAAGACCGCTCAGAACATCCGACTCAGAGGCAGGTTTGAATGGCCCAATCTTGTTAAGCGAAAGGTAAGAGACAAGTTCATGTTCAGCTTGGAGGATACGCGTCATGATCTGGGTATTTTGCGCGGGCGGCTTCAAAACCGAGCCCGGCCACAGTCCCAAGGACCTCTCATTCAGCTGAGAAGCAGCGATGCTTTCGATCTTCATCGGTAATTGGCGACCTCTAGTGCAATGTGATCCCTTGTGCACTTGGCTTTGGTGGCTTTTCAGTATGTTGATCGAGACGAAATTGAATGCTCCGAGCTCCTAACCTTTTTCGCGCTTTCCTATTCCATTGATGAGAGGCTGATTAGACCTTCGTAGTGCCCTCAAAGCGCCCTTAAAAGGCAGAGACTATTAATATATAGAACGGAACATTGTTGAATTCATAGGCTCGTACATTATATAGGTGGATTCAAAATCTCAAAAGACTCATTCTCTGTTGGGTTTGGGGCTATCTTGGAAACTGATACTCTTCTCCTCCGTCTGCTCCTGTGTCTTTTCTTCAGCAATTGGATGTGGAATCAAACCACCAACTAGTGAAGACATCTTAGATTTAGTGTTAGATGTCGGCTGGATAGGAGAATCTTCCTCATCACTGTCACCACGATCTTCCGAGAATTGGCCCAAAGCGGCCAGACGTCTTTGTCTTTCGACAGACGTTTCCTCTTCTGAACCATCTGAGTTGTAAGAATCTTCACTTTGCTCGTCAGAATCAACTTCATCGCCATCTTCATCGCTCTCCTCAATAGGAGCCTTGGTCAGTTCGAATTTAGCAGAAGTTGTTGTTGTGATAGGGGAGGCTGATGAGCCACTTGATTTAGAGTTGGAAGCGTTTCTCTTGAAGCCAACTGCACTCAGGGCTCTTCCTGTCATCTCTGAAATCATAGTAGATGATCTACTTCTCTGTCCACCAGTCGGCACTTCGGTACTCTTATGCTGGTTGATTCTGTATCTTCTGATGACTTCACCATCTTCGTTCTCAATGATTAAACTGTCACCGGCCTTGTAAGCAACGTATTTCGTCTTTTGCATATCGGCACCAAGACCATCAGCGATACGTGAAGGAGACATGACAGATGTAATAGACGACGAATTGGAGCGAGACTTTTGCAATCTCAACTCTTGTGACTTTTGGGCATTTGCAACTAGATGGGCTGTATCCATAACCTCACCATGCTGATCCTCCACAATAAGGGTATTACCTTCGCTGTATGCGTTTGTAGGCTTTCTGGCGTTCTCATAATCGTTACTTGTGCGGCTTGGTCCGCTGCTGGTGGTTGGCTCAATATCTTCATCCGTCTCCTCATGCAATGTGTTTGTTCTTGTTCCCTGAGGAAAGGCAATAGGTGCCGAGAATGTGTTAGCTGGAGTAATTCCAACACGTGGGTATCCTTCTTCGTTATGATCCGGCAACTCAGTAGTCTTGTTTGCACCCCCGAGAGCAAAAGTGGCGGCTTTAGCCTCCTTTTCACGTTGCAGCTTCTCTCTTCCGCCATCGTCAATGTCATCATGACGAGAGACGACCTTTTTCAAACCTCTTCTCTTTTTATTCTTTCTTCTTCTTTCCATACCACCTGCTGGCCTCACAGGAACACCAGACGTTTCAATCGTAGCACTTTGTGATAACTGACCACTCGTTGGGGCTTGCGTATCCACACGATGCAATGAGAATGAACGGCCATTTCCCTTGAGCTCTGGAAGACGCTGCATCCAGGAGGACGACTTCTCATTGCCATTTGTGGCTGTCAAAGACATGGAGATAGCCATTGTGTTCAGGTGTCTACCCAAGGTGATCACAGCAACAGATGATCCGTGAACAATGATCGAAGTGATAATCAAGAACGTCACAATTGGCCAGATCACAGCGATGAGGTGGCCATATTCAGAATCGACCGGAGGGGCGACTGTTGTGGGGGTTGCTTCGGAAGGATGAGCAGCCTGTTCTAACTCAGCTCTGGACAAAATAGCAGCAAACACTGCACCGACACCGATTGGACCGAAATGTCCACAGAACAAGGCCTCTCTCCATGTTTTGATATCTGGAATTAAGGACTTCAATGCCAAGACCGCAGGAATTCTTCTGAGGAAAACAACAACAACGGCCAAAATTATCAATCTCCACCAAGTGATGCCCAGGTGGCTCGCATTATATTGAGACCATGGAATAATGGCACCAAAGTAAATAAAGTAGGCCAAGTTAAGAAGTAAGTCGATAACTGTAGAAACATGCGCTTCCTCAGTTTTCTTGGCAAACCACCCATCCCATGAAAATGCGGCTCCGGCGGCAAATGAGACGAGCAAGTCGTCGACACCAAGCATAGATCCAATACCGGCACAGCTGAATGCTAAGACAATGTAGAAGGACAAGAAACTCTCTCTGTCGATGAGCTTGGCTTTCTCCGCACGCTTAATGGCGTGTCTTCCTAAGTAACCAATCACGATACCAATGAGGCAACCGAGGATACACTCGTATAGAATAGTAACACATATCCAGTCCTTGATAATCTCTTTTGCGTTGCCATGGTGAATAACAAGGTTTATACCCAAGTAAATGAACGGAAAGGCCATACCATCGTTACAACCGGATTCCGCACTCAGCAAGTTTCTCAGATGGCCCGGAACACGTCTTGCGAATTTACCCTTACCGACGACAGCAGCCGCAAGCACAGGGTCTGTAGCTGTGATACAAGCACTAACAACGAGTGCTTCTGCAAAATTGAGCTGAGGTATCACTATCCACATGAAGAGTCCCACAATAAGCCAACCACTGGTCATCACCGGCACTAGAAGCATAAACACCGAGAGCCAATGTTTTAGCATGTACTTTTTGGGCAGTTCGACAGCGACGGCAAAGATTTGTAGACATAACACGATACGTGATACCTCCAATGTGATGTAGTCTGAGTTTCCCCATTCTGTCGGGGCGAACCAGTTCAGGGCCTTGGGGCCTACTATAACTCCCACTAATGTAGCCACGATTGCTTCACCAATGTAAAGCTTTTCTTTCACAATGAGCGACACAAGGGAAAATGCGGCAGCAAATATACCAAGAATGGCATAAGCTGCGTGTGCATGGTCAACATTCAAGTGGTCCCACACCATTGTATCTATATCTGTATTATGGCGAGTCTTGAGTTGTTAAGCGATGAGGCGAGGCGATGAGGGAAAAAAAGGGCGCTTGGCAAAACAGAATCCGTCAATTACTTGACTTGATACAAGTTTGCGATAGGGACGGTTTGAAGATGCCCTGGCGAACTATGTGAAGTAAACGCCGCAATTAGAGAATATAATAAAAAATATGAGGAGCAGCACAAACTATATCAACTTAGGGCGATCCCTGTCCTATTTATATGAACACCAACAACAAACGTATTCGCGTAAATTGGTAGGGCCGCGCTCTTGGCACAATCTGGAACGTGGAACCCGAGTGTGGCCGCTTGTTACCGGGATCTCCATATAAGATCTGAAATGTACGAGTACTGTGAATCAGCAGTGGTCGATAGGTAACCCCAGGACTTGACAGCCCGTCTTCGAGTCTTTTGGAGGAATAAATCACGAAGTTTTAGTAGTTCTGTTTCAGCACAGCTTCCAAAAGCCCTGCTGCATGCAGCAGCCCCAAACAGGGTAAAAAAAATGTTATCTATGGTGTGCCTTCAACCCGAGTTATCTCTAGGCTGAGATACGACGTAATCTGTTGGACAATGCAGCTACATTATTCAGGAATTTTCAGCCAAAACGAATGATAGCTTGTAGCTAACATCAATATCTACATGGGTTGTTGTTCAGTGAATGAGGGCTTATATGTAGTACATTTAAACTCGATGATGGCGGCATATTACAAGTCTAGGGGGCAAGAAAAAGACTCAGATGACTGGAACCAGCCAAGATCACGTACTGACTAGAGAAATCATGCAAATGCGTTGAATTTTTGTGTATAAACTTGAGCTTCTCTACTGCGGCTTAGCCTTTGGACCCCAGTTCTTCGTTGGATTCTCCTGATATCTTGTGATCTTCAGCTTTCTAAGCTTCTCCACCTTGGCTGTCATATCGTTCTGCTCAAAGGAGACCTCCTTGTCACACTTCACGCTGTCGTTTGTCAGGATACGGTAACCAGCTGTAGTCTTGCTGAGCTTGTCAAGCTTGTGTTCTGGGCACTTCTGTTTGATGTATTCTTTCAACATCCCCCAGATAGCATCCCATGGAGCATTAGTCTTGATTGCAGATGGAATGGCATGTGTAAGCGAAGCTTCATAGCCCAAGCTTCCCAGGCCAGCAACGATCATCTTCAATGGTGGAACTTGACACTTCAAAATGGAGGAGACACGCTCAGGCTTGAAATACAGCGGAGCATCTTCGACTTCGCTATGAGCCAACGTTAGCATACCTTCGATTCTCTTTCTGGTCTTGTAAATCTCATCATCAGCGTTCTTGTTCAGATCCAGTACCTTCTCGATGAACTCCTTGTTGTGCAGCTTACCGTTGTACATTGGGCCTGCGACGTGGTTGACGAATCCGCAGTACGAGCAGAATGGCCCCACAGCAGGGGCAACTTGTGCCAATCCGAACTTCTTAGTCTTATTTTCCCTCACTGTGACCTTACCCAAAGGTTGGTCCTGAACGGCTCCACAGCCGGAGCACATGTATTGTAAACTTGTCTTGGAACCCACTTCTTTCACTTCAAGCGGAGACGTCTTGACCTTGATGAACAATCTCACATAGAAATCAATAGACAGGCACATCAACGGCTCGATGGTTTTTTTATACTTCGCAGCGGAATTGGCGATCATGCCCAAGACTAGTCTTAGGGCAGCTTCGTGAGCAGCATCATGATTGATAAGTGGAGATCCACCGTACAGAGCGAAACACTTTTCTGGGTACCCGCCACCAGCAAGAACAGCCAAGTCAGTACATGTAATCAATAGTAAACCGTCGTTGCTTACAGACTGAATCGCAGCGTCAATAAATGGGGAAGCAGTTCCATAAGGGTCCAAGTCGATGACGTTGAACATCTTGGCCTGTGACTTACACTCGTGCATATAAGCATTAGCATCACCTCTGTTTGGAACCACAATATTTTCAACGCCATTGTGCTTAGCATTTCTCTCGATAGACTTGACAGCCTCTTCAAGGAAGTCGTTAGCTACAACCTTGTGAACACGAGGAATTTCCTTTGCATATCGCACAGCACGCAGTCCTGTGGCGCTGAGAGCTTCAAGGATAGAGATATATGGCTTTTCAGCCGGTTCCTCTTCGTCATGCTTTCTTTTCTTCAGTAGCTTCTGTCCGTATAGTTCACTCCAGGCACGGATGGATAGTGTGGACAGGTCTCTGTTGAACTGTTGCACCGGGTTGTAGAACACATCTTCGGCTTTTGGAAACAGGATTGTGGCAGAGCCCTCGGTAACGGGGGTAAATTGATCAATGTTTTCAGTCATTTGGGGGATTCTCAATCTTTTGATAAGAGAAGAAAATCGCTTCATACACTCGCTTGGGTTAGATAACCACAATACAATAGTTGCAGCGATGAGCTCAGATCCTCCCAACCAAAATTTTTTATGACGTGGTGTCCGGATGTGCTCGAATGGTAAACAGATAAATGGCGGGGAGTCCAGTTCATGATCCTTGATAGCACATGAGTAATTGGTCTTGAGGTCACAAACGATAAAAATTCTACATGTGGAAGGTTTGGCTGTTTCTGGTATCGCCGGTACCCGTTTTGGGTTTAGTTTACTGGGGAATGTGAGTATTGAAAGCTCTGATGGAATCTATGCAGGGGTCAACTAACAGCAACAGAAATAATAAAAAATGGGTGATGAATCAATACAGCGGGCTGAAACATGAGATTACCCTATTGGAGTTCCGCATATTTGGTGGTAAGCTCTTTTTGCTGCTCAGGTTCCTAATCTCATGGTCAGTACCCGCCCTGTACGCAGTGCTGTTCTTTGGACTTACAATGTACTTCTACCAAGCTGTCCATCATAAGCTCGTAAACCCACCCACGTTATTATACAATGTTCTGCTGACAGGCTTATTCATGACCTTCATTCTCTCTATTTACACCCCTCCAAGGACGGTTTCAAAGGGTCAGCCCAAGACGTGGCCGCACGACAATCTTATCTTCTTCAGCTCCCAATGCAGCACTTGTCACACGATCAAGCCAGCGAGATCAAAGCACTGTAAGTATTGCGGAGAATGTGTGCTGCTATACGACCATCACTGCATCTGGCTGAATAACTGTGTTGGCATGAACAATTACGTATGGTTCTACTCTTTTTTAATGATGAACTGTATGGTGTTGACATGGGCATCACTAATCACTTTGCCGTTGGCCTACAAGAACTATTACAACGGAGTCGATTGTGAGGCTGAATTTGCCTTGGGTCTTTTATGTGCCCTGTGCGCTATAATGATTGTGTGGTTTACTTCTATGAACATCTTGATGATAAAGCAGGGAATGACTTCAAATGAGCATAGTAAATGGGGCGTTATCCACGACCTAGTCAAGGAAGGCTCACTTTACGAGATGGACGGCCTCTACTATGAGTTTTTGCCGAGTGAGAATTTATTCGTTAGTGCGAATCAACGAGATTCCAGGGTCGCTAATGTTAAGAGAGAGAGGCTGAACAGAGTGGATAATATCAAGGATCTGGTGAACATATACGACCAAGGTTCATTTATGGACAATGTTAAAGAACGACTTCGTGTTTACTGAAACCCAAGCCGCTTGAGTATCAACGGATCTATTGTGATGTGTGTAACTGTACGGGATACTCTGGTAGTGATCTTGTCAGATCCGGGATTGGCCCCGGAGGCCGAACTGAATCTGGACTTCAGCAGCGATGTTGCAGCTGATTTCGATAATGGCACCTCGGTATTTGGCAAGAGCGTATACTTCGAGATGTATTCCTGCGTCTGTTTCGACGGTGTATGAGCGGGGATTGTGATTTTAATAAATTTCGTGAATACTGGATCGGCAGTGTTCATCTGTTGTTGTTTGATAAGATCTTTTTGGTATATGATCTTCGACTCCAGGTGTTTTAGCTTGACATTCAATTGTCTGTCAGGCTCGTCCTCTTCCTCTTGGTACAAATTGAGTCTTCTTCGTTTTTTGTTATTCGTAGATGTGGACAGTGTTGCCTTCTCCGATTTGGCACTTGGGTTTGTTTCAAACGAGCGCAGCTGTGCATGTGATATGAGGTTCAAAGGCGCCGAAATGGGCCGAAACCCATCAACAATCTGGATCCTGATCTCATCATCTGCCCGATCGAGATCGTCTTGTACGTCCGCCTTGCTGTGAGTTTGGAATTGACGTCTCTCCTTCACAGACGACCTAACACGGTGAGACTTTAGTGGTACATCAACATTAAGCAGGGTGGAATCATACTTTAGCTTCGTCAAGTCCAATTTGGGGCCCTGGCTCTCTTGGTGTGATTTACCGAATAGCATCTTGTTGAACCCTGATCTTCGTTTTGTTGGCTTACGATCCTGGCTAATAATTACAATGTAGGATGCGTACAGCGATACCAGCCCACAATCTTTAAGCAAGGGCCAGAACAATGCACAACCGCATGTAGACAGCCAGCTCAGATTCAGTTTTCCACTGATTTCTCTCGAATTTTACTTCTTTTATAACGTACTAGTACTGGTGTCCGTACCTGTAAACCTAGTGCAAAGCCCTCGTACGGTCTAGTTCCATCTATCGAAGAAGCAGTGTTGCATTTCGCGCTGTCACCGATGTTCTGGATCCGAGGCGTGCGGTTTGAAAAGGAAATGTGATGCGTCTGGGCTCGAGTCCTGAACTTTGAGCTATGGTGGTGAATTCTTGCCGTAAATTACAGATGAAAGCGATTAGAGTACACAATTGTACTTGAAGGACCCTAAAATCTTATTAGATTCGCCTTTCCATACACTAAAGCTGACAGGATCAAGCGAAAACGAGATTTGAACAAGTCTCATCAAACAGACGCAGATCGCAGCGCTATTGTTTACATTTCACTATGAAACTCGTAAAAACTAAATATTAAACGGTGTGTTGCCTGCCAGGGGCTGGCCGGACCTGCACTTTGATGTGCAGTTGATGGGCCTGGATGTCCTCTTTCACTGTACTCTATAATCCCGTTGCTGCCAGCATCTTTGACTGCTGCTTCAGCGTTCCATGCTATATATAGCCGCTTTGCTCCCGAGGGCTAGTTTCGGGGTTCTTTAACTTCACCCCTAGACCTGATGCATAGCATAGAAGGCATCAACATGTCCAATCGCAGAAGCAAAGAGTCTTACTCGTGTGCTCCGTGTAAAAGGCTTAAGGTCAAATGTGATCACAACGTTCCTTGTGCTTCGTGTGTCAGAAACTCTCGTCAAGATGAGTGTTTGACTGCACCAGCTAAGTCATTATCACAATTCAAAGAGCTCATTAAACCAAACACCTCTTTCGGAAGAGTCTCCAAACTTCCTCATCCACCGCAACACCAGCAACAACAGCATTTGAGAAGCCCCATTAAATCACAGCCACTAGTTTCCGTACGTAAGCAATCTAAAAGCAGTTCCATTTCTTCAATATCGTCATTGGAGTATCCATTCAGTTCCCCAGAACTGAAAACAGCGCCGACATCAGCAATAAGCTCAAGCTCGACGGTAGTTGGCCAATCCAGAGACAATTCAATGCTATTAGAGGCCCTGGTCAAAGATCAAACATCAAAACTCGATGATCTCACACAAAGAAACATATATTTGACTAACCAAAACTCTGAACTCGTGAGACAAGTCGGGTTTTATTATCAGCTGGCCTCACGTCCCGGTGTTCAAGATTACGCACTATCCCAAATGGATAGTGATAGATTGCTGGCTCTCAAGAAGATGATGGTTGAGCAGCTCCCCGTCAGAAATGCCAGTGCAGTCATCAAGAAGCATTTCTTTGTTTGCGTCTCATATCTAAATGAGACATTAGATACTTCAGAGTTCGAGAAGGATTATGAAAAAATGTGGAGCAACGTTGTTAATGACAGGGTTCTCAACATTGATTTAACTTTTTTGGCGTTGGTGTTTATGGTGTTGTGTCTTGGACTTCGAGCTGCCCCAAGAGAGCTTATGCTGAGTAACGAGGGCTTATTAAGGCTATGGCCGACATCGGAGGCAATTGACGTTACCTGTTCTACCTGGTTCAGAGCCTCGCAGCAGATAATGGCATTTTACAAACAGCCGACTATTTTGAGATCACAAGTTTTTGCTCTTCAGGCCAACTACTGTTCTCTGGTGAATGATACGTCTACTTTAGACGAATTGCTTCCGCAGGCGGTGCACGACGCCAAAATTATTAAGCTCAGTAATCCAAAAGAGAACGTTACGGAGCTTGGAAGATGCATTTGGTGGAGCATATGCTCAATTGATTCCATGAGAGCATTGGAAT
Organism: Petasospora stauntonica; assembly: GCA_030558335.1. Taxonomy (NCBI): domain Eukaryota; kingdom Fungi; phylum Ascomycota; class Saccharomycetes; order Phaffomycetales; family Wickerhamomycetaceae; genus Petasospora; species Petasospora stauntonica. The sequence goes on from JAJMSG010000003.1 coordinate 352,298, forward strand.
CCCATAGTACACCGTTGATCATGTCATGTTTCTCTCGGGTGGAGCTGCCACACAAGTCGCTGTATTTCAAGTTCAAGGGCCAATTATCCAAAATTCTCACACAGCTTTACAGCCATGACTTCGATTCAATGAGCATGGCTGAAAAACTCAACACAGTCGTGACCTTTGATGAGAAGATTGCCACTGTGGCTCACGCACTCGCAAAAGCCAATGGGAAAGTGATGAGATTCCAAAGGTGCGCGCTCTTGATGGAGATTTGCATTCATCGCTTCAGACTCTACGAGTCATTTCTCTCATACGATATTACCATTTCTTCAACCATCTGCACAAAGCTCAGTGTTCAATCTTTCGATTCTTATAACGAGCTGAAGCACCTGTATATTGCGTCACAAGACCCTCTATACATTTTGCTTTCTCCATCGTTGGTAAGACTTTCCCTGCTATGCTCTGTGTTCCTCATTCGCCATGCGACTCTGAGCTTGGAGGATTCTGACAAAATCAAGAATAACCTCCACTGCGTGGAAAGGGACCTCATATCCATGGAATGCTTCTCGCCTTTACCAGTGGTGACGAGTGGGATTCAGAGCATGAGATATCTAGAATCAGTAAAGCTTCAGCATCGCCGTCGCAGCTCAGATTCTCTCAAAATGAAATTGAACTCTATCATGAATAGTTCAGAAGAGGTGGCTATAGGCAATTTCCCAAAGGGAATGCTCGATGAAAGTTTGAGACTAGCTGTTGAAGCTGAAAAGGTACAAGGAAATAATTGGCCTGAAAAGGGGACAGTAGAAGAAGACATCCAGAGTCGTTGGGGTGCTTACTACGAGGACTACTGTGCATTCATAAGATAAGAAGCCATCACTGGCTTCTAAGAAGTTACGAATTTATTTATTATGAAAAGTGTCGTAGAACGCATGTGCATTTTGTGGAATTCGCAGCCTGCGGAAACTTCTGCGTGTAGATTTTCAGGACCCTTGCATTATCTGGCAGTGAAGGGCGATCAAGCGATTTTTGGTGCGCGATTTTGTGTACGGGTGTTGGTTGAGCTGAGAGGATAATTTGAATTTATTCAGATTATTGCATGGATTCGATCGCTCTGTTAGTTTCATCACCTGTAAAATGGTGAGAATAGTAGCAAATATATGGGGCTTTCTTGAAACTTATTTTTATAAACTTTTTCCTCCTATTTTGGAAGGATCTTTGAAATAATTACAATGCAGTTCGATCTTTCGCCTACTAAGATGAATTAACCCTCTTATGATCTTAAAGCATCATTTTTTTGGCTTTATTGTTGCCCTTTTGTTCATGGCTTAAAATTAATGCCTGTCACAAATGGGCTAGTAGTTTTGTGAAAGAGAGAGAGAGAGTTTGTTGAGCGATTAGGTAAAATTCAAATTCACCCATAGTTAAACTCCCTGAGCCACCGCGATCCCACGCACCCGCATGCTAGTAGAACTTAATTATAATGATGCAAATAATGACCTTACGCTGTACCTACCAATTACAATTAAGAGGACAATCTGCCTTACCATCCCTTCATTCGCCTTTCATATGTCCCTTGAGCTTTGATGAATACAGTAAGGCAGTGATGATCTTGACGTCGTACTCCGTAGTTAATAAATTCGCTACCATTCACTGTGTTCCGAGCTTGCAGTGGCTCTAGGGAATCAACAAAGAGCAAAGAAGGGGCTAGTGGGTAGAGGATTGTGTCTGAAGTCATAGCGTCGCAGGACATCTTGCTAAACTCATTGACTTCGAGGCCACCATGTCTATTTACAATTTGATGAGCTTGGAGACTGATGTTGAAGAAACTGATGTTTGAAGGCTTCTACAGAGAACTGGAAAAAAACGTGCTTGAAATGACGTCTTTGTGCCAGACACAGCAAATTCAGTGGCTTAACTCACTCATCTGTCACCTGTCATTGGCTTAGAGATCACCAAAAGATCTCGGGCGCCGATGAAAGGACAGTTAAAGCGCGAAACTGTCACCGCTAACCGAGGGGGGTCGATGAAAAATGCATATGGCACACAGCTGAACAAGTACTTCTTTGTTTCTAAAACACATCTTGCCCTAAAACCAGCAGCCCTAAGATGCTAAAAAGCCAATTCAATTTCCATGCTAGGAGATTCCAGTCAACGAAAACGCAGACCCTCTTTCGTGAGGCAATGTCTTCTATTGCCTCACAAGTCATGATCCTCACTGCCCCAGCATCGCAGACTCCACAACCAGTTTTTAAAGGTGTCACACTTTCAAGTGTCAGCTCCCTTTCTATTAATCCAGAGCCACTTCTGCAGTTCAATTTGATGAAGCCATCTTTAACAGCAACCTATCTGCATGCATACGAAAGATTCGCTCTTCATGTGCTTAGTCCCACGCAGTACTCTTGCGATCTGGCAAGATTGTTTTCACGCAATAGACATTTTGATGAGACCAGTCAAGAATGGGTTCCATTTGAACCTTTTAAGCACTTGAAGGAACAAGAGTATGAGATGTACAGTGGAGTTGAAGGATGCTCGCTCCCCATTTTGACACAAGTAGAGAGAGTAATGATTTGCTCCAAGGTCAAGACCGTTCACGTTCAAGATCATGAGATCTGGATTGGAAAAGTTGAGGAAGTCATCGAAAGGCACAATGGAGAAAAGACTGGTGGTCTGCTCAATTTCAATAGGGGATTTCACATTGTCGGAGAAGATTTGCACAAGAGCACAAAACAATAGCATATTCAGATTACGAGCCTACGACACAAGAAATACAGCACAATAAAAGCATTATAGAATCATATTAAAGTTTTGTAGCTTTTGATTGTCATTGAGAAGAAGCAATTTTATCTGCAGCTCTCTTACCGAAGACGACACATTCTAATAAAGAATTACCACCAAGCCTGTTTTCGCCATGAACACCACCGGAGACCTCACCAGCAGCGTACAATCCTTTCATGATTTCACCATCCTTACTCAAAACTTGACCATTATCGTCAATCTTTACACCTCCCATTGTGAAGTGGACGACAGGCGTGATTTCACCAATGTAAATCTCCGTGTCCTTTGTCAAACTGTTGAACGAATGTGCCTTATGAGAACGTGGGAACTCATGGTTTTCATTGCTTGTATAATCTGTGAGCACTTGAACAACATGATCAGCTTTAGCCTCAAACTTCTCGGCGATTGTAATTTTTTGGATCAGGTTCATCTTCATGTAAAAGTCGATTTGGAATCCAAGCTCGTTGTACATGTCTTGGTTGAGAACCAGGTAAGCACGAGCTTCTTTTTGGGCCATGATAGCTTGGGACACTTTGTCTCTTGTGGTCAGCTCATCAACGAATCTGTCCAGATCTTGGTTTAGCAAAACACCACCAACGCCTCTGAGAGATTCCGCTGCAAGGAACTTCCAGTTGTTATCACGGTCATCTTGCTTTATGAAGCCAGTTGGGTGAATTTGAATCTGGTCCATGTCGATGAGCTCGGCACCAATCTGCTCCAAAAGCATTTGGCCTTCACCCAGTGTCAAATCACTGTTCGTAGTTGGGAGTGAGACAAGTTCTGGCTTATATTTCTTTAACAGGTCTTTGGAGAACCCAAAACCACCTGTAGCCATCACAACATTATTGGTCTTAATCGTTCTCTTCTCGCCAGTGGCCAAGTCAACGTAGTCCACAGCTTGGACTTTACTGTCCTTCACATCCAAGCCAACGAGCTTGGAGCTCAGTTTGATTTGGAGGCCCTCAAACTCCTCAACCTTTTTCTTCAGCTTGGAAATGATCTCGAAACCTGGTGGGATGCCGTTAGATCTATGCGTTCTGCTTTGAGAATGGCCACCGAGTCTGTTCACAATAGTCAAACCAGCTCCAATCTCCTCCTGTAGCCAGCTGATGGCTCTCTTGGAATCATTGACCATTGAACTTTGCAACTGCTCGTCTCCGAGCTTGCCACTCGACTTCATAGTATCAGCGAGAAAGGCTTCAGTCGAGTCTGCGATTCCTAACTTCTCTTGAGAGAAAGATGGTGCACCATTGATACCAGAGGAGGCCTTGATCGAGTTACCACCGAACTTGTCCGACTTTTCGATCAAAATGACCGGAATATGGCGCTGCAACAAGGTATAAGCTGAAGTAAGACCAGCTAAACCGGAGCCCACAACGACAACTGGGGTCTGCATGCTTGTTGTGAGTGATGTCTGTAGAAGTTTCCAAATTGAGGCAATTGATAAAACAATTAATGTGAGTGTAAGTATACGACTCATACGACTTGTCTGGTCAAGAATACTTCCAAGATCAAAATCGAAACGAAAGAAAACCCCCGAGAAGAATCGAAGATCATCAGCTCACTCAGTATCCTGCGCAGACGATGGGCTGACGAACCGCATACAACCCCCGGGTTTTCTTAGCGCAGAGAGATTTCACGAATTTCTATCTAGTGTTGCGCGCCCCCGTTTCGAGGCTCCCTAATTTCGGGGGCTGTGAAAGCGATAAACCCTTACTAAAGCATTTGAGCTAAGATCACGGAAACATCACAAAATCAAACATGTCCAAGGCTTTTAAGCGTTCAATCAAGAATGTTGTGAGCGGCTATTCAACCGCTCAGGTTGCAGTGAGAAACGGTGAGTCAGATCGGGGTGCTACAACCATGTTAGGCGAATCGGTTATCCCCCTTTCCCGGCCAGTAATATAGATCCATATACTAACTAGCAAAAAGCCACCTCGAACGAAGCTTATGGGCCTTCCACAGGTGAGATGGAGGATCTAGCTGACTTGACCTATGAACAGTGAGTAACTTTGGTGCTAATTCCAAGAACAAGAAGACTAACAGACTTGAAGCTCGGAGTTCCTTGACATTATGGACATGCTGGACAAAAGACTGAACGATAAGGGTAAGAACTGGCGTCATGTTGCGAAGGCATTGACTGTCTTGGATTTCCTTGTGCGTTGTGGCTCTGAGAATGTTGTCCGTTGGTCAAGAGATAACTTGTACATCATCAAAACATTGCGTGAATTCCAATTTGTTGACGAAGAAGGCCATGACCAAGGCTCTATCATCAGAGTCAAGGCAAAGGAATTGACTTCTCTTCTAAGAGACGATGAGAGACTCACGATGGAGAGGGAGCTTCGTACCTCGAAGAGAAGAAAGGGTAGATTCAACGCAAGATCTCGTGACAACGAGGACGAGACTGAGGAAGAGAGAGCCATAAGAGAGGCTCTGGAGGAGAGTAAGAGAACGGCAGAGGAAGAAGAGAGAAAAAGAAGAAACGCCGCAGGTTTGGATGATGGTCTCGAGACCGCTCTCAGACTGAGCCGTGAAGAGGAGGAGGCTAGAAGATTGAAGGAGCAGCAGAACACAAACTTGCTGGATCTGTCGGATGCACCACAACAGTACGATGTATGGGGAAATCCAATTTATGGAAGTGACGCCTACCTTCAGCAGCAGCAGCAGCAGCAGCAACTGGCCTACCAACAACAGTTGGAGCAACAAGCTTATATGCAACAACTTCAACAGCAGGCCTACTTACAGCAGCAGCAGCAACAGCAACAGCAGCAGGAGTACCTCCAACAACAGTATCTCCAACAACAGTACCTTCAGCAACAGCAGCAACTCCAACAGCAGCAGCTTTATGCTCAACAGCAGCAGATGCTGCAAACAGGGTCCAACAACCCATTCGCCATGGGTAACAACATCGATCCAGAACCACAGGCTCAGCCACAACAACCCGAGCCAGCTCCACAGCCAGTTCAAAAACCATTGACTAAGGTTCCGACTGGATCTCAGCAAAAGAACGAGCAGTTCTCTGAACTGAACCAGCTGTTGGCTCAGGGTACCGGTATTGACACTTTCGGTAATGAAGGTGCTACCAGAATTCCCGCTCAACATACTAAGACGTCACAGTTCCTCAACTCTTCTGGCACTGGTATTGGCCAAACTCAGCACAGTATTGGTAACCCATTCCTGAAACAGCAGTACACTGGTGTTGCTTCCACTGGGATTGTTCCAGCCCAGACTGGTTATGGGTTTGGCAATCAAAGCCAGAGTGTATCAGGCCAAGGAAACGACCAGAGTTTGATCGATATCTGACCATCCGTCATCACGACTTTTGTATTCTACATTCCTGTTTTTGAATAGAAGCCCAAGCTACATTTCATCTTCTCTTAAAGTTTATAGTTTAAATATCTATCAGCGTTTCAGCAACATCTTGTAAACGTGGTTCTCGCTCTCGTCAATGTAGCGGTAGCCTGTTGAGACAAGGAACTCTTGGAACTTTTCAGAGTCTTGAGCTGGGACATCGAAGCCCGCGAGAACCTTACCCATGTCAGAGCCGTGATTTCTGTAATGGAACAATGTCAAGTTCCACTTGCCCTTCAATTGCTCAAGGAAACGAGTCAAGGCACCTGGCTTCTCTGGGAACTCGAAGCTGTAAATCTTCTCATTTGGTAAGTCGGCAGAACCACCGACAAGATAACGACCGTGAGATTTGGCCATCTCGTTGTGAGAAATGTCCATAGCCGAGAACCCAAGCTCTTCAAGAGAGTCAACAACCTGTGCAACCTCCTTCTTGCGGTCAACAACAGAGAAAGAAGTGTAGATGTAGGCGTCACCACCTTGAGAGGCGGACCAACGGTAGGAGAACTCAGTGACGGTACGTGGGTGAATAATATTTTGAAGCTGGAGGAAAGAGCCTGGAGTGTCCGGGATAGTGATGAGCATAAACACTTCCTTACCTTCACCCAGAACAGCACGCTCAGAGACGAATCTCAGGCGGTCAAAGTTCATGTTGGCTCCGGAAAGAACAGGAATATAGGTACACTTGGAGTGGTCAATCTCAGGGTGGTCAGCGATGTAACGTTTCATACCAGCGACTGTCATAGCACCCGATGGCTCAACAATGGAACGTGTGTCCTCAAAGACATCCTTGATAGCAGCACAAATCTCATCAGTATCAACATGAATAACCTCATCGACAACCTGAGAGCATACCTTATAGGTCTCTTCGCCCATAATCTTGACGGCCGTACCATCAGCGAAAGCACCCACAGATGGGAGAGTGACACGGTCCTTCTTTTCCAAAGACTGGTACAAAGCGTCAGCGTCGTAGGTCTCAACACCAATGATTCTAATGTGAGGAGCGACTCTCTTCAAGTAAGAACCGATACCAGAGATCAAACCACCACCACCAACGGCACAGAAGACGGCGCTGATTTTCTCGCCATTCGTCTGTCTTAGTAACTCCATAGCGATGGTACCTTGACCCGCAATAACGTACGGATGATCGAACGGTGGAATGTTGGTCATTCCGGTCTCTTCAGCCAATCGTGTACATTCACCCTTGGCACCGTCAAAGTCCTCGCCGTAAAGAACAACTTGAGAACCCAAACGTGAAACGTTCTGATATTTGATGGACGGCGTTGCCACTGGCATCACGATAGTGGCCGGGATACCTAAGTGCTTAGCACTATAAGCAACACCCTGAGCATGGTTACCAGCTGAACAAGCGATGACACCCTTAGAGCGCTGCTGTGCATCCAACTTGGCGATCATATTGTAAGCACCACGCAGTTTGAAGGAAAACACTGGAAGCAGATCCTCTCTCTTGAGGTAGACGGAAGAGCCCGTCTTATGGGACAAAGAGATAGCATTAGACAGTGGAGACTCTTCAATAACATCGTAAACTCTAGATGTGAGAATCAACCTCACATAATCTGGGCTACCATCGGCCAACAAGTCTTGTTCTTGAAGGTCTGGGTATTTCGATGATTTAACGCTGAACGCAGCAGAGGAAGAAAACTTGCGCAGTTGAGGCAGGGATCTGGCTAGAGATACCCTCGTTCTGGTTAGAGTCGCCATTTCCTTTTCGTTTGACTCTAAATAATACAGGGGAAGAAGTAATAATTACCAGGATTTCTGAATATAGCATGGTGATGACTCGTACGCTGCGCGATGACACTGAAAAAATCGCGATGAGCCATAAGGTTACCACCGACCGGGAGATAGAAAGCGGGCGAGCTGGGGTGCTTGAGCAGCGTAGTAGCTGGCCCATCCGAGTTCTCATAGATGAATTTATGTTGCATGGAGAAATCTCGTCAAGTGTGATACCTTGTACAATCTCATGAAACCGTCTACAATTGGATGGCGCATAGAGTACATTTTAATAATATTTTGAACCGATAAAAGCGTCATCAAAGTCATGAAGAAAGGAAAGAGAATTAAGCGGAGAGAGCAGCAATTGCCTTCTCAGCAGTAGATGTAGCAGAGGCTGGGTTAACACCGGAAACAATTCTTCCATCAGCGACAGAGAAGTCTTCCCACTCGCTTGGTGGTGCAACGAAAACACCACCAGCAGAGGCAATCAGTTCTTCATTGGTCTTCAGCTGGAACTTCTCCAAGGTAGCGTCCAAGCCAATCTGACCCTCAGCAGCAGAGACGAAGCAGGTGACCTTCTTGTCCTTAATCAAGTCAGTCAAACCGGCGAAGATAGCTGGGCCGTGACAGACTGCGGAGACAACGCCACCGTTAGCGTAAATCTTTCTGGCAATGTCGTGGAGACCCTTAGCAGTTGGGAAATCGAAAAGAGTACCGTGGCCACCGGCAGCGTAAAAGATGGAATAGTCGTCAGCGTTGATTTCTGAAGCAGCCTTGACCTTGGCCAAGTACTTGTGGATCTCAGCGTCCTGATCGTTGTACTCCTTCAAGTCCTCCTCAGAAATGAACATTGGTGGGACTAAGGAGTGCTCATCGATGCCGTATGTACCAGTCTCAGAGACGAACTGAACCTCAAAGCCAGCCTTTTTGAAAACGTGGAATGAGTGAGCAGCCTCAGACCAGAACACACCGGTCTTAGTGCCGTCCTCGTAGAACTGGGCGAAATGGTCGGTCAAAACAATAAGAGCAGCCTTTGGAAGAGCCATTGTGTACTAGTTAGTTGATTGTAATGAACTGAAGCCGTCGCAACCCCAATTGATTAGTGGCGATTTGGGCTCTCTTATATAGTCCTCGAGGAAGAGCAACGGCAGTGGCCAAACCGTACTCGACTTTTGAATTGCCGATGCCCGCATGCGTAGTATGTCCAAATTAGTAATTGGATATGTGCTATGATCAGGGTGTGAGGCGAGGCGAAGATTCTAGAAAGATGAGCAGGAATTATCTCATAGATTCTTTTATTATCCGTCTATCGCTGTATCAAAGATTTCCATCGTTAGGATAGTGGCTGTCAGGGGCTTACCACTCTATCATCAGCGATTACCGTTGACTTCTTGCGTGGTATTTGTCCACTTGGTTCATTTATAATGCTGGATGCCTGAGATGAAATTTTGATCAACGTTAGACTCAATGCTACAGATTTCGCCTTGATATGGGTGGTAACTGTATAATGCCCGCAAAATGAGACAGGGGAGAGGTTATGAGGGATGGAGAAGCGGTGCATCTGCTTGTGCCACTACCAATAGCTTATTTACAAGTACTGAAGTGCAAGGATTGAGCTAAGCAGCCCTAATTATCAGCTGAAAAGAGTTAACAAGCTCAAGTCCTTTTAACGTCGGCTTGTATCGAATCCCCATACCGAAGTAGGAGGTTTTTTTCTATGCAGTTCTCGTATTGCGTGCGTCTCGTATTGCCCCTTCTCCTTTTCCCAACGGCTAAAATTGCGGGTCGAACCTTCCCAGAATCATAGGGCCATCAATACAGTTTAGGGGTCTCCGCTTGAGCTGCGACTGGCCCAGAAACTTCGTCTAAAGAGGGAACACCGAGCCCTGGCAGTCGTTCTTTGAGGCCCAAGGATCCAGTGCTGGGCTTTGCTCACTCGATTCCATCCGCACATCGACGCCTGGCACTGCCACGCCAATAGGCGCGGGTGTGGCAACAACTAACGTCTACACCGATTGGGGGAGCGGACTTGAAAAAAGCTCTCGAATTCAGGGGCCACTAAAAGCAGGCACCCTCGCACTTTTTGAGGTCTTGTGTCTTGGCTGGAGTTCCATAGAGGGCTGTTTTCACACTTGCTCTGGGGACGTCTGGTTGTAAAGTTTAGTAAAATAGATGCCAATGCGAACAAAAGATGATACTAGAGGATAGATTGTGCGGTCAGTAGTCTTTTCAAGTCGGATTCTCAGGGTTTAATGGCTAGACTCGATTCTCGTCACTATAATGTCAGATAAGCGGATAAAAATGTTCTGGGGAAAGATTCTCGCACGGAAATGAATGTGGGGCCTTACAATTAAATTATTAACGGAACGAAAACACCTTATAAACGACAGAGAAGACACCAAAAGAGAGAATTGAGACATTTGGTTCGCATTAGAAATATAGAGCTCTCCCTTCTCGTTCGATATGAATAAATTACAGGATATTGAACTGCAAGAAAATCTGCTTAGCGAAGTGGATGTAGAGTCACAGGGCGAGCAGAGCTCTTACCAAGATCCGCCTCCGAAGACACCGTACACAGTGCAATACAAAGGACACACCATCACCATTGACTCATTGGATTGGAGAGAATCCAGGCTTTTGAAGACGCAAATTCTCATTTGCTTTGGCCTCTTCATTATTGCAGGACTTGCGGATCAAACTGTTGGTACACTTCTACCATTCCTTGTTGAGCATTACAAGACCACGGAGACGACTATTAGCATTGTGTTCATGTTTCAATTCATTGGATATGCAGTGGCAGCACTTTGTAATGATATGCTACATGTGAGGTTCGGACGCCGAGGCGCTTTGCTCTTCGCATGCTGTTGTTTGTTCTGTCCTTTCGCTATCATCTCGTTGACACAGTATCTGCCATTGTTCATTATCGTGTATCTCGGATATGGCCTAGGCGTTGGAATCTTGGACAGCTCATGCAATGTTTTTTTGAGCTCGATAGAAGATAACAATGAAATTATGGGGCTGTTACACGGGTTTTACGGGGTGGGATCGGTTATCTCACCACCATTGGTCAGTTTAATTTTAAGGCACTCAGGATACAGACCCTATTATATGTTGCTGGCAACGTTGAGTGGTATAGGGCTTGTATCGGTAATCCTGGCGTTCAAGGCAGAGACTAATTGGAAGTATGAATATTTGACCACGAAGGACCAGGAAGAGTCGCAAGAGAAGAAGGGGGTTCTTACATTAATGCAGGACAAGCTTGTTTTGAGCTTCTGTGGATATTTATTCTTCTACATTGGTGCTGAGTTGAGCATAGGTTCATGGCTCTTGACTTATTTGAGAAAGATTAAAGAGATGGAGCAGCTTCCAGCAAGCTACGTTGTCAGTTGGTTCTGGATCGGCTTAACTTGCGGCAGAATGCTGTTAGGTTTTGTGACTCGAAAATTCAAGAACGAGTACAGAGCGAATTTGTGGTACTCAATGGCAAGTTCTGCTTGCTGCACAGGGTTCACACTTTTCTCCCTTGTTTACAGTGGCAAGAATTACGACGTGCTGTCGAAACCTCTTGTCTTTGTGATGGGCGTTTTCGTTGGTCCATTATTCCCGACCGCAGCCGTAACGTTATTGTCTTTGCTACCAGCCCACCTCCAAGTAACAGTGTCTGGCCTTGTGAACTCTTTGGGTGGTACAGGCTCAGCTGTGCTACCCTTCTTAGTTGGTGCAATGTCCAGAATAATAGGGTTTGACTACCTGCTTATTTTCATAGATTTAATAATCGCAGCTTACTGTGTACTGTGGTTAATTATTCCAAAAGTGGCCGTGGGTGCAAATTACGACTTTTAGGGTTATGTACCATCTTTATACACAATACATCATTCCAAGAGGAGTTGTAGGGCTGATGATTTCGGATACCCCAGAAAGTTTCAGCTTAGGCTGAGGACGCGAAAAAAACAGACGCGTCACCTTCATGCCCTTCTTCTCATAATCTTTTGTGTCTACTTAATCTGACACCAAAGAAGCGAGATTGAGGATGTCGTACGAGGGAGTTCGTGTAATATACTTGCCAGATACACCTGGCCCTAGGAAACTTGTGAATTTACCGCACCCATTTACGGGAGAGCTTCACAACTACGCTCTATGTGGCGACGCACTGTATGAGCTTCGTGAGATAGATGGTGATAACCCTCATAGCAAAAATAATTATTTGAGACCTTTGACCAAGAAAGACTCAATGCCCGTGAGATCTTCGATTTTAGAGGGCTCGTCGAAGGAAGGCGTGATCATTGAGGCGGGAAACATTATCGTGTCAACGAAGTTCAATCTAACATACATCCTAATCCCCTACTTCACCTCACAAATGGAGAGCGGTAAAGAGTTCACAAGATTTCAGTCGGGGGAGGACTTGTTCGATATGATGCAAGAAGGTATTCATGGCCTGTCGGAGCTGCCAGAGAACCTGGTTAAGACTGCTTTAACCCAAATTTGCGAGTCGGTGGTCGAAGGTGACGAGACATTCTATAAGTTCTCCGACAGTAAATGCATGAGCTATATGAAGAACAAGGTTACATCAATTGCCCAGAACTTCCCACACACCATTAAAAATACGATTGTGGATCCTCAGCTTTATCCGGTCGATTTGGATGTGAAAATTCCCGAAGATATATCCCAATTGGCATTAGAGCGTTTCTCAATTTATCTGTTGAACTCATACTTACCTCCAACCTACTCGCAAAAGCTAGCCTCCACATTCAACTTCGAAAAGTTGGATCAATATATTGAAGAACTCCAAAAAAAGAAGAACGAGAAAAGAGTGGCGGAGGAAAACATCTCTGATATGAATAAACTTAATGCTGAGAACAAGAGAGCAGCCCCGCAAGGAAATGGCGGCCCAGCAAAGAGGAAGGCTCCCGCCAAGAAAGTCGCTCCGAAGGTCTCGCGAGGACCGCTAGATATGATGTTTAAAAAGAAAGCTTAAATAGATGTCATTTGATAACAGCGATGGATATATACAGTATCACTGCTTGATTTCCTCAATCTTGTTGTCCTTACCGACGGACTTTGTCACTTGATTATATATTCCCATACCGCCAGCTATGAATGAGCCCATTTCATTCAAACCAGCTGGAATCACGACAGTGTTGGACTCCTTGGCCAGCTTTCCAAATGCTTCGACGTAGTGTTCGGCAACTTGTAAGGAAACAGCGTCCTTACCACCCGCAGTCAAGTTGATGGCCTTAGCGACTTCTTTGATACCCTCTGCAGTGGCTCTAGCCTTCAAGAGGATAGCTTCAGACTCACCGGTGGCCTCGTTAATACTCTGTGCTTTGGCAGCTTCGGAGGCCAAAATCTGGGAAGCCTTTTCACCCTCCGCGATGTTGATGGCAGCCTGTCTATGACCCTCAGAATCCAAAATTTCAGCTCTCTTTGATCTCTCAGCCGAAACTTGTCTGTGCATTGCCTCGAGAACATTCTGCGGTGGATGAATATCTTTGATCTCGTAACGGAGACATTTGATACCCCAGTCAGCAGCAGCCTCATTCAGCACCGCGGTGATATTTATGTTAAGGGATTGTCTCTCTTTGAGCACATGGTCCAATGTCAGCTGGCCAATTTCAGATCTCATAGTCGTCTGAGCCAATTGTGATATAGCATACTCAGCATCTTCAACACCGTAAGATGCTTTGTATGCATCCACAACTTTGATATACAGCACACCATCCATCTCCAAAGTAACGTTATCAGCGGTGATGGCACTCTGCGATGGCACCTCGATGGCAGCCTCTTTCAAAGATTGCACGTACTGAATCTTATCGAGGAATGGCAAGAGGATAGCAAGACCTGGCTCTAAGATACGATGGAACTTACCCATTCTTTCAACAACCCATGCTGTTTGTTGTGGAACGAATCGAACCACTGTGTTCGCAGGAAGTTGGTCTTGCTGGAAGAATGAAAGTGGACTCTGATTGGAGTAAAGTCTTCTCCCAGCAATAGCATGGGTAGGCAGGCCTTTGACTGACGTTGAAAGTCTTTGAGCAGACTTGACAGTTGTTCTGAGCATTGTTATGGATTACAGCAAATTGAGTTGATTTCCAGGAACACAATGTAGGTGTGAGTTATTGATTGCCTTCCTCAGAGGTGGCGTCCTAGTCGCGCTTCCTTCGCACTGAAGTCAAGGATCTTACATTAGGTAAGCAAAGTAATGCTGCTACCAACCTATTTTTTGTTTTTACAACCACCTTCACTCATGAAATAGAGTCAGCTCATACTTCAGTGAAGACAATACATTATACACACCACACTGTAAGGCAAACTCTTCGTACAGGCGAGTAACTCGAAATAAAGTGTATGTGATTAAGTAGGCCCGTATTACGTAATTCAAATTTCAATAAGCTTTGGTGTGCGGGTGAAAATAAAGATGTAATTTTTCGAGTGCTTACTCTACCGCTGATGAGATACATATAATTGAAGGCAAAGGATATTGTCGAAATGGCTAAGGGTATTGAAGTCTCTACAAACGAGAGACAGTTCTTCCTTGAAGCTCTGAAGCAAGGATTGCGCACTGATGGTCGCAAATTTGACGAATTCCGTCCTGTTGAAATCACATTAGGCGATGAGTACGGATTTGTTGATGTTAAGATGGGCAAGACGAGAGTCGTATGTCGCATCTCAGCTGAAATTGTTGCACCATTCGAAGACCGTCCCTTTGAAGGATTGTTCCAAGTTTCGACAGAGATCAGTCCCATGGCCTCCCCTATGTTCGAGCATGGCCGTCAGTCTGACGATGAATTGTTGATTTCGAGAGCAGTGGAGAAAGCAGTGAGGAGATCAGGCGCACTTGATCTCGAAAGCTTATGTATCATCGCTGGAAGCAAGTGCTGGGCTATTAGAGCAGACATTCATTTCCTTGATTACGACGGTGGATTTATCGATGCTAGTTGTATCGGAGTGATGACCGGATTGCAGCACTTTAAAAAACAAGATGTAACAGTTTCAGGGGAGCAGGTTATTGTCCATTCGTTAAATGAGAGAGAACCTGTAGAACTGAGTATATTACACGTTCCTATCTGTGTGTCTTTCGCATTTTTCAATCCCAACGGCGTTGAGGAGAACATCAAAGGTGAGGCCAATGAGATCTACGTTATCGACGCTAACTTGCAAGAAGATTTACTGAACGATGGTATCTTGACAGTGACAATAAACAAAAATAGAGAGATTTGCCAGATATCTAAGGCGGGTGGATTACCGATGGATGCACTGATGCTCATGGAGTGCTCCAAAAAGGCCTATACAATCGCTGAGCAGTTAACCAATCAGATTAAGGACCTTCTAGATAAGGACAGTGCTAAGAGACGCGCTGGAATCCAGTGGAAGGAGCTAAGTGCTCAGAATGACCGCTGATATTGTTAACGAAAGTTCATTAATTTTCACTTATGAAATCATAAATTTGTAGTTGGTACCTTGCAGACAAAGGAGACGGCAGAATCGCGCGATGGCTTTTAGCCCAAGAATCATATGGCCTCCCCCCTAAAATACACCACAATCTACACGCCATTGATCAAGCATATCTCATAAAGCTGAAAAAGAGCGAAGGGTATATTTGGGGCGGCAAACTTCATAAAATGGAGTGGATCAAATCGGCTTTGAGCTTGCTTGCTCTCTTTGTGGGAGGCATGTTCGTTTATACGAAGTACCTTGAGTCGCAGAGGGACATCCATGAACTAGCGTTAAACCAACAAGCTAGCATAGCGGGGAGTCGCAAGGAAGATGAGACTGCTGTCTATAGGAACAATCAGACCCCACATGGAATGCCCCTGCTGACAGGGCTCCAAATTAGACAAGACTTCAGATTGAGAAACGGTAATTTAAGAGATATCTGGTCGGTCATCATGAGCCAAAAAAACAAGCAAGGCCGTTTAAGCTTTCATGAAGAGGAAATGGTTTGCGACATTGACAACCTGAATGGAATTTTCAAGAGACTGGTACAGTTTTTCACTCATAATGATTGCTATTCAATTGGTATTGCTATTCCTGTAAGTTCTTTTCATGGCTTCACAGCTGCAATGGCCTGTTGGACTCACGGTTTGGCTGTACACTCTTTCAATAAGCTACCCCGTCTCCAGTACACAGATATTGATCTCATGATTGTTGCTGAATCTCAATTAGAACATGCACAGATGTTCAGTTATAAAAAGCTGCTAGTTGTTTGTGACGATCCTTCAAAAAGGTTTGACGGTGATGAATCACTACTAAATTGGGCCGAGCTCGGTGATCTAAAGTCTTTGAGTAGTCCAGCATATGAATACACCTACGACCCGAAGTATGACGAAGGCACGCCGTTGGTTGATACACATGATTTTGTTTCAACCGCATACACTCATCAGAATTTTGTGAGTGCGGTGGCCTCTGTTGTTCGTTCGATGCCAATAGGTCATGAGCTTTCCAAGCACGACAAAATGCTCGTTGCTTATGATGGCTCAACAGTGAACTCTTGGGTCAAAGTGTTCTCAGTCATGCTAGTTGGTGGCTCCGTGATCTTTGCGTCAACCAACGATAAGGAGCTGATAGATACTATCAGATTGTACGAGCCAAGCATACTTTCGATCAGTTGCGAGAGAGCCAGAAAGAATATTTTACCAGTGAAACCTGATGGTTTTATCCAGAGCTTCAGATTCCAACGTGCTCAGCACCTTCTTTCAGAGGGTATCCACACCAGTGTATCTCAAACGGAGATTTTCTCGTCTCTCAAGCTGGTGTTCATAGGCGACGACGGCTTCACATCTCGCAGCACTAGACTCAACAGCACAGAATTGAATCACATCAGGGCCATCTGCGGTGCTCGTGTAATCTCAGAGAGATTCATCAACGGAGTTATGGGAAGTATTTTATCAACCAACTATTACGATTATCGTGTCTTCACTAATTCTAAGCTTGTGAATCGAGGTGCCTCGTCCCTCTCTTTGGAACTGAAGCTTTTCAAATATGGAAGTCTTAACATCAGTAAAAGGCACGGCGAGCTTTGTATAAGAGGCTTCACGATAGGAAAGCCAAGTGGCACGAAAGAGTTAGAAAATGCCATTGCTAAAGGCGAAAGAGTCGGTTCTGAAGGATGGATGCCGACAGGTGTGCTAGGCAAATTCGGTATTGACGGATGCTTTTACGAAGACTAGACAATGAATTGATGGTATTCAAATATAAGTTGTAGAATCGATATCCTTTTGCGCAGTATCGATCATGAAAGTTCCCAGGAGATAGACATTTGTGAAAAAAAAGAACAGAGAGCTGATAGTTAGACCAGGGAAGAACGCACTGTACCCTAGGAACTCCAGGTGGTATGCAGATGCCAGCCATGAACCTTGGGACACCACCCAAAGGGCGAAGCACGCTAAGCCCTTTATCCTTTGCGTCGATAACAAGGTGGAGTTGCGGAGATAAAGAGGAAGAAATATTAAGAACCAAATGAAGTATTGCGAGGTCATAACTTTGTTGAAGGCCACAAATGCAAAAGTCTGGAGAAACAACGTGTCGGTCAATGACTTTTTAGTAAATACCAATGGAATAAGGATACCAGATATTACCAATTGAGGGATGAAAGCTAATTTAGAAGGGTCGTATGAGCTTGACATGGCGGAACTGTAGTAGAGATAGACATTGTACACCGAGAAATTGTGGCGGTGATCAGTGCGAACGAAATGATAAATGTAAGAGTGCTCGAGGAACTCGAAGCCGTATACTTCATACATTAATGCTCCTAGAAGTAGGAAAGAGGAGACGGTCGATGCGATGAGTTTGATAGAGGCTGCGTTGACTGCCCTAAGTGGGTTCATAGTGAATGATTTGATACTCGTATAGTCTGACAGAAATAATACGGCAGTGGGGAGATATATGACAGGATAAAGCTTAAAGTGAATGGCAATACCGCCCAAGACTCCACTTAGAATAACACGATTTTCCAGAAGCAGCATTATGTACAACATCACGAAGACCGTGAGCACACTTTCCGAGCTTCCCCTTGTCGAAATTGTCACGACCATGGGGTTCAAGAGCCAGAGTGCTGAAAGAGATGCTTTCTTTAGGGGAGGAAGTCGAGCCATCTCCAAGATCCTCAGGATAATATATCCAGTTAGAAGATCACAGAGTACGAACACAAGTTTGCCAAAATCGGCCCATAGAACGTTGGGCGTCATAAACCATGCGAGGAGTGGTGTATATCTGTAAGTTTCTCTCATATATGGAGACAGCCCATCATAAACAAACCTGGCTGCGTCAGAGAAGACTAAGTAATCGACATCAGTGTACTTCACCTCCATATGAGCGTCCTGATAGAGACCGAATAAGTAAAAGCCTAGCCTCATCACAACAGACGCTGCTATTATATGCTTAGAAGTAACATCGGCGGTGGATACTCCCGTCATGGTTTAGTTTTTGACCAATTGTGACCCACCGTCAGCAAAATATATTGAGAGAGCTCATGGAGTGAAAGTAAACACACAAAGCGCGATGGCGCTCCGCGTTTCTTGGTATCAGGAAGCACTTACTATAATATCCTGCTGACGCCTCGAAAAGCCATGAGCCGAAAGCGAACCAAAAAGCTAAGTGAATATCGATATGGACTCCATGGAAGAGGTTTATACACAATTTGAGGCCTTCGACTTTGACAATGAAGACTTCAGAGTAAGTATTGGGTCTCATCATCGCGATGGAAGTATCTAACCTTAGCACCAGAACGGACTTGAGAATGTATTTGAATCCTACTTAGACCAGATGAATCAAGATAAGGACGAAAGAATTCATGAAATCAAGACAGAAATTTCGCAAGAAGACAAAGATCGTCTAACTATACAAGCAAAAACCTTTTATTTTTGCAAGCAGACGGAAAATATTATGAATATTGAGGACTACGAGGAATGGAAGGCTACGAGAAACCCAACCCCGAAGGAAGTTCCAGAGTACTCCAGCAACTATAGCGAGATAGTGGAAATGATCTTAGCAGGAAAGGAAAAGGATATACCGGGCATAAAGCAGATCCCCGACACAGTTTTAGAGGGTCAGAGCAGTGAAAGCACAATTCAATCAAGAAAGAAGCCTTGGGAGTTCAGAACAGCAGCAACAGAGGGTGAAGATCTGACAGAGGGAAGAAAGGACGCCAGTGAGTAGACCAATAGTCCTTTATACATTTACATTGGAATACACTCTCTATTATTCGTACTACGTGCTTTTAATCAAAACGGAATATCGTACAACGATTCGAATCTATATCTCAGATACATTTGCTCCCGTTTCATAGCAGAGAGCTCCCTTCAATCATTCGGAAGCGCCCGAAGCTCTAAGAACAGCCTCAAATGCAGCAAGAGCGGCGGCATTTGCTGGGAATGATCTGAGAATGGACGGTACGAATCCCTTCGTGAATCCTCTCCATCCCTTCATCCTATATATTTCATTCGCAGCTTGTTTCCAACTCTTAAAGGAGCCATTGAACTTATCTTCTGCAAGGAGATATGACTTCACCACATCAGAGGGGTATGCAGTTACCCAGAAACAGGATGCACTCAAACCACCCGCCCAAAAGTTGATTGAGAAATCGCTCATCTTTGTATTCTCTTTCATAAATCTCGTAAAGATGTCATACGAGCCCCACCATGTGATAAAATTGGTTCTAAATATCAGCGTGGAAATCAAACCTTTGTAAAGGCCATTAATTCCAAGGCCATTGGCTCTGTAAACATCTTTGATGACGCTGATGGGCCCACTGTACTTGTTGTTCTTGGCGCCATATTGAACTTGAAGCTTAACCTTAGCTAGCTCAACAGGTGCAGCGATAAATGAAACTGTCCAGCCAGCAAGTACCCCCGCAAGAACATGGCCCTTCAAATCCATTCTCTCCTGGTCAGCGTAAAAGTTGCGCTTGATAATTCGACGATAGTTGTGGAGAGATCCTAACATAACAGAGTCCATAAGAATCCATCCCACAAGTGGCGGTGTGAACCCAAGGTAGAAGCCTTTGACACCCTGGGTCTTGAGTGTCTTATAACAACAGTCAAGAGGACCTTTGAATCTAGTTGAGTCTGTTTGAAGACGGACTTTGATAGTATCGAATGGATGGCCCACGGCATTCTTCGCTATGCCCGAGAAAACACCAGCCACAAAGCCAATATATCCACCCGGTGCGGAGCTTGGCGCCACTTTCCTACCGTCTTCACTTGACATCTTTGCCATGGGACGACTGTTAGGCTTCAACGATTTATCTCACCTTTAATATTGTGCAGTCAAACTAAAGAGTCAACAGCTATGTAGGTACAGAGAGATCGCGACAATTACGCGCTTCGACTGAAAAATAGGCTGGATCCTCTGCTTTTTTTTCCTTAACCCCCGCCCGCACCATGCCGCGAAAAGAGTGCCCAATTAGCAGGCTACCCAGCATTTACTACAAACCATTAAACGACAATACGCATTTGAGACATGAAGAACAGAAACAGTCTATACTAACACACGGGAAGGGCCTCATCACAACGCAGCATCACGGAAGCTTGAGAGTATGAAGGTTGCACCCATTTTATTTTCGCATGCACCACCTTCAGCCTTGCAATACCCCCCAAAGGTGTTGTAGGTGGAGCGTCTTGGGGCTCAGGGGGTTTAAGAACCTAGGACCTTCCATTCAACCTCAAGCCGTTAATCTCTTATACACCCGTATAAACAGCTTCACTTCGGAGGTGGACAGTCCAATCCTTGTATTTATCTTATTACCGGAGGAAAACGTACGACTTGTCATTGCTTGTCTGCGTGGTCTTGCAGCGGACATTCAACACATTGCTTGTCCGCGTGGGCTTACAGCAGCAGACTCTCGACAGAACGTGTACGAAAGCAGTACGCAGAGAGATGTGCGTCAAGTAAGCACCCCGTTCTGAGGGTTAAGCTGCTTCAATCTTTACTTCGAGCTGGTAATTCATTGCACAACTACATTAACCTCGCGACTTTCGGAAAGCCTCTCGCCATATGAGAGCCCACCAAGGGCCTGCGCGTTGTGAGTGCAGCGCTTTAATTAGTATAGCTTCGGAGGAGCTAGACCCTTCCACCCTCGTCCTCGAGTCGTTGAACTGCCAGACGCCCCTTTAGACAGCGTTTATTCCAGACACACAACACCAATGCACCCACATATTTTCCTTTGCTGAGAGACCGATATAGAGCCATGTAGAGCGACAAAGCTGATGAGAGAGGTATGGGGAGCCAAATGATAGTCATTACAGTATTACCTATACGTGTTATAGCCCAGATATATATAGGTTCGACCTATACTCCTTCAACAGCTCTCGATGATGGAGTCGAGCTTCCAAATACAACATTTTCAGTACGCAGCTATATTCCGATAAGCTCGAGCCTTTGCTCAATAGGACTTAACCTCCAGACTCACCAGATGCGGCCCAACCAAGCAAAGCAGCCTCAGGCAGTCTAGACTGTTGGAAACAGCTACTTTGAGTTGTACAAGAACAACAAGAGTTGGCTAGAAACGCCAATAAGAGAGCTATAATAAGTTTTGCACAATTTCTAATCTCGAGCTTCGACTGTAGGCGTTTCTGACCGTTTCCAGGAATCTCAAGTCCTCGCACCGAGGACTGCGCGCAAGAAAACTAGAACGAAATTGGCGTTTGTAGGTGCCTGCAATTCCTGGTGGCGTTGCGCTTCAATTCTAACGCTCTGCTTGGTTTGTTCTGTTAGAGTGACCGCTTGTAATTTCAGCATCAAAGGCCTTGACAAATGCCGAGTCAGCCTTGTATACCACAGACTAATTCCGCTGGGGTGAGTTCACATTTGCAGTTGGTCTATGCTGTGTTAAAGAGTGGTTCAAGCAGAAGACATGGAAACTCAAAGCGGATGGCCATATGCGTTTCGGCCAATTAAGTGTTGTGCTTGGGGACTTTGCGTGTTGTCACAACGCATTCTTGTGTCCGCGATCAAAAGCAACCCTGAAAGGGATGTTCGCTCTGTAGTAAGCTCACAAACTGGGACCTTGGCGTGACATTCTACGCCGGGTATATATGTGGTATATTCAGTCTTGTAGATAGCTGGTCCATTTGTGGAGTCGTGTACGCGGGTGATGTTCGATAGCTCACTTTCATTGCTATAGCTAGATTTTCGCACGATTACTTTGGGAACGGCAAGGCAACGCTGAGAAGCAATGACGACTGGTACAACTTTCTCCGGAATAAGGTATATATATATAATCTGGTTGGATTTTATACCCCAGAATTGAAGCTGTTTACGTAAGTGTATAAGAAATCAACAGCTTGGGATTAAATGGCAGGTCCTCAGTTTCTAGAACCCCTGCTACTTCAGAAGGTCTGCGTGCAATATTATGGAGCGGTACAGGAGCCGTGTGAAGTCGGTTTTTTTATTTCTTGCACTGGGGGGCTGGATTGGGGCTGACACTGGCGATTTTTTTGGGTATCATTGTCTGGCTGGAAATCCTTTCAGTTGCGCTAAAAGTCCGCCTTGCGCTAGGCGTTGACTCTGGCCTCCTTGAGTGAGCTTAGCGTAGGCACAGGAGCACGGATCGAAGCTGTGCGTACACTGTGATCCAAGTTCGCGCGTTTCAACAAATAAGGTTTTGGTTCAGGTCAGCCCGCAGGCTACCCCAAACAAATCTTTAACAAATACCTAGCGGTTAGGCCACCGCCAGTTGGTAGGACGAGCTATATAGGCCAAGGCAGCGTGCTGCTTGCGTGAGTGGTGAAAGAAAAGCGAGGGCAAAGCTCACATGCGCTGTGCTCACCATACTCTACTCTTGAGATGTCTCTACAAACCTTCAGCTGTCAGTGTATCCATTGGGAAGAGGTCGGCGTTTTTGCCCGTTTTGACGTACTCAATCTACCTTATTTTAGTGGGGGCCCCTCCTCACACACGCTATTGCTGAACAACCAAGAGGTGGCCAGAACAATCCCAAAACAATCTTTCTGATGTCCTAAAAAGATCAGGAACATACACCCGAACCCCTTTGTGGTAAGCTAAATTTTGTTCTTCAATTCGAGCCGTACTTTTTCTTACCCAGATCGAAGGGAATGTAGCGATACTTTATCATCTGCTGAATTTGACGTCTCATGGTAAGGAGGAACAGAGTAATGAAGTACATCAAGAGAATCGGCCAAAACACTGGGACGTCTGTGAAGGAAAAAAGCGTCAATAGAAGACTCGAAACCGTGGCCACCGTTGCACGGTGCCAAAACTTGAACTCTGGTAGCCTTCTAATGAATGGTCTGAACTCTTCTGTGTTTTCACCGGCTTCGATGGATTCGTCTTGCATCTGTTGTTGTAGAGAAGGGTCAAATTTTGGCTGTAAAAAGGCAAGGAAGAGGTTGAGCAGATAGATTCCAAGGCCGTAGCAAATAATATACCAGCCTTGGGCAATGATGATGCGAGCCATGAAAAGTAATAGAAGAACGCCGAATGCTATCCATCTATTTCTAACATGTGGAACAGATTTATCAAGCTGAATGCGGTAAGTGACCTTGACGCGGTCAATGTATTGAATCACCGGGTTGGAGCTGTCATTGAGCGGAATTTCGTCCATCTTTATGATACGATTGAAGATAGCCTTGGAGGTAAAGGCGATTGCTGAGTCTTCACCAATTCAGTAAATTGAGAAGGGATACAACTAGTTGTTGCGTTGTCCCGCCAGCTGAACTTTCAACGTGTTTTTTTCCAGGCTACCTAAGGCGGCGCGATATCCGTTGTCCAGATCAGCAGTGCACTCCTGCTGCTACGTGCGCCTTCTTGCGCGATTGTTAGGTCTCATGCTTTCACTGAGGTCGTTTAGCCAGGGTGAGATCTAAAAGCAGGAGGGTCGCCTGTTGGGAAAATGCTGTCAGTTTTGGAAGCAATGTGCTCTTGCTTGGATGTAAGTACATTGTGTGGAGATTTTATCCGCAAGTGCTTGGATAATTAACTGTGATAGGTCGTTGGATATGCTCTCTTGGTGCATCAGATCAAGAGGACAAAGTCCGTGTACGGTATCTCTTCAGATTTTCTGATATATTCAGTGAGTGCTGCCCCAATATTCAAAAGAAGCGAAACCAACTAACATGCATAAAGCTCATAGAATATATTACATCCCTAGCGTCGGGCCTCATTTACAACTTCTCTGGTTTCTTACAATACCAATATTCAAGGAGGAATCCGCTGGAGCCGGTGATTCCCATAATTACTAGCAACCTCATTTCTGAAAGTCTGATTATACTCACGATCTTGGGTTCAATGGTTCAATACTTGAAGTACCGAAATACCGCACATGAGTACCAGGGCACATCGTTGGCAAGCTCTGTACTATTTCCAAGCTTTTTTCTGGGAGTAGGACTTTATCTAATGAGCTGCGTCTCGTTGAGGGACCCCTCCCTTATAGGAAAGCACGGGCTATATCAGATTGATATTAACTGCTATGTGTGGCTATGTTCGTGCATTTTTGGTGCTCTTAAGTGGTACCCACAGGTGAGTATTCGATGCAGGTACGGTTTTGTGCCAGATTATTAACTATCGACCAGACAATAACAAATTTTATTGGGATGCACACGAGTAATTCACTGAGAAGACTGAGCCAGCTAAGCGCTGCAACTTCCATCGCAGCTATGACCGGAAGGCTTCTCTCTTCAGGTGAAGAGCTTTCCCTGGCACCAGTGGTGTGTATATGCTTATCCTTTAAAACCTCGCTTTTCAATACTAACAACTACAGAACACACAAGCTTTACTGGCACTAATCGTAAGTATGAATATGGGTAGCGGGTTTCAGGATTACTAATTTGCCAATTCTAGCTCAAAGCAAGCCTATCTCTGCTGATAATATACCAAGTTAGGGTCTACGGGAGTGAAAACAGGGTTCTTTTGCCAACTGGAAGAAAGCGCAAAATGAAAGATAACGACGCCTGAACTTTGTACATTCTTCCCATTTGTCTATAGTCTTTTTCCCAAAATCTTTGTGGCATAAACAATCTTCTTAGGAATTTGTCTATCATCCTTGTCGAAGTCATCCAATGTCAGTGGGCTCACGTACTTTTCGAGGTTTTGTAACTCATTCGCCATTCCCTCTTTCAGCTTCTCGTCCGTTGTGATGATGATTGAATTCGTCTCCAAATCGAAATTATAGGCTCTTCTCGTGTAATTCGAAGATCCAATGATAGTCATGCTTGGGATGGTTGCACCAGGCGCTGTTGCCCAAAGGCCCTTGGCGTGATATGACCAGCCTTCCGGTTCATTCACAACACCTCGTTTCCACTCCTCTAGCTTGATATCATTCTTCCTGCCTTTTTTGCTTACATCCTGCAGGAAACTTTTTGCAAGATATAAGTAGGCACCAGGAAGCCATCCCGAAATACCTCTAGACTGATAAAACCCATTGGCTAAGGGAGAAGCCGTCACCACACTACCCTGAGATTTGGCGTCCAATAATTTAGATTTGATCTCCGGAAGCATGTTGAAATACCCAGCAGTGAATTTCCACTTGACAGCGGAGTTATTCAAGTAGGCCAGTAACTCGAAAATCGATGGTTTCTCAGTGGAGTAATCTGCGTGCTTTTCAAACAGAGGCGTAAATTGTGATACTGGATAAACATGGGTCGGTTTTGCAGAATCAGCCTCCCGTATGCTTGATGCGTTGTGGAAAATCAAGAGTTCTTTCAAAAGCTTTGAAGATCCAGCTACAAAGTCCTTGTAATTGGCCGCTGGATCCGGCACAGGATTTGTAGATGGCCACTTCAACAGGAACTTTGATTTGTTCTGCGAGAAGTGCACTTTGTAACTGAGCGCCGCAATGGTGCTTTGAATGTTGTGATAGTAGTCGGCAATTTCTTTTGATTTGAAGATATAATAGCGATCCTGTCGGTTGGTGAAGTAATCGGAAGAAAGATTGGCTCCTGAGAGAATGACCTCCTCATCAAAACCATAAATTTTCATGTGCTGTAGCCCAAACCCTTCGTTGAACCTCTTCGGAACCAGAGACTTCATCAGCCCTCTAAGATGTGGGGTGTGGTACATTCGAATATCAACCTGTGATTCATGGGCTTCCATGAGTTGGGCAAGTAAGGATGCAGAGGACTTGGATGGCGCTTCACGAGTACCTCTTAGGGCATCTGTTAATATGTATAACTTTAGATCCGGTTTAGACTCCAAGGCGTCTGCCAGGCAGTCAATCAATTCATTTTGAGATTTTCCGATGTATAAAGAGGAGAGGAAGATTCTCTTTTCAGCTGTAGAGATTTTTTGCTTGAGTGTGGAATAAAAGTCTTTGGGGTTTAAGATAATTTCCACTTCGCCTGGTCCCAGGTCAAACCTTGGTGATATCTGGTCTAGTTTCTCACAAAGGTTGCGGACCTCAGGGTGAATTGATGTTGCACTAGACACCATTGATGAGAGGGCTCTCTTCAACGTGTTCATATGGCGTGGATTGTGATTAACGAGCTCTTACTTCGCTTCGAAGAACCGTTCTAGAGAAATAAGTCGCTCCAGTTTTTTTCTCATGAACTGCGCATGCGCCAAGTCGACAATTCTATAATCTAACAATCTCATCTCTCACCCTACAGTGCAGTCCACGATAACTACATTCATTTTATGATTTTATATATGTACAGCTATGAGTGTAGCAGTCGCCTCATGTAAATGGCTTCATAAGCCGACTAGAATGCAAACGCTTGCTTGTTTCTGGCAATCGTTTCAACTCTTCTCTTCTCGTAGTTCCATCTCTTCGAGATAGAAACGCCCTTATCCTTTGCATCAGCAAGGCCAATTGGCTCAGATAGTATAGGCTTCAAGAACTGGGAGATGAACTTCTTCTTCTCGGAGGCAGTAATCAAGTTGGAACCGTAAATGAGATCCTGTATCTGCTTCTTAGTCTTCTTGCCCGATCTGTTGTCCATCAATGCCTGAAGCTGTTGTCTAAGTTCAAAGACCTGTGCTCTTCTGTCAGTTTCTGTCATGTAGGAGATCAAGTTGTACTGATTGTCGAATGATACGGCAAGGTCAACCTTGCCAGAGAGTGCCTTGTACTCCTTGATAATAACACCAGCCTCTTCTGTGGAGATGACCTGCTTCTTAGCCTCCAGATTAACATTTTGCAAATAAATGCTCGTTGTAGTAGCTTGGGCCTCATCTAAAGCAATGCCGCTTTTGAGGTGGTTTCTGATGTGAAGTAAACGATCTGATGCCAGTTTGCTTTCTTTCTCGGTGAGCTCTGGAATAAGCTCAGTGATTTGCTCGGAGTAAGCAGATACTAGCTGCTGTCTCTTCTCTTCTCTCTGCTTGAGATTTTTCAAGACTTCAGGTCTCATAATATGAGCTTTACGACTCAAATTGTTTTCTTCGTACTGGGCCTTGGCAGGGTCCTCAATTGGAACAAATCCCAGTCTTCTAACTCTTGGTTCGAAATGTGGTGTTGGCAATCTCAACTCTTGGCGGAGTGCAACACCGATGAACTTTCTGCTTGGGTGGAATGGATCCAAATAAAAGCGAACGTAGCCTGGTTCTGTTGCATAAATAGTGTGATCTTTGCCGATCGAGGCATTCTCGCCTGGGTAGAATTTGGTACCACGTTGTCTCATCAAGATCTGTCCTGTCTTCACTGGCTCATTCTCGGCCACTTTAGCACCGAGACGGCGGCCAGCGGAGTCTCTCATATTGGTTCTAGATCCGGCAACTTTCTTGGTGGCAGTACGAACTTGAAGAAGCGTTGATGTACCGGTGGTGTTGTTCCCCATCAAAGGAAGACGAAGTTTAGCGGCTCTCACAAGTGTGAGGCCTGCAAGTCCCCTCGTTACAGTAGAAACTTTGCTGCTACCGAGGAAACTCATGGTGTTGCGAATGATGTGGCCTATAGTCATCTATTGATTTATATGGCTAATGCCATTCATGTTGATCGACGAACAATTTTTTCCAGCCCAGCTCCCTCGACAGACGCGGCAGAGCTCATAACCATTCAAGTATATTCATCAATTTGTGTCCAAATACTATAGTAATTTGGCTGATGAATCGAGTTCAGATGTTCATGTTGTCAGTAGTAGACACTATTTAGAAGTAATACGTCTGATTATCGACCTATTTCGAGTCCTGTACGCGCCGAACTTCCAAGCCCACCATCAGAGTTAAGCTCAGTCTGTCGCGGTCCATAAAGTCGGGGGAATGAAATATACGCGCGCGTCTGAAGAACTCGTTAGTCCAAACAACGGGGGCCTCAAAAGTACGGACAACAGCTTGTCACAATGGATGCACAATGGGATACTGTGGTCTCCTCTCTTCAGGACGTGTTCAACAATAACGAAGAGCTCAGATTTGACGAAGATAAGGAGCTTCTGGCAGTCAAGCTATCGTCATTCACCACGGAAGAACTTGAAAAGGCGATTAAAGATCTCAAGACACATCGTGATAATGTGGATGCCAGCAGGAGAGTATTGAGTGGAATCTTGGATAATCTGCAGACTCTCGTCGATCTCGAGCATAAAAAGAAAAGCATTGATAAACAGAAGAAGGGGAAGAGCTTCTGGTCTAGTCCATACAATGTTTCTGATACTGTTATAGTGGGAACTGAGGTTGGATTCAAATTACGCCAAAGAGGAGCTGAAGATGAGTGGATCCAGTGTGAGGTCACCAAGGTCATTGGTGATGGTACCAAGTTCGAAGTGCGTGATCCCGAGCCTGATGAAAACAACAATCCAGGCAAGACTTACAAAGCTACATGGAAGGATATTATCCAAATACCGGCTCATGATGAAGTTTCATCATTGCTTCCTTATCCATATGGGACCAGAGTATTGGCTAGGTATCCTGAAACAACTACGTTCTATCCTGCAGAGGTTACTGGCACTAAAAGGGACGGTCGCTGTAAGCTTAAGTTCGAAGGCGAAGAGGAGGAGGGCAAAGAGACCGAGGTTGACAGAAGGCTTGTTCTCCCTTATCCTGGCAAATGATTGTCGCCGAAAATCTGTAACGACCATGTTCTAATGACACTGTATTATTGACGAACTTTTGTAGAGTAGTATAAAGAGGCTTGTCGAATTCCGATCAAGGGCCGGAATTTACTTATTATGGACGCGCTCTACAACGAAAAAACGGGAACGCCCAGACCAAAGGCCCTTGGGAATCATAATACTATTGTGAGTAAAACACATCGGAAGGGTAAGATTCGCCAGGATGTCTGAGGCTATGGACATTGACAGCTACGTGAGTATAATTTGGAGCTTAATAATCAAGTTCAATAGGTTTTAACCTCGAGATTTAGGATACTCGTGAGAGGGAAGCATCCCCTCGCAGAGACCGCGATGACGGCGGTGATGATCGTCGCAGGGACGACTACAAAAGAGACAGATCACCACCAAGAAGAAGCTTCGGTGGCCGTGACCGTGATCGTGATCGTGGCTACCGTGGCCGCCGTCACAACGACCGTCCATCCGGGCGCCGTGGAGGTGATATACCGCTCGAGGATCTCAAAGATATCAACTCGGCGCCTGGGGCTCGTGACAGTGACAGAAACTACTCTAACAGCGTTTTCATCGGTAACTTGGGGTATGACTGTGACTCTCAGGCTCTGAGAGATCACTTTTCATCTGTCGGTCAGGTTGTTCGTGCAGACATTGTTACACAGGGTGGTAGACATAGAGGCATGGCAACTGTTGAATTTGGAACCAGGGCAGAAGTCGAACGCGCTATTCAAGAATTCAATCACACACGCTTCGGTGACCGTGACATTTTCGTAAGAGAGGACAATCCTCCGCCTTCAGCTGGGAGAGATAGAGGTGGCAGATACGATGACCGTGGTGCTGAACGCGGTGACCGTGGCGATCGTGGTGATAGATATGGAGACAGACGTGGTGGAAGATTTGACGAGAGAACGAGAGGTAACGGTCGAGAGAGAACCACCGAGAGACGGGGCGACAGAGCACCAAGACAGGGACCGCCTCTCGATGGGCCATTCTACGAGGTGTTCGTTGGTAATTTGCCGTTCAGATGCCGCTGGCAAGATCTCAAAGACCTCTTCAAGCAGTCTGGACATGTTCTGAGCACAATGATTAAGGAGGATGAGTACACGGGCAAGTCCAGAGGATTTGGATTTGTTTACTTCGAGAAGCACGAGGATGCATTGGCAGCTATTGAAAGATTCAATGGATACGACTTTGAAGGTAGAACAATTGACGTTCGTGAAGGCAAGAAGAGCAGCTCTGGAGGTCAAGACAATAGTACGTCGAAACGACCATCCAGAAACTCCGAATTTACTGAGGGTGTTCAAGGTGAGGGTGAGCCAAGTGAAACCATCTTCGTTGATAACCTGCCATTTGCAACAACGAACCAAGATCTCCTTGACCTCTTTTCCGTGTCGGGTAGCATTGCAAGAGCGGAGATCTCTTATGATGACGCTGGGAGACCATCTGGTAAAGCCGTTGTGCAGTTTGAGCTCGCCGATGCGGCGGATGAAGCCATTAGACAATTGAACAACTACGAATACGGCGGCCGTAACTTGATTATCACGTACGCTAAAAGACCATGAGCTGAAAAGTTTCATAGGCTCAAATTGTATAATAGGATAAATTCCGGTTTTGACACTCATCTGTAGTTTTTCTACCCCACGATGTACTCGTTATCGCGGCTTAGCGACAATGTCAAAAAAATCTTGGCCGTGCTGTGTGTAGATTATAAGTTCATCCGATAATTCGGTGCTTCAAATTCGGTAAATCACCTCAGTTATGGCGCCGATTCATCATTCAACTAAAGCTTGGCTGTTATTCATTACTATTCTACTAGCAGTCCTTACCTTTCACCAGCGGTCAAAATGGCGTAAGTTGGCGTAGAGTAATCATTGATGGACTATGAAAACTAACAAAACGAAAATAGTTCCGAGACTAAGGGCATGGCGAGCGGGACAGAGACTCAGGTTGGATGGATATAGTGCACTAGACTCCTTCCGATCGGATGTAGAAGCGGGCCTCAGCTCAAGCACGTTCAATGTCGCCAATATCAATGCAAATGACACAAGAGCTGGACTTGATGACACGGCCAAGAAGCAAATTCTCGAGATAATGAAAAGGGAGAGTATTACCTTCGACGAAGCAAGATTGAAGTACACGACACAGAAGCTGTCAGAGAATGAAATTGGCCCTGATGGTGTTCCTCTTGATCCGAAGACCGTTACCTTCGGGAGATGAGGCAACTCAGCCCAGCAACTTAAGAGACTACAAAGCACGTAACATATAACACATTTTATTTCAGTTAAACGTCTTGTAAAAACTCGTAAAGATCTCTGGAAATATTGACATCTGAATCAATGAATTCCGCGAGGTACTTGTGGGATGAGAACGATCTTGGAAGCGATTTGTATGTTTCAGACTTCGTCACTTCATAACCCACAATAGGGCTGTTTAAGTATCCGGCCAGATACCGAAAAGAGTCATTGTATGTAATTGTTTGTTGATCATCATCCTCAGTAACATCACCTATTGCTTTGACTAATTGGTCACCGTCCATACAAGACTTGAAGCTCGACGCCTTAGAAGATGCAAAGCTCATAGCATCCGTCGGCACCCCAGCCTTACTCTCTGGCTTTTTAGCTTCACAATGCTCGTCAGGCTCGTCAAAATCCTCATAGCCGCTAGCAGACCAGCGCGTGGCCTCTTCTTCCTCTTCTTCCTCTTTCTTCTCTCCCTTCTCCTCCTTGATTGTCGGACCCTGCTCATCCTCGTCATATGGTTCGACCCCCTGGAAAGCGCCGCTGGATGCAAGAATCGTCTTGTCAGATTTGAAGCTCTTCGGAGTGTAGAATATGTCTTCATCATAGCTCATTTCCTCTAATGACCCTCCACTCACGCCAACTCTCAGCACTGGGCTATTGAACTCATCATCGAAGGACCTGAATGTCAAGTTTCTGAGTGTTGGTGTAACAATCACGTTACTCGAGGCGTAATCTGATGCCTCCGGAATTTGAGGTAGCTGTTGCTCAATCGCCTGAGGGCCGAACAATGCAGTGAACTTGCCCACAGGTTTTAATGGCTTATTAACGTCAGCATTTAGCTGGGTTAGTTTGTCCAAATTGCAGTTTACCGATGAGTTCTCTCTTGTAATAACCCAGTTGTTGGAACTTTCTGCAATGGTTTGAACATTCACGTGAGCTAGGTCTTCGTCAAAGATCGGTGTCATTGACGACTCGAATGTGGAATCTTCGTCCTGGGCCAGTATTTGAGGGCTCAGTGGAGACTCATGAGTTTCCTTAGCTTCTAATGTCGTAGTAGCAGGCAATTTCCCTTTTGTTACCGTTGGATTCACAGAGGAATTCTGTGATGAGCCTCTCTGTGTGATTGGATGGGCAGGTTTTTCGAACTTCTGCTGTAAAGTTGGATTGGCCTGAATAATGGTGGATATTGATGTTGAAGCGGACACGGATTGCCTGTCACGAGGAGCCTTCTTTTTTAGTCTGAAGATTTGAGAGAGTCTGTTCTTCAAGTTATTAGACTTTCTGGCTCTCTCAACTGGAGGTGCGTCAACGATCTTTGGCAATGGCTTGTTAACATTAACAGAGGATATAGAGGATAGGCGCCTCGAGCTTACACTTGTGTCTCTGGTTTTTGTGCTGGCTCTTCTCGACAATGTACTGGAAGGTGCTCTTGACGATGAAGCAGAGAAATTTTCCTCTGGAAATTTCAAAGCTGATTTCAATACTTCTCTATTGGACAGTGCAATAGGAATGAATAGTTCTCTGTTGCCAACAGTTCTTCTTCCCATCTCAAGGCTCGAAACCTCCTCTGATAAAAACGATGGGAACTCTGAAGGGTTTATAGTATGGTGGATTTTTTGTCCCGATATTGTGAGACCTTGGATACTAATCATTTCGTCGTCTGTAAACGTAGCACAAATGCATGCAAACAAACCATACTTGCTTAGCAATTCAGCCGTAGGCTCAATGTTCAAGAATAGAGCGACCTTCGATTTCGAGCTCTCGTTCTCGTAGAGACTCAGTTCGTGTGCAGTGGCAAAAATCGAGAGACCAAATCTCTCATTCTTGAAAAGGTGAAATGGGGTTGACTTCCCAAGAATTTTGGCCTTATTGACTAAGCCAATGAACTTGGAAGAAGACTCAACGCCAATGATCATATTCGTATGTGGATCATTTTTGATGATGACACGAACGTTGTTTTCGCCAAATCCTAGGACCTCAAGATTCTTGAGCTCTGTCCATGCAGTGACTTTCAAATTCGGTATGCTCTTGATTGGGTTTTCATTCATCAGCGAGTTCATGAGGACATCTGAGATTTTCGGCTTCATATAAGACTCTTCAATATGCTCATCCTCAATGTTTGCAAATATTATGTAGTCGTTGAACAACACAACAATACCGCTAGTACCAGTACTTTTATTCTTCACATCAAAGACGCTGATTACCTTTCGGTTCATCCATCCATACGCTAGCATTGCTGGCCAGCCATCGCATATTTCAGTCAAGATCTTTCCTGTTGGTGTGAAGACTCTTCTGTTGTATGGCTTCAAATCATCTTTTCCAAAAGAATCAATGGTGTTCACAGAACAAGAGTAGAATTTTTGGGCCATAGGCTCCTCAATATACGACCATTCCTTAGTGCTCAACAATCTTTGGAGAATGAGCTTGATCTTCGGTAGGTTCAGTGGCACTTTCATGATAGATGAGACTAACGTGGGAGTATACGTGGGTGGCAATTGTTGGATCTCAAGATACTGCGCCTGCTCTTTGGAGAAACTTTTGAGTGCAGATTCGTGTCTCATATAAGCCTTGTAAAAGTAAGGCAAGGTTGAACCACATGCCTTCATAATCTCGTAACTTCCGTAAGGGCGAGCCGCCTTCAAGGCTTCAAAGAAAATGCAGTTCACTCTTGTAACCTCATCAATCGTTGGTGGGAAGATTCTATTCACTTTAGCAGCTGACAAGTCAGGCATCTTGCCGCTGAGAGCCTTTATCCTAGTAGGAATAACCACCTCTCGTAAAAATTTTACAAGCTGCGTAGTGATGTTTTCTTGGAGTTGGTACAGTTCATTGCACACGCTAGTTGTAAGCTCATTGTCCCGGTTATTCATGTGTTGAGGTGGCTTGTAAACAACATCAGTCGATTCTGGAGAATACTCGGTCAAAGGGTCAAACAAGTGTTCCAGCTGTTGGCCAAGTAGGAAAACGAGCTTATTGTTTTGGTCGATCACCTCAGGAGAGTCTCTGTAGATGACATCAAGAGTCGTATGATCGGTGTAGTGCTGTTGAAAGAAGCCTAAATCCATTAAGTGCAAACCCAGCTCGATTGGAGACCTCGTGGCAATAACTTGCATTTTCGAAGCTAGCTCGCCCGCCACAGTCTCATCCCACTCACGACGAATCATGACCGCACTTTGGTTCAGTGCTCTTGTATCAACTTCGTTGTATGCTGAGTATGCCTTAAGAAGGGTAATAGCCAAAGCTCTTCTAACATTGGAGTTCTTGAAGTTTGACGTCAGATTCTCACAGGCCACGTAGAACCGAGATCTGTCGTCCAATGTCAAGGACTGATAATGAAGCTCACCAAGTGCAGAGAGCATCACGGAGTTCAGCTTTTTGGAGTCTGGGTCTTCAAAAACCATTATAATGAGCTGACCTAATTTAATATCTGTCCCTTCGAAGAAAGCAGCGGATGGAAAGATCTCAGCCCACTCCTCAGGAGTTCTTGCGGATCCCCTCACATTAGAGACTAGATTGTTGTTCAGCCTGACTATATTCAGTGCTGGCTCTGCCAAGTTGTTCACAGTCGGGGATGGCTGTAGAGACTGGAACTGCCCGTCATAAAGACTCGAGGCGATTCTTGACATCTCGATGTAATCTCGATTATGCAGGTTCTTGAGATTTGCTGTATAGCCAGTTATTTCTTTGTTTTCTTGATACCGATAGAATCACAGCCGGCTTGTGTATCCCAGACCTTTTTGTGTGGGTCTTGTAGAATTATCTGACATCAACGGAAGAGGGCTTCGTTGATTTAATTTGTGTTTTTGTTTTTGTTTACTTTTCGTGGCCTAGCATGGGTTGTTGCCATAGCAACTTATTGCTTACATAAAAATTGGCGCGGACGCGTATGAGCTTGACGCGCCATGGGGTTGAGAGTATACTCTTCTTTCACGCGTTCAACTTGAAACTTAACCTAAACGGCTTTGGATTGTCCTGATATTGAAGCATACATTCAGATATGACTGAGGGCATAGAGTACCATATGCATGCAAATGTGTCTCAAAATCACAACTTTAAGCTCATGGAGCTCACGCCAGACCTTCTTAAAGTCCTTGAAGAGGGTCATCAGTCCTTAACGATCAAAGCACCAAGAGGAGACTCCGAAATCGTTCTTTGCACGAAGGACCAAACATTCAATGTGCGACAAAGAAATCATTCCAACACCGTTATGATCATGAATGAAGGTACGAACCATGATGGTAAATATTTGTGTGGCTACACCACACTGTCTTCTGTTTTAGAAATTCATAAATCTAAGGGCTCCATTGATATCTCGACAATACCCATATTTGATGGCCACGAAAATGCCCAGGACCTTGCGAAGAGTATACGTATTGATGAACTGAAGAAAGTCTCTGCCATCTCTGAAGAAGAATTCGATGCAGTATGGTTTTCTTTGAACGGCTCCACATATAATGAAGCTGCAGTTATCCTATCTGATGATTTCATCAATCGCGTTTTACACGTAATGATCATGTCCATAATGGCATCAAATTTGAGCGTTGATGAGCTCTCACTGATAGAGGTCTTCAAGAGCATGGAAGAGGAAGACGATATTACAATTGATATCGTGGAGACTGTCTTAAGAAAGTTTGCAAAGAGCGATAAGGAACCATTTGCCCTCAATAAAACCAAAGTCGGCCAATGGTATGGTATAGAGGCTTTAAGGAAGCATGCTAGTGTGAAGCCGCTAAGCATCGCAGACTTTTTGTTCAAATGGAAATCTGATATGCCTCCATTCTTTGACTGCCCAATTGACTTACCGTTGATGAACGGCCACTTCGTTACCCCATTACCGCATAAAGTTCAGTTTGTTTCTAAAGATACTCTACCAAGCGATGTAAATAACCGCTTAAAGGTGCTTTTCAAGCTTCAATCCACTTGGGAACTACAAGAGCTGGTGCCATTTATCGAGGAGTTCAACACTAAGGGTGTGAAGAACGAAAACTTCATCATGAAGTTTGCCAAAAAGAAGAGAGTGGGCAAGAAAATTATAATTACACCTAGGACATGATTGTTCAAAATTATTACACATCTATTCTATACCTTGTCTTGGACAACGTTGAGGGCGGTACTCACCGTTTCGTAAACACCGAGGAAGATGGCACCACCTGCGCTGATCCACATTGTTCTTGGGCCAATACCGGAGAGGAAAACCTTAAATCCTTCCTCCTTGAAGATGGTCTTAGCTAAGCTAAATACACTCACTCGTTGTTCGTTCAGCATGATCCTTGTTTTCAAAACGTCCAATGGAGTGGTCAAAGCAGCAGCCACACCACCAGCAATGGAACCACAAATCGAGCCTTGTAATGGATTGACTCTCTCTTTACCATCTTTCTCAGCCCATGTCTTTTTCAACCATTCATACAACGGAAATTGAATCACTGTGAAGGGAATTTCTCTCATAATGGTAGTGCCCCATCCTCTGTATAGACCTCTAATGACACCTTCTCCGGAATCATTGCGCAAAATAGCCTTAAATGTATCCAGAGATGAGCTCGATACTGAGGTTTGTGTACGTTGTTTAATCACCTCCGCTGGCACTCTGACCAGACAAGCAGCAATCTCACCACAGGAAGCAGCAGCCATATGAGCAGTCGCAGACGCAAAGTCCTCATTTTGTATCTTAGTTTTGGCGATGGGGGTCAGATACTTCTTCATAGAGTCGTACGTGACGAAGAAAAGGGAGGCCGATGGGGCAGATGCAATGACTGCTGACCCTAAACCTCTATAAATACCTCTCCAGCCGCCATTCTGAAAGAATCCACCTTTTGCTTGGAGTCTTGTCTTCACTGTATCAATTGGAAAGAACGTAAGGTCTGTTGAGGTACCAGCAGCGGCACCACTCTGCGCTTTGTTAGATTATTGATGTGGTAGACGTGGGGGTAAAGTACCAGCGGTGTAACATACTATGAGAGAAATGACAAAATCGCTTTCTGGCATTGCGATAAGAGGTTTCGAGCTTTAGCGCTGGCCTCTAATATAATGAAGGAATGACTTTTGAGGGTGCTGATCGATGGCCATGACTTCGAAGGGTGTCAATGTGAGTAGAGTATGTCGTTTTTTACGCTAGGACGTGTCGATGAGATCTCGCGCCTATGAAAGGCAGAGGAGCCCCTAGCTTCTGGCCCTCATCCTCGCCACCAGGCGCCCAATTCAGCCCATAGACTGCATTATATTCGATAGCCTTTTCAAAATAATACACTTGAGCTAGTAGTCCTACTGTTCGCCTCTAATATGAGCATGCGTGAGAGGCAAGCCCTATCTTACTGTCTAAACCCGTACGCCTCCGCAAAAATCAGCTGAGCTTTGCATCGGGCCTGGATGCTTAGAAGCTGTGTTTAAGGTTGTGTCACTGTGCAGTTTCTTATCTCCATGTCGTCATTCATATAACTTGGAGATCTTCTCCGATCTAACGTATTTACAAGCTCATTGACAAAGTGATACAAGTCTTCGTGTTTGTGCCTAGTACGCGAGGCGGAGAACCGACTTCGGCTCAGTCTCTCAATTAGGGTAATCAATTTTTGCCCCGCCTAATTCCGCTCGCCACCAGAAGAAAAAAAGTAGGCGGGCAGACTCATCAACAGTTACTAATGTATATTAAAAGAATTCTTAACAACTTGATAGCCTTTGAAGACATCGCTTAACTCTCGAGATTTAACTGGTTAACCCTCTTGAGCTAATTAGCCATACTTCACTGTTTTTGTTCCTTTTGTCCTGTACTGATCCTGTCGCCGCTCTTACTGCTCACAGGTTTATTTTACACAAACTGCTACAAAAGGTCATTATGCAATCACTCAAACTTAGAAGTGCTATCTCGGCCCTTCGCCAGCCCCAATGGAAGAGATTGATCTCTACTACACAAACCAAATCTGCCACTGCATCAGTGGCCCAGGTCGTTGAAGATCCATTTGAAGGTTTAGTGCAGACTCAGGCTGAAACCATCTCAAAAAATGCCTTCACCGCCAACCCGTTGAATGGTACTAGACCCATTTACTTGGATATGCAAGCTACCACTCCAACTGACCCAAGAGTCCTGGACAAGATGCTGCAGTTCTATACCGGTTTGTACGGTAACCCACACTCTAACACACATTCATACGGTTGGGAGACTGATAAAGAGATCGAAGTGGCCAGAAAGCACCTCGCCGACTTGATCGGTGCTGATCCTAAGGAGATTATTTTCACATCTGGTGCCACTGAGTCCAACAACATGGCCATCAAGGGTGTCCCAAGATTCTACAGCAAATCCAAGAAGCACATCATCACGGTGAAGACTGAGCATAAGTGTATCCTGGATTCTGCCAGACACTTGCAGGATGAGGGCTTCGACGTCACTTACCTCAGTGTCGGTGAGGACGGACTCATCAGCTTGGAAGAATTGGAGAAGGCTATCCGCCCAGACACTTGTTTGGTGTCTGTCATGGCTGTCAACAATGAAATTGGTGTTATCCAGCCTATTGAAGAAATTGGCAAACTGTGTCGCAAGAACAAGATCTTTTTCCATACTGACGGTGCCCAGGCTGTTGGTAAGATTCCAGTCGATGTTAACAAGATGAATATTGACTTGATGTCCATTTCTTCTCACAAGATTTACGGTCCAAAGGGTATCGGTGCCATCTACGTCAGAAGAAGACCAAGAGTCAGAATGGACCCAATCATCACAGGTGGTGGTCAGGAGCGTGGTTTGAGATCTGGTACTTTGGCGCCACCATTGGTTGCTGGTTTCGGTGAGGCTTGTAGAATTATCAAGGAAGACATGGAGTACGACCAGCAGCACATCAAGAGACTTTCGAAGAAGCTCATGGATGGCTTACTTTCCATTGAGCACACTCAATTGAACGGATCTGCTGAGCATAGATACACTGGCTGTGTCAATGTGTCGTTCGCCTACATTGAAGGTGAATCGCTGCTCATGGCTTTGAAGGATATTGCTCTCTCCTCTGGTTCCGCCTGCACATCTGCTTCCTTGGAGCCATCCTACGTGCTGCACGCCTTGGGTGCAGATGATGCCCTAGCACACTCTTCGATCAGATTTGGTGTCGGTAGATTCACTACTGAGGACGAGATCGACTATGTCGTGAAGGCCATCCATGAGCGTGTTGAGTTCCTCAGAGAGCTCAGTCCGCTTTGGGAGATGGTTAAGGAGGGTATCGACTTGAACACGATTGAGTGGTCCGGTCACTGATTTAGCTTCTTGTAATTACGAATTTTTGAGATAATGAGCGGTAGAAACTACATAAGCAAGGCGTTTGGTCTGACCTCTTGCCGTCAGGTGTTGATGAACAATAGACTTAGTCCGAGAAACGTCACCCAGCCTTAGATCAAGGTCCCACCCCGCGGTTGCCAGGCTCTGCGCCCGCCCTCACCGGCCTTTTCAAAAAAAAAAAAAAAAAAAAGCCGGGATGAAGGTGAAAATGTCAATGATTCACCTCCAGACTTGAATACTCTCTGGGTCTTGTAAAGCTTACAACTATACAACCACACACAAAAATGAGCGTTACTAAGAACATTGTTATTCTCCCAGGTGACCACGTTGGTACTGAGGTTACCAATGAGGCCATAAAGGTCCTTAAGGCCATCGAAGAGGTTCGCCCAAACATCAAGTTCAACCTGGAGTACCACTTGATTGGTGGTGCTGCTATCGATGCCACTGGTGTGCCATTGCCAGATGAAGCTCTTGAGGCTTCCAAGAAGGCTGATGCAGTTTTGCTTGGTGCCGTCGGTGGTCCAAAATGGGGTACTGGTGCTGTCAGACCAGAGCAGGGTCTTCTCAAGATCAGAAAAGAGTTGAACTTGTATGCTAACTTGAGACCATGTAACTTCGCTTCCGACTCTTTGTTGGAGTTGTCCCCAATCAAGGCTGAGGTCGTCAAAGGTACCGACTTCACCGTTGTCAGAGAACTCGTCGGTGGTATTTACTTCGGTGAAAGACAGGAGGAAGATGAGTCTGGTGTCGCTTGGGATTCCGAGACTTACTCTGTTCCAGAAGTCCAGAGAATCACTAGAATGGCCGCTTTCATGGCTCTCCAGCACAACCCACCATTGCCAATCTGGTCCCTGGACAAGGCTAACGTCTTGGCCTCCTCCAGACTTTGGAGAAGAGTAGTCAACGAGACTATCGAGAAGGAGTTCCCACAGTTGACTGTCCAGCACCAGCTGATCGACTCTGCTGCAATGATCTTGATCAAGAGCCCAACCCAGCTTAACGGTGTTGTTATCACCAACAACATGTTCGGTGACATCATCTCCGACGAGGCCTCTGTCATTCCAGGATCTCTTGGTCTTCTGCCATCTGCTTCTTTGGCTTCCTTGCCAGACTCCAACAAGGCCTTCGGTCTTTACGAGCCATGCCACGGTTCCGCTCCAGACTTGGAGCAGAATAAGGTCAACCCAATCGCCACTATCTTGTCCGCTGCTATGATGCTGAAGTTGTCCCTTGACTTGTTCGATGAGGGTGTTGCTGTTGAGAACGCTGTGAAGGAGGTGTTGGACGCCGGCATCAGAACTGGTGACTTGCGTGGTACCAACTCCACTACTGAGGTTGGTGACGCTGTCGCTGCCGCTGTTAAGAAGCTCTTGGCTTAAATATAAATACAAAAAGAATACATGTACAGGATACGAGATATACGGTAAGCGTTTAGAAACAAAAGGTGCATGCAATGATGTATTATAGTGTACAAAATAAGAAACAATGTTCAGTTCAAAAGAGCGATGAAGTCGTCAATGTCAATCTCCAAGATTGGGGCGGAACCAGCGTTTGAAGTCTTTGTCTGCTTCTTAGCCTCTCTCTTCTCCATCTTTTTGAGCTTGGCCAATGGGCCGTAGCCGACAATGTCATGGTTCAATGCAAATGGATCCAAGAAATGTGTGACAGTCTTGAAGTTCTCTCCCAATGTGACAATCTCGTGGATGATATCTTCAATACAGATGATACCAGTCTCACCCAACTTCTCCTCAACCAAGTTGTTATCGTTCAGCTTGATGCTCTTAACAGCCTCTTCGTCCTTGATGGTAACCTTGGCTCTCTTTTGCACCAACTGTCTGACGGTTTGTAAAGATGGCTGACCTATCACTGTGTAAGGAGAGATCAATTTCAATAATGGGTAGACTGTCTCAGTCAACTTGAGGAATACACCGGTGTTGACACGGTTGAGTCTGAGCAAGGACAGCACCTTCTGTACCTTTGATGGAATCTTGACGCCATGTGGGCCAGGCGTTCTCACAATGAAATAGAGAGATGGCTTACCAGAGTAGATTGTCTTAGTCTTCGTTCCCTCAGAGTCAAGCTTCTCGATGTAGTGGTTGTTTGTAGCCTCACTGATACTCTGTCTCTCAACCTTAGAAACTCTCTTAACTCTCTCGGCTTCTCTTCTGGTGGCCAAAGTCTTAGCAACAAGAGACTCAGCTCTAACGAACTTCTCCTTTCTTTGGTTCTTCTTTCTGCGGTTCTCCTCCTCTCTCTGTCTGACCTTCTCCTGCTTTTCAAGTCTGAGTCTGTCAGCGTTCTTTCTCTTTCTGAGAAGAATCTCTGGGTTTGAGTTGAGTTCCACCATCACTGCGCTATGGTAATTACTTATAGCTGTTACATACCTTATACATAGTACGGTGCTCATCGCACACCTAAAATTTTCTTGAACTTTTCAAAGAAGTGGCCTTACCAAGTACTGGTAAGAGCACTCAAAAGGCTACAGCTAAGCTGATCTCAGGCGAAGCAACGGGGTGAGTGATTCGATTCTCCGTGAATGCTCTCAAAAAAATCGTTCGTCGAAAGCTTTTGGCGAATTCTGTTCGGTGGGTATCTTTGAGGTTTGCCTCTCAAATCGGTTAGGCCTCCGCATTTTTGATAAATTCGAGATGTACTGAGGCGTGCTATGTCATTCGCCGTTTTTCGCAATTCGGATCGGAATGGGAAATTTACAGAGCGTTGATAGTCTCCTAGGCAACGCATTTAGGGCAAAACAGCGTACTCTGAGGAGCATGTTTGGCTCTTCTTCTACTCCTAGATCGTGTGTGTAGGGCTCCTTTCCTCTTGCAAGCCCGCTGTCCATCCAAAGTGGAGATTTATGTCGTCTCATTTTCGCCTGCTACGCCCGCTATCAGCGGGAATGTCCGATAGTTTATGGTTCAGTGGAGAGACTGTGCACTCTCGAGCCTTTTTTTCGCCCTGATCTCCCCGATTGGCGTAAATTTTCCTTTGTGTTGGCTGTCGTGATCTACTCAGGGGTCGACCATTCGCGGAGATTTGCGCCACTATTTCGCCAAACAGTCTTGAGCCCTGAGACTGTTCAGTCCTTAGAGTGCGAAATTATGGGAAAAAAAATCTTGGGAGCGAGAGAGACGAAACAGTGTGTATACAACACAAAACCTTTAAAGATCCACCCTGTTGTTCTACCGAAACTTTCGATTGCCAGGCTTTCTTAGATACACTGCTATCTCAGGAACTTCTCTCGCTTGTTTTTGTCAACACTCACCTTTTAGCCGCCCGTCACAGAGCACTTTCCTTACCCCTCCGTTGATCGTTTCGACACACACCTGGCGGTAAGCGTCTCCTTCAACAAGGCCACCGCTTCAACTTAAACGATTCCTCGGCGGTTGCGCTCATCGACTGCTTGAGAAAACACGTTACCAGAACTTAGCCGTGGAGCACTTTCAACCGAGCTAGGCTTCAGCATCACCGCCCTACCCATTGGCTCTGAACACTCCGTGCACGCACACACAAAAGCGCCTATTGTTGAGATCGACCAGGTCCGGTAAAAAGCACTGACAGGCAATTGAGTGAAGCAAGTAAAACTCTAGCGCACATAATGTCTAACAACACCGAGTTAGATCCGTCGTCCCGACAGCAAGGCTCTGATCAGGGCCACCAAATCCCGCTGGGCGCTGTTCCTCAACAGTACAGCCAAATACCAATGATGGTCACACATTACCCGAATGGCAATGGCAACAACCTTCAACAAATGAGATTTCAGCAAGGAATGGGCTCTCAGCAGTTCTATCAGCAGCCACAACAGCATCAGCACCAGCAACAACAGCAACAGCAACAGCAGCAACAGCAGGCTCAATCAGGCCATCAAACTCCACAGCATCCTATGAGCCAATCTCACACACCACAGCCACAGATGCCCTTGCAACAGACACAGCAATCGCCTGTCAATCAACAGTCTCCTGTCCACCAGCAGCAGCAGCCGCAACAGCAGCAGCAAAGCAACGCCCCACAGTCTAGTCACCAATTGCAGATGATAAGTGGAGGTCTCCCACAGCAGGCCCAATTGCCTCCGCATATGAATGGCCCGCCGCCGCATCATTTCCAAACGCCAACAAGGCCTGCGATGGAAAACCAACCAATGTCAGTGCCATCCCATCTCCGTGGCTCTAAGCATGGCACCCCATT
The DNA here is from genome assembly GCA_030558335.1 of Petasospora stauntonica. NCBI lineage: Eukaryota > Fungi > Ascomycota > Saccharomycetes > Phaffomycetales > Wickerhamomycetaceae > Petasospora > Petasospora stauntonica. The sequence continues at coordinate 395,761 of JAJMSG010000003.1, forward strand.
GGGCACGCCAGAATCTCAAAGAAAAAGACATAGAAAAGCTGACCATGCATTCCCTGGCGAAGATGGTGACCTGGAATTGAGAAACATGGCTGCCAAGATCCTTGATGTGCCATTGGATGAGTTTGCTGCTAAGGTCAGAGCTATTGAGGCTAGCAACGTATCTGCCACGATTGCCGCACCGCCTATCAGCACAGGAAGAACATTGTTGATTAAGAACGACGCTACCAAGGAAAGACAAAGACAAGTGTTTGGTATGACATGGCTTATGAGAGCCTGCCAGGCGAGCAGCTCTGCAGTTGTTCCAAGAAATAGAATCTACGCTCGTTACGTGGGAATTTGCGCCGAAAATGGTCTAAAGCCGTTATCCCCTGCCTCCTTTGGTAAGCTGGTGCGCATTGTTTTCCCGACTTTAACAACACGTCGTTTGGGTACGCGTGGTCAGTCAAAGTACCACTACTGTGGATTAAAATTGATCAATGATGAAGGCGGTCCTTCGGCTGGCGGCTCAAGTGCGAACACACCGCTTCATAGCCATAATCAGACTTTTGATTCGTCATTCCTCCCAGGAACGCCATACGGAGAGAGTCCTACATCATTCCACTCACAGGTCTCCACTCCATTGATGTCTAATCCTGCGTCGGCTTCTACCAATGTCACCACTATCACCAGCTTCTTGAATGATCAAGTTGCACCAGAGCTGAAGTTCGTCCCTGACCTATCTGCCATCATCAACTACAAAGGCTCTAATACAGACCAGCAGTTTGAGCTTCCAGATATAAAGCCATACTTGCCTGACTCTGCCGACTCCGATGCAGCTGACACGCTCTATGGCCTGTATAAGTCTCACTGCATTTCGATTTTTGAGGCTATCAGATATGTTCAATTGAAGAGACTGTACGGTCTTATAGCATCCTTCCACGGCACATTAACCACACCAGTTTTGAAGCTCTACACATCCTCTTCAATGGCGTCGTGGGTAATTGCCAGTGACTCCATCATGTATAAGTCATTGATCAGGATGTTGGCAAAATTAGCTTTGCAAGAAATTCCAAGCAGAGTCTTAGAACAACTGAAGGACTTGGTCTCAAATCTTACAGACAAGTTGTCCGAATCTGTGAGTACATTACCAGTCAAGCTTGCGTTGGCTAAGCTCAAACTCTCTAAGCAATTCTGCCAGCTCGTCTCGAGATTTGTCAGGGTCGTGGAAACTGCTCAGTCCGCCAATAAGATTCTTTCTCACCACATGGACAGGGATGTGATGTACAACGACTGGACCAAGTATGTAAATGTCGACCAAATCACTGCTAGAGAGCTTCCTTGTGATGGAGAAAACTACAAGACTGCTGTTGATATTCTTCAACATAAGATTCCTCAGATGTTGAAAAAAGACGACACCATTTACGATACGTTTATTGTTGAATGGGGCTCTTACATTGCATCTTTGCCTCAGGAATTCACCAATGTTCCTCCTCGACTTTTCCTTTTATGTACCTCTGCGGTGCTCACCAGTGCACTTCGTGAGATATCTCTTGCTGGAGGAGGTGGCTTTGGTGCTTGGTGGGTTGTGAGATGTTGGGTCGACGAATGGATCGGCTGGTGTGCAGAATTGGGTGGTTTCATTTCCAGCTCTCTGGAAGAAATTGCCTTGCTGCCAGGTTCAGGTGAAGTTCACCGTCCATTCAAGTCAACTGATGAGAACAACGAAAGCGGCTCCTCTACCAGTCTCAGCAAAATGGGAAATGATCTAGGTCCGGAAGCTATCGACCTTTTGGACGGCCAGTTTGGAGGTATGCTCAATGGAGCAGAAACCTCTGAAAAGAAATGATGTGTGATATATTTATGAAAAAAGAGGTATTGTTCAAGCATTTGTGTGTCGTTTCAAATTGCTTATATTATTAAGAGGTAAGTTAGGTAAGATGAAAAAAAGAAAAAGTATGAAAAAGAAAATCTAGGGATTTTAAACTTGGTTTGATACTATGACTATGATTATACTAAAATTTATATAGAGCTCTAAACTATGATCTATAGGACTATTAAACTGTAGTTGACATAAATCTCAATGGCGATGAGGTAGGTTCGCGCGAGTGCGCAATGGTATCATAATAACAAACCAGCCTAATTCTACTCACAACAGCTTGCAGACAAGTCTGGTGTCATTGAGCCGAACGAGCAAAATGGCCGGAATTCGAGGAATCTTTGGAGGAAAGAAGAGAACGCCTTCTAAGTCCCCTTCCCCACAAATCGATAACTTTCTTGACTCGCCTCCGCTTACACCAATCCAACTACAAGGGTATTCACCTACAACCAAAAACAGGCTACTCACAGGGGAGATAGGAGAGGATATACGAAGCATTCTACCTGCAAGACTTCAAATTCAAAGTCAATGGCAGCTTTTGTATTCACTGGAACAGCATGGCTCCTCGTTACACACGCTATATAGGTGCATCAAACCCGACCGTGAGAAGTATGACAAGAATGGTTATGTCATCGTGGTGAAGGACGTGAAGGGCGGCATTTTTGGATGCTACTGTAATGAATTCCTTCATCCGACAGACTCTAGGAGGTTTTATGGTAACGGAGAGTGCTTCTTGTGGAAGAGCAAAGTGGTAGATACGGATGAGGGGCCACTTATTCAATTTAAGGCATTCCCATACACAGGCTTGAACGACTACATAATATATTGCACATCTGAGTTTCTCAGTCTGGGAGGAGGCGATGGTCATTATGGACTTTGGATTGACGAGGATCTAATGACGGGTGTGAGTGATACTTCGCTAACGTTTGGTAATGAGCCTCTGAGTGAATGCGGCTCGAAGTTCCGTATTCTAGGAGTGGAAGTATGGAAGGTTGGCTAGTCTAGGGCATAGGAGATAGATACAAGTACTAATAACGAATACCACATTTATAATCAGCGTCTCTCATATGTAGATCTCCTCCTCCTGGCCCTTATTTAGCTCATTTGGCGACAGGTTCCTCGAAAGGACCTTGTCCTTGGCCTGGCTGTACTCTATTGGATGCTTATTCTCCACAAAGCTACCCAGCTGTTGTGCCTTCTGCTTGCTATACTTCAAATCCTTAGCAACCTGCGGTAAAAGCTTGAGGCCCGCCTTAAAGCTCTGCTGGAACTCTGTGAGCCTTCCCAATGCCTCCTCGTGCAGTGCGAGGAGCTCCATCTCTTTACTTTTTAGCTTTCCTGAGGTCTGCGCTTGAATCGCCATTGACTTGTTGAATTCCAATCGTGATAGTGCTGTATTCAGAGACCTTGAGAGGTAATCTACAGGCTCGAACGGGGTAGGTTCCTCATCTTGCGATTCGTACGAGTCGGTGGAGTTATCATCTGCATCTTCTTCGGGCATCGGGTCCCTCACAGCGAACGTCTGTGAGTTGATTGAAGGTTGTCTTTTGTGCCTTGTAGGAGCCGCCGATTCAAGACTCACTCTACCTAATTCTGGCTCTTGCGACATTATGGTGTTTAGAAATTAGGGATGTTTATTCTTGGCTGGTTAGCTACACTTGCTCCCCTTCGTAGCCAACGCTCCCTGTCACCGTGGCGCTGCCTCGATGTGTTGCGCGCGCCGAAATAAGCAGCGCCAATGATCAACATCAACACTCTCGATGTATCTAACTATCTTTACGCCTTTCCAGTCTGATCTCTCAACTCGGTGCTTCGCTAGGCGGTTTAAATTCGGCACAATGAGTCAGCAAGATGTCAAAAACCGTCTTCGTCCATTCGGATTCTTCTTTGAGAAGTCTCTAACAGACCTGATCAAAGGTATCCGTGCCAACAAGGATCCTGAAGCACAGCTCAAGTTCCTCCAAGATGCCATCGTTGAGTGCCGTAAAGAGGTGAAATCAAGCGACATGGACGTCAAAACGATGGCTATTCTCAAGCTCTCTTACTTGGAGATGTACGGCTTCGACATGGGATGGGCCAATTTCAACGTCCTGGAGGTAATGAGTTCAGCAAAGTTCCAACAAAAACGAGTGGGTTACCTGGGAGCCATCCAGAGTTTCAAAAACGATAACGACGTGTTGATGTTGACAACAAACTTACTCAAGAAAGATATCAATTCAGGAAGATCTGTGGAGGTTGGTGTCGCCCTAAGCGGTATATCCAACGTGGTCACCAGTGCCTTGGCTGCAGACATCACCGAAGATATTATCAAGATGCTCAACCATTCGAAGCCATACATAAGAAAGAAGGCAGTGCTTGCAATGTATAAGATTTTTCTCAAGTACCCTGAGGCCTTGAGAACTCATTTGCCGAGAATATTTGACAAGTTGGAAGATCCGGATGATTCCGTCGTCACTGCTACGGTCACTGTCATTTGCGAGCTCTCGAAGAAGACACCAAAGATGCTTGTGAGCTTGGCTCCGCATTTTTACGACATGCTGAAATCCTCCAACAATAATTGGATGCTGATCAGACTCCTGAAGCTGTTCTCGAACTTGACTGCAGTCGAGCCTAGACTGAAAGCTAAGCTGCTAAATCCAGTGCTCGAACTCATGTCCAAGACCAGAGCTTCATCGTTGACTTTCGAGTGTGTCAACTGTCTTGTGACTGGTAACATGATTGATGAGGACGACTACGAGATCGCAAATGTGTGCTTGGATGAGCTCATCCAATTCTTCAAAGAAGATGACTCTAACTTGAGATACGTTGGCCTCTTGGCCTTCCTGAAGATTGGTAAGATTAACCCGAAGTTCATTTCCCGTTACAGCGAGCATATCTTGCAGTTTGTGGAGGACAATGATATCACTATCAGAGAGAAGTCGTTAGAGCTAGTGGATGGCATTGTGAGTGAAGACAATTGCTTTGAGATAGTGAAGAAACTGATGGTCCAATTGGTCCCAGATGAAGACACTGACAAGGGTGATTTTATTCCAACACTACACCCTGAAAAGCCTGTACTTTCTGACAAATACAAAACAAACATTGTTCTGAAGATCCTGCAAATTTCCTCACAGGAAAACTACGTCAACATTCCATCGTTTGAGTGGTATCTGGCTGTGATCTCGGACCTCATTGACCTGTCTATCACGCATAATCTCAACACCGGGGGTCCACTGGGTGAGCAGATCAGAGACATCGCAGTGAGAGTACCAAGTGTAAGAAAGGATGTCGTTAGCTCTTCCATCAAAATCCTGAACAGCGAAGAGGTCACTACAAAACTGCCGCAAATTTTGATGCACGTCGTTTGGCTCACCGGTGAGTATTCGGAGTATATCAAGAACGGTGATGTTCTGATTGATACCTTGCTGATCTCGGAGCAGAAGATCTTGCAGCTCCATCCTGATGTGGTTACACGTTATATTCCGGCGATCGTTAAGATCTACAACAGCTTTGTTAACAAAGACATCGACTATTGGGATGGAGAGAAGAGAGAAATGGTTCTGGCATTAACCAAAAAGATTGTGAAGTTTTTCGAAAAACTGTCGAACTCGAAACACTTTGAGATCCAGGAGCGCTCCGTGGAATTCCTTGAGTTTCTCAAGCTTGTGGAAGAAGCCGTTGATCAGCACGATCTCAATGCTAGTGAGCCACCACTGTTACTGACAAAAGCCCTGCCATCGCTTTTCGACGCTTGGGAGCTCAACCCCATCTCACAAGGATCACAGAAAAGACTGCCTCCTCCGGACTTCGACATTGACACGCCCATCCATCCTGATGCATTTGCCGATTTCTTAGACAACGAAGATGAATCTGAAGATGAAGCATTTGAAGAATTGCTTTACGAGGACCAAGGAACGTTGGTTGAGGAAGACTCGCCAGAACAGAGTACTGCTGAAATAAACCCAGAAGTCACGGAATTAAGAAAGAAGGAGCGCACTGAAAGACTGAAAGACGATCCATATTATCTATCTAGTGACATCGGCTCCCAGATTATTACCAAGAATGGCGTCTCTTCCGCCACACCTCGCTCGATCACACCAACCATCGAAGTCGAGGATGCTCCAGTGAGACCAAGAAAGAAGAAGAACGTTGTCATCCTGTCTGAAGAAGTTATCGGCTCAACAGAGGCATCCGATCAGGATTCAAACAAGTCTGGTAAGTCTAGCAAATCACATCAGAGAAGCACTTCCACGGGAGCTACCAAGAAACGCAACATCCTCGCTGAATCTTCTAAATTGGAGAGCTTCGATTTCGACGCTGATCCCGAGGCCGAAGGTGCTGCAGAGGTAGCAAAGCTCAGACAGCAACTCGATAACTCCTATACACCACAGGAGGCCGAAGAAGAAGTTATTGTCATCCGCAAGAAGAAGAAAGAAAAGAAGCTTGATGAAAATGGAAACCCAATAGAGAAGAAGAAGAAAAAGAAGAAAACAAAGAAGGTTGCCGTAGTGGAGGCAGCAGAAGAGTCCAAAGAATGATCTAATTCAACACAGCATACACACTACATCACACCGTAAGAAACTGGATTCCATTTTATAAATAACTTTTAGTGGAGTGTCTCGAATAGCCTGCCTTCACGGATAGCCTCTTCCTTCATAGACTTGGTGCAGTCCTTGAGAGTTCTTGCCTGCTTGGCGATCTCTCCCAGTTTATTGATCACCTCGTGGTTACCATCCACAAAGCCATAGATAGAGTACTTCAATCCCACCTTCTCGCAGAATCCGATCACCATTGGCTGGATTTTTCTGAAGTTATGACGAGGCAGTCTAGGGAATAAGTGGTGAATAGCTTGGAACTGGAGACCACCATGGAAGTAATCGAACCACTCTGGGCAGTCGACATCCATCGTGGTACGAATTTGCCTTGAGACAAACGACTCGTGAACTCCGAGATCCTGAGTGGACATTGCAAAGTGTGACAATGTGATCTGAACGTGAACAATCATAGTGGTGACGTGAGAGACCATGACGTACATGAATCTCAGCTTTTGTGTTGGAATTGACTTGTAGACGATTAGGTAGAAAAACCAGAAGTTGAAAAAGGCCAATCCAACAAGTTCAAAGTATCTGAACCAAGCAGCCTTACCACGGCGGGGACCTTGTCCCAGCAAAACGTGCGCCCATGAGAGTCTGTAGAGGTTGAATCTTCCAAAGCACAAAATAGGATAATACAAGTACTCCTGGATAGGAATAGCCATCTGTGCGAATCTGTCAAACCACAAAAACTTTTCGTAGTACGTGGAATAGACGTTGTCAAACAAGCGAGTACTGACCGCAAAGAATGGCAAGTGCTGGATGTCTGGATCGTGCACTGGGTCGTTTGTGATGAGATGATGGACATTGTGGTTACGCTTCCACCAGCCAAGAGACAAGCCGCCGATGTATGAGGCAACAACCATTCCAATGATGTTGTCTGTTTGGTAGTCATGAGTGATTGAAATGTGGCCAGCATCGTGTGCAATGAATACCAGCTGTTGCCATGCCAGTCCGATAACGACTGCGCTCAAAAAGTACCACTTGAAGTAAAGCAGTAAGAATGACGTTGTGAATAGGGTGCTGATTCTCATAGCCTCTCTTCCATAAGCCCAGTAGTCACACTGGTAATATCCCCCGTCGATGATCTGTTGGTGTAGCTTGTTGTACTCTTCTGATAAAAATTCCTGTGTCTTCGGATCCAGAGATGGAAGGGCCCTAAGGTCAATCTCCATTTGTTCCCTGTCATAGTTTTCGATGACATCCTTTGGATCTCTAACTACATGGCGCTCGAACGCGTCCGCTGTTGAAAGAGTGGGTATCGTGTTGCCTTCAATGACTGGCGTGATCACGGCGCTGGCTTGTCCAGCCATGCTCTTCTTGTGATGGACTGGTTCATTTTCAGCATCTGAGGGCTCTGTTGACGCCTCACCAAAGCTTTGAGACGTACTGCTCTTTGTGCTGGCCGAAGAAAGCTCCTCGTTCTGTTGCTCCTCTAAAGTCCTGAACTTTCCGCCTTGGATCGGTGGACGCATATTCTCCCACTTGTGGTCTATAACTCCTATCTGCCACTTCCTGAAAGTCTTCACGGTCTCGTCCGAGTGATATGCCACCATCTCATCAGTGGCATCTCTGCCCACGAGGTGGTAGACAGCTTTATCTCCGCCTGGGTGGTACTTGATCCAGGAATTTAGTCTCAGCACCGTGTTCTGGTAGATCACGATAGCATCTCCCTGGGCGATCTTGTGCTCGATCTCGGCCCTAGAAAGAACCTTTTTGTTCGACATGATCGGCTCCAGTCGTCTTTTAAAGCTTTAGGATCTCAGGTTATCGCAAAAGTCCGCGTTAATAAGAATCAGAGCACCGCTAACAGATCGTTCCTAAGCTCATCACCGAGTGGTCCGATGCTCAGCCGCGCTCTTGAACGTGGTTCCTGAGCTCGCGCTAGGGGCACTCTAGATATAGGGCTTAATTATGAAGCTCTACGCTTTTTATGAGAGCTATTCTCGATAAAATCATTGTTCTGTGCAATTAATATGTAAAAGTGTGCTGTGGCCAAAATTTAGAATAATGGATTAGCAGGAGCTCGATCTAAAAGTTCACTGCTCTCTCATCAACCCAGCACTCCCACTTGTCAGTCTTCTTCTTCAGTACACTTCCCGGGAGGACATCAACATTTCCATCCAGCTGTTCGAACGCAAATGTGATGCCCTGGTCGCCAAGCTCGATCTCTTCTTCGTCTCCCTCCGCAGAGCCCTGGTTTGTCTCCACCTTGGAGATATTAGCAGCCTGAAGCTTTCTGTAGGCGTTGATCTCCTGCTCGAGAATCTCTCTGATCTTCTGTGGAGATCTGGCAGAGAACAGATCCGACTTGTTGCATGCGATAAGAACATCAACACCACCCGGTCTACGTTCTGTGAACGTAAGGACCTTGTAGAGGAAGTGCGCAGCCTCGATCAGTTTGGCCTGATCCCACGTCGAATCGACCATAAAAACAAGTCCATGAATATTTGTTGAGCTCTTTATCTCGTCCAATAGTAAGCTGTGAAGTTTGTTGTGTCCTGGGAACTCAATAAGCTTGAAGTTGGAGGCTGACGATGTGCCTCTTGTGGTAGAAGGTAGCTGGAACCTTGTAGTTTGATTGACTTCTTGTGACATGACACATGGAATGACCTTTTCATACACCAGCCAGTGGAACAAAGTGGTCTTTCCACTCCCTGAAGGACCGCAGATGATGAAAGTTGGACTCTTGTTACCATTTGAGCTTAGACCAGGAACGAATGGCACTGCAGAGGAGTGCTGTTGTAGGATAACAAAGGCCGCTACGGCGACCAATCCCAGGATGAATGTTATCAAAAGTAAATTGATCTCCATTTTATACGGTTGATTGTATTGTCTTTGAGGAGATTGACTCAAATGCGAACAGTCGTCTACAACTTTAGCTGGTCTTCTTAAAACGCCCGTTTTCAGTACCACGATGTGATTTTTACACCCGGACATACACCCGGACATTTTACGATAAGAGTGCTGGCACCACTTATTTTAGTATTGTATTATCTTCGTTGTAAAGAGGTTTGTGAGTTTGGAAAGTTGTACAGAACATATTTCATACGCTCCCAATGTAAATGTTGTTCTAGAAGATTAATTAATCGAGATAATGAATTTACAATATTACTGAAATATATAGTGCACATGATGATTTCCTGAAATGTGTAAACTTTCAAAACCGAATTCAAATTAGGTAAATTTCCAGAGAAATAATTAGCGGTCACTATACTTTCCACCCTTTATATATCTATGCACATTTATTCCTTATTTACAAGATTCCCTAATTCTCTGCTTCTTTGGTTTTTTGCTTCTTCAGCCACCTGTCATTCACCGTTTCGTAAGACTCATGTCTTTCTCTCTTGGCCAGTGGAACGTACTGCATCGACACCTTACTAGATCCATCTCCAACGTTGATCTTTACCTTTTCCTTGTATCTCTCAGTTTCAGGCTCTGGGAATCTCTTCAGCATGAAACTTGCCACCTGTGACTTGAGCTTGTACTCGAGCCATGTCGAGTAGACTCGACTGGCAGTCTTTTCAGCCTTGGAGTTTGGATTGGTCTCCTTCCATTCGACTCCACTGAATTCACAGTCGTAGAGCACCAAAGGGAAGTCAGCGCCCATAACAAACATTGGTTTTGTAGAATATTTGTCAACATTCAGGAGTTCTTTGACGATCTCTGGAGACTCCAGTCTCTGGCCAACGAGGAACAGAACGGCGACCATGTTACGCACTTGATGCCAAAGAAAAGCCGAGCCCTTCAAGTCAAAGCAGCAAAGATCGCCATCCAGCTTCAAAATCTGAGACGTAAACATGCTTCTTTTGTAGTTTGTGATCTGCTTGGAACCATCCAATTTGCAGAAGTTCCGGAAATCATGCTCTCCGAGATAGTACGAGGCAGCGGTGTTCATAGCCTCAATGTCCAGGTCTTTGCTGTGGAACATGTACTTGTAGTGTCTGGAAACGCAGCTGAATCTTGCGTCAAAGTTTGGTGGTGGCCTTAGACAAATACCATGGATCTTAATGTCATTTGGAAGCAGAGAGTTCAAAATATTGACGTAGTCGATCTCTTTCTCGTCCAACTCAGGCTTTTGTTGGTCTTCTGGACTCAAATTGCTTCTCACCATCAGCGAAACAACCTGGTTCATAGCACTAACGCCTCTGTCCGTTCTTCCGCATCGACTGAACTTGAATTCTGAGGTCTCTTTTGATGGAATCATCTTACACTTGTCCAGCGCATCTATGAGAACACCTTCGACCGTTGGAAGTGGAGTAGGGTCCTTTTGCACAGCCAATCCGTTATAATTCCAACCCAGATATGAGAATCTGAGTGCAATGAATCTCCTGTTGTGCTTGGAAAAGTCCAATGGCCTCTGCTTTCTCGGCTTATCGATCTTTGCGAGCTTAGACGTCTTCCCTGCCTGTTCCAGAGCTTCAATACGCTCTATCAGCGCCTCCTTCGACCAATCAAGGTACTTCCCGGAGTCAGACATCTTCTTTTTATCAGTAGAGCCTATCAAGTTGAGCACACGGCGAAACATTCACCCCTCGGCAGTATCTCTCCTTTGTTTGTATATACTTATAGTGTTTAGCGATGTGGAGGATTTTTTTTTTTTTTTAGTGGCTGAAAATTTAAAGCTCATCTCATCTCCATAGTTAACAACATCAAATGCTAACAGAGCATAAACACTCTTATAATAGCATGTCAAAGTCCCTCAACTGGTCAGAGATAAGCGAAACCCTCACACCATGGGTGTTTGATGCTGTTGAGGCTTTTGGATTCGAAAAGATGACGCCCGTCCAGGCTGCTGTGATCCCACTTTTCTCTAAGAACAAAGATGTGGTTGTGGAGGCTGTTACAGGATCCGGTAAAACTCTGGCTTTTGTTGTGCCAGTAATTGACCGAATCACAAAGTCAGAAAACTTACACTCCAAGACAAAGAAAGGAATCTTCGCTGTTGTCGCAGCGCCAACCAGAGAGCTTGCCTTACAAATTTCGAAAGTGTTCGACTCAGTGCTGAAGTTCCAGCCGAATGAGAACGAGATTAAGCTACAGACCGTTGTTGGAGGCGTTCAGCCTTTAGAAGAGGATTTCAGAGAGTACAAAAAGAGAGCTCCACAGATTTTGGTTGGTACGCCAGGCCGTCTTGCGGAGTTCCTTACCAAGATCCCACCAAGAAACGTTGAAGTGTTAGTGCTCGATGAAGCAGACCGTCTGCTGGATGCTAACTTCCATAAAGAAATGGACATAGTGTTCTCTTCACTGCCTAAGCAGAAACGTGTTGGTCTTTTCTCTGCTACTATGCTCTCAGATGTTGCTACACAGAATCTTCACAGAACAGGCCTAAGAAATCCGGTGCGTATCGTGGTCAACGCAAAGGGCCATAAACCTCAAACATTACATTTGGCACACTTGGTGGTTTCGCCAGAAAAGAAGATTGAAAAGCTTCTATCGCTTCTCAACACATTCCACTTCAGAAAGTCCATTGTTTATTTCCCAACATGTGTGGAAGTTGAGCACTTCTACTCGCTTTTCCGCCATTTGGCTCACCATTACGATCTGGACCTGTCTTTCTACTCGCTGCACGGTAAACTTAAGACCCCAGCCAGAATTAAAACTCTTCAAAAGTTCGAGGAAAATAACGATTCAAAGTCCGTGCTAATGACCACTGATGTTGCTGCTCGTGGTATTGACATTGAGAATGTTGATGTTGTTGTGCAGCTAAACCCTCCGCAGGATGCGGACGTGTTCGTCCACCGTAATGGTCGTGCAGGCAGAGCAAACAACACGGGGCATGCTATAACATTGCTCAATGAAGGAAGAGAAGAGGATTACGTTGACTTTTTGAATGTTCGTGGTATTGAAGTGGATGAATTTGAGCACGAGTTGCCAGATCTGAACAAGTTCCAGGAGGTGGTGAAAAAGTGGATGCTTCATGATAGATTACGCCACGATAAAGCTGTCAGATCCTTTGTTTCTTTTGTCAGATACTACTCCAAGCACAATGCTTCGTCTATCTTCCGTATACAGTCTCTCGACTATGTTGCACTTGGAAAGAGTTACGGTTTGCTGAGACTGCCCAAGATGCCTGAAATTACCTCCCATGTTAAGGACGTTGAGGATGGATTTATCGACACCAGTGTGGACTTCAAGACTTACAAATATGCTGACGAGCAAAAGGAGAAGAAGCGAATTGAAGAGCAGGAAGCTGAGGATAAAAAACTAAAGAACAAGAGAGAGAGACAAGAGAAGAAGCAGAAGGAGCTCAACAACACTGCGTGGTCCAAGTCCAACTCTACCAAACAGGAGAGATCTGATAGATTCCAGCAATCTGACCAGGCTAAGCGTAAGAGAGATTTGCAACTGGTAGAATCGGATCACGAGGATGAGGTAAAAGACTGGAAAGACATGGTGAGAGAGAGCAAGAGAGAAAAGAAGCAGAAGAAGCAGCAGGACGTGATGGGTGACTTTGATGACTTATAGACTTACAGCGGATCACACGATCAATATTAACGAACATTCATTACATATAATACGTAGTGTCGAAACTGGCTAGCCTTCAACTCAGCTGGAATAGAAATAGCTGGCGGAGAATTCTGGCTCCTCAAAATCAAACAAGGCGAACATTTCCTGTGCGGATTTCACATCTTTGAACTTGGAATTTTTGAATCTATCGTTCAAGCCATCAAACCTCTGATCCAGTAAGATCCAGTCTTCATGCGAGATGGTTGCATCTCTAGGCGGGATAGAGGTGAAGTCGATGGTCTCACCTTTGTAGTTAAACTTCACCTTAAATAAGTCGATTTGGCCATGAACGTGCCTCTTCCAAAGGTACATCATCAGCTTCAAACGGTTAGTCATTCTCCAGACAAGGAAGTTCTGTTTGAGCGTCGGGTAGTTCTCTAACTCTACCAGCACGTTACAGAAAAACTTAGCCAATGCAAACCCAGGCTTGCGGTAGAATAAGGTGCGATGGATAAACGAACCCAGATGGACCAGGGCTCTCTCGACTCCAGGAATGATGTAACTAAACATCACAAACTCGTGTCCTGGAGTCAAGTATTCATCGTAGTTCTGCAACAAGTCGAACACATTGTCAAACATTTCCCTGTATGTGTCAGCAATCTCATAGAAGTACTTCTTGAAACGATCGTTCTTAGTCTTCATACCAACCATTTCGAAGTGCAGAAGGATCAAGCCAAGGACGCTGATTTTTGTGAATTTGTGGCTGAAATGATTAGCAAACTGTAGCATTTTGAGAGCAGCAGGTGTTGGCGTTGACTTGATGAACTCGTATGTGCCTTGGAACTTGATGATCTCCTCATCGTACGCCCTTAAGAGTTTGTCAACTGCAGTCAGTGTAAGAACAGAGGAGAAGATGTTTAGCTTGTTCAACAAACGCTCAACACAAGTGTAGAGTCCCAGTTGTCTAGCATGCAGTCTGGCAATTGGATCCGTGCTTTCCTTGGCTGGATCTCTCAAGTCTGTATGGAAGAAGTCACTTGATAACAGGATCGGCAGACCACGCTGTTCCGTAAGGTAAAAATAGAAGAAGTATAGGCTTTTCCAAACTTGTGACAAACTTCTATCCTCAGCTGTTACACTTGTGTTATTGATACTCGCAGAGATGGCGGATGTCGCCAGAGAGGCAGGAACAGCATCTTTGCCCTCAAGGGGGCCATCAAATGAAAGAATGCCGTAGCAAACGTACCACAGTGATAGCTTCAAGTGGGAGAAGGATCCGACGGTAGAAGAGTGGCCCAAGATTGTGAACAACACACGAATATATTTCTCATAGTCCATAGACGGTTTACACTCATTCAAAAGCTGAACTTGACTGTGGTCGAGCTTAGTACAAGATAACAGTGAGTATTGGCAGAACCTTAGGATCATTAAAAGGAACACCACGTCGTTCAGTTGGTTGTTGTACGTTTCATTATCTTCGCTCAAAAGAAACTTGATCTTCACATCCTCGGTACTCTTCTCACCGATTACACCAGAAAAGGACGAGAGGACCTCATCTAATGATAATATTGGACCGATTGGTAGAAGGACCTCAACGAAGTAGTCAATTAAGGCCCAGACCACTCTTTTCGTCGGAAGAAGCTCTTCCAAATCTTGCAACAAGTCGCCAAGGGAGCCTTTGTAGTGCTTGAAGTAATCCTCCATGTAGTAGTGAGGGTTCTCTAATAGCTTCTCAAAGTGAGTGAGTGGCTTGGCGGCGTCTTTAGGGTGCTCTTTTAGGTAATTTTCACCGTATTCTTGGACATGCAAGAGAAACAATGTCTGGAAGACATCCTTCTTGGCCAAGGACCTTGACTCGAACAGCCCGTTGGACTGGAAGTTCAGGTATTTGGCCTCGGCCACGTATGACTTGTGAGAGTTGATAACCTCCTCTCGATCAAAGAATGACGGGTCGATGTAGTCGTCAGACCTCAGCTCGGGAAGGCGCTCATTCTCCTTGGACTCGACCACAATAGGCACCTGAGTAAGCGAAGGTAGCGTTGTGTGTGGCTTTGGAAGCTGGGTGTGAAGAGATGAAGCTGGTGCTGGCGGTGGAAGATGCTGTGCTGGCGGAGGTGGAGGATACTGGTATGGTGGAAGTGAAGACTCCACCGGCTGAGGAAGTATCGTCGGCTGGACTCCTTGCGATCTCATTGTGCTTTCCACCTGTGCTGTCCTCTGTCTCAGCATGTCGAGCTCAGCTTGGAGATTGTGGTTGATGCCATTGTCGGCTGGTGGAGCAGCTGAAGGAGCACCATACAGCCACTGACCTTGGTGGCCTGCTGGATCGGACATGGGCGCCACAACAGTGCCTGCGCTACTCGGAGCACTCACTGAGTTTGGAGGAGGAGCATACGCCATCATATAAGGAGGAGCCAGGCTCGTAGCAGGCGGAAGTCTTGAGCCAATGGAGGCGCCAGTCAGCGCCTGTCCTGGCTGAACGCCATACTTAGCCGCCATTTGATCCTGACGAACCTGTTGCTGGTGCTGCTGGTGCTGGAGTTGAAGCTGAAATTGTTGCTGCTGAACCTGGAGCTGCTGCTGCTGGTCATTGCGGAGGTGAAGAGATTGGAACTGGTTGGATGACGGGAACCCAGGATGCTGAGCTACAGAAGGTAGCACCGTGCTATTGCTGTGGTCTGGGAGCTCGTGCGTGATCAGCCTAGTGAACGATGACATCGGCACGGCCTGCTCGTCGTACGAGCAGACATGGCTCATGTTGGCCTTCTTGCACGCAGTGCATACCGGCTTGGCCTTGTCGCACTGTGCATCGGCTGTTAGTGTTTGTTCTATTGTTTTGTTGTAGTAAGTCCGAAGACATCCCCGACACGCGTCAAGTAGTCTACCCGGATTTAACCCAAACTTACTCGGATTTTACGCCGCCGGCAGACGTTGCAAACGACAGGCTTCCTCATCCGCCTGCGATGGTCCATTTTGCTTGCTTTGTTCGAATAAACTGCTCTTGAACACTGAAGGGAGCTTCGTGTTTCAGTTTAAATACACCGCGCCAGCGAATGCTCCTCTGGCGCCTACGGTTTTTCAGTTCTTCATCTGCAGCGGGGACCTCTGAAATCCCGGCTCGTACATGACGCCTCGGCGATTATGTAAGCTCAAGGGCTTAGGGAGCAGCTACATGGTAGTTTGGTATAACTTAAAATGCAAATTAACAATAAAACAGGGTACTTTTTATCCTCTAGGTCTTCATCTGTGATCTGAGGGTTTCGTTCTCTTGGACGAGGCGCATACAGGCCGCTTCAACGCGCTGGATCTCCTTGGTGAATTCACCGAGAAGCACTTTTCTCTTGTCAGCTCTCTTATCCCTGGCCTTCATTCTAGCATCCGTATCGGATACACAGAGCTCTTCGATCTCGGAAGCAAGCTTACCAACCTCGCTGGTGAGCTTGGTCAACTTGCTTTGAAGCTTTTCTCTCTTAGTCTGAAGAGTATCGAGCTCGACGTTGACCTCAGAAAGCTTGGTTCTCTTAACATCAATCTTCGACAAGTAGGCGTTCTTCTGCTGCTGATAGGTCCTGGACAACTGCTCGAAGCGGCGCTTCTCAACCATGTGGACTTCTGACAACTCATTCAGTTCAACGTCCATATCTGTTGTGTCTTGTTCCACTCTGTTGACATCTTCCTCAGCTTGCTTAACAGAAACTCTAAGAGACAGGACCTTCTTGTAATTCTTTTCATCGTTACGATCCGAGCTGGCTATCTTGGACTTCAAAATCTCGATATCTCCCTTCAATGTGTTGAGTTTCTTTGAGATCTCCTTGCGCTGCCTCTTAATCTTCAGCTTCTCCTTGGCTAAATTATCGTTGGTAGTAATCAAACTTTCCTGCAATGTAACCAATGGACTGAGAACACCGCCCGAAGTTTGCTCAGCTGGGATACCCTGGCCTCTGTTATCAACAGTACTGACAATCAAATCATCCAAAAGATGCTTACGCTTGACACCGTGCGCATCCTCCTCCTCAATGATGAATTGAATGTCATACTGTGAGAGAGGAGTCAAGCCGCCAACAATAAAGTATGTGTCACCGCCATAGGATCCCTTTGACACTTGGTACCAAATAACTCCATTAACTCTGATGATAATGTCACCATTGTGGTGGTTTTGGAGCTGGAAACTGATCAAGGTCTCACCAATGTAGTCGATGAAAATTCTGATGCATTCGTTTCTTAAATCAACACCATCATAGTTAGCAAACATGTAGTCATCATAGTTGTTAACGTAGTCAGAAAGAACCAGAGCAGTGTTGGAGTCAGAGTCAGCAGCACGCTCGCCTGAGTAGATGTCCTTTCTCAAAGCCATTGCTCTCACCGCGGCGAAGAGAGACCACACTGGTTGGCGTTGTTTGACCTTGGCTGGAGTAGAGCAGAAGATTTCGAAGTTCTGAGACACAATATTATCTGAAGAAACGCTGTTGAAGAAGGAAGACTCTGCATAGAATACGTCGTCGTCCTTGTGCTTTGTCTCACCATCCAGCTGAATACCAGCTTGATCCTCTGATAGCTCAACTGTCACAACTCGTGTTTCGGCTTGCGTGTGGTCCTTGACCCTCAAATGGTTATAAGTCGGCACAATTTCGTGATTTGAAGAAGATAGCTGGTTGAGTGACTTTGAGATGAAATTTGTACGGAAAACAGATGCAAATGCGACGAGAACGACGTGTACGGCTAATATCAAGTTAGCCCAGTTCATAGCAGAAAACAAGTAGTTCACACCGAACCGAGAGTAGGAGTCTATAGTGTATTGGTACCCGGCGAAGCGAGGTATGAGATGTGGGAACAGTTGTTGGGCTTCGCTGATCCGTACACCTAATTGTATCTCCAGATAATCAACAGAGCTAGTGAAAAGCACCTCGGCTGCAGCAATAACAACCACTGCCAATACAACCTTCAGCAAGCGGTCCCCACTGATCGAAGCAGCAACCAATGCCTTTGCAAGAACAAAAACACCGCGTGTGAGCCACGGTCCGGTGAAGTGAAGAACGCCGCACACAAACAGATCAAAGAGTGCTATTAGTATAAGTGGTGATCGTTGGACGTCGTCTTTACCGCCTTCAGGGACCCTCTCTTTATCTCTATCTTTGTCGCGTGCTGAGGAGTTGACTGGCGTTAACAGCGGTACTTCTCCCTCTGTTGAACCTCTGCCTAGCAGTCGTGAGAGCGTCGTGGCCATTACTTGAGAACCTATCGACATTGTGAACATCACATAGACACCTAAGGCGATGATGCTAAGTGACGGCGGTAGCGATAGCAAAACCACCAAAATCGCCAGAGTGTCACGGAAGGCAGCCCTAGGAACCACCGTTGTCGGTGTCTGCCGTTCCATGGTGTTTTAATCTGGGGTGTGTGGCTTTTTGGCCTTCTTATGAGATCGAAAGCATAGAAGACCTCATCATCTGTCTGACGAATTCGCTGTGTCACAGCTCTCCCGCACTCCCGCCCGCGGATCAGGGGCTCTCGAGCGTGTTCGCGGACGGTCGGAAATGGTAAATCCGAGGTCAATGTACTCTACCCCAGACTAGCCAGACTATTGTATTGATGCTACAAGTATATGAATGGATCCATAAGTCATCGATTCGAGAAGACCAGCTTAAAGAGTGCTGGGAGTAATGATATGTATCTTTGCACCGTATTATAGCCAGTCCAGTTGCTGCTCAAGCTGAATTTTGTATACCAAGTCTCTCTTCTTTGTTTCATCGTTCTTAATCTTATTCAGTAGGCTGATCATCTCATCAATGTAGCAGCTGAAGTTCCTGTACTTGCTAAAACTTGAATTCTTGAAGAACTCCATGTGTGTCGTGGAGCACCCCCTGACTAATCCGAAGATTACCGAGATGAGGCCCTGAATACCGCCTACACCACTGTTATTCTTATCACTGCCCATCAGCGTCTCGACTACCAGAGTCTCAACTTGATTTTTGACAAATAGGGAGTCCTTGAACGAGGAAAGCGGAGGAAGAAGGGGAATATCCATGAACCCTTCCTGCGGTGGCTCACCCACTGTTGCATCCAAAGGCGACAACAACCCAGCGCCTTGAAGCTCGTTCACACAAAGCTTCATGGTGAAGACCTGCTCTTGAGCCTTTCCAGCGTACTTGAAACAATACTTCATAATTGGAATCTCATGGAACTCGTTTTTGGTCATACAGAACTTCGTGACCAGTTTGTCAAGGTCTAACTGGATCTCAAATTTTTGATTTGTGTAGTGGCCATCTTCCAAGTCTTTCAATTTCAAGCCCCAGTGTTGTGGCGTATGACCAGATCTAAATTCACCAGAAAGGTCAGTTGGCGCAAAAGAAGCGTATGAGCCGGGATCGATATCCATGCTTACTTCCAAGTCTGAAATCAAGACTCTCTTGAACTTTTGAATCATTCTTTGCATAGAACTGTGAGCAATCTCAAAGCTGTCATGACGCTGCAAATGGTATTGTCTCATTTCATCAACCTCGGACAATTCAGAGACTAGATTGATGGACAGTTCATCATAGAAACTGGAGATGAGGATATCATGGACCGAATATCCTTTCTCCAAAATTGGCTTGAAATTGTAGCTGTCCTGGTTGCCTGAAAGCAGAGCCTTTCCGGAGCGCAAAAGTATCAGCTTCTTTACGGACTCTCTGTCCTCCAGCTCTGGCCAGAACACGGAAAGTTGCTCCACAGCAGAGAGCATGGTGCGCATCTTCATTGAGCCGTTTTTCTTTGAACCTGTGTAAGCCTCGAGGTCATCGATGATATCGTCCCATCGTGGCCAATCAGCAGCTGTGATGCCAAAGTAAGTCGTGTTTCTCTCATCAAGAATGCTCTTACCCGATCTCCCCAATAAAATCAGCCCAAATTTGTCGTCCTTCTCTAGCTCGTCTAATGCCAGTCTTAAAGTCTTCTTTACCTGTCCAAGATACTCAGTATTGGTCAAATCAGTGTCATTGTACAAGGGTATGCATAGAACAATTACGATCGGAAGTCTCTTTGGAGTGGTTAGGAGGGATTTCATGAGACGGAGAGGCAGATCTAGTCCCTTTGCCGTGAGATCATTGAATTCAATGACATCTGGTGGAAGATTGATGGAGCCGTCGTTGACTAAATCCCAAGCATTGGTAGTCATTTGGATAAGACTGACATCCACTTTTTGGCGAAGTTTGAACTCGAAGAAATCAATCCACTTGGCAATGAGTATCTTGTTAAGACTGTGAACTTGAAGTTCTGGGAGAGAAATACTGGAGAAATAGAGCACGAAAGTCTCATCGTTAGTCCTGTAGCAGGAACTGAAATGCTCCCCGATCAACACAGTGCCCACAATGGTGTCCAGTTCCTCGCTCACCAGTATCAAAACCTCCCCGAATATAAATGCAAAGACGTACTCCCACGAGACTCCGTCGAGAGAAATGCTGAAGCAGTCAAACATCTTCAAGGTAGACAGATGGTTCAAGTTGACGCCTTTTGATTCTGTGATGGAGTCTTTGAGGATCGAAAGTACTTTGTCGTGGATCGAAAACTTCAACTCGTTGTCCAACGGCCCAGAGTCTGCCTTCGATGCCAGAACCTCATTGGTATAGATATTCAAAACATGGGAAGATCTGTAAGTCTTTAAATTTTCATTCACTGAGTGCTTTGAGAACTCAGAGATAATCGAAACTTGTGGCTTGACCAAGTCCGCAATAGAGCTTCGTGAGGGTTCTGTGCATTTTGCGTTGGAAGTGCGAGTGAAGATTGAGGAGTTGGTCGAGGAAGTTGTCAGAGATGGCCGACTACCTCGTGAGCAGTCGAAGCCAGCAGAGTTCAAGTTATTGATTATCTTGTTCTGTGGTGTAAATGGCGTTGAAGTGAAGAAAGGCTTGAAGCCAGATACTGGAATTGGTGGAAGTAGTTGATTTTCCATAATTGGCGTCGTTGTATCATCGAAATCCAGGATACGCGCAGTATTTGGTGCTGTCCCAAAGTGGAGATCCTCCTCTTGGACCAGTGTTTGCGAGAACATGTCCTCAAGAACGCTTTCATCAACAGGCTTTACCTGAACATTACAGAGAGAGCAAAATGGCAACTCTGTCATATCATCTTTGTCGAGTAAGACTAGATAGCAGTTGTTGTGACACTTGTGATCACAGTCCAGCTCTAAAGTACGCTCATTAGTGAGCTTTGTTGTAATCGGTTCTTCGCAGATGCAGCACATCTCCTTGAGAAAGCTCTTTGAAGCTGGTGGCAGCTTGTAAGGCGTTGGAGTGTCCAGGGACATCACGGAAGAGGACGCTGTGCTGTTGAGGGACAAACCAAAGAGATCTTCGTCAGACGTGTGACGAATTATAGGAGAACCATATTGCTCGTTCTTGTTCAGAGACAATACAGGATTCATTCTCTTGTTCTTTCTGATGGTGGGTGGTGGTGTCATGGAGTCCAATTGCAACGGAGGTGGAAGCTTGGACCTTTTTGTCATTCTCGGGACTGAACCTGTGAGCTTTGAAATCATTGGAAGAGAAAGAGCATGGTGTGGTGGCGTTACAGGGGTCGCAGAGGACCGTCTTCTCTTGTCTAGTTGCATGGCTGGTTCGTTTATGTTTGGAAGCTGCTTCAGGGGTGTTTTGGAAGTTTGAGGACTATTTGCTGCTATCAAATCGCCCCTACCAAGAAATGCACTCTGTCTGGGGAGCAGCACGTCAGGCGGTTTAAATAAATTACTGCAACAACAAAGGGCTGGAGCTCAGGTCCCAAAGAGTGTTAATTATCTAACGTTAGATGCAGCATCTGTTTGGCGATGCAAGAGATCCGCTGCGCTATATGCTTGAGCATGCAGCCTTTTTTATCTTTATTATGACAGGGGCATCAATTTCCAAGCCCCGGCGGTCATAAAAAAGGTCATCAGGATTGTTGTGGGTGCATAATGGCACAATAAAATGATTATACGTTTGAATTGATTTCTCTCAAGCTGATCTTGCTAGGAATTGCTTTAAAAAGTACGTCTTTGTAGGCCAATGCGGCCAACAGCGGAGCGAGAGTCCGCAGTTCCGCAGTTGCACATGGTGAGCCTCAAAACGTAGGGATCCTCACCAACTGCACCACCTCACTCCAATTGGGGTTGTGATAAAAACATGGTGGGGATAAGAAACTGTAGCATTAGAGACCTTCCACAGGTATGTCCTGAGTGCTCGGAAGGTACAATCGTTGCCTAACCTTATCGAGATTTAGAGCCTTTTGAGAGCGTATTTGCAGATTAATCAAGCCACACTGGATTGCATACGAATGTCGCTCGGCGTTGGTTTTAAAGCCCAAAACAGACATAATATACCGAGGAAAATAAACGTTAACGGCTGCAAAGGCGAAACACAAGCACATTTCTGCTACCACTAGTTGATCGACAATGAACCACTTACAGCGTTGCGGGAGTCCCATGCTGCTGCTGCTGCTGCTGCTGCAAGATCGCCCCTTATGCACGCTATAAGTTTGTTTATGAGGCTCCGTTTTAGGCTCTGTACCCTCAAAGCGCTCGAAAGTGCCGTTTACGGGTGATACGGGCCAAGAATTGGTAACTAAAGCCAACCACTCAATCTTGAAGCCACAGCTATCCTTCACAGCACTGTTCATTAGTGCTTCTCATGGAGAGTGCTTTGAGCATTTAGGTCGCAGGGCCTGGCTCTAAAAAAGATAAGTGGATCTCCGAAGATCATGATCTCAACTCTAATTAGAGACTAGCATGCAGTTCATTCGTACTTTACTCGCTTTTAATTGGCTCATTGTAGGAAATCTATAGCCCCTGTTTTGCCATATTGAGATGGCTGAGACACACTATACGAAGAGCCTGCTACATTGCGTGAACATCAATGCAAATCCATCTATACTATACAACTAATCGAAAGTGATCTTCTTGGCCTTTTTGGTCATGTCGACATCCTTGAAGAAAGCACCGTAGGCACCGTGCTCTTTCTTCTTGGTGTGGGAGCCGAACTTCAGAAGCTCATCTGGCACTGGCTGGTTAGCACCCTTCAGGACGTTGATGAGGGCACCAGAAAGGTGCTTCTCCTGCTCGGTGAACAAGGTGTGGGCAGTACCGAATTGGCCTGCTCTACCAGTACGACCGATTCTGTGAACGTAGTCCTCAACAGTCAGTGGGAACGTCAGGTTGATGACAGTCTTGACGTTTGGAATATCCAAACCTCTGGCAGCGACATCAGTGGCCAACATCAAGTGGGAGCGGCCCTTCTTGAAGCTGTCCAAAGCCTGTGTTCTCTGCTGCTGGGACAAGTCACCGTGGATGGCAGCGACGTTGTAGCCCTTACCGACAAGCATACGCTCGATACGGGTAGCTTCTTTTTTGTAAAGAGCAAAGATCAAAACCTTGTCGTCCTTCTTGGCGCCGGTCTGGTACTGCTTCAGCAGGTCCAAAAGCTTGTACTCCTTGCCTCTTGGGTCGACAACCTCGACGATCTGTGTGATTCTCTTGTTGGCCTGGAGCTCATCTCTGTCACCAATACTCACCTTGACTGGGTCGTTCATGAAGCCTTGAGCAAGCTCACGCACCTCCTTAGGCCATGTGGCAGTGAACATGAGAGTCTGTCTGTCCTTTTTGCTCGAAGATCTCATGATGTTCTTGATGTCTTCTTCGAAACCCTTCTCCAACATTCTGTCGGCCTCGTCCAAAACCAAGTAAGAAACCTTAGACAAGTCAACGGAACCTTCATTCATTAAGTCAATAAGACGGCCAGGTGTGGCAATCACAACATTGGCTCTCTTCAAGTCCTTACGCTGCTGCTCCTTTGGGACACCACCGTACAAACACACGATGTTCAAGCCCACCTTGTCAGACAAAGTCTTCAAGTTGTCGTAAATCTGGGAGGCAAGCTCTCTGGTTGGAGAAACAACAAGAACCTGAATACCAGATGTCTGCTTCTTGGTGATCAGGTTGTTGATAGCTGGGACACCGAAGGCAAAGGTCTTACCAGAACCGGTCTCAGCGACACCGATAACATCACGGGAAGAGAGGAGGAATGGCCAAGAAACAGCCTGAATTGGAGTTGGCTTTGGGAACTTGGCGATCTCAGACTGGATCTTAGAGTCGAAAGAGACATGGCTGAAGGACAGCAATGGTCTCAAGGACTTGTTTAGTGGATCCTCAACAGTAACATCGTTCTCCTTGTAGAAGGCATCGACGTCCGACTGTGGGACAGCAGAGAGCTCTGGAGACTCAGTGTAAGCACCGGTGGTAACAGGAGCTGGAGCAGCAGGAGCAGGAGCGGCAACTTCTTCTTCAGACTTCTTCTCTTTCTTCTCCTTCTTGTCCTTCTTCTCTTTCTTGTCCTTCTTTTCAGACTTATCCTTCTTTTCTTTTTTCTCCTTCTTCTGCTTCTTCAAAAGCTTCTTTTCGAGCTTCTCCTCGTCGGACTTTCTCTTCTTGTCTTTGATATCGTCACCCATTATAATAGTATGTGTATCTGTTCTTAAAACCAAACTAGATAAGATTATACGTGAAAAGTAAGAGATGTATGTAAGCTCATCTCCTACCAGAAAAAAAAACTTCGCGGGCCCGATGGGGAAAGGTTACGTACCCCTGTGTTATCCCCGGGCCACGCCCATGATGCAAGGGCGACTTTTGGCACATTTTCTTGCGTCAGTATGGTGTGAAGGCAGACTGTTCAGCTGCCAGATAACGGCTTTAAGATCGTTGAGAATGACAGAATAGCTTGCCATTGAGGGCTTGAATTTTTGTGCCGTGAAAGACGATACTACGTGAGATTTTATATTTCACATTTAACAACATATGACACATAGGAGGTTACTCCAAGTTAGAGTAAACTGCACTTTCCACATTAACCCAGGCGCCCAGCACATTTCCATCCCCAAACGGCAAGATTTGGCCCGCAACCATACCAGAAATTCCCTTTTCCTTATCGCACCAGTAGAACAAATTGCTTAATCCACACCAGAAAGCCGTATTGGCACTGCGACCAGTGGCACCTGGCTCCAAAGTCAGGAACCAAGAGAGACCCCATCCTTGTGGGGCATCACCTTGCGGATAAATTTGTGGTAGTGGGTTTGTGAGAGAAGGAATTGACGCAGGGATACCCTTTCTCCCGAAGTTTGGCTGCTCTGGAATCTGGTTCGTGAACATGGACTTCACCGTCTCTGGAGATAGTAGTTTATGTCCCGTTTTAGGACATGTACCGTCATTTAAAATAGCCGATAATATCTTAACATACTCTGATGGACGCGAGAAGATACCAGCGCCTGCTGAGTGGTAAAATGTATCATATGAGCCGAGCATAACCTTCTTCATGATGTGGTCACGAACAGTGAGGTTTCCTTCGGGATCCCTGTTGTTCATTTTCACTAATTTTGCTTTAAGCTTCTCATCTGGAGTGAATGACGAGTCCTTTATACCCAAAGGCTCGAAAATATTTTCTGTAATGTACTCACCAAGCTTCTTGCCGGTCACACGCTCCAAAGCAGTGCCAGCCCAGTCGATTCCAACACCGTACTCCCAGTCGGTGCCTGGCTCGAACAAAAGAGGATATTGCACATCACGGGCAGTGGCCAAGTCAAAGTCATCAAAGGCAAACATCTCACTCCACTTTCTGAGTGTGTCATTGAAGAATGAGTAGCCCAAACCAGATGTGTGGGAGAGAAGCATTCTCAAAGTGATTCTGTTCTTCTTTGGGCTAAGCGTGATGGTGCCGTCGTCATTCAATTTGGCAATTGGCAAGTTCTTCAGCTCAGGACACAGAGATTCCAGCTGGTCAGCATCATCCAGGCCTAAAAGTCCTTGCTCAACCAGCTGTAGCACAGCAATTGTGGCGACAATCTTCGTGCAGCTGGCAATCCAAAAGATGTTATCCTCAGTGAGCTTCTCTTCAGCGTCGGCTCCGGTATAACCCGAAGTGTATGTCAAAAGGTCATCACCTTTGTTGTTGGTGATAGAGACGAATAGCCCCGGAATGTCCTTCTTAGGGTCTTTAACAGCCTGGTCGATGATCTGCTTGATGGACTCAATACCTTTGGGAGTGATTTTTGACATATTTGATGGTTGTACTTCTTCCGTAGACAAGAGTGTGTGGGCTCGGAGTGGGATAACGGCTGAGTATTTATACGCAAAGGAGCAGGTTTAGAGTCCGAAATAGTTGGAGTACCCTTGGTGTCAGCACTAAATCACTCAGCCCATAGCTGGAAAGAGGAGGCGGCCTAATTCAACTGACAACTCTTTACCCCCGCACTTTTCTCTTGCTTGGCTGCTTAATCTACGGTGAGGTGAACTGGATTGAGTGGGTAAAAAGTAGTAAAACTTGGGAATTTAAAGCTATCAATTTCTGCACAAACAGATAGAGTCAGAGAACAGGTATCGAGAGGCGTTATTCAGATTACTGGTATGAAACTTTTCAAATTTGCCATTACCCAGATCAACCTCTCCGGGCCTTAACCGGATTGTCTCCTGCATCGATCACCGCATTTTCGGAGGCTCTATTAACCATAGTTTTGCTCAAAAACAGGCCGACTAAGCTAAAGGAATGGACAGTAACATTTCTGTTCTATTGTTTAGGCCCTAAAGATCTTCAAAACTCGCCTATCAGACAAAACATTAGAAGTTGTTCACCTAAATCCGCTTCAAGTCGCCCACCAAGCTGTAGAACGGAACTCTACACACGGCTCCACAGCCTCACGCCGATTAGCCCTTCTACACACAACTAATGCAACTAATTATAGTTGTGGGCTGTTTACGCTGCTTTATACCACTCTATTCCGCCCAAAAGTACCTCAAAAATGCAGCTGTACGACCATCTTACACTGGGACCCACATCGTACACCAAGTCCGGGGTAGACAATACACTCGTTTGAGGGGACGCACGGAGTTAAGATTACCCCTAAAACCAACCCGACCTCATCGAACCAGCGAGTCTAAGCACCTCCACCACACTAAAAAGCCTCCAGATTCCACACACCACGCGAGCCAAGACATCCCGTAGCTCCCGTAGCTAAAAAAGTACTAGAGTCTGGACCCTCTGTGGGGCCCAGAAAGCCGGACCCGCAGTCGTGGGCCTACCTATTTCTGGGGAATTGGAAGAAATTCAAATCGCGTGTCCTCCAATCGGCAGCCTAACAAACCGCTATATAAGGCTGTATTCCGCCTTTTCTCTTCATCAACGAGAAAATCACGGCGGCAAACCCCTTAAATCGCCTGAATTATCCACAGAGTCGCCATGCCCGTTTACACAGTGTCACACGTACGTATACTTGCCCGCCAGCTTTAGCCGCCCGTTGGCTGTTTGCATAGCACGACCTTTGCTAACAAGATAATAGGTGCAGAACATCAGGATCTGTGTGATCATGGTGGGTCTTCCAGCTCGTGGAAAGTCCTTCATCTCACAGAAAATCGTGCGGTACTTGTCCTGGCTGTCAATTAAGGCCAAATCTTTCAATGTCGGAAGCTACCGCCGTCGTACTGAGGAACATCCTTCTGCTGACTTCTTCGATGTCCACAACAGCGATGGCTTGAAGAAGCGTGAGGAGGCAGCTGGTGCAGCTGTCCAGGACATGATGGAGTGGTTCTCACAGGAAGACGGTGTTGTCGCCATTCTAGATGCCACCAATTCGACCCAGGAGAGGAGAGACTGGCTCCTGAAGTTATGTCGTGAGAACTCCATTGAGCCGATGTTCTTGGAAAGTTGGTGTAACGACGATAAAATCATCATGAAGAATATTTTGGATGTGAAAACCACATCACCAGATTACCAGGGATTGGACCCAGAGTCTTCTGTTAAGGACTTCATGAAAAGAATCGAGAAATATCAGGAGGTCTATGAGCCGCTTACGCTCGAGAAGAACGGCGATCTCACATTTGTCAAGCTCGTGAACGTCTCCGAACAAGTCATTATCAACCGAATCGAAACATACTTGGAGTCTCGTATCGTTTACTACGTGATGAACCTTCATATCCGACCACGTTGTATATATTTATCACGTCACGGTGAGAGTGCCTATAACCTCGAAGGTAAGATCGGTGGTGATGCTGATCTCAGCGAGCGTGGATTTAAATATGCACAGAAATTGCCTCAATTGGTGAGAGAGGCGGTGGGAGACGAAGATGTTCCATTGACTGTATGGACCTCAACATTGAAGAGAACTCAACAAACAGCACAATACTTACCATACCACAAATTGCAGTGGAAAGCTCTTGATGAATTAGATGCTGGTGCGTGCGATGGCCTCACCTACGAGGAGATTGAGAAGCAATTCCCACAAGATTTCAAGGAACGTGACGAAAACAAATACGAGTATCGTTACCGGGGAGGTGAATCCTACCGTGATGTTGTCATTCGTTTGGAACCGATTATCATGGAGTTAGAAAGACAAGAAAACATCTTAATTATCACGCATCAGGCTGTGCTTAGATGCATCTACGCTTACTTCATGAACGTCCCACAAGAAGAGTCACCATGGATGTCCATCCCGCTGCACACGTTAATCAAGCTAGAGCCAAGGGCTTACAGCACATTGGTTCAGAGAATTAAAGCTGATATTCCTGCTGTGAGCACCTACAAAGAGAAGGGTACCTCCCAGCTTGGTGAAAGCTTGGATGCCAGTAACAAGTCCAAGAACATCATTACTGGTGCTCCATTGAGCTCCAAGAAGTAGCCTTCTGGTATTGCTTAATGCTTTCTATTGTTGGGTTTAGGGTATTGCTAATTCATATTCATTTCATTGCGTAAAGCAGCGTAGACTATGCCGCACTGGGTTACCCTACTTTCGCGATCACGATATTTTCAGCATTGGTACGAAGCGTGGTATGCTCAATTGTGGGTGACATTGCACTTATTCGGTGATATAATAAGGAGATTAAGCAGTCTTCGTTCTATATCACTTCATATTTCAACATGCTTAGACTCACAGTTCAAAGCTCTCTGCAAAGACAGCTTCAGCTGCGCGCATTCTCCACCTCTACTAGAGTGCTGAACGCCGCTGCTTCTTCTACAACAACTACACCAAAGGACGAGCTTAGCTGGACTGATTTCTTCAAATTGCGTCGTCAACAGCGTCAAATCAACCTCGGATCTTCTGTTGTTACTGCCTTGATTGGTTCCACTGCCTCCTGGTCGTACTTGGCCAATGTTGAGATCGACCCTACACAATTGATCTTCGGATTCGACCCATTCATGATCTTCTTCGCTGGATTTGTGGCCACCACCGGTGTCGGTTACATGTTCGGCCCATTGCTGGGAAGTGCAGTTTTCCGTTTGACCAAGGGCAAGCAGCTCGACAGCTTCAAGGTCAAGAACAAAGAGTTCCTCGAGAGAGTCTTCAGAAACAGAGTCGACCCAAGCTCACAGAGTTTCAGCAACCCTGTTCCAGACTACTACGGCGAGAAGATTGACAGCCTGAAGACTTATCAACAGTGGTTGAGAGACTGCCATGCTTATAGAAGAAAGGCCAAGGAGTTCTTGTGATGCGTACGAGGATCCAGGAGATTCGGTTGGGTGAGCTGTATATAGTATTGATATTCCAATGGAATTGTATTTCATGATTGGATGTAGTTTTGGTATTCGGAGGGTCACGTAGTGACGGTAGATAAGAATGCCTTTGAGTAATATGGCTGGTTGGCTTAGTTAGTTCCATCATCAGCTTCGTGATCACAGCTGGTGATGAGTTCGAGGTCACGTGATGTCATTCCGCTACTAAAGCGGTACCGGCCAATTATCAAATGGATTACCATTCTTTCGATCCTCGATGCCCTAAAGTATCCTCGTTTGATGAATAATCTAATGTATGGTTAGTAACGCGTTTGGGCCCAGCTCCCGCCTCGGCCAGACACCGGACATATCGCTTGAGGGCCAATGGTGTCAAAATTGACACAATTACTGGGCTTCAAGTATTATTTCGAGCAGTCTGGGGTACCAAAATACGTCTCCTAGTAAAACCATCCATAAATGTTACAAAACCTCAACTCAATTGATCAAAATTTCACCTAAATTACCTCCATTTCCACCACCAGAGACCTCAAATGTGTCAATCTCCTCACCGCCCAGGGGCCCCCGCCCGGGCCAATCATAGCGTGCGGAGTCGCGCTTTGTCAGCCCAGGGCCTGGAACCACTATCTACCTCCTCATTATAGGGCGGAGTATATAAACCCCTGGATCCCCACTTGTGGTTTTAGGTCTTACCACTATCAATTGACTCTATAGAGCGTATTTCATTCATTAATTGAGCTAAAATGTCTGCTATCAGACTGCCCCACGTCTCAAGACGCGCACTGTTCGCCCTGACAGGTGCTACTGCTGCTATCTCTGGTACTTATCTCTACAACCAGTCCAAGAAGAACCAAAAGCACCAACCAACACCCCCAGGAAAGCCATTGAAAGGCGGCTGGTTTGGTGGTGCCGCTGCTGCCGTTGGCGCTTTGAACCAGGCCGGAACTCCTTCGCACTCAAAGGACGAGTACCAGAAGGTCTACAACGCCATCGCCAAGCGTATCCGTGAAGAGGACGAGTACGATGACTACATTGGCTTTGGCCCAGTGCTTGTGCGCTACGCATGGCACTCCTCTGGTACTTATAGTGCCCCAACCCCAGGCTGCCCATTCTCCGGAGGCTCCTACGGTGGTACCATCAGACATCCTAAGGAGCTCGCTGACGGTGCGAACGCCGGTCTCCAGAACGCTGAGTGGTTCTTGAAGCCAATCTACAAGGAGTTCTCGTGGTTGAGTTGGGGTGACCTGGCCACTTTGGGTGGTGTTGTTGCTATTCAGGAAATGGGAGGCCCAAAGGTGGGTTGGAGACCTGGCAGATTGGACCAGGACACCGCTTACGTTTCTAACGATAAGCTTCCAGACGCTTCTAAGAACGCCGACTATGTGAGAGAGCTTTTCGGTAGAATGGGATTCAACGACCGTGAGGTTGTCTCTTTGATTGGTGCCCATGCCCTCGGATCTTGCCACGTTGAGGTTCCAAGATACCCTGGCCAGAAGGGCCCTACTGCATCCGGCTCCGGTTACATTGGAAGATGGACTGCTTCTCCTAACTTCTTCACCAACGAGTTCTTCAAGCTGCTTCTCGAGGACGGTAAGTGGAAGTGGAAGAAGTGGGATGGCCCAAAACAGTACTGGAGTGATGACGGATTGATGATGTTGCCAGCTGATATGGCTCTTGTTGAGGATCCAAAGTACAAGAAGATCGTCCAGATGTACGCCAAGGACCAGGACTTGTACTTCAAGGACTTCGCCAAGGACTTCCAGAAGCTTCTCGAGCTTGGTATCGACTATCCAAAGGGAACCGAGAGCTGGTTCTTTAAGACTTTGGACGACCAGAACTTGTAATATGATACACTTACGGTAGCGTGGGCCACAGTGCGCGGGTCACAATATCGGATTCTACACCAATACACTTATTTATTTGACTCATAACTTCGTAATTTCATATAAATTTTAGACAAACTTCCACTCCACACCTGTCACTTCCTTAAGTCTCTGCATTGTCATATCCATTGGCGTAAACAGGCCGAACTGTTTGCCCTCTCCATCGTAACTGTGGAGAATACCAACACAACCGAGGCCTCTCTCCTTCTCCAAATGTGTTAAGATGAGCGAGCCAGAGTCACCACCAGAACAGAACATTGGCTCGCCAGAACCAACAACGAACTCGGATGTCTGCAGAGAGCCTCGCAGCCAGTACACCATCTTCATGCCGTTGAGCATTCCTGAAGTGTACTTCGTAGAAGCACCCACTTTGAACACTTTAGTGTAGCTCTTGAACTCGGATCTCGACACCACCCTCTTAATGGAGTTTTCAAACTTCAAACTAGGCGAGAACTGATCAGCATCGTCTCCAAGAGAGTTTTTTGGCGTGACGTCCTCTCTAACCTTGACTATAGCAACGTCTGACAGAGTGTGGTCGACGACCACACGTTCACCCCAAATAACAGACCCCAGCTTCATACCGTACTCCTGATCACACTTGATGAGCTCCGAAGAGTAAGCGTCGTGCTCTGGGCTATCATCTGGGTATTTGTCCATCTCATCAGACAGAACCGACTTGTACGCGTTCATCAGAACAGAAGAAGGGACCTGGACTTCTGGGTAGTCCTGGTCCTCACTCAACAGGACGTGTGCACATGTCACTGCAAACTTGGAACCTTTATACTCCAAAAGCGACTTGTTCGCAGTGTTTCCAATAATTGGGGTGATGTATCCACCGAGGGTACCACTTGTCTTCACGGCGTCGCTCGAGGAGACAGAAATAGAGATCTCAGGCGACTCCTTTGTTGGCACTCTGAATGGAGGTGTAAATTTCGTAGCTGCTGGCGTCACAAAGTTCTTCTGGACAAAGAAGTGTACATCTGTGAACGTCTGGAACAAAGCGTTGATAATATCGTAGTGCTCCTGCTGTGGCTCTGGGAAGCCAAACATAATAGACAGCACAGCTGTCTGTTTGGACAGTCCTCTCAAAATAGGAGCAATGAAAGACCCATCCTGGTCAGAAAGAGAGCTCTCCTGTGCAGACTGGACGATTCTGTCCATAATCGTGGAGAGCTTCGACTGTGTTGGGTACGGTTCGCCCTCAATTGCAAAGTTCCTGAAATAAGGGACGGTATCGAAGCCCTCACACACCGGTGGGAAGTTCAGCTTTTGAAGCAGCTCAGCAAGTGATCTCTTGACCAGAGAACGGGATTCTGTGTAAGCATCACCACGCAAATAGGTATCGTGGAACTGCAAGCACACCTTCACCACATTCCGTACCACTGCAGACTCCTGGATCTTAAACCCGAGACCAGCTGCGAGTTTAAAAGGGATAGCACCATCAACCAGCTCCACCAGTCTTATGGAGGCCTTCGAAACGTTGGTAACGCTCTGCTGAACGTGATCAACGAGCTCCAGCAGACTCTCTGTCAGCATCTCCAGCGCTATCGACACCTCTTCTTCATTGCCAACTTCGGCCTGTTCGTACACCGTTGGCGGTACGCTGCCGCCGAAGTTCAACATCGACTGCGAGTGCATCGTGCTCTGGTTTCCTGAGCCGGTAGACGGCGTTCTAGTGAGCGATAGCTCTGTGTACTTCTCTGCTGGCATCACTCTCAGCGGCTTGCCGATGTTGTCGAGCGAGGCAAAGCGGCCCTTGCTCTTTCTGGACGACGACGAGCCCACCGTAGAAGGGTGGGATGTAGGCGTCGTACTGAAGGTATCGAGCGTTCTGCGAGTGGAGAATAGAGAGGATCTGTTCATGCTGTGGACCTCGTCTTGTTCTTCTTCTTCGCTGGAGTAGCTGCCGCGACGCTCCTCTGGCGCTTTAGCTTGTTCTCTTTCGGTGCTCATTTCTTGTTGTGGCTCCTCAGAGTCTCGTCTTCTGAAGATCCTCTTCATCTTGAGCTGTGGAAAGGGTCTATTTATTTATATTTAATAGTGAAGATCCCTCTGTGCCGTGGCTGTAATCAATAGCGCCGTTTGAATTTAGCATGGTAGCGGCTCGCGAATCTTCCCGAATGTGGCTTTATCTAATCTACCTCTACTGAATAATTAAACGAAAATTAGATTATGAACGCTTGATCCAGTCAATAGATCTCTAGAATATATATATATGAATGACAATAAAATGAAAGTGCTTAGTCAGACTCCTCGATAAGCTCAGGCAGTCTCTCCATGCTCTCAGTACCGTAGACGATCTGGTAGATGGCCTCGAACAATGGGAACTCCTTGGTCAAGCCCTTGACCTCGAGAAGCTCATGCACCTCCTTAGAGGTAATAACACCCTGGGCACTCTGACCGTTGAGGAGCTCCTTCTCGACCTCCTGGGCAGACTTACCAGTGATGGCCATGTGCTTAGCGACTCTGACGTTTCTACCACCGGAACAGGTGGTGATCAAGTCAGCAACACCAGCAGACTCCTTGGTGAAGGTGTCCTGGTTGGTCTCACCTGGGAAGAAGACCTCGGCGAACTTGATGGTCTCGTTCAAACCGAATCTCTGGATAGCAGAGGCAGCGTTGTCACCCCAGTTCAAACCGTGGACGAAACCAACACCCAAGGCGACAATATTCTTCAAGGCACCGGCAAGAGAAACACCAGCGACATCCTCAATAACACGGACGTGGAAGTATGGTCTGTGGAAAGCGGCCTTAAGCACAATTCTGTCAATATCGTTACCAGCACCCTGGAAGTCAGATGGGGTTCTGTAGGCAACAGTGGTCTCAGACCACTTCTCCTTGGCAACCTCAGGAGCCAAGTTGGCACCAGAGAGAGCACCACAGTGGACACCCAAGTTCTCGGTGATGTAGGTGGAGAGCAACTTACAGCCCTGTGGAGTGACCTCCAAACCCTTCAAACAGGAGATAGCTCTGACGTATGGCTTCAAGTTAGCCTTCTTCAACTGCTTACAGATGTTTGGAAGGAACTGGTGAGGAATGTTGAAGACCAACAAGTCGGCGCCCTCGGCAGCCTTGACGATGGATGGCTCAGCGTGCAAGTTGGCTGGGAGCTTGATTCCTGGCAAGTACTTAACGTTCTCGTGCTCCTCGTTGATGATCTCGGTCAAGTTCTTACCGTTGATCTTCTCCTCGAAGACCCACATGTCGACCTGGTGCTGGAACAAGTGTGGTCTCAAGGCGGCGTTCTCAGCGACAACCTTAGCGATGGTGGTACCCCAGTTACCAGAGCCGATAACGGTGATCTTGAATGGGTTCTTTGGAGCAAGGGAGGCGCTAGAGCGCTGGCCAGTCAAGTGGGTGCCAATCTGGGAAAGTCTTTGCTGGGCGGACATTGTGGATAGTCTTTTGTTTACAATTGAAAGCATGTACGTTAAAGGGGCGGAAAGCAAATCTGGGGTGAAGGAGGCCTTATATATAATTGGTGTAATTTTCAGAAAAAAAGCTCCGGTCGCAAGACGATGAGCCCGGGGAATCGGGAGTCATCCGGTAGGGGCAGTTTTAGCGTTTCAATGTGGTGGTATAGTTTTGGCGCTGGCACGTGAATTTGGCTTAAATTTAGCCTATATATCAACCCAGCTGGAAGCATCGAACCAAAGAAGTTTCAGCCAAATTTGTTGACTCCAGCGACGTATATCAGGTTCTGAAGCCAATTCCCCGGGAATGTTACCCTTTCTTGATGTCACCCGCGCACCCAACAGCACCCTCAATATGAGCGCCAGCCGAGGTTCGGCTTTCGGCTTTGCTGGTGTTAAGTATGGGAGCTTTGTACCCGGAAGTCTCCGGGGCCCTTGAAATAGAGATGATTTCGGGACTATGGAAGTGCTAAGCGATAAGCGTGTGGCCTTGATCTAAAAGCTTCATATAGATTACAGGGTATTTCCAGTTGGAGCATAGGCTATGGATATATCTGTAGTCTATTCTGGAAGTTGCAGAAATATCCCAATATAAGAGCTCTTGGTGTTAGGAGCCCGGGCCCCCTACAGCGCGAAACAAAGCGTGTTGCCCACCGTGTTGGACGAACAGTTTTGACACATTCAAAGGGATTAAAAGCGTGTAAAGTGCCTGGCGAGTGGTAGGACATATTGGAGGTCCAATGCCAGAGATTCTTCAAATAAGGGACATAGAGTGCCCGATTTTTGATACCTCGAAAACAACGCACCGGTATCATGATATACGGCGTATCATCAAGAGAAGAAGGGAGGAGGGGCTCATGAAACAAACACTCAATCAGAACAACGGAATGAGAGAGAAAATCAGCACTCAGGGAGTAAGGAAGGGCCTAGATGCATTTGTGGGTACCAAGACAGTGGATGTGGAAAGCAGGACAGAGAAACAAGCGGAGGGCAAGCCGCTGGATATGATCGAGATCAAAGGCATCACGGTCATTGATCTAGACCAAGAGCCGAGTCTGGCGGATCTTCTAAGGACGCTAAAGAGCATAACACTCACGATGAGAACGAGGCAGGAATTACAAGCACTTCTAATGGAGTGGATACGAGATATTTACGATGCATTCTTTGCAGTGATGTCCACATCGGCTTCAGACGAAAACTTCACGCAAAGTTTCATGTTGATGAAGAAGCAGCACACAGCGAGAATCTCTCGCATCAAAATGCAGCCAGCACCTCTGAGGCAGCTCAAGAAATCAATCAATCCGAAGTTCCTTCAATTCAAAATATCTCTACAAAATTATGTTCATGAATGCGAGGGAAGGCAGTTACCACAGCTATACATTTGGTTGGTCCAGAGCCTGGATATGGTGTCCGTGAAATCGGTGAGATCTAGGGGTAAGCGGAGTAGGAAACAAACTTGATGAACATGTCTATGACCTTATGATTGTCTGGGTGAATTATCACTTTATTTTCTGTAGCCTTGGAGTGTAGCAGCTGCTGTAAGCCTGTGAACAGTGGATGATCAATGTGCGGCAATGTTATGAGTGTTATTGAGTCTTTGACTGTATGCTGTGTGGTGCCGCCACTTAAGGATATTATGAGCGCATTCTTGACCTCTTCCTTGAGACTTTTGACCTCTTTGACGTGCTCTGTCAGCCAGCTCAAGTACAGCGTCTGGACTACCTTGTAGTTTTCGTCATTCCACGCCACGTCTTGAAGTCCTGTCACGTTGTAGGTGTTATTCAGCAGCTCTAAGCTCGCAACCTTAGCAAACTTCTTCTTCGTCAGTCCTTTCAGAGATCGCAGTGTATTAGGTCCGTAACCTGACGCTGAGCCAGTGTATCCAATGTCGTCCAACGCGTTGGGCACTAGCCATAGCTTGCCGTCTGTGTCCCTCACTGTAGAGTACTTGATAAGCAGCTCTCTGGGCACACAAATGGACCTTGTCGCTCTATCAACTCTCGATGGCGAGCTAAGGATTCTAGCGTACGCGTTTTTTCGTAGTTTCTCCTCGAGCTCGGTGTCCCTACTACCATCGAGACTTAGCTCTAGACCGTCCCACCTCCTCGAGCTCACTACCGGCGACTCGTGCTTCGGCACAAAGCTCCTAGGCGTATACTTCCACAGTGTCACACTCTTCCTCATCTGTGGCTTGCCCCTGAATCACCCAATCAGTGACACAGCATCACCATCGCCTCCACACTTTGCACTCATCACCATACACCGCAGTGCCCCTACCGCTTCGCGCTTACCATTTCCCACCGGATTATCTCGGCAGCTTCCCCCGTGACTCACTTACCCGGTCCGGAGCTTTGACACAGCTCACACCACGGGGGCGCATATGTCATAGTCATCCCTACATGTATGACTGATTTGTGGTGAGATTTGGGAGTATATAAGCTGAAAGGGTGGCTCTTGAAATTCTGCACCTAATTAAGGGTTTGGAGAAGGGTACTACACAGGCTAAGGAAGATTGCTCTTCTTAGTTTATTTGTTTAGCTCTCCATTACTGTTTCTGCACTACTACTGATTATACCCCTTGTTACGACCCCTTACGACCCTTTACTTCTACGCTTTGTCTTTATCGCTTGTCCTATAATGTCTTCTTTCTAAGCAAATCACTCGTCCTGTGATTTCTTGTTGTTGTTTACTCTTATACGCTATAGACATACACCGTCAGCTTGCTCTGCCTGCTGACTACTCCACTTACGCCCTAACGAACTCATGTCCACCATCACACCTGAGATGCTGCCAGCTACAACACACCAGTCTTCTAAGAAGACAGAGTCTTCCCATCTGATCACTCCACCACGCTCCACCCAAATCACCCAGCTTCCACTCGAGGAGAAGAGCTCTCTCGTGAACAAGCACCTCTTCAACGCCGCTGTCTTCATCAACTCCACATGGTCCCATCCAGTGAAGTCGCTTTTCGGTGAAAACGGCCAAAACGTCGTCTCTGTCATGAAGTTCCTCACTGAGATCATCAAGAGATCCCGCTGCTCGAAGAGTGCACTCCACGGTGCTCTGTTTTACATCCACAAGCTCTCTCCTTTGATCCAGGCGAACACATCTAAGTCGCTCCAGTGCCCAAAGAAAGTGCTCCTTGTTTGCCTCATTCTCTCCTTCAAGTTCCAGTATGACTCCACCTACAACCTCAAGGCATGGTCCAAGATCTCTGGCTTGTCCACCAAGGAGCTGAAGCAGCTCGAAATGGCTGTTCTTGGTGCTCTTAATTACGAGATCGCCCTGAACAACAAGGAGTATGATCAGTGGCTTGAGACAGTCGAAATTGTCTCCACCAGCACCGCTACTGAGACCCTCAAGAGACAGAGAGAAGAGGATGTCAGAGAGGTGAAGAAGATGAAAGTCTCGTGTGCTTAGGCAGGTAGTGATCAATCCTATTCACTTCATCTAATCACATTGATTGTAGAATACGCAAAAGATAGCTCCTTATACAGCCAGCAACGAAGTATTTTTCGCTCCAAAAATTTTCTCTTGGCTTCAGCTGAGAGGCTGTAGCTCTTCAGTCGATTGATTCAGTTAAGCGGAGTTCAGCTTATCTAGAAGTTATTATCATGAAGTCCATACACCCCAGATCGCGGCGCGCTCAGACTAACTAGAAAATTGACCACAGTCCAGATTATCATGACTTAATTAGCAACAAAAAGGCCACACCAGCGCAGTTAGAAACCGAGAAATGGAGCAGCCAGTCAATTACGGACTCAGTATCGAGTCAAATAAGAAGGTAAGTCAATTGAAGCGAGATTTCATGGCCAGATACTAATCAACTCAGACACTACAATACATCACAGATTTAACATCGCTTGTGCTTGGCATCAGCGCTGGCTCATTACAGCTGGAGTCGACACATGGGTTTGCGTTCTTTCTTGCAACCAACCTGGTAATCAATGTGCTGTTCATCTCAACTTATTGTGGGCTCAAGCCTTCCAAGTACTTCATCTCGCCCGTGAAGAACATCTTTTTCGATAACTTCATAAGAGCACTCACTGCTTTCCTCACAGCATGGACATTGGCTTATGCTTTAGTACAATGATTATACAGAGTGAATGGATATGAGCACAGGAGGCGCCAATTGCGCAAGATAATGAAAGAATAGGCTAAACAACAGTCAGAATTTGTAGCGCACCTCGGGAGCCCACAGTGGCTTAATGTGAATCAAGCAAGCACCGCTATCGCTTAATAGAGCAATAATATGGCATCTACAGCTCAATTGATTGATATAGTACCCACGAGACGTTGAATAATGCCAAAAAAGGAGTCACAGAGGCAAAAAAAAATTAATGGAAGAGACGAGGTTCGAACTCGCGCATCTTAATAGATACCAGCACCTGAAGCGGGCGCCTTAACCACTCGGCCACTCTCCCAGTGTTAACGAGGAATTGGGTTCGCGTTTCGGCCTAGTCGCAACATTTGGGAACCCAATTCGGAAAGAAGCGCGGAGAACGCACCTTTCTCATTGGCTAAAGAAACAACAGGCTCTCAGATCAACAAAGTCACACTAATAGCCCACCAGCTCAACAGGAGCCCACGAGCACAGCCCGCTGATCTACCCTGCCAAGCTCGTACCAGCAGAGCGGGCATCATGCCCGCATCGATTGGGTCCTAAAAGGGCAGCTGCCCACAAATTTGGTAATATCTCGGCAGGGGCACTGCGGAGCGTGCGTTTTGCTTGATAATTACGCTAGGGGCTGGGCTCGGTACCTGATCTTGACAGCTCAATCGTGGGGCCTCTTTGGCACTACAAAATAGCACCGATATCACGCCCGATCTGGTAGAATGCCAAAAATGGAATTCTACGAAAACAATAACAAACATCCAAACCCAAAAGCCTAAATCTATGTACTTTAACCAAATTTTTAAGTAAACAAGCGAGCATCTTCCCCGGGCCACGCCGGCGCCCCGTGCGTCGAGGCTCCGCCGGAAAGCGTGCACGTAACGCAATATGATGTGGTTTTAGCCCATGAGGTTCTAAAATTGGCGAGTAAATTCTCCGACCCGACGATTGATATAAGTCGGTGTGGATATCCTCTTTTCTTCTTCCTATCGCTCGCTTTGCTAAATAACCACTTCCTAAGCCACAATGTCCTCTGCCTCTGCTGTTGCCGTCCCAGTCTCCTCTGTTGCCACCTTCGACTTGGTCCCAAACAACGCTGTTGTTTACGCTGCCAGCGCTGCTGACAACACCTCCTCCAACACCTCCACCTCCACCTCTGCTGGTGCCGGTGCTACCTTGGACCTCAGCTGGAAGACTGGCTCTTTGTTCACTGCCTTGGTCCTCTCTCCAATTGTTCTCGGCTTGGGCTTGTAAGCTACGCTAAACCATATCCATTATTTGTTTACATACCGTAGACTAAACAACACACCCTAAAGGCGACTTCATTCTGAAGTGGTACTCGCACTTCTCCGGCTCAGAGACTCCAAGAACCTCGTGATTGGCTCCACACTCAAGCTTTACAACAGCTCTTCTCTTGGGGCCGTTCCAGCACTTGGCTCCGTTCTCGTAGTAAGCCACGAGCCCCTCAGAGCCCTCCAGAGCCTCAACTTTGTCGTATGAGCCAATCAACACGTTGTGTCCATTTCCGCCCTTCTGGCGAACCTCTCCGATGAACTCAAGCTCGTAGTCATACTCACCAATGTGCTCTTTCACCTTAATCGAGTCCATCGCACGGAAAATGTCCTCTGGGCCGTACTGTTTCTCGAGATTGTTCTTGATGGAGGAAATCTTGGCCTCTTCCTCCGCCTTGTTCTTCTCAAATTCAGCTACAACCTCAGCATGGTCCTCTTCGGTCTCAGGAACTGGCATGAAGCTCGTCTTTTTCGGCTGATTAACTCCTAGGAAGTCCTGCCACAGGAAGTAGGCACGTGATTTCAGGGAATCGATGATGGACTTACCCTTGGCAGCCTTAATTGGTGCTTTAATCTGGTCTTCCTCTTTGCTTTGTGAAAGAATGTCGAACTCACTCTTGATAGCATCCAGTTTTCCTTTGATTTGCTCCTCAACACCTTCTTCTGACAGGAGTTCTTCCTTGTTGGAAGCGTAATCTTGGTAAGCTTTCACAGCTTCCTTGACATTAGGATCGTTGAAGTTAGGATTGTAATGCTCGCTCAGATAAGCCAAATATCTCTCTAATTCTCCAAGTCTGATATTGAGCTTCGCGTGTTTAGCCAATGAGGATGAAATTTGCTCCTTCACCCATTCGTAGCCTTCGGAAGACTCTTTCAAGTCTCCCTCGAGCTTCGAGAAGACCTTCTCTTGCAGCTCTGCAAAGTTCGGCCACTCAGAGTACGCCTTGGTGTTGAAATGTACGTGATTCTTATAGTCTTCAACAACCTTCTTCACAGCACCATCATTGAGGTTCTCGTTGAAGGTATCCTGAAGCTTCTCAAGCACACTCTTCAAACTCTGAGTGTTCTGCTCGGTAAGCTTAAAGCCAGTGAACAGTTCGTTTACCTGGGCTCTAACCTCGTCATTTTTTGTCTTAAGAGCCTTCAAAGCTGGCCCATTGGTCTTCTGTTCCTTATCCTTTGCAATTTTAGCAAATCTTTCAAGTTCACGGTTGTGGAATCCAAGCAACGCCTCGGAAACCTTGAGCTCCTCCTCCAGCTTACTTCTCAGCCTTTTAGCAGCACGCTGGATCTTTTGAGTCTTATCGACTGCAATTTTGCGCTCCTTTTCTCTGGCAATCCGCTGCTTCTCCTGCTCCTCGTGAATCTCAATACACTTGTCCTCGCATCCAGCATCATCAGAGCCATCGCAGCAAACATCGTGGTCGCAAACACCATCACCAACGAGGTATGAAGGAATGAACTGGCCAACGTGACCCTCGTTCGCACACCAGAATCTGCCATTGGCGCAGGCAGCAGTTCCAGGCTCATCAGATCCATCAGGACAGTCACAGTAGTCGTCGTTGACCTGGCTCCAGTCCAAAACTATCTCGGGATTGCCAACGCAGTGCCATTTCATGTCCTCAGTAGGGGTGTACTTTTCAGCATCTGCTGGGTTGACACCTTTCGGTAGGGTGGCCTCATTGGCTCTCGAAAGAGCTGCCAGGATACACAATGCTCCGTATTGAGTGAGTTTCATGGCTTTCGCTGGGTCAACTCTTTAGGAGTGATAGATTTGTGTTAAAATTGATAGCAGGTGAAATGTTACTCGCTACGTTTTGGGCGTACACCGCGGCGCGGGTTCTCCACCTTTTGGCTGGTGATCCAGGAGATTAGAGAGAATTAAGGGTAAAACACTATGATCTTCAAATGATGAGAATATTGTGACATTCATATGCCAACTTTGTGTTGATTTGTGTGAAAGATCAGGCTGTTTAAAGGACTCTGTAGAATTAAATTAAGACTATTAGGCGTAAAATAAATTCCGAGGGTGAAAAGTTCCCCTTTGGAAAAGACACATAGCAAAAGATTAAGCACGGCCGGCCCTCGGAATTCATCTCCTAGGCCAAAAATTTTTCTGGGCCCTAGAAAACCAAAACATTAGAACTAAGCTTAAGGCCTTGTAAGGAGGCCTATTAATTGATCTACAAGCATAAAAACTGTGGCGTTTTGCTGAATATAAACTGAACACAGTGAAATAATAAAGCTACAGGTTTCTGGATATCTGAGTTGTGAGCACATTGTACAACAAATTCCGCTCAGAATCACACACGCACTCTCTATCAGCTGGGGGCTCTTACCACGTTGCTTGCACATCAAACGAGGGAGCTCATCGCCTGAATTTAAGCACTTAAAGTGGGCCTGATAAAAGAATTTACCATTCCAGGTGAATTACTAGGTTTCAAATAGCACACCTCAGAGCTATTTTTTGGTCCTTTACTACACTTTTCAGCTAATTAGCTTGTATTAGTTTAGTACAGTTTCAGAAGGAGTCTACTACCAGGTTATGACAAGTTCAGTTCAACACTAAATTAATTCGCTCAAGACACACACACAAATCACACACAGTGTACTTCAAAACACAGAGATATCATTTATCACACAATAAGGTGAGTTTGCTGATGGCGGCCCTAGCCGCCCGTCCCTCCATCTAACTCTTACTAACTCAGATAAGACATGGCACACAAGAGTCCTAGGAAGCAAGTGGTGCCGAAAAAGGCC
Source organism: Petasospora stauntonica (assembly GCA_030558335.1). Taxonomy (NCBI): domain Eukaryota; kingdom Fungi; phylum Ascomycota; class Saccharomycetes; order Phaffomycetales; family Wickerhamomycetaceae; genus Petasospora; species Petasospora stauntonica. The sequence continues at coordinate 438,592 of JAJMSG010000003.1, forward strand.
GTCAAGGGGCCCGGAAAAACAGTCGTACTACCCAAGAAGAAGCTTGTAAAGAAACAGAAGGCTCAGAGGCAGCGACATTTCAGTCTTATAGACTCTGACTCGTCGTCGCTGTCAGAGTACGAAAGTGAATACGACGATGACAACAACTCACCGCAGCAACAGTACGGCGGCAAGTTCCAGGCTCTTCAAAGTGAAAGTGAAGACGAGGATGACGATAGTGAAAGTGATTCCTCTTCGTCGGACACAAACGAAGAGCTTTGGAAGAGTCATAGCAAGAGAGTTGTGAACACATCAAGCGAGGACGAGGACGACGATGAGGAAGATGAGCAGGAAGACGACTCTTCTTCGGATGACGAAGACGTTGACTTTGTGAAGCTCACAGCAGAGAGAAAAGCCCGTTCTATGGAGGCTTACCGCTCGCAATCACCGTTCCAAACGCCTCCACCTGTCACACAGCCCCAGAAATCTTCTAAGAAGAAGCACCAAACACAGAAACAGAGGCTACAGCATGCCCAAGCCGAGGAGGATGAGCTCAACTTCTCGTTCGACTGGAACAACAACAACGATCACCTTCTGCGAATGAATGACGAAGAGGAAGATGTCGGCGAGGAGCTCAGCGAAGTGATATCTCCTCTTAAGAGGGAGATCCCTATCACAGGTGACCCTATCGGCATCGTGGCTATTGAGGACTCGGAGTCAGACGCAGACATTGATAGAGACGAGCTTCTTCGTACTTTAGAGCAGGAGAGCGATGGTATGGATGCAGGCATTGATACTGGCGAGGATGACTTTGATTTGCTTCAAGCAGAGGCCAACAACATCGTTCAGGACTATAGCACAGGACAACTAGAGCTCAGCACCAATACCACGCCTCGTAACTCCGTTGTTGAGGATATGATAAGAAAGCACAAGGCGGAGGTAAATCCAGATGAAGAAGCTCTGCAATTTGTGTCGGAAGACGACTACGATGACGATGATGACGACGATGATGACGATGAAGATGACTACGATAATGGCGACTTCATTATCCCATTCTTCGACGACACTGCATTCAGAGAGAAGCTGCTTTACACATCCGAGGGCGCCATCAACGACCCCCAAAGCTCGAGGCGCAGAAGGGATATTGACAGCGAGGATGACTCGTATCTCTGGGACTACTTCTTCAGCGATGGAGAAGGAGACAACGACGACGACGACGAGGATTCCAGCAAAGTGATTGAGGGTAACCCAGATAACTACAGCGACGATGAGGCAACTGATGAGGACACCACCTTGCCACCACCTTCAACAAGACGCAAGGTCGGAGCCAAGGCTCAAGAGCTTCTTTCCTCTTCGTCTGTGATCGCCAGACCACCACAGCTTGGTACTTGGTCTACTGACTCCAAGCCGTTCGGCATCATTGACGGTCTTTCGACGCGTTCGTTGATGTCTACGCCTACCAAGTCGTCTGGAGCCTCCAATAACTCTGCTTCCCATTCGAAGGCGCCTTCGACGCCTGTTGGCAACTCCAATGTTGAGGAGTTCACTTTAGACGAGCTTCTCAACATGTCTGAGCTTGAGGATTCCGAGAACGAGGGCGAGAAGATGGATCACGCAGCTTGGCTCGAAGCCACTTCTTCCACCAGAAAGGTGCCACTGTCAGCGTTCAGAAACAAGGGTGTTATGTCCAACGAAGCTCTACACGTGAACGCTACTAGAAGATTCAGCTCGTCAAACCCTGGGTCCGGCTCAAAGATTAAGTCTTCTAAGAAGAAACAAGCGAGACTCATGGACGTCGGTACGCTAACACCGGTTAGAGCTATCTCCAAAACGGGCAAGAAGAGAAGAGGAAGCATGAAGAAAGCAAGAAGACAGAGCGTCGCCGAAGCTGCAGTTGAGGGACTCAGACTGACAAAGGGTGGCTTATTCTCAGAAGACACTCTTACGAACGTGGAAGAGTACCTCAGCGGCCTTGGAGGCGAAGCCGAGCTAAGCATTCTACTACAATGATAAAGACACTATATAATACAACTCATGGGATATATGTATAACACTCGTTATAAAAGGTTTAAGGGAGTCTACGCGTAGCTATACCGTCATTAGATTAAACCCTATATAATACAAAGGAACCAGCCCTAAACCGTGATGGAGCTGATGGAGATCTCGCCAAAGAGCTCATTCTGCTTGAGCTTCACCTTGTCACCAGTAGCAAGCACCAAAAGCTCAAAGAACACTCTCGTAGCCTCCGATTTTGGCTTCTGCGCCAACGGCTGCTCCTGCTGTGTGTCCTTCTGGATAACATCAGAGAATGACGTTGTTTCCTGTTCTTGCAGAAGGCTCGTGATGTGAGCTTCCACCACTGCCGTGGACTCAGAAACACCGCTCTGTGTGTTTGGGAAGTCTTGCTGCTCATCGTCAGAATCGGCACGCTCTTCGATCACGCCGAACGACTCGTCTGCTGGGTGCTGTTCATGATCCACTCTGTTCAGATCCTCACCGTAGTCCAAGTCAAAGTCCATCATATCCATTCCGGTATCCTCGAGCTCAAGGTGTTCCTCTTCTTCGCCTCTATCGGACTGAAGCTCAGGCACTGGCTCAGGCTCTGATTCCACTGGTTTGACACGCTTGTTCGGCTTGAAAGTGAAGAAACGGGACGCCAGCTTCTTGTTAACAAAAGAGTCTTGCATCACAAATTCAATGTAAGCACGCTTGTTCTCTGTTTGAAGCTCTCTGGCTTCGTCCTCCGTTGGTGGCTGTACGGTGATATCCGTGGTATCTGAAAACACGGAAACATCCAGCTCAATCTGGCGGTCCACGGTAATCTTCTTTCCGATCTGCTTGGCTCTTGGTGCTCTCTTTTTCTTCTCTTTCTGTACTGGCTCTTCGACCAGTTGGATCTGCGAGTTGTCTGCTTCTTGTAAATCATCAATTGTTTCAAGTGGTCTATCGAACTCGCCGAAATCGAGATCAATTCCCTGTGTTGAATGGTCCATTCTCTGTGAAAGATTGCCCTCGTCAACAGCACGGCCCATCTCAATGGACGAATCAGCGTGCTCGTTATCGCTGTAGTTAAGCTGCTCGTCTCCACCAGCCATGTCGATGTCAAAGTCTGGGGCCCATCCCTCGCCTTCCTCTTTATCAAGGTCGAAATTTAGCTCGATTTCAACACCGTCATCATTAGGAAGTTCGTCTAAATCATCACCAAATCTGTTACGAGGCATCTCAATCGATTCGTCAGGGTCCTGAATGTTCTGCGTGGCAAAGAAACCCGTTCTCTTCGCAGCCTGTGGCTCGTCATCAAACGTCAAAGGTTCCTGGAAAAGCAAGTCACCCTGAGTCACAGTATCCTGAAGAATGAGCTGGTTTATCGACGGAACAATTGTGGCGTTCACTGGCAGTGTGATGGCGTTGGAGCTCGACTTGAAAGCGGTCTTGATCTTAAGCAACGCGTCGGAAACATCGTCAAGCAAGTACTTCGCCTTACGCGAGTAAATCCGCACAACACCATATAAAAGCTGGCCACTGAGTCTTAGAGCAAGAGCTTCAGAGTTCTCAGACTGTGTAGTAGCACGGACGATGGCCTGCGTAGATTGCGAGATGTTAGATTGGAGGAACTGTGTTTTGGAGAGCTTACGCTCCAAGTTGGCTGCTAGCCAGACCTGAGCTAAAGGTCCTTCTCTAGTCAGCAGCGACTCCGAGTAGAACATCTTGTATAGCAAGGGTTGGTGTATTTTCTAGCAAGATTTGGTTCTCAATTGATGTCTTTGAAGTAGGAAGGTTCACTTTTTAAAGCACAAACAAATGTGTCCCTAAGCTCAAGACGCGTAGAGGTTTCGCGTTTTTTTTATTTTTTACGCGTCTCTGAGGGGCGCGCGTTTGTTTACATTTCGTGAAATGGTATGGGTTGTGTATAGTGAAGCGAGTGTAATTAATGGGAAATGTGTCTATTTACAAGCTGGGTTTATAAGTGTAATATTTAAGTTTGAATTGGCCATATGTGGAAATTTCGGGAAAATTAGCCCGATAAAAGGTCAATTCCATCCGGGTTCTCAACACCCATCTCCTTCATCTGTTCGTTGACTTGAGACTGAAGAATATCCTCAATATTCTTAGTACCGAGGACCCAAGAACACGCTTTGGAGACATAGAAAGAGATATCTGAAATGGCCATAACCATCAGGTAGATTGAGTACCTCAAAACTCTCTGGGTCTTGGCAATAGAAGTGATGCGAGCCTTATCAGGTGGGTTTAAGTAGTAGCCGTTTACAGCCTCTCTGGTGAACAGATTGATTCTGTTTACAGGAGCATGGTATCTCTGATTGAGCGTTTGAAGCATTCTCATAGTTCTTCCAAGGAAAATCATCTCTAGTGGGAACTTCTCCGTGTTTGCAAAGAAGTTCTTGAAGTTATCTCTCATGAACTGCTCTCTCTCGAACTTGGTCATCTTTGCAAGCTTCTCCTTCGACTTATGGTATGGCTTTAGCAAAGCAAATGAGCCAAACATATCGCTTTGCTTATCACCAATTCCCCAGTCCATAGCGATTCTCTTCAGAGTCACTTGGTCCAGCTCGAAAAGAGCCTTCCATAAGGTGCAATACTCGTGTCTCAGTGCCTCTGAGAAAGAGACGTAAAGACCGTGGTCCAAAAGAACCAGCTGCTGCTTACCATTGTCCATATGGCGTACTAGAAGATTACCTGGGTGTGGGTCTGAGTGAACAAAGCCCCATTGAAAGATCATCTTGGAGAAAAGGGTCAAATAGACAGTCATGATCTCCTTAGTGTTGTAGGTCTTCTTAAGCTCGTGGTATCTGAAGAGAGGCTCACCCTCACACCACTCGGCTACCAGGACTCTCTTAGAACACAGATCTTCATAGACTTTAGGAACGTGTACTCTGCTTCGCAAATAATCGTCATTCTGAATGAAATGAAGAGCTTTTTGGCCGTTCTCCAGCTCAATGTTGAAGTCCACCTCTTCTTTCAATCTCTCGCTGATGTAATCACCCATAAATCCAAATGGAATCTCAAAAGCCCACGAAAATAGGTATGTGTATGCTCTATATGTCCACAAATCAGCGTTTATCTGGTTCTTGATGTAGTAATGTTGCACTTTGACCGCAACCTTCTCTCCGCTCTTCAGTGTAGCTCTGTGGACCTGTGCTATACTGGCTGAGGCAATTGGCACCTTGTCAAAGTCAAGGAATTTGGACTCATAGTCGTCGCCCATATCTTCCTTGAGGATTCGTTCAACTTTATCCCAAGGGTCTTTACCAGCATTATCGTACAGCTTTGAGAACTTCTCTTGGAAAGACTTCGGTAGCACACTCGCCTGGTTTGCTAAGTTCTGGCCCAGTTTAATGTACAATCCCTTGTTTTCACTGAGAAGATTGAACAATCTATCAGCATTTCTCTGATGTAGCTTATCGGTGTCAGCTTTAGCGTTAAAATTGAGCTTGTAGTCCAAACCAATCAAACTAAGAACACCAATGGCCTTTGCAGTACGCTGTCCCGTTGAGTCCCAAAAGGCAGTGTCCACAGTGTAAAGAGCACCGATTGTGAGTCCACTATAAGCTCCAAATCTTAGCAATCTTGACTTTGGTTTAGCTGGACGGGTAAGAAGATTGGCCCTGGTGCTCATCCACCTGAGTCTCATGATAATCGAAGGCGTTAGGTGACAGTAATGAGATAGCAACTAAGAGCAAAGAACGGGGATCTGGAGCCACTAAATGCTGTTGTATTTTAGCACAAAAAACAGTCTATACTCTAGCACAACAAAAGACCCTTTCAACGGCCTTTAGCAAACAACGTCTAACCAACAGACGGATTAATCAAGCCCCACAGTGGCGAAACAAGATGCGGCTTATGCTATATCTGGGAGTGCCCTTAACAACCTCTTATCCTACTATTCTCGATAATTACTTCGCGCCTTCCGAATCAGGAAGTCTCGAAAAAAACCAGCACACAGTGAAAAATTCAGTACATGGCCATCGGTCTCTTATTACATTCATTGAAAGTGCTTCTATACACAAGCAATAAGATGTCCGACATCCAGATCGTGAGACCTAACGTTTTGGCCTCCATGGGTGCCTCCGTTGCCCCAGTGCGCGTCGTAATCCAGGCCCCAGCGCTCTTCCAGCTGCTGGAGTTCGCCCTCCGTTCCCAGAGCCGTGTTCTTGGTTCCCTTATTGGAACTCGTTCTGATGACGGTAGCGAATTGGAGATCAAAGAGGCCTACATCGTGCCGCACCACGAAGAAGGTGACTCCCTTGTCATCGAAGAAGGCCACAACAGAGCCCTTCTTCAGCTCCACAAGCGCTCCCACCCACGCGACACCGTGCTTGGTTGGTTCTCCACAACAGAAGAGATCGACTCCTTCACTTCCCTCGTCCACGACCTCTACTCCCACGGTCCAGACTCCTCCTTCCCACACCCAGCCCTCCATCTGACACTCAGCTCGCTCGGCGAGGAGTTCACCGCCATGCCAGAGATCAACACCTACATTGGCTCTCCTCTTGGTGTCACCGGCATCACAGCCTCCCAGCTCAAGCTCGACAAGGGCGCCTCCTACATCTTCACTCCAGTCACCAACGAGGTCCGTTTCGACACAGAGGAGAAGACTGTGCTAGAGTACGCTTCTAAGGCCACTTATGCCGAGGAGCCAGTCGCCCTTGAGACTAACGCTGTCGACCTCAACGCTACCATGAAGTCCCTCAACAAGGTCGATGCTCTCATCGACACCACCATCGCCTACGTCGAGAAGGTCGAGGCTGGTGAAATTGAAGGTGACGAGACATTGGCTAGACTCTTGCTCGCCAACTTGGAGACCAACGTGAAGAAGCTGAACCCAGAGCACATCGAGAAGGTGTTCTCAACCCACGTTCAGGACACCTTGATGGTTGAGTACCTGGCCTCCGCTGTTAAGACACAGCTCGAGCTCAGCGCTAAGCTCACAACCTCTGCCTGAATCATATGACCACTTAATGTACACTATCACTAGAGAAGTTGCGTAGAGAGCGGCCCACAGTACAATAATCTATTTGGCGTATCCCTGAAGCGGAACGCCAGTTGCTCATTTCCTTTGTTTAAGAGCTTCTTGGTAGACTTCGCAATCAATATTGAAGCGATGTCTTTCGGTGGAGCTCCCTTTTCCAAGTACAACGCCACGGCTCCGCTGATAAGCAGCGCTGACCCAGACGTTCCACTTAACACAGAGAGATGTCCACTTCGTGATAAGCACTTGAGATCAACACCGGGTGCAAACACATATGAAGCACTGGAGTCCATGGCATAATTAGAGAAACTTGCCATTGTGTCGCTCAAAGTGTCCATGGCGCCTGCTATGATCACATTAGAGCCCTTTGTCGCTGAAGGAGAGACGTCCTCAATGGAGCTCTGTAAATTGCCCAGCGACACCACAATTGTGAGGTTTGTAGTGATGCTGAGCCTTGCAAGTACTCTATTGAGTATCTCATAGTCGTTGTGGTGATGAGAGATATAGCTGGAAAGTGACATGTTGATCACTGATGGCGGTGTCCCCCTGTTCTGCTCTTTAAGCGCCACGTAGTCCACCAGCCTTAAGACCTGCGACATAGAGCTTTCACCGTAAGAATTGGCGACTTTGACATCAACAATAGTGACTTCTTTAGCGACACCATATGTTTTTGAGCCAATCAAGCTAGCTACCTGGGTCCCGTGGTTTATCATTTGACCTCCTTGATCATCTCGTTCTTCGTCTGTGAATACGCCACCTTTCTTCACACTGTCACCAAATTCGGCTTGTATTGGGGTAACGCCATTATCCAAGACGTAAACAGTGATTCCTTTGCCCGTCGAGTCGTAGTGGTAATCAAATTCTGTGATATCGCTCCAGGGTTTCTGAGATGTCAACCTCACCAAGTGGCTGGGTGCACTGATCTGTGTTTTTACTTCTCTGTTGAAGGGGCTCCCATCTGTAGAATCTTTTAAAGCTGAAAGAAACAATTTTTGATCATCGAAAACTTCTATTTTATCTTCTTTTAGCCTTGCCACCAGATCTAATGGTAAATCGGGTGAAATGCCAATCTTCAACCCCTCTAAAACTTGGTATTGTGGTATGGAGGATAACACACTAGTGGGGTTCTCTATCAGGTGCAAATCAAATATAATAGAAGCAGAAGCCACCGGGAGGAAGCCTCGAAGTGATAAAAGCCTCATTCTAATCTCTGGTATCTCTTACGTTTGATCTTATCATAAGCGTAAATAATCTCAGAGCTCTAATTTAAAGAAGTGCTACTTTCACAAAACCGGATATAGGCGTGTAAAGCTACAGAATTGTAACAACATTAGAACATGAATGGATTCAGATTGAAAACCACCTTCAGGTCGTGAGTCTCTTCATCATCTCAGGGAATAGTACATCGTCCGTTAACGTCTCAAGCGAGACGCTTGGATTCTGGGAATAGTCAACGCTGCGCAGCTCTCTTTCCCAAGCCCATGCGCATCTCGATCTGGTGCTGATGACAGTGTTTGCAATGGAAGTATCGTACAACATCTTGGAGCAGTCTTCCAGCTCAGTAGCAAACCTAGAGACCTTTTTCAAAGGTCTAGAGGCTCCTTTCATTGATGGTCTGGTTACACGTGTTTTCTTCAGGTTCCCAGGCAAGTAGTCTGCATCTGCTTCTGTATCATCAGTAGAATACTCGCTAGACTCATCATCAAAGCAGTCTTCGCTCTCCTCTGTGCTTTCGATGATGGCTCTGTTGAATCTCTCTTGTTCGGCTTCATCCTCATGAGCCTCAACAAGAGTTCTGACATAGCGAAATCTATCAAAGACGTGCTTCAACACCTCAGTGATATTGTGCTTGTAGAGAGTGTTCTCTTCAGAAAACACCTCCAAAGCATTAAGCATTGCCAGCCCAGCAGACTCACCAACCATATCAAAGAGCTTATACTGCTCTTTGGTGAAATAGATGTCCGAATGGTACATCTTTCTGTGCAGCAATGGTTTACCATACAATGGCTTGGTAATATAGTCGTCAGAGTCGGAGTCAGAGTCGTCATGAGCTTCTTCTTCGTCGCTATCAACGAAGGCTGGATCAACTTTGAATTTCTTAATCCATCTCTTCAGTTTTCTTTGTTTTGGAATGTGGATAGCGTACTTGTCTTCTACCTCATCATCAGATTCGTAGTCTGAATAAGATCTCTTCAAAGCATTTGCAGCCGAGTGATTCTGTAGATCCATCCACTCACCTGAGTGGATGATTGACCTACTTTCACTTTGCTGGACTTCTCTGCTTGATTTAGCACCCTCAATGGCGTTGGAGAGCACTTCTGAAGAGATCTCTGGCTCGCCAGCTTCGATATTACGAAGCTGCGAAGTAATAGCGTTTTCTTGGTAGTTCATGTTGATCATTGGCTGAAGATTATGTGGATCGTAGTAGTATTGAATAGTGAATGGTAGAAGGGAAGAAAGATCGTAAATTTGGGGAACTTCTTCTGAATTTATAGACAAAGGGGGACAGAAAATTTGCCATGGATCTGAGAAGTTTTAAGACTAAAAAGGTGACATAATCTAATACTTCTCAGATCTAGCCCATACAAATCGTAGAATCTCCCTATAAAACAGCCTAGGAATCTTCTCAAGTACGTCACCCCTTTTCATAGAAAGAATGTCATGGAACAAACATGAAGTCTAGATAGTTCTCAGATTTTCCGGGCTTAAGGAAGATGTTGAGCTATACCTAAGAGCATGATGTTTGGGTGTGTGCACGGGTTTTGGTTGGAACACGCAAGCGTAGACAATTTAATTGATTATCTTAATCAATTACAGCTGAAGTTCTTCAATATTCCGTTGATCTTCTGATTGAGTATTCTTGATTGTTATATCGTCTTCTGATTAAAAGCAAACGATTTATAGCGAGCCTCATAAAAAACTTTAAATTTGGGTTGCGCTACTTATCTAATGTCCTCACAGCCTTAAAAATTCACATGTTGATCTACACTAGTTGATGATCATGATCGTACAGATTGGTCACGTGACTAAAATTAACTAACTCATCTAACGCTGATAAGCGTTGATAAGGCCTAGGAGACTCATGAAAATAATTCTAAGGGGCTAATATTCACCCAAATAAGAGAAAGTTATACTTCACCGCTAAATCATCCAAACTAATAAAGACTTATTGCTTATTGCTTACATAATATTTTTTCTTTTCAGGCCGACGCGTTTTTCAGAGGAGAGCTTGGGGATGAGAGAGATGAAGGAAATGTAAACATTAGTTGATTGATATCCATTTCATTTAAGTAATTGGCATTTCAAAATGGCTCAGATTACCGTTAAATCTCGTTCCAAGTCGATCAAGTCCGACGTCTACGACAATGTTGAGTCCTACGGCAAGTTTATTGCCGAGGTGTCCAAGCGCAACAAGAACCTCTCCATCCACAGAATCCGTGTTACTGATCTCTCCAAGAAGGTTATCAGTTCCACCGAGGACCTTGTCGCCAACAGTGAAGTTCAATTGAAGGACCTGGGTCCTCAGATGGGCTGGAGAACCGTGTACATTATTGAGTACCTCGGCCCAATCATCGCACACTACGTGGCCTACAAATTCTTTGGCTCTCCATCGCAATACGAGCTCATCTGGAAGATGCAGCTATTCCACTACATCAAGAGAGAAGTTGAAAACGTGTTTGTCCACAAGTTCAGCTCTGCCACGATGCCATTGTTCAACCTTTTCAAGAACTGTGGCCACTACTGGTTCCTTGGTTCCTCTCTTGCGTTGATGTACGGAGGCATCGGTAACTTCACCATCCCAGGCTGGGAGCCTTCTAAGGGTAACACAATGGAGTATCTGTTCTACTTCTGGTGTTTCTGTCAGTTCTTCAACTTCATTTCGCATATCCAGCTGAGACTGCTCGGAGACAAGAGCATCAGAAACGGCAAAGCGCGTATGGCTCCAGCTGGAGGTTTCTTCGAGCTGTTCATCGCTCCTAACTACACGTTTGAGATCTATGGCTGGATTACCATCTTCCTCATGAACCCAAACATCTTCAGTGCCGTGTTCATGGCCGCAGGAGCTGGCCAGATGTACATCTGGGCCCAGAAGAAGAACAAGAGATACGGCCTTCGCAGAGCTGTGCTGATCCCATTCATTCTATAAGGTAGAGCCCTAAAAAATAAGCAATATGGACTAATTACGTAGCTTAAAGCGTCTACTAAAAGCATGATGCACTGTTGTTGATTCAATGTTTACACCACCAATTGCTACCATAGAAGTGACTAGAACAAATTGCCCAGGTAATCCAGGGTTGTTGCTTGTTGCCGAATGGCGCAAAGATTTGCGCCGAGTGGCGCACTTTGTTATCGTGCCCTCAGCACTAAAGCCCTTGACACCTGTGCTAAAGAGCGCTCGTCTCTAAAATTTTCGCCAAACTGCCCAATGCGGCAATGACCACAATCCGCGACGTGACGTAGTAAGCGAGCAACTTCTGACGTAATCCGCACTAAAAAGGAAAACTACCGCCACATTACGTCACAGTCTGCCACTCGCCAAATCCAAAACACCGCTACGCAACCACTTTATTCTCAAGGGCTGAGTATATAAAGGAGCGGGTTTCCGCCGTTGCTCTTCTCCTGCTAAACTTTTCAATCTCATCATCATCAACATCAAAGGATAATCAACAATGTCGTTCGATTCCCAGAATAAACAACAGTCCACTGAGACTTCCACTAAGACTACGCCTGCTCAGTCGCCCGCCTTGCCTAAGAACACTTCGAGTTCTTACCTGAATAACGACGGAATTGACGAGCTGAAACCGCTCACCAGAAAGCAGCGTGTTTCCTCTCTTTCTTTGTCTGACCAATGGGGTGGTTCTTTCTCCAGACTGAGTTCTGCTAAGAACTCTCACAAGGACCTTACCTCCCTCACTCCGCTTACTCCTGCTGTCGGAAGCGGTACCGGTATTGCCAGCCAACGCTCCTCCACGCAGTTGTCCCGTGGTGGATCTGTCTCCCGCAGTGGCTCTATCCGTCACAAGAAGACTGTGATTGACCACCAGCGTGTTGCTTCTTACGCCTTCGCCTTCGATATCGATGGTGTCATCGTCAGAGGCCCGGAGACTATCCCAGAGGCCAAGGAGGCCCTCAAGATGCTCAACGGTGAGAACGAGTACAAGGTCAAGGTGCCGTACATCTTCGTTACCAACGGTGGTGGCCGTTCCGAGTCTGCCCGTTGTAAAGAGCTTTCTGACCGTTTGGACATTGAGGTCACTGAGGACCAGGTGATCCAGGGCCACACTCCTATGAAGGATCTCGTCGACGTCCACAAGACCGTTCTCGTTGTCGGTGGTGTCGGCGACGCTTGCAGAAAGGTCGCTGAAGAGTACGGTTTCGAGAAGGTTGTCACTCCTCTTGATATCATGAAGTGGAACCCAGCTGTCTCTCCTTACCATAAGCTTTCCGAGGAGGAGATTGCTGTTGCCAGAGACTATGACTTCTCCAAGATCTCTATCGACGCCATCTTGGTGTTCGCTGACTCCAGAAACTGGGCTGCTGACCAGCAGATCATCTTGGAGCTGCTCTTGTCCAAGAACGGTGTCATGGGAACCACCTCTGAGACCTTCGACGAGGGTCCAGGTATCTACTTTGCCCACTCTGATTTCGTCTGGGCAACTGACTACAAGCTCTCCAGATACGGTATGGGTGCATTGCAGGTTTCTATTGCTGCCCTCTACAGAGAGCACACAGGTATGGAGCTCCAGGTTACCAGATTCGGTAAGCCACAGCGTGGTACTTTCAGATACGCCAACAAGGTGCTCACGCATTGGAGAAAGGATGTGCTGGAAGAGCACGTTGAGAAGCTTCAAGGTGCTGGTAACTCTGTCTTCTCTGACTCTGAGAGTGAATCTGACTCTGACTCCGAGGATGAGCCACTGACTGTTCAGAAGCTCTCCCAGTTGACACTTGATCTGCCACCTGCCTCAACAGTGTACTTCGTCGGTGACACTCCAGAGTCTGATATCAGATTTGCTAACTCCCACGACACATCCTGGCACTCAATCCTGGTCAAGACCGGTGTCTACCAGGAAGGAACTGAGCCAAGATACAAGCCAAAGCACATTTGCGAGAACGTGCTGGAAGCTGTCAAGTATGCCATTGAGAGAGAGCACCAGAAGGAGCTCGAAGAGTGGAATGCTGGTGCCGTGGATGTTCCGGTCGTGCTGGACGAGACCATTGTTGAACAGAAGTGAGCGTGCTACCTACAGCCATATATTTGCATTTTAAAATCATACACAAATAGAAAATGGAGTTTATTTGGTTTTTAATCTACCTGTAGTGATATAGTAAAATCATGCTATTAAATTAGACTTTGGCCATCTCGTCCAAAGAGTAGTCCAAGATGAAGCTCTGCTCGATGAGCCCGTCAACACGTGCGTAATGGCGCTCGTTGTATGGCACCAAGGAGTCGACATACTGCTTCAAACCTGGGATTTCGATAAGTCTCTGAGCATCAAATGTTTGAAGCATTGCTCTAATCAGTCTCTGAGCGACCTGGAAGAAACGAGCATTGACGTTCCATGTTCTTGCTCTCTTGAAGAGAAGAAGGATCTGCTCGTTGTTGAGCTTCTTCAGGACATCGTCTAGCTCCGAACCCAAAATGGACTCCTCTTTAGCATTGATAGAGCCAATAGAGCTCTTCAGCACGTTATAAAGCCTCATTGGCTGATCCAGTGTCAAGGCCAAGAGGAATGCATCGGCCCACTGGCCGTTGTGGATGTAATTCTGTAAACTCTGCTCCTGCTCGACTCTGAGCTTAGCAGCTTCCTCCTCCTCTCTGTTTGTCTCTTCTGTGGTATCGACCCAGATCTGGAACACACCGTCAGCATCAGCAGTGACGAATTCATCACCGTCCTCCTTCGTGATCAAAGCCCAGATACGGTTGGCGTGCTTATCAAGAGTTTGAACACAGTCACCGGACGAGGCATCCCAGATCTTGATGAGTCCGTCTGCACCCGTTGAGATGACTTGCTTCTCCTGGTTCAAGAACTGTGCTCTTTGCACAGCGTTGGTGTGGCCTTCGAAGGTCTTTATACACGAGAAGTCGGTCAGAGACCACTGCTTTAGCGTCTTATCACCAGAGGAAGTCAACAAGGACTTATCGTAGACAGAGAAGCTCACGTCCCACAGACCACGCTTGTGGCCCTTTAGCACACCCACAGCTTCACCGGAGTCGAGGTCCCACACCTTAGCTGTTTTATCATAGGATCCTGTAGCGAAGAACTGGTCGTTTGGAGAGATATCCATTGCATTGATGTCCTTATCGTGCGCTCTTCTTGTGTATTCGGATGTTTTGATAATGAGCGGGAGCTCAGCAGCGTTCTTAGGCACCTTCCACTTCTTCACCGTGAGGTCAGAGGAAGCAGTAAGAATGAACTTTGGAACACCCTCAAATGAACGTTGAATAGCAACAGCACTCACACTCGCAGAATGGCCTTGGAACACAGCGTACTGCTCGAATTGGTCAACATCCTCGTTCCAGTGCCACAGTCTTGCTTCGTTGTCCTTACCACCAGTGGCGAGCCATAGGCCGTCCAAAGAACAGTCAACAGCGTTCAGCAGGTCGGTGTGACCTTCCAAGATCTGGACTTCGAGTGGAGAGTTCACTGGATCAACGATTCTCAAAGATGGAGAGTTCGTAGCCAACGCCAGCAACGAACGGCGAGGACCACAGTATCTCATGTCAGCGACGGTTCCGTGGTTTCCCGCAAGAGTCTTCTCCACAGCAATCTCCGTACCCTGCTCAACAGAGCTGGTATCTATCTCAACAAGCGTTTGATCACTGAAAACAAGGAACTTTGTGTGGTGATCTGTCGGCAGCACGCCGATGATCATGAGCTCTTCTAATGGCTCCTTTGTAGCGGTGAGAACCTGGCCCGTCGAAAGCTGCCACACCTTGAAAACACCGTCTCCACCTGCTGTGTATACCACGTCGCTGTCTGCGTCGTCGACGAAGCCAACGGCTTCGACTTGTTGCTGTGTTGAGAGGATCTTCTTGGCCTTCCAGCGCTGCGTATCCCACGCCATAAGGATGTCATCTCTACCTCCACTGACGAGAACGCCGTCAGCGTGGAATGCAAGGCCTCTCACAGCATTAGAATGCTCGTTGAGCGTGGCAATGGCCTTTCTCTTCACGAGGTCCCACACTTTGATCATACCGTGGGTATCACCAGAGGCAAGCATCCACTTGGATGAGTTCAGCACACCATGGAACGTCAGCGCAGAAACGGTGGTTCCGTGGCCCTTGAGGGAATGTGTAACGAATCCATTCTCCACATCGTACACGATAACTCCACCATCAGAGCATCCGAGGGCAAAGAGGGTAGACGTGGAGTCAGCACAGCACACATAGGCCGGAGACGGCAGTCTGTGCTGCTTAACACACTTTCCGGAAGAAACGTCGAAAACTCTCAGCTGCTGGGACTGGGAAACAACACCCAAATAAGTTCCGTCTGGAGTCAATTGGAGACACGTGACAACTTCTCCGTCGCCTTCAAGCGTGTGTATTGTGGTGTGTGTAGCGAGGTCTGTGATCACGATGTCTTCTAGCACGGCGGTGGCCAGCAGCGAGCCGTCGAGCGAGAGAGAGGCCACAGAGCCACCAACATAGTACGGTGTGATCTCTGAGGCTGTGTATGTGGTCTTGAGCGACATTGTTAGCTTGGATAAATCGTCTTTTAAGTGCTTGTAGTAGGAAAGAGAAAGCGATGTTAGGCTGAAAAATTTGGCGCGAGCATCGCCAGTTACGCGAAAGGGAGAATTTCCTAATTGGTGAATTTCGAGGAGTTTCTACGCAAGAATCAAATACTTACAAGTCGTGGTGATTAGACTGAAATCTATTTACAAGAGGTGTATCAATCTGAAACACCGGGAAATCATAACTCCTATCCATTATACCGTCTCACCGCTATCAACAGTCGAAGTTCGCTGGTTGTTCTGATTTTGCGACCAGCACTTTCTAAATGCCTCCATCTGTACAAGTTAGTACGGTAATTAATAACTGATTGGTCTCAAGCCATAATAATTCCATAATAACATACCTCCTTCGTACACTGGCGCCAGTCTCCGGTGTCAGCGTGACACAATTGGAGCTTCAGGTTTTCCTCTGTAAGTGTTAGCACAGGCAATCTTCACTGGTGAGGTCACAGTGACTCAGTACGTTTGCACCAAATTCCCCAAATTCACCTAAGTACCACAATAACATACCTGCACATCCTGTTTTGTTGATTCTCTGGTCCCTATAACTGTCAGTAACACACCTCATGATAGCGAGTGCCTTAGCACTGCACCCATGCAATACGTACCACTCATCAGGCTCATCATCCTCTTCTTCTTCTACTTCCACCTGCTTCTTTGTATCTGGTATCTCGACACTGCTCATCGCTCTGGTTAGCTGTCAGAACCAAAAACAAGTGTCTTACATAGTATTAATACCTTAGATCATCGCTAGCCCCAGACACTCTAAACGAGTTCGCGACACCCGGACACCAGACACACACCTGGACCTCGGCCTTGAAATTTCCACAACGAGCTTATAGTAAACAAGTCTTTTACTTGATACTAAAAGCAGTATAAAAGAGGGCCAGTATGAAGCTCGTGCGTTTTTTGATGAAGCTGACCAATGAGACCGTTCAGGTGGAGCTCAAGAACGGAACGGTGGTCCAGGGCACGATCGTAACAGTGTCGCCTAGCATGAACATCACACTGAAGAAGGTGAAGATGACGCTACGCCATAGAGACCCAATCAGCGTCGATTTCATCAATATCAGAGGTAACAATGTTCGTCAAGTTATTCTCCCTGACTCCATCAACTTGGACATGCTTTTGCAGGACTCTGGATCTTCAGTGAGCGCCGGAAATGGCAACATCAAGAAGAGAAAGGCCGAGGGAGATGCGCACGCCAACAAGCGTGTGAGAAGGGCTCTGTGAGCTCTAGAGCACCAAAATGTGTCTAAATTCACATATATGCACACAAATAACACTCAGAGCTCTGTGCTGCTGCTCAGGGTTCTGCCGCTTACGATCGCTATCATGACCAATGTACATTAGAATATGCTTCTTGTAGCTTGCTATTTAATCAATCTTCTTCTTTACTCATGTATGTGAGCTTCAAACCGATGAAGAAATCGTCCACCAGTAGACGATCCGCCACCGCATCGACGTAACTCAGTTTCCAGTCGCCATGTTCGTAAAGCCTGATCTTTCGGTAGTCTTCTAAGTACGGCCGTATTAGGGACTGGTCTCTGTATACGATTCTGGCATAAAGCAATCCAAGCACTCGGAGGTACTTGAATCTGTCTTGTGTGATGTAAAAAGCGATGATTTCCGGATCTGGTGATAACTGCACGAGTTTAACTAGCAGACATAAGAACGGGAACGGCCTTCCGCTCTGCTCGAAGGACCCAACGCACGTGAGCTCTACAGCTCGGTCCAATATCGTTGCAGGATTAACATTAAAACAATACTGCTTGAAATAGAGCGAGTCGAAGACCCTCTCTCGTACAATTTTTTCAATTAAGAGCGTAGTGTTGATGCCCTTGTATGTAGCCTTGGAGAGCTCTCTGTCCACGATTATACCTCTTTCTCGCGACATTTCGGGGAGGTTGTAGAGTAGTACGTGTGGTGTAAACTGATGCTGTTAAGATACCTGTTTTAGCAGGAGCGAATCAGTGGCGTTTGGAGCTCGGTAAAAGGCAGAATACAAGAAGATAAAGTGAGTGTTTACACTTTCAGTACGATGCATTAGCCACATTGTGGCGGTGCACATTTCGCGGATAATGTGGCTAGTGAATATGTACTGGGGAGCTTACTCTGCGATATCGAAGCCTAAAGACATGCAATTTTCACAAAAGTTTGACTATTCAAACATTCCATCAAGATTATTCTCATATCAAAAGTTAAATGCCCAATTAATTCAACAAAACAACCAAATACCCATTGCCCTAAGACATCTCTGAAGCTCAGGCATAAGTTCGCGAATCCGGCCACAGCTATATAAGCGCAAAATTTTTCAACCCTTCTTACTCTTTTCCTGTGATACTATTTTGGAGTCAACAGAGCTTTTCATTAGCAGAAGCGAGCTCTCTCGGGCGCTCGTTTCGCCAATGGGAGACTCTGTGATTGTGTTGTACTGTACGTTGACTTTAACCATATTATTGTGAAGATCCTCCAATTGATGATAACGTTGTTCCTTCTTTCCCAGTCCGACTTCGACCATGACGACATGGGAGGCTAACACGTCATTTTACTCCGTGGGTTGTTCAAGCAGCCTATACGGGTTCTCTGACTTTTTACTTGCCAGTAACTAAACACCTCTGATTTTGGATCTTGATATCTTATCATTTTAAGAAGCCTTAACTAACATTATTGCAGAGAGGACTAGTACGTGTCGTACGAAATACTACACAAACAAAACAGCCAAAGTGATGAAAATTACCTTAACATTCGCAGTTTCCTCGGTAGCT
Organism: Petasospora stauntonica; assembly: GCA_030558335.1. Taxonomy (NCBI): domain Eukaryota; kingdom Fungi; phylum Ascomycota; class Saccharomycetes; order Phaffomycetales; family Wickerhamomycetaceae; genus Petasospora; species Petasospora stauntonica. Next base: position 457,066 of record JAJMSG010000003.1, read on the forward strand.
CACAATTAGAACCCTTCTAGTGAGCCGGTGACCGCTTTATTTCCTTCCTTGGATGTCTGATTGGTTTGTTTGTTTGTGAGTTCGACTAATACACATTATTCTTGAATATTATATCGTAGCATTCGTTAAATAATACCAAAAGGCTTGGGTGTCCACTCGGTACACACATCAAAGGTTTTGATTACTTCCTTAGCCTTTGGCTCTAGTTTTCTCTTCTTCAGATTCTCTAAATCGCCGAGGATGTCGTCGGCATTGATTCTCTTTGGCTGGGACTCCGCAATTGTAGTTTGCATAGCTGTGATCTTTGATTCGAGCTTGTCTTTCAGTCCACCTGAAGTCTTTTGATTGAGACCCTTCAGTAGATCAAGGTGGTACTGATCCGGTCTTTTACTCAGAAGTTCAATGATCTTTTCAATTGTGAGCTGCTCGTAGAATTCGGTCTTCCCAACTACCAACAAATGACACCATTTCTGACATCTTCTGTATTCAGAGTCACTTGAAAGCTTAGTGTTGCCCATGAGTTTGAATTTGGAGTACTCGTAGCCCTGGCTGAGTAAAGTATCAACCAGCGAGACGATGAACTCTTCCTCAAAGTTGCGTATCATATGCTGAACAAAGGGCTCGTAAAGCATTCTCAATTGATCAAATGTGTTCTTTGGAGATGTAATACGTTCACACATGGTCTCGTAGCCTGTTTTCCACCACTCGTCATCGTGAGAGAGCTTCTTTTGTAGGGCATGTACACATTTCCAGTACTCTTTACCCAGCTCGGTGGTGTCGCCAGGCTTAATTACTCTGTTGATATCCTTTCTGCGTACTCTTCTAAACTGTTTCCACAGAGCAATCATTTGGCTCTTTTCTTGAGTCTCCATCTCCTTAAGCTTCTCAATTTCTGCCTGTTCGTCCACAGTCTCGACTTTACATTCGACGTCCTTCCAATAATGGTCGAACAGCCATTGGATAGCCAAAAGTACATAACGATGGCACATTTCTATGCTCAAAATGCCCTCGTGAGTAGCAGTGTGTCTCAGCTCAACAAAAACAAAAGGTAAACCCAATTTCTTAGCCAAAACTTGCATTGGAATGGCGAACTGGCTCTGCTGTCCGGGGTCTAGAAGCCCATTAACAAACCTCACCAAAGCCATCGAACTGGCCATTCTAACAACATCTTGCTCAAGTTCGCCATTGTTCATCATCAGGAGAATGGAGAATAAGTGCGACGTGGATAGCAAAGCGTGCGGAATACGTGTCCGAGAAGAGTACAAGTGCACTGTAGCCACGGCCTTAGATATCTCATCGATGTGGTTTACTGGGACTTCAACCGTTTTGGGCGAGCAGTTCGCAGGAAAAAACTGCGATCTCAACACCAACAGATCTTCCTTATGCTTCCATGCCGTTATTCTGGCGTGTGAGCTCATTTTGGCACGAAATAGTGAGTTCAAGAGCTCTACTTCTCCCAAATTTGAGACAATTATGTACTTATGGCCAGGCCATTTTTCGCACTCCAGAGCATCGCCATACCCGTTTATAGTAATTTCCTGTTCCGGATATTCACCCGACTTTCCACATTTCAAGATCGCGATCGTCCAAAAAAGCGCCAGCAAAACCCATGGGCCAACCACAACAACATCGTCATTTCTTTCGAAAGAACACGCTAAGTGATCTTCAATTCACATTTACAGCCTCAGGTTTTGTGGGAATATCGAGAAAGAAGCTCAATTCTTTACAGTCTCCGTTTCAAGCTGCGGTTTTCTCGTGTTTTGTCCTCTCTTAACCTCACGTCTTCGAGCCTTAGAACGCGCCCTGCGAGAGTTCCACTAGAATACCGATCAATTGGCGCAAGAGATCCGCTTTTCTTTGATTTCCAGACTCCTCTTGATCATTGAGTACACTCCATTCACCGGAGATCAAAACAAAACACTGAAAGCTCGCTACACAACGTCGATCTACTAGCAGTCATGGTGAAGCTCAACGAGATCCACAAGACAGCTACATTTGCCTGGTCCAACGACTCAATCCCGGTCCTGGCCACCGGAACTTCAGCTGGTGTCATCGATGAGGACTTCTCATCCTCATCATCTCTTTCTTTTCACTCTATCGACTCCCCAGAGCCGCTTCTGAGTGTTGATGCCGACGCCAAGTTCCACGACCTCGACTGGTCTAAGAACAACAACTTGCTCGCTGGTGCCCTGGAAAACGGATCCGTTCAATTCTGGAACACCGAGAAGCTTCACTCGAAGCAAGTTACGTCCGCTGCCACCGGCTCAAAACACTCCGGCGTCGTCAAGACACTGCAATTCAGTCCGCTGAAGGAGAACATTCTTGTCTCCGGTGGTGCTAACAGTGAGATTTTCATCTGGGATGCTACAAAATTGACCAATTTACAGCCAATGGCTCCTGGCTCATCCATTTCTGGTAACGACACTGTCACTTGTCTCTCATGGAACAAGATGTTTGACCATATTTTTGCCTCTGCTGGCTCCTCTGGAATGGCCTCTATCTGGGACTTGAAGGCCAAAAAGGAGGTCATGAACTTGAAGTACAAGTCTCCAACAGAGGCCGCTGCTACGCTATCCAGCGTTGTCTGGCACCCAAACCAGGGAACCAAGCTCGCAACTGCTTCCGAGACTGACGGTGTCCCAGTAGTGCTGATTTGGGATCTTAGAAACTCCAATGCTCCACAACACGTCCTCTCCGGCCACAAGAAGGGTGTGCTATCTCTGGATTGGAACAACACCGACTCCTCTTTGCTTCTCTCCTGTGGTAAAGATACTACCACCATTTTGTGGAATCCAGAGTCTGGTGAGAAGTTGGCTCAGTACCCAACAACTGCCAACTGGGCCTTCAAGACACGTTTCGCTCCATCTGCTCCAGATCTCTTCGCTACTGCTAGCTTCGACAAGAAGGTTATTGTCCAGACTCTTCAAGATACCTCTCCGCCAGTCAGTAACAGGATCAACTCCACCACGGCCGATGACTTCTTCAACCAGATCTCCACTACAGAGACACAACAGCCAGAATACTTTGTCAAGCAGGCTCCAAAGTGGTACGGCCGTCACTCCTCTGTGGCTTTTGGTTTCGGTGGTAAGATCGTCACTGTTTCTAAGACTGGTGATAAGTCATCCGAGATCGTTGTGAAGAAGGCTCCATTGCCAGGCTCCGCCTCCAATGAGAGCTTCAGCACTGCGTTGAACACCGGCGACTTCAAGCCAATCATCGAGGCTCGTCTCCAGGACTCCTTTGAGGGTGTCAACAAGGCCGACTGGGAGCTTTTGAACGAATTGGACGGATCCTCTGATGTGTTCGAGAAGTTCGTCTCTTTGAAGTTGACCGACGACGATGTTCCAGCCACAAAGGAAGGTGAGTCTGACTTCTTTAACGACTTGAACGAGCATCCAAAATACGCTCCAGCTGGTGAATTCACACTGCCTTCTGAGTCTAAGGGCCTGACCAACTCTTTGCTCACAAAGAACTTGGCCAAGGCTGTTGAAATCTCCCTCAAGGAGGATAAGCTGACAGAGGCTTTAGTGATCGCTCTTAACGGACCACAGGAGCTCAAGGAGAAGGTCTCCAACTACTACTTCAACAAGTACGCTTCTGACAACTCTGTTGCTCGTTTGCTGTACTCTGTGAGCTCGAACAACGTCGCTGATCTTGTTGAAAACGCCGACGTTGGCAGCTGGAAGGAGATCGCAACTGCTGTCAAGACCTACGCCACACCGGAAACCGCTAAGGCTCAGCTCTCCAAACTCGGTGACAGAGTTTTGGCTGCTGACCCAGTGAAGAACCGCACTGACTCTATTGTGTCGTACATCAACGCCTCCGCTCTCGACAAGGTTGCTGAGATCTGGAACTCCGAGCTTAAGACTTTGGAGTCTAAGATCTTGGAATCCAAAAAGACCTCAGTGTACGATGCTCACTTTGCCTCGTTGTCTGAGTTCGTCGAGAAGTTCAGTGCCTACAGATCAACTTTGAACCTCGAAGCCCCAATTGCAGAGGACAGTCCTATTTTGACCACCATCTTGGAGTACATCAACATCATCTCCACTAACGGTCAGTTTGAGCTGGCCTCTAAATTCTTGGCCTTGCTCCCAAGCGATGTTCCAGCTGTTAAGCTTGAGCAGGAAAGAATTGCTAAGGCCACTGGCTCTACAAAGACGGCTGCCGCCAGAAGAACTCCAGCTGCTGCTGCCGGTGCTGGTCGTTACGGTTCCTTGGCTCCAGGTGCTGCTGCTCCACAGGCTGCTTACTCTGCCATTCCAGCAGCTGCCCCAGTGCAGGCCCATGTTCCTTCGAACCCATACCTTCCAAACGCTGGTATCCCAGCTGTTACTCCAGCTGTACCAACTTACGGCTACCCAGGCCAGCCAGGTCAGCAGCAGTCTCCATACGCTCAGAAAACGCCATTGTACGGCCAGCAGGCTGCCACACCAGCGGCTGCTCCATATAACCCATACAAGCCAGCTGCTCCAGTAACCCCAGCTGCTCCAGCTGCGGTTGCTCCTCCTCCAAAGGCTAGAAAGAACGAGACCGAGGGCTGGAACGACTTGCCATCGCACTTCCACCAGCAGCCAAGTCGCCGTCCAACACCAGCTGCCGTGGCTTCCCCTGTGTCGAATGGTGCTTCCACAGCTCCTCCACAGGCTCCTGGCTTGAGTCGTACCACATCATTCGCTAGTGCTCCGGCAATGCCACCTCCACCAAGATCTGTGTCCAAGACTAGAAAGACACCAGCATCGCCAGAGGCTACTACAGTGACCCCAGTGGCACCACAGGTCAACAGCCGCTACGCTCCAGCATCGCCACAACCAAACATCTCTGCATTGAACAACTTGCCATCTGCCGGTAATGGATTCGCTCCACCACCACAGAACGGTAATGCCGTTACTGCTCCTCCAAAGAACCCATACGCTCCTACACAACAACAGCAGACCAACGCTGCACCACCACCAGGTGCTGCGTACGGTGTTCCACCAACCCCAGCTTCCGTTGCTCCTCCACCAGTGAACCCTTACGCTCCACAGCAGCAGCAACAGCAGCCTCCAGCTGGTAACCCATACGCTCCAACACAGCCACAGCAGAGCTTTGGTGCCCCACAGACTGCTACCTCTCCATACGGCGCTGCTCCAAGCTACGGTGCTCCTCCACAGGCTCCACCAAAGGCCTTTGCCCCCCCACCAAAGGGCCCACCTGCCGGCCCTCCTAAGGGCCCAAGCCGTGCTGCTGCTTCTCCTGCTGCTGCTGCCGTTCTCGGCGCACCAGCTCCACAACAACAGGAGAAGTACCCAGCTGGAGACCGCTCTCATATTCCACCTGAAAACAAGAAGATCTTCGAGGTGCTGCAGCAGACTTTCCAGGCAGTCTCTCCAAATGTCCCAGAACAGTACCACAAGCAGGTTGTGGATACCGAGAAGAGACTGAATATCTTGTTCGACCACTTGAACAACCAGGACCTCTTAACTGCTCCTACTTTACAGCTGTTGGATCAGCTGTGTGATGCATTGACTGCTAAGGATGTCAACGGTGCCATGGCTATCAACGGCAAGATCACTGCTAACGCCAATGAGCTTGGTCACTGGGCTGCAGGTGTCAAGAGACTTGTTCAGTTCTGTGAGGCTGCTGGTTACTGATTGAAGTTAGACTGCAATCTTGACAGTTTTTGGAAATTAAAAAAGTTGCATTTACTGCTTTTACTAATTGTACTTTTGAAAGAGTTTGAATTCAAATGAGTGATGTAATTGTAGATTGATAGGAAAAAGAGATAGCCAAGATAGGATGGCTAACGTCACATCGAACGAGTTCGCGGGGCTGGGTCCGCGGCAGATTTCATATAGCAGCGTTTGGAGTAGTAAACACAGAGCTATCAAGTGATGATAAATAGAGAATAATAAACGGCGCTTTTGCCATTGCATCGAGATTTTTGGATATTACATGAGCGAAGAAACAATACGAGATCAGGAGAGTCTGCAACCCGAAAAAATTTCTTCGGAAGAGCAAGATTACAAGGAGAATGATCATGAACATAACGAGCAGCTTGATGGCAAGACATCTTCTGAGGAAGAGGATGAAGCACTAGAGCAGAGCGATGTTTCGGGGTCAGAAGACGAGGAGAGTGATGAAGAAGAAGATGATGATGAAGAAGAAGTAGATGACGATGATGAGGAAGAAGATCCTCCAGCGCTCAAATACACTCGTCTTTCACACCTTCCAAAGACATTCTTCAGTAAAGAGCTCGTGTCCGCAATCTCCATCAATGAGCACTGCTTCTGCTTTGGAACATCTTCCGGACTTTTGCATGTGACAAGCACAGATTTGAAGCCATTGGGTACGGTACGAGCTCGTAAATCACCTATTTTGAGCGCACATTGCGATGGACACTTTATAGCAGGTGCGTCGATGGACGGAACAGTGCTGATTGCCAATATATCGGAGCTGCACAACGCCAGCGCTACAACAGCTTACGACTTGAAGACGCCAATTTACTCGATGGTGTTAAATCGTGACTATAAGAATACGAAATCGTTTATCTACGGCACAAAAGCTGGAAAGGTGATAGTAAGCAACACAAACTGGCTTGGTACGAGGAGTGAGAGGGTGATTTATGACGAGAATAGCGCTATTGTGGACATGGAGATAATCGGAAATGTTGTTATTTGGTTCAGTGATAACGGTATTACTTTCTGGGATCTGCGGACAGACTCAATGGTGCACAGAATTCCAAAGCCGAAAGACATGGACAGCCCAGCAGAGCTCTGCTGGCCTCGTGTGAGCTTCCCTGAACATGATAGAATGCTTGTTGGGTGGTATGACCACATTTGGCTTGTGAAATGTGATGACGGATCTGAACTGTCTCAGGACAAGAACTTCAAGCTAAGCTCCGCCATGAGTACGTTCAGCAAACCGGTGGCCGAAGCTCATATCACTGTTGAGTTGGAGATGAAACTTCCTGACGGAATTATTGCTGGTATCGGTTCATTGAAGGGCGACCTCATCGTGTTGACGGTAAAGTCTGCTGGTAAGATCACCGAGGCTCCTGAGTTGAGAATCATCAACTCAGTCACCCACGAAGAAACAAGCACTGATGAGATAGTTTTGAAAGGATATGAACAGTTGAGAGTCAACGACATTCACTTAGGACAGTTCGTGGGAGACACACCACGCTATTTCATTGTCTGTTCCACGGATGGTATCATTGCTGAGGAATTTGATATGATGGGTCGCTTTCGCTGGTATATGGACAATCACCAGTATTTACAAGCATGGGAAATGAGCGAACACTTGATTTCCTCAGAGGAGCGTTGTAATCTTGGTATTAAGCAAGTGCAAGTATATTTGGACGACGAAAATTGGGCGCAGGCAAGTCTCTTCTTGCAGCAAGTTCTATCTAAAGTTGAGCCAGGTGCTTACTTATTGGAGAAATGGGAACAATGGTCTTGGATCTTCATCCATGCAAAGAAGATCGATTGTTTGGCATCCATTTTACCCACTGCTGGTCCTGTGGAGCTGCCTTCTGATATCTATGACAAGTGCTTGGAGCATTTCTTGAATGAGGATATGGACAAATTGTTCCATTACATCACATTCTGGGATACTGCATTTTACGATCATGAGCGTATTCAGCAGCTTATGGAGCAAAAGCTCGAGATCGAGAAGGACTTACCGATTCTCCGCCGAGCATTGGCAAACTCTTACCTACAATCAGAGCTTCCGATGAAAGCTGTGAAACATTTTATCCAGTTAGAAGACCCACAAACCATCACGTTATTGGCTAAACATCATCTTATATCGCACTTTATTGAGTTCATCCCTACAATAATTCGCTTCACGGTCACAACTGAGGAATTGAGAGAGGCGCCAATTGACTTACTCTCCGAAAGCCTTCAGCCTATTATGGAGATCTTAGTCGATCAACGCCATGAGGTCGCTCCTGAGAGACTGATATCATTACTAGATGGTGCTGACCTTCGGGTTGTGAGCTTCATATATATACAGAGGATTTCAACTATCGATCCTTTCATGGCAGAGCCATTTGAGACCGAGTTGATGGAACTGTACGCTGAGTTTGCACCTACACAGTTATTGAGCTATTTGAAGAAGTCTGAGCATTATGATATGGACAAAGCTATGGAGATTACTAGAAAAAGGGGCCTATATCCGGAACTAGTTCATCTATTGGGACGTGTCGGTAAAACCTCCGAAGCCATGTATCTAATAATTGACAAATTGGATGACCCAGAGATTGCGATTGACTTTGCACGAACTCAGAATGATCAGAAGCTTTGGGATATATTCCTTGATAACGGCATCAACAAGCCCAAGTTTATAAAAGCAATGCTTCAACACACGGGGACTTTGTTTGATGGATCGGTACTGAAAAGGATACCTGAAGGTGTGGAAATTGAGGGCTTGAAGGAATCTTTAGAGAGAATTATGAAGGAGAACGAGCTTGTTAAAGTTATACACCAAGTCATACTAAAGATTATCGACGTGGAAGGCCAGGATAAAGCCCAAGTTTTGGACGAATTGAGATGGAGGGGCCGCCTTGTGAATGTTGAGAAATGGGCTGATACGATGGTGGTGATGGCTAGCGGACAGGCGATTCCATACAATGAGAAGCAGTAAGTGATGAAAAGTATACCGAGAATCATGATACCTTAAATATGCGTAGGAACTACTAAGTCGACCAACTACAGCTTTCGTCACAATGCAAAGTTTATTATAATGCTTTTGGGGTTCAGTCCACAATCTGGATGACTCTCTCAAAGAGCGTGTCGAGCTTGATGCTGTCAATACTTTCAAAGAGTGTTGTGAAAGAGTTGGAGTTGAGCACGGTGGCACCGTTGATTTCCTCGGTGTTATCCACAGTGTCCTTGTTGACACTCACGGTCTTTGAGGTGGCCTCAGCCTGAGCTAGGAGCACTGCCATTTCCTGTTCGTAATCTGCCTGCTCGTGATGCTCCTCTGCAGAAATCTTTGATGACGAGACAAGGCCGATACGAGACTTGGAGTCGATGAAGACGAAGTCATCGTCTCCGTTCCAACGGATACCAGAGACGTATGTGTCGTGCTCGGCGACGAACAGCGGTGTGACGGAGTCGCCTGAGAACACGAAAACCTTGGCTTGCACACGCTTCGTTGATCTCTCATAGTAGTTCACCACAAAGGCGAATGTGTTTCTGAGGTAGTTCATGGCGATGAGGTTATCGCTGTTTCTTGGAGCGACTGTGGCGAGGACGAGTGGTGTTTCCTCAAGCGTCAGCAGATCAATAGTCTTGAGACATGTGGATGCCAGGATCACCAGTGTGTGGCCCACCACGGAGAGCGAGCGGATTGTGGAGCCTGCGATCTTGCTGAGAGCCTGGACCTCGGGAGTAGTAATCTCCTCAAATGTGTTGGTCTCAAGGGTTGCGAGTGTGTCGTCGAATCCGAGGAAGATAAGAGAGGAGTCAGGGGACCAGGCGAGTGATACAGATGTTGAGTGAAGGCCAGTCGATGGCTTGAGCTTTCTCAAAGACCATGCTTGAGACTGTGGCTGTGGTCTCCAGAGACGGACGCCAGCTGTGTCGTCGCACGAGAGGAAGGCCGTGCCCTGGAAGTAGGAAGATGGAGCAGGGATCAGGGAGCGAACTGGGACGCCAACACCATGTGGGTTGACGATCTTTGTCACTAGTTCCCAAGAGGAGGTGGCTTGAGTTGAGTTCTTCTGTTGAGACTCGACGTATTTCCACACCTTGAGCACGCATGTGAGGTCGTTTTGGGAGAGAAGGTTGTCAATCTCACCGTGATGGTGCTCTTCGACGGTCGCCAGCCATTGGCCATCGGCAGTGAAGGCGAACTTCTTGACCTCAGGGTCCTGAAGCTTGAGCTCAGATCTCACCTTACCGGTCTGTAATGTGTCGGTGATCTTCTGAACAGAGGACTGCTCACTTTTATAGAAGTCGAAAACCTGGAGATACGAGCCGTTCACGAAGTACAACTGCTTAGTGAGCGGGTGCACAGCGAAGGATGTGGTGAAGTCGTATTTGAGTCTCTGTGGGTCGGCACTTTTGTCCTTAGAGTACATCTTGTGCACCTTCTTCATCGCACTGAGCGGCGTGGTGAAGGACTGACGAGGGCCTGTGACGGAGAGACGGCTTTGCAAGTCAGTAGACGAGAGAACAAGAAGCTCGTAGTGCTCGTGAGCAGCATCGAGCTTGATACTGAGACTATAGAACTCGTCAGATGGCATCTCAATGTCCACAATATCGCCGCTAAGACGAGGCAAGAACTGCTGCTTCTCAGTGTCCAACTGCCAGAACACCAGCACTCTCTCGAGACCTCCAGAAAGAAGGTACTTTCCATCGTTGGAGAAACACAGAGACTTCACGACGTCAATATGCCATTTCAAGGATCTCATCGAGCCGTCTGGGAAGATCAGCTGGATCACACCGGACTGCGTGCCGAGGGCAACAGTGCCGTCGTTCGAGAGAGCAAGAGATGTGATGTGTGTTTTGTATGGGTACGGTGTTATCTTCTTCTCTCCACTCACAACATCCAGAACCACGAGCTGTGTACTGTGTGTGCTCGAGTCGGTGGACTTCGTGAGGAATGCGATGTGCTGGGCGTTCTTGCTTTGAGTGAAGAGTACGGATGACTTGACTGTTGCAAGTGTGGCATGCTCTTTGGAATTGGCCAATTGGTAGCGAACAAGTGCTCTTGTGTGTGGGTTATCGGACTTCTTTCCTGTCAGAGTCAAAACGGAGTTGTTGGAGAACTCAACGACAGATAAAAGAGAGTCATCCTTGGCCAATTGGAGCTTATGTCTCTGCACAATAGGATCAACGAGTTTCTCTCTCCAGTTGATCACTAGAACTTCTCCGGAGAATAAAAAGGCCCACACCAGATTCTCATCATCTGTGTCCTGCTTCAGACTGACGAGTCCGTCCAATTGAAGTTCGTTCTGAGCAGTGAACTTCAACGAACGAACACACTGACGGGTAGTCAGAAGATATACACGAAGTTGGTTGTTGAAGGGAACGATGATATGGCGTCCATCACGACTCAGAAGCTGGGAGTTCCTTAGAGGTTGGCCACCGCCAACAAGAGACGACTTGAAATCCTCGGAGAACATCTTGAGTGGTATCTTAATGCCTTTAACTGAGAGATTGAACACTACCAATGCTCATCGCACATTAAACAAAATTTTAAATTTTCCACATCTGGTGAGGGGGCAACACATCGAGCGAGTTCGCGGACAGTTCCGCGAAGAGAGATTTTTCGCGAAGACGTTTTCTGTGTTTTGGGCTGATTGAAAATTCTTTTGGTGTGGAATACAGAGCTTTTGCGAAGGATACACGTTATACACGCCGCTATAGGAAATGATTGTTCCAGTCCGTTGTTTCTCGTGTGGTAAAGTGAGTGCTCTGCAAATTTAAACGGTGTTGATTGGCCGCGCGGTGGTTGAGAGATGTGTCTATTACAGTGTATTATCGTCAGCTCGCATCGTCTTACTACTGGTCTAATGAAACCAATCAAGGTCTTGGAAATGACATACTAACGGATAAACAGGTCGTTGGTGACAAGTGGGAGCCTTACATTGGCCTTTTGGCCCAGGAGATGACCGAAGGTGAAGCTCTCGATGAGCTCAAGCTCAAGAGATACTGCTGCAGAAGAATGATTCTTACACACGTTGATCTTATTGAGAAGTTCTTGAGATACAACCCATTGGAGAAGAAGGAGACTATCCACGACTAAACTGCTTTGTCGTGCCAAAATAGCTCGCCATTACACCTTTTCACATTACACCACGCACAGGGATATCGCCCATACTAAAAAGGAGAGCCACAGGCAAAGCTCGTCCACTGTACCATAGACAAGTTCTACAAAGAGCCACGAACTTAATGAATTTAATATGTTAGATTGAGGCTGTAGAGCCCGTAGTACGTATGTCAGTGTATCTGGACATCCGGACACCACAACCAAACACCCAGACATCTTGGGTCATCGCGGAAGGGCAAAACAACGCCACTGTTTATCTGATTTTAGCTAATTAAGTCCCTAGCTTTCAGGCCTAACACAGGGATAAATACTCCAAATGTCACGCTTTCCCGTGGCCACGAGCAGAATAATGCCGTGGAAACTGGCAGCTTTGAATTCCGCACGGATTTTGGCGCCCGTTTCACGGACCATCTTCCACACAGCGTTCCGTGGGGTTCCTCCATCTAAGAAGAGTGTAATGATGATGAGATTTCTGAGCCATCGAGGCGCTGGGATGATGCCATTGGCCTCTCAGAATGCCCTTTCTACGCGTCCGTTCTCATTTTCTACGATTCCAAAGATTGTGGCCAAAAGTGTCAAAGTTCCAGCTTATTTAGGCGGTGGTTTGGCTGCTGCTGGGAGCTACATTGCTTACAAAGTAGAGGAAGCTTCGAGCTACACAAACGACAAATTGGGCCAGCTGAAGGACTTTGGTAATGGAGTTGCTGATTTCTTCGGCAATCTCAATATTGGTGGAGGTATTAATGGCGATTCCAGCGGTAAAGGATCCAGTGGAGGAGGCCAACCTCCAAATGGAGAGAATGCTACCGCAGTTGGCACAGCAGCAGCGATTGCCGGCGCAATTGACGAAGATTCTGTTGATGAGGAGGAAAGAGAGGAGTTGATTGATCAGGAAGAGGATGAAGAAGAGGAAGAAGACACCACTGACGACCAAATGCTTAATTTAACGCGTCAAATGATCGAAATCAGAGCTCTTCTTCAAGAGATTGACCGTTCATCTGATACGCTCAAACTGCCTTCAATCGTGGTGATTGGGTCTCAATCTTCAGGAAAATCATCTGTTTTAGAGGCTATCGTTGGCCAGGAATTCCTTCCTAAAGGTTCTAACATGGTTACCCGTCGTCCTATTGAGCTTACACTGGTGAATACCCCAAACACAGCTGCTGAAACCGCAGACTTCCCAGCACTGAAGATGTTCAATCTGACAGACTTCCACGAAGTCCAGAAGATTCTCTTTGACCTCAATATGGCTGTTCCGGAGACTGATGCCATTTCTGCTGACCCAATTCAGCTGACTATAAGATCTCCCTCGATTCCTGACCTCTCTTTGGTTGATCTCCCAGGTTACATCCAAGTGGAGGCTGCTGACCAGCCTCCGGTGCTGAAACAGAAGATCAGAGATGTCTGTGATCGTTATCTTGAGTCTCCTAACGTCATTTTGGCCATTTCGTCTGCTGACGTTGATCTGGCCAATAGCTCTGCGCTGAGAGCGTCCAAAATGGCAGACCCAAAGGGTGAGCGTACAATTGGTGTTATCACCAAACTGGACCTTGTTGATCCTTCTGTTGCTAGAGACATTCTGCTGAATAAGAAGTACCCTTTGAAGATGGGATACGTTGGTGTTATCACCAAGGCTCCAGGGAAGTCGCTCTTCCGTAAAGCTACGGGCCATGATGCCTTCGTTGCTCAGCAGAACTTCGAGTACACGTATCTGAAGTCAAATAAGCCGGAATTCGCTGCTTGCAGTGTTTCGACTCGTGTGCTGAAGAAACGTTTGATTAAAGTGCTTGAGCGTACAATGTCGATGTCTTTGGGCCCTACGGCGTCCCTTGTTCAGCAAGAGTTGGACGAAGCTGCTTATAAGTTCAAAGTGGAGTTCAATGACCGTCATTTGACTCCAAAGACGTATTTGGCAGAGAATGTGGATGCGTTGAAGCTTGCAATCAAAGAGTTTAATGAACATTTTGGACGTTCTGAGCTGAAATCCATTTTAAGAGCAGAATTGGACCAGAAAGTTCTTGATTTGCTAGCTGCTCGCTACTGGAACAAGGGGAGTGATAATTACGCAGATTCCAAGCTTTTGATTGATAATCTGGAAGAACTCAACAATCTGAAAAAGGAAGATCCGTATTGGGCTAAGAAGCTGGATCTGGCAACTTCTTCATTAACGAAACTCGGCGTTGGCCGTCTCTCGACCTCTTTGATTGCTAATGCAATTATCTCAGAAGTGGACAACATTGTGGACCAGACGCAGCTGAAAAACCACCCATTGGCCAAAGAAGCGGTGAAGGAGGCGGCTCAGAGCGTCTTAAACTCCAGATACGCTTCTACAGCTGATCAGGTCGAAAACTGCATCAAACCTTACAAATACGAAGTCGATGTGGAGGATCGTGAGTGGAATATCTCCAGAGAGCACTCTGTTCACCTAATAAAGCAAGAGCTGAATCAGGTGAACGAAGCTTACTCGTTGCTGAAGTCTTCAATTGGAGGACGTAAGCTCTCACAAGTTATGACGTATCTCGAGGATGGTGGAAAGCTGAATGAAGAGACAGTTGGATTTTCGCAAGTGTTGCTGAATAGAGGAAAGGAAGCCCTTTTCCTAAGAGATCGCCAAACGATCCTAAACCTGCGACTTAAGGCTTTGAAGTCCAACGCATGCAAAGGCAAGGATAATAAGTTCAAATGCCCAGAGGTGTTTTTGAATGTTGTTAATGAGAAACTGACCACTACTGCGGTGCTTTTCCTCAATGTTGAGTTGTTGAGTGATTTCTTTTACAAATTCCCACGTGAACTGGACTTAAGACTCACTCAAAACCTCAGTGAAGAACAAGTGGAACAGTTCGCCAAAGAGGACCCTAAGATCAAACGCCACGTCGAATTACAGCAGCGTAAGGAGCTGCTTGAATTGGTGTTACAGAAGATTGATGGAATTCTCGCCTTCCAGCGCAATAAGGCTACGATTACTTCCCGATTCAGATAAATTATTTGCTTACAATGTACTTACGAACGAAACGCTTACTTGCTTTTACTTGAATATATGGTGTGATGGTTTTGGTCAGCATTACTAAGTGCTAAGTTTAGAGATAAGAGTCAAAACCTCAAAAGTCTAGAATATCACACCTGCTCACTACTGTTAATAAAGTATGTATAGCCGATCATTGATCTGCTGTGATGCTGCACGGTGGAAAAGGCGCCTAATCGGACCTCTGCTCACAATAGCGATGGTCTGTCTATCGCCGTTGGAGCGCTTCGCTGGGGGGCGTAGCACTGCGCTGATGTAGGTATGTCAGTGTATGAGAAAAGCGGGTCTTATGGGGGAGGTGATTATCTGGTACTGCCAATTGGCTATTAAATAGACTAAACACCCTATTCCTTCCAAATGACTCCAGGCAAAGGTGCACCTCAGGTGTGGGTTCCAGCGGCCAGAGGCAGGCTGTAAGCATCGTCGAGCGGGCCACGGCAGGGGTCGGTCAAAATTGACATGTGTGGTCAAATGCTAGAGTGTTCCACTACTGCTTGAGTGTATATTCTAGGCTACTTAGGGGCTTATCTATTCGCCATAACTGGGGATGTAGCAATTTTGGTCAGGGGAAGATCCATGTCTCTCACCCAATCACACGACCAAAGATGCGCAAGAGGCAGCCGAAAAGGGACGAGTGCGGCCTTCATTAGCTAGAGAAGAGCGAAAAGACGTCATTTAGCTCAGATTTGGAGATTTAAAGCCGCAGCGGAAGAGAATGATGAGGTTCTGGACTGCATCTGGGCCCCGGGAGATGGATCGGCATGCAGGCGGATGTAGGGGTACTGCAGACATGGACATGATGTTTGAAGTGGGCGTAGGGGTCTTTTTGGTTTGTTTTGGTGATAAATTGGTACAAAAATTGTGATATATAGTGTTTATATGACATCAATAGAGATTGTAACATCTAGCCATCCAAAATATCCCCAATTGCCCCAAAATACCCTCCCAAAACACTCACAGACCACTAAATAAGATCGCGGCCGCATACCAGGCACATACAACCGCAGATCCTTGCACTGTAGAGTTCACTTTCTAGTCTCAATCTCTTACGAATCTGGACTTGGGACTGAGATGTCAAGGAGTGTGGTCTGAGCTCAGCAGGTGTCAAAATGAGCCTTTCAAAATGCCTGTAATTAGTATATAAAGGGTACGAGTTTTCCCTTCAAAGCACCCATTATTGAAGTACTCAATTACCAAAAACAATGAAGTTCTCACTCATTTCTAGTGCGCTGTTCTTCACAGCTGCGCTTGCTTCTCCGTCTAAGAAGGAAGTCGTTCCAGCTTCTAAGCCATTCACTGTTTCTGGCACTGGTTCCCACGATATCTACGAGGGATTGTCTGTTGGTTTCGCCAAGGGTTACTTAGCTGCTTCCGATGATGTTTCTTCAGTTACCTTCCAATTGTTGAGCGACGGTACCCTCAAAGCCGAGGGCCACGGTTACGTTAAGATCTCCGGAAAAGACTTCATTGGTACTTCTGGAAAGACTGGTGACCTGTGGGATATCACTGATGGCTTTTTGCGCTATGATAAGCACAAGAACTTGCACACTAAGAAGGTTGGAAAGGATGAGTACTTGATTGGAACCAATGATTTGGACAACTCTTATAAGGCTATTTATTTGGCTGTTTCTTATATTGAGACCACTTCAACTGCACCAACTTCAACTGCATCAACTGAGTCAACTGCACCAACTATTGTTCCATCTTCCATTCCAGTTCCTGTTTCATCAGCTCCTATTAGTTCTGTTGTTCCAGTCTCTTCGTTCTCCTATTCGAACTCTTCTGGCTGGTACGAGCCTTCTGGTGCTTCTACTTATGTTCCACCAGAAAGCACTGAGGCATCTTCTACTGATTTGTCTGAGTCTTTTATTTACTCTTTTGAGCCATCTTCTGAGTCTGTTGCTTCTGTTGAGTCTGTTTCCTCTGTTGAACCAGTTTCCTCTGTTGAGCCGGTCTCTTCAATTGAGCCAGTCTCGTCAATCGAACCGGAATCAACTGAAGCTCCATCTTCTTCTTTCGAGTTCTCAGAATCTGAGATTCCATCTTCTTCCTTTGTGATCTCTGAGTCTGAGATTCCATCATCTTCCATCGAGTCCTCTGAGTCTGAGATTCCATCTTCTTCTTTCGAATTCTCTGAGTCTGAGATTCCATCATCTTCCATCGAACTCTCCGAATCTGAAGCTCCGTCTTCTGAGTTCTCCGAGTCGGAATTCCCATCTTCCAGTGAATTCCCTGAATCTTCAACATTCTCTGAGTTCTCTGAATCTTCTATTGAATCTGAATCTCCATCATCTGAGATCTCTGAGTCTCCATCATCTGAGCTCCCATCTTCTACCGAATCCGAAGCTCCATCTTCAACCGAGGTCTCCGAGTCTTCAATCGAGTCGGAATCATCTTCCGAGGCCCTTTCCTCTGAATTCGAAACCTCTTCCTTCTCAATTCCGGCTTTCTCCTCAATCCCATCGGAATACTCTTCAGTCCCATCTTCAGAAATCTCAGAGATTTCATCCTTTACACCAACTTCCTCCTTCTACACCGAATCTTCTTCGTCCATCTCCTCGGTCGAATCTTCCGCTATTCCAACATCTCCACCGGTCACCGGAACTCACTTCGAAACAACTCTTCAGTGGGTTATCGTTATCCCGGCTTTCCTTGGACCATGGGACAGCTTGGACTTCTCTTTCAACAAAACCATCGACCTCGATGGCTTCACTTACACCGGTGCTTCGCTTACAATCGGAGGCGTTGATATCTCCAAGTTGGCTGATATTGGAATCACTGACGAGACCCTTACCATCTCTGTTGACGCTACTACCGATTCTGAAGACGACTTAGTCATCGTTATTGAGGCTACAATCGATTACGGTGTTTCTTGGGGAACAACTGGTATCTTGTCCTTGTTGTCATCTGACACCAAGAAGAGACTCATCAAGAGAGACGTTAAGACTTATAACTTCGATTACGTCGTTAAGGCCTCTGACCCAACATCTTCCCAGTCAACTCCAACCGCAACTTCAACTGCTGTTGCAACTGCTACAGAGACTTCTTCCACTGCGGATCTGTCCACTTTCGAAGGAAAAGCTATGGGTTCCAACGCTTACTTGACAGGCTCCACTCTCTTCGGATTCTTGGTTTCCCTTTTGCTCATCTAGACTAGACTATATTTTGGATTATAATTCTTTACAATTGGACTTTCGACACAAACAGCCAGATTCTTCGCTGACTGCCACAATTTTATACCCTTTCCCAGGCCGGTCTTGGAGTTATATAAGATACATTTGGACGTCTCGCAAATTCACGAGACGATACACAATATTGCACTTTATTCTACAAGCCTGTAATAGCTCTAATCATTCATATACAATTTACGCACCCATGTTAGCAGGAGGGTTGGTGGTGGAGGAATACGTGGAGCAGTTATCGTCACTCACCGGAGAACCAGGTCCAATGGCTGGAGAATCAACATCGCTTTGTAGAGAAGGATCACTAAAAAGGGAAGCACGATCATAAGCACCAGGGCCCTTACCACGCTTTATAAGACGCTGCTTGCGACGCTGTTTGGACTGGTCATCCTCATCATCGGTGCCCACAGGAACAGAGACATTATCACTTGAATCGTCATCAGGAAGCTCTGTTGTGACCATAGTAGCGGAAATGTGTCGTATTTTCTGGTCACGTGACTGAGCAGCAGCCTCTTCATCCTCTTCATCTTCATCGTCGTCGTCCTCATCGTCAGAGAGTGAATCGTCTTCACTTCCACTGCCACTCTCCTCGGTGTCGGTCTCGTCATCCTGGCTCTCTCTGTAGAAGCTCTCGTTTATCTCTAACAGCTTCTTTTCACGGTCATCGTACTCCTGTCTTGCCTTCTCCAGGCTCTCAGCAAATTTATCACCACCGAGGAATGTCATGGATCTTCTTCTGTAGAAAAGCAGGTAGGCAGCACCGCTGATGGAGTCTTCTGGGTCGGCAGCTTTGACGTTGGAGTCGTTGTAGTAGTACCATTTGTTATCAACGAAGTTCTTTACATAAGCAGTGTAATGGCCACCTCCAATGCCTCCGTAATGGTTATCAACAGCGAATAGGTCATAGATAGCATCATCTGTTCCTTTAATGGATGAGGCCAAGTATGGCGACATATCAAGGCCCTCAATCGGGAAGTCAACAACAGCATCTATCTTATCACTGAAGCTTCTTTGGTTCTGGAAGCGTTTCAAGTGAATAGTTAAGATATCTGGTGTGTTCCAGATCTGAATCTGCTTAGTAGCTTGGCGATGCTCTTTACAATTAGAACAATACCACAGGTCTTGGTCACTGAGAACTTCTGGCTTCGAGAACAAAGAAAGGCACTCGTCTAAAGTCAGTACATTATCCTTCTTTTCAGCTCTGATTCTCTTGGACTCCTCAACCTCCTCGTTCACGAGCTTCTCTGGTGTACTCCAAGTCTCTTTACCATCCTCTCCTTCGCCTTCAAAGCCAACGAAGAAAGTGTCAAAGAGCTCCATATCCCACTCACAAACCAGCGCAGTGCGAGGCTTCACGAGGTGAGTGTCTTCGATAGGAGAAGCAGGAGCATTAGCATTGAGCTCAGAAGGAGCATCAGCAGAAGAGCTTGTTTTGCCAGTGTCAAGCACCAAACTAGAGGTCAATGGCTCAATATCCAAATCCGGCGTCGAGCTGTCATCATCGCTTGAAGATGGTCCTTTCTCTGTAGGAGATGGGTCTCCATCTGCTGCGATATCCACGTCAGCAGGTTCAACGTCCATTTTGTTCTCGTCAGTTGAGAGAGGAGTCGAAACTTCGCCAGATTCAGTAGAACTGTCGATATCCAGCTTTCTCGCGTACGTGTAAAGGCTTCTCTTCTTTTCGTTCAGCATGTCAAGCAAGCTCGGAAGATTGTTGAAGTTGTTTTGAGTACTTGGTGTCCAGATGGTGTCATTTTCCTCGTTATCCGAGTGAGCATTATTGGCATGGTTTGTACCGGTGTAACGGCCGAATCTGGAACGTCTAATCTTCTTAACCTCACGAGAAGAGTCGAACAATTGGATGCTAAAAGCGTAGTCACCCGAAATCTCAGGGTTGGCTAATGAAACATCAGACTCATAGCCAGATTTGACATCGTCGTCGGAAGAAAGCAATGGGAAGTCTTTGGAGCTGAACTTTTTATCCGTTTGGCGTACCTTGGAGAAATACTTGAACGTACTCAATTGCTCATAACGGTGCTCCAGCTTTTGTCTAATTGCACCGAAGGACTTGCTTTCCTGCTCTGACAAGGCGATGAAGAATGGAACACCAAACGCATCTGGTGAGTTGTTTGGGGGTCTGATTGTGTTGAAAACAGGGACAATCAAATCACCTTCTTCGTGGCGAACTTCATACATCACAATCACATCATTCTCAGCAAAGAGATCAGAAAGTGGCAAGTATCCCGATTGGGACTCTGAGGATTCAAAGTTTCTGTAGAATTGGTGGTTCCAAATCTCAGCAGAGATCAAATGCTTGGGGTTAAGGCCGAGCTTCTCAGCGACATAGTTTCTCAGATGTGTGTACGTTGATGTCTTCTTGAGCTCCACTTCGAAAGTCTTGATTGGGCCATCCTCGAGGAACAACGTGATTGATCTCTCCCACACATCTTCAACAGGCAATGGTAGCGTCAAGTCGTTGAATGGGTCAAAAGTAATGGAGATCTTATCACACACAGGACACACCAAAGTGGACTTGTAGAGGCCAACGAACAGGTCAATGATAATGGAGTCATTTCTAAGTTTGTGCTGCTCCCAACTCTTTTGAGCTAATTCTGTGATCTTCGCCATGTTCTGTGCTTCTTCATGGTCATTGAGCTCAGGTTTCTCTGTGATTGGCTTCTGGAGAATTCTGTTCAGATCCTCATGAAGACCATCAAGTAAGAAAGCAAGGAATTCCTGAGAATCCTGTTGATGATATCCTGAGAACATGTTATTGAAGTATCCGATTGTGCTCTTGAAATCACGCGGAACGTACGAAGTGCCTCTATTGGACTTCTTGTCGAACAAGTGGTGGATCAAATTGGCGAAACTCAAAGCAACTTTACCAGACATACCCAGTGGGTTCTCAGGATTCAGCTCTGTCTGATAGCAGCTGAATAAGAAGTATTGTGTCAGCTCAGGGATGTGTACAAGACACTGGAGTGCAGAGTTCATGTAGCAGGTATTACCCAAGTTCTGGAGTCCAATTCGACCATCTGAAGGAGTCGGAGGGAAGTGGATGAGGTAATTCGATGGCCAGTACGACTCAGTCTTTCGTGTGAGATCTGTTGATGTTGTGCGAGCAGACTTCTGGGATGTAGGGACGCTTAGCTTTTCTTCAATGCACAAATGAGCCATAAGCAAATTGGTGTCCTTAATTGTGCTCTTGAGGTACTTCTTCTTCACCAAGTACTTCTGTTGCAAGTTCATGAATGTAGAAGCTGACAAAATATAGTCCAGGCTCGATTCGTTCTCGTCCCTTATAACCCATACTCTAAACTTCTTGTTCTCGTAGCCCACTTGTCTCGACAAGTGCTCCTTCTGGTCCAGCAGCTTTATACAATACTGGACGAGTGTTTCGCAGTTGTGTAGACGAGAGATCGAGAAGATTGGGATCGAAGCGTACGATGAGCCGTAATGAGATGAAGAGTGCGAGTGGTGATTCGACGAGTTGCTGTCCGAAACAAGGTGATGCAGATAGAACATCGGCTTAGTATACTCGGGCACAACATTGCCCTCCTCATCCATAATACCATACGTTGTAACTGGTGTACAGTTATCAACGATGCCGTACCACTCCAGAAGCTTCTCGAACACTTCACTGGTTACGCATTCCAGAGGAAACTGTGATTGATCGCAGAAGAGGTCGCCCTCTTTTAAGATGCCAAATGTGTTGATGGCTCCTAGTTTAGTCTGCGCATCGTCGGCGTCAGCGAACTCAGCATGGCGGAAAGCAGTGATCCAGGACTGTGGGAGAACGTAGAGGACTGTTCCTTCAACAATTGCTTCCTCTGTTGTCTTTTTAAGCTCCTCAATAACACGTCGTTGCTCCTCGAGACTTGGAGTTGGTGCTGGAGCGTCTCCCTCGCTGCTCTCGCCGCTAGGCTCGGTGCTGAGTTCGGGACGAGTGATGTTGGCCTGCGAAATTGGCTGGATCTCCTCAATAGAGTCTTCTAGGTCGTCGTCCAGCGTGAGGTCCACAACATCGCGGGGCTCCTCAGCGTCCATTCTGCCCATTGTTGCTTTGTGTTGGTCTCAGGCAGTCGTTCGCGTCTGTTTATGATATCTGCGCGGTCGCTGCGTTGAGATAAGGGCAATCTGAAAAGAGCTGCGTGCTCTCGAAGTTCTAAGCTTGCGATTGATGTAACTTTTGCTCGAGCCGCTGTGCGGGAATCTCACGTTAAACCGCAATCTTTCAGCTTGATGATATGCCCTTCCCCATCATTTTGATGGACATCATGTTGGTTGCCGCGTAATTTTTATCACGTCCAATCGATTTTCGCGATTCGGACTTCTTTTGCAGAAAGATCCTCGGTTCGATTCCCACTACCACCACTGATTAAAACAGGGGTTTTCGGATCTTTCGCGACGCGAGGCGAAGCTGATCCCATTAACAATACGTGTTTCCACACTTATCTCTCAGATTAAAAGGCAATTGATAGACAAATAGACAATGAAAGTACTACCTCTGGTGTCCGGGTTTGCCCTTATCGGCCTCTGCACCGCAAACAGGGAGTTCCTTGCCGCAAACAGAAAGCAGGCATGCTCAGGAATGTATGACAAGTCCGCAGTAGGCGGTGATGTTGACCCCTACATCAAGACCACTCTCCAGGACTACGCTGGTTCCGAGGGCGTTTCCCTCGCTGTTCTTGTGTTCGAGTACCAAGATTTTGATCTCCTCGGAAAGCCACTCAGCGATGGCAACTACAAATACATCTGCGACGATGAAGCTATTGAGCTCGACCTCTGTGGCACCAGCCATAAGGGCCAATTCCTCACCAACTACGAGGAGGGCGGAAACAAGTCAGAAATCCTCTCGTATAAGCTCACCGAAGTAGGAGATAAAGACAACACAAAATACATGATCAAGCACACAGGATACTACTGTGCTGTTGTGTACGACGAGTACGAGGCCGACTTCAATGCTGTGGTTAACTTCCGCAACTCTTTCGGCAATCTCGCAGCAGCAGAGTTCCCGAAGCTGGCGTTGTATGCTCTTCTGGCTATTCTGTATGCTTTGTCTTTCTTCTACTACGCTTTCAGCTTCTACAAGCACAAGGAATCGATTCTTCCGCTTCAAAAGTACATCGCAGCCTTCTTCATCTTCCTTGTTCTCGAATCCGTGATGGTATGGGGATACTACGACCTCATGAACAGAAAAGGATCGCTTAACGCTGGTGTTAAGGTGTACATGGCCCTTATTTCCATTTTGAATGCTGCTAAGTTCACCTTCTCTTTCTTCCTTCTGCTGGTGATCGCCCTCGGCTACGGTATCGTCTACCCAAAGCTCGACCGCAAGCTCATGAAGAAGTGCCAACTCTTTGCACTGCTCCATCTCACGTTTACGCTCATCTACGTGGTTTCCAACTACATTTCCACTCCGGGTGCTGCTGATGACGGTGGATGGGCTGGCCTATTGGCTTTGCCTGTTGTTATTACAACTGGTATCTTCTATGTTGTGACATTGAAGTCGCTAAGTGTAACAACTGCGCTCCTCGAGTCCCAGAAACAACAGATCAAACTCGACATGTACAAGTCGTTGTTCCGTATTATCTTCGTTTCGCTCTTGGTCCTCATTCTCGGTATAATTGTCTCGTCCTTCATCTTCATCGGTATGTCCACAACAGAGCTCATTGAGCAGCACTGGAAGTCACGTTTCTTCTTCTTGGACTTCTGGCCTTCCTTGGTGTACTATGTGATCTTCAACTTGATTGCATTCTTATGGAGACCAACTGAGTACTCCTATATGTTGGCTGCTTCGTCTCAATTGCCAACTGATCCAGAAAACGCTGCTGATTTCGAGTTAGACGACCTCCAGAGCTTAGATAATGACGACCCAGCTGGCACATCACAATACAGAAACCTCAACGACAACGACTCCTTGAATTTGGGCTCTGATGACGATCTGGATACTCCACAGGAACCAACAAAACCAAAACCACCTGCTAAGAACGATTAGTGATATAATAACTGCCTTTTCATCCCAGTAATTTGATGATGAACTCTCTTCTCAGCTTCTCGTAGTTCGGCTTCCTTCCAAATACCATATCCCTTTTCCTTCTCTGTGGAACCTGGATCAACAGACTTTCAAACTTGGTGTATACTTCCTGTTTGGGAATACCGTACTCCACACAAAGTCTCAGGAAGCTGGCCAAGTAAATCAACACATTGGCTCTCAGTGGAGGCAAGCTTTCCAGTATCTTCTCTAAAATCTCTTCATCTCCCTTGAAGTTTTCCAACAAGTACGTCGCCAAGTCCTCCGAAACAATACCACCATCTAAATTCCTCAAAAGAAGTAATAAAACCCTAGCAACTGCAATAGAAGAGCTCCCCAAAAGCATATCCTCAGCCTTATCTAGCTCTTCTAAAGACAGTTCCTTATCCTCGTCAATCCACTGGATAATATGCTTCTCCAGGTCATGTGTGAAGCTTAGCTTTCCCTCGTCAAACATGTCTCTGGTGATATTCTGAGTTAAGTAGTTGATCAGTGTATAAATTGGTTGTGGAATACCACTACTTGCCGAACCAATACTATGAAGCTCATCCATAGTGGAACCGAAGTAAGATGGAAGAGCATTCCAAGTAACAGTGATGAAGTAATCCTGGGAAGCGTAAGATCTCAAAATAATGGTCTTTGTCAATGTTTTGCACCCGATTGGTAAAATTGCACTTACTTGTAAGTACTGAGTAGCTGTTTTTGGTAAAACGCTCTTTCTAGGCTCAATCCGTGTTTTGATCTGAGGTGAGGCAAACTTGGAATCAGTTGAGTCCACAGAGTCCAGAATTTCCCAGTAGGTTTTGCAATTGCCAACGTTCGATATCTTAACGATCGCTTTCGAGTTTGTGAGGATTCGTGTCTTGACGCTTTGCTCGAGAGGTTCAATCTCTAAGACTGTTCTCTTTAAGTTATTCTCTTCATTGTCCATGTGCTTCAAGAATGACGTTACCAGTTCAGCTCGTTTCTCATTGTTGATCAGTGGCAATTTGATCGAATAGTCTTTAAAAACCGGCTTGTGGTCGGATAAGAAGATATCTGGTGAATGATAACGCTCGATTTTGACATAGCTGGACTTTGAATGGAAAATTCTATCAGTGTATGATGGCTTTCTGTCAGTATCGTACTCAGAACCAATGATCTTGTATGTTGGTGGGAATTTGATTTCACCTTCATAATAATCTTGGAGAATTCTCCCTTGATCCCTTTCAATGCTTAAGCTGTCTAGTTCCAGCAGAGCTTTGTAGTCCTTTGCCTGGATTAGTTGATCAATTATCTCTCTAGAGGCCTTGATTCTGTAGTTCATATCACCTCCGATAAAGATCACATTTTTGTCTTTATCTTCGGAATCTTCTGATTTCAAGGGTTGTCTTTTTAAAACCTCATCATCCCTTGTGTTAGATCTCGTAACATCGCCAAGTAAATTCTCATCTAATTCCTCATCACTTTCCAGTTCAATGTCCTTATTTAGTGCCGAATCCAGATCGTCCATATCAAACAGAATAGTTTTATCATCAGACATCAAATTTCCATTAGCGTCAGGGAGCTTAAGATACGTTTTAATGCCTTGAAGCTCTCTTCTTCTCTTCAATATGAACTGTTCACTCTCACCAGCTGCAAAATGACAGCATAAGACCGAGAAGTGGAAGTCATTCACTTTGAAAGAGGTACAAATAGCTCCCTTGTTTCCGTATAAGTTAAGGATACCAGTTCCAAGAGAGGAGATCTCTAATTGATGGAAATTGATAGCAAGTGAGGTTCGGCATATGAGAATGGAAGCTAACCCGAGAAGCTTATTCGTCTGTAATACCATGAACTCCTCCGACCCCAAAATGCTCATTATCTTCTCAATCCAGTTTTCTACTGGAATCACAGATGACCTGAAGGTTTTAGCTGTCAATGGCACGATCTCCTGGAAAGCAACAAAGTAGAGGTCTGATTTGCTCCCTTCGGTCAGGAAGAGTTCTGAGATGTCTTCTTTCGTCGTGTAAAGTGGCTCTCCTCTCAAGTTCCACGTAACATATTTAAACGACAGTTCTCTTTCTTCCATGAACTCAGCTTCGTGCTCTACCAAATGTTTTCTGAGGGAAGGAGAGAACGCTGAATCTCTTCTAGAATCGTCGCTATCGCCGGTGATAACGGATTGCAGGGCCTCGTCCCAGTGCTCTTTAAACGCTTCAAAATCGGTGTTATCAGCCTCAATGGCACCAACTAAATGGCCACCAATCATCACCGCTCGTGTTCCATCTTCCAAGTCCTTCGTTTCTAGAGCATCTTCGTTAATCATACAGATAAACCGCTGTGTAGTGGTGCCGCTGTGTGCACCTTCAATGGAGTAACGAGGTACATCTTCTGCATCGTCAGCGGGATAAAGCCGTAGTTTTGTACCTTTAGGGAGTGTCAGTTCCATTGTTATAGCAGTTTTATAGCCAAAATAGTATAATTCTTCACTAAATGGTGAAAATATGGGGAAAGAAACAAAGGTGCGGATCAGCTTCTACTTATACACTCTTTAAATGGTACGGGCACTCATAGGGAAGTGTCAACCGATTCTCTTCATTACATCATAGTTCCTTTGGACTTCTATATTCAATTGAGAGTCAAATTCTATTCCACAACAATCTCAAGCATTCTATCACAACTCATGCTTTCTCCTGATGTGATATCAGTTATGGTGGTTCCCTGGAGAGACGTTACGCCTGTTTCTAGTCCAATGAACTGGACCTCAGTTTCGAACACAGCACCAGCATCAGCCTTCAAATGAACTTCATTGTCCATGCTTAGCAGTCCAACATGGCGTAGTTTCGAGGTTGTGTAGTTTCGGATGACAGTAGACATCGGCAGCACCATACTTTTGATTTTTGGAAGCTGGTGAACATAGCCGTCGTTATCGGCTCCATTGAACGTCATCACGAGATTCCTTGGTTTTCTTGTGATGTTGTGTACTTGTACTGTCAGTTTGAATGGTTCTCCTATCTTGACACACTTTTCTCCCAAAAATTTGATGTTAATGGCGCTGGAGAGCGAGCTCTGTGGAAGGTTGATAGTTGATGAGACGGCTCTCTGTGATTGATTCAGCTTGAAGGGACTTATGAAATCGACGTTAGTAAGAAGCTTGGTAGTCACTGGGTACTCGGATTGACACCAATAGTTCACGGTAACTAGCGATTTGAAGCTGATAGCCTCGTGACTTTCCAGCAAATAGGTGAAAGAGTATGAATCATTCAGCGAAACATCAATTGGGAACTCGATATCAAACTTCTTGTGTGTGGTCCTTTGGAACCCGTGCTGTATACTGTTCAGAGTCGTAACAATCTTCAACTCTTTAGCCATAGAGGATGGCTCTAAATCAATCGTGGAGAGGACACAACTCTTGGAGATTCGTACGTTTCTGATTCGTAAATTCAATAGTCTGATGATCGGAATACTCAAAGAACTCTCGAGCTCTAACGTTGGAGTGGCCTCTCGTTCCATTTGTAGTGGTTTCAAATGTCCAATTTCGTCAACTTTGTTGTCTTTTATCAGTGAATCCAGAAGAATGGACTTTGATGTCTCGCCCATTGGAGCCAGTCCACTTAAAATGTTTCGTCTGTCTACAGGATGGCCACTCTTAACCAAGCTGCTCTCTTCTTCCTTTGGGCTTTTGCTTTGTGTAGCAACCACTCCCTTCGCTTGAATCAGGACCTGGGGCTCTTCGAGCTTCGTTTTAGGAAGCGGTATAAGGACACTGAACTTGAACAGAACATGTGTATCGCTTTCAGAGAACACACTCAATTGAAGAGAGCTAATTTGCACTCTTTCACCTGATTTTCCAACCACAGAAAACGTAGCATTTACACCACTGACTGCTTCGTTGGACTTCCGAGAAACAAGAATATAGCCCTCAAGAAAGGAGTCGAAGAATGCGAGCTCCTGAGGAGCAGACTCCCTAAGTTGGCCGACGATCTCACGGAGAGGTGCACCGATTTCGGCCTTAAAACTGCACAGAAACAGCTCCATATTCTGTGCTTTTTCCATGGCTCGCTCTTTCGTCACTCGATTTGATGACCAAACCATTTCAAGCACCATAAATGATAGGGTTGATTTATCACGTTAACATCAAGAGGGTTGGGGAGTGCCCCTACCGTTTACGCGAACTCGTTTTATGCTGTACCTCATATGTACTCTATTTCATTAACTAGTCCAATAATCCTTCCCATTCCTATAAACTCTTGAATAAATAAACCTCGTGTCTTCATTTCATGCTAATACTTTTCTGTTTCGTTTGGCCTCAAAAATTGGGGCAGCAGCCCGCTGATACGCCACCTCCATCTCAGCTTCTTCTTCGCTTCCAGCAGCCATAATGCACTCTTTCTATCAATCGCATCGAAAGCTGTGCTGGCTCCAGTGGATATCATCGACGACTCGCCACACAGTTGTCTTTTAAGACTATCGACTAGCGTCATCGAGAACTCATCGTTCTTCTGCTTTTTCCACGCTGGTTGTTGTAGCGCCTCTTCGATATCTTCAACATCTTCAGGGATTGAGTGCAGTCCGCTCAATACAGTTTCATCGAAACTGTCCAGTAGCTTACTCAGCATCTCATATTTCTCCGTGCAATTGCAGCAAACGAACTCTGAGTACTGGCTGTCTGCGCAGTGGGAACTGATATCGTATAGCGGAGTTTCACATATAACGCACGACTTTAGACCACCACGGCTCTTATAATTTGTACTGAATTCGGCTGTAGACGTGTCTTCTGTGAGCCTGAGTGTTGGCAGTGAGCTTGCAATGGAGTACACTGAGCCAGCGTAGCTGCTGGTGGTAACCTGTGGGAAGTCAAACTCTGCCTTCTCAAAAGGAGAGCTCTTTGCGCTGAAGTATGCTGTGCTCTTAGAGCTTTCCATCTCTTTCACCGGTGAGTCACTGGAGCAAATGTTGCTTGTAAGCAGTAAGCTGCTAGCGTTTGATGCCTTCCTGAGAGCTGAGTGCTCAACAGACGGCCTCTGTGACCTCACATGAGTCTCCAAGATAGAGCGTGCTCTGGTGAGGTAGTTTTCAGAGTTATCATCGCCACCTTGGCCCATGTCTCTAATCGAGTTCTTCAGATCGTACACTGAAATCTTCTTTCTGGCGGTCTTGGTGTTGGCGATGTAGTCTTCCACTAAAACAATGGGGTCTATCTCCCCAAACAGCGCAGAGTTGTTGGCGCTTGAATCAGTAGCCTCATCCTCAAACGCATTGAAATCCGGTGATCTTAACACTTCCGTCACCTTTTCTGTGTCTTTGATAGCTGGAGGTGCTAGCGGGAACGAAGTAAGCTGCTGATCCAGCATATCAAGTCTCGATCTTTTCTGCCGTAGCCGCTGGTGGTGTTGTTGATGCTGGTAGCTATGCCCTTGAGGCTTTGCTGGCGGGCTGTGTTTTTGGGCTCGAAGTGAGGGAGTTTGTGAGACTGACAGTCCGTTCATTCCACTATTCAGCTGGTCGATATGTTTGAATGAGACCCGTGAGTTATGGCGGCTCTGAGAGTCCACTGTGTTGGTGATGTCGTTCATCTGAGCCTCCGGAATGCGGTTTAAAGGCCTGGCTCGCCGATGAGATGTGGAAAAATGAGATGTACGGAGGTTTATCAATTAAGCTGGTATTGAACCACCTTTCAGACCTTTTATCAACCTCTGTTTTGGTGCTGAAGTGCTAAAATTAACTGTGTCGAGTGAAAGTAGAGAATACGCTAAAGGCCAAAAGTCACAACATCTCCGAAACGTAAACACTCGTTACCGCATTGGGAACAAAGTGCGGGCGCGGAGTTACATATCCTCAGTAGTGCGCGAACCGCGATCAAGACGCCTTTGTTGTTTGACAGGTTTTATTTATAGCCCTTCATTAAAATTGTTTTTGAATTCATCTGTTTGTCAATTGTTTGGCTATTGGGAACGTTCGTTTCTGTAGGAACTGGAGCTTAGAAGTGATAGATATTAAATGTGTGTTTTGAGAAGGAACTAAGCCTACAGAGCCAAGCCTCTAACAGTAAAGTTGTATATCTAATAGTCAATTATATTCGTCTTATCACTCAATTGTATAAGCCGGTTTCAATCTATTACGATCTCACACAATCATCATAATTAAAGAATCAGCTGCTATTGAGATTCAAAGTTCACTAAGTGCCATACTCATGAAAGCTTCGTAAGCATACTTCTTTCGATTCCCTAATGAAACCACTCTTTCTCTTAGGTAAGCATACATCGTTTCCTAAGAAAACTTGAATTTCTCTATCTCATGACTTAGGATAGCCACGAACTTGGGCCGTTGCTCAGGATATACTGCTCGAGTGCAACGTGTGAACTTCTCGGGCCAAGGCTTCGATATCGAGGCTATGGGGCCCAATGAACGGCGCCATTATGGCCCTGTTTACGGTAAAAATGACCTTTCCAGTACCCCAGGCTCTCAAAATACCATTGGGCTATCAGCCTGAGTCTCATATCGCGTTCTTATCTCACCTCCATCCAAAACAAGTTCAGTCTCCCAATAACGTAATCTTCTCTATGACATCAGCACGTGCAGCCTTAAATGTCTCAAGACCATTGATAGAAGCTTCTAAAGAGCTTAGTTGCATACCGAAAACAACCATTTCTCTCTCTAAATCCCTCAGTTTACGCTCACTGTCTCTGATACGAATATGGTTCCCTTGGTGATGCTTGCGTACCTCTTCAACCTCGGCTTTTGCCTGTGGACCTAACGCTTTTTCAATACGTTCACCCTGGTCCATTCCTAAGAACTTCGTCCACGCTGAAACGTTCTGTAATGGCTGTTTGTGGACGCTCTCATGCTGCTTAGTGTTGATGTGTTGCGCTGAGTCGTATCTCGGTCTTCTATCGTAACTCTCTCTTCTCTCTTCATAGCGAGGTCTCTGAGATGGTCCTTGATCTCTGTTGTCCCTAGAATCACGTGGGTCACGTGGATCCCTCGAGTCTCTTCTGTAAGGCTCTCTTTCTCTAAAGTCAGATCTTCCCCCGGAATATCTGTAACCTCCTCTCCCTTCGAACCCCCGGCTCTCGTAACCGCCTCTTCCACCTCTGTAGGAGCTACCACCTCTTCCCTGGTAACCTCCACGACCTGGGCTCTCTCTATACGGCGATGAGTACGGTCTCTGGTGGCCACCTCTATAACTGTGCCTGGTTGAGCGGTTAGTATCTAGACGCTTGGTAGCCCGTTTTAAACGGCTGAAGTTTGAAAACATACCCGCCACGCTGATATGACTCGTCTCTGTCTGACATTTTGTCCTGTGGTTTGCTAAAGCACTTAGCTGGCTTAATCGGTCTAAACGCTTGTTTTCATCTGCTTATACGTCCATCAACAGTTCGCGAAATTTTGACAATATAGGTCACGTGATCATAATCGGCGCTACACTGATTTTGGTTATCTATCGTTTCTATTCATTAGCAATTATAAATTAAAGAGACACCGCACGTTCTCTAGCGATACTGCGTAGCCTCTTTGCTGGCTTTCCGAGACCCCTCACTGGGGCGTCGCCGTCGTTCATATCATTGCACCAGCTGTGAATCTCGTTAAGCATCTTAGCAGAGTTGTGCATGTCTTGTCTCCACTCTTCGCTTCTCATTCTGTACTCCAGCACTTCGCATCCCTCAATTAGAACTGGCTCCCCAATGTATTCCCTTTTACGCTTGAATTCAACGAGTGGAACCACATTGGAAAGTCCAAGCAAGTGTCTGATCTCGAGGACTGTGATCTTCTGTAAGAAGCCTCTGGAGAACATCAATGGCAGCGAATCATCAGTCAATTGAACACAGTTGTTCAATGACAAACGTACAATTGTATGGCTGAGTCTAAGTGCAATCTCCCAAAGACCACGGTCTGTGATAGCGCACCCAGCAACTCCTAACGTCTCAAGTCTGTAGCAGTATCTCGAAAGTGCGTGTAACGTGACGTCTGTGATTCTGGAAGTGTGTGTGTGACGTCCCAAGTTGAGGGAGATGAGGCCAGTGCAGCGAGAAGCCAAATGAGTAATGCCTTCATCGGAAACCAGTCCGCAGGCTCTGAGGTCCAGGTGCTCCAGTTGAGGGCACTGCTTAGCAACGAGCTTCAAAAAGGTATCGTCAACGACTTTAGAGCCGGGTAACACGAGCTTTTTGAGCAAGGAGCCGTTAAGCATAGCGGAAGATGGAAGAATCTTAGGGCAAATGTACATCTCAATCCACTCCAGGCTTCCGGAAACCATTGGTGCGACCATATCAACGTCCTGTTGTCTTGCTTTAGTAAGCTTGTGCATAACAAAGAGCTTCGTGTTGGACCTTGTTCTAGACAGTTTCTGGGTAACCGTCTTCTGGACAAAGCTCTGCCATTTGTTTTCCTCACTAAAGAAAAGCTTAGTTGAGGCAACATCCAGCGTGACTCTGTGCCATAGTTTGTTGACCAAGAGGCAGCTGAATAGTGAGTTCGTTCCCTGTGAAAAGTGTGTCACAGGGTTGCCATTTTCGTCAATGGTGTACTCCATAGAGTCGTTCCACACTCTCTGAGCAACAGCCTCATCTTTGTAGATTAGTAAAGCGTGCTGGTAGCTCAGAGGGCGTCTTCTCACTGGCGATTCTTCGCAAGGAACAGAGGTGAACTCATCAACGTAGGAAATGATCTTATGTAGGATTTCTGGGATATGAAAGATCTCGTGACTTTGGCCAATGTGAAAAGAAGAGAATCTTGTGTTCATTTCATCTTCAAATCTCAGAGCACGGCCCATAGACTTCTCAAAAACTGGTGACAGCTGAGGTGACAGTTGCAGAGCTTCATGCTGAGTGTACAAGCTGAATGGAGAAGAGTCGGTCAATGGAGGAGAGGAAACAGCACATGTTTCAGGAGAAGAACAATCTTCGTTGTCAGAGACTGGTGATTGGAACACCTTGGACCCACTGAAAACGCTCTTGAATGAAGTGATGATCTTGCTTCTCCCGGAAATGGACTCTCTAGAGGTCTTCCTTCTTGGTGATGACTCTGGAGTGGTGAACATGAACTGTGGTTTGTTCTGAGGTGACGCACTTCCCCTTTTGGAAGGTCTTGTGGAGCACTGAAGATCCTCATTGGATCTCTTGCTGGAGCTTGTTCTTCTCATAGCAGCAGACATGTTGATAATTATCGATTAAAAGGCAGGCAGTAACAGGTAAATGAATGTAAAAAGGTGGTAGTAAAGAATGGACGTCAGCACAACTTAATGGCGACAATGGGAGTAGGTGTAAAAAGAATGGACGAGAAGAGATGTGAACAACACAAGCTCTCTCAATTGGGGTTGGAGAAGACGGAAGGCGTGGTGGTGAACAAAAAGATGAAGCTAGCACAAGGACCCTTCAAGAACGTAAACAGCAGACCCTGTGGATTATATATGATCACAAAAGAACAGCACACGCCAGCATTTCACCCTCAGGGCCCAGAAGCCTGCCATTCTGTGCCTGCAGCGGAGGCCTTAAGTATGGAGCACCGTAGTTAACAGAAGGAGATGGCTGGTTATAGACTAGGTGCCCTTACCGTTTGACAGCTTGGCTGGTCCGGTTGGGGCAACATCGCCAATATGCCCCTTGCTTCGCTTTTGGCTCTTTCTCGCTTATCTTTGAGTGACGTCTTTGGTGTTTTAGAGGGGGTTGGCAATATTCTTTGTTACTGGAGTATATGGTTGCTTCATTGTCATGGTCAACTTAATTTTTAGCAGGGCGATCGCCGGGAGGTTGGACATCCTACAGCATTGGCTGGTCAGTGCCATAGATAGCGATTGTACGACAACTGGAACGTAAACATGATATCCACAACGACTACCTCTAATCAGCCCTTCAATAAGCCCATATAGCTCGTCTAGACCCTCAGCTATTGTTTCGTCTGCCCCAAAACTGCCCAGAAGTCACAAGAGATGCACTCTCGTGAGACCCTTTTGCGGCTTGTTGCCCCGGTGATCGTAAAAATTGGGCGCGTGGCTGGTAGACTATGGAGAGGTAACTTTGTGGAGATCGCTAAAGTATCGTAAAGCGCAAGCCAACCCTTTTAGGGTAGGTTTTAAGGCTTAATTCGGACAGATGTATGCATAGTAGTCGTTAGTATGTATTATAGTTTGCTTATCTGTTTAATATCTAAATGTGGGTGGCTGTTTTCGTTCAGAGGAGCTATGGTATCGAGCTCATCGAAAGCATCGGACGACCCTTCGTAATGAGTTGGGAGGCTATTAATTGTTCCGTTTGGAGGTTTATTGATCTCAGACATGTGTAATTTAGGCATTAGAAAGTGCTTCTGTACCAAATTAGCGAGTCTTTGCCTCTTCTCATGGTGTGCCAAAGTGTTGGTAAGAGGAAGAGCTGTAGTGCGAAAGTTGTAATTTGAATATAGAGACGCGTGCGACATATCTGGGATTTTTACATCTTTAAGTGGTCATTTATAGATATACTGTGTGTTACTTGTTACTAATAATCTGTTAAGCTTTGAAACGCTCCCATTTTAAGTGTACTGAGCTCCAAGACTATCTGAAAAACGAAAATGGCGCTCTCTTTCTCGCGCAATTACCCTTTTTAGCCTATTGCGAGAGTAGTGGCGCAAAGTTTGCGCCGCTGGTTAACATCGCAGTCGAAATGAGCCGGTGCGCCTTTTTTTGCCATTTGGCAAAAGAGCGAAAAAAGCGCTTTTAATTCTAAGCTTCAAAGAAACAACAACAACTTTAAAGGTTTGACAATAATCAACGGCGCTTCGCTTTCAGAGAGACGCAATTAACGCAATTTTTACACTGCTGTGTTCACAGAGCTCAGAGCTTTCACAGGATACCACTTTCAGCACTTCTGTCGTGGTAAAATTGTGAATTATCACGCTTTGAAAGTAAGGAAATTGGACTAGGAATATCCTTCAATTTCTTGGCCTCAGTGGACTAAGCAATTGGTTCTAACTTTGTTTCTCATTACTTTTTGTTACTCACTGTGCTCTTCGTTTCTTAAATCGAGTCGTTAGCTGGTTTTTTGATTAATCTGTGAGCTTAAGGGTGGTACATTCTTTGAAGCAAGTCGTCCGAAAGCCGAACAACTCGTCACACACAAAATAATGTCAGGCTATCATCGATCACAACGACCTGGCTCTTCAAGCCGCCCAGGGTCTTCGGGTTCATATGGCTCGTATCAGAGGTCTAATAGATACGGCAGCTCGGACTCGCAGCAGCAGCCGAATTCGTCCTCATCTTCATCACAACAATCACATCAACAACAAGGGACACAATCACAAACAAACGGAGGTCCATCGTCTTCAGGTTCAACATATAAGCCTTCGTTCTCCTCGCGATACCAAGGAGGTCATTCAGCATCCGAAAGAGGCTCAGGTTCGCAGGGAGGCAGCTATAGAAGAGACTATGATAGATACTCTGACAGAGACACCAACAGATATAGTTCGAGGCCCGGCTCACACAGCTCGTCTTACAGAAGCAGAGACAACTATGTGTCGTCCAGAGGACGTCCTCCTTCTCGCCATAACAGCTATAACTCGTATGGTGGGTACAGAGACAGAGCTGACAGATCGTCAGCAACGGGACCCAACTCTTACAACAGCACATCGTCCTCTTCTCTTTACGAGGACAGAAGGCAGCGAGAGCAAAGCTCACGCTACGGTGGTTCATACCAGAGGCAGAACAGCTTCCAATCTTCATCACGCCTAGATAGTGGTAGAGATTTACTGGATTACCTGGATCATGAAACCTCGTACTCTCAGGACCCATACCAGCAGAGACGTCAGTCCCAATCACATCCACACTCGCAGCCACCTCAGAGGGATCATAGTCGGCATGAACAGCCTTCTTCTTTCTCGTCGTCCTACAATCCAAGAGCCAAGAGTAGGCCATCGCTTATACCCGACAATTTCAGGGATGAAGAGAACGATGACGACGAGGATGACCTTTTAGAATCGGCTGTCAGAGAAAGCATTGTTCATGAGGCTGAGAAGAGAAAATCTGCGCAATCCACATCGGGCGACACTCAGGCTCCCTCTTCAGAGGTAACGCAGACCGCAGAAGAATCGAAGAACGCTGGCGTTGCAGAGAGAATTCCCTTGTCGGTAGAGCACAAAGAAGAGTTGGAGAACGATCTCAATGAGTCGAAAGAGGCAAGTGTTGAGCCATCATCAGTGAAGCATGTCACTCCAGGTGATGTGAAGCTAGAACTTTCAGAAACTGTCAAGCCACAAGTTTTAAACACAGCTGCCATCGATGAAGACGAAGACATGTCTGATAATTATGACCCTGAAGAAGTCATTGGTCCTAACACGGCCAAGTCGTTTATGGAACAGGCCAAACCTGCAAAGATTGAAGAACCTGTGAAGCTATCTCCTGAGCCAGTTGCTGTTACCAAAAAGTCCGAAGATGTTGTTATGAAGGATGCCTCCGAAGAGAGTAAACCTAGCAGTCCGGTCGAAAGCGAGAAAGATACGAGGGCACTACCAATCACAGCGCAGGTTCCTTCATCCATCCCAAGACCACTTTCTTCCTCTCAGATCACTCTTCAGAGCAATTCAACAGAGTGTATCTTCCCATTGAACAGGCTTGAGCAGCGTGTTTGGGAGCTCAAGAATCATCCTAAGTATGAGACTCACAAGAGATTGCCTTACTTGTTGAAGAAGCCAATAAAACATTTCAAGGACTATCCATTCTATGAAAGAAACTTCTTGGTTCACGAGCAAGGTACGCAGCCTCGCTTGGTCGAGTCTCTACAGATTATCAAGGGAGTTGTCTTCACTCACAAGATTAATCTCTTGAGCGAGTATGGCCATCGTGAAACTGATTGGCACTCGAGATGCTCTGATATGAATGAACAACTGAAGAATATTTACCCATCCTATGATGTCGAACCTGAAGAGTCGAAGGAGCCAGAGATGGCTCCATCTTCAGCTAATGCTTCAGAGTCCCGGAACTCCAGACGTTCCCGTCACGGAGACACCGTTCGCTCTGAAGCGGAATTTTTGGAGATTCTGAAGAACCTGGAAAAGGAAAAGGAGGATGATCCTTTGTATCGTGCTGAACAGCTTGCTGCAGTCGTTCCTGATATGATTTTGAGTCCAATGGAGAAGGCTAAGGAATTCGTGAATTTGAACAATTTGGTTGTTGATAAAGAAGCTTGGGCTCAAAGAATTCATACTGATGGTATTGACAACTTTACCACCAAGGAACATGAGCTGTTCTGTGAGGCATTCCTGGCTCATCCGAAGAAGTTTGGTCGTATTTCGGCTATGATGGGTGGTTTAAGAAGTCCTCAAGAATGCGTTTTGCACTACTACAAGACTAAGAAGCTTGTTACGGACTACAAGCAGCTACTGCTCCTCAAGAAGAGAAAGAGTAAGGGCAAGCAGAAGAGCAAGCGTGGTAGAGCTAAGACTGCCACCAGCACTCCAACCACTGAAACTCCTGCTGAAAGCGGTGATGAGCTAAACTTGGAGAACTTCGTTCCAAAAGAGGCAAGTGAAGAGCTATACACCGAAACAGGTCGTCGCCGTAGGGCTGCCGCACCTGTGTTTGATTCCGAGAAGAAGGATGATATTCTTGAGGAGCGTAAGAGGTCATTGGAGTCGAGTGCTGGAAGCCAGGACGAGGCCTCTAAGACGAAGAAGAAACAGAGGGGTCCAAAGCCGAAGAAGCCTGTCACTCCTACTGTTTCTGCACAGCCTGTTCCAACTATTGATGGTGGAAGTGTTTCTGTTCCAACTACACAATCCGTTCAAGAGGTATTGGAGTCGCACAGTCAAGACCCTGACTCTAAAATGGGCAAGAACCCAATCTCCAGTTACTGGAGTGTACGTGATATTGGTATTTTCTATCATTGGCTGACGATAATTGGACCGGATTGGGGAACTATTGCCACCAAATTGGGAACAAAGACACCGATCATGGTCCGTAATTACTACTACAGAAATGCTGATTCTCATGGTTGGAAGGAGATCGTCGCCGATATCGAGAGAAAGAAGAAGGCTGATGGCACCACATCTAACACTGAGGCTTCTGGATTGTCAGAATCCCAGATTCATCAGCATCCGGATATGAACTCCGAGGCACCAAGAAACCCACCGTTGGGATTCTTCACAGCTCCTTCAAATGTTCCTACTAATGTGTCATACGCTCAACCTTTGGGGCATCTCCAGTCTCTACAGCCTACTCAGGGTTCTACCAACTCAACAACGCTTCCAATTTTACGCCCAATGGAATATCCACCTGCTCCTGGTGCTTCTTCACAGTCACCTCCAATGATTAAGACAGAGGGTCCTAAGCCTATGTTGCCTCCGACTTCTCAGTTTGGATGGGCAGATGAAGCTGCCAGTGCACGTGGGAATGGTTTAAACGGCGGTGCGCTTCAACCAGGGTTCCAAAGACCAGCTCCACCTGCTTTCGAAGAGCCACACTCTGGAGGAAGAGCAGCATTCTCTATCACTAGTTTGTTGAATCCACCTTCAGACAGAAGCCCTGTCAAGAGAGCTGTTCCTTCATTCCCTGTTCCTGGTACCTTCACCCCAGTTCCAGAAAAGAGAGAGTTCTATTCTTCATATTCCTCTGGTGGTCATGGGCCTTCAGGCCGTGTGAGTCTCTTGAACGACTCCAACACACCTCCTCCCTCGCAACCACCACTACAGACATCTAATCCGTTAGATGCATTGGTTGCTGCTGCTGACCAAAACAAGCCTCTCAAGGAAGAGCCTATTCACTCAGGACCATCTTTCCCAGGACGCTCGATCCTCAATCCCGTTGGTGAGTCTCCTAGACGCCCAAGCGTTAATAATTTGTTGAACAATGACGAGAAGTGAGCACTGATGATAACTACGGAGAAAGGTCTCCATGTTGCTAAATAATGAACTGTTTTATTTGTTTTATGTTCGGGTTTATGATGGATTTACGTTTGCTTTTTTTGCTTTACATCTGGGGATTTCAACACGATTTAATTTAATCATTGCATATGTTTTACTGGTTTGTAGTATGGTGTGCGTAAAATACGGTCTCGCAGAAGTTCTGGCGGGATGTATTTTGTCAGGTTTTGATGCTTTTAGTTTAAATTTATGGACTTTACGATTGGATATAAAGATTCACCTATATAATGTAACTGTTGGAAATCTAATGGTCAAATTTATTATTCATAACTTCGCAATTAAGATCATCTCCCGGCGTACTAGACTTTGTAACTTGGCCTATGGGCAGTTAGAAGTGCGTAATAGGAACCAGAGCAAATTTTTAATTCATGATTCTGATTATCCAACTTCAATCAAAATCATACTTGTGCTTCAATTTCTACAAAACAGTGCTGAGAACATACTCTTTAATACTCCATTTCATAATTATCTTTACATATTCAAATACACCAGGTCGGATTGAAGTGTCCCTACCATTTATTTTCTAACCCCGATCAACGGCCGTAGATACACGATAAGCTCGCCACTTTAACCTTTCACATCCCCATCCAATTGTTCCAATTGATGGCAACACTGCTCAAAATGGGAGCAGATCTTTCGCCTCAGATTGTTGGAGCACTTCAGTGCCAGCGTAACTCGTTTTTGAAGGAGTTCACTACCACCGTTGTTCGTTGTAATGAGGACGTCCCTGTTGTTGAAGAAACCAAGGGAAAGAAGTCCAAAAAGACCGCCGAAAAGCCGAAGACAAAGTACGCTGTTGAGCTTCAGGATACCATTCTTTTCCCAGAA
The DNA here is from genome assembly GCA_030558335.1 of Petasospora stauntonica. Lineage (NCBI taxonomy): Eukaryota > Fungi > Ascomycota > Saccharomycetes > Phaffomycetales > Wickerhamomycetaceae > Petasospora > Petasospora stauntonica. The sequence continues at coordinate 496,736 of JAJMSG010000003.1, forward strand.
GGTGGTGGTCAGCCTTCAGACCAAGGATTTATCGTCGATTCGTCATCAGGAACCAAGCACTTTGTTGAGCACATCAAGCGTGATAAGCTCAGTGCTGTTCACTTAGTTGACTCTCCTCTGGCTCCAGGAACCCCCGTTACTCTCGAGCTGGACTGGAAAAGAAGACTGGATCATATGCAGCAGCATACGGGCCAGCATCTTCTGTCTGCTGTGCTTGATTCTTACGATCTTCCAACGTTGAGTTGGTCGATGGGCGAGATGGTGAACTACATCGAGCTTCCTCGCCAGATGAGCGACGAAGAAGTGGAAAAAGTCAGTGCTGAGGTCAACGAGAAGATCATGGAAGCTCTTCAGATTACTGTTGAGACTCCAGAGCTTAAGGAGACGGTAAAACAGGACAAAATCCCTGATGATTATGACGTCGAGAAGGGTGTTTTAAGAGTCATCAGCATTGGCGAAATGGACAAAAATCCGTGCTGTGGAACCCATTTGCAGTCAACAGCACAGATTTTGTCGATTGCTCTTCTTCACCAGACCTCAGTTCGTGGAACAAACTCGAGATTGCACTTCTTAGCTGGTGATCGTGTTCGCCAGTACGCTGTTCAGTCTCACAAGATTCTCAAGCAGTCTTCTCAGGACTTATCTTGTCAATTTGACGATATTACTGAGAAGATCAGTTTGTTGAACATGAACTACAGAAAGGCTTCGAAGAAGGAAGCTTCTTGGAGAGAAGAAGTGGCCAAATACCAGGCTCTTGACATTCTTTCTCAGTTCGAGTCTAAGGACTATGTCTTCTCTCACAAGCCTGATGTTGGGCTTGATTATCTCACTTTATTGTTCAAAAACACTTCTAAAGAACAGCCAGAAGGTAAGGTCCTGGTTTTGCTCTCTGGTGAGGGAAAAGAGGGTGGTTCTGTGCTTATTAACTCGTCTGATCAGGAGAAGGTGATGGCGATCGCAAAGCATCTTCAGAGCCTAATTCCGGGCCTCAGAGGAGGCGGAAAGGGCAAATGGCAAGGTAAAGTGGCTTCTTATGGTAAATTAGAGCTAGAATGTGCTCTTGAATACCTTGAAAGTCTTTAAATTATAGTGTTATTTAGATATTTATAAGCATTCATTTCAACTGCGTCTATAGGCTTATACCACCTCAGAGTAAATAGGAATGCTGTCAGAAGCTCCATTTTTCTGGATAGCCAGACTTGATGCCTTAGTCGCAAACTCCAGAGACTCTTTTGTGCCATTTCCTGTGAAAAGTTGGGTAGTAAAGGCCCCTAAGAACGTGTCACCAGCACCAGTTGTGTCCACCACTTTCGGCACCTTGACGGACGGAACAAAGCCCGAAGAACTCTTCGAAACAAACAGAGATCCGGTCGATCCGAGTGTTATAACAACTGTTTGGGAGTTCTTGGTGTTCAGCTTCTTTTGGAGGGTAATTGCCAGCTGTTTGTAGCCATTAACTTGATCACCAGCGATGATCTCTTCAAAAGAACTAAGCTCTGATGATGGAAGAATATCCTTGGCAATAGACATCGCTTCACCTTCATTTACTACTAGAATATCAGTTTTTTCCACTAGGGGAGCACTGAAAGAGTAATAAGGCGATGGGTTGTAAACAATGTCGATATCCGGTCTGTTATCGTGAAGCCACTCAATGATAGATGGGGTTCCTGGGATCTCGTTTTGGAACACAACCACTTCTTTAGACGTGCTCTCTGACGGGAATAAGGAAGATAATTGTTCGTTGTTGTACTTGGAATGACCATTGGCTCCAGCAGTGATGAGAATTCTGTTTTCACCAGTGTCTCTCTCAACCATGATGACAGCAACGCCAGAAGACTCTCCTTTGATGGTCTTCACCTCGGAAATGTCCACACCGAATTTCGTCAAGACACCTTTTAATTGATCAGCGAATCCATCTTCTCCAACACTTCCGACCATTCTAACTGAGCTATCGGCGTCATTAAGCAGTTTGGCTAGGCCAATTGTCTGGTTTAGACCCTTACCACCAACATGGGTTTCAAAGGCGTCTGCCTGGAACGTTTCGCCTGCTTTTGGAACGCGCGAAGTGTATGAGACTAAATCGAAGTTGAGAGATCCAATAACTGTGAAACGGGTCATTTTAAACCGTCTTTTCTGTACCCAATTGGTCCTAAACAGTGCTTTAATTGTGCCATGAACATCTTCAGTCTCGAGCTCATGGTGGGGATACTGACCCGCATCAAAATGGCAGCTCATTTTTTGGCGCGAATTTTCACTCATCCTAAGTTTATCACTGTTTAATTAACTTATAATTGTACTAATTTAGCATCTTTTTGGTGAATAAAACGACTCACATACACTCAAAAGATGGAGGATTTCACTCCAATGTCGTTCGATCCACAGGTTCTGGCGAGAATCTCCCCAGAGCTCTCGTTACAGAGACATCTTGCTATTGGAGTCCGTCCTAACATGAGAACCCCTACTGAGTTTAGAGAGATCCAAAGCACTAAGGGATCCCTTTCACGGTACTCTAAAGACTCTGTTCGTGGAGATTCGTCGGTTTTGGGGTCCTCGGTACTTCGTTGTGGTGGTTCTATGGTTGTTTGTACCATTACCGGTGGCCTCACTGAAGAAGATTTACCCGCTGAGAAGATCAATGAAGATGCTGAGGCCGTGAACGCTGTTTTCGCCAAAGACCAGGAAATTGAAGCTCAGGAAGAACCTCTTCTAGAGAAATACTCAAGTGTTTACCCTGTGGTGGAAGTTGAGAGAGGCCGTGTTGGAGCGCCAACTGACGAGGAGATGATCCTTTCACAGAAGTTGTATGAGACTGTGCTACACTCTGGAATCCTCACAAAAGAGGCTTTAAAGGCAAATGTTGGACTAAGGAGTGTTGACGAGAATGGTGAGGAACACGTCTTTTACAGATCTGGCGAAGAAGATGCCGAATTAGATGGATTTGACCTCGGTCCAAAGAGACAATGGAGTTATGTTCTTTACGCTAAGATTAAGGTGTTTTCCCGTTCAGGTCCACTTTTTGACCTTGTTTGGGCCTCTCTTATAACAGCACTCAAAGATGTTCAACTTCCACGTTGCTATATTGACGAAAATGCCGCTGATATTAAAATACCAGTCAAAATTAGAGGAAATTTCGGTACTCTAAGACAACAATACCAGATCACGTGCGATGCCACACAGAGAGACTCATTAAAGCTTGAAAATGAAGCTATTGGTTACTCTTCGAACTTTGGAATTGTGGATTTCGACCCTGAAGCTCTTCAAACACTTGAAGATGACCAAATGGAGCTTGATTCTAAAAGCATACTACTTGCCGATTTAGAAGGCGAGGAGGAAGAGATCACTACTAAGAAGACCGTCCAATTGGTGTTAGATCAGTCTGGCAAAGAGATGAAGTCTTTGACGATCACTGGTGGTGTTTCTAAAGAGGAGATTAAAGAGGCTATTAAGCTGGCTAGGCTTAGGTCTGAGCATATGCAGTGAGTTTATGGTGTGAGATTGTGGTCTTATTAGGGTTGGTGTATTTAGAGGACTCGAATGAGATTTTTAAATTATTTAATATAATTTTAAATAATTTGAAATATTTAAATGGCACTTTTAAGTGATTGTAAATAATTTAAGATATTTAGCTTAATTATATATATACGGTCATGATTTAATGGCCATGCCACAAAAAGCCGCCATTTCTGCCGAAGCTTTTAATTATAATTTAAATTATTTAGATATAATTTGGATATAATTTAAAATAATTTAAAATATCCAAAACAAACAATTAAATTAGTCGTTATATTGTCTCAATTAAATAGCTTCAAACTCAAGCTTTTCTTCTTCTTAAGCCAGGAGCTGGTGATGGAGATGGAGTACTAACATTCTTAACATCAACCTGAACGTACTCGTTAATCTTGTTACCAAATCCACCGACTCTCTTAACAACTCTAGCCTTCTTACCCTTCTTGATGTAAATCTCAATGTAGAAGAGAACAAACAAAACAAGGTAAGAAGAGATAATACCAACACCAGCCCAGGTGGCCATAGTAGAGCCAACACAGTCAATACACTGCTGAGCATCACAACCAAAGAGGCCCCAGTCGTGCTTAATCTTGATGAAAGAAGCGTAATAAATAAAGGTCAAATCCAGCACAAATTGAGTGATCTGGAAGTTGGTGATCCACTGCTTCCACCAGACTCTGATGCCTCTAGCAGCAAGGAAATAGTACCAGTACATCACGACGTGGACACCCAAGTTCAAGGTAATAGGCACCCAGGAAATAGAGGTTGTTCCAACGAGCTGAGTGTAACACAGCAAAGCGGTGGCGCCGTGGTGGTAAGAGTGCAAAAAGATGATTTTCTTTCTCTTCACCACCAAGAACAAAGTGTCAACAAACTCCAAGTACTTGGTCATATAATTCAAGTAATACAGCGTAACAAGCTGTGGTGTCCAAGCTCCAATGTTACAAATGGCGTAGAAGACACCGTGGTTGTACCAAATGGGCACGAGCTGCTCAATCATCAGCACAAGAAGCGTTCCGGAGATGATGGTCAGCACCAAGTTGTGGAGCTGGAAGAGAGCATTGAGCTTCCATGCTATCCAATCAAAACGTCTGAAAAGGGCCTGGCCACCAAAGATCACGGTGTAGTACACACAGATGGCTGTGGCGACTGGTGTAAAGGTGGAGAGGAAAGTTTCTCCCTCAACGAAAGTGAAGTTATCTGGAACGAACTTTCCCTGGGTTGCCTTAGTGGCAAGCTGGTTGAAAATCGGCCATAAGTGGACACCAAACGGTCTGTTGATGGAAGGAATGCCGTACTCGACAACGAAATCACCGAATTGAGCAGACATTGTGCGCTTTATCGAGGTTTCGGGAGAAATGAGCGAAAAGAAGAGTGGAATTCGACGCGTCGGTGGAAAAGTAAACAGCGCGCGCGGGAGCATCATGAGGGGCCGCGAAAAGGGGTAAGCGAGTGCTTACGTAAGCGAATGATTACGTAACGTGTGTATATTGTTAGGGGCACTGCCCGTATAAGGTGTTGGCGAATGTGGTATTACTGGTTACCATGAGTATCTGAAGTTTGGGTTTTGGATATCGGTCATATCTCTGAACTCGTAGTTTTCTGGTAGGGGTGTTTTCTCTGTTCTCTCGTCTCTTCTCTTGTTTTCCCACTTGGAGATGAGTCCCACTAGCGCAGCCATTGGGATTTGGACAATAGAGGTACAAATCAGCACAATCTTGGCAGTTCTATACTCTGGAGCCTCGTTAGCTCTGAAGAGCTGTGGACCAATCAGCGAGCCGATAGAGAATGCGATCATTGTCATGGCGTTACGTGCGATTTTCTTCGTGTGGCCTGCGGTGTTAGCACTGTTCCATGAGTACAACAAGGCGATAACACCAGTGGCTCCCATGTTCATATAAATGGCAATCAAGTTGGCGACACGGCCTGGGTTTTCAAGAAGAATCACATATCCAGCAATAGCAGGCAAGCACATCACCATAAACACCAAAGTTCTCTGGTTGGTCCACGAAGAAATGTATGTTCCTGAGAGAATAGCGATGATCATAGCAGCACCAACAGGCATTTGAACGAGAGATGCGATCTCGTCAGAGAACCCAAAAGAGCTGATGATGGACACAGACCAAGTTCCGAGGGCACCGGTGGAAATCATCGACGTGATTGTTAGGAAGAACAATGGCCATGTGTGCTTATCGTGGAGAAGCAGCTCTTTGATCTGTTCTCTCTTGAAAGTCTTGTTCTCAGTTCCTGTTTGGTTTCCTCTGATGTGTTCCAGGACGATGATTTTCTCTTCTTCTGTCAAGAAAGAAGCACTTGTTGGGTTATTTGGGAGGACAAAGTACATAAACACACCAAACATCACGGTAATCACACCGAGAACAAGGAAGAAGATTTGCCACGATTCGAAGGACGAGTGCACGTGCTGGAAGGCAAAAGAGAGCAAACCGCCGACGATTGTACTTAAACCAGCAAAGGACACCCAAACACCAGTACGTCTCATGTTCTCGGCCTTATTGTAGTACATTGAGGATATAATAATGAGTCCTGGCGACAGCGAAGCCTCGAAGATACCGAGCAGCGTACGGATCACCATCAAGCTGGCGTACGATGTACAGGCAGCGTGGCACGCAACAACAACGCCCCACAGCACAATACAAGCAGAGAGGAACTTCGATGTCGGCAGCACTTGGAGAAGGTGGCACGCGATTGGCTCAGCAAAGATATATGAGCCGTAGAACATTGTGCCGAGGTTGGCGAACCCGTTCGGGTGGTCAGCGAGATGGGTCTTAATTCCGAGCACAGCTGCCAGATTGAGCGAGTTCTTGTCGATGAACTGCAAAAAGTAGGCTCCACACATCACAGTCATGATCCTCATATCGATTTTGCGCTGGAGCGCTGGTGGGTACTGGTGGAGCTCTGTGGAGCTCGCGTCGTGGAGCTTGACGTCGGTCTTCCTGAGGAAGTCCAGTGCCTCGTCCTTGTCCTTTTCAGCGATAGTTGTCTCTTCGGAACGGTATCCGGTGTCTTCGTAGACGACACGCTGAGTGTCTGGGTGTTTTGAGTCCTCTGAGAAGTCGACTACCATGGTTATTGGTGTGTGTTGATTTGGGGTTGATAGCAATCCGGATCCGGTGTTCAGGGGTGTGGCCTGTGAGCTGGTGGTGTTAAAAGCTCCCCAAACTGGCTCAGTGCTCTTGGCAGCCTTCTTAACAAACGAGAGAACTTGGTATTAGCACCAATTGGTTGGTTTCCGGAGAAAAGGACGCCTTTATGCCTCCTTAGATTATTGGGCTCAGGCTAAAATCGACGGCAGGGGCAGGCAAGAAAAAAAAAAAAAAAAGCTAACGGTCAAGCTGCTGCAGGGCATATATCCGAGATCTTTTAAGCATAATACCGCATAAGATGGAAGAGAAAGATTGATTTGTGTGATTTTGGGTGATAATTGTTGTTAATTATTGTTGTTTTATTAACAATTGGCTCTTTTGTGGCCCTCAATTCGGATAAATTGTGTGTCTAAACACTCAATGTTTTGTGGCCTGTGCAGTTCTCATAAACACCACTTAAAAGCTACAGATCTGCGTTGAATGTGCTTTAAAGGTCGTCAACAGCGTCAGTTTGAGCCCTAGGATTCACACAATTCCGTTCTTATCGAGTTTGAGGCTGGTTAGACGGATTTATGGCTCTTTTAAGTAACAGCACTGAGTCTCCTGGAGATGATCATCACAATGAAGAGAGTAAACCGTGTGGGTTGACTAACAACGCAAATCAGTCTATTTATGATAACAGTGCTTCTGGTGGGTCCAATATTGGCCAAACAGCTTCAACGGCGCAGATATCCGGTGTTTCAAGCCTGGTAACGGTATATTACACAGCTAGAACGAGTGTTTCCAAAGGCCCCAGTTCTCAGATTATTGAAGACGAAAGCCTGGAAGATGACGATGGTGATATTCCACTAATAGACCAAGAACTTGTTCATTTACCACCCCAACCACCACAATCGAACAGAAACACCAAAAAAGGCCGTTCTATCAGAGAAACAGTCCTCTATCGCCAAAACGCAAGAATGTTCCCTCCAGAAGACCGGCTCCAAGAGAGAATGGAGGACATGATGGTTCGCTGGGGAACACCACAGTCTCTGTTCCACGTTGAGGAGATCCTCAATGGGAAGCACGTCTTTCAGAGAGACAGTTTACCAATTTTGGACCCCACTTGTGTTGGTGTCAATAGGGAAAGCTCTAGTACCACGACGAGTACATCAGCGGCCATGGCTCTTCCTAGTGATGGAACAAATTCCGCACTGGACAGTATAGTGAGATCAGCCTTTGTTCTTCTGGAAGATTGTTATCATCCTCCATCGTCATCGCTGTTTCGGGAGGATTTAAGAGACCAAAGGACATCTTCGGACGCAGTTCCTGAAGATGATGGTAGCTCTCTTCAAGAGAGTCCTCGGTGCTTAAACGGAGGTGAAAAGGGCCAAACACCGGGATCTCCGTCGCTTACACCTTCCATGAGACTCCAATTGAGCTCTCCTACAATTTCAACTGAAAGCACTGGTGATAATGCACTCTCAACGCTCCGGGTGCCAGAACTACTGCTAGAGCAAACGGTGACTGTTAACGCTCCACCAGTGACTTTTGAGGAGTTCCGGTCAGTTGTGAAGACTCAGCCAGGAGAAATACTACCTATGAGTGCTAATTGCGGTGCTGAAAGCGGTGATTATGATGAAGAAGAGCCCTCTTACAACCAGTTAACAAGAGAAGTACTATCATCTCTTTGGTCGGATACGGTGTTTCTATTCACGTGCAATCACTGCGAAATTTGCACAGAGGGGGACGATGAAGTCGACCGGTACTCAGGCACCATGTTGTAGCTTTTTGAGTGTTGTATTGCACCAAAAATCTAGCATTTCATGGGGGCTTCATCAACTGGACCCTGTGTTATCTGTGCTAAGAATAGCACCGCGCGAGAGGCTCGCACGGAATTTCTAGAAACATTTCGAACTTCTAACGAGTCAATTGAGTCACCAGCTTTCTATAGACACCAATTTCGACTACTTTGGCCCCCACACTTTCTCAATTATAACACGCTATTCCACATGTGTCATGTACTCGGGCTGAGCAACCCGCGAAACGGTGACACCAAAACATCAACATGGCCCCGAGGCCGGGAATCATTACTACAATAAAGGAACGATGTTAAAGACGTCATAACCGTTCGGACACCAGAGTTCCTTGGTTTAGCACAGCCTGTTTAATTAGCCGGTGGTGGAAAGTTTTTCTTGTTCAAATAGCTCATTAAAAGGCTACTAATTCGCTGGTTTATCTTGTTGTATTTCACACCGAGGCTCATCGCATCTCACTCATTGTATTGCTATTGCCACCTTCACCGGGGACCAATTGGAATAGTCGCTCAGTAATACACCACACAGCACTTCAGCATGTCTGGATTCACAAGATCAGAGACTATGGGACTTGGAATGAGGCTCCTACGCCAGGGAACAGTGAGGTACTCGTCTACTAACGTTCTTGCCACTAAGAGTCTTGCGAAGTTGCTTATCTTCCCACTGTCGCGTGATAAGTCCTTTCTTTATTTCAAATACAACCAAGAGGTTCTCCAGAACAACAACTCACAGCTTGTGAAGTACGAGAGCAAAGCTGTGAACCTAGCCACCAAGGGCTGGAACAAGCTCAGAGATTCAGACAAGTCATACAACAAGAAGATCGTTTACTATGTCACCAAGTTCTTGGAGCAAACACCGTGGACCGAAGACTCTTTAAGATCGATTCCATCAAAATCAGCACTCCTTAGACAAGTTCGTCTCAATTCAAAAGGGACCAGCACCTCAGAAGAACCAGTTATCTCCATCAAGCCATCTGATGAGATCAAGGCAGAGCATGAAACAATAATAAGCATTCCAGCATACTATCCATCATCGATTTTGACAAACGACCATTTGAACAGCGAGGCTGTTGAGATGGCTACCAAAGGTGAAGCTTACCACAGACGTCAAATGCTGTGGACAGGCCTCGGTATTCCACTCTCTCTTCCGTTTGCGCTGGTTCCCGTGGTTCCCAACATTCCAGGTTTCTACTTGGCCTACAGATTCTATTGTAACTTCAAGGCCATGCTGGGGTCCAGACACCTCAATGAGATGATCACAGACAACGAATTGTTGATGATCAAGGACACTCAATTGGATGAGATCTACCAGGACTCAGTGGCGCATCTTGGAGACAAGCCGGGGCTTCTTATCAACGAGGGCATCATCGATAAGATTGTTGAGACGTATGATATTCCAGGAGCCAGATCCTTATTGCTTAAGGCTTTGAGACAAGAGAGAAAGAAGCTGGAGAAGTGATGTGTTACATAGACTTTGTGAGGCAATACCGAGAAATATAGAGAAAATGAGTGATAAGAAGTTTTGGAGATATCACCAAGCTCCACATTGTCTAAAATATCGTACCATTGAATCCGTAATCCGCCCCAATCCGTAACAATTGCCATGGTTATCCGCAAATGGTATGCCCTAAGTGAGCACATCCTGGCCCTATGTTACGTCACGTGACCTACCGTAGGGCACGTCCCTCGGATCTCACGCTTAACTATGGCGTCTCGCGCTCCCCCTTACATCATCTCACCCTCGGAACACGCGTTCGCGGGTTGCTCAGTGGTTCGGGCGACCGCCAGCGCCCCGCTGGGCAGACTTTTCGCTTTTTCAACGAAAGTTTCACACTCTTCCTCTTACCAATAACCTTCTTCTTTTAGATCTTCACCCAACGTATTTTTTAACTCTTACGGTATGTGGAGCTGGAATAGGAGAAGTGGCAATGGCAGCAGAAAGAACGGAGGACTGATCAATTGATTGAGTCGGCCCGCTGGCTGTTGCTGAGAGCCCATCTCAAGAGAGCAAAGTACTAACTAATGAACTAGAAATGCGTGCTAAATGGAGAAAGAAAAGAGTGAGAAGACTCAAAAGAAAGAGACGGAAAGTCAGAGCCAGATCCAAATAAGCGGACTGAGATGACTGTAGTTTCTTGTTGAGAATTGTTGATGTTTGGTAATTGGTGTCTGTTGAAGGTATTGTAAGAGGACGCCTATGTGAATTGTCGCCGCATTCTATGCTTCTTGATATTGGGATTACGATTTAAAGGTTATTTCATTGAGATCTTGGTATTTTTTCTATAAAACCCCTGCTATGTATCTCGGACGATGGCTATGATGTGTTTGACGAATGCTTTCTTCACTGAAAGTGTTTGTCGAATGTGTTTGGCTGTTGGCTCGGGATCCGTCCGCTAAGAAAACAAATGTATGCTTGTCGTATGTTTATAATTGGCTGTAGTTGCTAGGAATTGTTCTATTGGTGGATCACGGCCACAAAATACCCCAAACCACCCACTCTTTCAGCTCCAGCGGATCACCAGAGGTCATCCACCTTACACGATTACATAATCAAAGGCCGGGTAACCCGCTTATCAGCAAAAGACTCCGGGTAACCCCCTAGATTTCGCGAAGTGGCAGCCTGGCGCGCACGCCCAAATTGAATTCCACACAGGCAACCAACCATACAACCACTGCTAAATTACCCTTAAAAGCACAAAGTCTTTGAGGCGTTCATCAATTGTTATCTTTTGATACGTTTAAGTGGCTATTTTCCTGTCATCTGGCTCTTTTCCGCTCTTTTTTACTGCAGTTTTAAGTGCTAATTTGATACAAAATGGTGAGTGCGATACAGCCATAAAGGATCGGGCTGTGGCGGCTCTTTAATCAGTGATATCTCGACTATCAACGGGCGGTTAGCCTTGAAAGTTGGCCTATCATCACAATTGAGTCTCCAAAACCCTTACCTCGGCCCATTAGCCGAACTAGTACTAACAAAATCCACAGGCCGGTGCTATCGAGAACGCCCGCAAGGAAATCAAGCGTATCTCTCTTGAGGACCACGCAGAGTCCGAATATGGCCAAATTTACTCCGTTTCCGGTCCAGTCGTCATCGCCGAGAACATGATCGGCTGTGCTATGTACGAATTGGTCAAGGTTGGTCACGATAACTTGGTCGGTGAAGTCATCAGAATCGAGGGTGATAAGGCCACCATCCAGGTGTACGAGGAGACAGCAGGTGTCACTGTCGGTGACCCAGTCTTGAGAACTGGTAAGCCATTGTCTGTTGAGTTGGGTCCTGGTTTGATGGAGACCATCTACGACGGTATCCAGAGACCTTTGAAGGCCATTAAGGAACAGTCTCAGTCTATTTACATCCCAAGAGGTATCGACGCCCCAGCATTGGACAGAGTGAAGAAGTACGACTTCAAACCTGCTTCTGTCAAGATCGGCGACCACATTTCCGGTGGTGATATCTTCGGCTCCATCTTCGAAAACTCCTTGTTGGAGGACCACAAGATCCTCTTGCCACCAAGAGCCAGAGGTACCATCACACACATTGCCGAGGCTGGTTCCTACACCATTGACGAGCCATTGATCGAGGTGGAGTTCGACGGTATTAAGAGCACTTACTCCATGTTCCACACATGGCCAGTGCGTGTCCCAAGACCTGTTGCTGAGAAGCTTTCTGCTGACTACCCATTGCTCACTGGTCAGAGAGTGTTGGACGCTTTGTTCCCATGTGTTCAGGGTGGTACTACATGTATTCCAGGTGCTTTCGGTTGCGGTAAGACTGTCATTTCCCAGTCTCTGTCCAAGTACTCCAACTCCGATGCTATTATCTACGTTGGTTGTTTCCGTAAGGGAACCCAGGTTTTGATGGCTAACGGTGAAGAGAGAGCCATTGAGACCATCGCTGTCGGTGACAAGGTCATGGGTAAGGACGGTCTTGAGAGAACCGTTGTTGGCTTGCCAAGAGGTACCGACACCATGTATTCTGTTAAGCAGAAGCCTCAGAACGGTGCTAAAGATGGTCTTATCGAGTTCGTTGTCTCTTCTGACCACAAGTTGGTCTTGCACACTCCTCAGCAGATCAGCAAGACTAGCCACACTTTGTATGGTAAGATGCACGTTTCTGTTAGCTTCTTCGCTCTTGAGAACAACGTTTTGAAGCAGAAGACCAAGTCTTACGCTGTTGAGTCCCACGGTTACGAGGGTGCCACCTCTAAGGCCGAGGAGTTTGCTGCTTCTTTGAACAGCTCTGAGGTCTTTGAGTGGACTTGTGAGGCCAGAGATTATGCTAAGTTGGGCTATTTCTTAAGGAAGAGCTCCTACCAGGTTATCTCTCCAGTTTTGTATGAGTCTGGTAAGTTGGCCAGCATCGTCAAAGCTAACGGTTGTAACACTAATGCCGTTGCTGAGATCGCTTATTTGCTTGGTTTCTGGGTCGCTGATAGAAAGACTCTCTCCATCAAGGCCACCAGCCCAGACGCTGATATCGCTCAAAGATTGACCACTTATCGTGAAAAGGCTCTCGACAACACTGTACGCCAACGTGTCTCTGATCTCGAGAGAATGAACCTCGTCACCGTCGCTGGTGCTGAGGACGGCTTTGTTGATCTCGCAGATGGCTCCATTGTTTGGGACAGTGATTACCAATCTGTCAGCGCTGACGACACCACCACCTCAAGCTCCATCACCTCCAACAGCTCCCTCGGCATCTTCTGGTCCATTCTCGAGGAATACGGAGTCGAGGATTTCGCGGACTTCAATATCCCAAGTCAATTGGTTTCTGATGACATTGCTGTCAGAGAGAGCTTTATTGCTGGTTTCATCGATGCTTGTGGCACCGTTAAGAAGACTGATACCTCGAGCAGTGCCACTGTCTCCACTTATTCAAAGGCACTCACTGACGGTTTGCTGAAGGCTGCTCGTTCTCTTGGTATCAGAGCTTCTGTTGATAATTACGTTGTTCACTTGGCTGGTGATGCTCTTTTGCCTGTTCTCAGCAAGTGTGCTTCTAAGAAGAACGTCGCCGTTGCCCCAACCTACCTCACCAGAAAGGGTACACCATTCTTCTTCTCTCTGGAACAACTTGCAAGCAAGGAGCAGTACTACGGTATCACCTTGGAAGCACAGTCCGACCACCAGTTCTTGCTCTCCAACTTGGCCGTTGTCCACAACTGTGGTGAAAGAGGAAACGAGATGGCTGAAGTGTTGATGGAGTTCCCAGAGTTGTTCACTGAGATTTCTGGCCGTAAGGAGCCAATTATGAAGAGAACAACCCTTGTTGCTAACACCTCTAATATGCCAGTCGCAGCTAGAGAAGCTTCCATTTACACTGGTATTACACTCGCTGAGTACTTCAGAGACCAGGGTAAGAACGTGTCGATGATTGCTGACTCATCTTCTAGATGGGCCGAGGCTCTCAGAGAAATCTCTGGTCGTCTTGGTGAAATGCCAGCTGACCAGGGTTTCCCGGCTTACTTGGGTGCCAAATTGGCCTCTTTCTACGAGAGAGCTGGTAAGGCCGTTGCACTCGGTTCTCCTGACCGTATTGGTTCTGTTTCTATTGTTGCTGCTGTTTCTCCAGCTGGTGGTGATTTCTCTGACCCGGTCACCACTTCCACTTTGGGTATTACCCAGGTTTTCTGGGGTTTGGACAAGAAGCTTGCGCAGAGAAAGCATTTCCCATCTATCAACACATCTGTGTCCTACTCTAAGTACACCAATGTGTTGAACAAGTACTACGACGGTGAGTACCCAGAGTTCCCAGTGTTGAGAGACAGAATCAAAGAGATCTTGTCCAAGGCTGAGGAATTGGAACAGGTTGTCCAGCTTGTTGGTAAATCTGCTCTTTCTGACTCCGATAAGATCACATTGGACGTCTCCAACCTCATTAAGGAGGACTTCTTGCAGCAGAACGGTTACTCTACCTACGATGCGTTCTGCCCAATTTGGAAGACCTTCGATATGATGAAGGCCTTTGTCGGTTACCACGACGAGGCCCAGAAGGCCGTTGCAAACGGTGCTAACTGGACCAAGCTTGCTGAGCAGACCTCTGACGTTAAGCACGCTGTTTCTTCGTCTAAGTTCTTTGAGCCATCTAGAGGTGAAGCTGAAGTGTCTGCTGAGTTCGAGAAGCTCATGACCAACATCTCTGAGAGATTTGCCGAGGCTTCTGAGTGATTTTGCATAGAAAGCATTGCTCTCACCACGTTTTTTTACCTTTAATTGATACAATTTTGCACTATTTTAACACTCATATAAGTTCCGAGGGTAGATTTCGCGATCGGCTTTAAATGACACCAAAACAAGCGCTTAATGAATACACAAACACGTCATTTAGGTGATATAAAAGACCAAAAATCCGTGAATTTTCCCTCTAAAACGCTTCCATTTCCTTAATTTGTGCTTTGTTTGTTACGTTACCCGCTTTTAGCCACCTTTGAACGCTTTTTAATAGCTTTTGCCGCCACTCTTCTCACAGCCTCTTTGTTGCTATCATCAACACTCAACACAAAGCTAATCAAATGCCAATTTCAGAGCAATTGGGCGCTCCAACGATCGAAATCGACGGTGCTGAGTCAACTTCAAGCGATGGATCTACCAAAAGAGGAAAATCGCTGCTTCCAGCAGTCACGCCAAAGGCAAGTTCCAAGTCTCTGGGCGTGAACACCGGTGGACAGAAGATGGACGTCAACCCCTTTAACAACTTATCAAGCTATGCTCACGAAGCTACAACGGTTCCTCCATACGTTTTATACGGAATTGCGAACCAGGAGAAGAAAAATCACCAAAACCAAGACCACCACCATAAAGAACACATCGATCCGTTCATTTCCTCTTTGGGAGACAACTGGAGCACATTCTTCCACACTGTTGATAATACGCCGGCATTTGCCGACGGTGTTCTATACAGAGACTCAGAGGCGTTGAAGGAATTACCCGATTTGGACGCTGAGTGGGGCGGAGACGACAGATTAAAGAGATGTCTCAATAACGAAGGTCCAAATCCTTACGAAATAAGCTCATCGAGCGGAAATCCGAAGAGCTGGTTCTCTAATACGTCATCTGGATCATCATCGAGCGGAAATGTGGATAAAACCAAGAGCCGATCTAAAGCTGGTTACTGGATGTCTACAGAGAAACGTGAGGAATGGGGTCCCTTTTTGAAAAGAGTCTTTTTGTCCAACAATTACGTGCCGTTGTTCTTCCGTATCTTCATCATTGTCCTCAGTATCGTGGCGTTGTGTCTTTCAATCCAAATCTTCAAAATATCAAAACATAAAGTCAGCTTGCTTGCTCAAGACGAAAGCGGTGAAACCGCAGAAGTGTCCCAACAGCCAAGTACAATTATGGCGTTGTGCGTCCAGAGTATTGGCCTGTTATATCTGCTTTACATCTCATATGATGAGTTCAAATCACAGCCATTGGGAATCCGTAATCCTGTGGAAAAAATGAGGTTGATTCTATTGGATTTGTTGTTCATCATCTTCTCAAGTGCTAATTTGGCACTTTCTTTTAACACTCTTTATGATTCAAGATGGGTGTGCGCTACGGACAGTTACTCGAAATATCCTAAGATTGAGAGTATATGCCGTTATCAAAGAGGATTGTGCTCGTTCTTGTTTGTGATCTTGGTCACTTGGGTGGCTGCTTTTGGTATCAGTATTATGAGAGTGATATTGAAAGTGTCTGCTGTGGGACAAGGACGACGCTAATTATGAGTTATAAACAATTATATATCTATATATTTACGAATTAATGTGCTCTAATGTCTTATATTTCAACTGATTTATGGTACTGTAATTCACAGTATATTGAAATGTCTTGTATATCGAGACTTTTGTGTCACTTTCTATTGTTTCTAAGTCAGCGCGAAATTAGAAGCATTAAAGTTCCAAGTTTTTTAGTGATTTCGGACATTTGCTGCAGTCCAGTATTGAACAGTAACAGTTCGGACAAAGACTGGACGACAAACAGTCTTCTATGACAGAATATCGAAAAACGGAGCGTCCGTAGGGGACGTCATTACTGCGTAAGGAGTAATGGGGAGAAATAGCATCCCCATCACACTCCTCCGCAAGATTTAGGGCTACGGATCTACACTACAATTCTAGTACAACAACTTTGGCTAGACCACTATATCAGCACCACACTAGCAAGCGGTGTAATATTGTAAAAATCCAGCCAAAGAGAGCAACAAACTATATAACGCAGGACATCGGAGGGTTCAAAGACAGCGTGAGACAGGACAAACACAACACAACACAACACAGAACAAGAAGGTGGCGTCAAAGGTGGCAACTAATCGAAGCATGCATGGGAAAGACAAAGGATTAAAGGTGAGACAAAAGCATACATACGAAAGCGCAGAAAAGCACAGCTTAGACACGGACGCTGCACTGTACAGATACAGCGCAAGGGACAAGACAAAGGACATAGGTAATTGGAAGAATTTGTGATATCAGTCGTAGCTAGAAGCACACTTCAACAACCAAAAGAGAACTAGCATTTCTCTCGGCTGTCTGCGGTGTACTTCGAAGCCTTAGTGAAGTGTAGAAGGATTGGAGAAATTGCAAACTTCGGGGGACATCATCTGTATTTATACTTTTCTTTGTCTTTGTGTCCATGTACTTTTGACTATATGCAAGTTACACAAAGTCTAATGGTCCCTTTAGGGACTTTACAGTGGGAAAGAGCATGTCCCAGCATAATATACGAAACCTTGATTTGTGGTGAAGATGATCGGGTGTTTCTGATCGCTTGCAAGATAATTAAGGGATCCAGCTCTTTTACAGGTTAAAGAAGCTGCTAAGCACATTTTCATCCCCACGAATAGATTGTCAAGCATATTATGTGATCAGAAATGGCTTTGAATACGGAATAGCGTCTGTGGAGCGTAAAACATCCGGACATTTCACCCCGGAGCATACTGTATGTTAATTAGAATATTGGCTTATTGCAATGACTTTTTGATAAAATAAGTTGATTAGAGTAATTAAGATGTATCATTTCATAGTAGGAACTTGTTTAAATATCAAAAACCCTTGTATAATTAATTTAAATTCGACTTCTTAATCGTTGTGGAAAGAGCGACTAAAATTCTCTAATTATGTGATTTACTTCCGTAAGTATCGAATATCAATTATTTGATCAATCATATGATCAGAGTGCTGAGAATCATATATATGCATACCATTGGATATAAAACAGGTTGAATATTATATATCATCTTATAATATATAGTCACTTAATCAAGATTTAATAGGTATGAATTACCAATTCTCTATATCCACCCTACACAACTATACAAACGCCGTTATCTCATCTTTCGGAAATCGGCCGTATGGTCTAGTGGTATGATACTCGCTTTGGGCGAAGATCGGGTACACCCGGTTTAAAAGCACAGACATGTGAGTGGTCCAGGGTTCAATTCCCTGTCCGGCCCCATTTCCTTAATTTTTTTTGCATATTATTTTTACATCAAATTGGAGCTACAACTCAGGAGATATCATTTATACGATAATTTATCCATTATTATTCTCATTAAGCCACTAAACACCATAATTAACCACCATATAGCCTAATTAACAGCGCGTCGCGTAATCGCGCTAATACTGGAACAATCACTAGAGCGGAGATCAAGCGAGCTGGCCACAATTTAAGCAATAAACCAATCCAATTGACTCAATAGAAGATAACAATGTCAGATCAACACCTTTCTCCAGCAGACCAGGAGAAATTGAACGATTTTCAAGTCATTACAGCGTTCCCAGATGACCAATATGACAAAGTTGTGGCTTTACTGAGGAACAACTATTGGAACCTCGAAGTAGCATTATCAAAGTACTTTGATGGTCAATTGGACGAAGAAGCAGCAAGAGACATTGAAGCAGAACATGGTGCATTACAACAAGAAAGTATCAATATACCTGTTCCTCCACCGAGAGAACAGCCGATTCGTCATGAGAGGTTAGCAGATTTCATGAATATCGACAATATGATGGGTCTCGGGATGAACAATCTGATGTTACCTCAATTACCGTTGGTTAGACCATTAACAAACAGGTGGAGGACACAGCCTGGGTTGGTGAGTGGTAATTGGTCGATTTCGAGTCATTTTGGGCTTAATTCAATAGCACAATCACCCTTTTTGTTCATCATATTGCTGATACCAAGAACATTGACGTTCCTTTTATCAGGACTCGGATGGCTCTTCAATTTGTGCTTTCCAAGCTCACCAAACGCCGTTCCACAGCACCCAACAATGGCCCGTTTTAAGCCTTTAGACCATTTCCATAGCATCACACAAGATGAGCCTTTGTTTGAGGTTTATAAGCATGATTTTAACTCATGTTTTGACCATTGTAAAGCTGAGTCCAGATTCATGTTATTGGTGATTCTTGGTGAGAATGAAACGTCAAAAAAGTTCCTCAAAACAGTGTTAAACAACGCTCAAGTTGCTCAATTGGTTGGTGATGATGTTGTTGTTTTCATGGCTCATTCTTCAGAGCCTCAAGGCCATGAAATCGCCAAATCTTTGCACACGAGGCTTGTTCCAGCAGCTTATTTACTAGCCAATGTTGCTTCTGGTCCAAGCGGAGTCTCTTCAATGTCAGTTTGTGCTCGTTTACCGGTGATGACGTTGAACTCGTTTGTTTCAAAGCTCCAATCAGAGACCGAGAGGTATAGACCAGAGCTCGTTTCAAAGAGAGTAGAACAACAAGAGTTGGAGTATGCCAGAAAGATCAGAGAAATGCAAGACAAAGCGTATGAAGAGTCACTAATTGCAGATCAAGTGAAGAAGTCTCAAAGGGAAGAAAAACAACGATTAGAAGATGAAAAGGCCAATAAAGAGATATGGCTTCAACAAGAGAAGATCAAGTTCTATCATTCTCTTAAGGATAAGTTCACGGGATTGGAAGAGTTGCCAAAGGGTGAATATACCACAATCAGGTTCAAATTACCGTCTGGAGAAGGTGTTACTCAAAGATTTTCACATAATCATTCTCTTTTTGATGTTTACTCGTTCATTGATCACCATTTGTTCGTTTCTTCGAACGGAAATGACCGTCAATTGGACAGCGTTTGCAGTGAGCCAGATCCAGAGTATAAGCACAAGTTTTCGTTTGAACTGACGTCTCCATTCCCAAGATTCACTGTTCCGGTTGATGGTGATATTTTGGTGAAAGATACCAACCAATTGTGGCCTAATGGAAGTGTTATGTTAGAACATTATGCTGATTCTGAGTCTGAAGATGAGGAGTGATCAATCTCTACGGGGTTAATAAAGCAAAGGGGGTCAAAAGAGGGTCAAAACGGTATAAGGAAATGAATAAATGTAACGGTATTTAACTCACAAAAGCAACCTAACAGTAGGAATATCCATAGAATCAACTTCTTGTTTAGCATCTTCCCATGCTTTCAAGTTCTCTTTAAGCCAAATCAACATCGAATCCGTATAACTAACCATCAGTTGTTTCCATTTCTCCTGGAAATGTGCCACTAGCTCATCACAATTCTCACAAACTGCACTGTTGACTTGCTCAATGTCTTTAAGAATCACTCTATGACAATCATCCAACTTCTCAATCTCTGACTCTAATTTATCGATTTCTTCTTCTCTCTCCGCTTCATTCATCAGTGTAATGTCATCTCCACCACCGCCATTCGATGAGTTACCACGGGTGTTGAATAGTCGTGTCCATGGACTCGAAACTTTCTGAATAGTTTCACCTTGATCTAGTCTCTTCACAGCTTCAGCCATCGTTGGCGATTGCTCAGCATTTCGTCTGAGCACCTCACTGAGCCTTTCAACTTGCTCTTGAGCAGCTTCAAGAACCTCAATCCGACGCTTTCTTCTCTTGATGGTGGTGTCGATGATGAACAGTTGAATTTCCTTCAGTTTACGGAAATGAAGCACTCCAAGAGCCATATTCGAAGTACGACATACATCCGAAACAGGTTCTTGTAATGTAGTCAAAATTTTGAATGCAAATGCCTCGGAGTTGATGAAATTGATGTCTATAGCTTGTCCTGTCTTCTCGATTCCAATAGATAAGTTATACGTATCTTCCAGGCTAAAAGCGTTGTAATAAGCACCCAATTCTCCCAAATCCTTCACAAGACCTTTAAAATGACGTTTCTGACGCTTAATATTCTTCTCCATGCTGTGTGTGTGCGACTTGTACATCTTAAAGATATGCTCGTAGTCCTTAAACTGCTTATCAACCTCTCTGTCCTCCTCCCTCGGTTTGAAGTTATTAATAGACGTTGAGTGTGGAATTGGCAGCAGTGAGTGCAACGGTGAAGGGCTCGTTGGGTCCAAAGGAGGTGCCAGCAGATTTGAGTGCGGAATGATGCTGATTGGTGGTGATTTTACAACTTCATTCCAATCCGTCGTAGGATCAAGGAACTTTCTCCAAACATAGTGAAATCTGATTTGTGGGAACTCCATACACCTCTGGAGAAAAGTAGTAAGCATTCTGGACCGTTTCTCAATGATCTTCAAGTCATTCTTAGCGTTGAGAGGGTTCACAATGTACTTCACAACGCTGTGCTTCTCAGGAATTGGGGGTATCACAATCGTCGGAAATAGCCGTATTAAAGCCCTTCTTAAGCTGTCAAAATCCGAGTATCTTCGTTGAACTTGTGTGGAATTATGCTGTATTGTATAGGCAACTGCTGATTGGCCGTGGTCCCTTATTGAGCCGTAATCAACAACGGCAATGAACTCGTTGTGTGCTTGTTGCTTCGGTCTTAAATACCGTGAAGAACTGAGCACTTCAATGTCCTCCAATTCATCCTCTGGCTCTGAAACTTGCTCCTCTACCACTGTCATTTGTGAGTGACCATCAACATCGGAGTCTGACGGTTCTTGAGCCTCTTCTTGGCCCACATTATCGCTATCATGATCACTGGAAGGTTCCTTATCCGGGGACGTAATTGTAGGCAAAACCGGGCTTTCCGTGGGTGCTGTGTAGCCATAGACACTGTTAAGACCCCCAAATGTTGCAGAGCCTTCTTCCCAGCTACCACCCCAAACACCGCTTCCGGCAAAGGGATTATTATCTTCATCCATGTTTAATGCTGGCTGTTGTGTGAATGCGTGTGAATGCGGTGAAATTAGTGTGATATCTCGGTATCCAACGGGCGGCTAGCTCCAAAATTTCAACAGACAGGAATTGATATATGCCTTCACTTATAGAGAAACTTTAAAGTATCTCTTTATTCCTAAAAATAAGAGATATAGGCGAAAGAAATACCCAAATCGATGGCGAACCAGTCCGCCAGGTTGCGCAGCCTTTCAAATCTGTGATTACGCGAATTTGGTGATGTTGAAAATCAAAACATTGGAATCTCTTAGTGCTAAACGTTTCATTACGGTTCAAAACAATAGGCAAAATCGTACAAAATGAGTGCTACAGAGGAGAAAAGTAGGTAAAGAGATGCTTCTATTGTTATAATCCGATTGAGTACTAACAAAAAAGTCATCATTAAGGCAAAGGACATCTCATCTGAGCTCCAGGAGTCTGTCATTGAGATCGCTAAGAAGGCTCATCTCGAAAACAAGGACCTCAAGGACAAGGCTGCTCAGATTAAGAAGGAACTCGATCTCCAGTATGGCCACACATGGCACGTTATTGCTGGTAAGAACTTTGGCTCGTACGTGAGCCACGAGCTGGGATACTTCATCTACTTTTACATCGGCCCATACGCCTTCCTCGTCTTCAAAACCGGCCTATAACAAGCTCCTTAAATACCTTGCAATGACATAAAACGATTCGTGTACTTTCGTAAAACAACTTAGATGGCGTATTCTGCGAGATCAGCCTCAAATTGAAGGCCCAATGCCCTGCTCTTTTGTATGAGCTCTTGATGTGCACTCTCGATCTCCGTAACACCATTAGATGTAGATTTGGATGACAACACCGAGAGAATCGAGTTCAAGTCGTAGCTCAATTTCCGCTCCCTTTGACTCGATTTGTGCAATTGGGACTGCAAGAGCAAGTACTTATTTTCTTGATCAATAAGCTGATTCTCGAAGAACTTCGACATGTTGGTGATCTGAGCGATCACTTTATCCTTGTCGTTCGCTTCGTTGAGAGACTCTGTAAGCGTCTCGATCTCTCTTTGCATTGCAATAAGCTGTTCTTGATTGAGCATCTTGACTTCCTCTGAAACGTTGATCTTAGCGTTCAACTTGATCTTCTTCACCAATGAGGCATAACGGAGTGTGCTCAATGTTTCATTATAATCACAAGGAGAAATACACGCTACCATTGCGGTCTTCGAATTACCACCAAGACTTTCTTTCAAAATCCAAGTCAATGTAGAGTCTCTGAATGGTGGCTTCTCGTTCTTTGTCAATGAAGAGATAACGCGGCCTAAAGTTGTTAAACTCTTGTTGATTTGAGAACCTTCCTTGAAGCGCACACCTGTTGCACCAGTTGAATTGGCCCTCTCAGAACCAGCTAAATCAACAAGTCTCAAGCACGAGTTCGTCTCCTTAAGCTTGTTTTCATTGACATCAAACTCAGTCATGCGTACGTTGATGGTGAACACAGCGTGTGATCTTGAGGACTGATCATTCATCTTCGTAGCAGCAGTGGTTCTGTTCTTATTTCCAAGAGACATATAATGATCAAAATCCCCAAAATCCTGGATCAAGAACTCAGATAGTCCTTCAACATAAGGGCCAGTTTCAGGATTCTCCCTCACCTTGAGCTGCTGCTTATCAGAAGCGCCCAACAAGTCACGTACCTGCTCATTGTAGATCTCAAAGAAGGAAACCCTTATCTGCGCTTTGCAGTTGTCTTCCATAGCAGCACAGCTTTCGAATAGCTCCATACAGCAGCGAGGGATGATTCCCATATCGTCTTCTTCGCCATTGCCGCCCATCATCGTGTAGGACTTACCAGAGCCAGTCTGTCCATAAGCAAAAATACAAGTATTATAACCATCAAGCGTGTGCTCCAGGATCTCGTGGCCTACCAGCTCATACGTATCACTCTGAGTCTTGAAGTTTGGGCTTTCTGGCTCAACACTCCATATAGATTCATCAAACTGGAACTTCTTCTCTTCGTCGCTTCTTGACGTCTTTGAAGGGCTCGAGAGCGTACCGCTGCCAGAATTACCTGGTAAAGAGCGGATCTTGGTTGTTCCATTACTCATCTCCACAAGAACAGGAAGATCTTGCTGTTCTTCTCTTTCTACTCTTGGGCGGCATCTCACGAAGACCTTAACGTTGGATGTTGAGTTAGCCGCCGACTTCATTATCGGAGCAGAAAGGTCTTTTTTTGGGGTGGAAATCGTTACCGCCCTAGAAGATGGGGTTGATTTCTTTGTCATTTGCGCAGTAAATGTGGTATTTAATGATTTTTCTCCAATAAGTGAAGTTGTTTTATTTATTATTGTTTACATTTCAGTATCGTTTTGTTTACTTTTCGATCTACGCGAACATTGTAATTTTGTACCCATAGTTAACAACTTCACACCAACACAAAACCACCAAAAACCACCCAAAAACAATGGAACAAAGCTCACAAGAATACAAACAAGTCTCTTATGGTCCTCATAAGCGCCAGGTCGTATCAATTTACGATTATATCCCACCATTTATCGAAGATCTCAGACTTCCACCGCTAATCTTCATCCATGGCGGAGCTTGGAGAGACCACAATAATACCGATAGAGATAGCGATATCTTTGCAAAGCACTTAAACAAGACAATCCCGCTGTGCTCTGTTGATTATAGACTCAGTGATGAGGTTAAACACCCCGAATTCACCAACGACGTTGTAAAAGCCACGAAATTGTGCCTTGAGCAGCTCAACAGCGCCAAAGTCTCGTTTATTGGACACAGTGTCGGCGCTATGCTGGCTTTACAAAGCATTGAAGAGCTAGAAGCTCAAGTAACCATAGAAAAAGTGTACCTTGTTGATGGGATTTACGATATGAAGGCTCTTTTAGAAGAATACCCTGATTATCGGTTCTTTGTTGATGATGCTCATGACAACTACGCCGACGTTAAGCTCGCGTTCGATAAGCTAAAGAACGTTGAAGTACACGTTTTACACAGTTATGAAGACGAATTATTGAGTATGAACCAAACGACATGGCTTCAGCAACAATTGGATTCTAACGGGATTGAATACCAGCTTGTTCACGCCCATTGGGGGCTCCATAACGAGGTTTACGTAAGCGACAAGTTGGCAGCATATGTTAATAGATCTTACTGTTAAATCTATTCTATCCAGATCTCTTTACCGTTCTGTTCCATGAATTTACCCAATTTGGAAACATTAGCATCCCATAAGACGAGTCTCTCTCTCATATTGGCAATTTGAGCTTGGTTGATGATTCTTGGCTGAACCCAGTTGATAGAAATGGTCTGTGAAATCTGGTCAATAGAACCCTTAAGAAGACCCAAACTGAGGGCTCTCATCACCAAATGCTCAACTTCGTTGATGCTTAGCATCGTGGCCTTTGAAACGTCCTCAAAAGAAATCACTCTAATCGATTTGGAGAACACCAGCTCAACCAGTGTCATGAGACAAATCTTCTGCTTGAGGAAAGACTCGGAGCTCTTCAACAACGGATTCTTCTCCAAATGAGGCAATTGTTTCGAAAAGCTT
The DNA here is from genome assembly GCA_030558335.1 of Petasospora stauntonica. NCBI lineage: Eukaryota > Fungi > Ascomycota > Saccharomycetes > Phaffomycetales > Wickerhamomycetaceae > Petasospora > Petasospora stauntonica. Next base: position 521,764 of record JAJMSG010000003.1, read on the forward strand.
TCAATATCACCAGAGTTCAAAGAGTGAAGAAGATCAATAATCCATTGATATTCACCCTTCTCAAGTGTCTTCAAAATTGGATGTGTTAACAACTCACCGAAGTTATAGATCTTGTCAGCGAGAAGAGCACTGATACTGAGCTCATACGCCAGTCTCTGCTGGTCAATTGGCTGAAGATCATCCAATTGGATGGTCGAGAGGTAAAGCAAGCTTTGGTAGTAGAAGTTGTTGTAATCGGACTTGACTTTATAATACTCCGAGTTCGTGGAGAAGTACGACTGACTAAGCTTTAGGTCGACGTTGTCAATTTCCTCCAAATTCTTGTCGATTTTGTCGAGATCATCTCTGGCTTCAACTTCCAAATGCTGATGGAGCTTACATCTGGCAATCTCAATGTGAATAAACAACAAAGCTTGAGGATTGATGATTTCAATTTGTTGTTGCTGCTGTTGTTCTTGGAACTTTTCCATATCATCATGAAGCTGTTGTAGATGTCTTTGGCTTTCCTTAGGATCGTTCAATTCGACAAGAGAAGCCAATAAAAACTCCACAAGTGTCAATTGGTTAACTTTGTACTTGAACTCAGATACAAACTGTTGATAAAGTCTCAAACGGATCCCCACTGTGAGTGGAGTCTTGTAGAACTCTTCCAACACCTTTGTAAGCTGGTGCCAGAGTTTACGCTCGTAAAGATCCTCAAAAGCATAGAAAAGCGAAGAAACTTGTGGATCAGCCTCGTTTCTGAGGGTGGTGAGGATTCCGGGGATGTCAACCTGGGCCATTTTGATACGTTTTTGAGCTCAATTGATGGTTAGTTAATGGTTTTGAATGTGTGTTGTGGTGGCGAAATAGGGCGTTGTCAATAGTTCGCGAATCGAATCGCAAAATTCGCGAATGTTGATGGAGGCGCCTCCTTGATTACATTAAGGAATTCATATAATGGGTGTATTTTATATCAATTGGGGGGAGTTTAAAGCTCTGATTTTGGGTCAATTGGGTAAACTGATACCTAAATTTATGAAGTATCCACTTAAAAGTGAAAATTTCACCCCCTAACCCCCGAAAATCACCCAACACCTACACTCATCAAATATACTGTACATTATGCCATTCTTACTCTAAGCCCATCATCTAGCCTTAGGCTTAGACCACTCAATGTGCAAAATCAAATTGTGGTAACCTCTACCGTTCAAGTTGTCCATGGCACGCTGAGCACTCTCCTCAGAAGCAAACTGCACAAAGGCCATACCTCTCGATCTGCCTGTCTCTCTGTTTCTGAGAATGTTGCATCTCACAATGTATCCCATACCAGCCAAAAGCTCCTCTCTGATCATCTCCTCCGTCACCATCTCGTTCAACTGCATAATCTTCAGTGTACATGAGTCATCACGGTCTCTTCTCTCCTGGTCGGTTCTAACACCACCCTCACGCAAGTGTCTTGGAACAAAGCGTCCAGAACCGGATGCTGGAGCGATTTCCGGTGTTGGAGCACCGCCTGGAGCGTCGCCATCCATTGCCGAATCCGTGGCTCCCAATGTGTCCTTGAACGGACATTTGGATGTGTAGTGCGCACCACCACACGTACGACACTTGATACGCTGGATTCCAACAGTGTTGGCTTGCTGGGTAGCAGCCTTTTCTTCCTCGGCCTTTTCCTCGGCCTTCCATGAGGTTCCAAGTCTCAGATAAACTGGCTCACCAACTTGTGTAGTTCTGACGTCAGGGCCTGGAGCAGAGCCCTTTTCGGAGCCAAACTTAACCCACTTCTTTCTCTCAGCAACCGACTTGTTCACTGTTTCCTTGACAACCACTTCTTTGATCTTTTGTGTGACTTTAACCTTCTTGCCCTCGTCGTTGACTCTGTATGTGACTATTGTCTTAGTTCCGTCTGGGTTGGTGGTGATTTGTGGGGACTGCTGGTCCACCTCGGCGTCAGCCCATTGTCTGTTGATATGTTAGTTGTGTTTTTGAGAGAATAGGGCTTAAATTGGGGTTTAAATGGGCCTGAGATGGCTCTTTGATGATCCTGTAGTGTTCACAAGGAGGCGACACTTTATGGACCAATCAGCGCATTTCAAGCTCCAAGACACAGCCCAGTGAATTTTCCATGCAAAACTTACCCTTGGTCAGCCATCTTATTGGTCTATATGCTGATTTTATGCCAAATCGTAAGTATTCTTTATACAATAACTTCGCTATGAAGAGATTTTTTTCAGTCGGAAACCAAGCGTGACGGCCGGGTAACGTGTGTTTGCGTGTTGAAAGTACTAAAAAGTATAATTACCATATCGGGATATTTACCTCACTTTTTAACGTAATCAAAGGCGCGCAAAGGCGGCCTCGGAGTCTCAGGAACAAAGACAATGATCCTCCGCAATTGTACCGAATTCCGAGATTTCACTCTACCAATAAGCGGCGCTTGAGCGGTAGGGTAAAGGTAATTTGATTTTAATAACACCATTGTGTTCACAGAGACTAGAGCTCTCGATTGGTACAACTTTCAAATTAACCGCCCTACGAGAACATCCCTTTATCTTGACATATTCACGCCTCAGGGTCATCGCCTCGCAGTACTAAATAAAGATGGCAACCTTACAAGATGATAACTCATCAACCACTAGCGCTTCGATTCCAGGCTCAAAACACAAGAGAAGGTCCATTTTCAAGATCTTTGGCTCACGGACAAGCTCACATTCATCAAATAAATCATCAAATAGCAAAAGAAAAGGATCTTATTCCTCTTCCGAAGCAACAAGTGCCACAATGACAAACGATCTTGATGAAGATGATGAAGACGACTCCTCTGATGACGATAAATCCATCGATTTGAACTCATATCAAGCAGCTATCTCTCCTCTTTGCTTTAGGAAGTTTGCGCATCCAAATCGAAGAAATATTGACGAAACCGCCGACCTCACAGAGAGGTTGAACCATATGCTTGATGATGAAGATTACGAGAAATATCTGAGGCAACCGAAGCATATTAAGACGTTTAAGAAGTCACACAAGACGGCTCCTATCTGCAAACGTCTATTTCTGGCTCAGGAGCTTCATCAGGACGCTATTCACTCCGATTTGGACCAACTTGTTGACGGTATTCGCATTGAAGATGATACGAACTCCATCAACGGCAATTCCACATTCAACGACACAGATTCAGTTAAAGGGTCGACTGACCCAACAGACACCAAAAGCTCTATCTGGACAATGAAATTTAGCCCTGATGGGAAGTATTTGGCGAGCGCTGGTAAGGGAAATGTTATCCGAGTTTGGAAAGTGATATCAACACCATTGGACAGATTGGGGCTCAATACTACACACACGGCATCTGAAGAGACGGTTGTTGATCCAGAGGACACCAATGAGAACGAAGAAGACCAAAAAATGGCATATGCTGCGGTTTTCCAGGACTTGCCTTATAGATCTTTCACCGGACATACACACGATATCTTATCGTTGGATTGGTCGAAAAACAACTTCCTTGTGTCGAGTTCTATGGATAAAACCGTCAAACTATGGAACGTACAACAAACAAAGTGCTTAAGAACATTCCAACACCGTGATTTCGTTCCCTCGGTGAAATTTCACCCAACTGATGATAGATTCTTCGTTAGTGGATGTCTTGATCATAAAGTAAGGCTATGGTCTGTTTTAGAGAACGATGTGAAGTACGAATTTGATGCTGAGAACCTCGTTACTGCTGTTTCTGTTACTCCAAATGGTTTGCTGACAGTGGCTGGAACATTTAATGGAATGGTATACTTCTTGGATACGCAGACGTTGGAGCTGAAGCATAGCCTTGAACTAAACAAAAAGAAGCAAGAAAACAACAAAATCACTGGAATTGAGTGCTTTGAAGACGAAACAGGTGATGTTAAGGTTGTTATTACTTCAAATGACTCCAGAATCCGAATTGTTTCCTTGAGAAATAAGGTAATGGAGTACTATTTCAAGGGATTGGATAACAACAGCTCGCAGATCATGGCCACGGTATCAGCCGATAACAAGTACATCATCTCAGGCTCAGAGAACCACTGGTTGTACATTTGGGAAGTGGAAAAGGACCATAATCATCATAATAAGAGTAATAACAGTCACGCAGATAATAACTCTCATGGATTACTTGCTCTGATCAATAATAAGAAAAAGAAGAGAGGAGATTACACTTCGTTCCATGCTCATCACCATATCATCACGTCTGCTTTGATTGCGCCTCCTGGAACTTTTAAGGCCTTATCCTTGTCTAATGACTACATTTATGAGCTAAACTCGGAGTTATCTAATTTCCCCGGTGTTGATTCACTGGAGAGCTCACCAAAGCACAAGCCACAGTCATTGATTGCAGACGAGAACATTGGTGGAATCATTGTAACAGCCGACGATCATGGCCTGATCAGAGTGTTCAGACAAGACTTACCATCGACGATGAGAAAGACTTTACTTGAAGAGAAGAAGAAGAGAGATTCTCACAAAGAACTTCACCACGAACAACAACAATCTCACAGAGCACTACTTAATAAGGCTTTAAATGGTTCGAGCAACTCACTGTTATCACGTGGAAACTCCACTAAGTCTATTAGCGGTATCGCCAACGCTAACCGTATGAGTGTTAGCTCGTTTGACCGTTCTTCGCAAAGACAGGGACGTTCTAGAAGTGGAACTGTGGACTCGATGACGCAGAGGTTCAGATCTCCTTCTCAGCCCCATTTGGGACCTCAGAAGAAGCTGACTTGTGACGTTTGCGGAGGCGAGAAGTTCACCGTTGCGAAGTTAGCTGTTAACGGGGTTGCTAATAATAATGGTGGCTCTGGAGTAGATGTATACTGTACGGACTGTGGGAATCAGATGCGTGCTTAGAGCTTGCTAAAAGGTTTTGTATGCAATGCAACAATAGCAGTGCTCATATTGGAGATCTAGGGGGCTTTGAGATGAGGTGCGATGAGCTTTTTTGATGAGTGTATTAGGTTAGGGTTTTAATTTTTAATCTCATGATTGTTTCTTTTTTCCGTATCTAGTCTAGTCCTTCCCAATAAGGAAATCTGATCCAACTCTATAACTCTAATACTCAAACTCAATGTCAAAAACTACATCAACTTTCATAACTTCCAAATAACAACATTACTCACAAAAAGCACCCACCTCGACTACACTTGCCTCATCTCCCAAACTGTGGAGTGTGGCACCGGAGAAACACCAGCGGCGACGCGGAGCGGAATCCCCGATGACGCGATCAATGCCACCATTGGCCGCCTACGAGCGGTGCATACGCCACAGAATAAGGGATCAATCTCAGGGTTTTCGAGCGGAGATGCCCTGAAATGCTGTAAAGTCATTGCATGAGGTCTGTAAGGGTATTTTTATTGTGGTTAAAGGTCTTAATTGTGGCGTTTGACGTGATCTTGTTTCTCCTCATATAAAATGCCCAGATGCCCAGCTAAGCTCATCACTCTCAACAATAGGGCTAATAACCCCAAAAACACCTGCCAAGATGTCTGCCCAGACTGCTATTGACCTCAAGGCAGAGGAGACAAACGTCTCTGCTGACCAGTTGTCAAAGACCGTTTCATCAGAAGAGTCTTCCCAGGAATACGTCATTGACGAGTATTACACCGAGACATGGAAGTCCAAGGTGTGGCCAAACTTGGATTATCCAGCTCAGCAAAGAAAGACCCTTTTTAAGCTGGATTTCTGTGTGTTGTTCTGCTCCATGTTCTCGACTTTCGTCAAGTACATCGATAAGTCCAATTTGTCTGCTGCTTACGTCTCCGGTATGCAAGAAGACATTGGAGTTATGGGAAACGAGCTCTCATACTCCACCACCGGTTACTCCATTTTCGGTATCATCTTTGGTACAATCAGTGGCTTCATTATGGTCCAATTCAACACAAAATGGTACATGATCACCATCGAATGTCTCTGGACTTTGTTCACCTTCTGCTTCGCTTTCATCAAGACACCAACTCAGATGGTTGTTATGAGAACGCTCATTGGTATCGAATCTGCTCATTTCTCCATTTTGATGGTGTACATCGGCTCTTATTATAAGTCTTCCGAGACCGCTAGACGTTGTAACATCATCAACGCTTTCACTGCTATTGGACCAATGTGTGCTTTTGCTCTCCAGGCCCGTTGTCTCGAGTCTTTGGCCGGTGTTAACGGCTTTAAAGCATGGCAATGGCTCTTCTTCGTTGACACCATCATCAGTGTTGTTTGTATTGGTGTCCAGGTGGTCTTTTTACCAAACATCTTGGAAAGAGCTAAACCAAACTGGCTCTTTAGTGAAGAGGAAATCACCTTCTTAAAGCAAAGATTGCCACCAAGAAACCTCACTGCTAACTCCCAAAAGTTCCGTGCTATCACCAAACAGGACCTCAAGAACTTCTCCCTTGATTGGAGAGTCTATTACTGCTGGTTGTGCTCTGCTTTCTCCGGTTTCGGCCAGGACCCTGCTCAAGCTGTTCCTTTCTTCTTCAAGGGCTGGAACGCCATTAAACCAGGAACTTACTCTGCTGAACAGATCAACACTTTGACAATCCCAGCGTATGCTCTTCAATTGCTCGTTTGCTTCTCTTCCGGATGGATTTCCGACGGTATCTTCGGTAGTAAATGGCAAGTGAACGCTATCGGATGTACTTGGGTCACCGTCGTGTGCTTCTTCCTTGCAACTCATAAGATCTTTGAAGAACCAAAGGGATTGATGATCTTCTTCTTCTATAACACGTGCTTTGCTCAAGGTCTTGCTGGCCAGTTCTGGGCCGAGGCTCAAGACTTGTTTGCTGGTGATACTAAGCTTAGAGCCTTTGTTTCTGCTGGTATGAACCCTGCCACGTTGATCAGATCTGCTATCTTCACTCCAATCATTTACCCATCTTCAAAGCTTCCAGAGACGTATGCTGGTTACTACACAGCTGGTGCTGTCTCTGTTGTTTACGTGCTGATGCTGTTGGCCTTCGGTGCTTATATGCACATTAGTAATAAGAGAGGTGAGAAGGATGAGGAGAAGACTGAGGAAGTCCAGGCTCTGGAGTAATTCCCTTTTTGGATGTTTTGTTTTGCTTCGTTACGACTTTTTAATGACTTTCATTGAATTTTTTCGCTTGGCTGTAGTGTCCATTACTCATTATAATCATCATCCGAGTATCCTTCGCCCATGTTCTCATTATTGACTCCAATGACTTCACCCCACTCCATCAGTTGGAATATTAAACTCATGTTGGGGCTAATTTCCGGAGCTTTGTCTTTAAGCATGCTGTATGCCTTATTCAGATGAATGTGGTAAATCTTCATGAAAAGAGCAACAATAAGAGACGCTGAACGGGATACTCCGCATTGACAGTGAATCAACACTTTTTTGTTCTCATCCAAGCTTTTTGCTATCAGATCCGTCAAAAACGGAAGATCAGGACATAGCTTGGACGTGTGAGTCCACGGAACGTAGTAATAGTCCGTACTATCGTGTGTATAGTGTGACATGTGTGTGTTTGGTGGAGTATCAACAACATGTGGTAGAGGAGGAGAGAGTTCTCTGGCAACGTTTATCACCAAGTCGTAATCCTTCACCTGAGTCAGCTTAGGCTCAGAAAACAAGTACAAATTCGGTGGTAAAACACACGCAGGACCATCAGGATAAGCATTCATCTTGGAATTATCGCCCTCGTCAGAGATCTGGATCGAAGAAAGGTCTCGTACCAACGTTTGTGTTCTTAAAACATCGCTGTGTGGTGGTTTGGTGCTTGCTGGCACCGTACGGAGCGTTGATGTTGACGAGTGCGACGATCTTTTATCAGATGACACAGCTGACGAAGGATACCCTTGTGGTGTATTGTCCTTGGGCGTTGCTGGGACTAGCGGGCTTGAGGTGATTGGGCTGCTGGACGAGAAGCTTGGTATGCTATTCGTTGATGAGAGCTTCCCAGCTGAAGATGACGACTTGGAAACTTCAATATCGGTCGGAATTGAAAGCGACAAAGTCGCTCTTCTCGACAATGAAGCTGTTCCTGTGTTTATAGCATCTGGCTGGCGTGAAGAGATCGAAGGGTGTCTGTAAAGCTGATGTGCCGAGTTGGTGTTGGCGTGGGCCTGTGGAATCGGAATTGCTGGCGACGTCGCCGTGCTTTCAGCAGCAGAACCCGAGGGAAATGGCGATGGAGAGTTAGAGTCTTCACGAGGCGAAAGAGCTGTCATCAGCGATGGCGGTGAGATTCTTGAGCCTATTGTTGTTCGTACTGGCTGTTGATGTGAAGATGAGGGCAACGAAGCGGATAACGGCGCCATCGGAATATTACTTTTATCCAGTTGAAGGGACAAATTCTTTGTATTCCTTTTCGACTGTGGGCTTGTTGATTGGCTCGCCACTCTGAAAGAGTCAAAACTGCCCATTGTTGTGTTGTGTTGGGTGTTGATAATGTGTGTAAGTGGAGATAAAGGTACTAAATAATGGGAAAATGGTGAAATAAAAAGCACAAGTACACAGCGGTTAGCCTATAGAGTGTGGTGGTGCTATAGGATTAGTGACAAGACTAGCGCTATGGTATGTTCCTGAGTACTTGGCTGTTGACGGTGGAGTGTGGACGTAATCAGAGAGATACGGCACAACGTGGGAAGGAATGAAGCGGTTGGGAAAAGAATAGGTTCTTTGGATAGCTGAAGAGTGTGAGAACAGAACTGTGTTGGTGGCTGTTCGTATAGTTTCACCCACAAGCGAAGCGCCGTGGAATTGTGTGGCGGTTAGCGTGGTGATGGTAGCGCTGGTTTGTGTATTTTGTATTTTTAGAAGCAGGTATTATGGCGATGTTTCAAAATGGGATTTAGGAGCGCGAAAATGCGCGGCTGAAGATATCGAGCGTGTTCGCGTGTTGATTAGATAATAATTAGGTAAGCATATGTTTGTTATGAGCCCTGGTGTAGTTTTGAAAGATGAAATTTCTTTTTTTTCGAAGACCCACGTGGGCTCAATTTAACCAGTGCCCAGCCCCAGGTGTTTGCCGAGCCCATCGCATCGCCCAGGCCCAGGCTCCAGCATAGCAGGCAGCCCACGTTTCCCTCAAAGGGTCGTGTGACTGCTGAGTTCAGGTCGTGTGAGCTCTTACTCCAGTGAGAGAGCCAAGCAAATGGACAAAGGCGGACCCCCTTGTCCAGAGTTTGTCCCTTGAAGTTTGACACATAGCTTTAGATCAAGACACAGATAGCGCGCGGAGCGGTGTCTGTCCCCTGGGGGGCCCAAGGGCCCCTGGGACAGATGCACACTGTAAATAGGGGGACGGGACAGTCCGATGATTGGCCCCACGGCTCTGCATCATATAGAAATTCCCCAGGGGATCCCCAAATGCGCATTTTCGAGAGGCGCCGCGAGTTATAAAGGCTTGAAATCCTTTTTCTCTCTCTTCAGTCCACTTTTGTAGCTAATTTCATAAGCACCAGGCATGAAGTTCTCGCTGTCATTGAAGTATAACGCTGTGCCAGAATGGCAGGACAGTTATATTAACTATACTGGTCTTAAGAAGACGATTTATGCGCTTCAAGCTGAGTCCCTGGGCCACTCTTCTACCGAGACACACTCTAAAGACAAGAGCACTAGCGAAGAAGATGGAACCAGCGGTGCTCTCTTCAGCGCCAAGAAGTCCTTGAGTGTCTTCAAAAACGGCTCTATCTTCAAGAAGAAGAACGCTGACGAGAAGACATTCGAAATGGACGACCTCGAGTCCCAGACAAACACATCAACAAGCGGTGCACGTGACCACAGAGAGCCAAAGGATGTGTTCTTAGCCAAGCTCCAGGACGAGCTTTTCAAGATTGAGGACTTCTACAAGCTTCAGGAACACAGAGATTTCGCCACTTACAAGCACTTTATCCAGGAAGCCGAGGTAAACAAGGTGTATTTTGCTGATAATGACGATTTGATGAACGACACTCACTCAGTTCTCTCGCACAAGTCATCCGTTACCGAGGAGATCATCCATGCTACGAATTCCTTCAACATTCCGTCTGAAGTGGTGAAGAAACCGCTCAACAAGCGTTCCTCTTCGCACGCTCACAGCCATAAAGCTCACGATGACGATGATGAGGAAGATGACGATGATCATTCCTTCTCACAGCACTCTGCTCTTCTTTCGGACGCTGACTTCAACATGGAGTCGCAGATTTCGCTCAAAAAGAAGGCTGAACAGCTCTATGTTGATCTTTCACAGCTGAAATCGTTCATCGAGCTCAACAGACTCGGTTTCTCCAAGATTTCCAAGAAATTCGACAAAACAATGGGCGCAAACCTCCGCCCCTCCCTCTTCGACAACAACGACTTCTTCAAGGACTCCTACGCCTTCTCCTTCAACACAATGCAAACACTCGACTACAACCTGGAAACCGTTGTTGCAGTTTACGCCAGAGTCACCTCCAAGCCAATGGAAGCGTGCCGTGCCGAGCTCAGATCCCACCTAAAAGAGCACATTGTTTGGGAAAGATCCACCGTCTGGAGAGACATGATCAACCTCGAAAGCCGTGCTAATGCCATCAAAGGTGTCGCCACCGACGCTGGCGCGGAGCGTGAGCTCTTCCAGCTGGAGTACTACACGTGGAAGATGCCTTTTGCCGTGAACCTCGGCTTCACCACGGTGCACAACTTCATGCTGCCGAAGTTCCTCAACACCGCGAGAACATACAAACTGGTGGTGATTATCGCCATCACGGCGATCCTGCTCGGCGTGAAAACGTTCAACGACGAAGCCGAACACAGATGTATGGCTCTCCTAGCATGTGTTGCACTTCTGTGGGCCACTGAGGCCATTCCGCTGTTCGCCACCTCTCTTCTCTGTCCCCTGCTCGCGGTGCTCTTCAAAGTCGTCAAGGACGACGACGGAAACGTCGAAACCGCAGCAGCGGCCTCGAGCTACGTGCTGTCGATGATGTGGTCTTCTACGATTATGGTGCTGCTTGGTGGATTTGCCCTGGCTGCTGCTTTGTCCAAGTATAACATCGCCAAAGTGGCTGCCTCCTACATCCTCGCGCTGTCTGGTGATAAACCACGCTACATCCTCTTGGCCATCATGGGAGTGGCGCTTTTCCTCTCGATGTGGATCTCGAACGTCGCTACACCGGTGCTGTGTTACTCGTTGTTGTCTACTGTGCTCCGTCAGCTTCCTCACGACGCCCCGCTGGCCCAGGCCCTCATTCTGGGTGTCGCTTTAGCGTGTAACATCGCCGGTATGTCGTCGCCAATCTCGTCACCACAGAACGTCGTCGCTATGGAATACCTCACATCGTACGGGATCGGATGGGGACAGTGGCTCGGTGTGTCGATCCCAGTGTCTATTATCTCGCTGTTTATCGTGTGGGCGCTGCTCATTTGCACCTTCAAGATCAACACTCATAAGGTGGCAAAGGTGAGACCAATCAAGGAGAAGTTCACCATTAAACAGTGGTTCATTATCTTCGTCCTGGTGCTAACAATCGTGCTGTGGTGTGTTTTGACCAAAATAGACACCGCGTTCGGTGATGCCGGTGAAATCGCCGTGATCCCATTGGTCCTCTTCTTCGGTACAGGCCTCTTAACAACGGCTGATATCAACAACTTCCCATGGTCCATTGTTATCCTCGCAATGGGGTCTCTGTCCCTCGGAAAAGCGGTGTCTTCATCCGGCCTCCTCAGCACAATCGCTGGTGCTCTTCAAAAGAAGATCATGGATTACGATATTTGGGTAATTATGATCATTTTCGGCCTATTAATCCTTGTTATCGGTACCTTCGTCTCTCACACCGTCTCTGCCATTATCATCATCCCATTGGTCCAGGAAATCGGTGATTCTCTCCCAGGAAAGGGCTCCTCAGCAGTGCTTATCTTCGGAACTGCTCTCTTGGCTTCCTGTGGTATGGGTCTCGCTTCCTCTGGATTCCCGAACGTCACTGCCATCTCAATGACCGACGAAGTCGGAAGACGTTACCTAACAGTTAACACTTTCATCACAAGAGGTGTGCCAGCATCGCTGCTCGCCTACGCCGTCGTCATCACAGTGGGCTACGGTATCATGAAGGCGACAATCGCCTAACGCTTAGAATGTCACTTGTTTAGTTATGCATATTAGAAATTAGAATTTGTAGCGTGTGCACATTATTAGAATAGTGCCCGTACCACTTTTGACACATTCGCGCGTTTCCGCATTAGGCAATTCCCGGGGTTTCCTCTTATATATTGTGCTATGTGTATATTCTGCTACGTGTGGTATATTAGAAGTACCATATATACGATTTTAGTTCAGTATGAGTGGCACGTGACGTGTGCGGTGTTCTCAATAACAGCTAACTTAAAGTTTCAGTTCGTAAGTTGTTCGGTACGTAGTTCTCGCCAATTTGGGCCAAAAACCTCGACTTTTCCGCTGTAATTCAATATAACAAACACTCACAATACACAGCATCCAATATACCACCAACACACTCAATATACCAAAACAAAACCTCATATAACCGGCGTGCGGTGGCGGCTGGGGCCCCGGTCTGCGGCGCCCCCCCGGTTCGCGAAATCAGGCGGCCTCGGAGATGGAGCCGGCCTCAGTGGCGTTCCTAATTCGCTGTGTTTTTCAAAGGGCAGGGCCAATTAGTAACAAAGAGTTGTTAATCGAAGCGCAATTAACAGATAAAGGTGTGAAGCGGTTAGCGAGAAAACACGATATTTGGATAGAGCGAGTCTGATTCCGTACACTTAACACATACCGCCGTGTCTGAAACCTCCTAAAACACGAAGCGCCCATGCGAGACTCAAACTACAAGAACGTCTCCCAGAACAAAGCGGCGGTCACCATCACAACAACTCTCTATGACAGGAGAGCGCTTGATGCTACGAGCGATAGGCCTCTTGTGAACTCGCTGAACCATCTGACGTTTTTGACCTCTTCAAGCGCCAAAGTCCGTGAGACTCTCGCTGGTGATGGAGGCCTTGAAAGACTCGTGGACATTATCCACGAGTGTCGAAAGGACATGGCCAATAGAATGGTGAGAGACAAGGACGGGCTCAAGACTATTGCTGAGGAGAAACAGGACGCTTTGATAGCGTGGAAATGGACGTTGGCGTTCCAGTGTCTTGTGCTTATTGGCACCCGAGGCACTGAGAAGATCAGAGAACGCGTTGTTCAGGCTGGTGTTGTTCCTATTATCGCTACTGTTCTTGATAATTACCTGCTTTCAAGCAGGAACTTCGATGCTGCTACGGACTCCACGTTGAACGACAGCTTTGTCTCCTTGGTTCAGTCAAAAGTGGAGAGAATTAGCCCACCGCAAGCCAATATAAAGGCCGTTAAGAGCTCTGATGAGGCTGCTGTTTTGGCACAATATATCACCACAAACAGTGAGCTGTTGAACTATCTGAGTGCTCCAGTTGGCGAGTCGCAGACTCCTTTGCTGAGTAGCGCAGAGCCTGAGGCCACTCCGGCGATCACCGAGATGACAATCCAGCAGAACTTGCACGATATAAACCACACGATCACGTCGCCTAGATTCTTCTTACAGGGAGTACTGATTCCTAAGGAGGACGATGTTGTGTGGTCTCTGCAGCTTTTGGCGTTCATTTCGAAGTATTCTTCGCTCAAAAAGTTCTTACAAGACACCCATCTCATCAACAGATTATCGCTGAGAGCGTTGATCCAGAATGACGACGATGAGTATTGCTCGCAGAACGAGATGAGAGCCCCAGGATTAGAAAAAGATGACGTTGATAACGACGCCGAGATCGAACTCATATCAAACCTATCGTCAGACGAAAGTGAGCAAACATCAACACATACACAACAAAACCCATTGTCACAGAGATTCCAGGCATCGCAGTCGTCACAGCTCGAGCCTACAACACAGCCAGACTCTCAAGGAGTCATGATCCAGGTGGACAACAGCTCAAATGATCAGATCAACCATAAAGGCAAAGCCGCAGAACTTTTGCCCGATTTGAACGCCAACTTCATCAGCCAGAAGCCTCTTCTCCAGTCGTTGACTCCAAAGGACTCTTCATCAACATGCTGCCTTAGCAGATCGCTCCTTCAGTCGTTTCTGAAGTTTGAGACGTGTTCGAAGAGTCCACATAGCCACGAGGAGAAGTGCTTCTCGCTGATTGAGCTGACAATGAAGCTGAATAGCTACTACGCCAAGAGCTGTGTTGCATCCAAGATCAGACAGATCAAGGAATGCATTCAGACACGCGAGTCGTATCTCTCAAAGTGGAATTACGAGACATACTTCAACGGCCCAATCGACGACTCTGATTACGATACTTCCTACTCTGAGAAAGTGGAGCTTAATATCTTCCCTCTCGTTGAAAAGTTCACCGTCAAGCCTGCCAACTCTGTCGACATGTGCTACTGGTCTGGTGTGATTATGAGAAACTCGTGCCGTAAAGCAGAGAGTGGTGTCCGCCAGTGTGCTAGCTTTGACTGTGGTAAATGGGAGAAGTTCCCTAGGCAGTTTGCTAAGTGCAGACGGTGTAAAAGAACAAAGTATTGCTCTAAAGAGTGCCAATTGAAGGCCTGGAGTTACCACAAGCACTGGTGTATTGACTCTGCTAGCGGAGGGTCCAATACGCCAGCTCCGCCATCAACAGCTAATTCTGATGCCAGAGAAGAAATCAGACTTGCGGAGGGTCTCCAATAAGACTAATATTCATGACGATGTTACGAAAAAAAGAAAGAAAACTGTAGTGCTATATCGATATTGAACAAATTACAGCGCTACGCTATATCGATGAATACTGTAATATGCATAATCTAGGCTTTAAACACATCGTGTTCAACAAACTTCACAAACGCCATTGTTTGCTCCATAAACGTCAATGTAAGCACTGTGTGTGGTGCAATACGGAACAACTGTGCTGCAAAACCCTTATAAAGAGCTCCAGCTCCCTCAGCACGCACAGTCTTCACAAAACAATCAATTGGCCCTTTATAGTGCGAGTGTCCCTTTTGATTATATAATCTCGTGAGAATAACGTCACCAGGGTTCATCACCACAGCAACTCCCAAACCAGCACAAACCGAGGATGTTAAATGTAATGCCGGGCCGTCCTTAACGATTTCATTACGCTGAAGGAAGTGTTTCACGTAATTATAAATCGGCAACTGCACTGAAGATCCCATTCCTGTACGAATAATAGCAGCATCAACACCTCTAAATAGGCCCTTAAACCCATCTTTAGTATAAATCTGCTTTAATCCGTCCCAAGTGCTCTTATAATGAGTCTGATCACCAACAGCTGGACCTTGCGAAGTGTAAGACTGCATTCTCGTCTTAATTAGGAAAAGCGGTGATCCAACAATAGCACCTGCCATTCCAGAAATAGCACCAGCCAAAACGTTTACAGGAACACTCTGAACTGTGTGAGCCTCAACGTTTGGAAAGAACAAAGAGTTGGCGGTGTTACGAACTGGCTCATAAAGCCCGAGACGACACCCATTTAGCCCGATTTGGTAAACATAAGCGCAAAAAAGACCCTTTTGAAGACCTTTAATACCTTCATTCTTATAAATAGTCACCAAAGCTTGGCCTGGATTCTTGTAAACTCGCTCTGAAATGGCGCTAAGCTCACCTTGGAGCTGCATTCGTGTTTTAACGAGCTCAATTGGGTTGGTGAACGTGACTGCTCCACAGGCGGCGAGGCCGCCTGCGATGAAGCCACCGAGGGTGGAAACTTGCTGTGAAGCAGACTTTTCTGCCATTTTTGGGGGTTTAAATGGTGGGAAAAGGGTGAAAAATTGGTATCAGAAGACGATATTTGATGTTATCTTTGGGTGGTGAATCATCGAGGTGATCGCGAAACTGGGATCACGTGCGATAGCACGTGACTCGATGGTAGCTGCACGTGATAATCACGTGACGATACGGGCACTACTCAAATATCATAACATCTATATTAACCCACCACTCACTCAGCCTTCGCCTCCGGCTCAGCCTCCTCCCTATCCCCAATCAGCTTCCTAGGCGGAAGAACAGTATTAAATGCCCTTCTCCAGTCCCTAAACTCAACCCATTTCAACATCAGCTCAACAACGTGTGTTGTAGTCAAAACTCTTCTTCCACTAAGCTTAATATACTCGTCAATTGGCAATCTTTTAGTCTGGAGACCCATCTTTTCCGCCTTGTCTTTACAAAGGTTCTTATAACGGCCTTTATCAACGATTCCACCAATCATATACGTCATTCCTGGCTCCAAAGTATCGAGAACTTCGGTCGAATCCGAAGACAGATAAATGCACTTATCTTTATCTTCTGGCACGTAATCTTGTTCCACGAACTTCACGTGATCCCAATTGGCCCAATTACTGTCTTTAAGCTCCTCTTCGAACCTCTTTTTGAGCAATTTATTGAAGCTTGTGACCTCAATTTCAGCAGTGTGTTCTGCGAATCTATTGGCTGAGTAAGATCTTGTAATTTGAGTGCTGAGTGAGATTCTTTCCTTTTCAGTCATCAGTTCATCAAATGCACAATCAATGACGAACTTGAGACCACTATCAGACTGTGTTTCTGGAAGCTTTTGCTTACGTTTTTGAAGAAGTTCTTGAGGAATCTCTTCACCCTTTGAAACGTACTCTTGGATCTTTTCTCTCTTAGCAGCCTTTGATTTCTTCTTCTTTTCTCTACGGATTTGGTTGAATTCGGCTTTTTTCGACTCAAAAAGCTGTCTTTTCTGGAGTTTCTTCCATTGTGATTTTGACATGCCCTCGGGAATCACCGGTTTTTCTTTTTGGTATTGTGACTTGTCAGATGGAGTTGAGGACTCGGCGTTTGGTGCTGGAGACTCATTGAAACCAGGAGAATCCGATGGTGTTGCTTGATTGCTCATTTTCGGCAAAATTTCGGCTCTTTTTGGACACTTTTAAGGTCTTAAACCATACAAAATACCTCGAGATGAGCATAGTGAAATTTTTAAATTTCGCGTGGGTAGGTGAAAAGTCTCGGTGTGGTGGATAAGACCATAAGACCATTATGGTGTTAAATAGCACACAATTATAGGAATAAGCACACATTTTGACATGAAACAACCAATCGGAGCTAAATATAACACCCAATTGAGATATCTAAATATAGAGATCTGCTACCCCTAAACCACGTGCTTATCTTTGGCTCGAAATAGGCCCAGCCGTCGGGCCGACGGCTCCGTCCCTTTTACTATATAGCAATACCACCATTTAAGCCTCGGTTGTACGAAATGCTTCGGAAAGACTCTCGGACGCAGGGCAATTCATGTTCTTTGGTGTGAGCTTATCTTTGGAGAAAAGGGCCGCGTTTGAGGTCTGGCCAAGGGGTGCATTTGGTGTTTTTGGCTTGTTATAGGGGATGTTTATGTTAAAACGCAGGTTTTAGAGGTTAAAAGGGGTATAAACACCACATTTTAACATCAATTGACCTTGAAATATACTAAAAAACACCTAAAAAACTCCCTTTAACAGCCAAAATTCAACTAATTTTTAACCCACGGGTTGCGATCTCCAGCCGTTGAAGATCCCTGCATGAGAGGTAATCGGAGTTTCACCGACGGCCTTAAAAACTCCGGTTTTGTGTATATATATAAATAGAGTTAGGGGTCCCCCCCCCCCTCTTTTCTAATCTTATCCAAATTCTAATCTAATCCAAACACCACCCAAACACCCAAACACCATGGCCCTCTGCGCTGCAAACCTCCCGTTCTCCTGCTCCAACACAACAGCCGTCGCCGACCTCTGCTGTTTCGAGGCACCAGACGGCGTTATTCTCTCCACCCAATTCTGGGACTATGATCCGGCTACTGGACCTTCAAACGCCTTCACTTTACACGGATTATGGCCGGATAACTGCGATGGAACGTACAAATCCGCATGCGACTCCTCGATGAACGTCGCCTCGGTTACCAACGTTATTAACGCTTTCGGAGACGACGATTTGCTTGAATATATGCAAACATACTGGAAAAACCTCGGTGCTTCAGATGAGTCGCTCTGGGAACACGAGTTTAATAACCACGGTACCTGTTATTCCACCATTAAGCCTGCATGTTACGGCGAGGATATGCAGGAACAACAGTACGTTTACGACTTCTTTAAACAGGCAACCGAAGTTTATAAGGGCTTGCCAACTTATGATTGGTTAGTTGCTGCTGGAATTACTCCTTCTACTACTAAAACTTACACCAAGGCGCAGATTTTGGACGCTTTGAGTGCTAAGTTTGGTGCTGAGCCTTACATCGATTGTGACGACGATAACGCTATTCAGGAGGTGTGGTATTACCACCATCTACAGGGATCTCTTATTGGTGGTGTTTATAAGCCAATTGACTCTTTAGCTAGCAGTGGATGCTCTGCTACTGGTGTTAAGTTTATGCCTAAGGTGTGAGGCGTGGTTGATTATTCGAAATTTTTATATGATAAGTGCTTGTTTTTATTGTAGATATGTGTTTTGTGGTTAGTTTTGAACTATAACTGAGCTAATTGGTTGGATTAGATTATAAAATCTAACACTATACCCGCCAGGGGTAGTGTTTACATAACGCGAACCCTCAACACTAAAACTTATCCTTATAAACATCCAAATTACGTCATTTCAAAACACCAAAAACAATGGAATACCCTCAAAATCACATACCAATCACAGATAAAACATTTAATCTTTCACTAGACGATTTATCGTCTCAAAGCGGTTCAACTGCTGTGAACTCCGTGATTCAGAGCTCTGATAAGGAGGAGGCGAGTTTTGAAGCTAAAGAGGCTCGAAAAACACCAAAAGATGGCCCAAATGAAGCAGAAGTCATAAAAATCAAGCTTTTGGACTCAATTGATACCCTACGCTCAATTAGCGAGAATAACAACTGTTTGAGGAGCACGTGCGATCTTCGAGACCTCGCCGAAATGGTACGCCAATTAAGCGATTCGTGTGATTTTAAAGTGAAATTTATCACCAAAAACTATAGATTTTTGGAAACAGTTTACGATGGAGTTACTCGTGAGCTTGAAACTGCTCAATTGGCGTTGTTAGAGAGTCAGCAACGAGTACGTGATTTAGAGGAAGAGCTAGGGAAAGACACCAAAAAAGAGCTAAAAAACAGTGAAATATTGATAAATAAGCAGAATATCGAGATTCAGGAGTATAAAAAGTTCATTAGGAAGCTTTTGGAGCGTGATTAGAGGCGAATTTATGGGAAAATTCATCAACCTTTAGTATTTCTATTATATTTCCAAATACGGTAATTTCCGATTTTGTACATTCCCCCATCACCGCGCTTTTCACTTTATAACGCTAAGATTCAAGGAGATCACGTTTTAAACACCATTTTAGCCACCAATTGACATTAAAAGACGCGGAAAAAACCACATGGCCGACCGTACATTCTTCCAGAACTCTCTAGATGTTCAGCTGGCTTCCCAGCAGAAAAAAACCACGTCTCATCGCCGTGTTATTGACCATGGAACATCGATGGGTAGATGGGTTCTAAACAGGAAACTAGGCCACCAAAAACCGCCTAATATTGGCTCAATTCGCCCAGAAGCTTCCTATACCATTGATATGTTGCCTCCGGTGGCCTACAAGGTGCAAAAACAGCCTGTTGTCGACACCCAGACCAAGTTTGTGCACCTCAGTTCAAACAAGGCAAAACATGCTATACACGCTATTAAGTTCACTCCCGAGGGCCGCCGGCTTCTTGTTGCCTCTCATTCTGGCGAATTTACGCTTTGGAATGGTATGACGTTCAATTTCGAGACTATTACCCAGGCTCATGACACTGCTATTCTTTGTCTGAACTACTCGCACAACGATGATTGGCTCTTAAGCGGTGATCAAGACGGTGTTTTGAAGTTTTGGCAGCCGAATCTAAACAATGTGAACATTCTAGAAGCTCATTCTGATGCTATTCGAGACGTGGCGTTCGCACCGGGTGATTCCAAGTTCGTTACGGCGAGTGACGATAGCTCTTTAAAGATCTGGAACTTCAACAATGCCCAGGAAGAAAGAGTGCTTAAAGGACACAATTGGGACGTAAAAACAACAGATTGGCACCCATCATTGGGTCTAATTGTTAGTGGATCAAAAGATAACCTTTTAAAGCTCTGGGACCCGCGTTCTTCCAACCCAATTTCAACGCTCCACGGCTTCAAACACACGATCACGAAGTCGAGATTTCAGCCGCAGCCGGGATCAAATTTACTCGCAACCATATCACGTGACCGGTCTTTGAGGGTTATGGATTTAAGGGCTATGAAAGACCTTTTTATTTACCGTTCAGAGGCTGATTTGTCCTCTGTTTGTTGGAACCCAGTACACCCGTCGATGCTTACAACTGGTGGTTATGACGGCTCAATGTGTCACTTTTTGCTTAATGAGAGCGTCCCGGAGACAATAGAGACTATAAAGCCTTACCATACGATCCCATATGCTCATGAAAAGGCTATTCATGCGCTGGATTACCATCCTTTGGGACACCTTTTATCATCGGCTGGAGCCGATAGATCCGCACGCTTTTGGTCCAGGGGAAGACCTAATGATCCGAACGTGTTTAATGATCCTCCGTATACGAATGAGAAGCCGGGAGCATGGTACTTTGCTATTAATAACTCTGTTAATGGTGTTGTGCCGAAGAACGAGAACATTGGCCACGGTGGTGACGATAATAGGGGCGCCAGTTTCCCGGGATTGGACGGGAACATTCCGGGGCTGCAGTACTGAGAATGGAAGGACTGAATACTAGTAGCTGTGTAGGAAACCACATCACATCATATGTTAGTGGCCCTACCAACGCACCCTGACGCACGTGACCTCGTAAAGCTTAACGCCCTACATAAACGCGCATATATACAAAGTATCAATTAACATAAATATAAACATAATTCAATCATTAAATTCATTATTACCACAGCATGCCAGCTGTTTTCTCTTCCTTTTTTCATAACCCTAGTTTTCCACTCCAAAATGCATCAGATTTGCTGACGTAATCTTCTCCATACTTCTCGTAATAACCTTTCGTAAAGCTAATAAGCTCTGGAAGCACCATATCTTCGTTATCTTCAAATCCATTGGTGTCAACATGAACTTGTTTACCAGCATTATCAACTTCAATGTAAGACCAGCCTGGATATTGGTCTAGTTCGTCTTTTAAAACGTCTTCAAAGGCTGCTTGGTACGACTCAGCTCTATGGATGAAGTCCTTAATAGCACCGTCATGGTCCTTGTTTATGTAATCAGGACCGGTTGTTTTACCCTCCACGTTGAATCTCCAGAGTTTGGGGTCTGTACACTTGACGTGGAGCATCAAAGTGTTGATCTTTTCGCCGGTTTTCTGCTCTTTATCCTTGACTGTTTTGTAGATGTATTGACGGCGTTCTTTGGTGGAATTAGTGGCGTCAAATACGCCAACATTGATCTGAGAGCTGACTAATGAGTTCAAAAGATGCTCCAATGCGATATGAGCAAACATTTCCCTTTGATTTTTGGCCTCTTGGTTATTAAAATTGAAGAAATCGTACGTCTGAGTCTTGAAATCAGACAGCTTTCTTCTGAAATTTCCAGCGTTAAAAGTGTCGATTTTGAAGTCGTCAATAAGCTCATTATCATGGAAAAACTTGGTTGTATCGTTCATGAGGTTTTTGCAAATGGATGACTTGCCACAGGCTGGTAAACCCACCAAAATGATACACCATTTGGCCTGAACAACAGGCTCGTTGGTAGGCGTTGTGGTGAGATTATTGGCGGATTTTGGTACGCCATTAGCACTGTTTGCAAGCAGAGAGACGGAGTCAAGTGAGAATCCGAGTGGAGAGGCGTCATCGTCGCCATTAATCCGAGTGAAACTTAGACTCTTCGGAAAAACTTGAGGTGAGGAAGCCGTAGCAACGGAGGTCGAAGAAGCTTGTCTTGAGAACACCGAGTCAACGGTTGATTCATTTGTGTTTAGTTTCTCAAGTTTGAGGTTTAAATCCGCCAAAAGCGTGGGCGTTGTGTGATTATGGTCCATTTCTTAACTATGTGTCAGATGATGAATTTATCCGGTGTTGAAGTGAAGAAAAGAAGAGGAAATGAGATCCCACACTCTTTTATATTAACTCTAACAAACCCCTCTTTTTCTGTCAACGATTTAAAGACTGAGAAGAAAGTTTTCGCCACGTGAGAAGTTTTGAATCAATAGAGTCATTAAGATTTAAAGAGGTAACGTGGTGGCTCATTGTACGCCACACGCGAAAAATAGTTTCTCCGGTGGCGCCAGAATAGGAACAGAAAATCGGATCTCGGAAAAACTTTGGAAAAAGAAATTTTTGGCGAGTGGGGCCAGCGCGGGGAGTTTATCCGGGCCTTTGATTTGTTGGGCAAGAGATTGTGCTATTCAACAATAGACCGTGTTATTGGTGATAAGCCAGTGATTAAGTGAGATAACACATTTGCGTAGCTTTAAAACAAATATGGTGTTACTTAAATCATACCACTATCTCCCCCACGGCAATGTACACGTGCGTGTACATTATGCTCTCCGGATTCTACAACTTATCTCTTCTGGACATCAATATCATTCGTTCTGTATAATGTATACATATATGTGTGTTCGTCATAGTTAGCAATTATTGTTGAGATTGAGGGTTCGTCTTCCACTCCAACAAATTAGAAAGCTTCTCTGGACCACATGCCATCTTCAAGAATTCATGCTGAAGCAACTCGTCCGTTGATGCTCTGTACTTAACATCAACGCAAAGACAGATACTCAGGAACTTCTTGATAGATAACGACAGCTTTTCTGGAGATTTCAGCTTAGGTGTACCGTTTGTAGCAATCAAAAACAACGCCTTAAGTGGCTCCTCATTCAAGTAAGGTGGCTCTCCTTCAATCATTTCAATAGTCATGATACCCAGAGACCAAACATCAACCTTCTCATCATAGGCTTTGGTCTTCACAACTTCAGGAGCCATCCAGTACGGCGTACCGACCATAGTGACTCTTTTATTCTTCTGAGCACTGAGTTTAGCACAGAATCCAAAGTCAGTAATCTTAACATTTCCCTTCAAATCCAACAGAACATTATCAGATTTGATATCTCTGTGAATGATGTGCTTGTTATGCAAAAACTTCAATCCCTGAGTTGTCTCTCGACAAATAGCAGCAATTTGGTCCTCTTGCAAACAACTGTCGTTGTTATCAATGACATCAGTCAGAGATCCACCTTCCATGAATTCCATCACAACCCAGAGGTCCAATCCGTTGAGAAAAGCTTCCAAAAAGTTAACAATGTTCTTGTGCTGAGAGTCCTTCATCACCAGAATCTCATTAACAATCAGCTCCTTCTTTGGCTGTAAGTTCAAGTCCATCTGTTTAATGGCAACCTTTAAGCCTCCTCTCTTCAAACTCTTAGCCAAATAGACAGTTCCACTAGCACCCTGGCCAGCTTTCTCAATCATCTGGAAGTATGGCTGTGGGTCCACGTTACGTGTCACTGCTCTCAAGTTCTTCATACTCTGCTGCTCGTTAACCTCGGCTAAGCGACGCTCTTCGTTTCTCTGTTTAGCAGTCTTTCCCTGAGTCTTGGGCTTCGTTGGAGAGCTGTCCAGAGCAGCTTGAGCAGCAGCCTGAGCCATTTGCTGTTGATTGGACTGTGGTGGTTGCTGTGGAGGAGCCTGTTTCTGCTGATACTGCTGAGGAGGTCTGTAATTAGGATGATGTTGAGGTTGTAGAGGTTTTGTAGGTTGGTAAACGTGTGTTGGAGGTGAAGGTCTTGGAGGAGCTGCTCTTGGCTGAGGATTGAACTGTTGTTGTCCTGGAGGTGGTCTCTGTTGTGGTGGAGGTCTTGGAGCCTGGCGAACCGGCTGAAGATCGAGCCTCTTTGGTCCATTAGATGGTGAATCAATAGGAGAACTCTCAGCAGACAAAGAATCAGCGTATGGGTTTGGAATAGCACTTGAAGGTGAAGAATATTGTGTTTGGATCTTCAAATTTGGATTCACGTTGTGCTGAGAAGAGCTATGAGGAAGTGGTGGAATACCTTGAGCCTGATCATGTAACCTCAAATTGGAGGTAGAGTGAATCAAAGAAGGGCCTCCTGGGATCACCGGAGGTTTTGGTGGAGGTGGAGCTCTTCTCATTGGAATCAGATCTTGTTGTTGTTGCTGCTGTTGCTGTTGCTGCTGGTGATATGGCGTTGGTGTAGCGGATGAAGCAGATGAGTTAGATCCTTGTCTTTCAGGACTTCTTCGTAAATCCATCATGCTACCTTGAGACGTAGAAGCACTCATATTAGAGCCCTGTTTCACGTAATATGGCGAAACCTTTGGCGGAGAGTCTCGTCTCTGTGGGGTATATGGCTTTGATAAGTCTGTTAAGAGCCTTGTTGACCCATTTTCACGGTCGCTGGAGTTCGAATTAGACGAAGAGGTAGAGTCATTTGAGTCCTTCGATCTGTGGAAGCTCTGCTGTTGCTGCTGTTGCATTGGCTGAGGATTCAGCGGGTTCTGCACGTTTGCAGGAACATTGTCGATGCTATTTTGTTGATCCTGGTAGAACTCCAGAACCTCAATCACGGCCACTGGGTCCTTTGTCCAATCCTCGTTCGTAATCTTCGAGTGTTGCAGCAGTCTTTTCCAATTATCCGGCAAACCTGTGAAATTACCGCTTGTTGGATCAAAACCAACGTGGACTTTGTGTGTGAAGTTTGTAGGACTTGAGACTGTTCCTGTTGAAGGGCATTTGGCGAAGATAGCGTCGAGCCAGCCGTAGAGATCGTTAAGTGTTTTCAAAGAGATGAAAAGCGACTTCTTTCCACCAGAAGATCTAATCAGCTCGAAACAGTAAGGCCTTAGCTGAACTCTTGACAGATTTAGAATGGATTGTAGGCCGATTTTGAGCCAAATCTCGTCTTTCGCATCAGTTTTGTAGAAAATCAGGTTCGAGTCGTTCAAAACAAGGTATCTTTTCGGCCATCTGAACGACATCAAGCCCTCATCTTTCACCTGGACCCATCCTTGGCGTCTGACGATCTTTCCCGAGCTCAAAGAGACGGTTGTATGGCTGCCGCCGAGGCCCACGGTGATTGGTGTTGACGGCGGCTTGGGAGCAGGCCCCAAATTGGAGAAATCGTCGTCTTTATACACGGCGGCAGAGGCTGAGAGCGACATTGTGGTCTTTGTGTAGAAAGAGTGCTGATATTGGCGTAGTTAAGCACTGGGATCAAGTGTCGGAATGTTGGAATGTGACCGACTTCAAGGTGTGTTTGAGGACGAACGAATAGGGCGGTTAGCTTCAAATTGCAACAGAACGGTCCAGGATGTTCAATAATACCACTAAACAACAAAGATAACTAAGCGCTTCAGTAGAATTGCCGTAACAAGTGGCGATGTCGTGGAGCGCTGAGGTGTAGGAGAATTGTTTCGAAACAGCAGCGCGGCAAACCTCAAAATTGGCCTAAAAGGGTGGCGCTGTTTGCTTGGTGTTTGGGTGGTGGAATCTGAGCTTTGAGTGTTGATTTTCTAAGAGAATCTTAGAACTTAAGCAGTAAAAAGGCTCTTTTTCAGGCTTTGTTGATGATAAAAGTCGGTAAATTTGACCAGGATTAAAGGGCTTCCCAAAGGAGCGCGTTCCCAATTTCTTTGATGGTGGATGTTGCGCGTACCGCGTGAATCTGGTTCGGGCACTATGCGAATATGGGGCTATTTTGTGGGTTATTTTTTTGGTTATGAGTGGTTGTTTTTGTTTGTTTAGTGGATAGTTTGATGTTTAATTGGGTGATTCGTGTTTTAAAAAGTGCTGATTGGTAGGGGCTTTGTGCTCTAAAGCTCAGCCCCCGCAGTGGTGGTGGAAGCGAGCCCTGGCGTTTTTGGCAGTGACGCGTCGCGACGCGTCTTATAAACGTTTTGGGTATAAAGAAAGACAGGTTTTTTGGTATGTGGAGGGGGCTAAATTTATAGGCTTTTACACAGTAGTATTATCTAAAGCTACAATTACGAACGTAGTACTAATTTTAGTGGAATATTAAGTCATGCCTCGGTATCAGTCGGATCAATGTCGCTTTCATCATCAACATCCTCTTCGGTAATCTCTGCCCAGTAAGAATAACTCAGCACTGCGAATCCAACCACAACAAACAGATCACCGATCAGCTGGCCCAATGAAATCTTAGTTCCGAAAAGTAGGAATTCAAACAGTCCCACGAAAAGGATCGTCACTAGGGATGAAACTGAAGACAGAACTGGTGATGTTAGCGACATTAAAGACAAGAAAGACAGCGAAAACACCAGATTTGAGATCACAGAACACCCTATGATGAACCACGAGTAAAGAGAAGTCACCATGTGGAACTTGGACCAGCCCATAAGGTCTGCCAGCAGCACCAGGGTCCAGCCGAAGCACAGCGTTGTTAAGCCGATAAGGGAAGCACAATAGTTGGAAAAAGCCACTAATCTTCTTGAGCTCACGCTGTTGATAGGTGGACACA
Source organism: Petasospora stauntonica (assembly GCA_030558335.1). Classification (NCBI taxonomy): domain Eukaryota; kingdom Fungi; phylum Ascomycota; class Saccharomycetes; order Phaffomycetales; family Wickerhamomycetaceae; genus Petasospora; species Petasospora stauntonica. The sequence goes on from JAJMSG010000003.1 coordinate 548,162, forward strand.
CCATTTTCTTATATAAAACCTCATAGAGACCGTACATCACCGCGCCAATCGCAATAATCATGTCTCCAGCGACTCTATTAGGAAAGTGGTCCGCAGCGGAGTTGTCGTCAGCATCTCCGCCGTAAGCAACGAAAAACACGCCAGCAACAGCTAAAACAACAGCACTAAGCTTAACATAGGTGAACTTCTCGTGGAGGATAGGAATAGCGAACAAAAGTGCGGTGAAGGCGGAGCAGTTGTAAATGGCAGTGATATCCGAGGCCGGGGCCATCGCCATGGCGATGTACCACGTAACTCCGGCAACGTTCAGGATAACAGTCAGTATAGCGATTCTTTTCACGATATATAGCATTGGCTTTCCGAGGGCAAACTCCCTCGGTGTTTCTGGGAGGTCGAATGAGTGTTCTCCGGCGATGATTTCCGAGGTCTTGTAGATGTTTCTGTGCTGGTTCTTGATACTATCCGTGAGGTTTCTTAGAAGATGCTCCTTATCTGTGACAGAATAACCGTGTTTACGAGCTCTTCTGGTGTGCTTATATACAACAATCCCGAGCACTTGGATTGGCCAGATCAGAAGCCACGATGAGTGGGTTAAAATCAGCAGTAAGTACGGCTGGTCATAGTCGAGGGAGGCGTAGAGATAAGATGTTAACTCGGTCTGAGCGACAAAAGAGAACAAAGAAAGAGCAAATAGCACAATAACACCGTATAACTTTGTTGATGACTTCTCTAAATGGCCCGGTTGGCTGTGATCTCTTCTGATTTGAGGTCTCTTGGCCGGTGTATCTTCCTGAGATAGCGATGCTCTGCGAGACTCGCCAGCGTACGAGAGCCTCGTATAGTCTCCCGTGTGGTCCATAAGAGGTTCCCTTGACGTCATTAGGACTGGTTGGTTGTTAGGAGATGTTGATAGTTGGCTGAAAGGAGCGAAAAGACGGTTTATTTTGGATGTTTTTAGAAGGGTTTCTCGTTTCGGTGTCTCGACGTCATTTATTATGGGCTGTACAGTAGTCTCCGCGCGGGACTAGGCGGAGATGGAAAGTCCGCGATTTGGGACTAGGCGTGGGTGGGGACTAGGCGGGGTCTAGGGCCATATTATGGCACTTTGTTGAGCTTGAAAGGGGGTTAACACTATTATTATGGATGAATTAACAATAATTTCGTAGAAAATGCACTTCTTTTACTCTAAATATCTCCAGAAAACTCTCAATCACAGCAGAGACTGGCTAAAATGCCACCCTCTCGCCAGTCTTCCTGTCAACAATCTCCTTAAACAATTCCTTCGGCAAAAGGCCACTTTCTGGATTCCCAGACATCAAATACACGCCATTCAATGACTTATAAAGCTTGCACTCCGGATATTCCTTCAATTTAGCAACATCGACATAAATCAAGATGTTGGTGAAGTTTCTTAGTCCCGATACGGCTTCTCCTTCAGATTTGAGCAAACTTGTGAAATGAATATGGTTTCTATTCATCTTTGAGAGTCCCCCAGACTCCAAGATCAATTTCAAGGCCTTTGGCGTAGTTCCATGAATCAATTGATCCGGATATTCCTCTGGTTTAAGCAGTTTCAAGTTCCCGTCTCCAACAACTTTCAATGAGTGCCCTTGGGTCGCACAAATGTACGTTCCGTCTTCTCTCTTTTGCAGATTGAACCTCTTTTTATCGTTGTTGTCCACAATCCTTGTGAGGTCTTCGATAGTGGCTCTGTGCGTTTTGAGTCTGTTATTTCCCAGAATTAGCGATACTTTGACGTATCCGGAACTATCAATCACGAGCTTCTCTTTCTCGGCTCCATGGCGCAGCAAGTAGCTCAGAGCTTTTGAAATTTTCACGTCTCTATCAGCCATTGGTGAGTTAGTTAAATGTCACCAAATGAGTGAAATAAGAGGTAAAATTGGGCCAAAATGAAGTGAAAGAAATGACTCTCTTACCATGCGATGAGATAGGGTACCATTATTTTCTAGTCCCGGGAATTCGCGGCCGGACTAGAAACCGGGACTTAGGGTCTTTTGCTTGATTTGAGTGCTGTTATAATGCTTTGGTAGTGTTCAATTTCATTGGATAATGGCTCAGAAGGTTGAAGAGATGTGATTGTTGTTGTTTTGGAAGTATTGTGCTCTCAGGATGTGTTGTTGTTTACATTTTGTGTCGAGAGGTAAACAAAGGACCGCGCTTGCATCAACACAGATAAGCGCCATAATGGAGTATCTTATAGTGTCTAAAGAGCCATTTTACTGAGAATATGGCTTCAAATATGAGTTCAAGCTGTGTTATGACACCAACCGCCTTATTTGTGAAATCATTAGACTAAGCGCCTCATCACACGATCCGCTATGAGGCTTTAAAGTAGTGCTTTTGTGGCACCATAAGAAAGCCTCAGTTTATTCACAGATATTAGTAAAAGGATCACCAAAAGAGGTCCATTATCAACATCAGAGCCTCTTATATCACTATTTAAGCCTCTCAGAGCCCAAAAATGTCTAATCCTTTTAGACAAAACAACGATGAACAGCTGGCGGCTAATGAAGAAGACCACCAGAACATCGCAAGCCCTCTCTACAATTTGGGGTCCACAGCACTGGTTCTCTATGCTCCAAGTACAGATCAAGGGTCTTTGGTAAGTGAAGGTGATAGATCTCAGCTGAATGACATTGAGGAAGCCTTTTCTGCTCCATTAAACAACAATGGAAGCGCTTTGAAGAACAATGCTATGTCTTCTGCTTTTGACTGTGATGCTGGTGAAGTTGAGCTGATTGTTGATGGTGCTGTTTCTGGTTCTCACGCTCAACGAGAGCTCAGTCATTTGAGCCGTAATGGTTCTAAGATAAGGTCTAATTTGTCTACTCCCCAGAGCCCATTTAACTCTGATAACCAGCTTCCAGGATCACCATCTTCTTCCTCATTACAGAGAAAGAGATCGATTCTGGCTTCCACTCGAAAGAATCCTGGTTCGCCTCTCATCAATGATATTACTTGTGTTTTAAAGAAGGACGTTTCAAATACAATCACCGGAAGAAGCTCAATCAGAAGAGAGATTAAGGACTTCAATGACGAGTTATCAAGGTCAAAATCAGCTTTGAAGCCATTTCCAAAGCACAATGACACAGTTCCACCGATGTTTTCACAGAATAACTCCCTTTTAAGGTCAAAGAGCTTGAGCACTACTTCTCGAAGGAATCATCAGATCAAAAAGGGTCCTGCTTCAGCTGATGTGCTATTTAGAGGTGGTGATGATGGAGGAGTCATTGAGCCAATTAGAGAACCAATTTCAAACTCTCCAACGTTCAACACGTCTCCTTTTGCTGAAAAAAGCACTACAGAGAACGAGTCTCATGATGATCGTCTTGATGAGATTCAGCTGGCACTAGAAGAAACTGAAAGAGTTGATATTCCAGGCTCTCATTCGCCAATGAGTGAAGAGTCCAATAGCGAGTTCTTTCTACTGACAGAGGAGAGTGAAATGAACTTCAACAAGAGCACTGCAATTCAGAATGAGGCTGGAGATGTGTTGAGCACTGTGACACCCCGTATTTCGGAGCTAAAGAAGGCTGCTTTTGCTAGAATAAAGGGTTTATACAGTGCTGAATCTGGGAATGTTGAAGCCATCAACAGAGACCACAGCAGCTCAGTGGCGTCAACAGAGCCTTTGATTACTACAAAACAAGCCAATTCAGACCCAGAGAGCCCATTTGACTCTAAAGAATCCCTAATGAGGAGAAAGAGACATGAAAACAACAAAACAGTGACGATTTGGGTCTTAATCATCTCGTTTATTGTGATGTTATGTGTTTTCATTCCAATGGTTGTTGTTTATGCTCGTGGAACTGACTACACAGTGAAAAATTATCTACAAAACATTTCACCAGAGCACCGGAGTACTCTTTTGGGTCCATTTACCAATAGAAATGGCTCTTTTAGGGCTAAAGAAGTGCTGAGATCACAATCCAAGAAGAAACCGTTAACAAAAGGCCCTTACATCAGAGGAGGCACCAAAAACAACAAGTTCAATACCCAAAGTATTGCTGGAAAGAACACCTTTTCTGGTATTCCCTTGCAATTCCAAAGATCACCAGAAATCCGTCGTCTTATGACAAATCCGTCGTTAAAGAATGTGTTTTATGGCATTGATTATGCTCCAAAGAACGTCATTTATCCACAGTGTGGTGCTTCTCTTAAAGACGTTCTTCTTGATGTTGCTCTATTATCACAGGTTACTTCAAGACTCAGGACTTTCGGAACACAGTGCAATCAAACGAGGCTTATTCTTGATTCCATTCGAATGTTGAACTTGAACGTTTCCCTTTCAGCAGGTGTTTGGATTGGGCCCAATGAGGAAACAAACCAGAGGCAAATCAACGCTTTAAAGGACGTTCTTCAAGAGTATCCTCGAGAGTACTTTGAGTCTGTTTTTGTTGGTAATGAGGTGCTTTTAAGAGACGAACAAAGCTCTAAAAGGCTTATTGAATACATCAAAGAAGTCCAATCGTTTGTTCAGACTCAATTGAATTGGGATTTGCCAATTGGAACCTCTGAGTTCGGATATCGAACAGATCCGGGTGTTTTGAGTGCTTGTGATGTTTATGGGTCTAATATGCATCCATTTTTCCAAGGAGAAGATGCTGAGAAAGCTACATCGTGGGTATTTGATTTCATGAGGTATCAAGTTGAGCCTTTTAAGCATCTTGTTATGGATGAAGGCCATATTCCGAAGATGATGATCTCGGAAGTTGGATGGCCCTCAGATGGTGGAAGTTATAAGAATTCAACGGCAAATGTTGACCAATTCCAACGCTTTTTGAACGCTTGGATATGTCATGCCAACACCCAAACGCATTTATATCCATGGTATTTCTTTGAACTGTTTGATGAGCCCTGGAAAGAGGTTTATCACCGTCCTGGAGCCGAATGGGACACTCATTGGGGTCTTTTTACACCAAATCGGGTGCTTAAAAAGGGCATTGTTCTCCCAAATTGTACTCTTTAGTACACACTTTGCTGAGTGAACAATTTGAAGTGGATCCACAGCCAAAACAAGGAGAAACACCCAAATGAAAGAGAAACATTCGCCAAGACCCAAAGATCAGGATACCTCAACGGTGGAACAATAAAGAAGTCCAAAAGGTGAATAACAGTCATCAAAGTGTACGAAACAAGAATTATCACGATCCAGAACCAGTGAGAAGGAAGACCCTGTCTTTTCTGCTTATCAGCTTCAACACGGGAGATCGAAGGGCCTGGTGTGAGGACTTTTGGCAGGAAGTTTGGTGTTATGAAACTGAGGTTTCCCATGAGCCAATTAGAGAGCAAAAAGATGGAAAAGTACTGCAAAAGAAGGCCATCTCTCTTTAAAAGAGGCCACATCGAGAACATGGAGATGTTGATGATCCATGAAACCATCGCAATGTCGTCTGTGTTGTTTGTTGAGTATAATAAGGAAATCGGCAGCAGAGGAACAAGGATTGTCTTCTCATGGACTTGGAAAGAGAACAAAAAGAAGGACATTGAGCACGCAGAAAGGGCCCACGGAAGCAGTGATTTCCTTGGATTGGTGAAGATATAAATTGATGATGGAAGGAATCCAATTGCGGTTAAAATGAGTGAAAGAAGTTGTAATTGTTGTTGGGAGAACAATGTTCGATATTTGATGAAAATGTTGGAAAAACACCAGAAATTGGCCACTTTATCTTCGAAAATACCACGTGCAAATGGGAAGATTCGATGGATCGATTGGTAAAGGTTATTAAGACCACCAAAGACGACTAATGGTCCAAAAAGGGCAATGAAAGTGAGTACCGTTGCCACGGCAACAAGCACCAATCTGAAGACATTAACACGTGCAAAAAGCCCAATGTTCCGAGAATTGAGGTCAACACACCGTCCCAAAAGATAAAAGAAGAAAATCGGAGCATAATAAAGTGCCATTTGCTTAAATCCAAGTGATAACACGAAACAAACACATGCCAACATATAGTTGTCATATAAGAGCTGAACAATGGCCAAAAGAGCAAACCCGAGCATCACAGAATTGTACTGGAAGTGACCATGATCAATTATCATCAATGCTGGCTGGAAAAGAATCGATGAAGCAACAATTGTTTGGTCAATTGGTGATTGTTTGATCATCTTTCCATTCCAACGTGCGAATCTGAACACTGCTGGTACATAGATTATCAGCTCGCTGATAATCACTGTGAATCTCATGAAAGACTTCAAAGAAGGTTGTTCATTTCCTCTGCTGAGATCAAGAGCAAACCACGTTGGATTTACTAGAGATCCGAGCTTTCCGAGGGCCCATGAATGATACGCTGTTAATGGTGGATAGTCGAGACCCCAGTACTGCAAATCATACCAATACCATTGGGACATTGGGAGATGTTGAGTTATTTCCATCCAATGCCTTTGAGCTTCGAAATCTCCAAACATTGGAGCTGTTCCTTGGCCTGAAAAGGAGCCGAAACCGATAGCAGATCGAACAATTAAACCAAAGATTATCACCATGTATCGAGCAGCCCATTGGTTCTGAGCTCTCTTAAAAGGTGACAAAAAATCGTAAATGGCCGAGCCATAAAACAGCATTGACGGATCTTTTGAAGTTTTAGTCTTCGGCATCCTTTTTTATACTCAATTGGCCGAATATAACGGTGTAAAATCAATAGAGAAGAGTAGTTTGTTGATGATGTTTATGTGATGATATACGCGAAATGCTTAGTCATCATGGACTTGGTATGTACCCAAGTTAAATTTAAAACGTTCGAGATCTGTTCCTCGTGGCCCAATGGTCACGGCGTCTGGCTACGATTTAAGTAGTTACTTCTGAAACCAGAAGATTCCAGGTTCGAGTCCTGGCGGGGAAGATTTTTTTTTGTTATTTTTTACTATTTTCGGCTTGTAAACCAACCATAACCTCTACACTCCATCACACCAACATATTAAACATTAACACTCTTCATTAACCCACAATTCACTCCTCTTTTCACCATAATCATCACGTTGTCATAAAAACGCGCGCGCCTTCCTGCGCACGCTTTAAAAATTAGCGAAACAATAATATCGTTTTCTTTATCGATTGTTTATTGATGAGAACGGTAGCACGAGATATAACAGTGTTCTCAAGGGGAGGTTAGGCTTAAATTGTGGAAACCAGCGCGGTATCTCAAGCGCTACATAGTCCAACTTTTGCCGCCGTTATAGTCCTCTTCAAACACAACTTAGCTCACAATGATTAACCAGACACCATCTTCAACAACAGGAAAGAAGTCTGGAGACCCAATAACGCCAATATCACAAAGTATACCCCAGTTTCCAGGACAGCCACATAGTTTGCACACACATTTATCTTTGAGTCGAAGACCGTCGCTTTTAGAGGCCAGAACAACGTATTCAAGCTCCTCTTCCCTTTATGAAAGCGCTTCACAAAATGACCATGTTACGGATCACGGATGGGATGGTGGTCACGTGAATAATGGGAATAGTTCTCTTGTTGTTACGAGTTCTGATGGTGAAGATGACTCAGATAATTCAGAGACAGATTTGGATCACATCAGAAGCTTTATATCTCGGCGTTCGGAAGATAGAACAATGCCGTGGTCAGAAGCTCAACAGTCACCGACTTTCAATCCGAATCCGAAACAGAACGGGAATGCTGCGAGAGAGGAGTATTTCTCACAGTTACACCATTTTGACTCTTCAACGCCCATTTTCAAGAGATTGATCAGTAAAAATGCTTTAAAACCACAGCTTAAAGCATTTAGAAGAATATCATCGGATCTCCAACACGAAAGAGTACCCTTGGAGAACGAAATCAATCACGAGAAGCTGGTTTTATTGAATTTGAAAGACGAAGAAACGTTGATGTCGCCGAGAAATTTGGCTGATGTGTCATCAAAGAGTTCAACCGACGACTCACGCGCAAATAGCAGCACTGCAAGCACACTCGTTTCCAAATTCGATATCATCAAAAGGGCAAATGAATCGTGGAACCAGAAGAAGCTGGGCTCCTTTCTGGGACATAAGAGTGCCAATACTAGCAACGATGATGTTGGGCCATTAGACCCCGTTAGAGAAATGGAAGATCAAGAGAGATTAGTTCGCAAAAGAACCTCGTTTGAAGACTTCGAAATGGACTTGGATGATATGAATATGAGTAAGAGAAGAGCGGTATCAACGAGTCCAATAAGTGCCAACTTCCTTAGACGAGGGAGCATCAAGCTCATGACAAAGGCTTCGGTAGATTTGGAGAAAATGACCTTAAAGAACAAGTGAACGGGGCAGAGGTCTCGATATGGGTAAATTTCAGTACTTGAGAGAGGAATCCAACAAATTGCAATCAAAATTGAACGACGTTACGACTGTTTAACTTGTAGAATTAAAGCTAAAAGCCATAAAACATCCGGACACCACGACTCGAAGAGCCAAAAAAAAAAAAAAAGATACCAGCTTCTTAAACTTCAACGGTGTGGTCGGCTTTCCATTGTTTTCTTTTGAGCTTATAAGATTGAAAGAGCAAATCAGAGACGATGGCCACAAGACAGAGAGCTCTTCAAGCTTACAGAAATGCTCTGAGAGCAACCCAAATAGCATTTAACGGTGAGTTGGGCTCAGCAGGTCAGTCAGCAATTCAATGATTACTAACAACATCAAGGTGATCTCCCAGTTCTCAGTGCTGCCAGAGCAGAGATTAAGAAAGGATATCGTCAGCCGGACGAGACGAAGACTGTTGAAGAGCGTATCTCTCACTTAGAGGAAGTCTCTCAGTTCTTGATGGCAAACATTGTTCAGGGCAAGAAGATGGAGAACGGTAGATACCACTTGAACATTCATGAGCACACAGAGCTTGGTGAAAATGACACAATCAAGAACCCACGTAAGCCTACAATGACTGCTGGTGCTGGAGGATGTTGCGGTGGTGGCCAGACAGTGCTCAAGGAGAGAAGAAGTTAGTTGGGTGATTATTAGGTAATTCATGTACATACGGGTTATGTTCCAAAGTAGTTCTCATCGACAAATCTCTTTCTGAACCAAGGTTCGGCGTCCATGTGGTCGCTTTTTCCGACTTTACCAACGACAACTTTGACCTTGGAGAAAGCTTTCAAGACTCTCGAGAGACCCACATCTGTAGCGAGATAAGTAACCACTGTGATATCCTCGGACTTAACACCGTGGTCTGTGAGAACTTGAATGGCCATAATCACAGCTGCACCGGAAATGATTTGAGCATCCATGAGAAGAACCTTGGTGTTTGGATTTGTTATGTTTTGTGGGAGAGATTCACAGTGTAATTGAGGCTCTCCTGTTGCTGCATCCGATTGGATCAAGAGCTTGCCAACAGCAATTTCTGGAACAGTTTTTCTGAGAGAATGCATGAAACAGTCACCAGATCTGATGATATTAATAGCCATTATCTTAGAGATTGGTGCCACTGTGGTCATTTTCGTAAGTGGAGTCTCGATTTCGACCTCTTGGTACTCCTCTGTGAACTCCAGAGCTCTGTTGATGAGAGTCGTGGCGATTCTGTCAAAGTAGAAGATGAAACCGTCTCTTGCGGTAGCATCATTCAAAAGAATGGTGTAAATGCCCTCTGTTTGGTTTGTAGATGGAAGAATTAAGAGGTTTTCGTTCTTCTTGAGATCAAGTTTCCCTGTAAGCTTTTCAATCTGCTCAATGTGCTGCTTTGACTTCATCGCCAGCTGCTTCTTGATGTGTGTGATCAGCATATTAATACCGATAGTGTTGTCAGATCCACGCGGAACAATAAGATCAGCTACCCTCATTGTTGGCTGGACACAACGCACAGCGTCCGGCTTTACGAACGTATTCCATTGGTCAATAGCGCCAGCGAGATCTCTACCTCTGTGAACGATATCTCTATTTAGACGTCTTGCAAGACAAATATCAAGGTCTGTGTCAACAAATATCTTCAAATGCATCAATGATCTGAGCTTTTCGTGAGCCAAAGCGTAGATACCCTCAACAATAATCACATTAGCGCCGTAAATCGTAAGAGAGCGGTCAGTTCTGTCGTGCTCTGTGAAAGAATAAATTGGGATTTGGGTCTTTTTACCTTGTAATAGCGACTTAACACACTCATAACAGAGGTCCAAATCAAGGGCATCTGGCGTATCGAAGTTCCACTTATTGTTAAACGCTAGCTGTCTTTCCTCTGGCTTCAGCGGCTTATAAAAGTTGTCTAGCGACAGAAGAACCGTCCAAGGAGTGTTGATCTCCTCTATAATTCTAGCCGCCACACTCGTCTTTCCTGAGCCGCTGACACCTGCCACACCAATGATATAAGGCTCGGTCCATGGCGGTGTGTAGAGGCTTTCTGATGGCTCTGTGACGAGCGCTTCTGTTGAATTTGTAGTGGATTCCGCCGGTGTTGAAGATGGCGTTGTAAAAAAGGAGCCTGAACTATTTGGCGCTATTCTTGAGCCTCTTCTTTGCATTTTCTGAGTGGTTTTGAGTATTTTTAATGGCGGCTATTGTTCTGGCTTTGTGGGCGGTACTCTCTTTATATACTTAAGCACAATTTTTTTTTGTAAACATCACGAAACCAAAACTCAGGGCTTTGTTAAGTAAACAAACGGGACATAAAGGTAAACAATAATAAAGAGTCTCGGCGGCTAACGACTAGGAAAAAGGTCATCAGAATAGCTTCAATTGTGATGGTTTATGATAAGAAGAGAGAAAAGGACGCTGGTAGGTGGGAATCTGAGTCCGAGAGCGAAAGCGATGCCAGAGAACCGAGCGATGAGCTCGGCGGCTATGAAGAAAGCCATGAAGACGGCGGCAAGGACGACGACAACGAACCAACGGGCGGCAATGAACAAGAAGAATCTCCAGAGAATGAGGATATGGAAGAGCTTCGTGAGCAGGCAAGACAGCGTTATCTGACCAAAAGAGAGGAAGAAAAGTTCATTCTTCTCCAACAAGAAGTGGCGGACTACGAACAAGATATCGAGCAATATGGCTGGAACAACCTCACACGAAGAGAACAAGAAGAGATTCAGCACAAGAGAGAGGTTCTCCAGTTGATGAGGGAGAAGCGTGGGCTTGATCAAGAGCTTGGTTATGCTTTGCCGGAGGATTCATCAGACCGTAAGCGTAAAGAGAGCGTTCTTCATACAAAGCGGACTGATGATAAGCAATTAGTTGGTGATCACGAGCAATGGGAGTCTCAACAATCTAAAAGAACCAAAGTAGCACATCCTGATGAGATTATTGCTCCTGGAAGCAGAAAGTATGACTACGTTTTTGATGAAACTCAAGAGATTGACTTCATTGTTGATTCTGGAGACCAGCTTACAGACGAACAGAGAACGCTGAAGAAGCAGATTGACGACGAAGAGGCCAGAATCAAGACGATGGATGAAGTGAGGAAGAGTCTTCCTGTTTATCAATACAGAGAGGAGCTTTTGAGTGCCATTAGAGAGCATCAAGTTCTCATCATCGTTGGAGAGACAGGTTCTGGTAAAACGACTCAATTACCTCAGTATTTGTTTGAAGATGGCTATACTAAGGACGGAAAGAAGGTGTGCTGTACTCAGCCACGTCGAGTGGCTGCTATGAGTGTTGCTGCCAGAGTTGCTGATGAAATGGGTGTGAGATTGGGCCAAGAAGTTGGCTATTCTGTGAGATTTGATGACAAAACGAGCGATAAAACAAGAGTTAAGTACATGACAGATGGTATGCTTCTTCGAGAGTTTATGACAGACCCTGAATTGGGAGGAATATCAGCGTTGATGATTGATGAAGCCCACGAAAGAACGCTTTCAACGGATATTTTATTCGGACTGGTTAAAGACATCGCAAAGCACAGACCTGATCTCAGACTGTTGATATCTTCTGCTACGATGAATGCTGAAAAATTCAGTACTTATTTCGATGGTGCACCTATTTTCAATATTCCAGGTCGTCGTTTCCCTGTGGATGTCTTTTATACAAAGCAGCCAGAGGCAAACTACGTCCACGCTGCCATCACCACAGTCTTTCAAATTCATACTTCTCAGGGCCCTGGAGATATCCTTGTTTTCTTAACAGGTCAGGATGAAATTGAAACAATGGAGGAAAGCATATCAGAAGCGTGTCGAAAGCTGGGTCCTCGAATTAAGGAGATGATAATATGCCCAATTTACGCCAATCTGCCCTCAGAACAACAACAAAAGATCTTTGAGCCGACTCCAGAAGGAGCAAGAAAAGTGGTTTTGGCTACAAATATTGCTGAAACTTCGCTAACAATCGATGGAATTGTGTATGTCATTGATTGTGGCTTCGTTAAGGAAAATGTTTACAATCCAACAACCGGAATGGAGTCACTTGTTGTGACGCCCTGTTCACGTGCTTCTGCTGACCAAAGAGCCGGAAGAGGTGGAAGAGTTGGACCGGGTAAATGTTTCAGACTTTTCACCAAATGGGCTTATTTCCATGAGCTTCCATCGAACCCAACCCCGGAGATTCTACGAACAAATCTGGCCAGTGTTGTGCTTCTTTTACTGAGTCTGGGCATCACCGATTTGATTCATTTCGACTTTATGGACCCTCCAGCAAGTGCTACGCTTATGAAATCATTGGAACTGTTGTATGCGTTGGGTGCCCTGAATTCTAAGGGACAATTAACTAAAACTGGAAGACAAATGGCCGAGTTCCCAACGAATCCAATGCTTGCGAAAGTTCTGCTTTCGAGTGTAAAATACAATTGCACACAAGAGATTCTTTCTATTATTTCGATGCTAGACGAATCCAATGCTCTGTTTTACAGACCAAAGGGCAAAGAAGTCATGGCTGATAGTGCCAGAGCCAGTTTCAAGAAAAATAGTGACCATCTGACCTTACTGGAGATCTATACTCAATGGGTTGATAACGGTTACTCTGCTCAATGGTGTCGTGATAATTTTATACAAAGCAAAACGCTGGGAAGAGCCAGAAGCATTCGTGATCAGCTTGAAAGATTATGTGATCGTGTTGAAGTTTTAGTGAAGTCTGAGACTCATTTAAAGGAAAACTCACACACTTTAGCTTCAGATATTGAGAAAGCCATTGCCTCGGGTTATTTCCCAAACGCTGCAAGATTATCCAAAACTGGCGACAGCTACAAAACGCTCAAGAAAGGCCAGCAAGTTTTCATTCATCCTTCTTCTGTTCTGGCCAAGGAAAAGCCACCACCAAAAACACTGATTTATCATGAATTGGTTCTGACTTCTAAGGAATTTATGAGAAACTGTTTGCCTGTTGAGGAGAAATGGCTTGCAGAGATTGCGCCTCATTACTTCAGCAAAGATCAACTGAATGAGATGGGAGAATCTCAGAGGAAAATGCCCAAGATAAGAAAATGATCTAATCTGGATCAGATTACCAAATCTAATCCAATCCAAATGACGTAATAATTGTGGGTTTTACCCCAGACGCGAAAACGCGTCTACAACCGAACATAACAAAAAAGCCACTGGTTCAGGCACGCTGCGGGTGTATTTATTTGTTTGTTGTTTTCCCCTGTTGCCTTGTTGTTTACCATGTGGTTATAATTTATTCACCAAACCATGGAGTTAAAACCATTATCATTTGATTCATCACGTGATGGAGAACTGGCTCTTTCTCTAAAGCCCAAAGACAGAGCCACCAGAGACGAAGATGCTGGAGGAACACGGTTTCATACGCGGAAAAGGCCAATTGAAGACAATAGTGGATTAAATCCTTTCAAAAAGCAACAAACTGAAGATGATGATCGACTTTTTACCAGTGAAGATGACTGCTTTACCCATTTAAAGGCTCATAACATGGCAATTGAGACATCAATTCAATATATTGAGCCTCAAGAGAGAAAAAGCCCACCACCAATGTTCATAATGAAACGTTCATATAGTGATTTCCCAAGTTCTCCTCAAAGACCTTCGGATGCTGATTCTTCGGTGTTTACTTCCCAATTCGGAAGCGACAGCGGCCATGATACCTCGGAAATCGACTTCAATGTTACCAATTTGAACAAAATCCGAGGTTACCTTTCAAGTGATGCACCAACATCAACGGAATTTTCGGAAGAAGAGGCAATTTTACAAGCAAAAGCTGTGGTTTCAAGGAGCATTGAAGATGGAATTCCGACCATTTACCTCGAAAATCTAAGTCTACGAACACTGCCCGACGATATTGAAGATTTGAAGAATTTAGTGTGTTGTGGTCCAAATGGCGTTGAGATTCCAAAGATTGAGGTATATGCTACGCATAATAAGCTGAAGATTCTTTCACCTTCGCTATTTAATGTTGATAATTTGGCTGTTCTTTCACTCAGAGATAACAATTTGAGGCGAATTCCGGGCAAAATCAGCCATTTGGCCAATTTAACTTACCTTTCGGTGGTCGGAAATGAGTTAAAGGTTCTTCCGTACCAAATTTTAAAGCTTAGTAAGCTTTCCAGTTTGCTTGTGAGGCCAAACCAGCACTTAATTGAGCTTAAAGACCAAGAATTGGGGAGTTATCGTGAGATTTCTAAGGAAAAGGAAGATCATGATAAAGACGTTTTAAGGTATGTTTCTAAGGTCAAATGGGTTGAAAATAACTGCAATTTCCAAGGATTAAGTGATTCTGAAATATGCTTGGAACGAAGTAATGTTCCCAAGTTGAATGAGCTCTCATTGAGGAAAATTTCCAAATATAGCGTTACTTTGAAAGAGACCAAACTATGGAAACGTCATATTTCGATAGTTCACCAAAAAATGATCACCAAAGCTCTACAAAAGGGCATTTATGAAGAAACGTGTTCTGTTTGTGATCAAATAACAGTGAATCCAGTTGCTAAATCAATCGAATGGTGGGATTTCAAGCTTCAAAAGCTCGTTCCGGTAAGAAGGAACTTTTGCTGTGTTGGATGTGTTGGTAAGTGGCTAAATGGGCTAAATGTAATGTAATTAATGATTTATAAACCCGTGATTCTCATCAAAATGTACCCAACAGTAACCACAACAAAGTAGGCGATAAGTGAAGAAGGAACACCACGGGAAATGAAGTTTCCAACAGTTAAATACCTCTCACCAAAGTCATCAACAAGAGAAATAGCAGTAACATTAGGGAACCCAGACGTTGGTAAACCCATAGCACACGAACAAAGGAATGCTGATACCATAATCAAGAGGTTCGGGTGTGGATCGTCCATCTTTGAGCCGATTTCCGCAACAAGCGGAACAATGATCAAAGCAGCCACTGTGTGGGAAACAAATGTCGCAACAACAAGGATTAAAGCTCCGAAAATGATCATCACCATGAATAGAGACAGATGCTCGACTCTTTCCTGAATTCCGAGGGCAATTGTAGCGAGTAATCCCGAGGTGGAGACTGCTTTTCCGAGGGCAATTCCTCCCATTGCCAGGACAACGATTGTCCATAAGAAGTTATTGAAATCCTCGGCAGTTAGCAATCCTGAGCCGAAGAACAAGATCATTGGGATGATTGAGATGATTCCCATTTCACCGAAAACTCCTTGTAATTGGTGAGCGAGGCACCACAAGACGATGGTCAATGCGGTGACACCGCAGATGAACCACTGTGTTGATGTGAATTTATCGTCGATAGTTCTGATGCCTGCGATAGTGAGGTTTTCTGATGATTTAAAGGTCACCAGCAAGAAAATCCACACCAAAATGAGTGAAATAAACGACACTGGTAAAGCCACCACGAACCATTGGCCCCATGAAGGCTGTGGGTCCATAATTCCGATGGAAATGATGTTTTGCGGCGATGCGATTGGTGAAGCCATACCACCGATATTCGAAGCCAGAGCAATTCCGAGGACAAGCTGTTTGCCGAACGCAGCTCCACGGGGTAATGTTCTCAGCAATGACTGGATAATGGAGTAACATAACACCGGTGCAGCGACGTTAGAAACCCACATCGAGACAACCAAAGCAACAGTCATAATCGTCAAAAGAATGACTCTTGGGTTGGTTCCAGCTCTTGAGAGGATCCACGTAGCAACAATCTTTGCAATGTTGTACTTTGAGAGCGCAGCAGCCAGTGTAAAGCCTCCCAATAGGAGCATAATGACGGAAGACCACATTGCGCCGAGGATGAACTTCGAAGCAGCTTCTGGGTCCATTCTTTCGCCCTGTTCGGTCTTTAGGACTCCCAGAACGACAATGAGCAGTGGAACGAGTAAAGAGGTGACGAATAGTGGAATTGCCTCGGTTGCCCAGAGCAAAGAGGCGCAAACAAGGATGGCAAAGCAGTTCTTTTGCTCGACTTCCGAAAATGGCGATATTTTCAATAATATAGCAGTTATTAGGAAAATAATACCCAATTTAAGCCCATTACCACTCAAAACACTAGCAGCAGGTTTCTCTCCCTCGTCTCCAACTGCTAAAATCTCCTTCGTGTGCTGTTTTCTCGCCAACGTAGCAGCTTGTGCCTTACGTTCGTAGCCAATCATGTCCTTCCACACGGTGTTACGCTCCCACACAACGTGCTCTCGCAAGTGGAGTCTCAGCTCAGCTTTAGCAGTCTCTGGGTTACCGTTGGTTGAGATTGTAGCGTAGATTTGCACGAGTCTGGCGATCTTCTTCTGGAGAACAGCCTCCGTTTGCTGTGCAAACACGTACGAGTCCTGCACCATAGCGGAGAGGTATTCCGACTTCAATTGCGTGTTGAGCGACTTATCGAACTTCTTGAGGATCTTCGTGAAGCCTGTTTTGTTGAGCTCGACGTACGATTTGAGCTCTGAGGTCACTGTGAAGAGCGCAATTGTACGTCTTTTGAGCGTGATTCTGATGTCAGCGAGCACGTTAAAAGGGTCTGTTTTCATTGAGTCGAAGTCGTTATCCCAGAACTCCGGGCTTTTCGAACGGAGCATCGACTCGTTTCTCCGGGATCGATTATCAAGCTCATTAGACCCACTACGGCCTCTAAAAGCCCGAACATCTTCGTTATCATCTTCATCTTCATCGTCACCTTCATCACCGGTCGTAACACCACCACCACCCGCAGAAACAGCTGCTCCGGCACCAAGAGGCCCTCCAATAGCATCCTCAGCATAAATATCCGGATTAGACTGAGATCTAACACGTGCACCCTGGGAATTCCGGCTCACAACCGGCGTTGCCTGGGTCTCAAAGTCCGCTAAATCATCCTCCAAAAGCTCAAAATCTTGGTACGCAGACGCCTCTTTTTCCTTGTAAAACTTGTCAATACGCTTCAGCTCAGCATCCAGAGCTGCAAGGAAAACCTTGCAAACATCCCGTTCGGGCTGGCTGTCCTGCGTTATCAGATACGAGCTCTCTGAGTCGTTCCTGGCCCTGTGAGCCTCCTGCGTCAGCGCCTCACGCTGAAGGTTATAAATAAGCTTCTTGAGATTAGAATACGCAAGGTACCGCGACGACCACTCAGGTACCGCGTTAAACTGCAGGGAGTGTGAGAATTTCATTGCCGCTTGAGCTGTTGTTGTAAGCTGATGGAGGAGACAAAACTCCGATGTTGATTTTTAGGGGACCTTAAGCAGCGCAGCGCGCAGCGCACGTGATCGGTACGGGCACTACTATAATAGTGTCGGGTTACGTATATATAGTGAATATCTAGCTATCTGAGCCAGTTGCGGAGGAGCATTATGAAGTCGTAGAGGTATAGTTGGCCGACCCACTTCTGGTACTGGTACCATGCGTGGAAGATGTCGATATAACGCCACCAGACCGATCTCTCCCTTTTAGCGTGTTCTTTGTTATCCTGGTACACTGTCTTTGCTGCGTACTGCGATAAGATAAGGAATGTTCTTTCTGGTCCGAGTGGGTTTTGGAGAACTTCGTCTAAGTGTCTTGTTAGATCGTTTGTTTTGATGATCAAGAGAACTACCCTCGGAATTTGCGATAGAATCAACATCAGGTCAGTTAGAAGTTCACCTTCTGTTAAGGCATATTTCATTCTTTCTATCTCGCTGTCGTCTCTTTTCTTTGAGATGTCGTAATCTAGAGCAGTATCAATGGCTCTTCCGGTGATTGCTGCTGCCAAAATAGGAAATTGAGCATCATCAATGTTGGCGAACTTCTTGGCGTACTTCTTCATACTTTGTTGATCTCTTTGGATCATTGCGAGCCAGAATTTGGCATAATCGGTTCTTAAATCAGTCGGAACATCACGGTACAATCCATGATCATATAGAATTATTTCAAAGTTGAACGGATTAAGTGGGTTGCCGTTAGAAGGCTTTTTTCTGATTGCCAAATTTCCACCATGAGGGTCACAGTGCACGGAAACACCCGGTGTAAACACCATATTGTTGAAGATATGAGATAAACAACAAGAGACCTCGGATCTGCTGATTCCGTTTAAATCAAAAAAGTCGGCATTATCGAGTCTCGAACCCGCAACGTATTCCATCAGAAGGATTCTATTAGACGATTTCAAAATCCGGGGAATCCTCAAAGCTGTTAAATGCTGGAAATTTGCGAAGTATTCATCAGTTTTACGTGAATTTTCTGCCTCTTTGTTGAAATTCAACTCAACAAAAATCGAATCGTGAAGTTCTTCACCCAACCAAACCAATGGGTACTCAGGAAACACAGCATCAAGCGCTTTAAACACGATTTGCGTGAGATAGACGTCCAGTGGAACGAACTCTTTTAACGAGGGATGCTGGCACTTAACAGCAACTTTTTCACCATTTTTCAGCTTAGCAATGTGTACTTGTGCTAAGGAAGCAACACCAATGGGTCTCGGCTCAAATTCATCAAATAATTCCGCAATTCCCTTACCCCAGTCGCTCTTGAACATACGGTCAATGTCCTCGAGACTTGACTCCGGACACTCATCCTGAAGTGGTCTCATGGCGTCAGTCCACTCTTTAGGAAGTAGATATGTCATTGCACTAACGTGCTGGCCCAATTTGATGTAAATACCTCCGTTCTTTTCCAATGCCCGTAGCGTAATCATCGCACACTTCTCATGACACTTGGAAAGGGCATCATATTTTGAGTCGGTATCGACATACTCGGCGCCCAAAGTTCTTTTATAGTGGTATAAGCACTTGAATAGTGCTGACGTAACAACACCAACACGTCCCATGGTCAAATAAGTGTGTTTAACGCCATCATGGAACTCATCATTGGTGAAATAAGTTACTGTTCCAGCACCCAGCAAAGAGCCAAAAATGTACTTCTTTTTGTGATTTTTGAAGGCATATGAGGTATCTTTGGTTGCAGAAATGGATATATTTCTCCTTATACTCTGGTACAAGGGTCTCCTTAGAGTTTTTGCAAACATTTTAGTGCTTACTGGACCCTGAATTAGTGGTTATAGCAAGTCCGGAGAAGCTTGGATCTGAAGTGTATAGAACGAGTTCGCGCATGCTCTAATATGCGCGAACTCATTCTATTCGCGATAGCCAGCATAATTACCGTTTTGGGAATTTTCTACAAAGGTATAATCTCTCTCATAAACGCGTTCATTCCACTTTAAAAGCGTGTTTGAGGGCAAACCAGTGTGTTAGACGTATATTTTTGACCTTTAGAAAGCACTGGGAATATGCTTCTTCTCATGAAAAAGCGCCAATCGGCCGCCCCACAGCCTCAAAAGGAACAGAGGCACACGCAGAGATCAGAGTATTCTGATGATAGTGATTCAGGCTCTGATTCTGAGGTTGAAGAGCTCGTACGGAGAGTAAAGTATGGAGATTCTAGTGATGTTGATAGTGATGATTTTACCAGTGATAATAGCTCCAGTGAGTACTCTTCCAGTGAGTACAGCGAAGATGAAGATCAGAGGCACGAGATGCAACAGAAAATCCAGCAAAAGTACCAGTATCAGAAGCCTTCGAAGATGGTGAGGTCAATTCAGATTCAAAGAAAAGCCTTAGATGCCTCAGATCTCTCTTTAAAGAAGATTGAGTCAAAAAAGAAGCTCAGTGCCGTATGGCAGGGCATCATCGAGCGATATGGAGCTTTGGGTGAGGAAGAACAAGGAGATATCGTCAATTTACGGGAAATGTCTATTGAACAGGATACTGGTCATATTGAAAGACTTCCACAGAGACCTAACACCAGCATTTGGACTGAGTTCATGGATGAAGATGACTTTGATGGTGGAGACATTGGCCAAGACATTAGTCAGGATCCCCTCAATTTATTGAGCTCTACGCCCCTGAAAAGGAATGGAATGGTTACCCCAGTTTCACTAGAGAAAATGCTTAGTCGGAATGTCCATAATAGAGCTCCACCGAAGTTTGAGCTTGACACTGGGCTTGAAGAAGAGAGCTTTGAGCATGAGGACGTTTTCGGGTCTAATTTCAAAGATAAAGACCCATTAAACCTCCTAACACCACGAAAATCGAAACGAGATGCTGAAACAGCTCAATTGAATGCTTTTGGAGAAAAACGAGCCTGTTTTGCGCCGAGATCCGGGCATTTAGCTACCCCGAGGGCTCGGTACTAATGCCTATGAATACTCTCTTTTATAGGCCATTTTATACAATAATGAGGAACGATATATGCTATATTAATTCATTAAACAGTGCAGTTTACTCCTGGGAATTCTTCTTACTCAAAAACGTGTTCCACAGAATCGAAACACCGTTCACCATCAGCAACTGGTGATGAACAGGAACAAATCCGAGGTTAAACAGCTGGAAAGCCGGCCAAATGTACCAATTAGTACGCAAAGTAGGCCACCAGTTATCCTTAAGCTTCTGTTTAACATCCTCAATGGTCTTTCCCTCCATCAGCGTCATAACAGAGAAATATAAAGGAATACCAACAGGAGCAAACAACAACTGGTCTGCGCTCATTCTAACAACAGCAGTCTTGAACTTGTTGACGAATTCCGAGCTGGAAGTAGGGCGAACATTGATCTTAGACAAGATGGTGTACCATTTGTTACCAACAAACGAAAACACACAAGATCCGTACACCACACCTCTCAAAGTACGGGCATAATCAAAGCCTTTAGCGTCCTTATCAGGGAAGAAGGTCTGCGCAATAACATCGCCGGTTCCGAAAAGGAACCCCGTCATTAGCGCATTGGTGATCTTCGGATTCTGACGAAGATGGTGCTGATACAACCCGAGTAGTCTCATGATCTGTATGTGGGTTAATTGGCACACCAGAGCCCACTGCACGGCGTAAGCGTGCCAGATTCGGAAGTCGTAAGCTGGGAAAACGAGATGCGGACGTGCTCTGTGCGTGTCCGTACCGGTTTTCTGCCTGGGCCAATGGGAGGTGTTTGTGGGGCCCTGATGACTTGTTTTGGTAGTACGGTATTCTGGGCGTGGGTGAAAGGAAGAGCGTTTATTTATGGATACAGGTGTGTTTTAATGGTGTTTGGGTGTTGTTGTCACTCAATTGGCCTCTTAAGCTCAAAACCGTTAATTAGTTCCCCTTACGCAGCCTAAGCTATAGGACTCCGAGATGTGTCAAGGGTCTCTATTGTCACGCCAGCAACGTAGTGCGTCTACTGGGATCGTCTGTGAGTTGACCGAGATCACACCACTGTCCAATAATAGCACTTGATTCGTATTCTATTGGTCATTAGTTCGCATGTATGGAAATAGTCGGCCCCACAAAGGAGCCCCACTGGACGCCCGCGTGTTGCCGGCATTTGTTGGGTTCGTAAGCTGAGCGCAAGCTGAGCTCGAGCTGAGCGAAGCGAAGCTGGGGTGAAGCTCTAGCTAGTTAAGTCAACCAATACACCAACCAACTACACTAACCAATCAACTACTACACTGACCAACACCCCAACAATCAGCCAACAACACCCCAACACCATAACAAATTAACCCACACACCACCCCCCGGCCAAAAGTCGGCATTATCTCCTAAATAATAAACGAACTCACAGCCAAACCACTGCGTTCGGCTCCGGTTTTTCCATCACCACTCTATATACGACTCAGCATCATAACCTCCATCTAACCAACCCCCAAGAGCTCTAAAACCCACACACCAACAGCTTTGAATCTTAAACCTTGCTGCGCTACCCTGGCCGACCTCGGAGATCCCCACACTAAACTAAACTTACTTCCGCTCCATTGGCTTAGACCCTTAGTGTAGCCCTTTGTTATGTACCGTTTCCTATCGTGGGGTTGATGCGCACTTTCCCCACGGTCACGTTGCCCCTCGACCCCTCCGATGAGCAGGGGTATAAATAGAGCCCACTCCCCAGCTACCGTGACATCACAAACACCAAAAGCATCAACTACACCAACTGCAGCAACTACAATGTCCAACCAAGAGATCATCCCTGACGTCGAGAAGCAAAATGGCTCCTCTGACCACCTCGATAACCACACCCATTACGAAGACGACGGCCACGCCGTCTCCAAAGTGTACACCTCCGGCAGCAACGGAGAGTACGTGATGATCGGCAGAACAAAGGTGCTTAGAACGGAGTTACTCGAGGCTTTCGGTGGTGAATTGCAGCCGGGTATCCACAGAGAGGCTCCAGCACGCTTTGCAAACCCAGCACCGCTCGGATTGTGCGGTTTCGCCCTCACAACGTTTGTCTTGTCCATGTACAACGCTAAGGCTATGGGTGTTGAAATTCCTAACGTTGTTGTTGGTTTGGCGTGCTTTTACGGAGGCCTTGTGCAGCTTTTGGCCGGAATGTGGGAAATTGCCCTCGACAATTGCTTTGGTGGTACCGCTTTGGCCTCTTACGGTGGCTTTTGGATGTCTTTTGCTGCTATTTACATCCCATGGTTCGGAATCGCTGACGCCTACGCTGACAGCACTCAAATGCCTGATGCTGTGGGTTTC
This sequence comes from Petasospora stauntonica, assembly GCA_030558335.1. Lineage (NCBI taxonomy): Eukaryota > Fungi > Ascomycota > Saccharomycetes > Phaffomycetales > Wickerhamomycetaceae > Petasospora > Petasospora stauntonica. Next base: position 570,880 of record JAJMSG010000003.1, read on the forward strand.
TTCCTCCTCGGATGGGTCATCTTCACCTTCGGATTGCTTCTCTGTACAATGAAGTCTACTTTGGCTTTCTTCTCGCTCTTCTTCTTCTTGGAAATCACCTTCCTTCTCCTCTGCATTGGTGAATTCGCAGGTAAGGTACCAGTCACCAGAGCTGGTGGTGTTTTCGGTGTTATTACCGCATTTATCGCCTGGTACAACGCCTTTGCCGGTCTTGCAACTAAGGAAAACTCTTACGTTGTTGCTAAGGCTATTCCTTTGCCAGGAGCAAAGAGAGTCTAATTGTTTAATTATTGAAGTAATATTTATTGAACGTGTTGTAGGAGCCGGCTCATGCGGCCAAGCGAGCTGCTGCGTCTGGGGTACTGGTTACCGCATTGAGCCATGGCCACGTTAGTGGTTAATCCATCAAACAAAAGAGTTGAATCTGGCTTGGTTCATTTGCTTGGCTGATGTGAACGTAGCAAATAAAAACAATGGAATTGCTATAGATCTTACCCCACACCCGTCGGAACCCCCGCCGGCATACCGTCGGTAGGGTGCGGCTAATCGCGGCCTTCGCTTAGTCAGCTAAAATGACGTAAAAAAAAAACTTTTTTTTTAATCCGCCGCTCTAACGAGAGCGGTAAGCGCAACACCACAGAAATCCTGGGTCCATGCTGACAGGTTCGCCCAGAGAAGTTTGTATAAGTGCGCTTTTGGGTGCCTTTCAAGGCAGAAAATTTCTACTGGGCTGTGCTAGCTAAAGTCCGCAGCTTATTAATTGCCACCCACGCTCCATTCTTTGATCTTTTAAGAAGCTCTTAAGAGCACCATCCAGACACCAACTCTCTCTCTCTCCGCTCACAGCCTCAGCACCGCGATTTCAGCTCTCCCCCAAAGTTGCCCGCAAGCTTACGCGCCAATTGGCCCAAACAAAACAGAGCGAAACAATTTACAACATCACACAACCTTTTACAAATTTTTGTGGGAAACACAGAAAAGAGGCGATATTTCTAAATTAAGCACGGCGGTTAGCTTCGTTCTAAGTGTATCAGAATCCCTGTGTTCTAAGCTTTCGCCAGAGTGTAAGCTTGGTTGTCTTTTCCCAGCGTTTGCCCCGCTCTGCTCGTTGGGCGGCTAATCCATCTGGCGTTGCCACCAGCTCATTGATATTGTATTTTACTGATTTATTGCATTCTATTACCAGCATTTCACTCCAGACTTTGATTTGACCAGAAAAAAATGGGTTCTACCTTCGAAAACAGGCCGAGAAAGTCCACTCTCTCCAAAATCGGCAAGATGCTTGGTGTATCGCACACGATACCCGAACAAGCTAGCGTTATTGGCAATGGAGGAAGCTCTTCTCAAGGTGAGCACTCGATGACGAACTCACGCTCCAATTCTGGCAACTCATCGCTCAACTCGTCCACTTCTTCGCTTAACCAAATGGTGGAGTTCTCCGATAAGCAAAAGACCGCAACGACGCCTACAAAGACATCAACACCATCATCAAGACCTTCATCGAAGCCTCCTTCTCGTACAACGTCGAGAACGCCAAGTTTTAAGCTAAATAAACCTCCACAGGCCGCTCAAAACGCCGCTAATGGCGTAACGGAACAGATGTCTACGCTAAAGCTACAGAACAAGAAGTCTCCAGCCATCAGCGCCTCATCAGAACAACTACACCAGGTCCCAAGCAACATCAACCTCAGTCGGTCATCCTCAACTGCATCTACGTACTATAGCAAGAACGGCAACAATGCGGTAGCGAGTACACCAGCAAACGCTTCTACAACTTCGGTGAAAGACTCGAAGAACTACTCCAGATTCATGATATTCGACGACGGATCACACGAACACCACTTAAAGAATGCTAAGCGTCAGGAGAAGCTTTCGAATATGCTGAAGAACTTGCTTGGTGCTCAAAAGCTTCGTGATGAGGCCGTTTCTGCTGTTCCAGAGATCCTTTCAAACAATCCTCCAACGCTGTTTTCTGGTCTTGTTAACCAGTTTAATAACAACAGAGAGGAAAACGTTCCATTCTCAGGTGCTACGCGTATCCCAGGAGTTTCATATCCGGTTCCATCATCAGCTGGTGTTAATGCTGTGACTTCTCCGTCAAGCGTTGCAGAGAAGAACTTGACGTTTGCTCAGAGATACGGCCGTTGCCAGGAGGTTGTCGGAAAGGGAACGTTTGGTGTTGTTCGTATCTCTCACAAGAAGGAGAACGACAAGGAGACGCTATTTGCAGTTAAGGAGTTCAAGAGAAAGCCGGAGGAAAATGACCAGAAGTACTCAAGAAGACTGACGTCAGAATTCTGTATTTCGTCATCTTTAAAGCACGTGAATATCATCGAAACGCTGGATCTGCTTCAAGATGCTCGTGGCGACTACGTCGAAGTTATGGAGTTCTGTTCAGGTGGTGATTTGTACACTTTGATCATCGCTGCGGGAAAGCTCGAGTACATGGAAGCTGATTGTTTCTTCAAGCAGTTGATCCGTGGTGTTGTTTACATGCACGACATGGGAGTTGCACACAGAGATCTCAAGCCTGAGAACTTGCTTTTAACAGAGAACGGTATCTTGAAGATCACCGACTTTGGTAACGGTGAGTGCTTCAAGATGGCATGGGAAGACGAGGTTCACCTGAGCGGTGGCATCTGCGGTTCTTCGCCATACATCGCACCTGAAGAGTACAACACCAAGAGATTTGACCCTAGAAGTGTTGATATCTGGGCATGTGGTGTTATCTACATGGCAATGAGAACAGGTCGTCATCTATGGAGAACTGCAACGTCAGACGATGAGTTCTACGTTAAGTACCTGGAGGGCAGAAAGTCCGCTAAGGGCTACGAGCCAATTGAGATGCTGAAAAGAGCTCGCTGTCGTAACGTCATCTATTCAATCCTGGATCCTATTCCTTCGAGGAGAATCAACGGAAAGCAGATTCTGAATAGCGAATGGGGAAGAGAAATCAAGTGCTGCGTTGACGTATAGCACACCTCTCTTCCCTCCACTTTATGACCATCCTTACGACCATCTTCACGAAAAGACACGCCTTTATGATTACCGAAATTGTAGTACTTTTTGAAACAAACCTCTAACAAATAATATCACGTTGTTGCCCTTACCGTTTTTATTATAGGGCGGAGCGCGGATTTCTCGGCCCGTGATTAATAAAGTGCTAAGTGGGCAGTGTTATCTTCTGGTTTTCATCTTCGAATCAGCAGATAAGAGCCGTTTTAGACCAAACAAGATGAGTTGGACTGGTTTTAAGAAGGCTGTTTCGAGAGCCGGTACACAGGTGAGTGTCTTAGCGTTTTTTTGGGGGCCAATTCCGGTGTAAATTGGGGTACTGAGAGCTAGTTTCGTTATTAATCAACAACGCTCAATTCGGCATCAAAACGGCTACTAACAACTCCAGGCTCTCGTTAAGAACACAGACCGTATGTCTGACAAGGACTATGACATTGAAGAGCGTCGTTACAAGACGTAAGTGTGCTTTTTCATGGTGTTTAGGGTAAATTGCTTCACCGATACTAACACCAAATTAGGCTCTCTAAGGCCGGTCATGACCTCGAAAAGGAGGCCAAGGGGTTCCTTGATTCTCTGAGAGCAATGACACAGTCTCAGGTTCGTATTGCCGAGGTCATTTCATCTCTTTACGACGATTCTAAGAGTATGGGAGGTAGCGCCACTGTTGGTAACTATTATCTTCAATGCGTTCAGGAATTTGACCAGGAAACCGTTAAGCAACTTGACGGTCCTTTCAGAGAAACAGTTTTGACTCCAATTACAACGTTTTGTCAATATTTCAACGAAATTGACGAAGCTATCAAGAAGAGAGCTCACAAGAAGATCGACTACGAAGGTGCTAAAGCCAAGGTGCGCAGGCTCGTTGACAAGCCAGCAAAGGATGCTTCTAAGCTTCCAAGAGCTGAGAAAGAGCTTCAGCTTAGTAAGGAGGTTTTTGAGCAGCTTAACGATCAGTTAAAGGAGGAACTTCCTCAGCTTATCTCGCTGAGAGTTCCCTACTTTGACCCTTCTTTTGAAGCCCTAGTTAAGATCCAGATGAGATTCTGTACTGAGGGCTACACCAGATTGGCCCAAATACAGAACTATTTGAACCAGGAGGACAGAGATGCTTATTCTCAGGGTCTTTTGGACGACAAGATCTCACAGCTTTTGATGGAGATGGGACAGCTTCAGATTGCGTCATTGGGGCTTAAATAGTGGAAGATTTTGATTTTTTTGAATCAATTGGTATTATACGATTAATGGCTACCTTTTGTAGTAATTTATTTGAAATTTGGAGCTATATTGAGCTCAATTGGCCCTATTCATTTTAGCTACTTCCGTGGCCGCATACCTTCCCTTTTCGGCCATTTTCCATGTTTTTTTCCCTATCTCCGCGATCATCTCCTAATACCCATTTCACAACGGAAAAAAGAGCTTTCTCTCTTAAATAATTCACCACAATTGGCTCATAAACCTCAGCCATTGGCAACTACGATGCTGGATTTCGTTAAGCTTCTTTGGTCCTTGGTGCTTGTGCTGCTTAGGGCCATTCACAGCGCGTTGAGCGTGCGGCTAGCGCCGTTGTACTCGTCTTTGGCGCATAAAATAGTGAAGAACCAGGGCGCTTTTATCATTTGGCCTGTTTCGGTGGTGTTTGTGCTGTCATATCCTTCATTATACTCTTTGTACTCAACTCCGGGGTCTTTTGATTGCTCTTATGTGCGGGATTTGCACGCTATTACGGGTTCTTCTCTGGAAACGTACACATCAAAAGTACCGGAGTTAGTGCTTAAGCAAATGTGGCTTTTACCTCAGAATTCTGCAAATCAAGAGACATACTATGATTCTTCACAAGGAGCTCTTGATAAGGGCTTTTTGGCGGACGTTTTTGGAGTCCAGGAAGCTCTTTTAAACGGAATTCCAGTGGATGATCCAAACGTCTTCGTTCACTCACCATTGCAGTTCTGGGACAACAGTTTGGAGACATTACAGCTCGATAAGACACCCACAAGAACAATTAATAATAGAATTGTTAAGGGACCTTCAAATGGCGGAATTTCCCATTCTGGGCTCATCTCTGGAGCCGTTAAAGTCAACGGAATCGTCAAGTCCGCAGAAGCCATCAGAGTGTTAATGATGTACGTTAGAGATGCTCAGGGCACCGATTATGGCGCTGTTTGGGACCAAAACGTTGCAGAATTGAAAGTAAATGCTGATTTGGACGTTAAATTCTCATTTACAGAGGACAATTCCCAGCCAAAAGCCCAAAAATTCATGCTTAAGCTAACGAGGATGACATGGCTAGATCACTTCATTTTGGGTGCTTCTTACACCGCAATTGCGTTGTATTTCCTCATTTCTTTGGCAAACTTGAGCTCTGTGACCTCTAAAGTGGGCCTTTTGCTTGCCTTCGTCGTACAGACGTCATTGTCGATCTTATCGGCTGCTACGCTCACGACATACTTCTTTGAAGGTGTTGACTTCCTCGAGATCCCTCTCCAGTTCTTGCCATTTGCAGTGGTTGTTGTGGGCATTGAGAACATGTTCAGATTGATAGTAACGATCTCGAAGAGTCCTGGTGAAATTCCCGTGTCATATCGCTTAGTTAAGTCCCTTGAAACGTCGGGTGTCACTTCTTCATTGGTTGTTGTTAGTGACTTGGTGATTTTGGCAATAATTTACCCTCGAGTGGTGGAAAGTTCTCAATTCTTCTGTATCTTTGCTGCTTTTGCACTGGTTATTGACCACATTCTTCACTTGACGTATTTCTCTTCTCTTTTGACCATTGATATGCACCGTTTGGAGCTCGAAGATCTGCTTGATGACTCTCATGGAACCTCTTCATGGTCGACTTTATTCGGCAATTCCGGCTCTTTGGACGGAACAATGGAAGAAACAGGCTTGAGACTGAAGATAAGAAACGTTTTGAGGAAATTGGACGATGTTTCGTTGCCATTATCAACAACAGCGACTGGTTCACTTGTTACGATACTGTTTCTCACTGGGACGAACATCCGGTGGATGGGGAGTGTTTTTTTCATGGGAAGAAGCCATGAATCGGTTGTTTCTTCTGAAATTGGTCAAGTTCTTGATAAAAGGGTGTTTAAGGGAGAAATTTCCACTTTATTGGAATCAAAAACGTTTAAATCAACGTCAAAACTGCTTGTTTCCGTTGATCGTCCTTTCGTCGCATTCCGTGGCGATTCAATTGGCTCAATTCCTAACGGATTCTCTCTAAACACTGCTTACAGATTCGATATCTACTATATTCTGGAATTCTTTGCTTTGTTGACGTTTATTCTATCAATTTCCCTCGGTGCAATCCGCTTCTTCACCGCTAATCTCGAGCTTGATGAAGAGGACAAACCAATCAAAAAGATCACCGAAAAAGAGCACTCTTTCCAATCAAAAGTCCTCAGTGGAGGCCATTTCCTCGACGTGATTAAAATCACCACTTCCAAGTCCCATTTCGTTGTTTCCGTCGGTTTAGACCATAAAGTGCTTGTGTGGTCGCCGATATCACAGCCAATGCCATTACCAACTTATCTTCCTATAAGAACCAGCTTATGGCCAATCACACACGTCGAATTGAGTGACCACGGCAACTACATCGCTCTGTTCTCAAGAACTGGCGTTGTTCAGTGTTGGTCTCGTCTTTCAATGACGTGGGCTTGGAGACTCGAATTGAGTGAGTTGAAGAACACGATGCCATTGGAGTCGTTCTTCCGTCACAAGACAGTACCGGCTTTCTTACAGAGAAAAAGGGCTAGTGAACTGCTCAAAAAGGCAACAAACTCGGCTCCAAGCTCACGAAGAAACAGCATGAGGTCAATAGCATCACCAAAACTCGGTGCTACGCTTGCTTTCGCCAATAACACGGACGTTTCTAACGATTTAGAGGAGTTTGTTATCGTTCTCCGTTCGGGCGAAATCATGACCATTTCGTGTGATGACGGCAGTGTTAAGAAGGAGATTTTATCACCAAAACCACTCGTCTCGTGTGCTAAACTACAGACTCCAAGAGTCAATGATCGTCTCGTTGCAAACACCGAAGACGGCACCATTTTGGTGTCAACGGCCGTTAATAACCGGTGGAAAACTCGCAGCATCGTCGTCCAGGAAAACAGGTTTAATACACCAATTAATACGCCAACAAGCTCGGGAGGAATCGCCACACCATCGTCAGAGATTGCAGAGCCGAGTTACCCGGCTTCTGTTGATAAATCAACGATTGCGATTGTCCCATTTGTTGGTTTTATTGTTCGAACCACCGACGGCGAGAACGCGGAACTTGTTGATGTTCAGACGGGTATTTTGATCAAAAGATTCAAAATCAGGCACTTCAAAAAGGGCTCTTTTAGAGTGTTCCATGACCAGCCAACACACTGCCGGTTCTGCGGTTCTGCGTCCATTGCGTCGCTTTCAGTGGTGTACACATTGGCTGATATGAAGACCGTGGCGATGCACACGTTCACTGTTGATCACCGGGCCAAAACAAGCATTTGTCTGCGTGTTGAGAGAGATCCGAGGGAAATCAGATGTATCGGTTTCAACCAGGTGACAGAACACCAATACGAGCTTTCTAACGTTGACGGATGGTGTATTACGGATAAAAACCAGGTAATGGGAGTCAAAAGGAAGTCTGATGACGAGATCCAACAGTCAATTGCCGAGGCTAAACAACACGCAACAACACTGAGAAGAAGACACCATGGAAACCAACGCCATGATGACTCAGCTCCAAAACTTCACAACTTGTGGGAAGGATGGACGATGAGCGCACACGGGAAAGTTGATATATTTGATATTCCTGATACTGGGAGCTCTGATGGTCTTCTTGTTAACAGTGTTGGGCAGATTTCCAGATTTGGACATAAGTCGATTGTTGTGGCGTTTGGAAATATCATGAAAGTGCTTTATTTGGGGAACGATGATTTGGTGCACCAAGACGATGAACAAGCTGCTAATGAAGATATCAGTGGACTGACGTTTGTTAACAAAAGAAGACGTAACCTGAAGAAACACGTTGGCCCAGCAAGTGCTGTTAACTTCACCGAGGTGGAAGCGATTCCGGGGATCTCCGAGCTCGCATTATGATGATTTTATGTTCTATAATTGAGGATATACGTTAACTCATTATTAAACCAAATTTACGTAGCTCTTTAGTGGTGGGACACCTTCGTTCTTCCAACAAGAGCATCGGCAATCTCTCTCGTAGGCTCCCAGTGGATAACCTTTGGCATTCTCTTGACGACGTTGGTCTCAAAGTCGTAGAGCTGGCGAATGCTGGTGAATCTCAAGTGCGATCTCTTGACACCGAGGACGGTGGCAGTCTCGCTGATTGATTTGTTGGACAGATCAAAGTGTTCGTCGTCCATTGAAGGCTTTGTAGTTGGGTCCATTTCCTCGATGAACTGAACTGCTCTGACAGCTAGTCTGGTGGCTCTAGTACGGTCGATTGGCGATGGTAAAGAGCCCTGTTGAACGTGACCTGGCACAGCAGTCTTAGCATCGAAACGTTTCTGAGCTTCATCAGTGATGATGTCAGCAAGAACCTGAGACGTGAGAACCTTGGAAGCATTCTCAGACTTCAAAATCAACTTACCCGACTTGGACTTGCCTGAGGCCAATGCAAACGACTGCTTGAGGAACTGAATGTCCATATCAAGCTGCTCCAAAGAAATGCCTTCTTCTGGAACATAAGAAGCTTGTGCACCGCATGCCAAGTGCGCCAGAGTAGCAATGTAACCAGAGTTACCACCCTGGACTTCAACAACAAAGGCACGGCCTCTGGTGGAGGAAGCACTCTGCTTAACGATATCACAGTACTCCATCAACGAGTTCAGACACGTGTCAGAGCCCAACGAGTACTCAGAGCCTGGAACGTTGTTGGAGATGGTTGCTGGGACGAGAACCATTGGGATTCTGAAAGCTGGGTACTCAGCTCTGGCTTGTTCCAATTGGTGGAGCGAGACAAAGGCCTCGAAGCCACCAACAATGATTAAACCGTCAAACTGGTACTTCTGGAACATATAAGCAATCATTCCAATGTCAGCTTCTTCTGGAGTCGTACGGTTTGTACCGATTTCAGAGCCACCTCTAGAAGTCCATCCTTCAATGTCGAGCCAGTTGATCGATCTCACAGACTCGTGTCTTGCGAGACCTGGGAAACCGTTGTGAATAGCGTAAGGAGTGTGACCTCTGGACATACAGTAGGTTGCCATGGCGTACACAGCACTATTCATACCACCAGCTGGAGCACCGACGTTGATGATAGCCATTTTGAGTCTCTTTTCCTTTGGAAGAACTGGCTCGTTGTGGTCAGCAGAGTTGATGGCCATGAAGTTGTGCAAATGCTCCACGAACTCGGAGTCTCTGAGAGAAATGGCCTTCTTGAAGTCCTTCTGTGAAATAGCCTCAGCAACCTGCTTTGTAAGCTTGACTGCCTCGACTAATGGACGGCGACACACCTTGTTCTCGACGATACTGATCATTGGAGATGGGGTCTCTGGAGTGGACTCAAGAACAGCTTTAACAGCCTCAACACCTTGAAGAGTAGCAAGAACACGGTCGAAAGCAACAGCTGTACCACCTCTTTGAACGTGGCCCAAAGTAGTGACTCTGGTGTCGAGTCCAAGTCTGTCGACGAGGACCTTGAGGACGTCCTTTGAGGTAATTGGAGTCAAATCAGCAGCAATTGCACCCTCAGCAACGATAACAATAGTTTTACGCTTACCCTTGGATCTGTGCTTCTGGACAATGTCACACATTTGGTCCTCCCATTCCTTAGAGGACGCTGGCTTCTCTGGAATCAAGATATAGTCAGCACTTGTAGCGATACCAGCCATCAAAGCAAGCCATCCACAGTGACGGCCCATAACCTCAATAACGAAAGCTCTGGAGTGAGAGTTGGCAGTAGCATCAATGTAGTCAATAGCCTGGCAGATTCTGTCGAGCGAAGAGTATGCTCCGATGGTGGAGTCAGTAGAGGACATATCGTTGTCAATTGAGCCCACGGTACCGCAGATATTGAGGTGTTGATGTCTGTCGAACTGCTGCTTTGTGATTTCACCAGTCTCCAGAAGCTCCTTAATGAGCGAAGGCCACTCTGCTCTGAACAGGTCAGCTCCTGTGAGCGATCCGTCACCGCCACAGACGATAAGAGCATCAATACCCGCTTCAATCAAGTGTTTACACCCTTTAAGACGGCCAGCTCTCTCTCTAAACTCCATACAACGGGCGGTTCCGATATTGGTACCACCTTCAGATAGCCATCCACGCACACTTTGCCAGTCCATCTCTCTGATGTAGCGGTCGCCGCCCTTCACGAGACCTTCGTAGCCCTCAAACACCGCAAAGGCTTTGCAGCCTCTGTAGATGGCGGCTCTCACAACAGCACGCACACAGGCGTTCATTCCTGGGGCGTCACCACCAGAGGTCATCACAGCAATGTTTCTCTCCTTACCGCCCTGTGTAGGCTGAACGTAGGCCGTTGTATCGTGTGATTCTGGGACCACTGGCACAGCGGTCTTCTGAACAGGAGGCGATACGGCGGCTAGCGCGTGCTTCAACGAGGTGAAGCCCACGAGGTATCCAAGTGGGTCCACGACGTAGAGCTCAACAGGAGCTAGCTCTGAAGGGAAACATTGGCTTTTAAGCTCCGCGTGAGCCTGGATCTTTTCCGCAAGAAGCTCAATGCCTTCGGTCTTAAAGACGACGGCTGATCTCAGAGAGCGCCAGTCAGACGAATCAGCAAAGCATTGACCATCTGGCTGCTTAAATTCGGCATCAAGCACAATCTCTAGCGATGCAGAGCTCTGTGGGAACTTTTCACCGCTGAAAAGAACAGCTTTTCCGCTGTCTTGAACTGCCAGGGTGAAGCCCACGACATCCGTGTAGAAGCTCACTGCCGAGGCAAGCAGCGCTGGAGTAGAGGCCCTCAGCGTGTAGTAAGATGTGCCATTGACTAAATCGACGGTCATCTTATTTAAAATCAGGTTTTATTTTGTTTTGTTGTGTTTGTAATTGAACCTGAATTATGTCTCTGCGACGTGCAACCACCTTTTATATTTATCAAGAGGTCATCACCAAATGGCCCAATTTGATGCACCGCTCTCACCACCGGCACCAGGTGGTATCAATTTCGCGAAAAAGGTGATGCCAATGAAGCAAGCCCGCCGCGAAAGCTATGACGCTGGTCACGTGGTAGTCACGTGTTGGTAGGGGCACTATACATCATCATTATTGTCGTAGATTCAAGCTATTTGGTCAGTTTCCCTCCAAACACTAGGCTCTTGCCCTTCTTGACCTCCTCCACGTTTGGTGACCCTTCAATTACGCCCAGGGTCTCAACCCTCGGGCCCGAGAGAGAGCTCAGCTTAAACGACGACGGTGAAAGAGGAATACGACGGTGTGGTTTACTCGGCGTATACTCCGTACTTGATTTCCTCGAAGCAGTATACATCGGTGTAGTTGTACTTACCGTAGCATTTGTTGTTTTCGTCGTGGACCCTGATTTGGCCCTGTGTAGTCTCAAATTAGCATTCTTATTGAAGGAACTCTTCAATCGATCAATCTTCGACTCCATATCCTTAGTATGCTCAATCATAGAGTGAAGTTGACGCAGGGAAGTAGAACGTGACATTTTGCTTTGTTTTGGAGCTTGTGCTTGTGATACTGGAGCTTTGGGCGTGTCTTTCTTCTGATTTTCAAGCTTATCGTATCTCACTTGTAAGTCTTCCAGCTCGCTCTTAACATTTTGGCACTCCATTTGCTCTTTGAACAGCCTATCTCTCATTTCAGCCAATTCTGTTTCTAATAAAACACATTTCTCCTCCATAGAACTATAATCATCTTGTAATTCCTTGAACGAAACCTCGAGGTTTCTCTCGCTCTGTTCGATGTTATCGTTGAGGATCTCAATATCGACCAATTTCGAACTTTTCTTCTTTAGTTCTTCCTCTAACCCTTGAATTCGCCTTAGAAGCTCCTCCTTATCCCTCTGAGTCTCTCTCTCCATCTCGTGTCGTGACCTTTGAAGCTCCTTGATCTCCTTCGTTAGCGATTCATTCTTCTTAGTCAGCTCGTCATTACCTTCCTCCAAATCCATCAGTTCCTTCTCCAACTCCTTCTCTAACTCATAGCTCGATGTTTGGAACTCACTGAGCTCAAGCTCAAGCTGTGCAATTGCCTCTATAGCGCTCTCGTAGTCTTTATACTTCACTTGGTACATCGGAGATCCTGGAGACATTCCGCCGGGCAAGTCCCCATTCACTAGCCGCTCTTTGAGCGGACTGTGCTCACTTCGTGTTCTGCTACTCTCCGGTGTGTGTGACATAGTGGATTGCAGCTCTTGGGCTCTTGAAAGCGGCTTAATTGGTGTAAATATTGACATCAAATCTACAATGTAAACAAGTGGAAAGAACATCGCGCTTACGCTGTGGACCCTCTCTCGGAAATCTTACCAGGAACATAGGGTCCCAGGGGCCAAGGGGTCGCTCCACACGCCTTAAGGTGGACCCTTGCGATATCGAAGTAATCAATCAATATATCAATTATACCAACCAATTAGCAATAAATTATGCTCAACTATCACCACTACATAAAAATCACCCTATTATGCATTTATTCGCACATATTCCCCATTTAGCGACTATCAAAGGCCCAGGCCCAGGCCCCCTACTGGGTCATAAGCCGCGCCCCTCACCTCTGAACCCTCGATATAGGAGGTCTGAAGATTTGAGCATTTCCGACACGATAATACCCTGTTTCCGAGCTCTAATAACACCGGTAACTCGATAGTGCCCACGGCGGCTAGGATAAAATTACCACTGTTGGAATCCTCAGGACTCAAAGAACACCGTGATCTAATTTTGGAGCCACCCCGCCCGCTACAACATGAGTGGGAGCCAGTTACCCAGCGAGCAGCCAGGGAACTCCGCCTCCGCCAACATGGCGTCAAATGAGTACAACTTCGAGTTTGACCCTGAGCTCGAGCCACAGCACCAGCAGATGTTCCAGCAGTGGCCCCAGCAGCAACACCAGCAACACCAGCAACACCAGCAACAGCAACATCAACACCAGCATCAGCAGCACCTCCAGCAACACCAGCAATTTGGCATGGGCCAGATGCCAGTGTTTGTCCCACATCCAATGCACCAACAACAACAGCAGCAGCAACAGCAGCACTACAACATGACACCGGTACAAGTCCAGAGTCACACAACTGTTCCCTCATCGTCCTCGAAGAAGCGCAAAACAGCGAGTGCTCCGAGAAAGCGCACGATGATGGCTTGCGAGTCGTGCCGCCTAAAGAAGATCAAGTGTGACTTGGTGAGGCCTGTGTGTGGCAGCTGTTCTAAGACCTCTGCTACGTGTTTATATCGTTCGAATACGAGTGAAGGCTCTAATTCTGGTGCTGATATGATCACGGAAATGGCCGGAATCAATCAAAAGCACAGACCACCGCATTGGAGCTCGTGCAATTGGTACGCAAAAGGTGAAGGAATCCTCAAGTGGCCCATCTTCGAGGACCAGTTCAAGGCCAGACCGTTGCACACTGTGATTTCCAACCAGCAGGTGAACAGTACACCGAAGTTGAAGATGTTCACGCGAGAAGAGCTCGAGGCGTTGAGTGATGACATGAAACAGAATTTACCAACGTATGCTAAGTCTTTCATCACAAATGTCGCTAACAAGGACCCTTACATCGATATTAGAACGCTCCTTATGACTGTTGATTATATCAAAAAGGCACAGTTCGATAACGAGGGCCTCTATCTCTTTGAGATGATACTGCCCTCGGGTTTGCTTACGCTTCCGGTGCTTATAGAGATATGTGCCTTGGGTATCATGGCAAAGCCTCTTACGCTTACGAATGTCCTTGATCACAGGACCTCGGTGAACCAGAAAGCTGACGTTGCAACGTTTGCTTATAAGTACCACATTTTAGCGAGCTTGGTGAACGCTGTGCCGATCACGAAGATCCCAGACTTTGATCTCGCCAATGTCCAGTACTACATCCTGCAGTCGATGTTCTGGATGTACAACATGGCTCCGCTGAAAGCGTGGGACAACATATTCAAGGCCTCAACAAGCGTGATGACCATTCTGGAGTCCTTTAAATCCTCAGGAAGGTCGTTCACAGAGGCTGAGCACAGAGTTCTGGAGAGAGTCTTCCACTCGTGTGTTAAGTACGAGTCCGAGCTCCGTGTTGAACTATCGCCAAGTGTTCCATCAAGTGGTATCGTGAATTATCCCTTCCCAAGTTTATACCCTTCGCCACCTCTAAATGGTACATTGAGCCCGGTTGAAGAAGCTGGCTGGTTCTACTACTTGACGGAGATCATTCTCCGTAAACTAGAAAACAGGTTCCTGGACGAGTTCTACGTTCCAGTGTCAACAGTGAGCAATGAAACTGCTCCAACTGGTGAGTTTGTCGAAGACAATTACACTCTCGATTGGGGTAAATTTGATATCTCTACCATCATCGAAAAAATCACAGTCTATCTGGAGGAGTTGGCCAAAATCGAAAAGAGTATGGTTACACATCTCAAGAGTATTATGGAAGAAGAGACTGTGAACAGTGAATTTCAACCACACGGGTTTGTTCTCAAGCCAGTGACTTCTAACTCTTCTCAATCACAACAAGTGATGCCTCAGCATCAACAACAGCAACAGCAGCAACAATCAGAACAGGTAAAAACACCGCTGACTCCGTCTTCTGATACCTCGTTGTCACAAAGAGTTGAGTCTATGGCATTGAAAGTCCCAGAAGTTATAAACTTCATTAAACCCCGTATGATTGCTTTCAAAATGTTGCTATTCAGGCCACTGTCGTATCTCATTTTGCACGACACGGTGTTAAACTATCAGAACCCGTTTATTGATGATATTCTGGCTCAAACGGTTGAAACGACGGAACTCCTCAACATTCCACTAGCTACCCACCGTCACTTTGGATCCTGGTTCTACGCAAGAAATGTCTTCGTTGCCAGCACGTTGGTTTACGCCATTTATGTGAGATTTAGAGAGAAGTTCACAACCAGAATCAGAGTCGAAGAGTTCTTGAAGAATTGTGCAGTTATTCTTGGTTACTGGGTCGAAGAGTCGCCAGACTTGGAAGATCCAAGAAACATTGTGCTAAGATTACTGGATGAGATTCGTGAACTTTCATGAATTACGCTATTTAAAGGTCAATACGAGGTCACGAGATATGTAACGGTTTATTGTAGTTTTAAAAGTCTGTTGATCAGTCTCTAAGCTTCAGGTCTTGTCACGTGACTCAATTACCGCGCGTGACGCGGTATAGTAAACAGCGAAAATTGCCTTACAACAAACCGAGCTCGTGTGGCGTAATGGCAACGCGTCTGACTTCTAATCAGAAGATTCTGGGTTCGACCCCCAGCATGAGTGCTCCGTTTCGTTACTTTCTTTTTTTTTTTGAATACACTACAAATGAGATCAGTAGGCATAAACGGCTGTATCTAGTATCAATAGGCCATTGTTGTCATTATTCAGGTGCTATTATGATGCTTTCCGGCTTCACTTAGCTCACTATTCCGACTCTATTCCGACCCACTTCCATGTCATTTAATACCAATAATCTACAATTCTCCACGTCATAAGTCATAAATAATCATATACAAGAGTTCATTATACTCGTTTTTTATAAGGAGGATGTGTTGGAGCAATAGGAATAGCACTATCCAGAGGCTTTCCTGATCCAATCAACATCAACTGGTTAGCGTCCAAAAATGGTTTACCTCTTCTTTTATAACCGTCTGCTATTCTGTCATGAACATGCGAATACATCAATCTATCGAAATGTTCTTCGAATCCTCCAATAGAATTGCGAGTCCATTGTTCGAACTCTTCAACAAAGGAATCCCATAGCGAGGCCTCCATGAACATTTTGATACCACAAATCGACACCACTGAACAGAAATAGAACATAATCTTCATTGCGATGTAGTCTCTGTTTCTGAGAAGATGTACAAAGGTTGTGTGAGAAGAAATACCCAAAATTGCACGTAAAATGGGCAAAACATAGCCAAATTTCACGGCTCGGAAACACGACGCTTCAATCTCATCAATGGTCACGTGATACACCATAAAGAGTGGATTTTCCCTCGAAACTGACACTTCAATGTACCCACGAAGGTGTTTGATGAAAGGGAACATCGTTTCGGTACTTGGTGGCGGCCTGATGCACATTTCGTCTCGGTAAAGCAGCGAATCGAAGAGGGTCCCACCAATGAGATCAGCTCTCAAAGAGGCCACGTTAACGATCCCAGAAGAGATCTGTATAATATCAGCGAGGTAATTTGAGCTTCCGTTGAACGTGGTAATGAGGTCTTTTGATACCGGGTGTACTGAAATGACCGCAAATAGGAAAACATTAGCGAGGATTACCGACCCAACCTCATCAACGGTGTTGAAGAGGTTAACTCTTACTAATCCGTCTCTCAGGAGAGCAAATGTCTCCTGAATGTAGCCGTCCGTAATCTCAAACAAAGATTTAGCATATGGGTCGTTATTGGTGTGAATCACGAGATATTGATCCCCGGAAATGTACACATTTGAGATGTGGTTTAGCTGGTAGAACCTCCAGAGATACATCGTCGAAGTGGCATAAATTGCGCTTTTTATCAACGGTGATTGGTTCCAAAGTCTCGGAGCTTCCATATCAAACACTTTCTTAGTCTCCAAGTTCTTATTTCCCGTGAAAAAAGCACCTCCAAAGTCAAGATAAAACTTCAAAAGCTTCTGTTCGAATCTCGTGATGTTCATCTGCGATTGCATTGAATTCAGATGCTTCACGTACGAATTTGAAACATCATTAACCAGCTTAATATTCGTCAATATCCTCTTTCCATAATCGTCATCATCTGAAGCTGAAGACACCGAAGACGCCTTCGTTGATGTACTTGAACGTGAGCTCTCCAAAGACGATACCGAAGACTCGCTCGTGGACCTCACTTGAGCAGAGCTCGTAACCTCAACACTCGGATAAACACATATTCTGTTAGTGTGAGAACAGTACTCACACGAGGGTTTTGCCTCATCGCATTTGATCTTGAGCTTTTTGCAGCTAAAGCAGCCGTTTCTTGACCTCTTCTTCTTCCCCGTGGCTGTACGAGTCTTAAGCAGAACGCCTGTACCGGAGCCTGCGCCGATTCCGGGCCCATCGCTGGGGTCCCCGGGCACCGTGGCTACTTTCATCGTGGTCTATTAGCCGTGTGTGATCTGCTGTGTGATCTATCTGCTTAATTGTTGTCATGGTTCCAGGGTCTGGGGCGCAAGTTTTGGCTGGCGCATATATTATTTAGTGTGCGCGGGGTGGATGGTGGTGGTGTCCGGGTGGGTGTCTGGGTGTTCTAAGAATAAGGATATAATATAAGGCTATGAATAAGTGGTTTAATCGGTAGAATTAGCGATATCCCATTCAATATATTACCACTTTGTATGTATTTATTCACCTTGGGCCCTAATGTATAACCATAACACAACAATTATCGCCAAAACAGGCAATCCTCCCTTCCATCAATGGCTATTGAGGAACTCCAGTATCAAGTCTCGAGTGTATTCATACAACTTTTGCTCCTCAATTAGGCACGCGTGTTGACACTTCTCTGGGAAGTACGCTTTCTTGTCTTTGACGGAAGCGAGTTGCACAAACTTCTTCGTAGCTTCAGGATCGTTGATCTGTGGTTTAGTTAGTATTCATCACATTTATATCATGAATTTAAGGGTAACTCACCTTATCCTCGGCACCATGGATTACCAAAAGTGGAACTGAGTCAAATTTCTTTGCGTATTCCGGATTTAGCAATTTTTCACCTCTTACCATGAAATCATCAATTTGCCTCAACGTTCCAATTGGCGGAGCTTGGAGTGGATCATCAGCGATGAATTGCTGCCATTTTGGGTTGCTTGTGACATTTTGAACCTTTAATCCGGTATTCATCTTCATCGTAGGCCATACTTTAACAACAATCTTTCCAGCGCTCACAATTAGCTTGTTAGGAAGAGAGTCCGGGTGTACTTTAACGAGAGGACCAGTAACGAAGATCCCGTGTAACTTGTCTTTATATTTACCATGAATTCCGTAGTTTAGTGCAATTCCACCTCCCATTGAGTGACCACCAAGGTATAATTTACCCTCGGATCCAATCTCCGTTAAATTCTTATCCAAAAAGTAATCCAAATCATCAAACACGTGATACTCATTTGTATGTCCTCTTGTCTTGTGTGGGGAAGTACGTCCGGCTCCACGCTGGTTAAAGAAGAAAGCCTCGTATCCCTGGGCGGTGAAATCGTCGAAAACATGGTAATATAACTGTTCTTGTTCAGAGAATCCGTGGACGAAGAAAATGCGGCCTTTTTTCTCAATTCCTGGCGGAACTGACTGTTTTTAAGTGTTAATTGAGAGTACTTCATGAGGGCGTAGCAAGCTCACTCACCCAGAAAGAAGTGTGGAAATCCACGCCTTTGTATGTGACAAACTCGTCTTTTGGAGGATTTTTTGGTGTGTACGGTGGTAAAAGCTCACTCATTTGGTGTTAAAATGATTAAATTTCAATAATTATTGACTAATTCGTTAATCAATTCCCAACATTAAAATGACATTATAGTATGTCGCGCAAATTACTTCTTTCGGAAAGCGCTTATAACAAAGCTCGCGCGATGCTAACTACAGGACCCTTTTCAGGCAATCTATCACCACCTTTAAATCACCAAATTCATCCTAAAACCCAGTTCAAACGGCTCAGAATTAACACACAGTAACACCACATGTCTCGTACACAGCCATATGAATTTGTGGTGAGCTTTGGGACCCAACAGTCGCTCATAAAGCCCAAAAGAAGGAAGATCGTCAGATCACGCACTGGCTGTCTAAATTGCCGTAAACGCAAGAGAAAATGCGACGAAAGACAGCCCAGGTGTACGTGGTGCAACAACAAGAACATCGAGTGTGAATGGCCAAAGGGCCAGGTCGTTGGAAACCAAGCACTCGGTGTCCACGAGCTCGTGAACCATGAAGGCGACGAGCAGCCTTTCCAGTACGATTATCAACAACTTTACGAACAATACCAACAGCAATTAAGAGCTGAAAAGGCCAAACAAGATGCTGAACATCTCCAAATTGTACCATTAGAAGCCTCGACCCTCGTAGAGGATATTGCCATTGAAACACGGGCGCACTCACAGCGCCAATCAAGCAACGCTCTCACTTTAATGAACCTCAGTGAACTCGAGTTTTACGAGCAAATTCTCTTCTCCAACAAACGACTTCTTCCCTCATCAACAGAAAAGTTCATGGCTGCTGCTATCAACGGTTTCATCGTGTCTATTGGGCCTCAGTGGACTCATCCTCTCCTCACTACAAGTGCCACTTTCACGCCGATGGTCCAAACAAACGAAGTGCTTAAAAAGGTCGCTGAAGCCTGTGGATGCTCATATCTTTCATGGTCCAACCCTGACTTACTATCTTCCAGCACGCAAAAGTTTGGAAGTGCTATCTCTTCTCTGAAACGAGTTATTCAGGCTGAAGACTCGTTCGATGATAACGAGTTGTGGCTCAGTGGAGCGCTCCAATTGATGTGTATTGGGTCCAAAGTGACCTTTGGATCTGATAGAAGAACATGTGTTCGTATCTTAAAGATGTGCTATCAAATTGTGAAGACAAAAATGAAGCGTTGGTATGCTGGAGCTCGCCAAAAGTCCATGGCCGAAGATCTAATGGACCAGATCAAGGGCATGAGAATGGTGAGCAAAGTAAGGAAAACAAAGCCTTCTGATAGATATCACCAACTGGAGAGAATGTTTGTTGAATCATTTTTGTTCAATTATAGTGTTAATATCCTCACAACTCCACCGTCTGAGGGCCTCCCGAACCCATTCGAAGTCTTTAGAGAAACAAGAGAATACCTTAAGGCTCCACTGTTCGAATGTGAGGTTCCTTGGATGAATAACCCGGTGCTAGGTGCCGCTTTTGATGCTTACGAAATGGCTGCTAAGGCTTCGTATCTTATAAGACACATTGATGAGCCATGGGTCGGAAATTGCGCCAAAATTATGCTCGACATGACACACCACTTTCCGACTCCACCACTGCCGGATAACATCACCGACGAGGCCAAATTTGAGAGCTTGAAGAGCTCCGTTTTGGTAGCAGAGATCGTCATGAGAGCTGCGAGAGTTCTGCTACGAAAGGCACTTGATCCAGAGCTAAAGGCCGAGGATCCAATTGTCCAAAAAGAGGTCAAGTTTATGATTCATAAGATGAAGAAGATCTCACCAGTCGCAATGGTTCGGGTCATCTTGCCGTGGGCACTCTTTGTGATTGGCCTATGTTCGGTTGACGAAGACGACAGATCTGAGGTTATCAGTGGGTGTATTTTAGTGGGTGAAATAGCACACGCTAGAAGCATTTATTCCATTACGAACGCTTTAGAGGTATCATGGGGAAGACCTTCGAAATTGAATGCTCTTGAGAGCTATGCTAGTGGCTTGGACGTGGTTTTTGATGGTGAGTTTATGAGTAATGTGCTGTTGTAAGGAATGAATTGATGATATTATGATAATTGGGTGTAGATTTATTCTCTATGTCATTTTAATGATAGTAGAGTAAAAAGAAAATGCAAAAAGATAAGTGGACGAGTCCGGAGTCGAACCGGAGACCTTCTGCATGCTAAGCAGACGCGCTACCAACTACGCCACACGCCCATTAGATATTTTTGTGAGAACTCGGCTCTGCTTAGACTTGTTGACTGCTTGAAGTGGTAACAATTAACTTATATCCCTAAGATGGACACTCTTATAAGATATACGCAATTCTTAAAACTGCCTTATTGATCGCTGTCGTTTAGATCATAGCTTATCTAGTCCCTTCTTATAATTCCTCTAAGCCACGGGTTCTGGGTTCTGGACTTCATTTTCGCTGCTTGTGTGGTTGAGTGGGCCTTAGTCACGTGACTTCCCTTTTTAAATATATCTCACTCTACATTTGAGCTATTACCACCCAATAAACTGGGAATATGTGAGTTCCTACCTTTCAAGCCTCTCAATCATTCCATTTCCAGCTCCAAGAACCCCATTCTCCCACCACCCACCAAACACAGCAACATTACACACCACGACAGTATGACGTAAAGGTGGATTTTTCACTGTTCGCTCACCTTCCACAACAAACATGTGCCAAAATACACACCTTGTACCTCTTTGTTTTCCCTCAAAACTCGCTCAATTGAACACAGAAACACCATAGAAACACCATGTCTTTTGTTAAGCAGTACGCCGACAAGAAAGCCATCATCTTCACAGACTTCGACGGCACAGTCACACTTCAAGACTCTAATGACTACTTAACAGAGAACCTCGGTTTTGGGCTGGAAAAACGTCTTGAGCTCAACGAAAAGATCCTAAACGAGACCATCAGCTTCCGTGAGGCCTTCTCTCTCATGTTGGAGTCCATTCACACGCCTTTCGACGAGTGTGTCGAGTACCTGCTCAAGAACATCAAGCTCGACCCGGGTTTCAAGGAAGCCTTCCACTGGGCTCAGGAGAACGATATTCCTGTGATTGTGGTGTCCAGTGGAATGAAGCGTATCATCAGGGCACTGCTTGAGAAGCTCGTTGGTGAGGACTCCATTGATAAGATCGAAATCGTGTCGAACGACACCAAAATCGACGGCGACCAGTGGGAGATCGTCTACAGGGACGAGACACCTTTTGGCCACGACAAATCCAGGGCTATCAGACCTTACAGAGATGCTCGTCCAGCAGACTCTAGACAGGTTCTTTTCTACTGTGGTGACGGTGTTAGTGACCTGAGTGCTGCCAAGGAGACGGATCTTCTGTTCGCTAAGAGAGGCAAGGACCTCGTGACTATCTGCAGAAGAGACCAGATTCCATTCACGCAGTTTGACTCTTTTAAGGACATTTTGAGGGACATGAAGCTTGTTTTGAGCGGAGAAAAGACTGTTGATGATCTCGACGAGAATAAGCAGTGATTAGATTAGAAATATAGACGATTTTAACTTAGTCATACCACATCTTAATCAGCTCCTCGGAAACAGCCGACGGGGTCAGCACTCCCAAATCGGTGATTAGAGCAGTAATCAGCTCGTGTGGTGTGAAGTCCGTCAGCGGCGACGACGCTTCAGAGTCCTCGCCGTTCAGCGAGAAGTTGTGCAGTGGGTCGTAGTCTGTTGGGATGTCGTCTGGGGCCAGAGGGAACATTCTGACGAACTTGTGTGACTCAGCAGCCACGTATAGTGGCTTATTGGCTGCTTTGGCGAGAACGCCGATCTGGTACGAACCAACGTGGTTGATGATACCACCACTCTCAGCAACGCCCTCAGCGCCCACAAGCACCTTGTCAACTTTGTGTATGAGGTAGCCAACTGCCGAATCAACGATTAGTGACACTGGAACGCCTTTTTCTCTGAGAAGTTTGGCCATCTGTTCGCCCTGGAACGTCGGTCTGGCCTCGGTGACAACGACTCTAAATCTCACCTTCTTGTCGGCAGCATGGCACAGCAGTGTGCCGACAGCACGTGAGAAAGAGTGCACCAGCACTGTATCGTCGTCTGTGATGAATTTGGAGCCGTTTTCGGCGATTTTGTCTCTGGAAGCCTTGGAACGCTCAAGGAAGAGCTGGCCGTTCTCCACCAAGTGGCGACGACACGATTCGTAGTCGTGGTAAAGGTGTGTGTTTCGTAGCACGAATCTCATGAAGAGATCACACCCAGCAGAGAGTGCGATTGCGTTCGGAATCGACTGTTTGAGGGTCTGTGTAGCGTCCTGGAGGAGTTTGATGAGCTCTGTAGACGTTGAAGGCTGTTTGACTCTTAGGAGAGTAACGAGCGACTCAATCGCAGCGATTGGCATCGTCATCTCGGAGTCCTCGTCCAGGAACTGGAGGTATGTTTTCTTGATGTCGAAGTCGGCCATTTTCCCCTTTAATTTGGCCTGTTTGGTGTGGTTTTGATGTGTTAAAGCAGTGACTAAGATATTTTTCACCGCGCATCGCCATACTTATAACCCCCAAGCGTGGAAAGTTACACTGTTCAAATACACAATAAACCCCGCCAATTAAAGCGCTAAAATGCTCTTTAAACGGCTACTGCACGCCTCCCGTGTGCTGCCCAATGCCATACAAAAGACCAGAAACATCGGAATCATTGCGCACATCGACGCCGGAAAGACAACCACTACAGAACGTATCCTCTTCTACGCAGGCATCACCTCCAGAATCGGAAACGTCGACCAGGGAGACACAGTGACGGACTATTTGCCGCAAGAGAGAGCCAGAGGAATCACTATCCAATCTGCTGCTATCACTGTTCCTTGGAATGGCCACAGAATCAACCTAATCGACACCCCTGGCCACGCAGACTTCTCGTTTGAGGTGATCAGATCGCTCAAGGTGCTTGATGGAGCCGTGACGGTGCTGGACGCCGTTGCCGGTGTCGAAGGACAGACAGAGAAGGTATGGAGACAAAGCACAGGTATTCCTAAGCTGATTTTTGTCAATAAAATGGACCGTGATGGCGCTGGATTCAGCAGAACAGTGAAGGAAGTCATCTCGAAGCTCGGCACAAGAGTGCTGCTGTGTAACGTTCCACTGTTCGAAGAGCTTCCGTCTAGAGAGAGGAAGTTTGTGGGTGTGCTAGATGTTGTTGATAAAAAGGTGCTCAAGTGGGATGGTGAGAAAATCTCCGTTTCTGAGCCCCAAAATGAACACTTGCAAGAGATCGAAAAGTGCAGAGAGTCGCTCGTGGAGACACTCGGGGAGTTCGACGAATCGATTGTTGATGCATTTTTGGAGTGTGAAGATTACATGGCACTATCACCAGATCTTCTCCGTTCTTCTATCAGAAAGTGCACTCTTGATCTCAATGCAATTCCGGTCTTTTGCGGAGCTTCATTCCGGAACATCGGTGTTCAGCCATTGATGGACGGAGTTACTTATTACCTTCCATCGCCGCTGGAGAGAACTCCGCAAGTCAATACCTCTGTTTCGCTGAAGAACAGTGGTTTTGTTGTCAACTCGAACGATAAACTCGCCGTTGCACTGGCTTTCAAGGTCATTACCGACCCAATAAGAGGCGTCATGGTCTTCATCAGAGTGTACTCCGGAAAGCTGCAGTCTAACTCCACAATCTACGCCAACGGCGAGCAGGTCAGAATCGGAAAACTCTTGACAATGCATGCTAATGTTCCTGAAGAGGTTACTGAGATTTCTGCTGGAAATATCGGTGTTATTGTGAGCGATAAGCTCAAAACTGGTGATACTATCCTGTGCCACACCCAGAAGAAGAAGCTCTCAAACAAGGACCTCTCAGTCGTCGCCAACCCGATTGTGGTGCCTCCTCCGGTGTTCAGCATCTCCCTAGAGCCTAAAACATCGGGTGATAAGCGAGGAATGGACGAAGCTTTGTCTATTCTCTTGAGAGAGGACCCATCGCTTAAGGTAACTGTGGACGAAGAGTCTGGCCAGACGCTTCTCTCTGGAATGGGAGAACTCCACCTAGAAATCGCACGTGACAGGCTCAAAGACCTCAAGGCCAAGATTGATCTCGGGAAAGTCATGGTATCGTATAAAGAGACGATTCTTGCCAAGAAAGAGACTACAAAGGAGAACGCTGACGGCGTGAAGATGACCGTCTCGGTCCAGCCGAACCCAGAGGCCAGGCTGTTACCAAAGAGCAAAACGTACATCGATCTCAGCGATAACAACTTCTTCATGATTGGCTACGAGCCTAGAGAGTGGGAGAAGGTGATGCCTTACCAAACGATGACCAATGCGCTGATTTCTGGTGCTATTTCGAGTGTCCAGAGAGGTCCTGTGATGAAGTTCCCATTGAACTCGGTGCTCATCGGCGTCGAGTCCGTGGACTTCCCTGACGACTTCAACAACACCACTGTGCTGATCAACATGATTCGCCAGTGCTTCCACGAGCTGCTACAAGATGAGAAGTGCTTTAATGTGATGGAGCCCGTTATGAACGTCACAGTTGATGTTTCTTCCGAGGATATGGGTAACGTTATCCAGGACCTCACTTCAGCCCGCAAAGGTGTCATCAGCTCAATTGACGAAGAGTCTAATGGCAATGAGTTGATTCAGTTTAGAGACATAAGCGAAGCACAGTATGTTCCTTATGACCCAACGCTTGAATTCCTCAAATTAAGAGATAACTTTGACGGTAATCAGACCATCAACGGAGTCGTTCCATTGAAAGAGATGATTGGCTACCTACCGAAATTAAGAGCCCTGACACAGGGAAGAGCTTCCTTCCACATGGCATTCAAAGGAATGCAACAGGTCACCTCTGATAGACTGCACGAGATCATGAATGAGGACTTCGTTTACTAGGGCTAGAACAAGGCTTGGCTCGGGGTTTGGGCTGCCTAATTGCTATAAATAGAGCATAGAATATAGTTAGAACAACGGCGTGTATATAGTTCAACACCTTTGTTTACTAGTAGGCCCATTTTAAGCCTCAATTGTCCCAGCTCCAGCTGATTTACGCACCCATAATTAATTCACAATCTAAGCGATATCGCCGTTGCCCCGGTAACCCGCATCGCACATCGCCACAAGTCATTGATCTCTTCGTCACCGCACATAAGGCTGGGATTTGTGTTGGAACTGCTGCTTTTTCTTCTCTTTGCACTTCACTTTTGATGTTCACAGCTCAATAATGGCGACGAGAGCCGGTGGTTTGCTGGTGTTGTGTGCTGTGGTGGTTGCCTGGGTTGTACGGCTCGACCTCATCTCCGGTCCATTGTTCTCTGAGTTGCTTAGCAGTGTGGCTGAAATTGGGCATCCTGGGTCCTCAAACAGGGAGAATGCTACGTTCTTGACCTTGTGTCGAAACTCCGACCTTTTTAGCATGCTTGAAACGATTCAGAACGTGGAGGACAGGTTCAACGAGAGGTTTCATTATGACTGGGTGTTTCTCAATGATGAGCCATTCAGTGAAGAATTTAAAGCGCTTGTAAGGCCTCTGGTAAGTGGAAATGCTAAATTCGGACTTATTGATGAACAACACTGGTCCCTTCCGCCGTGGATCGACAGAGAAAAGATGGAACATGAGATGAAGGTCATGGAGAAGAGAGTCATCTACGGAGGCTCAGAAAGCTATAGACACATGTGTCGGTGGTATTCCGGGTTCTACCAATGGCACAGCTTGTTATTAGAGTACAAATATTACTGGAGAGTTGAGCCGGAGGTGAAGTTTTTCTGTGATATTGACTATGATGTGTTCAAGTGGATGAGAGTCAACAAGAAGAAGTACGCTTTCACCATTTCGATTTTTGAGTATAAAGTGACGATTCCAACGCTGTTTGGGTCAATTGCAGAGTTTTTGAACATGGAAGAACAACAGGATTTGGTTAAAGAGATGCCAAATGATAGTTTAAAGGACTTTATTCTCACTCAAGAGGGCCAGTATAACTTGTGTCATTTCTGGACAAACTTCGAGATTGCTGACTTGGATGTCTTCCGGAGCGATTCGTATACTCGTTATTTTGAACATTTGGACTTAGCAGGTGGTATATTCTACGAAAGATGGGGAGATGGTCCAATTAGGAGTATTTTTGCATCATTATTCTTGCAAAAAGACGAAATAGCGTGGATCAACGACCTCGGATACATACATCCACCTTACTTGCAATGCCCGCTGGATCCAGAGGTTTATAAGCAAAAGAGGTGCTCGTGTGATCCAAGTAAAGACTTCACGATGAATGATTATAGCTGTACACGGAGATATCTGGAGATAATGGGGTTGGAAGCTTACTGATGTGGAGAGGTTATTGGTAGATATAAAGGTTGATATTTGTGGTTGGGTGTTTGGGTGGTTTTATAGAACTAAATTAATGACTTATGATTATTTAAGAGTAATTTATGTAGTTGTTAAGTGGGTATCAATTATCCGAGGGTTACATTGAACTTGGGGTTTAAGAACCGGTCAATTTACCCGTAAAAACATTCAATTTATTCTAAATCCATTATTTTATCATCCAATTAACCTATTCCGAGAATATCACCCTATTTTATCCTGCTTCACACCTTAAATACTCCACCGTTGCCCACCTTTACCACCTCATCACCTCATCACATCAAAACCGGCCCCTTAAAGCCGGAAAACGGCCATAATCACCGAATAAAACACCCCCACCAAACCAATTACCCCAAAAATCCCCACAAACACCCCAAATCATCCACACTCAACAACACTCCGCCACCAATTGCCCCAAAAATCACCCTTTCAACCACCCTAAAACCACCAGCCAGCTCATATCACTCGAGTGCCCCTACCGCGTCGTGCAGCGCCCAGCTTGCGCGTTTCTCAGGGAATTTCTTTTCCAGCCTTGAGCACTCTGCTGGTTGGTGTAATTTAGTGGGAAAAGCGATCAATTTTGAGAGTTAGTGTTGCTTCTTTATCAATCAGCGTGTAATTGATCTCAGAGACCGTGTTTGGGTGCTTGGAGGTGTGTTTTTTGGGCTTTTCAAACGACTTTTATTGGCTGTTTGTTGAGTACTTTACGTGACTTTTCACTGGATCAACACTTGAGTTGTTATAGCTAATCTACCGACTTTGAGCCACTGATTGCTCCATTCTGTGCATTAACAAACAACACTCCAATGGACGCCGCTATCTACAAGGCCAAGCGTCTCTTCCGGAAGAAGGGCTCAGTGCTTCTCGCCGTGATGATAATACTCGTGGTGGTATTCCAGTTCACGGCCTTCTCAGAGTACACAAACGAGCAAATTAGCGCTATTCACAACACTTTTAAACACGATCAACCACACCAGGAAGTTTCACACGGAAGCCTGGACCCGGACGATGCCACTGTGCCCTTCTTCCAATCACAGAGTGCTAAGAAGAAGGGAGACAAGGCCGAGACCAAAGACGAGAAAGCAGCTCATTTAGAGAAGCTTAAGCAGATTTCTTTATCTATGGAGGACGACCACTCAGGTTCTCGTTTGATTGTGGGTCACCAGTACTTTAACCAGGTGTTTGATATCCTCAAGAAAGGTGAGCCTCGGATCCCTAAGCTCGAGAGATACAAGACAACAGACCGTATCTACCACGCCGGTTATGACGGTGATTCGAGCGTGGTATTCTCAGAAGAGTACCTAGAAGGCTTCTTGGACTTAAACAAGGACGAAATCCTCAGTATGAAGAAGTCTCACGATACTGTGGTGGCCTCGTTGCCAGCAGAGTACCCTTCACACCTTTATAAGGGCAACGGTATCGTTTACGTTGGAGGTGGTAAATTTAACTGGCTTGCTTTGCTCTCCATCAAGTCTCTGAGAAGTATGGGCTCTACACTGCCCGTGGAAGTGTTAATTCCAACTGTTGACGAGTACGAGATCGAGCTATGCTCCCGTGTGTTCCCAGCTCTTAATGCTAAGTGTATTCTTCTTCCTCACGCTCTGGGCGACGATGCGATGGCCAAGTTCAAGTTTAAAGGGTACCAGTATAAAGCCCTTGCTTTGATTGTATCTTCATTCGAAAACGTGCTTTTACTGGACTCCGATAACATCCCAGTCCATGCTCCGGATTACCTGTTTGACAACGAACCGTTCATCTCTGCTGGGCTGATCACGTGGCCGGATTTCTGGAGAAGAGCAACATCACCACACTATTATACGATTGCTGGGATTGATGTTTCTGAAGAGAGAGTGAGATTCGGCTATGATGACCGTGAAAAGGACTCTATTCAGACCCCATTCCATGACCGTAAAGGTGCTATTCCGGACCCAACATCGGAGTCTGGACAGCTGATGATATCCAAGTCTTCGCACACAAAAGAGCTCTTCTTGGCCCTCTATTACAACCTCTATGGACCAGACTACTACTACCCACTGTTCTCGCAGGGATCGGACGGTGAGGGTGATAAAGAGACCTTCTTGGCCGCAACAGTGGCGATGGACTCAACGTATTACCAGGTGAAGAAGTTCCTCAACGCTTTCGGACATTTCAACATCGACCGTGAATTTATCGGAACAGGAATGGGACAGTACGACCCAGTGGAAGATTATAACTTGGAAAAGACAAAACAGAGACAAAAGAACGTGGCTGAACAGCTAGACCAGGAAGTAGAGCCAGTTGGAAAAGACCCAAGAATCCTCTTTGTCCACGCTAACTTCCCGAAGCTGAACCCGGTAACACTCAAATCCGAGGGTAAGGTGTTTGAGAAGAATGGCGATAGAATCAGACTCTACGGCCCAGGAATGGCCAAGAGAGTCGGCTATGACTTTGAGCTCGTGCAATGGAGAAACATGCACTTCCTTGTGTGTGAGCTCAAGATTGAGGTCGAAGCGTTCAACGGCCAGGACTACCAGACTGTGTGTAGAGAGATTCTGGACCAACTGCAGTACTTGGAGAGTACTGTGAAGGATAACGAAAGAGATTAAATAATAAAATAGTGCATTTGGTGTGTTTTTCGTAGCGCCTTCATTATGGCGGTGTTGCCCCTACCGCACCAACTTGGCCCAAAAAATTTACCTCTCTTTTGCCTGCGATGCCATACAATTAAGAGCGCCAATTAGCGCACAGCACGATGTCCAAGCTCTTTGTTAGTGACGACGAGGAAGACCGTTTCGAGGAAGCCGTTCAATTTGATACGACGGGCGAGCTTGATGACCCGGTTGTTGAGGAGATTCCGCTAGTTATGAAGTCTAAGCTATCAACACAACAGCTTAGTATTCTCCAGTATCCAGGCAGACCAAAACACAGGGAATTCACAGCCAATGAGAGTGTTCTGCAATCACGTGTTAAGCCCTCGACGGATCTAGTGGAAGTGGACGTGCCCATGGACACGAGTCGCTTCTTTGACCAGGAGAAGAGTGCGAGCTGGGGAGGTGTTAACAAGCAGACTTTAAGTGGTGTTTTGTGTGGTCTTGAGGGTTATTATGCTGCTAGGGTTGAAAATGGAGAACTTGTGTTGATACCAGTGGACTCCGTTGCTCAATTAAGACCTAGTTTGTCGTATATTAATGACAAAGACAAGGAGAAAAAGCTCAAGAGCAGGATGGAACAACCTCAAACAGCGCAGGCTGTTCAAGTGGTCCAAATGACCGTAAAAGGTACCAACGACACGGCTCTAAGACTCGGAGGTGCTCTTTTAGCCAGAAAGAAGGTGGAAGAGGAAGAATTCACGATTTTGCCATGGACAGATGTGACGAAAGAAGAGGCTTCCGTCCAGAGAGAAGAGCTACTTAAAGTCACTAATAAGGACATCCTGGAGTCCCAAATCACAGAAGAAGAGTACCTCCATATGCTGGTGAAAGACACAATCTCTACGGTTGCTCTATAAGAATCATTTTCGTTATCATTAGCGTAGGTATCTAAGCGAGCACAGCGTCGAGTTGGTCCATTCTCTCGAACTCATCTTGCTGTGCAACACGTCTCAAAACCTCTTTTTTGGAACTTTCAAGCAATTCTCCAGCTATAAGCATCTCGTCGAGAATGTGGTACGCTTTTTGGAAGTTAAAGATGATGTCTAGTTCACATACGTTGCCGTAGGCTTTGTCCATTTGCTCCACATATCTGTGGATGATTTCGAGCGTTAGGAGCTCATTCTCATCATTGTCGATACCACAGATGAAGAATAAAGAAGCATATCTTCTGTAGACGATCTTGGAGTCCTTGTATTCCGAAACATTGCACATTTTAGCTCGACGTGCTAACACGAGAGCTGTGAGCTCTCTGGTGACTTTAGCCTTGTCTTTTTGCGACATTGGAACGTACCATTTTGAAAGTCTCACTTTTCCTTGTCTGGAGAGTAAAATGAGGTACTTGATTGCCATTTTGGGCTCTTTTTGGTGTATTTTTATGCTGATTTAGTTGGATTTAATGTGAAACTAAACCAATTATGTTTTGTTGTTATGGCTGTGTGCTGGTCGCGCGCTCGCTCTGGGGATAGGAAATGGTACAAATTCTATGATAACTCTCAATTGAGAAGAGTGATAACGATAAAAAGTATATATCTGAATTCTCGTAATCATTCTCTATCCAATGATGTAATTTAAAAAATAATCCCTCGCCGAAACAAAAAAAAGAAAGTAACGAAACGGAGCACTCATGCTGGGGGTCGAACCCAGAATCTTCTGATTAGAAGTCAGACGCGTTGCCATTACGCCACACGAGCTCGGTTTGTTGTAAGGGAATATTTGCCGTTTGCCATAGCGCGTCTGTGGGAGAGCGAGGTCACGTGACAAATTAATATACGTGATATTTATGAGCCTCAAAGGCTATAAAACTGTTCATATGCAAATTCTTTTATGTATTAAAGCTATATTTATCCTTTCATTGCTTCTTCACTCATTCTCTTTCATTGGTCTCCAAGTCTAGCACCCCATCGCTTCACTCACCCCTTAAGCTCTCTCTTTAGCACACCATTAGCTTCCCTCATCACTCAATTTTCCCATATAATCATCGTCCCCATTAATTCATCATCTCCCCTAACTTCCACCATCTCACGTGAATAGCAAATTTCTCAACTTCAAAGCCAACTCGACGACCTCTTGCGCATTAGGATGATGTAATGGCTCTTCACTCTCACAGCTCAAACAACAGCTGGGAAACCGGCTCTTGAGCCCCTCAGATCCGACCAAATCATCATTTCCAAATGAACCAAGCAATGTTTCATCATTGTATAACGTAAATTGTCTTGTAAAATCAAATTCTGCCTCATAATGTGACACTTTCAAAGCGGATGCTGACTCATCATCACCCTTCTCTTGGACTATCATACTCGCCCTAATTAGCTCAAAATCCGCTGATGCTTTCACCACTGTAATCTCTTGCTTCTCTTTAGAATCCTTGCCTTTTGCTCTTATCTTCTGCCCAGGCCACTTACTATTCATAGAGCCTTTTTTTGTCTGTCTCTTGGTGTTACCCCCTGAGCTGTTACCAGTGCTTCTGTTACCTCCAGAGCCATTTTCTCTCTGCTTCTTCGCTGCTGGGGCCTTGTTACTATTTGGAGTTGATACAAAGCAGCTTGTCATCTTCAACGGGTTTATTTATTTAATTCGGTTGTTTGTATGAGAGACGAATTTTATGTGTCAAATTCGCTTATCGTCATCGCCAAAAACAGCTCTACTAACAACTAACAATGAACATTAATTACGAATAAATTATAGAAAAAAACACTCACAAAACACTCTTAGCAGTGTCAACAATCTGCTGAATCAGTCCAGGCTGCTCAGGACCCTCAGCCTGCTCGCCTTCCAAAGAATAGCTTCTTGGTTGGCTTGTAGCACCCTCTGCTTTAGCTGAAGTTGTGTAGTTGGAGTTACTAGCGAAAGAAGACTGAATTGGAGAGTTCGACTCGCCAGCTGGGAAAGTTCCAGGAAGAGAATCATCAGCATTCACAAGCTTATCGCCAGTGCGAGATTCAAACTTATCGGTTGGTTCACTGATAACAGCTCCACTAGCAGTTGTTGGCTTGGAAGAGGTGTTATAAACAAGACCCTCGGCAATTGGGTTACGGTTTCTGCTCAAGTCAGCAACCGGAGTGATATTAGACCCGGAATTGTAGTCGGATTTGGAGTACTGAGCGTCATAGTCCGCAGACTTGGACTTCGACTTAGTTCTTGTCTTGGAAGACGCGTAGCCATGGCCATAGTCATCAGTGTAGTCAGAAGAGTTCTTAGATGCGCTGTAAGCAGCGCCGGTGATAGCAGCAGTGGCTGGGATGTTAGATTTGGTCTTAGAAGACTCCTCGTAAGACTTGTCAGCAGCAGAGCTGTCGAAGGTGGACATGTCGTATGAGTCTGTTGGGTATGTGTCTTTAGCGTAAGTCTTGTCACTCTTAGCGTAAGTCTTGTCACTCTTGGAGGTCTTACCATAAGACTCGTCTCTCTTGGTGTAATCAGCAACTCCAGCAACTCCAGCAGCACCAACTCCAGCAGCACCCGAATCATAAGATGTCTGTTTACCGGTCTCGCCAGAGATCACTGGTGCTTGTTCACCAGCAAGAGGGCTCGAGTCTCTCTTCTTTCCGAACCAAGAGGTCAACCCGGACATTCTCTTGCTTTCAGAAGATGCTGACGACGATGGAGAGTCTGGAGAGGAGCTAGAATCAGCTCTCATTCTACTCTTTGGCTTGTTGGTGATGTTGGATGTTGCGCCGGAGGCACCCACTCCAGCAGCGTAGGCCACGTCGTCGAGCTTCTTGTTGGTGTTAGCACCGGTTTCAGCGTAACTACCAGCACCAGCGTAAGCGTCAGTCTTGGAAACATCACCAGTCTTAGCGTAAGTTCCAGAGGCCTTATCAGTGGTGTTCAGCTCATCAGAGTCTGTCTTACGAGACTTCATGTAACCAGCAGCACCGACAGCAGTGGCAGCACCAACACCGGCGCCGGCGTACTTTCCGGTGGACTTATCAGTCTCAAGGTTACCGGTCTTAGGGTCCTTAGTACCAGCGTCAGCAGTTGTAGACGTAGTGC
The DNA here is from genome assembly GCA_030558335.1 of Petasospora stauntonica. Classification (NCBI taxonomy): domain Eukaryota; kingdom Fungi; phylum Ascomycota; class Saccharomycetes; order Phaffomycetales; family Wickerhamomycetaceae; genus Petasospora; species Petasospora stauntonica. The sequence continues at coordinate 604,352 of JAJMSG010000003.1, forward strand.
CAGTAGCACCGTAAGCACTATCATCAGCAGTCTCGTCACCAGTAGCACGACTATAGTAAGAAGTTGGCTCGTAACCACCAGTGGTGGTCAAATCCTTATGAGTCTCACCAGCGTTTCCAATAGTAGACGAGTCGTACGTGTCTTCAGCCCTAGTAGCAGCACCAGTCTTCACTGGTCTGTATACACCCTTTGAGTTGTCAGCAGTGGCAGTTGCACCACCAGCAGAGATTCCCTCAACAGCAGAAGCAGTAGCAGCGGATTTGGCGAATTCAGACCCACCCACTGGCAAGACAGTACTCTTATTCTCAAAGGTGGACTTCTTGTTAGTTTCTTCCTGGACTGCGTTGAGACCAGCACGCGTAGCACCAGCTCCGGTGACGGTGTTGTCAGGGTTCATCTGGACAGAGTCGTCAAACTTCGTGGAGTCGTAACGGTTGTCTCTGAGCTCAGTATCAACGTTGTTATCTTCCGCTGCTTTGTCTCCGGAGGCAGCGTAGGCAGCGCCGCCTCCTAGGCCGAGAGCAGCGATGGTAGAGCCCCAGAAGCCTTTGTTAGAGGTGGTGGTAGTGGTGGTGGTGGTGTTAGAGGTCACAGCAGCGTCATCAGCGTGGTACGAGGTATCGTTAGCGTAGTCCTTGGAGTTGTAGAGGTTGGCGGAGTCAGTGTTAGCGTAGGCAGTGTTGGAGCCAGTGTTAGCATTAGACCCAGTAACACCAGAGGTCGCACCGCTAGCGCCAAGTCCAGCAGCGTAAGCAACGTCTTCCAAAGTCTCACCAGTCTCAGGGTTAACCTGAGACTCGTCCTTCAGCTTAGACCCAGCGACATCCTCTTCTGGAGCCTTTGAAGACTCATGGGACAGAATACCAGCACCAACGGCTCCAGCAGCAGCACCTCCAGCAGCGTAGCCCAAGCCAGAGTTATTTCCAGTACTTGTCTTGTTTGTAGTGTCGATTCCACGGGTATTGGTGTAATCAGAAGTTGCACCCGAAGCACCGAGGCCTGAAGCGTAGCCAACGTCTTCGAGGTCGTCAGTTCTGGTCTTCTTCTTTCTTCCAAAGAAGCTACGCTTCTCCTGGTGTTCCTTTTCAGTGGTGTAATCGTTACCGTAAGTCTCGTGAGAGCTGGAGTCGTAGTTTTCAGAGTGTCTTTGCTTTCTCTTTCCGAAGAAGTTTCCACAGCATCCGACGCCAGAGAAGAGAGCGCTGATAGCGAGGAGGAAGACTGAGGTCCAGACGAAAGCCATCATTGTTTTACCCAGTTTGGCACTACTTCCACTGTTATGGAAAGCATTACGAGCTTTAACATATCCAGCAGTGAGTAAGCAAGCAGACAAAGTGGTGAAGAAGAGAGCGACAAACGTAGCGAAGCCAGTGACCAATGTCAATGCAGTGACAGACGGAATACAGAATGACACCAAATTAGGCAAAAGTGCCATCAAAGTGAACGCAAGAGCAATGATAAGGAAGGCCCAGCCGACACGAGACAAATAGTACGTAGCACCGTGCTTGCTGAGGCCGCTTGGGACTCCCTGGGTGGTGCCGAAGTTGGAGATTGGGGACATTGGGTAGCCAGCAGACTTAGAGGAACAGTCCACGTTGTGGCCGCTGGACGAGACGCCGCAACTGTCATAATTGGTCCATCTGGTGGTTGGATTAGCACCAGGGATGGAGCTGGTGTCAGCTTCGAGCCAGTACCACTTGTTAAGCGGAGAGTGGGTCGTGGCACCACAGAGGACGTTGAAGAAGAGTAAGAGCGATGCACCGAGGAGCGCAATTAGGGACAGAATGTACGGCCAGCGCATATTCGGCAATATAGTGTTAATTGGTGTATATTAAGGTAATATTTGACTTCCAAGGCGAGGATCTCGGCTGATATTTGTACAACACTGAAGAAGCAACGTTATACACCCCCCACAATAACTCAATTGCTCTTCCTTGGGTTGGGCCAGTATCGTGATCGTTGCTGCCAATTTCACGTTAATGAAGCGCTGCCTCGACCAGATTTTAGCGTAGTGTGTGTGGGTGTAATGTGGATTGTGTATGGGGAAGCCATTGTGTAATATGGCGTCCAATTGGTTGAGTTAATAAGTGCTGTCAGAGCTTAAGATTGATGCGATTAGCCGAGTGCGCAATGATCTACGGCGCTATTGGATGTTACGAAAAAGGCGTAAAATCGAGCCCGTTCTTTTACTGTATCAATATTACTTCTCAATGTGCCACATATCAACATTCCTGGGTAAATGAACTGTGGAAAGATTGCTATCTGGGGAAACTGCCGAGATACTTCTCCAGATGATATAATGCTTAGGATCAAGCGCCGTACATCGGTCTCTGGTAAATTGCTTACAGGGATGAAGGTTTAGAAGATGAATTGGTGTAATATTGATGACATCTACACACTTCTTACGTCATGAAGGTGAAATATCTGCCAAAGAAGCACTCGTAAGAGCTTTGCAACGTAGAATACGTCTCGGCAATCGAGCTCGGGGTTTCAAAGCCTTTACCTCATCCAATGACGTCGACAGATGTGAATATAGTGAGTTTGTGAAATATCATCAACAATTTCGAGCCAATTTCACCTCTAACAGTGCTCCCGCTCTGGGATCAACATTGTATTTATTGAGCAATAGCAAGGGAGCTGTCAAAGAGTTGTTGCTCTTACCAGAAATGTTGTGATGTTTGGATGTTTTCATAGAGATGTTTGGGTGTATTTGCGGAGGGGGGTTTAATTCATCTTTCTGGATAATGGGCCAGTGAATTGTTTTGAAATCACGGGACTATACTAAAAAATTTAATATCTTATAGACTGTTCAATTTGAAGCTATCATTCTGGAATTATTGCGTTTTTATGTATTGAGTTAAACAGCTGAGTATGAACTACTACCAACACCATCTTCACTCTATTTTTCGATGGAACATTAGGTACAAAGAACACACAAATCCACCATAAAGAACATTTCATTAACAAGAGCCCACTTCATCACCACAAAACCTCAATCTCCCGCTAAAACTATCAAATAAACACATAATATATATGACAATGGTGTTCGGATGTCAAAAGACGTCAGATCGGTAAGCGCACTTCATTCATGTGCGCCCGGTGCTTAGAGCGGAGAAACAATCGGATGAATCAGCATGCTCTCTGTCCCAAACGTCCAGAGTGTTGTGCAGGCTTGGCACTGGAGATTGACGATGTATTAAAACTTTGAACTCCGCTCCATCGAAAGGCTAGAACGGTGTAATGGACCCCTGCTCTGTGTAGTTTATCCGAGAGAAGAGTTAATCCGAGATAAGTTTTAGAGTTTGAGGTGGCTCTCAGGACGAGCTACAGCCCAGCTTAACGATCGAAATAATACGAACAACATTGGACATGCACCTGCGAGTTTCTTTTCGCATAGAAGGAGCTTCCAACTTTGTCTAGAAAACAGTGTAATATCGTCTACAACCAATGCACCATATGGGACAGGACAGGACATCTAGAAATGAATTTCAAAGTATGCACGCGGTGCTAAAAGGGCCCCAACTTCGGGCTTTCATGAGCCCAGGTACGGACAAATCGATGACTCTACACCACATTAGATGATGGAGTCTTGCGCTGTCTCTTGTCCGCGTATTTGCGTTCCAATCGTATATGCTGTTTTGTAGTATTAAGTGCTGGGGTTGTCTCTTCGAGGAGAAGCCAGACTACTAGCAGAACAGCTATGTCGGTATTTACGAATCGATAGGCGGAGCTGTTGGCTATGAAACAAAGTGACAGCCGAATGCGGCGCAACAACTGTGCCACATCAGGGCTTATGGCTGGAGGAGACACACTGAGGCGAAGCGATGAGGAGAACGCAGACGAAGGCATCCTCACGTACAAGCACCTCAACTCAACACCAGGCAATGAAGTTGGTGTGTCCATTGGCATTTGTCCCATGCCAAAGACAAAGGAATGGGGGAATTGTAGTCATGCGAGATCATGCAGTCTTGCCAAGCTGTGCGCCTAACCTTGCATGGTGCAGCTTTAGAGAACATCTCAGTTATATGAGGTTTAGGGACAACCCCCGGGTTTCTTGTTCTGCTGGGGTGGCAGTTCTGTGGGTTTCAACACAGTTACGACTTCGGTAATTGTTTTGATGGAATTTGGACACACTTTACTACTTTTATGGTTGATTTAGCGATCTTTTGACCAAATCCCTAACTCCCACGGCGTACAGGCTGCCTTGAAGATACATCAACGCCAGTTCCAACTCTGCGAGCTTCCATCTGATTGGACGGTTTCGTCTATCAAAGCTTACTATTGAACACGTGCTATATTACGACCCAAAGAGCGGCCCTGCTTCGCCACTCTTGTCATTCATGCGCCAAAGGCCCAGAGATGGGTTAAGCACCCCATTGGGGGACGCTTCCAAGTTGGCACAAGTACCATATGCTAACACACAGTCCCGAACACCTCAGAGCATCTAAAGAACGAAGTTTCGAGCGCATATGGCTGGTGCCTCGAGGCTTTGAAATGAATCGAGAGGTTCGAAAGGCTGGCTCGGGAGGTGAAGACAAATCAACAATGTGCAGGTGACAGCTAAGGCGTTTTTGGAGTGGTGTTACGTTCGAGTGATCTTCCCAGTCCAATTCATTATATCATTGAGCTTATAGTGTATATTATTAAGTGTTATTGCATCTGGAGCTCATATCGCTTCTGAGACAAAACATCCACAATACCTGACTCTGGAGCCCTGTGCGGCCTTCCCCACTTTGATAAGCTGGTTTCGGGTGGTGAACAGTGTGCACTTCGTTATCAAAATTAGGTCCTTCTAGATCCTAAGGCCCCAAAGGACTCAAAACAGGGTTCTATGGCTCACTGCCTCCTGAAACGACCTGTCCAGCCCACTAAAAACGGTACATCCTACATCCCGGGGCCAAGGAACCATGTATCTTTTCCATCTACTGTCATTCCACCCGACTCGGGACACTAGGGTGATGTCTGTGCAGAAGCCCTAGATTTCACCACGTCTTGGTGCGGACCAATACCTCTGATGACCATTGACATGTGAAAAAGCACGTAGGGGAGCTTTAGTCAACGTAATTGGGCTAGAACTGCCTTATTCTTTGCTCGCGGGCTGAGGTGCTGGCATGCGGGCTTCGTTAAGGGTGGTGTGATGGCGTGCGATGCTTAGATACAGAGAAGATAGGGTAAACAGGGTAAAGAATACTCGCTGGACAAAAAGATGATGCAATGCACACACCTTTGGACATGATCGCTTGCCTTTTATGCTGAGCAAGCGCTTATTCCCGCAATGGGGGTAGTCTTTGCTTTGGCTCGGCAGATCGACATCGAAACCACCGAACACCGGTTATAACCGCCATAAAAACAGCATGGGGACTCAATGTACACACGACGGCTCCAAAAACCGTACCTAGTAGCCTATTACATTTGTTCCCTGGGCAACGGGTGCCTCGCCCTCTCTCAGTGCTCCCGAGGCCGATGCAGAGCCCCCCTCGGACCACAATTCGAGGTACAAGGACAACAGGGCAGATTCTACAGAGATCGTACTACAGCACAGCCGAAACATCAAAGGCTAGTAGGCCAGCCAGAGAGCAAAGAGAGAGGTTTGTAGAGCGTGGCAGTTATGCGCGCGGACGCTGTCCGTGCATATTGTTCATGCAGTTACGAGCGCCGACGATACCAAATCACTGCAGCATTATGCAAGGTTGTAGGACGCCTTGTGGAATAATAGGGAAACGTCTTGGGACATTTTAGGCGGAGCTGAGCCCGTTTGGGCATGTGTATACGTTATGATGTAGTTAGCCAGATAAGATCTTGTGTGATAATCTGTGTTTGATGGGCGAACAGTAGTTTACTGGCGGTGCATATGTCTCGTGGGAAGGCCGCTACTAGTTGTTTAGTGAGGACCCACAAGCTGTGGGTGTACACCTCAAGGAGGCTCGTATTAGAGCCAGAGGAAGTCTTGTACTCAGGCTGGGTGCTTTGGTCGTGTGGGAGGACAGGACGTCTCCTCAGGGCGGTGATCTGTCGAAATGTCCCCGAGGGTTTGGTCTGGAATCGAATCTTCTATTTTGTCCTGTTCGGCGAGATCTTTTCCAAAGAGAGCAAGCCTAGAGTCAGCAAACGGCCACGAATTGGCGAACCGATCAGGGTTACCTGTGGGCCCGGCACAGCCGCTTTTTTACAACTGCTAAAGTACTCCAGGGAGGCTTCCAAAGCTGGAGAGTCGATGCCGCTATTGTTCCCAAGTACGTGAGCTGTGCGTGGGCAAGGCGTTTTCTAGTGACGCTGCTCGACGCACTGGCGAGGCGTATTGCAGCTTAGTCGCAGATCGACATCAGGCGAATACCACCGTTGTAGACAAATTGAGATGAACGAGCTTGCAATTCATTAGCAAACAGGCTGAAATTGGACAGTCCTCGAGATTGTGGTGCTCATGAGACGATTGACCAAGTCTATGCGTAGAACCCGAGTGAAGCATCACACTAACCACAAGACGTCCCAAGATAGACAGGGGACAGGAGTCAAGGCCGCTCACACTTTCTGCCCCTTGCTTTAACGCTAGGACAGGCCTTGTCTCCCGGGGCGTTGCTCCTTGTGAACGTAGCCTATTTGTCAAGCCCTGGGAGTCACCGCTAGGAGCAGGGTCTAGTAGCTAAACAAGGTGCTACAAGGTGTCAAATTTGGGGCGAACTGAAACCCAATTGCAGTGCTGGAAGTGTAAATACGGCGTATAACACACGGCAAGAGAGCTGTCACTAACCATCTTCAGCATTTGCATACTTACGACAAAGACAAACCCTGAGACTAGGCAGATCTGTCTGAGAGACAACATGGACTGGAGGGCCACTGGCCAGACGACTCTTATGGGATTTGAGGTTTCTGTACATCAGATCAGCCCCCCGAGAGGGGGCCAGCACCCGTACAGTCTAGAACTTATACTTGAAGTCAAAAGCAGGGTAGAAATGTCTTGACTCCCGGCTCGGCTCGGCTCGGGGTCGGCGTCGGAAGCTGAGTCTCGGACCCCTAGAGCCATGAGTAACACTACGATGGTACGCTTTGGCGAAGGCAAGGTGCTTGTATGTCTGTCCACTATTCATGTGTCGCCATGTCCCCGAAATCTAGCGAGTCCGCCCCGCTCCATATCCAAGGCGTCGGACAATTGTCTAAGTGCCAAGTTCTAGGGGCTTATGGTCTGAGCGGGCCACTCAGCTAGGCTATAGGCTAGAAGTTTTTAGGTGGTGTTGGAGGAAAAGGGTGCTGATTTGAGCCGGGCGAGTATATAGGGAAGTCCAATCAATCCTAATCAAGATACACTAGACAATAGCACAAGACTGCTCGCTCGACGAGCGAGTGCTGCAAGGTTGCGCAGTGCACATGCATGTCCCCCTTTGTCCCATGCAATCGGTGTTTTATGGTTAAGGACAAATGCACAGATAGCTGCCTGAGATCTGTGAAGAGGGAGATTCCCTTCCTGGAAGGCCGGGGGCCTGTAGTGTCGTGGTGCTTACTGTGCTGCCCCCCCCGGGGCAGAGGACACGTCTGTGAGTGGCAGTAGTTTACTGTGTGTGTATGTTGGAGGTTGGTGCTCTGTGGCAGTTGGACAAGCTCACGCCTGCCGCATGGAGGTTCCCCGTGCATATAAAACAAAAAACACATCCTTCATTATCTTCCCATTTGCACCTTGGGCGCTCCGCTGGCAGACAAACACACCACTAAGATATAAACTCTGCTTAGTGGTCTTTTTATTCTTTAGACACAGCATTCGTCTTCAATACACTTGTCCTTGTTAACACCCCAGACAGACACGTCACCAGCGATTGCAAACGTCTGGACATACGCCTGCTGCCTGGATCTCTCACAACACAGCACAAGACAAGGACACACCATCACCACGATGGCCCCAAGGGACGGATACCCAGAGCCCCCCAGGGCTCCCACAGAGGCGCTTCAAGTCCCAGCTCAGCAAACACAACAGCAAGGACAGCAGCAGCCCTCAGCGGCCCCAGGACTAGGGCCTGAGAACTACGGCCCCCAAGTCCACGGCCCCCAGCAGCAATTTGGCATGGGGTTCGAGGGCCAATACGTCTCAGGAATGGGACAGCAACATCCCCAGTTCATAGGACAGGCAGCCCCACCAATGTCCATGCCCTCAGGCCCTGTATGGGGCGGTGAACCGATGGCCCCAGGCGCCCTGGGCTACGGAGAGCAGCCGAACTACCAGCACACACAGGAGCCGTCAAAGTCGAGCTTTTCACATCCAAATTACACACATTCAGCCGAGGATACCTCAGAGAACACAACAAAGCAGGGTGTGCCTCAATCGCCTCACCAGTACTACCAAGGCCAGCCTCAGTATCCGCCTCAGTATCCGCCTCTGATGGCCCCACAGTTCAGGGGGATGCACATGCTTCCGCCCCAAGGATTGTCTCGGGGCTACCCAACGCCGCCATCCCTGTCTTTGACGGGACAGGGACCTCTAGGCTATGGTGGCGAGACAGGCCATGCCCTAGGAGACCAGGGACAGCGAAGCAAGTCGATCCCAGGGGACAGTAACGTCCCTTCGCATCAGTCATCTTTCTCTATGTCAAGCCAGATGTTCGACCCTAGCTATTTGACTAACTCAACGGGTGTTCCTGTTGGACACGGCTCTCAGTACCAGTCGGCTCAAACGACAGCAGAGGGACAATCGTACTTCCCTCATGTCCCGCCCTCTCACGCAGCAGCAGCACAGCAGACCAAGAGACTAAGACAATTATCCGACTCGCCTGGAAAAAGCCACGACGGGTCTAGAAAGTCCAGGGGCAAGACTTTTCATGGAACTCGCAGGGACTCAGATGACGACGATGATAGTAACATCACGTCAAGTGGCAAGGGCTCCAAGGTCAAAAACCCAATGAGGTGTTTTGTCTGTGGTCGTGCTATATCCAGGGACATGTCTCGTCACATGAGAATCCACGAGGAAGTCAGTCGGTTCAGATGCATTTATCCAAGGGACTATTGCACCCATAAAACAGGTTTTTTTAACAGACAATATGACTCCAAAAAGCATCTACTTCATTACCACTTCACGTTCCAGGACTCTGGCGCAAAGAAGTTCAATGGTCTCAATGAAAAGCTTCCATTTAGAGGAAGTTGTGGGTGCGGTGCTGTGATGACAGGAGGAGACTGGCTCGCTCACCATATAAAGGAGACCGACGATTCGGGACAATACAAATGTGCCGACTTGAGAGCCAAGTGGGACGAGTACTCAAGAAAAGCCGAACAAGAGCTTAACGTTACACCAAGCACACAGAACTATCCCTCATTTCCAACGGTTCCTACGGCTGCGATGCCGAATATTAATTCCCAATATCACCAGAGGTGACGCAAAGGAGCTAAACACATATATATATTAATACATGCCCTATGAGGGCCACGACTAATGAACATGTTATATAGCATTGGAATGAGATATCTCGAAGCTCACTCATATGTGAAGTAGTGCGTGTACCAATTTCGATAATGGACAATACAATACAACCCCGGCCTTAAATCCGAGACAATAGGCGCTGTAGTTGGTGTCTATATAGCTTGAGTTACATGTGAGGACATTCTTTGGACATTTTGTTTATATTGACATTAATATGAAAATTTAAATGAGCGAAGAGAGTGACGTGATTTGGCGATGTGTAGCGTATTCGAGATGCTGCCACACTTATAGGCCCTGCTGCACTCTAAAGGACCTCTAGAACCATTATAGTTTCTAGAAGACTCTATATTGGACTAATCAATGGGATTGAAATGAGATCTGGACCACAGTTTGCTGAAAGGTTGCTCTGGAACAATAGTTAGCAGCGTCGCCTTATTTCGAAGCTTATATTCAGAGAGTTTAAGTGTGTGAATCAAGTTTTGCAAGCCGTGTTTACTTTATAGTTTGAAGATAGGACGCGTATTATTATTATTACCAGTGTGCTCAATATATGGAGCGGGATTTGCTATTGTTCAACTTTTGTCCTAATGCAAGTCGTGCGGGAAATGGCGTTATGGCTGATCGTTGAATCTGAGACAGGGACAAATTTGCTATATTGGCTATTTTACATTGAGTACAAGATTACAGCAAGGCGGTTTGGCGGAACTCCGGCAAGCGACAGTTTATGGTCCTACAATATATCAATTAAAAACAAACATAAACATATTAAGGAAGCCTATTTACCGCTAATGGCGTTTCTGTTATCCTCCACGAACTTCCAGTAGAGTCTCTTAGTCTTATTTCTCCAATAAGGACCTGTGAATCTCATAACAACGAACGTAGCATTGCAGAAGAACAATATGCAGGCAGACGATATGAAGGCATTCTTGTATCCCATATTGACAACCCAATCGGTCAAGCCATATGAGCACGCAAATGACATCAAGTTTCTTATAACGATAACCACCACCATACCTTCGGTATCAAGCTCGTGGTAGCAGTCAGAGCAGTAAGTGACACCCACAATAATACCAAAGATACCACATCCACCCAGCAGTCCCATCGATATCACAAGAAGCATCCAGTGAGCCTCGTAGTACGCACCAACACCCCAACCAATAGAGGCCAAAAAGCCGAGGACACAATATAGCGACAAGACCCAGAGTCTGTCTTCGGGGAGACTGAGACCGTCGGGTCTAGTCTTTGCGATGCGGATCTTGATCCAGTCCGAGGCGTAGCCTGAGAAAAAGTAGAGGACAATGGAGAAGACTGTAGGGGAGATGTAGGCTAGACCACACATTGCAGGGGAGAAGTTGTATGGTGGCGAGCCTAGGATTGTGGCCTCGGTGGCGTTCAGTAGGTTGAACCACACAAGCGAAGAGCCGTAGAGGAACCCAGACCACAGAACACTTGGGAAGGCGGCCATTTTGAGCGGACCTAAGAGGAAGTGCGGAAGCAAGAATTTGTCCTTTGCGCCTGAGGTCAGCGACAGTTTTTGAGACCAGGACTTGGTGGAGACTGGCTGGTAAGTGACATCTGCGGACGAGGAGTCATTGTAGGCCTCGTTTGAAAGGACAGCGTTGACCTTGAGGTCCTGGCCTTGGGACTCAGGGTCTGCCTCGAGCTCCTTGAGTAGGCTTTTCGGATGGATACTTCTGTTGTAGTTAGTCTCCTCCATGAAGAGGGCTAGGAACACGAACGCAGCGGCACCCCAGATGGCGCATAGGTAAAGCACCCACTTCCAGCCGATACCGTTAGTGATGAAGCCTGCGACTAATGGGGCAACGAAGTTTGAGGCCAGCAGTGCAACAGCGTAGATACCCATTCCACGAGCTCTCTCGTGCTCGAAGAACACGTCGGAGACTGAGATTTCACAGAGGGACTCGATTGGGGCGCCGAAGAAGCCCTGAAGGATCTTAGACCCGATCCATTCGCCGTTGGACTTGGAGTAAGGTGCCCAGACGCAGATGAGCGCTGTCGCCAGGGTCGAGACTAGGTAGACTGGTCTCTTTCCGTACTGTAAGGCCAGGGGCTGGAAGACTAGACAGCCTAGACCGAAAAATAGGAACATATAGCCAGTACCTGCGTTGAGCTGGGAGAGGGTAATGTCAGTCTCCGCAGCGATGTTGGTGAGGACTGAGTAGATAGCAGCAGAGGGGACACCCACGCCAAAGGTGTAGACCACCATACAGAACACACTGAACCATTTTCGTCTCGGGGTCCAGTTCAGCGGGTCGTCTGGGTCGTCTGACGGCGTTGGGATGAGCACAATCTCTTTGTTGCCTTTAGAGTGACGGGCGGCCATGTGGCCGTCCTTGTCCACAAGGTGTGTGTTACCGGGGATGGCCTCGTAGTTGATTTTGCCGGCCATTGCTTGGGTGAGTCCCTGGGGCGAGTCCCTGGGGCCGTGTGGAAGGTCTCGGGCCGTGAGCCTAGTATTTATACCCCAGGGACTTGAGGTTAGCTTTTTGTTTGTTACCCTCGGGGCCATCGCGTCCCCTCGCGCGCTGTCCCCTTTGGGCCTCCATTGCGGTGTCTGGATCAGCAGAAGATTAGTGGTAATGCAGCAGATAAGGGACCAAGAAATGTTTGACAGGCGAGCAACCAGGCACTGATTGCTTAATTTTGTTATCGGAGTGGTGGAGGAACCTTATGAGGTCCGGGAGATAAGACCGTGGCGATAAGGAAATTGGGACTGTAGGTCCCAGGCCTATGGGTCCGGTAGACTCGGGGCGATAGACTACCCCCTGGGGCTGTCTCCTAGGGCGATCCAGGCGCTCTTCCCAATTTGGCCATGAAGTGCGATAAAGAGGATTTACAGTGGCGGGACTAGGCCTTAACTTCCCCAACAGAATACCAGGATAATCTTGTTCCATAGACCGAATACTAGCGGGTATTCCCTAATACAGCTACCGCTCAAGATAACAATTAGTCGTATCACATTAAGATTCAAAATATTACATAAACACTTTACCCAAGAGTTCAGTGTCAAAGAGGACATCGAGCCCACGTGAGGGACTCACTGTCCCCAGCTTAGACCCTCGTCCCCAGGCCACTTCCAGACAGTCCATCACAGTGTACACGAAGCGGGCGCGTATGATCTCGCCAATGGTGAGCAGGTCGTCAATAATCGAAGCCCTAGACTCTTCATCAATACATGCTAGGCCAATTACAAACAAGGCTAGCGAAGTGATTGATCTGATCGAGGCCACTGGTGAGATTTGACCTAGCTTGAAGATAGTAGACCTTACTTCCCGCTGGACAATTGGGTCTGAGGCCTGGAGACTTGGGTCTAGGGTCTTCTGGAGCAAGACCCTCGCACATTTGGTGATAATCTCAGATATTAGCGTAGACTCCTTGAGACTTTGGTACATCGCCGGATCAAAGAGAACTTCCTGAGGCAGGATAGGCGGAGCCATATTATCTGTCACGTTCAGCAGAGACTGAGCACATCCCAGTACCCAGGGCTCTTGTAGGTGTCTTATTAAGTACGAGGCCTTAGCTGCGAGCTCGAAAGCATCAAAAGAGGGCCCAATGACCGGATTTGTCAGCCAAGGGATATCACAAGCAAACAGTGGAGTCTTCAGAAAACGTCTTGTGTCCCTAAAGACCTCAAATGGATTAGGCAGTCCCAGAGACTCAGGGGTGAACAGCACACAGACACTGTAATTATAGATGAAGGACTCGACGAAGACTCGCTCGAACTTCTGTTCGAAGGTGATCTGGGGCGCCCCAGGTCCGGTCTGAGTCGCCCTAGACCGGGTCTGATACATGTTGTTTCCGATCTCGAGTCCCAGGGTGTCATTTCCGATGAGACCCTCCACAAATTGGTCTGAAATGGCGTGTGGATCTGTAACTTTTGGCATCTGGAGATAGCTCTGAATCACTTCTTCGTCGTGCACCCTCTTTTCTCTCTCCATCTTTCTTTTGATCACCTCGTAGCTCATCTTCAGGTTTCTCACACTAACTGCGTTATTGCATCCCCACGTGATCTTGCAACCCAGGCACATCAGCTGGAACGCAGCAGCGACCCAGAGCTCTTCTTTTTGTGTGTATCCGTTCTTAGAGACGTGTGAGAAGAGCATTTCCATTGCCTCCACGTACTTCCGTGCGCTTAGCTCCGTTAAATCAGGGTTAGTCCACGACAGAAACGCAGACCCACAAGACTCAGCTATCTTCTCAAGTATCGGGTTCGCCTGGATCAACGGAGTGAACGTGGCACTCGTAGTGAGTAGAGGATGTGTTAATTGAGGGCCTAGCGAGGTGATGAAGCCATTGACTGCGGCAAACATGAACCGGTCTCGTTGAGAGGGCAGCAGAATCTGGTCTGGGAAAGTGAATAGGATCTGGGGCGGTGACCTGAGAATCTCCTCAATCTGGTCTGAGCCGGGACTAGCCCCCAGGGACACCAGCGTCCCAGTCGCAGTCCCTGGGGCTGTCTCTTGAAATGTGTTGTATAGTTGTGAGTGAGACGGCGTCGAGCTGTTCTCGGGCGTGACAAGCTGGGGAGACTCAGATGATGGTGATAGGTTCACGTAGCCCTGTGGTGTCTGTTCGGGATATAGGACGTGTTGTAACTGCTGTTCTTGCGGCCCCAGACCCTTAGCCCCGTGGGGCCGTGGTGATGTTGTGGAGGACGAAGACGCGTAGTGAGACGAAGAGCTTGGGGACGCCGGGGACGCCCCATGGCGAAGGTCAAACTTCAACGGGGACGTCGGTCTAGGCTTCGAAACATTTACCACAGGACTAGTCTCTCTCTTAGACCCTTGGCTATTGTCTCGAGCTCCAGGATTAGCACCATTCCGTTGCTTCAAAAGCACCTTATTCACGGGTGGGATCTTGTAACCCTCAGGAACCTTCTCGTTGCCAGTGGGCCATACACACTCAATGCATTTATGGAGACAGCTTGAGCACGTAGGCCTCAATTCGTCACACTTCTTCTTTCTCTTGCGACAGTTGAAGCATCCGTGCCGGGAGCGCCGGATCTTGTTTTCTCGGGGTTGGGCCTCACTGAAGTCTAAGACGACCTCGTAAGGTTGTTTACTCATCCCGAGCCCAAGTGTTGATAAGTCTTTAGCTGATATTTCGGCCTTTGAATCACCTTTTGAGGTTCCCTCTTAACATTGTTTAGGCCCCAAATCCCGAGACTCACTGCAGTTGCCCCCAGTCTCTGGGGCCAGCAATCTGGTCTCAGATTTACGCTATGGGGGCCTTTGGGGATGCGGGGGCCGTTCCCAGGTCTACACCATGGTCTCACTACGAGTCCTCTAAAGTCACCAGCTAAAGGTTACAACATATCTTGAAATGTGGCCTAAAACACCAGTAAACCATGCTCATATCACCGACAGCCGAACAATGCGAGCGTAGATTGTGCTTCTAGCTGCCAGGGCAGTGAGCAAAAGTTTAGCGCACCGTATTAGGCCAGGAGCGTCCCCAGCGTCCCCGGGGACTGGGAGCCGCCTTTCCGAGTCCCTTGGGATCAGAAGTCTCAGACAAATGAGGAGTGTTAATTTGAACAGACTGAGTCTTAGATGACAGATTTGAGACCCTGGGGCGCCCTTGGCCCCCAGAGTACCAATAGCTCCTGCCCCAAGGCTTTGCTCAGGGCCACCAACCTTGCCCGATAAGGCTAATCTCACGCTAGGCGCTGTACACTGCATGAGGCCCACCGCCCCAGGGGCAATCCTACTATCGCTTTCGCTTGCACAGATCGGGACAGCGCCCGTGGGGACATCCTCTATATATAAAATGAAGAGCCCCCGAATCTACATCCCCGAGTCTCTGGGGCGGTTACAACATCCCCACGAGACTATGTCCCCAGCAAAGACGACACCAGAGAGATTCACTGTGGACCACACCAAGGAGCCACTCACCAGTGGACCTTCCTACTACAATAAGGGAGATCCTGAGCGCTATGAAGCCGAGTGGATTCCAAAAATCAAGAAGTACAACAATGCATTGGCTGAGGCAATGCCAAAGAAGTACATGGCCCCTGAGTCCCTGCTGCCCCCAGGAGACCTAGACTCCGCAGACTTCGACGCGACCCTAGTCCCATCCCAGGTAATGGCCCCAGAGGACTTGGCCATCACGGAGCTCACGGCAACGGCAATTGCACAGAAGATCAGGGCCAGAGAGCTCACCGCCACCGGTGTACTCACTGCATTTATCAAGCGTGCTACAATTGCTCATCAATTGACCCATTGCGCCATGGAAATCCTCTTTGACTACGGTCTCAAGAGGGCCCAGGACCTAGACCGCTACCAGGAGACTACTGGGGACGTTGTGGGGCCGCTCCATGGTGTCCCAATGAGTCTCAAGGAGCACTACAATTTTGAGGGTCGCGTCACCCACGGAGGATTTGTGGGGCTGTTGGACAACGTTACACCAACGTTTTCGACCACCAATCAGATATTCTATGATCTAGGATGTGTCTTCTACATCCGTACATCCCAGCCTCAGTGTTTGATGCACTTGGACTCAGTCAATAACATCACCGGAAGGGCTAGAAACCCGTACAAACTGAAAATGTCCCCTGGGGGCTCGTCCTCGGGCGAGGGCGCCCTCATCGCGATGAAGGGCTCGCCCCTGGGGATTGGGTCTGATATCGGGGGCTCGATCAGAACGCCTGCAGCTTTCAACGGGGTCTGGGGACTGAAACCTTCTACAAAGAGAATCTCCATGAAAGACACGTTGGCACCAGCCATTGACACGTACTCCGAGCTAATTGGATGTGCTCTTGGCCCAATGTCGAACTCTGCCGAGGACCTAGAGCTCTTTATGGAGGCATATCTCACAAAGGAGCCTTGGAACTACGACCAGCAGTGCGTCCCTATTCCTTGGCGTCCTCAGGGAGACTACAGTCCAGGGAAACTCACCATCGGAATTTGCTGGGACGATGGGGTCGTGAGACCACATCCCCCAAATCTGCGCGCCCTAGACCACGTCGCCCAGAGACTCAGGGACTGGGGCGCTGAGGTTGTGGACTGGACTCCTCACAGGGTCTACGAGGCCGCTGAAGTCGCCAACAACGCCTACACAATGGATGGAAATTACGCTGCTATTGGTAGACTCCAGGCCTCCGGAGAACCTACTGTCCCATTGACTGACCACTACCTGTCCATGGGCAAGGGAGACGCGGGCCTCACCACTTTGGAGGTCGAGTACTACACCAACACCAGGGAAAGTCTCCGTCAGGAATACCTAGACCTTTTCAACGAGAGGGGCGTGGACTTTGTCATCGCCCCAACGTACGTGGGTGTTGCCCCAAAGCCCCACGAGGTCAAGTACTGGGGCTACACGTCGCTGTGGAACATCTTGGACTACACCTGTGTGACATTCCCATCTGGAATTAAGGCTGACAAGACAGTGGACCTGGAGGTTACTGACTATGAGCCTAGAAACCAGTACGAGGAGTACGAATACGGACTTTACGATGCTGATGCTGCCCATGGACTGCCAGTTGGTCTCACGCTGGTCGGGAGAAGATACACTGAGGAGGCTGCCCTCAAGGCTGCCAAGGTCCTTGCAGAGGTTCTGAGTGTTTAGATTGATGTTTAAATTATATAAATACACTATTTTTTCGCAGATCTGACGACTACGTCGTACATGAGTCCCCTGCGTGCAATTATGCGATGTTGCCCTGACCATTTTGAGGACGCAAGTCTGAATTTTAAAGTAAACACAATGTCCCCATCGCCCCCATCGCCCCAGGGACTACGAGATCCAAGGACTAGGACTCTCGAGATGCCCAGACTATATGACTCCGGGGATCCTAATCTCCCAGACTTGCCTCACGATATAGACTTCACCAATGAGAGTGACGAGTTCAGTGATGACGGCAAGAGTGTTCACTCGAAAGAGGATGAGAAACAGCACCAAGGACTGAAGAGACGGGGAACTAAGCTGTTTGCCTCGTCCACGGGACTAGCCTCTGGGGCTACTGGGGTGTCTGGGGCCAGTCTTTTCCCAGAGACGCAGACTCAAAAAACCACGGCCCCACGTCGCCGGAAACGTAAGAGAAAGAACAGAAAGTACTCAGATTCTGCTTACTCCTCAACGGCTGCCAGAAAGAGAATCTCATGGGAGCCGGGTATTGATATCAACACCACAGATGTTATAATTTCGTCCATTGGATCTGCTGTTACCATCACTGATTACAACGAGGACCGTTACAGGGTCGAGCACCTTGAGGTTGAGACCAACATCCTGGGGGACGTGGAGAGCGAGGACCTAGGAGTAGCGCCCCGAGACTATACGCCCCAGGGCGCTAGGGCTAAGGAAGACGTCGCAAAGCTAAAGCTTGCACTCCAGAAACGTCCCCAATGGTCTAAAGTACGGTGGATAAACGTCAACGGGCTCTCGTGGGAGGCCATTGCGACGATCGGAGAAAAGTACAAGCTTCACAGACTGGCAATTGAAGATATGATTGACATTCCACAACGAACAAAGGTTGATATTTATCCTGGACATCTGTTTGGGGTCTTGCCCCTTGTTAAGCTGGTGAGGAACCTAGGGGCAGAGTCTGGAGGTCACAGAGTCCTAAGCTTCTGGGACAAGCTCTTACAGTGGATGAATCTTTACGACTATAATGAACACGGAGAGGTGGGGACTGGGGGCCATGGGTCTAGAAGCCATGGGACTCGGGGCCACGGGACTGAGACTGAGACTCATAATCCAACATTGACTCAAAGAATACCCAGAAACCACGAGATGAGACGTCTAAATGACCCCTATTATCCAAACTACTACAGCAAAAGAAGATCTAGGCTGTTGGACGATCAAAGGCCACTCAGTTACCGTAATTTGCTTGTTGGTGTGGAGCAGTGCTCCTTCTTCCTCATGTCTGATGGGACTGTGATATCCTTCTTCGAAAGCACTGGTGACGATATTGACAGTGCTATTTTATCACGTATCAGTGCTGACGAGACCATTTTGAGGACCTCGTGCGACCCTTCGATCCTTCTCCAGAGTATTTTAGACGCAATTGTTGATATCACATATCCAGTCCTCACGGCCTACAGGAAGAGACTAGGCGAATTCGAGATCGATATCCTCACGTCCCCAGACCTCAAACACACCCAGACCCTTCATTTAATGTCGGGAGAATTAGCCAAATTGAGACGAACTATGCTTCCGACATCTTCAATGATCAATTCTCTAAAGGACTTATCAAAGGCTGGGAGCCATCCTGAGGCCTCTAAGATGCTGCCAAAGGGCGCCTTGGGGACTCATACTCCGCTGATCAGTCCCCTTTGTGAGGTCTATTTAGCGGATATTGTGGATCACACGATGATGTTTACGGATGAAATTGAGGAAATGATGGCTAAAGTTGATAATTTGGTGGCTCTGCTGTTCAATACAATCTCTACCGATACAAATGAGTCGATGAAACAGCTCTCACTGGTGACTGTGATCTTCCTGCCTCTCTCCTTCTGGACTGGTTATTACGGTATGAATTTTGACAAGTTTGGCGATTTAGATAACCACGTTAGTTATTACTGGAAGATTGCCATTCCTTTCAGTGTGGGGCTACTGATTTTGATAACATATAGCTATTCCTTCAAGTCTGCTCATAAATGGAAGAGAATTTATAAGAAGAAAAGGGCTGAGATGAGACTGAACAAGGAGATGAAGAAGCAATTAGGCTTGGAGAATACTCAAAGAATGACAAGACAAAGCAGCGAGGAGAGTAAAAATTCAGGAGATATTGTGTGATGTTTACATAATTCATTAGATCTATACAATGTAGACTAGGGGCGCTAGACCTTGGGCCTAGGGTTGTAGACTCAGACCGTGGACTAGGTGCGCTCCGGACTAGAGACTTACTTAAGTTTCTCGGTCAACTCTGGGGCAATCTCGAACAAATCACCCACCAATCCAACATCAGCAACGTTGAAAATGGCAGCATCCTCATCCTTGTTAATGGCAACGATGGTCTTAGAGTCTTTCATACCAGCCAAGTGCTGAATAGCACCAGAAATACCCACAGCGACGTACAACTCAGGGGCAACAACCTTACCGGTCTGGCCAACCTGGAGAGAGTTATCCACGAAGCCCGAGTCCACGGCAGCTCTGGTAGCACCAACAGCAGCACCCAAAGAGTCAGCCAATGGGAAGATGAGCTGGTCGAAGTTCTCCTTGTTTTTAAGACCTCTACCACCAGCAACGACTCTCTTTGCACCAGCGAGCTCTGGTCTCTCTGACGAGACTAGGTTCGACGAGACCCACTCGACTGGGGACTCGGAGACTGGGGCGGCAACTTCTTCCACAGGCACAGGGTCTGAGGATGTAAGGGACTCAGGCTCGAAGGCTGAGGCTCTCACAGAGACTAGGACTTTAGGGTCTGAGGACTTGACGGTGATGATGGCATTACCGGCGTAAATTGGTCTCTTGAAAGTGTGCGAGTCCTCAACTTTGATAATGTCCGACACCGGCTGTACATCAAGAAGGGCGCCAACACGTGGAAGGACGTTTTTACCAACAGCAGTGGCTGGAGCGACAAAATGAGAGTAGTCTCCCTCTTGTAAGAGCTTAGTGAGGACTGGGGACAAGAATTCTGGAAGAGCGTGCTCTAATTGAGCGTCCTCTGAGACTAGGGCTTTCTGTAGACCAGAGACTTTCTGTAATTCTCCTTCAGCAACGGCTTTGGAACCTGGTCCGAGCAAAACTGCCACAACTGGGTTTCCTAACTGCTTAGCAGCATTGAGTGACGAAAGCGAGGCCGAGGTGATGCTAGAGCCCTGAGTCTCAACGAGCGCCAGCGTTGAGGCGAATCTGTGGGCTCTGAAGACAGATCTGAGTCCAGAACGGTTCAATTGAGAGAGCATGGTGTACGACTCTTTTTTTCTGGGGACTTTCAACGTAATTTGAGAGATGATGACTCGAGACACCCAGGTTATTTGGTTGGAAATTGGTGATAATTTCGCGAATGTTTAGGATATCCGAGGGACGAGAACCGAGGGCTTACCCCGCGAAAACACATAACCCAGACACCTCAAACTTACATCCAAACACCACAGAATGAGACCCTCGGATCGGGCGAAAGAGCGATGGTTGACAATGGCCCGAAGGTGATTTAAGTATTTTATCCAGAAATTATAGCAGGATAAGGGTCAATTGCACTTCCAAACCTTCCGAATCTCTCAAATTAACACTCATATCACTTTAAAGTAACTCACAAACCCACACACCACATGGGAGATATCATGGAGACTACGTATAGAGATCTGGGGACACGAACACTTCAATTACTAGAGAGCTCAGGGACTTATCGAGTGCTCATTCTCCTAATCGGAGCCCCAGGCAGTGGGAAGTCGACTGTTGCGCAGCGAGTTGTTGATATTCTCAATGAAGAGCACAAGTCCCGTGGGTCTCATTTTGGAGAGACTCAGGTCGAAGGCGGTAGTGTAGAGGATGTCCTAGACTCTCTGCCCCCGTATAGTCCCGGGGACTATGTTGATGTTGAGGACGAGGACTACACACCGACGAGAGAGGACCTGGGGGCTTTTACAGTTATAAGGGCTCGTGGTGGGGACGATACCGCTTTGAGAACAGGGCCTGGGACTAGAGACTCCTCAGACCCACCATTTGCACAGGTAATTCCAATGGATGGGTTTCATCTTCCACGGCGTGTTCTACACCAATTCAAGGACGCTGAGACTGCTATTGTTCGTCGAGGGTCTCCTTTCACATTTGACTCGTCGCTAGTTTTGGAGCTTGTGAGGCTTTTGAAGGAGACTCTACAAGCATCGGGCAAGGGACTAGGCGTTCTTGATACGGCCTCGACGGTGATTCCCGATATTGACATTCCTAGTTTCGACCACGCAGAGCATGATCCCAAGCAGTATGGCACGAGGATCCATTCATCGACGAGGGTTCTGGTGATGGAGGGTTTGTATCTACTATTGGACAACCCTGTTTGGCGAGAGATCGCGTTGGGACTAGACCCCAAGTCCCACAGAGAGACTAGCGGAGACACCCTTTATGATAACGAGACCATCAAAACAATCCCAGTCCCACTAAACAAGCCCTACGAGTTCTGGAAAATACTCATAGAGGACAGCAAAATGCTCGAGAGAGTCGGCAAAAGACATCTTAAGGCCGGTATTGTTGAAACACTAGAAGCTGGCGAGGACAGAGTGAGGTTTAACGACCTACCCAACGGAATCAAAGTATACAAGGAGAGCTTCAAAAGCGACATCAACATCGCCAGCATCGACGACGCCAGAGAGACTACATAGAAGTATAAACGTCATGAATAGTTAAAATGATAATGTTATGAAGAGATAGATAAAGTCATAATGTCGATGTGTGTAGTGTAGTGGGTCTAAGTGAGGGTTCGAGGCCCGCACGCTAGACTCCCACTGATTTTACGCCTATTGAGCAGCGTATTCCCGTCAAAGTTGAGGTTGAACCCCTCCATACTCTTGAACGAAGGCTCCTTGTTATCAGGCTCCGTCTTCTCCTGTGCAGCCTTCTGGAGATACGGCGTGAGAGGAAGCATCTTATCGTGGAACTTCTTCAGCACCGGCGACTTGGCATACACTGCACCGTGAGTATAAGTGTACGAGTCTTCCCTGCTGTCGTCCTCGTCGTCACTGGATGTGTTTTCGTTATCATTATCATCGTTTTCGTTATCTTCGTCGTCAGACTCATCGTCAGACTCGTCAAAATACTCGTCTTCCTCCAGTAGACGACGCAGAGGAGTCGCAGTACGCTGGATCGAGATTCCTGTATCCAGAGCGAACTTCAGGGCCTCAGCTCGAGGCGAAAGCATCGCAGGATTCGTTGTGTGTTGTGGGATGACCTCTTCGAATCTCAGCACCGAGCTTGAGCGAGTTTGGTACATCGGAGCGTCCGGTGCTGGGTTTGTAGGCTGTGAGTTCTTGAGGATCCACGGATGGTTCAACACTTCGTCTGGGCCGTATCTTTTGAGTGGGTCCACTGTTAAGAGATGAGAGACTAGGTCCTTAGCCTCTTTCGAGATTTCGTCCCACCATGGCGACAAAAAAGTGTACTCTCCACGACTCACTTTCTGTGTGAGGGTCTTAGGATCAGAGTCGTAGAATGGAGGAAATCCACACAACAGTGTATACAAAACACACCCAATTGCCCACATATCCACGCTTTTGGAGTAAGACTCGTCCTTCACAATCTCAGGTGCAGTATAAGAGGCAGTTCCACATGGAGTTTTGGTGTTAGAGTCCCATAAAACCTTTGAAAGACCGAAGTCCGCTAGCTTCACAGTGCCGACGGTTCCACCACCGACATTTGGCATGAATTTGCCCTCGTCAGCCTTGGAGATATCGTCAGATCTGCGACGTTTCTGAGGGCCTTCGTTTGGGAAGAAATCAATTCTTTCAAAGAGAAGATTCTCAGGTTTAATGTCCCTATGAACAACACCGACTTCGGAGTGTAGATAATCAACTGCTTTTACCACTTGAATGATGATGTGTCTTGCCAAATCCTCCGAAAAGTAGGTTAATTTGACGATTTGATTGAACAGCTCGCCTCCAGAGACATACTCAATCACCAAAAACGTCATGTTATCGGTGTCGAGGTAGTTGTAGAGCTTTGCAACGCTCGGGTGGTCAATACGACGCATAATGGAGATCTCTTTGAGCGTGGACTCCATCTGAGACGACGAAATCGAACGCTTATCAATGGCTTTTATAGCAACATCAATATGCATCTCATTATCAACAGCTCTGTAGACCTTTGAGAAGGCACCTTCGCCGATTTTCTCCATGATATGGTACCGTGGTTGGAGCTCTTTGAACTGTGGGACATGGCCCTCTCTGGTACTCACAGCCTCGAGATGAGAGCTTTCTGGGACAGCAGAGATGGAAGTTTGGGACTTATTACCATGTTTTGAGGATGTTGATGTGTCTTTTGGCTTGTGCCTGATCAAATTACGGAGGTTCTGTTGTTTCGGATGTTAGTAATGTTGGTGATTGGATGTTTAAGCTTGTCGGCTAAAATTTTGGGTTTTTATTTTGGTAAAAATCTCTGGAAAAGTGGAATATGTGATATTTAAGGCTCAAATAGCACGATAAGCCACTTTTCAGAGAGATTTAACCACATTTTTGACCCAAATTTCATAGATACTTACCTCAAACATTGTCGAGAGTTGTGCTGCGTTGTACCCGAAAAGCAGGCAGCCGAGCTTTGGGAAGAGAGCGCCTTAAAGAGACAAAAACAGGGGCAAAAAGGCACAAAAAAACACGTTTTCAGGGTAAAAAGGGCCTGATTTTAACAATAAAACCAAAAAAATAGACCCTTCTCACCAAAAAAATTAAAGAAATAGCCCGATTCCACCCTTCAATAAAGGTAGTGGCGCGACAAAACTCCAAACAACAAGAGAAAATTTCCGGGGCACCGCACAAAAAGGGGCGGAAAATGGCAGGCGATAGTGGTTTGATAATAAAAGAAGGAAGATAAGTGTGTGATGAAACGGTAATAAAGACGCTGGATTTCACTCAAAAACACACAAAGCAGGCAAATACACCGGCTCCACTACAAACAGCAACAGGCACAGTAAATAAACAAACCCTCGACGTTAAATAGCACCACTCGCCGGGCCGTCGATCTTCGAGCGCGCTGACGTAACAACGCGCTGACACCAATTTAAGGGGCAACAAGACCCAAACAAAGCGTGTAACAGGGGCAGAGAACCCCTCTAATGCAGCGATTCTGCGGAAGAGGAGCATGGTAGAGGCATAGCGAGCGTGTTGTCCCCGCATGGAGCGAATTAGCGTGTGTTTTGAGCTATAATTATACCTACGGAGGCGTTATGCTATCTCCATGGGCCGGAGAGCGTGATCTGGGCAGATCAATTTCACCAGCGAAGCCAGCGGAGCCAGCGAAGATCCGGGTAAGGCCCAATAGGTGGTTTAGAAGGTATACACACTCACAACACCGTCTCCACGACCACAGCAAATCGTGCGGTCCTGGGAGCACACTGTGTTGAGGACTGGGCTGGAGGTGGACTTGGGACTTGAGGTCGAAGCACAGTCTCTTAATTGGGACTCAGCACCCCAGAGGTATAAGTCTCCAGACTCAGAGCCTGAAGTGACGTATTTTCCATCTGAGGAGTATACAGAGTCTATCTTGTACTCCTTATCGACGGTATTTTTGGAAAATCGGTGCATGTACTGCTGAGATGACATATTCCACGTCCTTACACTATCGTGGACGCCTAGAAAGCTCACCAAAACGGTATTATTATGAATATCAACGCTGGTTATTACGTTTTCAAGCTCATCCGAGGTACACAGGCCCTTCCTTAGGTCATATGATAGCAGTTTCCCATCACTTCCACCAGTATAAAGTGTCTGAGAATCATCGTAAACTATGCTGTTTAAAGTGTCCTTGGCGTCCCCAAACTGCTGAACAGGCTTCCACAGATCTTTTTGCCTTAGATCAAAGATCGAAACTCTTTGATCTTCGCCGCAGCAAGCTACTAGATCACCGCTAAGTCTCGTCACACCGTTGATACGAAACTTGCTGTCCATGGCGATTCGACGCTCATAATTGTCCCTTCCGAGACTGTGGACAACAATAACATCAGAACAGCTAACCACTCGGGTAGAATCCAGCAAACATAGCGAGCTAACACTCCGATTGTGTCCTGTTGTAAGTGAGCTCATCACGGAAGATCTCTCCACAGAACACAGCTTGACGCTGCGGCCCTGCGCTATAAATAGGTAATTTACAGTTGCGAGATTCATACAATTAATCGGTAGATCATCTTGTGTGGCGATTGAGGTGTGAAATGCAAGTCCCATTGCTCAAATTGCTGTAGTGTTAGCGCTCTTGCTGTTGTTTATGGTGTGCTCTCCGCTAAACTCTTCAGTTTTACGCGCGAAATTATAGAAAACTGTCGGCTCGCGGGGTTCGAACCGCCGCACCTCTGAAAAAACCGGGCCCATAAGATGCCTCATGACATCACTAAGATCATTTATCTTGGCATATTCTCAGGAACCATTAAACAGCCTATTTTAAGTCAAAAAATGCAATATATTAGGGGGTATGTAAATGCCAAGTATTATTAAAAGTTTGTTGCACTGTTAGGCCTCATTTTGTAGGAGTTTCTTCCACCGCTATGGACCACAGTGTCGTCCATATCTGTCGTGTTGGTGTCATTGAATCTCGTGACGTCGCCCTCGGCTACAGTCTCATCAAAGTCCTTTTCGTCAAGCATAGCATCAGCTCCGTTGTGTCTGTTCTTTTTACTAACCAGCTCGCCCTCGGAATTGATGAAACTTTTGCCTTTGTTGCGGAACTTGAAGTAAGCAAAGAGGAGGAAGACACCCATCAGCGGAACGCCGATTCCGACCACGCACCCAATGATAACGTTACGATTTTTTTTCGAAACGCCACCATGAGACGTTGGCTCAACGCTTGCGAGCGTTGGAGTTGCAGTGGAGACGCCACTCGAAGTAGCAGTCGATGTGCTGTCTGAGACTGACTTTGTGAGGGTTGTAGTGTGGTTGATGACGACGGTAACGCCATCCTCGACTGAAGTTGTAGCCGAGGTCTCGGAACTCGAGCTTGAGGACGTAGATGCAGTAGAAGATGAAATGGTGGAAGAGGAGAGAGTCGATGATGGCTGGAAAGAGGAGGACGATGGCTCAACAGAGGAGAACGTAGATGATGCAGTCTCTGAAGACAAGGTCAAGGACGGAGACTCAAAAGTTGAGGACTCAGACCGCGATGAGGACGCGGACTCAACGGAAGAAGACTCAGACCACACAAAAGACTCAGATGAAGATGGGACTAGCGAAGACCACACTGAAGACTCTGAGCTTGAAGAAGGCTCTTCCCAGCTGCTCCAACTGGTAGAAAGAGTCCCGTTTGAAGATCCACCCCCGAAAGACGATTCTTCTCTTTTATCAACAATCTTTTGCGGTGTTTCGTCGATATCTCTTCTGACGATAGTTCTCTTTTGAAGACGGCGTCCTGAAGGATTAACACTAGGGCGATGAGAGTGGTGTGAGCTAGCAATCCACAGTGTTAAGCCGAGGAATAAGGTCGCCAGAAAGGCGATTCTGTGTGTGATGGCCATTGTTCGAGCTTTGAATATGGTGAATTGTGGGACTCAAATGCAAAATTGGTGCTCGTTGAAGCAGCGAAGAGGCCAGGATCTCAGCAGGCACACTATTTGATAGAGGACTTCGATAACAGAAGCAGCCTTTAGGAACACAATCAGCAGAACTGAACTGCCACTCCAAAGCACACGCTGTTCTTGAGTGAATGCTGTTGTTCAAGGACAAATTTCCAGGCTCAAATGTCGAATACGGTGGAGAAATGAAGGTAAAATTAGCTCAGAAATCCACCTGCAACTCGGCTTCAAGTTTTTTTTTTTATTTTTTTTATTTCACACAAAGACTAGTCCGCATATAAATGAGATACGTCATTAGGTCACCAATTGTGAAGGACTGGGGGCTGTGGTCTAGGGACAAACGGAGGATGTGGGAGGTTTTAACTCTCACCAGCATTTAAATACCGTCTTTCTATTGGCCAAACAGTCACAATCTTGTACCATAACCCATAGGTTGCCCCTTCGTTGGCCTGGTGCGTGCGCTTATCGGTGGCCTAGCGTCACGAGTCACCGCCCCAGGCCGCGATCCCACCGGAGACTGGGGCGCCCCAGGTCCAAGGCAGTGTGTGGTCTAGGGCGCCCCCAGCGCGCGCGCCCCTGCCGGTGCTAATAATAGGGACTTTTAGCTGATTCGAAAGGGGGCGTCAGTTAATTCTACGCATTAAAGCAGCCGCTAAATTGTTCCATTAATAGCTCAATTAGCCTCGCGTAAGCTCCACGAGCTCTCTTAGCGTTTGATTGCACTCCCACACGTCTTTGTACCAGACTCCTTTGTACCTTCTTCGTCTGACTAGGTCTAGCTCTAATTTGGAATCAGTCTCCATCAGGACCTTAAGAAGGGTCTGAGTCCTTTGAAGAGACTTGTACCCTGAGTCTGGGTCATCGGCCCCGATGAACCTCAAAATAGACTCTGAGGTTGTGAAGTCCACTGCAATGCAGTTCTTGTCAATAATTAACGTATCAAGCTCAATTCTAGGCACATTCGATACCAATAGTCTGAAAGGTATCGTTGTAGGGGGCGAGGCGAAAGGACATCCGATGATAGGTGGTTTCATCGGCGAAAATGCAATTAAAAAGCCCTCAAATGGAACTTCTTGACCAATTGGATAATCCTGGGTTTGCATCATATGCTCAATTCCTCGAGGGTCAGAAGAGTAGTCCACTGGAGTCCCTGAGTCCTCCCCACCGCTAGACTCAACCCTAGACTCGTCTTCGATTTGAGTCTCCTCTCCAGGCTCAGCTTTCACAATTGTACTTGTAATTTGACTTGATTTGTCTGGAGTGCTAACAGAGTTGTTGTTAGACCCATTTGTATCATCCTTTGAGCCGTTCTGTGATGATTCCCTCCCTAAACGTGCTAATTCGCCAGCAAACTCCCTCTCGGAGATAACCTCAAGCTCCGAGTCTGAGCCCTGAGAATCGGTTACAGTGGTCTTAGTGGTCTGGGTCTGAGAATGCGTGAGACTAACAGAGATTAAAGGGTCTAGAGACTCCTTCTTGACCTGAGTCTCTTCAATGTCATCATCTTCACTATCACTGCTGCTGTTGTATGCCACCACCTGGGAAGTAGCATTGATAGGAGGAACAAACATTGGATTTTCCTGGAATGGAGCTATAATCTTCGGAAGAGGTCGTTTAATTGGTGCTTTCCTCTTTGAAACGAAGTCGGTGATGTTTCTAAAGTCACGTGACGTATCCTTTAAGAACGGATATTTGCGTATAATCTCCGCGTGCATTCGCTCAATTTTCTTTGCCACAGTCTCTGAGGGTTTGTAGGGAGCTTTTGCAACACACAGTTTGTTAATGTTGGTGAATTCTGCCAATTCTAGCGTTAATGATCCGGCTTTGATGTACACTTGCAATCGGCAATGTAATAGCACCATAATCTCTCGATCTATGAAATTGACTTGACCAGAGAGTTCACAACTATAGTCGTGGATCAATTGAATCATATTCTTCTCAGCATTATACCCTTTTTGTACTTCAAACGTTACATCTGTGCCGTTTGAGCTAAAGTCTGTGACAGTAAGTGCGTGTGGATCAAATGTAGCTGATATGGGCATTACAACGACGCCAATTTTGAGCTTTGGCTCACCAAATGATGGAATACTGAAAATCCTCAAGTCTGAGAGGGAGCTTATCTCACGAATCATGGTTATTTATACTAATCAATACTAACTGAAGTGGTTTCATTACCATAAAGTATTAAAGACGCGTGCTCATCGAGCGTGTTCGCGTGTGGCCCTCAGCATTCGCGAAAACTTGACTCCGGCTGCCTCCGACTCCGATTAATTACGCTCTTCACCTTAAAAAAATTGACACATTTAAAAGGAAATCAATTTCCTCTGACCCTTCTTTCTCCACAAACCATCAATTACCACTCAATTGCCAATTGAACAACACAATGAGCAACGACAAATACTCCACTCCACTCTCCTCGCGTTACGCCTCCGAGGAGATGTCACGTGTCTTCTCCCTCAGAAACAGATTCTCCACCTGGAGAAAGCTCTGGTACAACCTCGCCATCGCTGAGAAGGAGCTCGGCCTCGACGTGATCACCGACGAAGCCCTCAAGCAGATGGCCGAACACCTGGACATCACCGACGCTGAGATTGAGGCCGCCTCCGTCGAAGAGGCCAAGGTCAGACATGATGTCATGGCCCATGTTCACGTGTTTGGTGACACTGCTCCTGCTGCTGCTGGAATCATCCACTTGGGAGCCACCTCCTGTTTCGTCACCGACAACGCTGATTTGATCTTCCTCAGAGACGCTTACGACATCGTCATCCCAAAGCTCGTCAACGTCATCAACAGACTCGCCAAGTTCGCCGAAGAGTACAAGGACCTCCCAGTCCTCGGCTGGACTCACTTCCAGCCGGCTCAGCTTACTACCGTCGGAAAACGTGCTACTTTATGGCTCCAGGAGCTGTTGTGGGACCTGAGAAACATGGAACGTGCTAGAAACGACATCGGTCTCAGAGGTGTTAAGGGAACCACCGGAACTCAGGCCTCTTTCCTCTCGCTATTCCACGGAGACCACGATAGAGTCGAGGCCTTGGACGAACGTGTGACTGAGCTCCTCGGATTTGAGACCGTTTACCCGGCTACTGGCCAAACTTATTCTAGAAAAATCGATATCGACGTTCTAGCCCCATTGTCCTCTTTCGCTGCTACTGCCCATAAGATGGCCACTGACATCAGATTACTCGCCAACTTGAAGGAGGTTGAAGAGCCATTTGAGAAGTCCCAAATCGGCTCTTCCGCTATGGCTTATAAGAGAAACCCAATGAGATGCGAAAGAGTGTGCTCTCTCGCAAGACACCTCGGTTCTCTGTATAACGACGCTGTGCAAACTGCTTCCGTCCAGTGGTTCGAGAGAACACTTGATGACTCAGCAATCAGAAGAATTTCGCTCCCATCCGCCTTCCTCACCACCGATATCTTGCTCACCACACTCCTTAACATCACCTCGGGCCTCGTGGTGTACCCTAAGGTCATTGAGAGAAGAATTATGGGTGAATTGCCGTTCATGGCTACTGAGAACATCATCATGGCAATGGTCGAGAAGGGTGCCTCAAGACAGGACGTTCACGAGGAAATCCGTGTCCTTTCGCACCAGGCTGCTGCTGTGGTGAAACAAGAGGGTGGTGATAACGATTTGATTGAAAGAATCAAGAAGACGGAGTTCTTCCAGCCAATTTGGTCTGATTTGGATACTCTCTTGGACCCATCTACTTTCGTCGGAAGAGCTCCTCAACAGGTTGAGAAGTTCTTGAAGAGAGACGTTGCTAAGGCCTTGGAGCCTTATAAGGACGTTATCTCGTCTGAACAAGTCCAGCTGTCTGTTTAAACACGCTGTGTACTTAATTGAGCGATACTAGTGCTGTAGAACTGATTATGTAATCAAATGCTTACATAATGCTTACGTAACAATGCTTACATAACCCACACACGCGAAAAGCCTAGAGCAATTGACCTGACTCCTTCACCACTTACGCCACTTATCTAATTCCTCACTCAAAAGCCCTTCATTTAAGCCCACAATTTGCTCACTTTAACTTTACCGAAATGGGAACCTGTCTTGCTGTGATTAAGGTCATCGGAACTGCGTCCCTTGGGCTCTATGCTGGTGCCGTTATAACTACTACAACAACAGGCTATGACATCCTTCAATACGTCCTTTCCAGCGGTGCTGCTTCGCAAAGCGATGCCAACAGAGCCAACGGCGTTGTTAAAAAGGGAATTGCATGGTACGGTGGTCTAGTCTCTGTTTTGGGACTCATTTCTTCCACTGCCTTCCACCTTGCTTACACTGGTGCTCCAAGATCAATGAAACACCCTTACTTGATATACGCTTCTCTTGTTTTCCCTCTGAGCAGTGCTGTGTGGTACGCTACGTCTGGATCTCAAATGGCCCACTGGTTTAAGCTGCCTTCTGTGCTTGAAAAGTGCAAATCCAAGGCGAAGAAGGAGGTTAAGAAGCAGAAGGAGACTCTAGTCTCGGACCTCGATAACTCAGTCTACAAGGATCTAGGCGACACTAGTAGCGTGGACGAGACTGAGTCCGCACAAGCTGAGGACGAGGAGATTGAGACTGAGGTTGAGGCTCACCTGAGCCAGCAGACTGCGCAGAAGGCGCTCCAGTCGCTGCACTTAGGTAACAAGATCGTCAGTGTTATTAGTGCTGTTGGATTTGTTATTGCCACGATTGGTGTTTACGGTGACCACTAGGTTTAGGAGTATATGGAATATATGACATTTGATTTAGGAGCCCCAAAGTGTAGCCTAGACTGTGCCCTAGTCCTTCTCCGTCGCCCCAATGGCCCCAGACCCGTGGCCCCAGCGCTTATCGGTTGTGTCACCCTTATCGGCAGGGGACGCCCCAGTCCAGTCCCATGTGACGGAATAATACCCGGGGGGTAAATCATCGCCCCTATTCCCTATCTTGACTCTTTACGCACGTCCGGTGCGTTATGAAACGTGATGCTCATACACAACTGCTCACGGTATGTCACCCAACAAGCCCTAGAACCCCCATCTTACTTAACGTCACGCTCCACTGCTCACGCTACTGCTCACGCTACCGGCGTTTCGGAGCCGGCGTTTGACTCACCTCCCCGCTCACGCGCCATAGTAAACAGAGGGCGCCGCCGCCCCAATGCCCTAATTTTTCCGGGGGCGCCCCCAATCGCGCCATCGCTCGCCCCAATCGCCCCAGAGACTCCCAGATTCTTCTGGAAAGCGTGCGCAAACCGCCCCCGATAAGGCGACACCTGTCACCTCGATCGCCGTGGTTGGGCCTGGGGCGGCCATTTAAAGTCCAGCCCGCCCGCCGCCCCAGTCTCCCCCTCCAACTCACCTTTTTTTTGTCTATAGAAACACGCTAAATCACCGCTTTTTTTTGTAAAGACAGAGTCCACACCCATCACACACTCTTCCTCCACCACACCTCCTCTTTTCTCTTCATTTCGTCCACTTAGCTTCGCCCAGTGGCACCGCCCCACGAATAGCAAACGTCCCATACACACAACCACCATGACAGCAGCCATCGCAACACAGCACACGCTAGACCTCAGCTCTAGGGCCAAGATCGACGAGTTCGAGGCCTACGAACATGGCATCCTCCTCGCTAACAGATACCGCAAGCTCGCTGACATTCAGCAAGGATCTTATGGCCGAGTCTCAGTTGCCCTCGACACCGCCACCAACGCCCAGGTCGCTATCAAGGCCATGAAAAAGTCAGTCCCTGGAGTCTCAGCAGTCGCTCGCCACGAGGTCAGCATCCTCAAGAGACTAGGGATTCACGAGAACATCTGCGCGCTGCTCGAATGTTTTGAGACCCCAGAGCACTATTTCCTAGTCTTTGAGCACTGCGCCCACGGCGACCTCTACGACTATCTTCAGCGCCCAGAGAACCACTTGAACCCTTCTCGCCGCAACGGCTCACCGCTGCTCTTCAACCAGTTTGTGAAGGAGCTTGTTGCTGCCGTGGAGTACGCCCACTCTCGCGGAGTCTACCACAGAGACATCAAGCCTGAGAACATCCTGGTCGACGCGCACGGGACTATCAAGCTCACGGACTGGGGACTAGCGACTATCTGCGGAAAGTGCTTTGACCCTTGCGTGGGGACTGAAAAGTACATGGCCCCGGAGACTTTTTTCCACCAGGCCAAGGGATCTAAGAGACTCATTTCTTACGACGCCATCAAGGCTGACTACTGGTCCGTCGGCGTCACTATGCTTTATGTGCTCTTTGGAAAGTGTCCTTTTAAGCTGGCCAACGTTTCAGACCCAGACTTTTCCCAGTTCACCACAACTCCAGGCTACCTCCTGGACAAATACCAGACCCTTACGCCACACGGCCACGATGTAGTGATGCAGGTTCTTCAGCTCAACCCGCACCACCGCTCGCTGGACGCCTGTGTCGAGGTCATCTCCAGAGACTACACTGCCCCACTCACAACTGAGCAGTTAGTTGAAGACTCCAGCTCTGCTGACAAGTTTGCTGACGATATCTTTGCGTTTGACGAGGAGTCTATGGACCTAGACCACGAGTCTGAGTCCCCAGTCTCCGAGATGGACGCCTTTGTCCAGGCCATGGACATCCCTCAGACCCAGTCCCAGACCCAGGCCATGGACATTTCGGTCTCAGCCCAGTCCCAAGTCCCACCATCGCTCGTGGAGTCTCTTTGCGTCTCTTCAATGGGCCAATCTTGGGCCGACATGGACGATTGGGACATGAACAGCTTCCAAATGTGTTTGCCAAAGTCTCTAAACACCAGAAAGACTTTCACACAGCCTACAAACCACACCAACTTTGCAAACGAGCAAGTTTGGTACTGAACCACATCACGAACAATCTTAACGAAGCATTTCACTTATACCACTTTGCATGAAAACACTACAAAAACACTTTAATTATAAACCGGTGCATTTAACTTTTAGACTTTCAATTCTGCTGCTTTTCCAATTGCTTTTTTTATGGTAATAGTTGTTAATGAACATCCTCTATTCCACAGTTATTTTCCTAGTCCCTACAGTAAATTACAGCATATCTTGTATAATATAGCACGCCCCAATATATAATCCATCCTTACAATTCAGTATAAAAAAGTACAATCCCAATCGAAATAAAAGTAAAACCCACCGCCCAAGCAAGCATATTATAGTTGTCATATAGTCATAAAAGTGTTTCATTTGTAGTGTACATGGGCTCAAATTCTCTGTGAATTCTCCAGTTTCTTCTTCAAAGACGCCAATCTGTTAGAAATACTCTCAATATATCTCTCCACAGCAGCACGATCTCCCTCCTCCAACTTTTCACCGCTACTTTCATGATCAAGAAGAGCCTCCAACATCCAAATTGCAGTTGAATAAGCCAATTCACACCCAAGAAGATCCGTTCCAATCATCTCAGATTTAGCAGTGTTCTTTGCAATCTCCAAAGCACGGTCATAGATCAATCTCTCAGCGTAAATCTTCTCTTCGGAACCTCTTTGGTAATCTGGATCTTGAGCAAGCTTCTTTTGAGCATCCTGAAGCTTCAATTTTACGTAATCAGCTTTCTCCAACACCTCATTAAACCGGTCTCTTATCCATTGAACAATCTCATTTAACCGAGGAACAGGTTTGCTGCTGTTGTTGTGCCACCACTCCGATGCCACGTTCATGGCTTTGGCCAAGAGAGAAAGCGTTTTAACGTAGAGTAAAACTGCCTCATCGGCCAATTGCTTAACAATCTCTGGAGGAAGCGTCTCGTTATCACCATCATCGTGAACTTCATCGTCATCGTCGTCTTGAATAGCAAACGAATTAGACGAAGGTGGCGATGGAATCAATTGGCTAAACTTAACCTCAGCAAACAAGTTGATGACGTGTGCTTTGGTAGCAAGGCTCTCGAGCTCCAATATGATATTATCACCTTTCTGAGTGCTTTTGAAAGAGTTATAATTAACAATCTGGTTCGTCGAGTTGAGAATGATGTTATTTGTGAACGAGTTGTTGGAGTTGTTGATGTGTGACAGAGCGTTGCTTCCTGGTGAAACTGACAAGCTCTGTTGTTGAGGGTTTCCAAACAATCTCGTAGAAGCCAATCCCAATGCTTTAGATAAAGCATTAGTTGGAGAGATCGATATAGAAACACGTCTATCAAAAGAAGGACGTCTTCCATTAGAAGAACCTCCAGAGGAACCCCGAGACGACCGACGACGCTGAGCAGTGTAATACTGATTTGGAAGAGCAATTGCACCAGCACCGGTTCCAGCATTGGCCAGTTCATCAGCTAAAGCATTCACTTCAACTGCTGTTTTCTCGATAACAACGTATTCTTTCTCAACAACCAGATCCGACTGTCCAGCAGCTGTTGGTGTTTGGAATTGGAAGTTATTACGTTGCTGCTGTTGTAAAGTAACAACTTGTTGAGACTGAGCTTGAGGCTGGCCATTGATTGGTTGAATATCACGACGAGATATCTGCTTTAGACCAGTTGATCCAGTTGTAGGTGGATTTGGAGACTTATCGCTTGGACTTTGCTCTCTTTCACTGGCTTCTTCTTCCTCATTGATCTCTTCAATGCTGTTGTTGTTGATGATGGCACCCTTTTGAATATACTCTGAAATAAACAAGTTTTCGTTGACCTGTGAAGGCTCCAAGTTGATCTCTTTGTTTACTCCGCCCAACAACAGTGTCAAGTCATAGTTCACGATTTCATTATCAAAGAACTCTGCGAAGCCCATTCTCTCTGTAGGCTCGAACCTCAACAAAGAACAGATCAATCTCTTGATTTCAGGGTCAATTGAGTGTGAAACAGCACTAGGGAAATGGATCTTGTCCTTTGCCTTCTTGATCTTGTTGAATAGTTCCATATGATTCGATGCTCTGAATGGTGGCTTACCAACAGACATCTCAAACAACACAGCACCAACAGACCATAAATCTGCCTTTGCTGTGTATTTCTGGTAGTTCAAGATCTCTGGTGCCATGTAAAGAGGTGATCCACACAATGTTTCAGCAAGAGAGGTGTTTGGAAGGAATCTGGCGAATCCAAAGTCAGCAATTCTCAAAACCGGTAGATCTGGAAGCCCAACAAACCCTTTAGAATCAAATATATCCTGCTGGAACACAGGAGGACTGAGTAACAAGTTCTGCGGTTTAATGTCTCTGTGAACCAAGTTCTTTGATCTCAAGAACTCCAACGCAGACGATAGCTGTTTCAAGTAGTTCAACACCAAAATCTTGTGTAATCCGTTCGAGTTTTCAGGTGAAGGGTACTTGTTGAACATTGTTTTGATCAATGGATGCTTCTGTATGAGCTCATCTTTCTTTCTGATGAAATACGACAAGTCTCCTAAGGAGCAGTACTCCATAATCAAGTGGAAGTGTGTATCCGTTTGCTGATAATCCAGAAGCTCCACAATGTGAGGATGCTTCAAATCCTTCAAAATAGAGATCTCAATCTCCAAATTCTCCAAAAGCTTCTTGTTCTTAAGTAATGATCTCACAACAGACTTCACAGCCACTGGTGTGTGGGTTTTCAGGTTTACACCTTTATAAACATTCGCAAAACTTCCTCTTCCGATCTCAGCACCAATTTTGTAGCTCCCTACGAGCTCTGAGTCTCGGTCGTGTGCTGTTGATGCTGATGTCGGGGCCATTGTGGTGTTTTTATGCTGTGTAGTGTGGCGTATCGGAATGCGGTATTTGAGTAGTTTGAAAGCTAGTTTTCACTGATGAGTAATGAAATAGCCTCTATTTGGGCTAAATGGTGTATAATTGGCGTTGTTGGAGTGCCCCTTAGTACCAAGATGGGTCACTTATTAATAGACGATATCCCGCTCAGTTTGGGGATAAAAGTGGCGAAAAAAGCGTCTGTAGGATGACAATAACTTGAATATTCGATCCTCCCAACTTTCACCACCAAAATCTCTATTAAAACACGAAAAATGGCCAGTGGCGCATGTAATCTGGGTGGTGTGCTAAAGAACGCGGCGCCCTTCCAAACAAACGAGGTGTGCGGGTGTAGTTTTGGAGCTGAGGGGCCTCTGAAAAGGTGTATGGGTGTATTAAAGTGATCTGAGTCCTTTGGAGCTGCTTTGGAGGTTAGCCGCCCGTTAAAATGGCTGTTTTTGGTACCCCGTTGTTGTTGTTTAAAAACGTTACAGGGGGCGGAGAGTGGGGCGGACTCTGTGCTTTATATATGAAGATAAGCTTAAGCCTGGGCCAGCTCGCGCAATGTATGGGTCACGCTTTGGGGCGGCGAGTTTTGGTGTGCGGGTGTGAGAATAAGGGAGATTAAGGGATATAAACGTGAATTAAGCACTCTATGTACTATTTATCCAATTTATTGCGTCTTTATAACCGGATTATAGCGCCAAATAGAGACCGAAACGCAAGTGTTGCTGGGGCGAATGACGCATTTTTGGCGGAGTGGCACGTGACTTGGTATGCCCACGCACGGTGACACATTCTTATCGCTAGGTGTTCCTTTTGGGATTTTAGTGTGGCTTTTTGGCGGAAGAGGTGAGTTTTTAATGTTATGAGGATGGATGTTGTATATGTTTAGGTGAATAGTTTGATGGTGTAGCACTTTTGTGTCTTTTAGTTGGTAATTAGTACTAATTATAGGACCCACCCGCAGACCCGAAGATCAGTGCGATCATGTAGATGAGATCATTGAGTCAGTGGTGTCAATGATCCGCAGTGAGGGAGGTAGGTGCCTTATTTGTGAGAAAAGTGATAGTTGACGAAGGGGCATTGGAAGGGAGCTTAGATGGGGTATTTTCAAAGGATTGATGTGTATAGTTTAGCATGAAATAGGCCTGTGTGAGGGACTTGAGGAAGGGATTAGTGGCGTTTTTTGGAAGGAGCTAGTACTTTTTACTCCGTATATCGCATATCTATATCAAATAATAGCCACAATGACTGCCTATTGGTCCAAAAACGCCCGCAAAAGCCCAATGTGCCAAATCAGGAAGGACATAAATAGCACGCGTATAAATCCGAGGGCTATACGAGACAGATCCGAGGTGCGAATTACCGCATTAAGCATATCCGGGCAGGTGGCTAAAAGCGTGTATATAAGCACATGTCATTAAAAGAGGGCCTTAGAGCGTGTCAAACACGCTTAAAATTGAGTTACTGATCAAAACATGGGTTTAGTTTATGATGGTGTTGTTAAAATACCCAATTACCCACCACAACCGCCCCGGATCACCGCTTCACCACTCCCTCCCAGGGCCCAACAATTACGACCACCAAACTCTATCTCGCTCAAATTATAGCGTGTAAATAGCAGCACAACACACCAAAACACCACCCCAAAGCCATCCAGACACCTCCAAACACACTCTCCCACCTAACCATAACATCCAAAACACCAAATCTACCCAATCAAACACCCTCAAAAGTCGCTGACTCCGGCCGTGCGCCCCCAGCGCACGCGCGTGCCCTGGCCAGCCGTATGCGTCTGGCCCCATAAAATTTTCCACTGTGTATCTTTATCTCTCTTAGCCTCCTCTGTAGCGCTCTCTAAGCTCCAAAATGCCTGCCAGCGTCCAGACAGTCACCGGCAGAGACGGTAGCGAGGCCTCAGGTCTCAAGAGCACCAAGATCGCTGACAACATCGCCACTCTCACAGAGCAGAAGACGGCTATTGATACCCACGGTAACGTGTTCAAGGTCCCAGACTTCACCATCAAGGACATCCTTAACGCCATCCCAAAGCACTGCTACGAGAGAAGACTCTACCAGTCTCTCGTCTACGTTGCTAGGGACATCATTTGCATGACGATCATCGGAAATGTTGGTTACAGACTCATTCCTCTTGTTGAGTCGCAAGCCATTAGATTCGTCCTTTGGAGTGCTTATTCGTACGCTATCGGCCTCTTTGCCTTCGGATTGTGGATTCTCGCTCACGAGTGTGGCCACGGTGCCTTCTCCGACTACACCTGGGTCAACGACTTCGTTGGCTGGGTCCTCCACTCGTACCTTTTGGTGCCATACTTCTCGTGGAAGTTCTCGCACGCTAAGCACCACAAGGCCACTGGCCACCTCACCAGAGACATGGTGTTCGTTCCTCACACCAAGGAGGAGTGGGTCCACGCCAAGGGCCACTCTAAGATTGCTGAGTGTACTGAGGAGACCCCAATTGTGACCTTCTCTAAGCTCATTTTCCAGCAGATCGGAGGCCTCCACCTCTACCTCGCTACCAACGCTACTGGCCAGCCTCACAAGGACCACTGGTGGTTCGCACGCTCTCACTTTGCTCCAAACTCGCCAGTGTTTGATGCTAAGGACTACTGGTTCATTATCCTCTCTGACATCGGAATGATCTGTACCTTCACTGCCGTCTACCTCTGGGCTAAGTACTTCAGCGCATGGTCTGCGTTCATCAACTGGTTTGTTCCATTTATGTGGGTTAACCACTGGCTTGTGATGATCACCTTCCTCCAGCACACTGACCCAACAATGCCTCACTACGAGGCCGAAGAGTGGACCTTCGCTAAGGGTGCTGCTGCCACTATTGACAGAAACTTCGGCTTCGTTGGCCAGCACATCTTCCACGACATCATCGAGACCCACGTCCTCCACCACTACGTTTCCCGTATTCCGTTCTACAACGCACGTGAGGCTACCGAGGCAATCAAGAAGGTCATGGGAGAGCACTACAGATACGACGGCGAGAACATGTGGAAGTCCTTGTGGAAAGTCTTCAGAGCATGTCAGTTCGTTGAGGGTGAGAATGGTGTGTTGATGTACAGAAACGTCAACGGTGTTGGTGTTGCACCATTGGAGCTTAAGTAATTCTGCTCTGCGAAGCAGGGCAGACTCTGCGAA
The DNA here is from genome assembly GCA_030558335.1 of Petasospora stauntonica. Classification (NCBI taxonomy): domain Eukaryota; kingdom Fungi; phylum Ascomycota; class Saccharomycetes; order Phaffomycetales; family Wickerhamomycetaceae; genus Petasospora; species Petasospora stauntonica. The sequence goes on from JAJMSG010000003.1 coordinate 643,723, forward strand.
GCAGGGCAGAGTGGTGTTCCTGGGGGTAGGCCTTAGGATCTTATTATATTCGCTAGATTGTACACTATAAGTTATGTTAAGATGAGTGTTGTAGTCCATTCCTAGTCTTTAGTCCCGCGATGAGCGCGAGATAGGGCAAAAATTCCCATGCGCGGTCTAGCCGCGCGCATAAGGCGGCTGGGTTGGGACTAGTGGGTCTAGGAATTGGTGGTTGTATGGTGTTATCAGTGGCATGATATGGGGTCTGTTGGGTTAAAATAGAGGAAATTCTTTGATAATAGGGAATAATTTGGTATTTTAATACCATTAAACCCACCCTATACACACATTGTAGCATAACACCACCATTATCACCCCCCTCAGCCCGCCCCTGGCCCGGCAGAATAAAAACCTAGTCCCTCCCCAGTCCCAGGCCCAGCCGCTCGACGGCTGACCTTTGGCTGAGAATGCAGACGATCTTCCATACTCCAGGCCAAAAAATTCTTCAATCCCAGAGATTTATCCTCAAACAACCACCCTAAACTAACTAACAGTCCAATCCAATGGAGCCTCCATACATCCCGTTCGAAAAGGAGCCCCGTGAGGTCACTCTTCAGCCAGATAACTCGGCGATGTACACTGGCGAAGTGTGGGTAAGTCCACAGCGTGCAGCGTGCTTTTAAGCCCAAATACTAACGAATCGCAGCCAATTGACGAGGACCAGATACTCAAGGGACGTGTTATTATCCTCCAGAACCCCGGCGAGGACGAGGCGGTGTATCGCCGGACCATCGACGTGCTGGCGTCCAACGGCTACGAGTCCTTCTACTACACAAGCTGGAAAGACAGGCACGACGACGAGTTCAAGATCACCGGTGAGATCAACAGGGTCGTGTGGATGGGCATTAAGGACTTCCACGAACAGTATGGTGAGCTACGGGACGTTGGTATCCATCTCATGGGCAGCCATTACTGTGGTGCACAGGCTCTTTGGTATGGTATCACGGGCATGCATAGGGAGCTTTTAAACACAATTATCGTGGTAAATCCGCTAGTTGAGCCGACGCAGGTGTTCCATGGCAAATCGTTTGGTGTTGGGCTTAATGTTAAAGCCAAAGTCAAGCCCAAAAGCCCGTCAAACCTCAAAATTGACCCCATGATGTACACCGCAGACCAGGAATGGCTCCAGTATCTACAGCACAAGGAACAGGCGCACACGGACTCCTGGTACACAAATTTGCAGCTCAAGCACATCCAGAACTTGTCGTTTGACCTCACAACGAAGGCCAAGTCTCGCAAGTTCGACGTGGCTCACTTACTGTGTGTATGTTCGAACCAGGACCCTCTTGCGTGTGGGGTCTCAACGCGGCAGTTCATCAACAATAACGGGGCCAAATCAGCGTATTTCATGGAATACGACCACGGCCTATCGAATCTCTTCGTTGAGAGGGAGAGAATATACCAAAAACTGATTACAGACCTAATATCGTGGCTTGACGAGAACATGATTAACGGGAACATCACGCAGGAAAAGATCAGCACAATATAGCTACTTTCACTTCTTCATCTATTTAATATCATGTCACGTGCACAGGTTGCACTTGTATCACGTTTCCCAGTCGTTTAGCGTTGTTCCGACGAGCTCCCATGCGATCATGTAGACGTCTTCTTGGTGGACTCTTATACGGCGTCTTTTGAGCTTTATGAGTCTCTGTTTTTTGGAGTTGAGCACTTTTAGCATTCTCTGTGTTATTTGGTTACTGAAGATGTATGCTTCTTCTAGTTCTCTCATTCCCAAGAACCGTAGAGCTTCCGGAGCCGTCGGCATAACGATCTCTAAGCAGTCCAGTTCAGAAACGTATTCACCTCTTTTAAAACGGTCTTGAAGCTCGATTCTGAGCCATTGGAACACTAAAGGTCCATCTGAACGCATTTTCGTAATCAACTGGCCATTGGTGGGCTCCATATTGGTAATAACTGCATTCACAGTGAACACTCTATCGTCAAAGTCTTCAACCTCATTGAGCTCTCTGATTGGCAGCGTGTTCTCCCCAGACAGCAATTTGATGATTTGACACGTCTGTGGAATCGAATCTAATGAAGATTTCACCTTTTTAAGTATTCTTTCCTCTTCTTCGTCCGTATTCTCTTCCTCTTCCTCCCCTAAAGGTTTCATCCTGACGATAGGCGTTGAAGGCTCAGTATTCGGCAATAGAGACGGCGCCGGCGTAGATCTGGGAACGGCTCTGCGAATAGGAGAAGAAGGGTAATCCAGGGGATTCGAACTCACTCTAACATCGTCCTCTTCCGCCTGAATAACGTCCTGGATGTTGGTACCACCGTGCGAAACATGAGTTGAAGCTTGATGTTCAATGATCTCGTCTAAGAACGCAGAAGAGACGGTCCACTCGAAAGTTCGCCTATTAAAATGCAGAAAATCAGCAGGAAGCCAACGAAGTACCCTCTCAATAGACGGATGGCGATTATCAGCGGATCTGCTTAGGGGATTATCCATAAGCCGGATGCCACTTCCGGGCTCTCGAGCACTCACAACGGGGTCTAATCTTCCAGCGTAAAACTTCACACGACACCGAATTTCAACAAAAAGAGCCTTATCAGTCCAAAAAGGACCTCTCTGAAGATCCAGGGACTTCCACCCACGAATACTCCTAACCTCATCGGTAAATTCCTTCCACACTTCCTTGTAAATGGTGATCTGTAGTAGCGAGTCTGAAGGGAACTCTTTACCACCTTGTACAACATCAATGGCTCTTGCATAGAAAGGATTGAATAGAGGATTATTCGTTCCATCGAAAATCTTAATTTGAACCCCAAGATTCCCACGAGGAATAGCGGTAATCACGAGCCCAACAAAGGTGCAATGATACTCTTTATGTATGGGAGACGCGTCCAATGGGTCGGGTAATTCACTCAGTTCCTGATATGGGATATAATTTCGCGTTTTGTACCGATTCTTTATCATTTGACCAAACATTGCCAAGTGAAATGGAAACAATTCAGTCAAATTTGGTGCCAAAACCGTTCCAAAAGTGTGAGATTTATTCACCTTCGTGTAAGATGCGATGTTGCCCCTAACACACTATATCCGAGGGCGCGAGAGAGGACGATTTCCGACCAAGTACCCTTAACGCGCGACTTTCTCCACAATATAGATTTACCTATAATATGAGTAAATTAACCATATAAACTGAGTAAATTGGCCAGGATACCATGCTCAGTATAAGATTACGGACCTGTTCATTGCGACGGATCTCTCCGATTGGCCTGAAATGCGGCTTAACGCGGCCTAGCTCCATAATGAGATACCACAGTTATCCACCGCCACCTCCATCGTTCCACACAAACTCTTCGCTTGAGAACACCAGGAAGGCCAATCTTGGCTCAATGATCGACTATCTTCGAGATATAATACCAGAGGCACTCAATGTTGTTCCTGACTCAAATATTATCGATAAAGACATCGTTTTGAGGGTGTCTCCCACGATCGTTACACCTTCGGTTCCTATGATCAAAGGATCCGTCTCTTACATCACCGCATTGAAGGCCACCCAGCTCATATTCACCAGTTTTGTGCTAAATCATCACGTGAAGCTCCATATTACCGATTTGAAGGTTGACGAGGACGGCCAGACGTCTTATGGCCTATATAAAGGCTCCTCTAAAGTGATCGTCAAGTGGACAACGTGCTCCGATGAATGCGAGCATTTGCACCGGAAACCGCCCCATTCGAAGCCACAAGTCGACAAAGAGAAGCACATGGAACTGGGGAAGATCCTCCAAATGCTGGGGATTGGTGGAGAGAAGCACGAAGAACATATCCACCGTATAATGAGCGGGATCTTTGTCTTCGAGCTCAACAAAGATAACGATAAAGTGATAGCGCATAACGTTGAAAACATCGAGATGCTGGACAAAAACGATCTGGTGAACAGTGGGAATCTTGCAACAAGCTGAAATGTACATAGTAAAGCCAATGCTACGACCTTATGAGTGCTTTTATGTAGTCTTATCGGCGCTCATGTCTACACCACTAAAGCCAACAAAAACCTCATTTAATACACTAAACAGCACCTTTTAAGAACTCGTGAGCTTGGCCTTAGCCTCCAAAAGCTCCTTGAATCTTGGGTTGACCTTGGCGTCCTTAGTGAGCTCCACAGCTCTGCTCCAGACGTCGCCCTTCTGGTAGAACTCGTCTCTCTTTGCAATGAAGTCTTTCTCTTGTTGTCTAACCTTTTCAATCGTCTCGTCCTTCTTGGTGTTGTAGGACTCGTAGAATCCATCGAGCTCCTTCTCAGCTTGCTCACGTGTCTCTGTGGCCTTCTTAGAGTCGTTTTCGTCTCTTTGTTGGATCTCAAGTTCGAATCTCTCCTTCCACTCTTTGACGGCATCAGACTCGCCCTTTGGAGGGTTAAAAGCCGGCTCAGAGAACTCATCTTCATCCTCATCAGCTGCTGGCTCTTCCTGTGCCTCTTCTTCACCCACAGTAGGGAATTGCTCCTCAAATTTCTTCACTTCGTCGTCCTCCTCTTCGTAGACCTCGGCATCTTGCTCGGTGGTGAATTGAGCAGCATCATCACCCAACGCAGCCTTCTCACGGGCAAGGAAGTCGTCATTGTACTCTTCAACTGGCGAGCCAGCGGTGTCGATCTCTGGGAACTTCTCAGCCATCTTTAATTATCTAATTTGGTTGTAAAACTGTGGAGTTGTGTCCAAGTGTGGTAATATCGGTGATAAATGATCCGAAAGAATGAGTTTGAATCGGGAAAAAATTAGCTCGGAAATAACAAAAATAGATCTAATTCTTTCAATTGACCAGATCACTAGTGTCCTATCCGATGGATTTGTACTGTTCTTCAATTCTAAAGCAATCCACCCCTTTAACAACACTGCTGGCTTGATTATCTCGGCCTCGAAGGCGAAGCTCCATCAAACGTGTTCGCGAAAACGGTAAGGGCACTTGCAAATTCGCAGGAATTCCTGCGAATTCTGCTGGAAATCCTGCGAATGTTGTATTATTTTTGAGGGTGGGGATGTGAAGTAGATGGTGATTATGTTTCTTGGTCGATATGAAGGTGGTGGTGTTAGTGGTGTAATTTGTTTTGTTAAAACAGTGAAGTTTTCAGGAGTTATTCATCAAAACACGCGAGCTGGATGTTCAGTGTACCAAGGTGTTAGGGGGTGCTGAGTAGAAGCGAAATGATAAAAATACATTCCATACAATTAATGTGGGGTTTTGTGTTCACAAGAGTATGATATGTGTGAAACACAAAGCACAATACAGTGTTGCCTCCCAACCAATCCCAATAATTCAACAATTAAACACCAAACACCACCCCAAGCAATACGCGCAAAGTTTCGCGTTTGTTTTGATTTATCAAAGTACCGTTACTTCCCTCTTTCTTTACCTCATTTACCTCATTTTAACGTGAAAATACCCCCGAAAAGAGCCTAAATAACATGAGTTCTACCGAAATTCACGCCCCACAAGTCCCAGAGACATACCAAGCTCCTCAAATATCCGACTCAGAGGCTCCAGCACCAGGTGATACGACGGATGAGCAGATTGATAATCTACTAAAAGAAGTGGAAATTATCAAGCAAAATTCGCCTGTGAAGTTCCCTGTTGCTCAATTCAGCTCTGATGAAGTGTCAGGAAGCAATTCCGAGGATCTAATCCTCGAATCTAAGGAAAATATCGCACCTTTGAGCACAACCAGTGTTCCAGAGACAGGGAAGAACTCTCAGGGCCAAACCATCCCAAAATCGGTCTCTCAAGCCCTGTTTGCTAACGCACTGAAAGTGACTCGTGTTCGTGACAAAACAAGTGCACCAAGATACATTGGAAAGCCCCAGGTTGACGAAGCTGCGCAGCAAAAGATCACGTTGATGGAGCAACGAGACAGAGAGCTAACCGACAAAATCCACAAGCTTCAACGTGAAATTGATTACCTAAAGTCACTCATTGATAGTGCATCTGTTTCCAGCAATCTCGCAGAGCTCCGTAAGCTCAGGTATGCCATTGAGAGACTAGAGGACTTTTTGGATCAGAAGCAGAAGGAGAAGTATGAAGTCGGAATTCAGTTGACCAGAGCCGTCAGAAAGCGTGTTGACAGCGGAGAAGCTGGTAAATTCTGGTCTAAGTAGTGGTTTTATGTGATATATGGAAACGGTGTTATTATTGTAGTGATGAGTAAGCGATTACGTAAGCAGCGTGGCCGTACCGTTTCTCGAATATCGTGGAAAAGCGTAGACCTTTTCCGGTTTTTGGTGTTAGTATTAAGTGAATAAAATGGCTTTTGAGGCAGGATAATTGTGATTTTTGAGGACAATTGGTGTTATTTTTGGTCTAATTTTCTTATTTCATCACTGATTTACCCGATTTCCTACGCCAAATCCCGCAAAATGAGCAGATCGATACACACTTTAAAGGCGATGATGCGTCCATCGCCACTTCACAGACTTCGAGCAAGCCATATTCGTCGTTTTAGCGGCTTTCAGGCCCATTTAAAGGCCAAAACAAGACAATTCCACACCTCTAGACCAAATCTGGCAATGGAGGACCCTTATAAAGTGCTAGGTGTCGACTCTGGGGCCTCTTCATCAGACATCAAGAAGGCATACTACAAGCTCGCTAAGAAGTACCATCCTGACATTAATAAGGAAGACGGAGCGGAAAAGAAGTTCCACGATATTCAGGGAGCGTACGAAATCCTTAGTGATGCTGATAAAAAGCGCCAATATGACCAATTCGGTGCTGCTGCGTTTGACGAAAGCGGTAACCCCGGCGCCGGCAACCCGTTCGCTGGAGGTAACCCATTCGGGCAGGGCTCTCCGTTTGGCGGCGCTGGTGGAGCTCACGGCTTTGGTGGCATCAACTTAGAAGACCTCTTTATGGGAGCGTTTGGTGGAAGAGGCGGAATGGGCGGTGGCCGTGGCCGTGGCGGTGCTGGAGCATCATACGTTCAGGAATTCCGAGGGGACAATGTTGAGGTTTTAAAGCACATCTCTTTCAAGGAAGCGCTCTTCGGAGTCAAAGATGCAAAGGTTTCTTACGATGTTTGGGACTCGTGTGGTACTTGTAATGCTTCTGGGCTAAAACCGGGGGCAAAGAAGTCCACTTGCGGCTCTTGTGGAGGTACCGGGGCTACTAACCATTATCTACAAGGTGGCTTCCAGATGTCGTCTACTTGTATGAATTGTGGTGGTGCTGGAGTTACTGTTAATCCTTCAGATGCCTGTGTCACGTGTCATGGTGAGGGAGTTGTTTCTTCTAGTAAAAGTACCGAGGTTGATCTTCCACCTGGTCTCTTAGATGGTGTCAAGTATCGTATTCCGGGGGAAGGTGATGCTCCGAGAGCGACTTCCGGTCCAGGTGTTAAGCTCTATAAGGGTGACCTTATCATTCGCTTAGCTATTAAGCCGGACCCAAGATTCAAGATTTCAAAGAACAACTTCATCTATGAAGCTGAAATTCCTTACACAACAGCTGCTCTTGGTGGTGTTGTTGAAGTGCCTACTGTTGATGGACCTAGTGTTAGGCTTAAGGTGCCATCCGGAACTGAGACCGGATCTCACGTGTCCATTTCCGGAAAGGGATTCCCATACCAAAATAAGCTAAACCACCGTGGTGACTTGGTGGTTAACTTCAAGGTGAAGATCACGAGACCAGGATCTCCAGCTGAAAAGGCTCTTTTGGAGGCATTGGCCGACCAATTGGGCGACTCTAGTGCTAAGAGATCCGAGGGTTGGGCTCCAGTGAAGGAGGAAGAGGATAAGAAGGACGAGGGACAACACCATTCGAAGTTTGTTGACTTCTTGAAGGGTGCAGCTGAGAAGTTTTTGAAGGATAAGTGAGCTTTGGCTGTTGATTGAGCGATAGCTCAAGAAATAAGCTGGGCATTGCTAAGCGTTGCTGTGGCAACGGGGATTTTTGGCTCCAGCTCACGCCAGAGCCAGGGCCCAAGTTAATTGTACATAATGGAAAGGTTTGTATATATTTTGACGTAGAATGTGCTAAAATATGTGTGGAAGGAACGCCAAAGGCATCGCTTATTGCGTCTGCGATGGGCTACGCGTCGCGTGGTTACGCCGAATGGCGCGATATTTACGCCATTTGCGCGAATTGGCGCAAATCTCAGGGGTTGGCGCACCCCGGGACACGTTATTACCCTTTTCGGACAAAAACCAAAACAAACCCATCTCAAGGCTCGAATCTCAGATCGTAAATTCGGAATTTCGGCACATAAAGTTGATAATTGTGGTGTTTTAGCACTGGAAACAGGCTAAAAGTAAACAAATCACAATAAACGACAACAAAAACCAGTGACTCACTCGTTCGTCGCTGGATTCTCACTCTTTTCTTGGTTACCACGACATCACCTTACTGTTCTATTAATACTTCCCGACAATTGCTAAGATGGAGGACTTTGATGATATTGAAATCGACTCTGTTTCTCAAATGAGACGTTCTCCTTATAGAGCAAACGTTTACAACCCATCCATTGTGAGGCCCGGAACTGCTTCTTTGGAGACCATCAACAGATCAAACGTGTCACTTCTTCATCACCACAAGGAAGAGCATAAAAGGCCACCACAAGTCCCCAAAAAAGACTCGAAATATAGCACTCCAACACATTCGTCAACAACATCACCACAGAAAAAGGCCCCGTCCCCATCAAAATCACACTATGTTTCTCCATCAAAGAGACTTAAGCAGTTAAGAGAGCGTAAAGACGAGCCACTAGACATCTCTCAGCTCGATAACTCGGACGATGAGCTTGATGAGAGCACGATTATTTATGATGTTCCGTTATCACAGTCTTTGGTTCAGCTTTCACAGAATCAGAAGCTAATTTCCCAGAAGCTCATGAGCATAGCGTCGGATTCGACTCGTCAGTCTTCGATGATGAGTTATGATCATAAAGTTAATGATTTTGAGTCAGATTTTGAGCTGGATTTGCTCCAAGAGGATGCTTTGAAGCTGACGTGTGAATTTGCACAAGATCCGAGTGTTTTGGTGTCTCAGGAAGCCGCTTTAAGGTGTCATATTCTCTCTCAATTAGAGAAACCACAGGGCATTGAACAAGGAACTCCATCGTCTCAGACCAAAGATAAATACGTGACGAACACCAGGCCAACACATTTACCACCTAAAGACAGAGCTGAGTCTTTGAGGCACTCGAAAGAGGTGGAATTTTTGAAGCAGAGGGCGATAAAGGAAGAGATTGCACAAGAGAAGATGAGACTCAAAGAGCTCAAAAGAAGGGAAAAAGTCAAACAAAACGACTCGATTGAATGGGAAAGAGAAATCCTTCCTAATTTGAACACTAAACTCCAGGAATCTTCAACAAGAGAGCTTTGGTGGCGTGGTGTTCCGCAGAAATTGCGCCCGAAAGTGTGGTCGAGACTCACGGAAATGAAGTCAATGAAACCATCAACAATCAGCAGTTTGAAAGGAAGAGCACACACGTTGATCAAAACAAACTCTCCAACCGTTCAGAAGATCAAATCAGACGTTTGCAAAGTGTTCCCTGACCTTGGAGCGTTCCAAAATGAGGGCTCTCTTCACTCTGAGCTTCTCACCGTTCTGACAATGTACTCACAGTACAACTCCTATGATAAAGCGATGGTTTCACTGGCTGCAGTGCTTCTCTATAACATTGAAGGCGTGGAGCAGACGTTTGGCGTGCTGGCAGGCCTTTTACAACGTCCATTGATGAAACTGATGTATTCTCACGACTCTGAAGCGTTTGATAAGGAGTCACAGTCCTTCCTCAGAACGCTTTCCAAGAAAAACACCAGACTTTACACCCATCTCAACGAAACGCTCAAATTATCACCACATTCATACCTCACTCCTTTGCTTCAGCCTGTGTTCTCCAATGTTCTGTCAATGGACGTTTCGTCTGCAATAATGGACGTTTACCTCTTTGAAGGCGATGCTTTCCTCTGGAGATGTGTTCTGGCAGTCTTTGAGAAGATTGGGTATAAGCTCTACGGAAACGAGAGCGAAGTTCTCGATATCATCGGCTGGGATTCCCTCAAGAAACTGAACGAGAACAGTGACGGTGTTTGGTGGAGATACCTCGATGTCGGAGACGAGGTTGAGTTCTTACAGACCGCGAGATCTGTGCTCAAGAAGACACTTTAGATTATGTATAATGATGTATTTATTCACAAACGCGTAGCCTTAGGCCTGTGCGTCCGTGAGAGCCTTAAGCAGGTTCTGAGCATCATCCTCAGTCTTTACTTTGATAACGTAGGTCTCCAACTTGCTGTCTGCGCCAACAGTTGGTACTTTAACAAGACCCTTGCCCATTCCGGTGTAGGTGAACTCTTTGGCAACACCAATGTTCAAAATTGGTCTGTTGGAGCCATCAGCACGCACAAGAACACGGTATCTACCGGTTTCCTTGTGTTTGAGCACCTTGAGCTCACCAAGACCCTTATTAACGTAAGGACCCTTTGGATCTTTTGGTGCAAAGAGCATTAGCTTAGCACGCTTTGTGTATGTTGTTTCTTCATCTTCCTCTCCAGTCTTCTCGTCAATCTTGTCCTTCAGCTCAACAACAGGTTTGAAGTTGACGTTGGCTTCCTCTTCCACAGCGGTGGAGTCGTCATCCTTGGTGGTTGTAGTGGTAGCAGATGCAGACTCAGCAGGCTTGGAGCCGGAGAACGAGAAGTTGAAAGTTCCAGTGGCTGGTGCGCTGCCACCGAAGTTAAAGCTAGGTTTCTCAGTCGAAGCAGTTGAGCCAAACGAGAAGCCGGTTGTGGTAGATGCTCCACCGAAGTTGAAGGTGGGCTTTTTGGCCTCGCCAGCTGCTTCAGCAGGCTTCTCGCCAAAGTTGAAAGTAGGCTTCTTGGCTTCACCGGTTGTTTCAGCAGACTTATCGCCGAAGTTGAATGAAGGAGAAGCACCAAACGAGAAAGCAGGCTTTGGCTCTTCCTTCTTCTCTTCAGTAGCAGGTGTAGCAGTAGAAGCACCAAAGGAAAAGGCTGGCTTTTGAGCCTCGGCTGGCTTATCATCGCCCTTCTTACTACCAAAGTCGATTGGCTGACCAGGACTCCAGGTGAAGTTGTTAGTTGCAGTAGCAGCGCCGCCGAACGCTGGTTTAGGGGTATCAGTGGCCTTTTCCTCTTCCTTCTTCTCCTCTGGCTTACTTAGCTTGAACGGACTGTCGAAGCTCTTGGAAGAGCCGGCAAAGGAGAAAGTAGGACCTGTGCCTGTTGGCTTTGAGCTGGCATCCTTTGAGAGCTTGAAGACAGAATCCTTTGTTGTTGGTGGCTTTTCCAACGTGAACTTTGGACCCTCGACCTTAATCTCGTCATCGCTGTCGCTGTCAGAAGTAGAGTCCACAGGAATGGCTTCTTGAGACTTCTCTTCCTCCATTGATGTGTCCTTTGTCTCTGGCTCCTTTGGTGCGCTAGCACCAAAACTGAAGGCTGTAGCTGTTGGAGGAGATGGAGTAACTGGAGCAGCAGCAGCACCGAAGTTGAAGCTTGGAGCAGCAGCAGGAGCCGGTAAGGCTTTCTGTTCTGTAGGCTCATCTTCAACGGTGTCAGCGTCTGGGATCTCAACGTCCCTATCAATCTTATCATAGTAGTCAATATATTTCTTCAAGATTGGGGTGAAGTTGGACACCGGGTTCGCCTGCTTCTCCTGTGTAATCTTGGTGTAGAATGTGTCGTTCAATGCCTTGATCTTAGAAGCCTTATCTGTGTTCTTAGTGGACACGAGTGATGTTGAGGCGTTAGATTCGGACTTGTTGAAGAAGGAGAGGACGTTTTGTGCCTTTGAATTGTCGTTCTCAGTTGGTTTGAGGAAGCTAAAGGCGTTGGCCTTTGGCTTGTCTTCCTCTGATGCTTGTGGAGCCGCCGTGTTACCAAAGCTAAAGGATGGTGTTGCAGCGGCAGCCGGCTTCGAAAAAGAACCAAAACTGGCAAATGGGTTCGCCTTAGCAGGTTCATCACCACCATTGGATTGTGGAGCAGCCGCCGTGGTGGAGCCGAAGCTAAATGGCGATGATGCTGGAGCACCAGATGGTTGTGATGGAACGCCGCCAGCTTTTCCTAATCTTCCTCTTGGTTTGAGGATTTTTCTTTTGGAGAGGACCTCAGCAGAGGCTCTCATTGGCTGAGATGGCCCGTTGTTATCGTCATCATCTGAATCGGAGCCTCTGTAGTTCTCCCTTGTGATTTGTTCACTAGCACCTCTCTTTCCTGACATTGTGGTTCAAGGAGCTTTAATGGGGTAATAAATGGGCTTTAATGGGCGGTATTTCGAGAATTAGTCGATTTAAACCGTTCTTTATGGATTAAAAGCACTAGAAACACCGAGAATGTGGTTAATTGAGCCGCTAATTTGAACTGTTTTGATTGATAGCTCGTTGTTCCTTTGTTTGTTTATTTTTTGGCTGACTTGGAAATTGTATGGCGAGCTGACTAAGCGATGAGGGTGTTATTGGTGACGGGGTTGTCCGGCGATAGGGTAAATCGAAGTGAGGCTTGAAGATAATGTTTAGCTGTGTGTAAAGTATAAGTGAGCTCAAATTCAACCAAAAATAACCCCATTTAACCCACATTACCCCAATCATTAAACATATCACACCTATGAAACACCCTCGAGACATCGCGATTAGGGCTTCAGACACTCCATCTGGGTCACGTGACTACACATAGGGCTTACCACCACCCGCGCTCACTGTGGCACCAACCACACACTTTCAACGCCTAATGTTCAGGTGTTTCGCGCCCGCCCCATACTGAGCCCACAGTCTGGGACCGCCAGTGGTTCTGTCGCGGTGAAAACAAAAGCGCTTTTTTTCCACTGTTACACTCTCCGCTAGACTCTGGTTTAAGAGGTCGTCAACACCAAAGGAATCAGTAAAAGTACGTGGAAATCAACAGCAGTGTGATAGGAGTTTGTTAAGCAGTGTTCAGTATGAGGTGATTTATTAGCTGAGTGAAGAGGAGATTGCAGCCCGTTGAGAAGGAAGACAAGGCCATCGATGGAGACAGCAAATAAGCAAGGGACGCTTTTATGGAAGATGACTAGATAAAAGGAACAGCCAATGGTACAAGAGCAATGGCAAATGAATACTCGAAAGGCTACAGCAATTTTCAGGGCAATCCATCAACTCATCACCGAGCTACACACTGAACAAACACATCACCTACACCACCAAGAACAGCATTACTAACACCACACAGATGCCTCCAAAGGTTCAGCAGTCCAAGGCCGCCAAGGCCGCCGCCGCTATGGCCGGTGGTAAGAAGTCCAAGAAGAAATGGTCCAAGGGTAGAGTTAAAGACAAAGCCCAGCACGCCGTTGTGTTGGACCAGGAGAAGTTTGACAGAATCCTCAAGGAGGTTCCAACTTTCAGATACATCTCTGTTTCCACCATTGTTGACAGACTCAAAGTTGGTGGTTCCATTGCCCGTGTCGCTATCAAGCACTTGGAGGCTGACGGTACCATTAAGCCAATCTCTAGACACTCTTCCCAGTTGATCTACACCCGTGCCACTGTTGCCGAGTAAGCTTGCTGTTTGTCGATAATGTACATTTATAACGAGCTGGTTGTAGCGTTCATAGTAAACAATATGTTGTGGTGCTAGATCTAGTGTATGCCCTAACATTTCTGGACATGGAGCCCTGGCCCGCGCACCTATAAAGCGCGGGAGGAATTTTTCACTCTTCCTTCTTCCCTCTCTTTCACCCAGCACGGCAACACCTCTCTGGCTAACAGACGTTAGCTGGAGGTGTTTAACTGGTAAGTGAAGACACTCAACACACTCCATGGCTCTAGATGATTATACAATTTTATTGGGAATCTCTCTGAGGAAGTATATGCAGGACATAATAAAATTTTAGGAATTCTTCGTTTATGATTTGGATGCCAATGGATTGATGTGTTGTCTCCCAAACAAACACAATTACTAACTCTTGGTAGTATGTAATGCCACTCTGTTTGCTGGCAAAGCACACCGATTGATGAAATTTTCCATACTTTGTCCCGGTGAGTTCCTACATGAGCCATGGATAAAAACATGCATCACCATCTGACTGCGTGTGCTTTGCCGAGACTGTTGTTCGAGGCTGTTGTACTAACTGACTGGAAGCTGATAGTAAGTGAAACCAATTGAGAGACAAACACATTCTACTGATGAAAAACCTTTATTTTCAGTTCTGCTTCTGAACATACATGAAGATAACACCCATACCAAAGCTCAATATCTGACAGAATGTGTTGCTCTGCGAGTCTTTTGAGGCTAGTACTAACAAGAGTAGGATGTATAAGTGATAATCCACGGTTTTCGATTCGCTGGTGTAGTTCCTTAATTACGATATATCCCACCTACTGCTCCACAATAACACCCTTAGGCTCCTCCAGCCTCTGCTTCGTCTCCTGTTCACCCAAAACGTGGTGTTCCCTCTTGGTATCCAGCACATCTCCGCTGTCGGTGTGGTCGGTTGTGTCCTCCACTTCCGGCTCATGATCCAAGCTCTCTTGGTACATTTTTGAGCTCTGTTCGTGTCTGAATTCGACGAATTCCTTCAGTTTGTCCCATTTCTGCTTAGTCGCTGGTTTCTGCTTCTTCATCACCTTTTCGTCCAAAGTGTGGATGACTTTGAGGACGAAGGACTGCGTGTAGAGGGAGAAGTTGACTCTTAGCCAATAGAAGGCCAAATAGATGGCCAATGCAAAGCCGGAAGTTCCTCTGAATAACAAAGTATCAAATATTAAGGCAAAAATAACAACAAACTCAGAGGCCGCAATAACATTGCTCAATGGGTTCTGCAACTTGAGCACTGGCTTGATCTTCAACATGGAGGCCAACTGAAGCAGTGAAACGGCAAGGTATGGGACCAATTTGAAGGCTGAAGGTCTCGAAATAAGCCAAACAGCACCAATAATCAAACTCTGGAAGTTCTCAGTGGCCAAAAGAGTGTGGTATCCTGGAATAATGCCTCCAAATGTGGTTAATACCGTGACTGTGTAGGAGATCAACACACCAGCAAAACTGAGTCTGTAGACGATTCTAGGGGTCCAGTACCACTTTGGGAGGAACCATTTTAGGACATAGAACGCCATAAAAGCACTACCACACACCAGGGTCAAGCTGTGACCCAAAATCCATAGATATTTCTTGTAATTGAGAGGCTTTTTGACCTTCTTTACCAGCACTCTGCGGGTCTTCTTTGCTCCCTTTGAAGCTGGCTTGAGATCTGAAGGGTCCAAAGGTTCGGCCATTTTGAAAGGTGGTGTTGTGGAAAGAGGTGTATTAAAGCCAATTGACACCGTAATTGCGCAATTGAAGTAGCGCCGTTAGCTAAACAATCATCATTTAACCACAAATTTCAGGTTGCTTTCGAGGCGGTACCTGAATATAGCCGTGTGGCGCGTACCAATTGCTTACATAATCATCAATAGCAGAGTATCAATACGTAAATTCATAACTATACAAGCGGGCTAGAGGCCGTACTTGAAGAATGGCGATCTGTTTCCCATTCTGAAGAGTTCCAAGTCGGTGACCTCGTCGTACTTTCCTAAGCGCAGTTCCTCCTTCGCCTTACTGTTAGCTCTTGTGTAGCCTAACTGAAGGATAATGACGTTAATCACAGCCAAACAGGCGAAACCCAGGCACAAGCCGTGGCCCGTTTCGAACTTCCCAGGTTTGTAGAAGTTTGCAGCAGCAGCACCACCGAAATTTCCAAGTCCAATTTGGCAAGCCATGGCGATGGCTCTCTTTCTTGGGTTAGCGAAGTTGATAGCGACCCATGAGATGATACCTGGGAACAGGGAGACCAAGCCAGGGCCTGCGACGTATAAAGCAGCGTAAATGAGGCCGTTAATTCCTTTAATCTGGCCTGCTAAAGCCATCGAGAAGCCTGCGATGACCAGCACCAGGTCTGCGAGCACGAAGAACGAGCGACTTCCGACTCTATCAACAACAAATGCCTGGATCACAGCACAGAGAGCAGCTAAAACGTACACTGGGACCGTCATGAGCTGAGCAGTGCCTGAGGTATAACCCAACGCGTAGATAACTGAAGGCGAGAACAGTGAGAGCGCATACATTGGACAGATGATGCCCCAGTACACCAAAATGTGGCCGTAGATAGCTGGGTCTTTGAAGACGTCGAAGAAGGCCTGTTTCATTGGGACGTCGTCGTCTTCGGTGAACTGGGTGAAGTCTGGGCTCTCTCTTGAAGAAGAGTCAAACATGTGGACTTTTTCGCTAATTCCCTTATAATTGTTATCAGTTTTGAGTCTCCAGATGACGAACTCACGCTCTCTTGGGGTTAGCCATTTAGCAGTATCAGGGTAATCAGGGAGAATCCAGAAGGATGCGATGGCAACAAGAACTGTTAGAATTCCCTCTAAAATGAAGATCCATCTCCAGCCGAGGTATCCACCAACACCAGACATCTTTCCAATGGCAAAAGCCAGGATTCCGCTGAAAGCGCCGGCCACCGACGAAGCGCAGTAGAAGATGGCCTGTCTCGACTGCATCTCCTTCTTAGCGTAATACATCGTGAGACCGTAGGTAACACCAGGGTACAAACCGGCTTCAAAGACACCAAGGAAGAATCTCATAGCAAAGAGACCTTCAAAGTTCTTCACGAGACCCATAAACGTCATACAAAGTCCCCAAAGAACCATGATTGTTGGGATGAAGATGGACTGCTTTCCGATGATCTTCAGCAGGTAGTTAGAAGGGATCTCACACGCGGAATAGGTCAAGAAAAAGATGGTTAAACACCAATTGAACTGGTCTGTAGAGAGACCCAGATCAGCCTCTAAACCCTCAAGCTTCGCATTTCCAATATTACCTCTGTCGAGGTTCGAAAGAAGGTAAAGAACGGACACAATTGGGAGAAGTCTCCAGTCGATCTTACGTAAGACTTTGGCCTCATCAACGTCTGAAAAGTCGTCTGGCAGACCATCGGACTCAGGTAGCTGGTTATCGCTGGAGTGGACTTTCTCCACAAACTGGTCCTCAGGCTTTTCTAAGGAAACAGAGCTCATTTTGGGTGGTTTTGATGTACCACAGATTGGGTCTTATCAGCTAATGATCAGATCTGCCTTATATACATGATTCTAGTCTAGCACTTCCCCCCATTCGGACCACATACTCCACTCTGCTAGAGCTCGGCTCTACCTACATTGAGTGACTGGACTTGTGTTCTCCACTGTGTTTAGTCTGGGGTAAGAGCGAGATATCTTGGCTGCGGAGATCCCCATGGTGGTGGTGGTGCTAGTGTTAGAATGGGGGGAAGATATTATACGAAGAAACTGGGTAAATTATAGTTTGAGGCGCTGCTGAGATCTCCACATTATACCACATGAGAGTGCTTGGGGTTCTATTGGCTCTTTGTTAGATAAAAACGTACCATTCACCCGGAATCATTTGTATGTTTGCTGGTTAATATGGTATAGCGGCGCACTTTGGCGCAAATTTCCCCATCTTATTTCCGAATCGGGGGAAGCCGCGCTTTTTGGCACAATTGTTGTTGGAAAATGGCGAGAACTGCAATTTCGCGACCTTGTTTACGCGTAGCTCTGTTTACTTATAATTCACTTTTATTGTGTTCAAATTAGCAAAATTAACACAACTAAAGCACCAACCCAAAGATGTCAGAATTGTTAACAACAGACTTCTCACAATCGTCCCAACTCTCAGAGCTGGAGGTCAAAGTTCTACAAAGATACCAGACTCTTGCGCTACGATTGAACCATCTCTCCAAAGCTATAGATACGCTAGTATCACAGCCTTTACCGCAGGTCCACGAGAATCTACGAGTGATTGAATCAAAGATTGCGCTAGTATTCACACTGTTTAAGGCTGCTGTGTACTCCTTGTTTCTCCAACAAGAAGGAGCAGATCAGGACATCGATGCTCTCCAAGAGTCTACATCAAGCTTTATCAACTAGTATTACACGGAGCTTATATACGCTTCAAGCGTTGAAAATGACGATTCTACCGTCAATTCCAGAAGAGGAAAACTTGGCCAGAACACCGGCTGACTCAGCATATGGTCTGAGCTCGGTGATGGTGTTCTGATGGATCGTCTTCAAGTCACTCTTTCCAGTAACAGCACCCTTCAAATCAAGCTGTCTAAACATGTTCAGAGCCGATGTTTCAGCTGAGTCAGCAGCGCTATTCTTTGCTGGATCGTCAATTGAGTGGGAAACCTCCCAGGAGCTTTCATCTCCAGAGAACACCACAGGGTGGCAGTTATGGCCTGCGGCGATCAAGGAGGACTCATCCTTGAAAATACACGAGGTAAATGGCAAGAAAGATGTAGAAACCGAGAGAATTGATCTTGGAGGCTGATCAGCACCGCCTGGGTACACCACTGTGACGGAAGAATCGTGTGAAACGAAGCCCAAAACGTCACCTGAAGGCGAGAAAGCCACGTCGTGGATCCAGCCTCCGTTGGACGAGATGTAGTCACCACAAAGGGTGTTAAATGGCAGCTTTTCACCCCAGTTGGAGGCCTCAGGCTTCTGGTCGATTCCCTTGATGAACCCAGAGAAAACACGGGCGTGGCCATCGGTGGAACCAGCAGCCAAAAGGACGTTGTTTGGGTGCCATTCGATGGTGAGAATCGTGGATCTGATTGGCTTCTTAATGTGCTTAGAAATCCACCAATCATTCTCCTGCTCGAAGTAGCACACAGCAATAACACGTGCACCAGATCCAACAGCAAACTTGTAGCCATTTGGAGACCATTTCACACACGTAGCAGCTCTGTTGATTCTCAGCAACACCAGCGTTGGCTTGTAAGAGCCGTCGCTAAGAGGCTCCCAAACAATGGCATTACGGTCCTGAGAACACGTGACAATACGGCCGTGGACAGAGATGTCAACAGCAGTAACAGTTTTGTCGTGATCGGTGAGAACGGTGATGAGCTTGGGCTTTGGTCCGGAGAGATCGTAGAGCTCTACGTTGGTCTCTTTAGTGATAGCGAGCGTCTTTCTGTCAGCAGAGAAGCAGTGCGAGTGCACGGGAGAATGAGAGAACTGAAGGACTTGGGACATCTGGAGGTATGGAATTGGGCAGGAGGTCGACTCTACTGTTCCTTTTTGGTTGTTTTTGGTGCGCAATTGGTGATGTTTGATGCGAAGTGGCGGTGTTCTCGGAGTTTTTGACATAAGGGGTACCGTTGTGGCCCTTACCGAGATTATGTAATGATTACATAATCAAGTTCGCTATCACAAGATACCGAGTCCGAGAAGTCCGTACCTTTTGGGGTTTTATGCTGTTTGGGCAGTTAAAGTCAATAGAAGCAGTCCATTTCACAAGATGAGCAGACGAAATCAGAAACGTGTTGAAAACGAGCTCAAGGATTTGATCAATTTAAGAGATAATGCTAATAAGTGCGGTGAGTGTGAAGCCACTTTCCCGACGTGGGCCTCTGTGAACATTGGTATCTTCTTGTGTGGACGTTGTGCCTCAATGCACCGTAAACTTGGTCCTGAGATTTCGGTTGTGAAGTCTTTAACTCATGATCGGTGGACTGATGATGATTTAGACGTTATTGCCCAAACGGGTAATAAGAAGGCGAAGAGACTTTGGAACCCAAAAGGTGAGCCTTTCCCATTTGATGATGACGATAAAGACGGTGTTTTCATGTATTTTTTGAAGAAGTACAAACGTGGTGACTTCAGATATGATTCTGTGAGCTCTGGTGATTACCATTTGGGGTCTTCTTCGGGTTCGAGAGGCTCTTCTAGATCACCATCTTCAAGTGTTCCGGTTCTATCTCATCGTGATATTCCGGAGATGCAACGTCTTAAACACCGCAAATTGGAGCCTCAACTGCGTTCTATGGGATATTCAAACCTCGATGATAACTATGAGGCCTTAGTTCTAGCAAAAGGTGACATTTCATTGGCTAAAGAGATCCTCGAGAAGAACAAAGGTCTCGACGAGAAGAAGCCTCCATTGCCTAGAAGACCGGGCTCCCAAGCAGAGCAGAGCTCTTCAAACTCTCAGCAGACAAACTTTGGAACCCAGCCACAGTCTTCGAGTGATTGGTGGAGCCAATCGGCCTCTCCAGCGCCCGTTGCTCCAAGCTCTGGTCTCATTGAGCCTCCTCAGCAGTACCTTGATCCGGCATCCGGTATTATCTATGTGGACCCGGTCCAACAGCAACAATATGAGCAACAACAACAACAGCTTCAAATTCAAGGTCTACAGCAAGGAGTTAGTCTCTTCCAGCAGAAAACAGGTGTTGATAAGAGCTCTTTAATGTCTCTCTATAATCAGCCTACTGCTCAACAGCCTGTGGCTCAAATGCAGCCTCAGCAGACTCAATTCTCGCAGTTTAGTGGGTTCCCTCAACAGACTGGTCAATTGAACCAAATGGGTCAGTTTGGGCAGCAAAACCAGCAGTTTACTGGGTTTAATCCTCAGCAACAGGGCTTCCAACAGCAACAGCAGCCGCAGTTCACGGGGTTTAATCCTCAAGCCCAGGGATACCAGCAGGGGTATCCCTACTGAGCGTACACTTTGTATGGGTATAGTATATACACGTTTATGCGTATATGTGAGTTTTAGAGGCTTTAATAGCTTGATTCCATAGTACATCAAAGACACCCCAATAACACCCGGACACCAAACAGCCCTCGCGGCAACTCGGAAGTCAGTGTTGCCCCGTACCAAGTGCCACAGCTGGTGCGAGGTGTACGCCACGGAACGTCGGGTTATCTATGTTTTAGGTCAAAGATAGGCGATAAAGTCGGATAAAGTGGTGGAAATCGGTACATTTTTGCGTTGTTTCTAGTCAATTAGTGTGTGAATTGTCGATATATCGAGTTTAATTGGAGGCTTTACGCACAAAATTCAGAGATATCTGCCCATACAGTCACGCAGCACATTGTCATCAACCACAGCTAGTCACATAGAATGAACAACTTGCGAGAGGATGAGGCCAATAACGAGCTTCTTTTGAGTGGATTTCCGTCCGAAATGGACCCTAATGTGAATATGGAGATGCTTTTAGGGATTCCAGACGCCAACGAGCCGTTTGATTTCACCACCACCCCGGAGTCGCAGTTCAGCGAGCAAGTGCTGAATGTGAACCAAGCTTTAAGTCAGGGAAATCAGCAATCACGACACTCTTTAACGATGGTAGACACCCGAACACCTCCTGAAGATCTCTATTCACAGGATAACTTCCTCAACGAGATGGAATGGGGGTCACGCGCCAATGGGAACGGTGCGTCGAGTCTTCTTTACACTGATAGTGCTACTTTAGCCTCGGAAACAAGGACATCCCACGATCTAAGGACATCCCACGAGTTCTTTGAGACTCTCCCGCCTGTGGAGGACATGCCCACGAAGAGCAGTCGGTTCACAGGGTCATTTTCGATATCTAACATCTTCAGAAGCAACACCGAAGTTCAGCCTAATGGCACGACTTCTTCCACACAGAGTAGGTTCACATTACGCTCAATCAACCCTCTTTCCACACACAGAGACGCAGAATTGCCACAGACCCCAGTGGAGGACCCAGATCTGCCGATGGAGGACTCCGAGACGAAAAAACGCAAGAAGAAGACGTCCTCATTGGTGACGGCGCTCGCCAGCGCAAGGCTCGGCTTCAGCAGGCACCACAGGTCGCCTGTTAACGTTGATACGATCACTGAGGAGCCTGTTGACTTTGAGTTCAACGAGGAGCTCACGAGAGTGCTTTCACTGGCGAGTCGGAACTCTTCTAGCTACAACTTTGCGACGGGGAACGTGGCATCTAATGGCCTCTCTAACGGTGAGTCTTTGACGGCAGAACAGCTTAATCAGCAGCTTGAGCAGAGTTCATTGAACTATTCGAAACACTCTGAGGTGTCGTCTGTTGTAAATAACGGTGAACAGGACGAAATTGATATGGAAAAGGAGAACAACTCGCCTGACTACGCTGCGCTGTTCTCGGACATGAGCACCAAGAAGAAGGGCAAAACATTGCCTTCTTTCAGACGAAAAGCACAGAATAGTGGTGATAATGGTTCAATGTCGTCTCATGAGGAGCCTGAGCCCAAAGAAGAGCCTGCGAGAAGAGGCCGTAAGCCAACAGTCGAATATGATGCTTCTAAGCAGTTCGTGTGCAGTTACTGCAATACCCGGTTCAAGAGACAAGAACACCTGAAGAGACACTTCAGGAGTCTTCATACCAAAGAAAAGCCTTATGCTTGTACGATCTGTGACAAGAAGTTCTCCCGTTCTGATAATCTTGCGCAGCACATCAAGACACATGCTGAAGAGGGCGAGATGGAGCTTGATGGTGAGCTATGATAAATCTATGATAATGAATGTTAATTGGTACTATAGGGTTAGTTTTTAGGCTTGAAAACGCCGATGTCGATCTTCAGCATCTTCAGCTTCGGTATAATGAAGGCAATCAGACGGTATATCACAGCAACGGCCAGCAAAACACCGAAATACGGTGTGATGTCCTTCTTCAGTCCATACGTTTCCAGCACTTCCTTACCAGTTCCGAGGATACAATTGCCCTCGGCGTCCATTGACGAAGCATCACATGAGAATTTGAGGTCGTCTGGGAAGCCGAGGTTCAACAGAATCAGTGTGCTATATTTCAGCGGGCTCACGTAGTTGATGTAAACCAGCACTTTGTCCATGTTCAGCGACATGATACCGGCCATAAACGTACCAATTGAGAGGATGACACTGACGGAATTGACAGCAAAACCGGGTTCCATGAAGATCGTGTTCGTTATGATTCCAAGAGACTCACCACACGTCATCACCATCCACGAGGTGTACGCCAAGGCAAAGTACATATCAGCAGTTCTTGGGAGGCCGATAACCGGGCCGAAGAAGCACGCTGCGAGCAGAGCAGAGATGATATCAAATGGCAGCTGAACGAGCATGTAACTGATGAAGAATGGCGATACTCCGTACACTCTGTCGTGGTGTTCATGGTAGAAGTAGTTTCTCTGTGGTGGGTATGAAGTGAGGTTATTGAGCATTCCGCAGAAGTAGAGCGCAGTTGTCTCTTGGATTGCACCGAGTCTGTTTTGGACTCCGACGTAGTTGGTCTTTAGAGGAGCCAAATAGAGGGCGACGACGATTCCAATTCCGAGGGAGTTGCCTAATTTGGCATTGACGATGGCTTTGTTTCTGAATGTGGTAAGAGTGAACTGTTTATAGCACTCTTTGAGTGCGATGAAGAAGCCGCACGGATGACGGATAAAGGCTGAGAATCTGGAGTCGAACTCGTCGTTTGTTAGTGTGATGTATTTGCCTTCGAACGCCGGTTTCACGTCGTCCCAGTGAGTTAATAGCTTATCGATACGAATCTTCGATTGAGCCTCTTTATCAACACTTTGTAAGTTGACTGAGATAAGGTCGAGAATGTGGTCACCAGGGTTTGTAAGCTTTGGACATGGAAATCCGAGGTCTCCAAAGTACGGAACAATATCACGTTGAGACCCGTTATATCCAACAACGCCTCCCTTTGATAAGAGAAGAACCTGGCCAAACTTCTCAAACAGGTCGGATCTCGGCTGATGGATAGTCATGATAACCGTTTTACCCTCGTCAGCAAGAGATTGTAAGATCTCCAGAATCGTTGCTGCGGTGAAAGCATCAAGGCCGGAAGTCGGCTCGTCCAAGAACAGAATCTGGGGATCATTAAGCAACTGAATGCCAATAGAAACTCTTCTTTTCTCACCACCAGAGATACCTTTGACGAATTCACTTCCAATCATCGTGTTGGCACAACCTCGGAGACCAAGCTTGGCGATAACATCTTCAACAGTTTCCTTTCTTTGAGAATTAGAGAGATGAGTCAGCCTCAAGTTAGCAGCCATTTGCAGCGTTTCTCTAACACTCAAAGTGTCTAGTAAATGATCATCGTCCTGAGAGACATAAGAACACACTTTAGTCATCATTTTTGGTGTGACGATGATGTCATTGAATAGGATCTGACCTTTTGAGTTGTATTTGTTGATCAAATCCGAGGATAGTCTTCCGGACACCAAGTTCAACAGAGATGACTTGCCACTTCCGGAAGGACCCATAATTGCGTTCAGTTTACCGGCTTTAAACGATGCGTTTACGCCGGAAAGGATGACTTTCTCGTTCTTTTTCAATTTTACACTCAGGTAGACATCGTGGAGTGAAACGTCAATCTTTTCAGCGTATTTTCTTCTCAATGGCTGGGTGTTGATTTGGTGTTCGTCTTCGACTGTTTCATTGGTTGCTGGGGCCTCTTTCACCTGTTTTGATAACGAAACATCGACTTTCTTCCAGTAAAACATGAAAGCTGCGACTCCGTAGAATACAAAACTCCATGCCAGCACAACAACACAGCAAATAACGACCCAGTTCTTATAGTCGAACCCCCACTGCTTCAGCAGAGTCTCTCCGCTATAAATGGAGCAAGAAGCAGGGTCTGAGTACGGACAATCGCCCATATAGCCCTCAAACTCGTTCACCATCGTAGCACCGAAACTGTACCACAAGTAAGCAATGTATTTGGTCCATCTCACGTACACAGGCATCTCGTTAGCGTTGACGAAGAAGCCACACGCAAAACTCTGCAATGTGTAGTTGAGGTTGGCGATAAGCGAAGCAGCAGCGTAGTTTCTAGAGATGGAAACAGCAAACATCGCACCGGTCATGGATGTTAAGTGGGTGAGGAAGACAATTAACCAGTAGATGAAGAACTTGGAGGCGTCTCTTTGGAGGCCGTACATGAAGTAAGTTATAGCACAGAAGAATATCGTTACTGGCACATCTTCAGTGAACAGTTTCGCCAGTCTTCTAGAAAGAAGGAATCCCATGGGAGAAACACAGTGATCTGAGCGTTCTCTGTCGAAGACTTTGATGTCGGTATGACACAGTCTGAAAGTCTCGAACAACAGCATCAAGTAGCCCTGTAATGCGCAAGAGGAGTAAAGAGCACCAGCAATTGTTCTCATACTCGAGATATCACCTCCAGGTTTGTAATAAACCCATCCACAGATGATTCCCATGATGATAGACTCGCCGTATAGCGAGAAGAGTGTGCCACTGTCTCTGATCGTGAGAGCGTATGTTCTCTTGGTGGATATCGACACTTCACGCCAAAAAGGTGCTTTTCTCTGTATAATCTTTTGGTTCTTCAGCTTTGGAATTGAGCTGTTATTTAGCAGCGTGATATTGTGTTCATTCCAGTTCGACCAGAAGCCTAGAAGTCTCGCCATTCCGTGCTGCTCGGCCTCTGGCGTACGCACATCAACGGCAGTGATGTCGATGAGATAATCAGCTGGATTGACGTTTTCTTTCACTGAGTATCCCAGTTTCTCAAAGTACGGCAATACCTGGTCAACAGCGTGTGAATAGACGGTTCTCCCTCCTGATAAGATGCAGAGATAGTCGAACAAGAAGAAGATATCTGAGCGTGGCTGGTGAATGCTGATGACGATGGTTCTTCCTCTACTTGTGAGGTTTTTCAGTGTTTTGATCAAAAGGAAAGCAGAGTGGGCATCTAAACCTGTTGTTGGCTCATCCAGAAACAGCACTGAAGGATTTGAAAGCAGCTGAATTCCAATGCTAAGACGACGTTTCTCACCACCAGAGAGACCCTTATGAGTAGAGTCACCAACTATAGTAGCAGCACAATCTTTGAGTCCAAGCTCCAAAATCACTTCCTCAACAAGCTGCATTCTCTCGAGATGTGACGTGGTGTCTGGAAGTCTCAGCTCGGTGGCGTAGATGAGCGTTTCACGGCATGTTAAGTTTGGTGATAAGACGTCTTGCTGAACAACGTAGGCGTTTCTAACGGTGTCTAATGAGGCGCCATTAAAGAGGACTTCGCCTGTTGTTTTCAGCGAGGAGCTCGAAGATGATCTGTCAGCTAGCACATTAAGCAGAGTGGTTTTTCCTGAGCCTGAGCCGCCAATAATTGCAGTTAATGAGCCCTGAGGTAGGTCAAATGAGGTGGGATGTAGAATGGTCTTTGATGATCCAGCACTCTTCTCTAAATCGTCAGTTTTCGTTGATTTCTTCCATTTCTTGAAGATTCCACCATTCAAAAGACTGCTTTCCTTCGCTGACACTGATAAATCTCTCACTCTTATGCTCACAGGCTCGATTGTAGCGAAAGAAAGTTGTTGATCTTTCGTAGAACCGCACTCGGTGTCGACGGACGAATCAGCGTGAGAAACAGCGCCTTTAGAAGCCAGCATAACACTCATACTAGCAATCTTAGGCTCTATTCCATGTATTTCAATAAGATACCACACAAAAAAACCAAATTTATTCAATAAATCTAAAGATCGCCTCCCATTTTTAATTACGTAGTGACGCTTGGCCTTCGCGTTACTGCAGCAATGATTAATCACCATTCCCCCGCCAATCTTCCTAAACAGAACAAATCCGCCACGGAACTCCGCTGTGATCTCGTATAAGCGAGCTACGTCTCGTATTCATCAAAATCGTCAATTCGTGGGGATAGCCATCCCTTAGTACGTAAATATATAGTCTCGGTTGCTTAAATAAGTCTCTCAATCAGCTCCTTCACCTCATTCTCAATCAAAATGTAGAACTTGTTGTTGAAACGGTCGTCGTCTGGAAGTCTCTCTTCTCTCAAGAACTTGGTGATCTGGCTCTTAATTCTCTGCAATTCATGCTCTTTGTAGCCGTCGTCCACTGGAGTCTCAACACCAGAGCCTCCATTGCCACTGCCTTGGTAGAAACCAACATCACTCGTCAAACCGTTGACGAACATGTCGCTCAAACTGATGCTGTTCAGTGGGTTGAACTGAGCCTGCTGTGGTGCAAAGCTGATGGACTGAGGGTTGCCGGCAACAGCTCTCATGGTTCGTGGAGCAATCTGTGCACAAGAAGTAGTCTGTAAAGGTGGGAAGAAGGTCTCCTTTTGCTGTCCTTGCGAAGGTTGCTGCTGAGACCCTTGGCCCTTTGCAAATAGGCTGGATCTTCCACTTAGTGGCTTTGGAATGATCTGCTCGGTGTACATTGAGTTGAAATCAACTAAGCCATTGTTAGCGTCGTTTCTCAAGTACTTCAGTCTCAAAATCTGGAACAGGTATCTGATCAAAGTGAAACAGTTCTTGATGATAGATCTCTTCTTGTTATCAAACTTGATGAAGATCAAATCAATGGCCTTGTCCAACAAGTGGTATCTCACGTCGTTTCTCAACTCGTATGATCTGCTATCGTGATTCTTCTCGAGATCAGAGATCAAATTGGTCAAAATCAAGATAATAGCATCAAATGGCAAGTTGTTTCTGATCTCCCAGTTAAACCTGTTGTAGATATCATCATTGTTGTTCTTCAGGAACTCGTACAAATAGTGCAACGACGCAGGGATCAGGTTGTTAGACAAATCATCGTATGAGTAATGTGTCATGTTTGTCTCTGAGTTGTTTAGGTAGGAGTTATCGCTTGATCTGAAGAGGGCATCAATGCTGAACTTGGATCTTCTGTTGTTGACCATCTGGTTGTAACTGTTGTGGAAGATTTGGTTGTTACCGTCTTCGTTGGTGTTCAAGACATTCGACAACACAATCTTCTTTTGCAGCAATAGTAGTGCACGGTCACAGTAACTGTTCATCATATACTTCGCCCAGTCGATGAACGTCTTCTCCTCGTAGTTCAATTTTCTTGATTTCTCCACATTGTCCAAGTTCATGATCGAAGCATTGCAACTGATGTGAAGATCCAAAATCTTTTGTTTCAACACCTGGATAGTGTTATAAGGCAAGATCTGGATACCATAAATGAATCTTGTCAATTCATTCAAAATCAGTGAGAATCTGAACTTGCCGTTAAGGAAACATGTCTCTGGATGAAGCACGTTGTTCACATACTCAACAGGTAATGAGGTGTCGCATTCGTCCAGTCTAATCAGCGGCGTAGACATCTGCTTGAGAGCAGTCATACAGTCCAAATAGAAGATCTCCCACCAAAGCAGTCTTCTAAGCTGAACAAGGGCAGGGTCTGAAATGTTGTGGAAAGTAGCAGGATCTCTGTGCAAACTGATCGATTGAGCAATTCTCACGAGCTCGCCAATGTCCACAATGTGTGGATTTTCCAACGTACTATGAATAAGAACCGTGGCTTGCAACACTCTCAAAGAGTACTTGTATGGGTACTTGATAGCCTGAAGAACGCTTCTGGCAACTCTCAGGTATCTGTGGATTTCATTACTGAGTTCGAACTTCGTGATTTCGTCATAACTGAACTCGAAACACTCAGCCTTCGAAGCAGCGTACAACACTGCGTAAAGTAGCACGATGAACTCCATTTTGTTGTCAACAGTGTTTTCCCAGAAGGCGTCGTGCTCTTGTAAGAACTCCTCCATGTCCAACAAAGGCAAAACAGGGTGAATGCTTGAAGCGTAACGCTTAACCAGTCCGTAAGAACGCTCCTTCGTTGGAAGTGCCGCATAGATCTCCTCCAACTTCCAATTTGGAATGATGTGTGGCTTGCGCAGCAGGATCACAGGAACAGTCTGGCTTTGAAGGTTTAGTGCTGTTGAGGTGCTATTTGTGTTGCTGAATCCGTTGGCGAATGCCTCAACAAGCGGATTCTTGGTTGGAAGCGATGTCTGTGGGGTTTGTCTTGCGGAGAAGTCATTCAAAATGGAGTTGTCAAGGGACTGCGACAGCGGGTCGTACTGACAGTTGGTATTGTTGTTGTGGTGATGATGATGTTGACTCTTCTCTGTGGGCAGAACTTGAGGATTGTGCAGCTTTGGAGGCGACAGACTCTCATTACTGATCGAGCTGTCTGAGTCTGAGAACGTTAGACTCTTCTCCTTCGGTGACTCTCCCTGCTCAGATCCAGAATCTGGAAGAATGTGGATAGGCACCTGCTGTGCTGTTGGCTTGGTGTAGCTCTGGGAAGCTGAGGATGTGGACGAACTCACAGAATAGTGGTTGAGCGACTGGGCCGCCGCGTGTGGAGGTCCTTGTTGCTGTTGATGGTGATGATGGTGGTGGTGATGATGCTCTTCAAGCTGGTTAAGCCCTAACGGTTTGTAGCTTTGTTGAAGATCTGACTGGGGTGATGGAACAGTCTGCTGCATCTCTGAGTGGTGCTGCTGCTGTGCTGGCATAACTGGCGATGTTTGCTGTCTGTTGAGCTTGTGTGACAGCTGCTCTAATGGCGGCTCCGGCGGTGGTGATATTGATGCGCCCGTTGACAGCGACTTGGCCTTCTGCATATACTCTTTAAGCTCCAGCTTCTTCTTCTGCTCAACTTCTCTGTCCAAGTTCTTGTTTTTCTTTCCTCTGGAGACTCTGTCGTTGACAAAATACTTGCACTCGAGGTCATTCTTTGTGCAGTTCAGGCATACAGGGTGATCTCTCGAACACTTCACCTTTCTCTGGTGGCATGGGACACAGGAATGAATCTTTCTCTGGCGGACCTTTTGAATCTTGTAGACCTTACCATTTCCCATCACCAGGGCGTTCTGGTCCTTCATGGGCACCAGCTTTTCTTCCATCTTGATTGTGGTTGACAGGTGGGGTACGTTTTGTTGTTCGGTCTTTCTCGAGAGGTAATGAGGTTTTGTTCGCTTTTAACTTGCGATTAAGACAAATGAAACTCGATGCACGTGTAAACCAAAGCTTAGGGAATCTTTACTGCAAATTTGGAGCTTCGCAGTCCGTTGGAAAGTTGTTCTTTTGTAGGATTAAGTTCAGATTTCGTTCGCTTCGAGCGTTGTGGTAGTGGGGAGACAAAGCCGCACTGTAGCGGAATCGTGAAAATGAAAAAAGCGTGAACTAAAGTCGGAAGTCGGATGTGTGAGGGGCGAGTTTTTTGGGTCTAATTGAGGGAATATTTAAAATATTTTAACACCAGTGTCTACGGATGATAATTTTCATACTACTTATCTATTTAAAATCCGAAATATACCACTTTAAAGGCCAAAAATACCACCTATTCGTAGCTTCAACATTTAAGCCTCCTATTCACCGCCCAGCCAATCGCGCGCGAAAAGAAATTAAGGCGAGGAGAAAAAAAAGACAGCCAGGGTGACGTTTTTGCGCCAAATGCCTAATGGGGAACGCATCCCCAGATTTGCGCGTTGTTTCGATTCTTTGGAGTGCGTAAGGCGGAGATTGGCGCAAATACGGCACAAAATGGCACAAAATGGCGCACTACAATAGTCTCATCATATGGGCATTAAATTTACTCATTTAAGAAAATAATCTCCTGGAGCTTTAAGTTCATAAGGTTTCGGCTAGCCTCAGCAGCCGTGGCTTTCATTTTCTCCATTTCTGCCCTCTTTTTGAGAGAAACAGCATCCAATGGCTGTTGTCCTTGTTGCAATGGCTGCTGACCATTGCCTGACTCTAATTGTGTAGGACTAGTCACCATAGAAGCCATTCTTTTCGATCTCTGTCTCTGAGCAAGCTGTTGAGCGAGTCTTTCCATTGATGCTTCACCCTTTTGCGTATCATCGTCAGTCTCCTGGCGCATGTCAAAGTCACTATCAACATCATTCATCTCTGAATCGCTCTCATCGGACTCAGGATCCTTCTCCTTGGACATTTTACTTAACAGATTAGCTCTTGAGAACGGAGACAGCTGTTTTTGTAGTAAAGAAGGACTCAATTTGTCTTGTTTGGATCCAAAACGGTCCATAAATGGTCTATAATCACGAACATCACCTCTTTCTACAGGAGAACGATCACCAGGATCTCTACCTGGCCTTCTGAGTGACCTCTGTGCAGTTGAAGCTCCAGCATTCGGTGGACGGTGTTCCATTCTCTTCAAAGCATCAAACTTCTTCTCCAAATCAGCAATTTTGTCATTAACAAACTTCTCCATATCAGCTCTTTGCTCCCCATCGCTCGTCGACCCTACGAGGTTGCTGATCCAGAACTTGTTCCACAAATTGGACAAAATCATGTGATCAACCTCACTTCTGAAAACTTCAATAGCAAGAGAATAGTACCGTGAAGCGTGCATACCGAAATCCTTGATTTTGTCCTCGGGAATATCAGACTTACTGCCCTTCTTCTTAACAAGACTCTTGCTCTGCCTAGCATTTGCCGGCGACGCACCAAAAGAGCCACCATAGCTAGCTGTCGTCTTCATCATATTAGCCTTTGAGTACTCCTCGGTGTACGTTCTGAAAGCGCCAATTTCCACAAGTCCGTTGGTGATTGTTCTCATCGGATCAACCACAATGGCTAAGTAAGGGTCCTGGAACTGTTGATTCAATGACTGCGTGCTGACATCAATTCCGGAAAGCCAGCAACCGTACCCTGGATGTGAATGGTACCATCCAACGATATTTTCGTGTCTTCCTGACTTTCTGAGATTATCTAGGTACTGCACCATGAACTCATATCCCTCGGCTTGTGCGTTGACCCTTGTCTCTGTTCCCTCGACCGGTAGCGGATATACGTCCATCACCACAATTCCATTTCTAACAATCTTTCCTGTAAGCATTCCCATCACTTCAATAGATCCACCGGACTTTGCATGCATCGTCATCTTTAGCAGAGCGAGAGATGAAACATGAACGCTTTGAAAGTAGTTTGGGTCTTTGGTCCACGGTTTCGTTGATTGTAGAACAGCTTCTGTGTGTTCTTGCTTAGATTTATCATAAAATGCTTGGGCTCGCTCGCTCATTGGCATATTCAGAAGTGTGCTAATATCAAGTTCTCTGACGTCTAATGGCTGGTCATGATCATGGCCTTCCCCATGTGCTTGAGAGTCGTCTTCCTGGCCCTCCGTTGTGTTTCCACCACAGAAATGGCGGAACAAGTGAGTGTCCTTCTTTGAGTAGACGTTCTCAAGAATTCTCTGTGACATTTCTGGGCCAATTGGGTTAGTTGCTGGTGATTTGAGAGTAATCGTTAGTATTTGAAGTGTTTAGTATTGATCGCCCCTCTATTCCGCGGTTATGCTGAACACCCGGACACCAGCCAGGATCATGTCTATATTCTTATAATGTTTGGTACTTTGTTATTGATAGGGTATTTGAATGATTTTGTATGTGATATAGAAGTATTTGATTTGCTGTTTACCGAGTATTTTGTTAGATACTCAATATTCAGCACTAAATTTTTGGCTGATAACTTGGATAAGAGAGGTAGTCATTTTACAGATTGGTAAAGACTAGGTGCAATCTCTTGAATTGTAATTTAAATTTAAATATTAATATTTGATAGTCGATAGTACTAGCTAGGAAGACCAGCTATCAAAGCATAACGAAATACATTCAACAACATTCACAGACACTAGACCATTAGCGCTTACAAAGCCTAGCATTTGAGAGTCCAGAACTGCAACAGTGCGCGCGAGTCACGTGACCTGACTTACTTTTATTTGATATGTAGCTTCACAAACTTTCTGAAGCAGAATTATCAAAAGAGATATCGTGTTTTGGGATTTAAAAGATATTCACACACCAGAAAACAGCTGATTGGTCAAGTGATTGATAAGGAACGAAGCTTTTGTCCAATGGGGGCCCAGGCTTTAGCTCCTTTCGTTCACTTCTCATGAGATAAGGCCCTTATCATCCAAAGTCTAAGAAAGTTGCCCAGTGATCATGAAATCTGTCAAGTTAAGTGTGTGCGTGATTGCATAGTGGGGTTCATGTTGCTAGTTTGAGCACGAGCGCAACCTGTGATCACCACCAAATGTTAGGGTTTCCAGTTTTATGGAGGGATGAGTTCAAGTGCAGCTATATGCAAGTAGCGGGCGATAGGGACAGCCTTGATTATGAAATGTGGGGCTGGGATAGTTTTGTTTGCTCAATTCGGTATTCTGATTGATTGACTGATTGATTAAAGCTGTTCTCAGCATTGACTTTAACAGTTTAGGTACGATGGTTTAATGATTGAGGAACAGGTCGTGACAAGGAAAGAAGTGGCTTGTGGCTTTAACAACTACAGTAAGTGAAACCCCTCTCAAGTAACAATACAATCATGTGAAATTGCCAAGGAGCCCCTTCCAACTGAGGTCATCATTGAAAGCAGCAGCAATGGTCCAAACTGTGCGCTACCACATTTGGAAATAAGCGTATTTAAGGAGAGAGGGGTGGAAGACACTTATCGTCAGATTTCACAGCCCATTGTTCTTTTGATTTCTCTTCTTGTATGAGGAAGGCTCGCCCTTTACCTACACTCATTGACTGTAAGTAGATATGCTTAAGATAGGCTCTAATTTAGGGGCTTAATGGGCTTAAAAATGGACTAAAACCAGATTGTTTCGCTTAGAAGACCTATGGAAACCCCCTTTAGCTACTGCAAAATCACCAATTACATCATCATAAAATTCCGTCAACTGTCTATCATCAATTACAGCGTCTGAGATGTAGATGGGAAACCACAACGCACATGGGCATTCGGAAGCATGAAGAAATCATCGAAGAGCTTCCATAGATTCATATGCAACCGGAAGTGAGAAGATGCATGTAATTAAAGTAGGAACAGGTATCGTATCCAATAGTTAGAGCCACTCAGATCGAACGATCAATGAGAAGAAAGTCTCCACTCAGTCAGCCTTTGTAACCGAGGCTTTTACACGTGATTTCAAGATACCGAACACAGTTGTAGCTTATCGGTGTGAGAGTGAGGTGGCAAAAGGTGTTCGGATGTGCACATATCGTGTTTTTCAACGGGTAACGGCGAGCCACACAGATGAAATTTAAGCGGTCTGACTTTGGTTTCATAGATAAGGGGTAAACCTTACGCCTGATTTAGTTCTCCAGAACAATTGAATCATTCACAAGAAGCAACCAAATCAATGAACTGCAGTTAAACACCCCATTTATGCTCCATTTATTCCAGAGAAAGCCGCCAATTATGTGCACAAGGCGAATAGTTCCACCCAATTGGTTGCCAGATCACGCAGCTCCTGCATGTAAATGCTGGTAGACGCAGTCACCATAACAATAGAAGGTTATTTGGCGATGGCGCGGTTGTCCGTCGGCAATAAGGAGAGGAGAAACCGAAGTAACGCTGCCAATCATTGAGAAGCTCCTACATCGAGACTCAAAAATAGTCCATCTACGGCATCGAGGCGTAGATTTCCGAGATCACCTAGCATGCGAGTTCTGGAGCAAACAGCCATGTATAGGGCCCCTGGTTATGGTTTTGTCAGGGCTGAGGGGGAGTGCAACATGTTCGTAGTTGATTTGGAGCAGAACTTACAT
The DNA here is from genome assembly GCA_030558335.1 of Petasospora stauntonica. Taxonomy (NCBI): domain Eukaryota; kingdom Fungi; phylum Ascomycota; class Saccharomycetes; order Phaffomycetales; family Wickerhamomycetaceae; genus Petasospora; species Petasospora stauntonica. The sequence continues at coordinate 677,876 of JAJMSG010000003.1, forward strand.
TATTGACGATATTTGAAAGATTTGATCTCAGGTTTGGCCGGCGGTTTTTCCAATTGGGCGGTGTATTTGATCGAGAACGCTATTCAACTTGAAGGCCAGATGAGTAGGCTTACAGTGCCCAATCGAGTTAAAAGAGCGCAGCATCGCTATTCCTAACCAGTATTCAAATCAAACTTCAGTAACTATAGCTTAACTCGTTGGTAGGCACGCTATAACAACATACCCTTTTGTCGTATTCTAGCCGTCGATTTTCTGGAAAGCACTGCTCGACTATTGTGAAGCAACGTTATGCAGAAGGTGCATAGAGTTCAGGGATATCGCATGTCCTTAAAGCTGAAACAAAGGACTCATGGACAAAACCCCCCACTACGCTGCTCCTGCTGATTTCCTGGCGATAAGTGAGACCATAAGGCGAAGGCCTTAATTCTCAATGATTCACTTTTGAGCGAGCGGTTGAAACCGGCAAATGTGTATGGTATACCTATAGGATGGCTCTATATTTGCACAGTTATTTGGTTCTGATAGCGGAAATAGCCAGCCAATTGATAGGCTATTTATCAGCTTTAAAAGGGCAATAAGAGCGCCGATCCGGCGATATGGCCGCCGACCAACTCTAAATTGCAAAAGTAACAACAACTATTGGCCTATTATAGTCGAATGCGGCGCTAAATCACAAGAACAAGGGCTCCAATGGTTTACAACCCCACATATATTTAAATAGTCGAAATATCCCAGAATTGAGCTATATTTTCGTCTCCGCCAAAACTTCCTCTATCACAAGATCTTGTCCAAAATATCTATCTAGATAAGCTGATCATTACACCTTGCGCTCCACACCGCTTCACTTCACATATATCTCTTGACAGCATCTCCATCCATAGGCTTTGTTGATCAATACCTATTCAAAGTTACTTCAAAGTCATTGAGAGCAGACTCACTAAGATTTATAGAGCAAAGACAAACACGAGTGAAAATGACATCTAAGGTTTGCATGATCACTGTTGCTGAAGACATGGAGGACGGCTTGGACAGGCTCCAAGAGTATGAGAAGGCTTCTCTGGACCATGGCTATGATCCGAAGTCCATCAACAGCCTCTTGCCTACTTCATTCTCCTCCTCTGAGGACTCTGAAGCCGATGACGATAGCGACTCTGACACTGAGATGAAGAAGTATGACATGCCAGACGAGGATGCTGATGAGAATCAGGAGGACTCCGCAGAGCCAATGGAGACTGACAACGCTCAGGACAAAAAGGCTTCGGACTCTGAATTCCGCGGGCGTCCATCGTCTTGTGTATTTGTTGCAAGTCTTGCTGCTAGCTTGACTGATGATGAGTTGTCATTGTCTGTCACTAATCATTTTCAACAATGGGGTGAGTTGGCCTTGGTCAAGGTCTTGAGAGATCCATCCAACAGACCTTACGCTTTTGTGCAGTATACTAATGATCGTGATGCCAAGTATGCATTAAAGAGGGCCCAGCACACTGAGCTTAACGGCAGAACTATTCGCTGTGAAGCTGCCAAGGTCAACAGAACTTTGTACATTGCAACATGCAGTGGCGAGGAAGTTTCCCTGAAGAGCATCAAAGAAACATTGTCAAAGTATGGAGAGATTGAGCAGATGGTTGGAAACAACGATTCTCATTTCAGAAAGTCCAATTTAAACAAAGCATGGTTTGCTCAATTCGCATACAGAGATGATGCTATCAGAGCCTATGCTAACCTCAGAATTGGCCCAGAGTGGATTGTTGAGTGGGCACAGAACATTGAACACCCATCTGATAACGTTGATAAAGAAGAGGAGTCTGTTGAAATTGACAAGTGTTCCATTTTCGTTGGTCAGCTTGACGGGAGGGTTACGAAGGAGCTGTTGAACGAGAGATTCTCAAGACATGGGAAAGTTGCTGAGATTGTCTTGGTGTTGAAGCAGTCTAACAACTTTGCTTTCATCAAGTTCACTACTGAGAAAGCTGCAGCTGCTGCAGTGGAGAGAGAGAATCATGCTGTTTTCATGGAAAAGACCATGCACGTCCAGTATCGTGAGCTTCACCACAAGAAGAAAAAGTTCTCTCATACACCAAGGCTCAACCTTGCTCCACCACCAGTCAACTTACCTGTGAGAAGAGCCTCTACTGGGTCCGGCTTCCCACACGAATCCTTTGCCAGGGCTCCCATGGGACACTTTGGTCAGCCAAACTTCCAGAGGGGTCCCTCATTTGGAAGCAGGGCACCAGGTAAGGGTCACAGTGCACGTTCAGTCTCCTTCAGTGGTGACAGAACCAAGTTTTATCCATACGACTCGGAGGGCAACTCAGTTGGGCGTCCATTGGCAACTCCATCGAGAACAGCGGAAGATACAAACGACAAACAGACTCCTTTGTCGTCTCCAAGTGCTCATACCTTGAACTCATCGTCCAACGGAGAGGCCAAGTCCTTGTTCTCAGCCACTTCTGTATCTGCTTCCGAAAACCATAACGATGAAGGCACCGGTGCATCCACTGGTGGATATGCCAATGGGAAACCCCCAATGAGAAGGGCTTCAGGCCACATGATGGCACCACCAAACTCGTCTTTACCTCCCCCACCACCATCTTCATACTATTACTATGCATATCCTCCTCCCAAGGAGAGCCTGGTGTACGATCAAGCACCGCAGTTTCCTCTGGTCTATGCTGGATCTTACCCATACTACTATCCAGATACTAACATGCTTGAGTTTACTCAGCCACAGCTGGGCCATCCAGCAGGCCCTGGTGCTATTCCTCCAGCTCCTTATTACATGTACTATGGCGTTCCACAAGCACCAAGCTTTGGTGAAGCTAAGAAAGGGGAGGATGGTAAGTTCAGTCCAATGGTGCCAGATGTGACTGAGGGTGAGCTTGAGTACTGATTTCCACGATTGCTCTGATATGCTTTAGCTTTTCTTTCTTTTCTTATTGGTTCTTGATGTCCCTCTCTTTTCTTGTCCTTCTTTTGAGCTTTTTTACTTATTATATTCCATGATTATCTATTTGTCCGCTTGGATTGTAAGCTACTAGGTACTTTAGGACTTAGTATAACATTCAAAGTGATTAAATAAAGGATATCTGGGATAGAGAATATGTAATATAGAACACAGGACAAAAAGACAATAGATAAACAAACGTGAAACAAAAACTTGAGGTCAACATCTAGAAGTGAGAATCAAACTGAAACAGTCTCTTCCACAATCTCTTCTCTATAAGAGTAAAGGGAATCGGACTCCTTAGCAGCTGGTACCACTGGTGGAACAATGGCAGGAGCAGCAACAGATTTCTTCACTTTGGTTGGAGTGGCAGCCACTGGAGCAGCAACAGATTTCTTGGCTGGAGTTGCTTTTGGAGTGGACTTTGGTGATGGCTTTGGTGATGGCTTTGGAGACGAAGACGAGCTGAAGATTCTCTTGAAGAATCCAGGCTTCTTCTCTTTGGTGATCTTTTCGGACTTAGTGGACTTAGCGGGGGTAGCCTTAGCCACCGAAGATTTGTTAACCGGTGTGGCGACAACTGGAGCTGATTCTTTGATGGAAGCAGCTGGTGTTGTCTCCTTTGGAGTTGAAGGCTCTGCTTCAACTGTCACGAGCTTTCCACCGGCCTTAGGGTCGAGAGATGTGAATGTGTCAGGAGAAGCTTCAACTGGAACAAAAGGGGCAGCTGGAGTACCAGGTTCAACTGCAGCAATTCCAGCAACTGCAGCAAGGGCAGAAGCAGCGATGGCTTCAACAGTTCCGGTCTCAGTTGTTTCGGCCTCAGAGGCTGGAGACTCAGTAACTGGCTCAGCTGGCTTGAGCTCCTCAGCAGCGCTCACTTGAGAAACACCTTCCTGGACAGAGAACTTGTGTGATTGAGGAATCTCCACTGGAGCTGGCTCAGAGTAAGCAGCGGATGGAGCAGAAACATCACCAGATTCAACCGGGGCTTCAGCGACAACAGCTGGGATGATAGCTGGAGCAACTGGCTCAACGGCCTTGAGTGGCGAGTTTGGCTCTGGGGTGGCCTCCTTAGAAGAAGCAGCAGCAGCGGCAGCAGCTTTCTTCTTCTTTTTGGCGTCTCTCTTCTTCTTGTTCTTCTTAGCGTTCTTACCCAAGCCAGCAGACTCTGGTTCTGGTGTAACCTCACGAGAAGAGCTGCCTTCAGTCGTATTTGGGGCTGGAGAAGGAGTTGGTGTAAGCTCGTTAGCTGGCTCCTCAGCAGCAGCAGTTTGAGGTGGAGTTGGGAGTACAGCTGGGATGGAATCCTTGCTAACTTCCTGGATAGTGTCTTCACCAGGAACAACAACAGCGAGAACATCGTCAGTCTTCTTAGCCTCTTCGAGGGTGATCTCTTCGAGTTCAACGTTTGGGTCTCTGGCCAAAACGGAGACGATTGGCTCGTCACCAGTCTTGATGACCTCCGTGGAGAACTCTTCACCTGTAACGTTCTCGATCTGAGCTGGGATTGCGGTTTCAAGTGGAGCTTCAGACTTGAGAACGACTGGGTTGACAGGTTCTGGGACAACTGGATCAACAGTCTCTGGAACCACTGGCTCAACAGTCTCTGGAGCCACTGGCTCAACAGCTTCCTCTGGAACCACTGGCTCAACAGTCTCTGGAGCCAATGGCTGGACAGGTTCTGGAAGCACCGGCTCAGCAGCTTCAGAGACAATTGGCTTAGCAATCTCTGGAACAACCGGTTCAGTGATCTCTGGTACCAATGGCTCAACGGTTTGCGCTTCGGTAACCTCGACGACTGGAGCTGGGGTCTCAGAGATTTCAGCTGGAGTAACAAGCTCTTTTTCGGAAACCTCAGCTGGGGTGTCGACTGGTGACAAAGCCTCAATTGGAGTTTCTGGAACAGGAGCAGCTGGGACAGGAGACTCGGTAGCTGGTGCAGTAGAAGATGGAACATCAGCAGACTTCTTAACGGCATCAACAGCAGAGGAAGCAGTCTTCTGGGTAGCATCGCCGGCCTCAACGACAGTGGCTGTGGCAACGGCAGCAGTTCCCACGGCAGCAGCAGTGGCAACACCAGCAGCAGCAGGAACAGCAGACTTCTTTGTCTTAGAAGACTTTGTCTTCTTGTCCTCCTTCTCTGGAGACTTGTCCTTCTTGGACTTGAAGCTAGCGAAGAAGCCAGAGATACGTCTCTTAGACTTCTTTTCGTCAGTGACTGGAGAGTTCTCCTTTACGTTGACGTTTGAGACAACCAAATCGCCATTAGATGCTGGCTTTGCGTCCTTGGATTGGATTGGCTCCTCGGTGGTGATTGTCTCCTTATTGAGAGTGACACCCTCAGGCAAAGCAGGCGATTCAACAGCAGCAACAACTGGAATGGCAGCAGCAGCAACAACAGGAACAGACTCCTTGACGGAAACACCAGTGAGAGTAGCGTCACCGGCAGCGTGTGGCTCAGAAGAGGCCACTGGCTCGGTCTCTTTAACAGAAACATTGGCAATGGCAGCAGCAGCAGCAGCTTCCTCAAGCTTCTTAGCTTCGGCTTCCTTGGCAGCAGCGTCTTCAGCTTCCTTAGCAGCCTTCTCTTCGGCTTCTCTCTCAGCAGCAGCAGCAGCCTCTTCGGCCTCCTTAGCGGCCTTCTCCTGAGCAGCCTTCTCAGCAGCAGCAGCTTCTTCAGCTTCTCTGGCAGCCTTCTCTTGTGCTTCCTTCTCAGCCAAGGCAGCAGCAGCCGCAGCGGCCGCAGCTTCCTCTTCTTCTCTCTTGATTCTGTCTTCTTCTTCTTGTTTGAGTCTGGCCTCTTCAGCGAGTCTCTCCTCCTCGGCCTTCTTCTCAGCTGCGATTCTGTCTTCCTCGGCCTTCTTCTCAGCTGCGATTCTCTCCTCCTCGGCCTTCTTCTCAGCTGCGATTCTGTCCTCTTCCTCTCTCTTGAGTCTCTCAGCTTCCTCCTTCTTCTTTCTCTCAAGCTCTTCCTCGTACAGCTGTCTCTTGTTCTTGGCATCCTCCAATCTGGCAGATCTCTCGGTCTTTCCGGCCTTGAAAGTAGCCAACTGGTCCTTCATCTTCTGCAGCCTGGACTTGGACTCTTCGAGCTCAGCTTCAGAGGACTTCACTTCGCTGATAGCCTCAGTGTTCTTGGACTCAGCCTCCTTAATCTGTTGCTCATTCTCAGAGATGGCGGCTCTGATCTCAGCGATCTTCTCCTCGATCTCGGCCTTAGTGCCACTGTGCTCGGCATTAACACCTTGCTGTTTCTCAACTTCTCTGTTCTTTTGAGTCAACTGCAATTGAAGGAGCTCAAGCTCAAGCTCATACTCTGACTGGCGAGCATGCAAAACTCTGGTGGAGATCTCGTGGCGTTGCTGTGCAATCACACTCTCGTGAATAGCCTGTGTATGAAGCTTAGTCTTCTCTTCTCCATCCTTGACGGTGGCCTCTTTGTCCTCGACGAGCTTGGCGTCGGCAGCCTCGGTGCTGGAAACGTGGGTTTCCTGAGCATCAACAATCTCCTTGTTGGTCTTCTTGTCAAAGCTCTCGATCTGCTTATCCAAAGAGGCAATTGAGGCCTCAATCTCGGCAACTTGCTTCTCGTGGTCCTGGGAGAATCTCTTCTTCTGTGAATCGAGTTTCTTCTTGAAACGAGCAAACTTGGAATTCAGCTTATTCTGGTCTTTGAGCTGCTCCAACTCAAGCTTCTTCTTCTGTTTGAGCTCTCTGAGCTTCTGTTGCTCAGCAGCCTTCTCGTCGATGGCACTCATGTTCTTGGAGAGTCTCTTCTGAGCAATGGCCAAAATGGCACTCTCAGGCATCTTCAGACCACCACCAAGGTCAATGATAGGCTCAACAACCTCCTTCTTCTTCTTCTCGTCCTTGGTGGCACCGGAGGTAGCAGCCTGTGCGGCGGTGGCAGCATCCTCAGGCTTCTCTTCAACAGCTTCAGGCTTCTCCTCCTTCAATGCGGCATCGGCAGCACTGGTGGCCTCCTTGGCCTCCTTAGCTTCCTTGGTGTCACCATTGACTTTCCCAGAAGACTCCTTAGCTGGAGAAACGGCCTTCTTGGCCTTGTCGGCCTTCGCATCCTTCTTCACCTTCTGGCGTTGTTGGTCCCTGAAAGGAGAAACCCAGGTCTTTTCATCACGGACGATGTTCACTGTCTGTCTGAAGGCATTGGCTGCCTTGACAGGAGTCTTTTCAGTAGTGGACATCTTCTGACTTTCTTTACTCAGAATCTTCAAGAGTTGGTGCCAATTGCTGAAATTTGCCCTACAAATTATAGAATTGCTAACTTAGCTGCTGCTCGGGGCTCGGGGAGGGGCCAAGGGGACACATCTTATGGTACGGCCACACATTGCGGGCGGTGTTTGTAGGGCAAAAGTGTGGCTCTAACGATTAATCTGCGCGAAATAGTCCGAATGCGGAAGTTTCACAACACGAGGCTACGTAATGTGAGTTTAGGTATTGAGGGTCGACGAGTATGTCGAAAAATTTGGTTAATGCCGTGCGAGTTTTGACAGTTGGGTAGTTTGAGGTGAAAGTGGAGATTTTGTATAGCTAGTTATTGACTATAGGTCGTGATGAGGGATCTGTTTGCTCTGTAGAGAGTGTAGATGGGGAGTTATGGAGGGGCATTATTGTGGATTAGATGGAAAAGTTGGTAAGTATCATGTATTTTTGGTCATATTAGGGCATATTTGAGAAGCAGATTAAACTCATATCATAGCCAAAACAAGTGGAATGTGAATTTACAAATTTGATCCTACCTTAGATCCCAGACCAGGCCAAAACTCGCCAAAATTCAGCACGGGATTTCGAGCGTCAGGGTCCATGATTTTAGTCAACTAAGGCCCCCTGATTGTTTTTGGCTATTTATAGAGCGAATTTGGGATCAATTATGCAATGGAGATTATTTAATTACCAACTGTGCATTTCAAGTCATAATAAAACTCATTAATAGACCTTTATCATCGATGGTTCAGGTCTCAGGACAAGGGTCACTACTGAGCCAGCCAGCAGAAAGCAATTAGTGGGACCTCGAGCGGAATTCTGGGGCTATTTTGTAGGCATTTGCTTGTTTTCTAGCTTATAATCGAAGAATATGATACAACTGATGTTGTCAAAAAGGAGGTTTGAAGTTAGCAGTGCCCCAATAGAACACTGCTTATCATCACATCACGACTACCTCTAAGCTGGGATTAAATAGGTCGTAAAATTACATATAAATGCCAAATTATTAGTACAAGAACATCAAAGCAAGGGCAAACATAGAGATAGAGCTCTTCATAGCGGCATTTGCTGTGCTTGTAGATGTTTCCTCTGTTGAGGTGGTCGACGTCTCAGCAGTTGATGTTGCTTCTGAGTCCTGAACGAAGCTGGAAGCAGCAGTTGATGATGTTAGAATGGTTGATGAGGCAGAAGACTCTGATGATTCTTGTGAAGACGAGCTTGTAGATGATGAGCTTGCAATGGAGGAAGACTCAGAGGAGGAGGAACTTTCAGACGATGTAGATGAAGAAGAGATCTCAGAGGACTCAGAGCTGGATGTAGAAGATGACGAGGACTCAGAGCTGGATGTAGAAGATGACGAGGACTCAGAAGAGGACTCAGAAGAGGACTCAGAAGAGGACTCAGAGGATCCACCAGCACAGCCAGAGTTATCATCAAGACCTGAGTTCTCCAATGAGCACAGAATGGTGTTATCGTCGGTGACCATGATGTTTTCCAAGCCAAAGCTCGAGGAACTGTTGAAGACATAAGCATTAGAACCTGTCTTTGTAATACCCGCTGGAACGTCAGCACATGAAATATAAGCATCCTTAACGGTCACATAGAAGAAACCATCGTTAACGACGTCCTCAGAAGTCCAGTCAACAACACCACCGGCCCATTCCTGCGTTCCCTCTCCAGCAGTCTCTAGCACTGGCCAGAGAGAGAATTGGACACGAGCTGGGGTCTGTGGATACTGATAAGCACCAGTAGTAGCATCAAGAGTATCTTCTTTCTTTAATGTTCTCACAGCAACACCGTCAAGGTACCACGTGAGCGCATCCTCTTGCCAGTCGACCTCGTAGAGATGGTAGTTCTCAAATGTGTCCGAGACGGCCTCATCGGCGAAGTTTGTCCAATCCAGGACACCTTCATAGTAGTAGTTCGTCTGAGCGTCAGTGAGGTTGTAACCAACGAACTCCCAGTCGATTTCGTCCATTGCGTTGGAGTACGAGATGAATGCAGAGACGACACCAGCAGTTCTGGATGTCTTCATCGTGGCACCGTACTCACCGTAGAGCATGAATCTGGAAGAAGATAACACAGTTCCGGTGGTGTCCTTTGGCATGGTGATGAGCAAAGCATCTCCATCATCATTATTTTGAGCGTATCCACTATAAACCCAGTCTGTGTCGTCTGGGTCACCGAGGTACTGCTCGATGTTAGGGAAAGCTTGTGTTCCAAAAGTGGTGTTGATGTCCTTACAAATAGGCATAGCCATACAAGCTTCCAGCTTGTAGGACCACTCTGGATTACATCCACCCAAACAGTGGGCTCCAACACCACACTCACCGAACTGGTTACAACATGGGTATTCTTCAGGACACTGAGAAGAGGAGGAACATGAAGGAGCAGTGGCTGCAGCTAAAGGTAAAGCCACGAGAAGGGTGCTCAAGACAGCAGTAGAAAGCATTTCTGGTCAATTGGTGGAAACAGTGTCATAATGGAAAGAACTCAACTACGGAAAGGGTCCAGGCTTTATGGAGAAGACGTGGTGTCGAATTCAGCCCCACATGGTGAAAAGGTATAGCATACGTTATGCGGTGTCGATCTAAGACGCGTCACGAAAAATTTGGTATGCTGAAAAGTTTCCTTATTGGGCTCAATTAAATACGCAAAGGGGGAGGAAACCATAACAAATCTGCAGAGTGCGGTGTATTTATTGTCTCAAATTGTTAGTTGGCCGTCAGTCGGTCCACTTTGAAGCATGCGTTGTACCAATTTGGAAGTAGGAGAGCGTTGTAATTGGCTATTGGTTTGGCTGCCTGGAAACGCCATACCTGTTTCGAGTATTACGTACAGTGGAGTGCTTTTTACGAAATAGGAGAGCCTATAGGAATAATTTCGTGTTAATTACAGGCTTAAGCCCAGCTAAGGCGTTGTAGGCTCAATCCCGAGGCCGTAAACGCAAGCGCATGCCAACTTAGGGCTTCTACAACGAATTAGCCTCTTTATATGTATTAGCACAGCTTAAATACCAAACTCCTTAGCAACAGCCTTACCGAATCTCTCTAAACCTACAACAAGCTTGTCGAGTGGCACAGCAGCGTAGGTACCTCTAAAGAAGATAGTTGTGTCTGGCTTCTCGGCATCGACAACTGGCTGTGGAGGAGTGCTCTGGCCCTTAGCCTTGAACCAAGAGCCTGGGATGATCAAGCAGCCCTGCTCCAAGCCGGCCTCGTACAAAGCGTTTTCAACCTTAAGAGGGTCAGACTCGAACTCAGTAGCAAACTTAGGGTGCTTAGAAGCATCAAATTGCACAGTGAAGAACATACCAGCGACCGGAGCCACGTAGTGAGAAACCTCCTTAGGGAAGTACTTCTCAACAGCGTCAATAGCGACATCACGCTTGTGTGTGTACTCAGAACGAAGGCCAATCAACCAGTCAAGGTAGCCGGACTGGCCCCATCTCTGCAACAAACCGTTAACAAGAGCCTGCGTGAAACCGGATGGAGCTTGGATTGTGACCTCGTGGAGTCTGAGGAATCTCTCGATGAAGGTGTTTTGGGCGACGATCCAACCGAAACGGGAGCCAGGAGCCAAAACCTTGGAGAAAGAGTCGAGTCTGATGACACGACCCTCGGTGTCAATGGAAATGAAGGAGGACACCAGGTTGTCGAGGAACTGCTGGTGGTCGTGCACACCCTGGGACTGTCTAGCGGAGGCGTCCTTAGTGTACTCTTCCATCTGGAGGAAGTAGTATGGCTCGTCTTCCAAGATGATGAAGTCGTGCTTCTGGGCGATCTTGTAGATGGCCTTTCTTCTCTCCACACTGAGCGACGAACCAGTTGGGTTCTGGCCAGTAGGAATGGTGTAGAGGAGTCTTGGCTTAACACCGACCCAGCCGTCCAAAAGAGCGTCCAACTTCTCAGGAATGATACCAAAGTCGTCCATTGGCACTGGGAAAGTGTTGATGTTCTGAGCATGAGCAGTCTCGAGCGCAGACGAGAAGGTGTGGCTCTCCACGAGGATGGTGTCGCCGTGGTTACAGAAGGTTCTCAGGACACCGTCCCACGACTGTGTGTTACCGACGGTGGCGATAATGGACCAGTCGTCGTAAGGGACCTTGTGGATCATCTTGGTGTGCTCTTTGAGGAAGTCGATGAGCTCCTTCTGGCCCTCGGAGGCTCCGTACTGGAGACCTCTGGAGAGAGGGATGTCAAGCTCGTGGGTCATGTCCTGGTTGTACTTAGCGAGCTCAACAACGACCTTCTCGTCCTCGGTAGCTGGAACAGCACCGATTCCGTTAGCGAAAGGAGCAGCTGGCGACTCAGCAACAATCTTGTTCCATGGGAAGTAATCGGCGAGCGGAAGACCACCTCCAAGGAAGACGATGTTAGGGTCGGCAAAGTACTTGAAGGCAGTCTTCAAGGCAGATGGGTTACGCGACTTGGCCTCCACGGAGAGCAAATGGGTGAGATCTTTGGCATCAGCTGTCATTGTGAGAGTTGTTGATGAGTTAGCACTATTCAAAAGAGGAGAATACCGGGGAAGTGCGTCGGTTTTATATACTTTTTCCACTTTCAGCAGTGCGGCTCGGGGCTCGATGACTGATCGGTGATCGCGAATATTATTGTGCTCGGAGGCGATAAGCGGACGGGTATTGAAGGCTATTGAAGGGTGTTAGCGGGATTCGGGGCTTTTGAGGTTGTGTCATGTGTTTGTTGTGTGGTGAGGAGTGTGTGCTAAGCGAAGAATGGGAGGGATGAGGTTTTGGCTGGTTTTGGAGCGTCGAGGCTGAAGAAATATTGCTTCTTATCAGCAAGAAGTGAGTCGTTGTGATGGCTTAGCTTATTAGCACCTTCAGACTCATATACGGCGGAAATGGATAGACTAGATACTCAAATGTACGAAATTCACAACTCCTACCTATTAGTTAGAACCTAAATGAAGATTTGAAACCTCAAAACGCTTCCCACGCGTCTATTTACACACTAAAAGCACATAAAGGTTGCGAGCCCTGGTGTTGAAATTTTTCAGTACTATGAGCCCTGGTAGCGGTTCCGCGAATGCGTTTTATACTCTTACGCTTTAACCATAACATCCACACAAGAGCTTTCAAGGTCGAAGATAACTCCATATTTACCTCCAATTCACAAGCCAAACACTCCCAAAATGTACATCCTGAAACTTCCGTGGCTCAATCACACAGGTGCGTATTTTCGGCTTCAAACTCGCCAAACCCCAATACTAACCCTCTCCAGAGGAGAAGCGTAAACATGAAGTGTACTCTCTAACGGTATCGCCCGATGGATCACGGCTTGCGACCGGAGGACTTGACGGAAACGTTCGTATATGGTCCGTGAAGGACATCTTAAAGTACACAGACTCCAAGCTTCCTCGAGACCCCACAGTTTGCCGGCCATTGTGCTCCATGGCACGTCACACCGGTGCTGTTACCGTTGTAAGGTTCTCTCCAGACGGCCGTTTCCTGGCTTCAGGCTCAGACGACAAGGTGCTTTTGATATGGGAGAAAGACGAGGAGTCCAGGCCTGTGTTTGGAGAGCAAAATCTTGAGCATTGGACCGTAACAAAGCGTGTGGTTGCTCATGATAACGACATCCAGGACATTGCGTGGGCTCCAGACTCGAGCATTCTTGTTTCTGTTGGATTGGACAGATCGATCATCATTTGGAGCGGAACGACGTTCGAGAAGATCAAGAGATATGACGTTCACCAATCCCACGTCAAAGGTGTTGTTTTCGACCCTGCTAATAAGTATTTTGCTACAAGTTCTGATGATAGATCTGTGAGAATCTTCCGATACCATAAGGGCTCTGAGCTTTCATTTTCCATCGAAAAAACGATTTTGAAGCCATTCAAGAAGTCCCCCTTAACCACTTATTTCAGAAGATTGTCGTGGTCCCCAGATGGCCAGTTTATCGCTGCTCCTAACGCTACAAATGGGCCTGTTACCTCTGTTGCTGTGATAACTCGTGGTAACTGGGACAGCGACCTTTCTTTGATTGGCCACGATTCTCCGTGTGAAGTTGCTTCGTTTTCACCTGTATTATATGAGGTACCGTCTGCTACGAACAAAAATGATATGAAAATATCTTCAATTGTGGCTACTGCTGGCCAGGATAAGAACCTGGTGATCTGGAACAACGTCTATCCACGGCCGATCGCTGTGTTCGAGGAAATCTCTGCTAAAACAATGACAGATCTCTGTTGGAGTCCTGATGGACTCACACTGTTTGTGAGCTCTTTGGATGGTTCAATATCCGTGATTCGCTTCGAAAAGGGCGAGTTAGGAACAGTTGTTTCATCCGAGAAGAATGATGAACTTTTAAATAAGTACGGTGTGGATAAAGACAGCATGGTTTTCCCAGAAAGTACCAGTCAACTGATTCTTGAAGATAAAGCAGCAGAATTTACCAAAACATTGAGTGAAAAGCACATGGACAGGCTAATGAGCTTAGATCAGCCATTAGAACCGAAGGCTGTTGAGAAACCAACCGAAATTGCCAAACCACCGACTCCAAAGAGGGCATCACCGAAGCCAATTACTACTAAATCACCAAGACAACAACCAACAGAGAGATTGAACAGAGCAGTGGTGACAAACGGCAAAAAGCGTGTTGCTCCAACGCTCATTTCGACCACATCGCACTCTTCGAGCTCTAAGTTCACGAGTGTTTCCGTGGCTACTAAACAGAAGCCAATTGACCCAAAAAACTCAAATCTCAATAAGCTTCTATCAAAGTCTCCTTATTCTTTACCGAAGTTCGGTATTCAGACCTCTGTGAACCCTTATTTTATTAAAAAAACTTCCCCAGAAGACGACGACGAGGAAGATGAGAACGACGAGATTGCGGACTACGAAGAGATGGAATCTGAGGAAGAAGTTCTTTTCAAACGCCGTAAAACCAAACAGAAGTCGATCATTAAGCTCAAGAGACCGTATGATGATACAAATGTGCTTTATAAGCAGTTGAGCGACCCGTTGACGTCGAAGAGAGCAGTTCTTCATGTGAAAAACTACGATGAGTACGACGAGGACGAACACACAGTTTTGATCTCCCACGAGAATGGTGAGCATGTTATTGAGCACTATATTGCTGATAGAATTGTTCATATTACTGGACGGCTTGGTAAATTTTGGGCTTTGGCTACAACAACGGGTGCAATTTTGACGTATACCCCGTCAGGCCGTGTCCTGAGACCAAGGATCGAGCTAGGAAGCAACATCGCTTATATGGGCTCAAGTGGCGATATTCTTGTTGTTGTTACATCTGACTATATGCTTCATTCTTATGATTTGATGAAGGGAAAGAAGATCCACCGCAAAGTGTCGATGGCTTCGATTTTGAACTACGAGGAAGAAGTTGTTGGTAAGAATATCAAGCTCAAGAATAAGCTGCTTGATGTTGAGATTCACGGCGATAAAGTGCTTGTTTTCATGCACAACAATGAGTGTTATTACTACGACTCTACTCTAAAAGTGTGGGCCAACGCTCTCGACAGCTTTTATGGAGAATTCAACGTTTACAACGGAGTGTGGGTTGACAGAATGAAGGAGCCTTTCCTTAGCCAAAACGCTGATAAGCGTATTGAAACTGATGAAAACACTAAAGAGGTCAATTTCGTCAAGAAACTCACCTTTTTGGAGGGTTATTCTTCACTGATGAGCACTCTAAATAACAAACAAGTGCAAGCTCAGGTTGATGAGGCCTTGGATGATATGAAAACGAATACGCTCTATAAAAGCGTTAGATCTCAGGGAAATGAGCATATTTTTACGTGAATGCTAATGATGATATACACACTTTTGGTTGGTCGTAGTCTCTGTCTCCTGTGCTATACGCTATGACTTTCGGGTCCTTTGGATTAACCGAAACTGATGAGATTGATGTCTCGGGGTTTACGGTAATCAGCTCCGAACTCGGAAGTCCCATTTCAGCATCTGGATAAAAAACAAGAGATCCGGAAGAGGTCCCGGATATCAATCCTTGTGATTCTGGAAGTGTATCTGCGTATAATCTCTGTGTTTTTGATTCGTAATTGGGCAATTGTTCAACAGTTTGTAACCCCATTCGGAGATCAAGTACTGTGATGGAGGTACTATTTCTCGTGATAACATATAAATATCTGCCATTTCTGGACTCCAAAATCTGTGAAACTCCAGTACCATCATCCAAATGTGCTTCCATTACAATTCCACCATTGTTATCGTATAAAGAAGCCCAATTGGAGAAAGTTCCAGTGTAGAAAAGGCCATCACAGAACTCGCTCGTAGCTGACTCAA
Organism: Petasospora stauntonica; assembly: GCA_030558335.1. Lineage (NCBI taxonomy): Eukaryota > Fungi > Ascomycota > Saccharomycetes > Phaffomycetales > Wickerhamomycetaceae > Petasospora > Petasospora stauntonica. The sequence goes on from JAJMSG010000003.1 coordinate 693,334, forward strand.
AACAGCTCACAATCCCACGGGCTGGAAGTGTATAAGTACTCTGATCCCTCTCAATATCAAACAGTTTGATACACCGATTCATACCAGCAGCAAATGTGTTGCTGTTTGCGAAGAAAAGTGAATTAACTTTTTGGTATTTCTCAGTCTGGCGATGCTGAGTGTCATACGCTTTAACCACATTGGGCTTACCGCTTTCATCTGATGGTATAAGGTCAATTAATTTCAAGGGAACATCGCCTGAAGATACCAAAATGGGACAACTACCCGTATAAGGGGACGCTATCGGATGGGCCTCAGTGGCCGTAATTGGTGATGAATAAAACGTTCGTGTAAAGGGCACCATTAAGGCATTATCTTCGTCCAAAAGCGAGGGAGACGTGAGGTAAACCCGAATTCCCTGGTCTTCTGAAACACTGAAGAGAGAACTTCCATCACCAAACCACTTAATACGTCGTGGTGTGCTATATTCGTATCGATGTGCGTCTTTGTAGGGCTTTTGTAATGGTGGATAGGTGTACTCTGTGTTGGCTTGGCTTGCGACAAGCTGCGAATGAGCTCTGTTTTCTAGTTCAATTGAGCGGTGACACGACCCAAAAAGCGTTTCCTGCGTAGAAAATAAGCATTTGAGCCTCATTAGTAGACCTTGAAACCCCAAAAGATGAACATTTCAACAGTTGATATCATCTTAAGTATCGCGTCTTTAATGTGGCAGTGCCCCTACCAAAATTAACAATGCTATAATGCTGTGTATAAACCATCAAACATAATCTAGATCTATGCTTTGATTGAGCTTGAATTCAGGAGCTAATATCTCTTGAATCTCTTTGACCCGCTTCCATGGTTTTTCGAATTATATCTCTTGTTTTTCGTGCCGACATTACCCAGGTTATTAGTAGGTACCATCGAGCCAATCTTCTGTTTCTTCATCTGCTTCAACGGTGATGAGCCAATTTTGGACGCCGTTATAGCGGCAATGGACTTAGGGGTTTTCTTCGACTTCGGCTGTACTGGAGATTGATGAGGGCTCGAGTTGTGTGATTTTGGAGAGTCCTGAGTAAACTTAGGCTTTGAAGAAACCTGGTTGATGTTCTTCGTAGCGTTGACGTTCTTGAACTGAGGAGCAGGAGTCAGGAATTTGTATGGCTTTGGATTAGGAATGAGATCTCTGTGTGTGAGTCGTGTGTAAATGAGGTAGTATGCTGAGGCATCACGGAGAGCTTGCTTCTCTGGGATGGAGTTGATGTATTCATCGTCATAAGTTGCCCAGGATCCGTCTGGTTGGCGACAGTGAGCAATGTAATGGCCCGAAGATACGGATCTACCCTCATGAACAACAACAGAGATAAGCTGGTACAACGCTGGCTCGTCCTTAGTGGTGTACTGTGTCAAGTCCAAGATCAGTGGGTAGGACACACCTTGCTTAACCTTTGAGGAAGAGCTTCCATTGAATCTGAATCTTTTGAGGTGAACAGCCAAGGTTTCTGGTGCTCTGTCAATACTCGAGATCTTGATGGCACTAGTTCTCTGTTTACACTTCTCACAAACGTATCCACTCTTATCGGATCTATCTGGTTTGATCAACTCCGGCGAGAAGAAGTCCTTGATGGACTTCTGAATGGAGAATCTCTGCTTGGTTTCTTGCTCAGTGGATGCAGCAGGTGATTGTGGAATAGCTGTGCCATTTTGCTCCAATAATTTTCTGTCAGTCTCAGACAAGTTGGTGATACTGTTCTTTCTGGATGAGCCCAAATGTAACGACAAGTCGTAGAACTCTTGCTGTGTCTTCGATACGTGTCCACAGTTCTTACATGTAACGGACTGGTCGAGTAAGCCACCGAAAATATCATAAATAATACTCTCGTTTAGCTTGCGGCCCTTAGGCGTACCGTCCTCTTGCAACCTAGACAAAAGAGACATGAAGTATTCGTGAGAGTCCTCTTGCTGCCATTCCGACATCATGCAGTTGATGTCGTCTAGTCTTCCAATCAACTTCTTTGGGTTGATGTACTTGCGGTCTTTCTCTGATTTCCACATTCTTGAAGCTGTCTCGGCAAGAACGTGTGTTACAGAGCGCTGATTTACATCCTTGTACTTGTTGTTCAGCACGTCGGTCAAATAGTGCTGCACCGCAGGAATATGGATCATTGCTTGAACAGCAGCGTTGGTGTAGCACGTAACACCGTGATTCAACAAGCCAACCGGTCTTAGCGAGACTTGCTTAACATCCCAGTTCTTGAAGATACGACTCGAATTGTTTGAGCCTCTGTCGTTCAAGGCCTCGTTAATTTTGAAGAAGTCCTCAACCTTGTTTCCCGACACTGCCACCGTGGCCTTGTCATCAAGATTATCGTCAGACTCTGGCGAAGTTGGAGGCGTAGTATCACGTGCAGGCTTTGGCTCAGACTTGTCATTGAGGAGCTCAATCTTAAGCAAGTTTGTGTCTGTATCCTGAGAGTCTTCATCGTCATCCTTCTCCTCGTCATCATCATCTTCGCTCTCCTCTTCCGAAGACTCAACAGATTCAGAAGAAGCACCACCTTCAACATAATCACCATCATCCTCCTCCTCTTCGTCATCGTCGTCTTCAGCAGCTGGTGTGGCGTCCTGGGTGTCCACTCCGGTGTCCTCCTCGGAGTTATCTTCGCTTGAGCTCGAGCTGGAGCTCTTAAACTGCTCGTACACCTTCTTGCTAATTATGTTGTGTGGAGTCTTTGTCTTAGAGTCAGAGGCAGTGGCATCTGTATAATCTTGATCGCTATCAGAGGCACTAGACTCTGCGTCCTCCGGCTCCGGGCTCTCACTCTCATCCTCCTCTTCTTCACCAGCAACAGAGGAGCTCTCTTCGGCTTCGTCAAGACTCTCACCGAGGTCCAGCTCGTCGTCAACTGGCACAGCAGTCAGCGGAGATTTCTCCTCCTTACGAGCTTTCTTGCTCTTCTTGCCGTGCTGCTCTTCGGGGTCATCGTAAACGCGCTTGCCCGTATATCCATTGAGCGCAGCAGCCAGCGAGCTCTGTCTGTTGGTCTGCTTCATTTTGGCAGCGGTGGAGTTGGTGGTAGAATTGGTGGATGTGGATGATGGTGAGCTGCCTGGAGCCTGCCCTTGGTTCAAGGGTCTTTCTTTGGAGTGTGTAGCACCTATTTTGACGTAGGACTGTGGCCTGTTAGATTGGTGTTCCGGGCGCTTTGCGGCAGTGAAGTGGAGCGGGTCCGCAAGGATTCTCTGGACCAATGGGGCAATGCTCTCCTTCACAACGTCAGTGGACATGTGCTATGTGGCGACGTGGTTAATTCGCAGTCAATTGGCTGGTTGGTGATGGATGAAGCTAACTGATCAATCTCTATGGGTCGCGAGCTGTGAGGGTTTCTGTGCGCTAGGTGTCAATGAATTGGCAGGGAAGTGAGCACTTATACAGCGGGCGGCTAGCTTTGAAAAGAGAGCTGATGGTAGTGTGATGTGTGAGTGTTGGTTCTATGTGAAACCGCCGTGTGTGAAATGACTGGTTTTCTGGCAAAATCAACTTAAAGACAACCGGACTCAGTCGGTGAAAGGCGATGTAATGCTAACAAACTGTGTAGGGGACAAAAAAAAAATCCGAAATCTGTAGGGGCAACACGCAGCTTTTTTCGGTTTCTCTGGAATTTCTTTTCTGCGCGCTGGTTCTACAACGAGTTCGCGGAATGCGCGAAATGTGGTGGTAAGGGCAACAACATGATCGCGGTTTTTTTCTTCAACACCAAGGTTGAATAGTGGTGGGAGTGGTTTGTATGGATTTCATAATAAAGCATTTGCTTGTTGAAATTGGCCCATAATGTCTGCTAGAGGAGGTCAGCTCAAAAACGTGCTAGTTAAGCTCATTGTTGGTGCCGGACAGGCCGCTCCAACGCCCCCAGTTGGTCCAGCATTGGGTTCTAAGGGTGTTAAGGCCATCGACTTCTGTAAGGAGTTTAATGCTCGTACTGCCTCTTACAACCCGGGTGTCCCAATCCCGGTATCATTGGTTGTTAAGCCAGATAGATCCTTTTCGTTTGAGCTCAAATCCCCACCAACAGGCTATTTGCTCCTCAAGGCTGCCGGTATTGAGAAGGGAGCTGCTGAGGTTGGCCAGGGTAAGCCATTTGCCGGTGAAATCTCGTTGAAACACGTCTACGCCATTGCCCAGATTAAGAAGTCTGACGACCGTCACAAGAACCTCGAGCTTGAGGGTATTTGCAAGTCAGTGGTTGCCACAGCCAAGAGCATGGGTATCAACGTGGTGGTATGAAAGCCGTCTTGATGAGGGTGAAAAAACGCTTGAGCAGTAAGCCAGGAACTAAACTTGTACATAAAACACTGCATACTGGATAATGAATGTGTGACGACTTTTGATTTGAGCCTTCTGTGCGCGTAGAGCGGCCTATCGGCGGTGCCCTTAAGATATCACCGATGGCCGGTGTTATAAGCTATAACCACCAAGGTACGCTCGCACTAATCGCTTCTTAATCTCGAACAAGCGCAGATGTGTGTTCTACAGCGTGGAGATACACCCTAGTGCCTCTGAGAGTGCGTAGTCTTGCGGAGATCTGCCTTTAAGCGGTGAGGGCCATCGCGAGATCATGGAGATAAGGGTTCCGGATTGGGCCTTCTAGCAGCCCATTTATTTAATTACGATGATTAAACAATGAATCAGGGAACGGAGGCCTATGCGGCACAGATTGAGTCGATTATAGCGCTCTTCAGGCCGAAAATCCGTGGTGTCATCTCCAGCTGTGGGTGGACGGTTTAGGCGAACGCTATCGCGTGCTTTCCCCTTTTGGGCCTAAAGCCGGATTTCTTATCACAGATATTCGTGGCCTGTGCGATACGATAGATTTAATATAAATACAGTGAATAGTTCTCCTTCCAAACTATGATCAGTCCCGATTGTAGTGAAATATCCTTTAAATTAACAAAATGTCCGAGAAACTCCTCAAACACCTGTCAGACGTCGCCAAGAACAGAGAAACCGTTGCATTCCACGGTCTTCCGATCCCAGAAGAAGTCAAGAAGCATCCTAAGCCAATTTCTCTATCTGGTGGCCGTCCACACCACGGCTTCTACCCAGTGACAAAGATTACTTACGACTTCATTAACGAGCCTTTTGCCGAGGATGGTATCACCACTGTCTCCTTCAACAGAGTCGAGCAGGACAAGGAGGCTAAGCTCGACTTGAAGAGAGCTCTTAACTACGGTCCTTCGGAGGGCCATGGCCAACTGGTCCAGTTCTGTAAGAACTTGCTGACTTTCTGTAACAAGCCAGGATACGAAGACTGGGATGTCACTCTCACCAACGGCTCCGGTGACTCTTTGCACAAGGTGTTCAATTTGCTTGTGAACCCAGGCGATGTCGTCCTCATGGAGGCCTACACTTTCACCCCAACCATCAACAACATTAGAGCTTGGGGCGGTGAGATCGTCCCAGTGAAGATGAAATTCGAGGACGGTGGTATCGATGCTGATGCCTTGGACGAATTGCTTACCAACTGGGCTACTGGACCATACAAGGAGAAGCCAAAGCCAAAGGTTCTTTACACCATTCCAACTGGCCAGAACCCAACTGGTTTAACACTGATTGAGTCCAAGAGAGTCCAGATCTTGGAGATCGCCAAGAAGCACGACTTCATTATTATTGAAGATGACCCATACGGTTACATCCAGCTCGGAAAGTACACCGACGGTAAGGAGAACCCATTCGTCCCAGGAAAGTACACTGCTGAGACCTTTGTCAAGGAGAGACTTCCAAAGTCTTACATCCAGATGGACACTGAGGGCCGTGTTCTCAGACTCGAGACTTTCTCTAAGGTGTTTGCACCAGGAACCAGAACAGGCTTTGTTGCCGGCTCTAAGGCTTTCATCAAGCACATTGTGAAGCACACCAACTGTTCTACAAGAGCTGCCTCTGGTATCTCGCAGGCCACAGTGTTGTCTGCGATCGACAATTTTGGCGGCGTTGAGGGTTGGATCGAGTGGTGTATCAAGGTCTCCAAGACCTACACTGACAGAAAGAACACCTTCCTTCACACACTGTTTGAGTCAGAGGCCTACAAGAAGGGCTACTTCACCGTGAGAGAGCCTGAGGCCGGTATGTTCATCACCGTGGAGCTCAACTTCCCAGAGGGCGACGACCACAGAGTAGAGCTCGAGGAGCTCAATTACAAGTGTGTGGAGAACGGTGTTGAAGTTGTTCTTGGAAAGAACATGGCTTTCACCTCAGAGTTTGCTAAGTCCGCTCAGTTCCTCAGACTGACAGTGGCCACTGCTGAGGATGATGCTGAGATCGTCGAGGCTGCCTCCAGACTTTCCAAGGCTATTCTCGAGCACTTTGCCTGATTTCCTTTGCTTATATACTTCTCTTACAGTGCTGGAACACTGCTCTTAACATCAAACCAAAAATATAATACTAAATTCTCGATATCTGTCCCGTATTGTCTAAGCGATGCCTCATCCCGCGATGATGTCGGTGCGCTTCGGAGTTCCGTCCGACGTTTGCCGAACGCAGCCCCGGCTCGGGCAGCGGGTGATCTGAGTGGGCCATCGCTCAATCAGATCCTGGAGCTCGTTATCTGATGCGTTGAGGTATATAAGCCGTGAAGCTCGCTGTTCATGGCAGAGGCCAATTGGACCATTTGAGTAAAGAAATAGCGCAAGATGTCCTTCATTAACCCACTCGACGCATTCCCAGAACCAAAGGTAGCAGAGCTCCTTCTTAGCCAGTACAAGGGCAAGTCATGGGACCAGCTCCCAACACCATCTTTCATTCTAAAGAAGAGCGTGGTCGAGGGCCACTGTACCAGAATGCTCGAGAGAGTCAACGCAATGGGTGCTCGTTTCAGAGGTCACGTGAAAACCCACAAGTGCATTCCTGTCACTAAGATGATGATGGGCTACGACCTGCCTAACTACGACGGCCCAAAGCACTCTTCCGTTGTGGTGTCCACTCTCAGAGAGGCCTGGGCCATCGTTGACTACCAGGAGAAGACTGGTGAGCAGTTTGTTGACGATATCATCTTTGGTTTGCCTAACTTCACCGAGGATGCCTTGGTTCAGATCGTCGAGCTTAGAAAGAAGGTCAAGTACTTCAGAATGCACTGTGACTCTCTCGACCAGGTCAGACTCTTGGAGAAGTTCATTGCTGAGAATCCAAGTGGAAAGCCATGGTCGTTGATCGTTAAGCTTGACGCTGGTACTGCTAGAGCTGGTATTATGGACCCAGAGTACTTGGCAACAGTCCTCGAAGCCATCACATCTGCTAAGGACGTTGAGCTCTACGGATTTTACGCCCACCACGGCCACTCTTACGGCTGTAACACATACGATGAGACCGAACAGGCTTTGATTGATGAACTTGGAACTGTGAAGAAGGGTCTTGAAGTCCTTGAGGCCACTGTCCCATCCATCGACTTGACTAAGCTTCTCGTCTCCGTTGGTGCTACTCCAACCATCCACTCCCTGGAGCACCACCTGAACACCAAGTCCAACGATAAACTTGTACAGGTGATTTCCGAGATTAAGGCTACTGTGGAGTTCCACGCTGGTAACTACGTGTTCTGTGACTTGCAACAGGTTTCCACCGGTGCCATCAACGAGGACCAGATCGCTGGCTCTGTTGTCGGCTCTGTTCTTTCCCAGTACCCAGGCAGAAAGAATGAGCTCGGTGAGATCCTTACTAACATTGGTGTCATTGCTATGTCCAGAGAGGTCTCTCGTAAACATCCAGGCTTCGGTCGTGTGTTAACCTCTAAAGAGTACGGTAAGTGGTATCTCGAGAGAATGTCCCAGGAACACGGTATCTTGAACCCAATCGCAGGCGAGGAGGCCAAGATGATCTCAATTGGTACCAAGGTGAAGATCTTGCCGAACCACTCCTGTATCACTGTCAATGCCTTCAATGTGTTCTACGTCTTGGATGACGAGGAAAAGGTGTGTGACATCTGGCTTCCTTGGAGAGGCTGGTAAGCGAGCCTCTATATAGAGGAAGAATACGAAAATATAGATAATGATAGGAAAAAATAATTTGTAGGCAAACATCAGGTTGAGCAGTGAGCATAGTCAGAAGTTCAGCTATAAATACCACCATTGGCCTAATTATTACTACTTTATACACCATATTTGGCTAACAGCATAACTCAAACCCCGCGACGCTTATGCAAGATGTTACCCATCTCCAGTCCGCGATGCCTGAGCACCAAGGCGAAAAACTTCGAACTTTTGGCCTTGAACCACAGTGAAAAGTAATACAATTGGCTTGATTCCATACTTTCCGAGCCGATTAGCGATCTCAATTTGTTCAGACCGAAGTTTGTCATTGGAATATCTGTGTTCTTTAACCGTGAGTCTCAACCCGCCTCAATTTTGGTGCGAAGCGCCTACAATTAGACCACATACTAACAAAACGATAGATGACAGTTGAATGGACAGAGTTCTCCCAGACTCTCGAGAGAGACCTCCTCTACTCCTCTCACAAGAGTCGAATGGAGACATTCGCTAATCTGGAATCGCATCTTGCATCTCTGAAAGAGGGCTCAGACCCCTCTATCGGAGCAATTCAGGAGCTCATCTTGATGAACTACGCACATCTCTCAGATCCCGAGTCGACCAGACGCTCTACAAAGATCCTCATCGAGACGGTCAAGACCAAACCAGAGTCGCTCAAGACTATTGTCAAGGTTCTCGGTAAACTCACCTCTAAGTACAAATCCGTGGCCTTGGAGGACATGTCTTTCGTGACATCTGTTGCCAATGCCATCATCACTTCATTTGCATCTCAAGAGTCATTCAAGGACAGCCTCCAGGACACAATTACCCTTCAGATCCAGGTGCTTGATATCGTTTACTCATACGCAGGAGACGAGGACAAACATAAACAGAGAATAAGGAACTCCGTTGTCAAGTCGTCGTCGAGAGCTCTTTCTGCGCTTTCTTCAGATCAGATCTCAACTTATGTGAAGACTGCCGTTGCTTCCAAGAGCTCAATTGAGTCTGTGATCGCTCTATTCGCAGTTCTTGCCGAGAGTGAGCTCTCTAAGGATGATGTCTCTTCCATTGTGGACTATTACAATAAGGTGGTCCTAGCTACTAAGGTGCCTATCAACAACTTGCCAATCCTTACACAGTTCTTCCAGAAATACGTCACTGGTGAAGTTCTCTCGTCCACGATCATCCCATCTGTTGAGAAGGCTGTTATCAGATCGGCTGAGACTGCTTTGACGCTATCGGCTGACTTGATGGCTTCATTCGCTCCAACTCTTGATTTGACCACTGTTATTTCCCAGTCGAAGCTCCTTACACAGCTCGTGTCGAACTTGAAGAGTTCGAAGGAAACTGTCCGTGCTGTTGCTTACAAGAACTTGGCTGCCATTTTGTCCTCTACTTCTTCAGACGAGAGCACTGCGAAGATTGCCGATGAGCTCTTGAAATCTGTCAAGACTATATCTGCTGCTGACCAGAAAGCTCTCTTCTATCAGATCCTCGCATCCATCAAGCCATCTGCTGAAGTCTCTGCCAAGATCTTCAGTGCTGTTGCCCCTCTAGCTGCAAAGGATCAGAATGAGATCTCTCTTGAAGCTGGCCTGAGTGCTGTCTTTGCTCACTTGGTTTTCCTCGTAAAGAGTGATGCTACTCCAAAGGAGGCCGAGGCTGCTGTGATCAAGGGACTCACTGAGGCTAAGATTCAGCTTAAAAGACTGTGGTATGCCCAGTTTGGCGAATACTTCCTTGTAAATGAGCTCAATGAGCCTCTCAAGAAGTTTTCTCTCGCTTTATTCCCAACAATGTTGTCTGGCTTCACCGATGTGTTGTCCAACCCTACTAACAACATCAAGGGTATTGTTATTCCATATGTGACGCTCGTTGTTGCAAACAGCCTCAAGGATTCAGTGGACGCAACTGAAACTTTCAAGAAGGCATTGACTAACTCTGAAAAGCCATCTGTCTTGATCAACCCAAGAGTCTACTCCAAGTTGGCATCTACACAGGAGAAGCTCTGGTTCATCAATGCTCTGTCTGCTGCCACATCTTTCACGAAAGAGCCTTCTGAGGATCTCGGAAGAGCTTGGATTTCTTTCATCCTTTCAAAGTCCTCAGCCCCAGAGCTCCTGAGAGCAAACACCAAGGCTCTCGGAGGTGCTTACTCTCTCAACCAGAACATCATCGGACAGTCGTTAATTCTTGCTTCTGACTCTCTACTGTCGAGTAAGACTCAGCCAGACGAATACAACTTTGAGTACATCTACTCTCGCTTGGCATCTGCCTTCCACGCTTTCTCTCAAAAATCAGAGTCTATCGACAAGGAGGTGCTCACAAACCACCTCAGTAAGCTTATTGTTTCAGCTCATCACAAGGATGTTGCTTCAACTTTATCGTGGATTGGCTTGGTTTTGAGCTCGGACATCGACCCTGGATACGTGGCAAAGGAGTACCACTCCAAGTCCATCGAGGTTATCTCTGAAGTTTTAGGCAGTGCTACCCAGAAGACTCATGATTCTGGTATCTTCGAAGCCGCTTGCGAAGCTGCTGCTACTCTGGCTTTCATTGACCCAAGCGCAGTTTGTCCTCTTCTTAAACACATCATCGAGACCGACCTTGCTGCTTCACCATTGAAGTCCATCACCCAGCGTGATGTTGAGATCTGGAGAGGCACAGAAGGTGAAATGGTCATCAACGTTCTTGACACTAAAAAGAAGGCTGTTGAGGATAAGAACTCCAAGGACTACGAGACACGAAAGTGGGAGGAGAGTGTGAGAAAGGAGATCTCAAAGAAGGGCGCTGCCAACAAGAAGCTCACGAAGGAAGAACAGGAGCTTGTTAACGGACAGATTGCTAAAGAGTCTGAGATCAGACAACGTGTTGACACCATCTACAAGAATCTCCGCCGTTCAGTGGGTATTATTGGCTCTCTTTCTAAGGCTGCTGATTCTATCGACAATGGCAAATCACACTGGGTGGCTACTGCTGTCAACTCTCTTCTGTCTGTCCTGGCTATCCCAGTGACTCAGGAACTCACTGGCGATCTTGCTACTCAGGCGTTCCTAAACTTGTCCAGTGTGGCTTCTCCAAGACTCTCGCACTTCAGATACTTTATTGGCGTTGCTACCTTGAGAATTAACGACATTGGCTTGTTGGGCGAGTCCTTGAAACAGGAAGATCTTCTTGACTTGATATCTAGAGTTCTTTTCAGATTCAAGTTCTTATGTACACAGCAGCCGTTCGACCTGATCTCATTGGTTTACACTTTGCCATTGCTATCCATGGTCTTGGAACAAGGTAAGGCTGTTGCTATCAAAAATGCCAAAAAGCCAGTCGCCAAGTCTGAGTTCATTGAGGAAGACAAAGAGGAGGAGCAGCTTATGTTGGCTCTTGAAATCATCAGCTCCCACGCTGAGCTCTTCAAGAACCCTGCCATTCCACGTGAACAGATCATCAATGTTCTTCTTTCTCTCTTGGCTCTTCCATCTAAGGCCAAGTTGGCTAAGGAATCCCTCTTGACACTGTGTCAGTACATTTCCATTGACTTCTCGAGCGAAGATCTTAAGATCCTCTTTACTGGCTTACTGTCGCCTGTTGTTTTCGTGCGTAACACCATTTTGGAGGCTTTGGACCAGGAATTCGATCTTTCCGAGCTCTCTTACGCCGATGAGATCTGGATCTCTTGTCACGATAACGACCAATCAAACGCTGATCTAGCTTTAACTATCTGGGAGGAGAATGGATTCGAGATCACAGAATCATCAATCAGATCTCTCTATGAGTTCTTGGGTCACCACGATACGGGTCTTCGTCTGTCTGCTTCTAAGGCTCTCGCTGAGTCTATCCAGATCGCTGCTGCTGACTCAGAGGCCTTCTCTAACGTCCTTGAAGAGTTGCTTGAGGTTTACAGAGAAAAGGCTCGTCCACCTGAGCCAATCCTCGACGAATTTGGACTGGTTGTTAAGTCATCTCAAGACCAGAAAGACCTTTGGGAGGCTCGTAGTGGTGTTGCCTTGACACTTAAGTTCCTTGCTGTTTTGTTCACCGACAACGCTCTCGTTGCCAAGCTCATCAAGTTTATGATCGACGAAAAAGCTCTCGGTGACCAAGAGTCAATCGTTGCCGAAGAGTTCAAGGAGGCTGCTATCGCTGTGATCGACTCTCAGGGTGCTGAGAACGTTGAAACACTTATTCCAGTGTTCGAAGAGGCTTTGGCTACAAAGACCACAGACAAGACCGATGAAATGATCAGAGAGAATGTTGTCGTCTTGTACGGCTCCTTGGCCAGACATTTGCAGGCCTCTGACCCACGTTTGTCTACTATTGTGGACAGATTGATCAAGACCTTGATCACTCCTTCTGAGAAGGTCCAAGTTGCCATTGCTGATGTTATTGCTCCTTTGGTCCCACTATTCAGAAGCAAGGTTGGCTCCTATGTGGAGACCTTGTTTGACCAGATGTTCAAGGCCCAGACTCTTCCACGTAGACGTGGTCTTGCCTACGGTATCGCTGGTCTTACAAAGGGCTACGGTATTGCTGCCATATCTGAATTTGACATCATTCGTAACTTGACCGACGCTGCCGAGGACAAGAAGGATGCTAAGCGTCGTGAAAGTGCCTCGATTGTCTTCGAGTGTCTCGCTAGACAGCTGGGTAAGTTCTTTGAGCCTTATGTTATCGAAATCTTGCCTACTCTGTTGAGATCTTTGGGTGATGCTACCTCTGAGGTCCGTGATGCCACAGCTGAAGCTTCCAAGATGATCATGCAGAACACCACCAGTTACGGTGTTAAGAAGTTGATTCCAGTCGCTATCGGTAACCTCGACGAGATCTCCTGGAGATCCAAGAAGGGTTCAGTTGACTTGTTGGGTTCCATGGCCTACTTGGATCCAACTCAGTTGTCTGCTTCTCTGTCGACCATTGTCCCAGAGATTGTGGGTGTTTTGAACGACTCTCATAAAGAGGTCAGAAAGGCTGCCGATCTCTCTTTGCAAAGATTCGGTGAGGTTATCCGTAACCCTGAGATCCAAAAGCTTGTGCCAACGTTGATTCAGGCGATTGGTGATCCTACTAAACACACCGAAGAGGCTTTGGACTCTTTGATTCAGACACAATTCGTCCATTACATCGATGGTCCATCCTTGGCGTTGATTATCCACGTCATCCACAGAGGTATGCACGACAGATCTGCCAATACAAAGAGAAAGGCTTGTCAAATTGTCGGTAATATGGCTATCTTGGTTGATACTCGTGATCTTCTCCCATACTTGCACCAATTGGTGTCTGAATTGGAGATTGCCATGGTCGACCCAGTTCCAAACACTAGAGCTACTGCTGCCAGAGCTCTCGGTGCCTTGGTCGAGAAGCTTGGTGAAGAGCACTTCCCAGAGCTCATTCCACGTCTCCTTGATACTCTCTACGACGAGTCCAGAGCTGGTGACCGTCTTGGTTCCGCTCAGGCTTTGTCTGAGGTTGTCAGTGGTATCGGTCTTCGTAAGCTTGATGAGCTCTTGCCAACCATTCTTAAGGGTGCTACTGCTGCTCGTGCCTCTGTTCGTGAGGGTTTCTTGCCATTGCTGCTCTTCTTGCCGGTCTGCTTTGGATCTCAGTTTGCTCCATACATTAGCCAGATCATTCCAGCTATTCTCAACGGTCTTGCCGACACTGATGAGTCGATTCGTGGTACTGCTTTGAAGGCTGGTAGACTCCTTGTTAAGAACTACGCCTCTAAGGCCATCGACTTGCTCTTGCCTGAGCTCGAGTCCGGTCTTCTCGACACCAACTTCCGTATCCGTTTGTCTTCCGTCGAGCTTATCGGAGACTTGCTCTTCCAGCTCACTGGTATCAGTGGTAAGAACGAGCTTGATGAGGACGATACTGACTTCTCCGGAACCATCAACAAGAGACTCGTTGACTCTCTTGGTGCTGACCGTCGTGACAGAATCTTGTCCTTGCTCTTCATTTGCCGTTCTGACACTGCTGTTATCGTTCGTAACGCTGCTATTGACATCTGGAAGGCTTTGGTTGCTAATACTCCTCGTACAATCAAGGAGATTCTGCCATCTCTCACCAACATCATTATCCGTCGTTTGGCCAATGCCGACGAGGGCCAGCGTACTATTGCTGCCCAGACTCTTGGTGAATTGGTTCGTCGTGTCGGTGGCAACGCTCTTGGCCAGCTGTTGCCAACTCTCCAGGATGCTCTCGAATCCAGTGACGGTGACGCTAAGCAAGGTATCTGTATTGCTGTTCGTGAGTTGATCGACTCCTCTAACGACAATGTCGTGCTTGAGTACCAGGAGATCTTCGTTGGAATCATTCGCTCTACTTTGCTTGACCCATCACCAGCTGTTCGTGAAGCTGCTGCCAACGCATTCGACGTGTTCCAGAACAGAGTCGGTAAGCTTGCCGTTGACGAGGTTATCCCACACTTGTTGAACATGCTCCAGTCGGCAGACTCAGACAACGCTTTGTCTGCTCTCGAGGAGATCATGACAACCAAATCCGAGGTCATCTTCCCAATTCTTATCCCAACTTTGCTCGCCTCTCCTATCGACTCCTTCAGAGCTCGTGCTTTGGGCTCGTTCGCTGAGGTTGCAGGTAAGGCTCTGCTCAAGAGACTCAGCCCTGTTGTCAACTCTCTTGTTAACGAGCTGATCTCTGATGAGCTGGATGAGGAGACAAAGACTGAAGTCAAGGCCGCATTCGACAAGGTGCTGCTCTCTGTTGACGATGACGAAGGTACTCACCCATTGATGCTCCAGTTGGCTTCATACATCAAGGGAGACGACTCCAAGAAGCGTGCTGTGATCTACGAGCGTCTTGCTCCATTCTTCAGCTCCACTAAGCTCGACTACTACCAGTACACCACTGACTTTGTCCAGGAGTGTATTCTGGCTCTGGACGACAAGGATCCTGAAGTGGTGAAGAACGTCGTTGTTGCTTTGACCACATTGGTTAAGCAACAGGACAAGGAGACACTCGAGAAGCTCGTTAAGCCAGCCAGACAGTCCCTGGAGATGACAGGTGTCGCTGGCGAGGACTTGTACGGTTTCACGCTGCCAAAGGGTGCCAACTCCGTCTTGCCAATCTTCTTGCACGGTTTGATGTACGGTTCTACAGACCAGAGAGAGGCTTCTGCCTTGGCTATTGCTGACATTGTCTCCAAGACTCCTGCTGCTTCGTTGAAGACCTTGGTTACCGTCATCACCGGTCCATTGATCAGAGTTATCGGTGAAAGATTCCCAAGTGACTTGAAGGCTGCTATTCTCTATGCTCTGAACATGATCTTCGAGAAGATTCCACAGTTCTTGCGTCCATTCATCCCACAGTTGCAGAGAACATTCGTCAAGTCTCTCTCTGATGCTGGTAACGAAACATTGCGTTTGAGAGCTGCTAAGGCTCTCGGTACTTTGATCTTGTACCAGCCCAGAGTTGACCCACTAGTGAGCGAGCTGGTCACCGGAGCCAAGTCTGCTGAGACTATTGGTGTTAAGACTGCTATGCTTAAGGCTCTGTTGGAGGTCATCGCTAAGGCTGGTGATAAGCTCAGTCAGGCCTCTAAGACCTCCATTTTGGACCTTGTTGAGGCTGAAATGCTGGAAGCTGATGACAAATTGGCCGTTGCTTATGCCAGATTGGTGGGTTCCTTGTCTCGTATTCTGAAGCCAGATGAAGCTGTCCAGATCCTGAAACAGAAGGTTTTGGACTCCCCATTGGACGGTGGTGACTCTTCCAAGTTTGCCATTTTAACACTGAACGCGTTCTTAAAGGATGCTCCAGTTCACATCTTCAACACTGGCTTGCTGCCACAGATTGTCACGGCTCTTGTTGAGGCTTCAAACTCCACCTCTCCTTACATCAGTGACAACGCCACAGTTGCCATTGGTAAGGTGCTTCTTCTCCAGGACGAGGTGTCTTCTCCAAACGGTAAGAACGTGAGCGAGGAACCATTCGATATCCCATTCCCACAGGCTAGCGAATTGTCCACTCAGCTCGCTGTTGCTGCTTTACAACCGGCTTCTTCGTCTCTTGATACCAGAAGATTGGCACTTGTTGTCATCAGAACTGTTGCGAGAGTGAAAAACGACCTTTTCAAGCCATTGTTCGACGTTATGGGCCCTGCTGTGTTCGCATGTGTCAGAGATACCGTTATTCCTATCAAGCTGGCTGCTGAGAAGGCGTTCTTGGCTCTTTTCAGCTTGGTGGAAGACGTTGAGATGGAAGAGTTCAAGAAATGGTTCGACCGTGTTAGTGCTGAAGGCCAGGCCTTGGACACTGTTACTGGCCAAAAGATTCAGTTGAGATCAATCGGTGATTACACCAAGAGAGTTGGTGCCAGATTGGCTGGTGTTGAGAGAGAGAGAATTGAAGCTGGTGGTGATGAGGAAACTGTCTACTCTGATAGAATTGAGGACTTGAACGAGATCTGGGCAGTTGGAGGTGTTGACATGACCAAGGCTTGAGTTTTTATGCGTTTGGTTTGTATATTATAGAGTGCTATGTGTATTAAAATACATCATTTGGTATAGAAATAGGCGTAGATAATAATTCGTTTACTTAGTTCCGGAGCCCCGTCCGAACGCCTACATCTCCTTGCTTGAGTGAGCATCAAGCACTGTGGCGTGGTAAGTAGCCATTCACAGCACTAGACAACACTTCTCTTTCAAATACAAACCATCAGATCATTATAAACACCATTCAGGTGAAAAGAGGCTTGAAAAATGGCCCCCCACAGAGGAACCTTGATATGCAACGAGCTGCCGGTGAAAGCAAGTTACCCGAGGTCGCCATAACGGTTAACCAGCATGAGCGCCCGGAGGCATTTGGGCTGTGGAGGGTCTTTTATCGGGAATTGGCCAATGAGAGCGAGACAGGGGCCAATATCCTGGTATTCGAGAACATGAGACAAATATGTACCTTTGGGGTATGGTGTAAAAGATGTGGCCTGTGTGAATTGTTGGTGATTTGAGAAAAAAAAAGCCCAAAGGCTTGATTTCAATCGTGAACTTGTTATGGTCCGGTGGGTAAGAAAGGCGGCTAATTGGACGTATTTGGACATGAGAAGTGGATAACGTCATAAATTCGACACTCCGAAGGCCAAGAGTCTATTTGAATGAAGCTAATTGGCCAGTTTTGCGCCTCCAGCACGGGGTGTCCACTACCCGAACACTGGAGATCAAACGCCGAGCCGTCCAAACATCTACATGCTTTTGAGGTCATTCAAAACAATTTCCTCTAAATCAAATAATTGCCACTACTCGCATATCAACTACACATTTGAAACATGCCACAAGATTTATCGAAAGAATTGCTGGTATAAAACAGAAAATAATGGAGTAATACATACGTCTGACTGAGACAGACAAGAAGGGGAATAAAACAGGACGTCCAGCAAGAAGAAAAAGATACAGCAGGTACAGACCAATGAATATAGCAATCAAAAAAACATATTAAAGCAAAAACGTGCAAAGCAAGGAAATCATCTCATCATACTTTTGGAGGCGAGCTCACTTATGGTCGCCCTTAGCATCGCCCTCGGCTGCGGGCTGCTGGGGAGTCTGCTGCTGCGAGTGCTGAAGAGGAGCAGGCAGAGACGACTCTGTGTGTGCTGGCTGCTGGTAGCCGTAGTAAGACTTGTTGTACTGTTGCTGGTACGAGTCTTGTTGGTACGGATACTGCTGGTAGCCGTAAGGATACTGTTGCTGGGGCTGGTGGGGCTGTGAGTGTCCGAGGGGATCTGATGCTGTTGTTGGGGCGGTGGACGAAGCGTTGTGGTGGGCATCTGAGGCGCTGGACATTGGGGCGGTGAGGGCGTTCTTTTTGTCCTTAGCCGGGTAAATGGCTGAGGTGTAGGACGAATTGGTAACGGTCACCGGGACAATGTTCTTTGGGTTGGAGTTGGCTGCAGCTGTAAGACCGCCCGAGTATTGTGGACCCTGGTAGAGCTCCTTGATGTCCTTCACGAACAATGGGTACAGAAGATCAACGATACCCTCGTTGCGGGCGAGCTCTAGCGCACGCTCAAACGGAATCCAAACACCCTTGAGGTTCATGGCTCCTATCTTGACAACATAACGGACTTTCTCGCTCTTAAGAATTCCGTCTCGTCTACCACGGGTCATGCCGGCGACATTCAACAGCTTTGTCCCGTTGATAAAGTTTGTGTCCTCACGTCTGGACACAGAGATGCCGCGGGCCTCCACTTGGTAGCAGATGGTGTTCTCGTCCTCCCAGAAGGTGGTGGTGAGCTTTGGGCGCTGGGGCATCTGGTTAGGATCAACAATTGGTGGCTGCGAAGCGCTCTGGAGAGGACCCCTGATCTGGGCCATGTTCAGTTGGGAGCCTGGATTCAGCGATGTCTGGGCCTTGTAAGGCGAGTTGTCCTGAGCCTGGGGTTGCGGGACACCATAAGGTGGGAACTGGTAAGACGTCTGTCCCTGCTGTGGGTATGATCCCTGCTGGATCTGGTAGCCGCCAGACATGTATGGGTTTTGATACTGTGGGACGGCCCCGGACGAACCATACTGTTGGGACTGGGGCTGTCCTAGCTGCTGCTGGGGTTGGTACATGTGCTGGGGATACTGCTGCTGTTGCTGTTGCTGCTGTGGTTGGCTCTGCGGGAGCTGTTGACCCTGGTGGGGCAGAGGAGCTTGTTGAGACCCCTGGACAGAGGATTGTGTCGGCTGGGCTGCGTAGCCGTAGGCCTGGTCGTAAGAGTAGGAGCTCATCGTTGCGTAGTGCTGGGACGGAGCGTGCTCTAAGACGACGGTGTTGCTGTGTTCTGGAACGCTTTGGCTGGTGTATGGACTGGCCTGGGACAAGTGGACACAAGACTTAGAGACGAGACAAGAGCTGGCGGTTGGAAACAGGAAAGTCGCTAAATTATATCGAAATTCCCCTGATGTTCGTGGTGAAACTGGCGCCTATATCAGGTATGTGCTGCCTTTGTCGCGGTGGGATTGTTGGCGCTCCGGTGGCTCTGATCTGTGGTTCGAGTGGTTAATGGGAACCCTTGAGAATGAAGCGTATGAGCAAGAGAATTTCAAGACGCCCGTGATGTTATATGAATGTTTTTTTGTCCTTGCTTCAGGTGGAGGAGGGACAAACGGGAGGAAGGGAATCAAAAGTGATGCAAACGTCCCGCGCTGGATTTGAGTTTTGGGTTTTGGACTTTGTTCACAGGGCTGTGGCAATAAGAGAGGTGCACTCGCAGAAACTTGCTGGGGACTGCAGACGGACACGAAACTTGTGTGTAGGTTAAAGTGGCCAACGGCAGGTATTTGTAGGAATCGTAGTGTGCTTGGGAGGTGGACTGTCCCAACGGTCACACAGGAGCTTGTGTGAATTGAGGCCCCTGCTGCGTATATATACAGGGCGGATGATGGCGATGGAAGACAAAGCCCCAGCGAGATGGAACTCCATCATGTCGGTAGGAAATGTGTTAACATGGTGCCTCCACGCTCCGAAGCCCAGAGTGCGCTGTCCACACCACTGTGACACTGGGGGGCGCCGGGCTGCCATCACTGGTACATGATACACACTACGCATACAACGTACGCTGTGCTGTGTCGCGAGATTTCACAAAAAGAAATGCGGTGCGCGCAGCGCGCAGCTTGCGCAACTTTTGTCCGCTAGTTTGCACAGCGGGGCAGACAAAATCTGCACCACAACGCCGCAAGTTGCGAGTTAGAGCTGGACAAAGCCCCAAATACCGTGCTCGAGGTTGGATTTCGAGAATTTCGAAACAAACGACATGTATGTAGCGCACCTTTGTGCGCCAGTGCGCCAGCTGCCAGCGGGGCCCAGCGTAGACGAAGCGTGCTGAGTATACGTATGCGTCGCCACTAGTCGACAGCGCTCTGTCTCCAATGCCATGACATCTGAAACTTCGTATTGACATCACCCCGATGTCTCCGACAGCCCACAGTTTCAGCTTTGTCCCATGTGAAACATCAGCTCCCGGGCTTCGGGCGAGGCGGTGTGGAACCATGCTCGTCCACACCTAGTGCAGCATCGACGCGCATGTATCTGCATCACAACAAGGGGCACCCACCGAAGGACACTCGCGCAACAGCGCAATTCCATCTTAATATAGTAATTGGCGCAGTCCGCTGGCGAAAAGAGCTACCTTGGCACTTCACATCCGTAATACTCTTTTAAAGCGCCCCCGCTTAATATGCTTCTATTACTCTCGAAATACCCACAAGGCGCCTTCTACGAACTAAGTTCTACAACGTCAGTACTAGCGTAATCGAGCTTGCAGTTCCGGCACTATATTTGAGTTGCCAATTGTCCACCTTCCACTTCTGCTTAGCAAACTTTTCCTTTCGCTACCGCACATTACGGTTCTTTGTTTTTAGCCGAGGCCTCACTCTGGCTTGCTGGAAATGGCAGATCCTTCCCTCAAGAGACAGATCGTGGCAGACATGTCTAGTGCTAGCATATGCTGGGTGGGCACTGGTATCTGGTGGGTCTTGATTTACCAGCGAGACGTCAGATAGCACGCTTCAAGGCCGGGTATTATATCCTTGTTTCATCTCAAGTAGCGTCCGCTTTTAGAGGGTTGGAATATCCGTAGATCTCACATTTCTACAGCTCGATTGTCCGGGAATGGGTGTATAGTAGTTGGCGTAATGGTACCAATTGGTGCCCCAATTGAGTGCCCCCTAATCATCAACATCGGCCTCCCAGATCAGCTCAAGTACTCTGTACATCTGCTTGTCCTGGTCCCCGGCTAGACACTGACTGCACTCCTACATCAGCTGTGATCTATTCGAGTAGGCAGGTTTGCTTAGGGCCTATTTCACATGGCTGACCAGGGATTAGATCGCACGCAGTAGAGGCTCTTATATACCAATTTGTCCCGCCCAAAGCTGCACCCTCAATGTGTACGACGAAGCCTTTTATGATCTAGTCCAACCAGGATCTTGGGGAGCGACTCTACGACCAAAATCTCTGTATAATCGCCTCAATCAGCGTGGCTCGCTAGCATACTCTCTATTACGAGGTACGTCAGCCTTACCGATGATCCTCCTTGTAAATCGGCGCGCTTGTGCGTGCTACGCTGGGAGGGCGACACCGGTATTTGGATCGGAATGTGTGGTAATTAGTGATGGTAAGGATGTTTTAGCTACTAGAACGACCAAAGCAGGCATAATTGACCTCAACCCCTGAAAAGTCTTCTCAGCTAAATAATATCACGGCTATGGAGACCGGAAGTTAGCCTCGGAAGTTATCACTAGCGCGCAGAATTTCACGTAAGTCGCGATTTGCGCCAAATGGCGAAAATGCTTCCACTTGCCGGCTTTTGTTCACTTGCGCGCTCACGACAGCTAGAGAGCAGGCAGTGGGCGCAACACGAATCGACGCAGCAGTGCGGTATGTGCTTGAGTAGATGAAGCAAGGTGTGATCACAGCTGAGAAGTTGACTTATTATGTTGGTGAAGCTTCCAGAAGCCTTGTAGCAAGACCCCAGGAGCTCCCAGGTCCTTTGTCTGCGGACCCTCGCACCAGCTGGCAGCAGCGGTACGGTCGTGTCTTGGGCTGTCCTCAGCTGTCCGGGACAGAAGGTTTGCAGTTGTCTAGACATAGACACAGCTCCGCAACGTTCTTGCCGGCAGCATCGAGACAAGCAGGGGCGTAGAAGCTACGGAGAACTACACTGAGCGGAGGTAATACTTATCCGTAGCGGTCATCCTTTTTAGCATTATACACAGCCTTAACTCGTGTTTTGCTAGTGGTACAAGGTCAGCGCAATGACGACGATATCGCACCCCAGCCGGATTTGTGTGCGTTGGACGCTCGCCGCCCCAGGACACGAGAAAGCTTCCACGCTGCTCGCCGAAGCTTCACCCACGTCTGAGCCGCGTCTCGTCACTGAGGGAACGCCGATGCGCCGTTGTGCCTGACCAATAGGAGGTTTGGCTCTGTGTTAAGCTGAGACTCAGGGATTAGATGTGAGTATGTCTCACAGATTGTGAGTGTCTTGTCCTGGAGCTTGGGCTCTTTTAGATCGCATTTTGCGACACTAAACGATAGCGATTTACATCGCCCTAAACCTAGGAGTCGCCTGTGGACGTAAGGGCCGCCCCAGGGCGGAGCGCTAGCACGGAGACACAACAATCCGCTAAAGCACTATTACCCGTAGACGAGAGGAAAATGCACGCTTGGTGATCTTCATTTCCGCTGCTTAAAGACAGAGCTCTACTCCGCAAGCACTTTCTTCAAATCCGATGACTGCGAATGATGCAGTGCACGGTGTCATCATAGTGGGTACGCACCGCTTTTGGAAATTCTGATCCATAGACGTATTTGGCAGCAGATCTGGTCATAATATCGGATAATAGTCTTCGGTGGCTCAATACCGCCTTGAAACTTACGACGGGCTCGTCGAAACAGGGTGGATCAGATTTTGGGGCGATGGGGCCGATGGGGCGACGCAGCTCGGGCGCGCAATGTCCCCTCCACCGCAAAACCCTTGCCGTGGGCCTTGGGACACTGGACGAACGTCCCCGGGGGATGTAGCGGACAGCCCCACTGCCATTGCACCCATCTGATCTGGCATGAAAAGTAACATTAGCATGGAGCTTCTATGCGATAAGCTCTCACAGCAAGCCAAAGGTCGACCTGAATCTCACCCCTTGCACTCCCCTGCCTAGTTCCACAGTCACACCGAGGAAATGTACAGCAATTTACACATTTAGCCTGTGCTAGCCTCACGAGGCATTTGCGGTCTACCCCGAGGCAAGTTCGAAACGTCAAGAGGCTTTAAACCTCTAGCCGTAGCCTGTCCAGCCCATAGACCGGAACGTAGCATGTCCGGAGAAGCTACCGGTGGCCCATGTCCCAGCTCGTAAGCCTCCGGCATTTGAAAAGCGATACTAGGGAAAGCAAGCATCCATCAGCATCATGCAGATCGGGACGTGGCAGAATGTGCTTGTAGGTCGCTAATTAGAGCCTAAACGGACGACAAACATGCTCCGGTGTAGGTGCTTGAGATGCGATTGACCCATTCGAGAGGCTATATGTCCAGAAGTGGCACAACTATGGGGCAATAAGCGTGGCTAGAGATGGGACCCACGTGAAGGCTTGAGGGCCACTCTCGCCCAAGCTGGTGTCTCGTGCGCTAAGGCTGAGACGCTGTTATCCGGCCTAGGCTCAATTTTCAGCCTTTCCATGTTAATTCTGTATCTAGAGTGAGGTAGTTGGCGAGGTGGTGGAAGCTTTGGATTGTTGCTAGGCGTTGGCATGAGGTGGTCCCTGAGGGCCCTTTAGCTGGAATGTAGGGACTCCTGGGCTTGGTACGTTGCGGAGATGCTGGCCAGGGCGTGGATGGGGCCTCAGGCGATGGTTAGGGCCTGCTTTGAGGAAGATTTGGTTGTTTAAGGTGGTGAGTTAATGGATTGGGTGCGGTTGTTTGGGTCGGTCGGTAAGGTGTTTGGGTGGTTGCTGTTGAGCAGAGCAATCGGTTATGGTGAACAGCAATTGGCTGTTTATGGTGGTAAGGTGTCTTTTTATTGGACTTTGCTGGTATTTGAGCTGTTTCTATGTATAGGTGTGCCTATATTGTGTGGGTATTAACGGTAATGACCACGTCTTGAGCGAGGCTCTTTTGAGATTTTTTGACCTCAAATGAGGTCTAAAAAGTATTAAATATGAACTATGTACAATTTAAACACTGTTTTAACCACTCTACACGCCCAATATCCCACCAATTACTCACCATATCACCAAAACACCCCGCGGACCCCGACCCCGCGAACCCTCCGTCGCGCCCCCAGCTCCCCCGGGCTCAAACTCAGTGAAAATATCAACAGCCCAAAAAGTGGGTCCTTCCAAAGCGGACAACAACACATAAAACAATCAACAACACCAGCGCTTCTACGCGGGTAATCACATACAGCGGGCGCTTAGCTACTCAATTGCTCACGATTACACCTGTGCTACATAATGGCTCCGCTATTGCCGTCGGAGAGCACAGCGTACACGCTAACGCTGCCCGAAGAAGCTGAGGACGACCGTTTCAACCTCAAAGTCAGAACAGGCTCGGCGTCCACATACACATCGTCCACGGTTGTGGTGCACGGAGGTCTGACGCTCGGGCTAGGACTCGAGTGTGTGAGTGCGCCTGTGATCGAGAAAAAGCTCCAGGAGACGCTGGGTTCTGGCGTCTCGTGGGACAAGTACATCTCCAACGAGATCTTCTACCTTAACATCATCAACAGAAAGTGGAACCGCGTTGAGCTGGGCCCGGACTCGCCGAGACCTCGGCCACGACTGTTTCACTCTGTTACGTTCTCGGGCAACTCGATCTATTTGTTTGGTGGGCTCGTGCTTAAGGAGTTCAAAGACAGAGCTAGGCTCATTCCAGCAGCAGACCTCTGGCGCTTCAACATCGACACCAATGTTTGGGAATGTTTAGACGACGGAACCCGAGGGTTCACAGTCAGCAGATACGACCTTACGATTAAGCCTGTTGACTTCATCTCACCCGCTGATAGACAGACACACCGCGGTATCGCTATCTCTGGAGGCCGAGGCGAAGTCAACCAAGAGCTCATGAACGTGGCGCTGTACGACCTCGGCGAGAACAGATACTTGAACAATGCTGAAATGCAGCTCACGCAGAACGAGCTTAAGCAGACAGCTCCAACATCAGCACAGGAGAGAAAGGGGTCTGGAAAGGGTGCCAGATCGAAGCTGAAAGTGACCTCCATGAACAGTTTCGTTCTGGTTGGTACATCGACGCTGGAGAACGACATTAAACAGGAGAAAAACGACCTTCTTTACATATTTTCGCAGGAAGGCATTGACGATGTTAATGTGAAGAATCCATTCATTGCACTGCCTGTTGCGCCAAACGCCTCAGGCCTGAGATTGCCGTTGGCTGAGTCCACGATGAAGAACCCATCTGTTGTTCCTCGAGGCCTCAAGTACCCAACAGGCGGTGTCTTCGGCTCAAATATCATTGTTGCTGGCCACAATTCCGAAGCCGGAGAGTACGAAGTGTACATCTTCAACAGACCATCGCAGAAGTGGACTCGTCTCAGCATCGACAGCAAGCGTAAGGCTGCTGATATGTACCTCTGGAAGGCATTTTCATGGCATTCACACCACAAGGTGCTGATTTTGGGATCGCCTGTGTTCCCAAAGGAAGCTGAGTATGCTACAGTGCAAAAGTTTGACCTCTTGGTGCTTGTTGGTCTTCCCATCACGAACATTTTCCACGCTATTTCATCAACGAGCGATGTTAGCTCGCCCGTGGACAACAAGAGCAAAGCTACAACTAACAAGGCCACCATCAAGGACACCACATCGTTTGAGGCATACTCCAAGTACCTGGCTCCTACTTCTAAGATCTCATCTATCAGGTCTGTTTTCCCGAGTTATGCTGTTACTTTAGGACGAAATGCGTTCGAGAGATACGGTGCATCACTAGCTGATTTCGA
Source organism: Petasospora stauntonica (assembly GCA_030558335.1). Classification (NCBI taxonomy): domain Eukaryota; kingdom Fungi; phylum Ascomycota; class Saccharomycetes; order Phaffomycetales; family Wickerhamomycetaceae; genus Petasospora; species Petasospora stauntonica. Next base: position 718,767 of record JAJMSG010000003.1, read on the forward strand.
GTTCATTACAGCAGATGGTGATAAGGTCAACGTTCCATTGATGCTTCTAAGAAAGAGATGGGGAAGATGTTTCGATATGTTGCTAGCAAAGGCTTATGCCAGAGCCGTTTATAAGCTGGATAATGCCAAAGACGACGAAGATGATGACGAAGATGTGAGATCTTCCATTTCCAGTGCTCCACACTCCAAAAAGTCCATTGTTATGCTCAACAAGGCTACTCAGCAAGCTGAGAGTCTAAGGTCACAGCCTAGCGAGGCTCCACAGTTCAGACTTCCGTTCCAAGATAAGGCATCTGGTATGTCTCCTTTGACGTCCATCAGCAGTGGTGGGCATTTGACCCCAAGTCTTCCGACCTCTCGAAAGGCCTCGGTAGTTTCCACTGGCGCAGCTTCCGTCAACACAACATCAACGAATGATATTCCAGATGGTCCAGATTTATCGAGTTTACCACCTGCGTTGCCAGCTCCGTCGGAGCCACTTCCCCCGCTGGAGACGAGACCTTCTTTGCTGAAGAACGTTGGCTCTAGAGACTATCTCAGAGACTCTCCACGGGGCTCCATTTCTGGTGCTTCTATGGCACTTTCGAACCACAGTGGACCGGGTTCTGGTCCTTCGGTGGTGGCAGCAGCAGGAATCAAGCTCAAGGACCTCAGATCCCCAGTAAATCAGCTGAAGAAGCGTGGCACTTCGAGATCCTCAACTGCTCAAAATCAGCAGTCCAGTGGTATGGATGAAGTCTCTGTGAACGAGGTTGGCTCTCAATTGGGCTCTCTACACACCGATGGGTTTGAAGAGAAGCTGGACGAGACAAAGAACTTGTTGGAACCATTGTTGATCCCAAGATCTCTCTACCTGCCATTTGCCACATCCACGGTCCAGGCAATTGCGGAGTTCTTATTTGTTGGAAAGCTCGGTGATAAGTGGCTTCTTTACCCAACAACATCCGATACTTTCCTGGTTGCCAAGTTCTATGAGCTGCCACTTCTCTATGATCTGATTCTCGAAGCATTGTACGCCATTTTGGGTAAAAAGGAGGACGGCATGATGAAGGAGTTCGGTAAACTTGTCGAATCCTACGAGAAGAGAGTACAAGATATCTTTGATAACGACGAAGAGTCAATTGCTAAATTCTTTGAAGACCACCCTCACGTTCACGATACTTTTGCTGAGATTGAGGGCTACCTAACGACAGTTGATGATGGTTTCCTGAACTTGGCATTGTTGAGAAAGGCCGGCAAATCATCAGCCTTTAGCTCTACATCAACAACTAACAAAAACTCCATTGACATGACAAGAAGACGCTCCTCTGTGAGAGCAAGAGCTGGAAAGTCGTCTCTTTCAAAGGAAGTCAAGCCTGACGACGATAGTAGCACCAATGAGAGCCAACTTCCAGTTGATGATATCGAGAACGAAGCTGAAGATGACGACGATGAGAAGGATGTTCTCGCTCCGGTGAAGAGAGCCACATCACAGGAGCCAATCAAATTCAGAACCGACTCAATGTCACACACAAGTCCACGCAAATCACATGCTACTGACGACGATGGCATTGACCCTATCACTCCTCTGACAAGAGTGGCGATCATTGATGCCACTATGAAGGAGGGTGGTGAAAATGCTGTTGTTGACGATGATGATCCACTTTCTGGGCGTCACGCTACCACTGGCGATGAATCAATTGGTCCTAAGGACACTGCTTCCTCAGTATCCAAGAAATCAGACTCTGAGTCGTCCGAACCGGCTTTCGCCGTCCCAGAAGGCAACTTCAAGATCGCCAAAGAGGACAAGCTCGTCAAGGTGAAATCCAAGGAGTCAAGCGATAAAAAGGACACAACTACAACAACAAGTGACTCTGATGAAATGGCAGTTGGTCTTGGTCTTGTGACCAATTTGAAGCAGAAAAAGAAGAGTAAAGCTGTGAACCGTTACACCGAGCTTAAACCCGAAGACAACGATGATGATGAAGACGATGATCCTGACGGAATGTCTTCTTCTCCTACTTTAGAGCATCTTGCTTCTCCGAACTCCACTGCTCCGACTGACAGCGTTATTCAGATCATCTACGAGACGGCTGCTTTGGCGTGCGATATGAAGCTGTTACTTCGCTCAGTCAACGCACTGGAGATGTCCAAGATCTTGAAGAAGAAGACGAGCGAGTTGATGAGCGAGCTGGACATCGTTGAGTCAACAATCCAAGAGAAAAAGGTCCAGAAACAACTGGAGGACGAAGCTCGCAGACAAATGGAGGAGGAGCTCTCAATGCGTGAGATTGAGCGTATTCAGAACCTCGAGCAGATGAGATCACGTGCTGCTGAAGAGAAACGCCAACAAGAGGAAGCTGCCCGCGCAGCAAAGGAGAGAGAACTCCGTGAAAAGGAGATTCAGAATGCTGAGGATATCCAGGCTGAATTGGTTAAGGGAAAGCTGATGCCAAATCCGTTGTCTCCATCGACCTCGGCTTCGAAGGGCTCGCTAACACCTTCTGTTTCCGCTGCGATGTCTTCGGTGAAGACCAAGTCCAATGGCTCAACGGCAAGCTCTTCGCCACGCAAACTGAAGGAAGCTGTCTCTTCTGTCAGCATGAGACAGAGCTCTACTTCGGGTTCTGTTTCTTCAGGCGGAAGCGACAACGCATCTGTCCACACAGCGAACACCACGAAGCGTGGGTTCCTCAAGTCTTTCTCCAGTTTGAACCTCAGTGGCCGTAAAGTGTCAGCACCGGTGCTGACACCTTTAACTTCTGCTACTTCAACGTATAACGACCAGGTGAGCGAGTCCCGAGCTCCGCCAAACACAGCGTCCGATAAAAGGACACCACGATTCTTTGGTATACTGCCGAGAAGATCTGCTGGTGGATCTTCCGGAAGCACCAAATCCTCAAGTAAGAAGTAGAATAACTAGAGGCTATATGATGTGTTAATGACTTGACTACGTAGTTTTCCATTATCTCGTGATATTAATAAATATGTATGCAATTAGGCTCTAAACCATGAAGGACTCACCGCAGCCACAGGTTCCCTTCGAGTTGGGGTTTCTGAACACGAATCTCGACGATAACTTGTCATCGATCCAGTCCATTTCAGAACCAACAATGGAGAAAAGGGCCTTGGAGTCAATAACAACCTTAACACCGTCCTGCTCAACGATCTCGTCGAACTTGTTTGGCTCTGAAATGTACTCCAGGTTGTATGTTAAGCCAGAGCACCCCCTGTTTCTCACTCCGATTCTGATCATTTGTGGGGTAGGCTGATCAAGTAGCCCCTTGAGATGGACCAATGCATTTGGAGAAAGCGATATCAGAGCTTTGCGTGGTCTTAGTGTTCTTCTTGTTCTCTTCTTCTTTGGCTGTGTGTCAGTTTGTGCATCAGCCGTAGGTACAGGTGATGTTTGAGTCTGTTCCTGTGCCTGTGCCTGATTCTGTGTTAGATTTTGCTCCTCTTTTGGATCAGATTTCTTCTTCTTCAACAGATCGCCGAAGCTTCTAGAAGGTAACGAGTGTCTTGCCCACCCGTTTTCTTGTGATGGCTTCTGCTCCTCTGCCGCTGTTGCCTTCTTCTCATACGGAACATAGGTTGTTTCGTTGGTGGCGAGAGGCGCCGTCTGCAGGAATCTCTTTGCAGCGGTTGATGTACTTGACACAGATCTGAAGATTACTGAGTAGTTGCTCAGGCGGCTAGCGGTGCTTCTGAGCATCATTTGTGTGGGTTTGAATATCTGAGTGGGGGTCTTGGTAAGCAAGTATTGGTAGCGTGCGAATTTGATGTAATGCCGTTAAATGGTGTGCTTTCGTTTATATCTCTGTGTAAAAGCTCAAATATGGTGTAAATTTGATAATGAGGTCAGCTTAAATCACCTTCAAATCATACAAAATCAAGCACAATTACAAAGGTTACTAAGTAAAAATACACACTTTTGAGCTTCAACACTCGGAGCCCATTTCGCGATCCCGGAGAAAACCCGCACCGCGAGCATGACGTTTAGGAAGAGAAATGTCCGGGTGGCCACAGAGGGTGTGCTTTTCGCGAATTCTATAGCCAATGAAAATGCGATATTTTGTCATCACCCTCGGAATCTGATAGAATCTGCCCCCGGTTCATCTCCGAACATCGGCTTATGTGTCAAACGTACCCCGGATTTCACTCTACACAGCTTAGATATTGGATATAAATAACAGTATCAAAGACGTTTAAATAGGAGTGGTCTCTCTCTTGAGCCACTTGTAGGCATCTGAGTCCTTCTCCAACAGATTATGGAGCGCATCCCAGATCTTGGCGTGCTGGGAGTTGATAATGTTCTTCTCTGTAGATGTCAATAGCTGGACATTAATCAACTTCTTGCAGTATGGAACCAACGTGAGGTTTCTGAACTTGAGGAACGGCTTGTCAAACTTGAGATTCGTGGTCTCAACAAGCATGTCGTTCTCAATTCTGATACCATACTTGCCGTCCTCGTAGTAACCTGGCTCATTGGTGATGATGTTACCAGCTTCAAGAGGGAAAGCAATCTGGCCAGCTCTGAAAGAGATACCAATAGGGCCCTCGTGAACGTTGAGGTACGACCCAACACCGTGGCCGGTGCCGTGTCTGTAGTCCAAGCCTTCAGCCCAAAGGTACTGTCTTGCGAGAGAGTCGATCATGTAGCCGTTGGTTCCTTCTGGGAACGTGAGGTTTTCAATGGCCAAGTTGCCCTTAAGCACTCGGGTGTAGTTATTAATTTCCTCCTGAGAAGGAGTGGTGAAATGCAAAGTTCTTGTGATGTCGGTGGTTCCCTCGAGGAACTGAGATCCGGTGTCACACAAGTAGATCTTCGAAGGATCAATCATCGAAGCAGTGTCTTTATCTGGAGCATAATGAATAACAGCAGCATTAGCACCAGTGGCAGAGATTGTCTCGAAGGAGTTGCCCATGTAGTTGGACTCCTGCTTTCTGAACTCAACAAGCTTCTCACCAGCAGCGTACTCGTCAATGAGCTTATTGCCCTTCACGAGAGTCTCCTCCAACCACGAGAAGTACTTCACGATGGCAGTAGCGTCCTTGAGCTGAGCTTTCTCGAAGCCTTGGATCTCAGTGGCGTTCTTCACAGACTTGAAGAAGTCAATAGGAGAGTGCACTTGCTTGAACTTGCACTTGTCCAAGTTGCGGATAATCTCCCATGATGCAGTTTCTGGAATAGCGATTAGTGACTGAGCCTCCTTGAGCGCAGTTGTTGTGGTTGAAAGCTCTGTCCAAATCGACTCGTATGGGTACACAGTAATGCCGTTTTCTTTGAGGTAGTCCTTGATCTCCTGAGACATCTCGTTGTCGGTGAACAACTGAACATCGGTGTCGTTGACAACAACATAAGAGAAGAACACAGGGTTGTACTCGATATCGGAACCTCTGAGGTTAAGGAACCATGCGATTTCATCCAAAGCTGAGAGCAAAATGCTCTTAGACTGGAGCTTGGCCAACTCCTTCATCAACTTTTCGTGTTTGCTCTTGAAAGACTCGCCAGTGAACTCCTCCTTAAGTAGCAAAAGCTCGTTGGTAGGTCTCTTTGGCAACTCCTCAAACTCTGGCCAAATCTCATCAACCAAGTTCTGCTTCACAGCCACAATGTCGACCTGAGCCTTGCCACCGGCCTCTTGGATTTTGGAGCTGATTGTGCTCTCAAAAGTGAGCAGCTGCTTGTAGGAAATGAGCTTTGGGTCAATTCCGATCTTCACAACCTTGTTACCAAGGCCAAGCGACTGCTCAATAGCCTCGGTGATAGCCCACTCCTGCCAGTTTGGCTCTCCCTTAGCACCCTGCTTAAGCAATACCCAGTTGAAATCGAGCTCCTGACCAGCCTGGTTGAAGTATCTTCCGTCTGTAGAAAGCGCACTCTTGCCCTCTGGAAGCTCGTTGAAGTTCAAAAGGTCTCTCGTGATGATGGCGATACCAGCAGAGCCGGTAAAGCCCGAGATGAAAGCTCTTCTCTGGTCAGCGGCAGAAACGTACTCAGAGTTGTGCTCGTCCTCAGATGGCACAATGTAAACAGCGATGTCGTGCTCCTTCATTTTCATTCTAAGCGCCTCGAGTCTCTTGGTAGTGTTGATATTCTTTGTGGTGGTACACAGCGTGTCGCTGGAGTAAATAGACTCCTGGCCGGAACCGGCTCTTCTTGGAGAAAGAGAACCGCCAGAAGAAGAGTTTCTCTTACGAGCAAACTGCTGCATAAACAGCGACTTTCTTCTGTTCTGGCGACTCAAAAGACCCGGAGAACACGTACAATTAGAACACGGTCTCGAGCCTCTGTTAATACCCTGGGCGGCAGGGCCCGGAACTGGGCCGTGGGCCGAGGCAAGCGAAAACATCGATGGTTTAGGGGCAACTTGCTGGGACATCCTTATAAATCTGAGGCTTCCCGCTCTTATCATCAAATTAAACAAGACCCGGTGCGGAGGATAAAGTGGCTGGTAAGCGATTGGGAGGTTTTTCAACAAACACCACGGTGGTGGGCTTTGCCGTTCAATGTGGCGCGTACCGGTCGGAACTCGTATGATTACGTGCATGCTGATTACGTAAACGACAGCTTATGTAATGGCACAGTTCATGGTTACGTAATCATTATTTTAGATAAGCGTTTATATTGTTATGTTATCACACAGAGCCATCCGAGCGTGGCGTAGACGAGTCCAACTGGGTACATTGCTAAGAACACTCTTCCTGGGAGCACACCGTTGACTTTCAAGTTAACTGTTGCTGCGTAAATGCTCCATGCGACTAGCACAACGTAGAGGATGAATCTGATGAAGCTCCACTTGATGAAGATTGCTGACACAGCAAGCAATAGCAATGGGAATAAAGCGTAACCAGTGGTTGAAAGAGCATTAAAGAACGAGATTGTTCCTCCGAGGAGCTGGATATTCAAAGCGATAACAGCCAATGTTGTCCATACCAGAGCGAACACCCCGGAAAACACCTCGGAACTCGATGACTTCGGCGAGAGAAGGCCTAAGATCACACTAAAGCAAAGGACAAACATCAATGGTCCCCAGAGGTCCCAATCAAGCTTCTTAAGATCAGAATCGTCAATTGGGGTGTTTTGAAGATCAGCCTCGACATCCTGGCCCAATTGATCAAAGTTGATTCCGACGTTGATGCCAGAGTTTCTGGCAGCAATTAGCAGATTGTGCTGTTGAACCTTGGCCAGTTTTGATAAGGAAGCTGGCCAAACAACACTGAATAGTCTATGTCCGATTGCTTTGAGGTCTCTTTCTAGGGTTTTCCACACTGGCTCGTCCAGTGTATCGCCGCCTGTAAAGCTGTGCTCACGCACCTGCTCGTTCTTAAGAATTGGATTCAATGTCGATGCCAAATCGATATTTGGTCTCGCAAACGATGTGAAACTGAAGAATGGCGATGAGGAGCTTCCTTCTTGGGCTGTATTCGCCGTTGTGCTGTAGCCCGATACGCCCCCAGTGGCTGGCTTCTTAACACCTGGCGTTTGGGTGTCAGGCTCAATTAAGTCATCTTCGATTTCGAAATCATCAGCTTCTGCTGGATTTACGCTCACTGGCTTCCAATTTGACATTGAGATGTCGTTATGTTGCAAAAAAAAATAGGTCTTGTCAGTAGGAAGGCAACGGTTTTTCCTCACAGTCATTAGACTAAGAGATTGTTCACATCCGATTCAAATCATCATTTTAAGACCCAATTTTCATTTTCCGCGAATTTCGAACCCGCGACGGTTTCACGGTCGTAGCCACCTGGCCACGGCAACGAAAGATTCACGTGGGAAAATGGCAGATCTGCCTGGTCAGGTTAACAAAGGGAGTGCTCATAACCTTTCCCAATATGGCCAAGTTTGCTGTTCATACATCAATTTGAGAGCCTTTGTGAGGTCTGATAAGCTACTAAAGAGCTACAGAACGTTTATGGAAAGTTTTTAATGCAATTGAGAGTATTATATAGTTGCCTCATATCTTACTCACGATGTAAAACAACAGGTAGGCCTTCAGCTTCCTCACCTCATCTTCCGCTATCACGCTCACCAGGGAGTCGTCGAACTTGAACCAAACTCCTTCGTTGTTTTTCACAACGACAACATAATGGCCTGTGCTTACCGATCCAATGTGGTATACAATAGCGAACAACTCGTATGTCAGTGCTGGGTTGATCTGAGGGTTCACCTCATACTCGGTGGAGAACTCAGACATATTCATGAACATAGGGAAGGAAATGTAGTTCTCCAGCTTGAAAGACTGTGAGCTAAGGTGCTCAAATCTTTTCAACTGGATTGCCAGCGTATTAGGGAACTTCTTGAACCCCAGCTTCTTGGACGCCTGTGTTCTCTTGCCACATGAAGAGCAATTATACTTGATGTCCAGCTTCTCTGATTTGGTGAAGTTGTGTAGACATTCCAGAAGATTATCGCTGTTTTTGATTCCCAGTGAGATATCAATCATTGGGTCGACAGTATGTGTGACATTGCCGCATTCCGAGCAGGTAATGGAACTTTGCAAGTCACTTGAAAAGGTCTTATGAAGTATGCATTTACACGAGAGATCATGCTCAGAATCGGCGATGGACCCGGACCTGGAGTTTGTGAGTCCCTTGTGCAATTCGTGTACCATGAACTGCCAGAATTCATGGGCATCCTGTTCGGAGTAGCCAGCCAGAGCTTTGTTGGCCTTCCAGGCAGCACTCAGTAAGTTGACGGGGCCAAATCCAGAGGTTTTGTTTGTTGTGTAAAAGTCAGTAAACATCTCGTCTAAGCAGCATGTGATACATTCGTTAGTTTTCTTCGAGCAGTCCATATGTCCGTCTGTCATGAAATAGTCCCTGATGATGGGGTTATGTAAAAATGTCTGTAGCACGCTGCTCATGAAACAAGTTGATCCCATATTCACAAATCCGCGCAGCCCTGTTGTTGGCTTATGATTGGTCGATTTGGTGTATTTGGCAACGAGCTCCTCGTTGACGCTCTCTACAGCGCTGCTGCCAACAAGTTTCATCCGCACTGTTTCAAGCGATGGTGCGCTGGTGTAATCACCACACTTGAAACAGAACAAAAAGCCGCTCCGGGCATCAATCCCTAATGAAAGTTAGTAAATAGACCACTAAATATCCTCATCTCCACCAAAACATACCAAAAATGTGTCCGTTCAGCTTAGCATGGCTAATGAAATGCGAACGGTGCCAGCACCCAACATGAGGACACTGCAAACACATAAACGTAGCATCCAGCCCGTCGTGGCAGTCTTTGCACTTGAGCGCAGTGCTTTTCATCTTCATTATTCTGTGTCTGTCCACAGGTTTGCCGCCCTTTAAGGGCTTCAAACTGGGCAAATCCAGCGAGTTGAGCTGGCTGAAATGTGCTACTCTCACTGCGAGTCCATAGTTCCTTAGAACGGTATCTTTAGCGTTCGTTCCCAGCACTTGCGACAAGTGCGAGCACGGTTTGCGCTCCGTCATGGTATTTTCTGATACTTGTGAGTGTGCTCTATCTGTCCAATGTCGTTGTATCTTAACCGCCCTGTTCAAAGCTCCGTTATAATGCCTTGCTTGATCTCTTGTGATCTTGTGCGCGGGTATCCTGACAGCTTTTGGAGGAGCTCTTGAGTTTTTATACCAATGTGGTTCAAAAAGTACGTCTTTTCAAGATTTCGTGTAATGTTTTGAAATCTTTGTGAATATCAAAAACAAATCCTCAAACTTGCCAGAAAATTCACCGATTTGATGCCTTTATTACCTAAAACTCACAGAGAAATGAACTTCACCACAGCTCAAATAAATGTACGCGATCAGATTTAAAATTGCGCGGGCTCATAACGACGGTACGGGCACTGCACGCATAACATGGTTCGTCAGAAAGGCTCTACGGAATGGCAAAATGTTCTATCATACATTACAATATCGATACAAGCAGCTTTAGAATCCGAATGGGTTATCAGCTGTGGCCCTGCTGAGGTCGGCCTTTCCACCGTTACCACCGGAGTTGTAAGCTGGGGCGTTGTTGCCGAAGCCGAAGCCCGTGGGCTGAGCTTCCAGTGGCTGCATTGGCATGCTCTGCTGACCGAATGTAGCCTGTGGCATCTGTTGTGGAGGCTGCTGACCAAATGTTGGCTGCTGGCCGAACGTTGGCTGTGGCATTGGCTGGAATCCTGTGTTGAATGGCTGCTGTTGTGGGGCAATCGATGTGTTTTGGAACTGGTTACTCAGTCCATTCATCTGCTGGTTGAAGCCCATGCCACCAGCTGGTGGTACTCCGCCAAAAGTTGGAGGACTCGATAATGAGTTGAATCCTGTAGGGTTCATGCCCATCTGTGGCTGGAAGCCTGTCTGCTGTGGGAACTGATTAGGGATCATGCCCATGTTCATGCCACCAGCTCCGAAAGAAGTCTGTGGCAATCCGCCAGTTGCCTGGCCTCCGAACCCTGTAGCCTGTGATGGGAAGCTAGCTTGTGGCATAGCACCAAATCCGGTAGAGATCGGATTCAAACCACCAGTGCGCTGGCCTCCCATAGGCTGGCCAAACGATGTGGTAGGCATTTGCATGCCCATTGGCAGGCCAGCACCAAATGAAGTGTTAGGCATTCCGCCTGTAGGTAATGCACCGAACGATGTAGCTGGCATACCAAACGAAGTCTGTGGTAAACCACCGGTAAGTGCAGCTGGAAGTCCACCAGTCAAAGTGGCAGGCAAGCCACCAGTTCTTTGTAATGGTAATGGGTTGGCACCACCGGTTCTCATCAATGGAACCAATCCAGCTGGAGCATTTCCACCGGTTTTTTGTAGTGGCATCAAACCATTGTTCAAACCAATGATACCGGTTTGCTGAACAGGCAAGTAGACGAATCCACCGGTTGCCAATGGCAGAAGATTACCTCCGCCTGTTTTGAATGGATCCAAGGCCACGCCAGTAGGCTGAGCGGTCATGGCTCCGGTTTTCTGATCATACAGAGATTGGCCTGTCTTGACCGGCTCCATTGGCTTGGCTGATGGGACTGGAGCGTATGTCTGGGACTTGATAGAAGAAGAGGTCTTTGTTGGCTCAAGTGGCTTCAAGTTGACCAGATCTTGCATAGATCCAGTGAACTGCTGTGTTTGCAAACCGTTTGGCTTCAAATCTGTAGTGCTTGCACCGGTAGCAGCTGGCTTGACAGTCCAAGCGTCGTCATCTGCGCTTGAAGTCTGAGGAGCAGCTGATGGAGTTGGCAAAGTGCCCGAGACTTGGTTAGCTGATCCAGTGCGGTTCACCTTGAGAGCACCACCTTGTTCAGAGAACAATCCACCGTTAGATTCCGGCTCCCTTGGAGTACGGCCGAATTTCTGGTCAATGTGTCTTGTAACTCTGATGATATCACCCTCACGTAATCCCAGGGTTCTCAGGACAGCAGCATCGATGGACTCCAAAATGGATGGATCAATTTGCTCGTTTGAGAAGTTATTGCTGTATCTCTGGCACTGGTTAACGTCGACACCAGCCTCCAAGAAGAACTCAAACCAGTCGTAGTCTTCCTTTGGAGGACCACCGGAGGCGGATCTGCTTGGTGTAGAAGACTGAGGTCTTGATGGTTTAGACGGAGCAGGGCCCTCGGCCAATTGGCGCTTGATGTCATCCAGCTCTTTCAATTTGCGCTTGGCTTCGTCCAACTCTCTGTGGAGACGGTCTCTCTCCTCTCTGTCCATTTCACGCTCTCTTCTCTCCAACTCACGCTCTTTTCTTTCACGTTCACGTTCTAAGGCTTCACGCTCACGCTCTCTTCTCTCTCTTTCACGGATTCTGTCCATCTCGCTCATGTCTCTTTCTCTGTCCTCGCGTTCTCTTCTCTTGCGCTCTCTCTCTTTCCTCTCTCTTCTTTCTCTCTCTTCAGAAGAAGAAGACTTCGACTTGGACTTCTGCGACTTGAATGCCTCCAACGACATACCAGTGACTCTCTCAACATACTCCAAGTCAGTCAAAGACAGCTTGTTGGCTGCAACACCGATTTTAACACCATTGGTCTTGTGTAAGTGAATTTTGCCGTCCACCACACCGAGGAACTCGGCCTCAACTTTGAAAGTACCTGAGCGGTCCTCCCATGTTCTGATACGCGATGATTTCGGCATTGCCAGTCTCTTGGAGTTGTCCGACTCCTTTTGTTGCTTCTTTGGAGATTCCTTTAGGTTATCCTTTGACTTGGATCTTCCGAGCTTGAACTTCGAGCCAAGTGATGACAAGGCACTCTGCTCTTGAATAGGATCAACAAACTGCGCAGGAACAACACCAGCCTTTCCAGATTTGTTCTGGACTAACCACCAGTCCTTGGATTTGGTGTCATTGATGATAGTGACAGTTTCACCCTCTCTAACTGTGAGTTCGTCGGCACCTTCAGCCTCGAAACCGTACATGATCTTACCCTGCTTTTTAGGGCCCTTGGAAGTGGAGGCGGCTTGAACTTCTCTCAGCTCAGTAGAAGAGATGGATCCCTTCAACTCGCCCAAAACCGTCAAAATCTCAGAGGCAACCTCCTTGGTTCCAGTGTGCAATTCGAGAGAATACAGAGGGTTTCTGAATTCCAGGAAAAGGTGCTTCTTCTCGGAAGAAAACGAGAGCAAATCCTTAGCAGTCCACTGCTTTGGTGTTCCGTTGCTGGAGTCTGGAGAGAAGTAGATGTTACCATTACCGATTGCGAACATAGCCTTCTTCTTCTTTCTGCCGTCCACCTCGCTGACAGACCAAGTATACAATTGGTCATCCTCAGCATCCTGAGGTGCACTACTAGACCCAGCGCCCGGTCTTGATGGTTTTGGAGGCGGAGCCTCGTTCTGGTAGCCGTAATCGTCGCTGTAAGTGGAATCTCTTCTAGAGTAGTCCTCAGACTGGGGTCTTCCCTTTGACGGCAATGCTGGCGGAGCTTCCTCCTCCTCCTCCTCCTCCTCTTCATCATCATAAGCGCTGGCTGCAGCAGCTGGCGGGCTCTGTCTGTCCAGTCTCTGTGGTGGTGGCTGGAATGAAGCCGTTGGGGCTGTGGCCTGTGCGGAAGAAGTGGCCAGCGAAGGGTGTGCTGGTGGTGGCTGGAAAGATGCTGGAGCAGCAGGAGCAGCAGGAGCACCTGATCTGAGCTCGATATAGTTGGATGGAACGAAACCGAACTCCGAACCACCCTTGGAAACAAGTATCCAGTCAGGGTCCTTATCATCGTACACGTCAAAGGAGTCGCCCTCTTTGAAGGACACTTCCTCGTCTGTCTGGCGGTCATAATCGTACAGAGCAGTGGCAGAGCCCATGGAATCAGCTGGCTCGATGTAATTGGATGGAACAAGACCCACAGGCTCGTCGACATCCGCGCCGATCACTCTCTTCTTCACGGTCCACCAGTCGTCAACGTCTGATTTCTCGAGCAGATAGAGGATATCGTCCTCGTCAATTGCCAGCTCCTGTTCCGACTGCGGCACGTACGCGTAAAGCGCCTTGTAAACACCGAGGAACGACATTGTGTTTCTGGTCGTTTCACCGAAGTTTGGATCTTAGCCGCCCGTTAGTTCGTTTGATAACTCGACTTTGATTGCCAATCTGTGGAGACGTTGGCGATTTCGAAGTTCCCACCTCCTGCGAATTTCCGAGAACTCCTTTATAATAGCGGCCGGGATTTCGCGACTGAGGCTGGGAGTAGTGGCACGGGTGGATTTGGCAGTCTGGAGTTGAATACGGTGGTTGGTGAAAGCTCTTGGGGCGTGGAGGTGTTCAAATGGGGGTCAGAGGGTGTGAGAAGAGTTCTTAGTGGGAATTTGGGTGTTTAAATGGTGTATTGGTGCCAAATTTGGGTGGTTTGTGGGTGGATCTGAGCATGAAATGGATGCTGTTGAGGAAGCTCATAATGCTGCCTTTACGACAAACTGCTACATCGATAGCTCAATTTCTCGCTCCAAGCTGTTACTCAATGGAAAATAGGCTGCTTTGCCACATCATAAGCCATTCTCCCGCCGAGTCAACGCTATCATTAAAGTACCAAATATTAACATCACTTTACACCCAGACACCACTCTTTAGTATGGCGCGAATTCTTCGCGAACAAGTTTTATTTTGCCCCTCAAGCTCATCTCACATATTTTACATTAATACCATCAAATTTTAGCTCAATCAGACAGTAATAATGTTCAAAAAACGTACTGTTAAAGGTTCAACACGTGATAAGCCTATTCGTCGAGACTCAGAGAGTTCAAGCTCAGATTCGGTGTCTGAGGCCGAGATCACGCCTAGCTCAACGCTACAAAGGAAGAAGCTCAAGACACATGATGGATCCTCAAAGTCTGTGATACCAACTCCAAAAAAAGACAGCAAGCTTGAAACGCTAAGCAAAAACGATTCCATTACCAAGGTTGATACTCTCAGCCAAGAAATCATCGAAAAAGAACGATTAGAGAAGCTATCGAAGAACTCATCAACAGTAGACGAACAACAGAACCAATCAGCTTCTGGAGACGGAACTTACAAAGGACAACAAGGATATGCCACCTTCTTACAGCCAGCTTCAAAGATGGGAAAAATTGGCCCAAAAAAGCAAAGTTCCAACATCAAAAGTACAACAGTTTTTGACTTCGCTAGGGACATTTGTAAGGACTATAAGCAGACGGGGTTCTGCGGATACGGTGATTCTTGTAAGTTTTTGCACGCCAGAGATGACTTTAAAGCTGGCTGGAAGCTTAACAGAGAGTGGGATCTCACAGCAAAGAATTCTGAGGAAAAAGAGCAGGAATTGGAGAAAGAGCTCAAAGATATACCCTTCAAATGTGTGCTTTGTAAGGAGGACTACAAGAGCCCTGTTAAGAGCAAATGTGGCCACTATTACTGTGAGAAGTGCTTTTTCAAGAGATATGCTAAGAATAAGACGTGTTTTGTGTGTGGCCAGGACACCAATGGAGTTGCTATTCCTGCTAAAAACCTGAAAGAGCTTCTTAAGTGAGGTTATGGTGCAGACGTGGTGTTTGTGGTGATTGGGTGTGATGTTTGGACCAATGGTGTTCCGATGTTCTTCAATAACACATTTTCTACTTTGTGGTGCTTCTCCTGTTAATTGGCTCCACAGTCGGCTACCGAATCCCGCTTTTGTGTACACTTTTGTGTACACTTTTGCGTACACCACGCTTTGTGTACTTCCTCAAAGCACAACATCAACACTTCTTCACCACTCATCATACCTTTTCCGCTGTCACTACCACCGCCGCTAAGCAAACGCAATGTTGTCGAAATCCTCTATCTTCACTCTCGTCAGTACCATTTCACCGTATTTGGCCTCTGTTTCGGGAGCACCGGTCTCCGCCGCAGTCCCAATCACCACAAACCCTTCAGACGTGGTTTTGAGAGCTGACTTCCCCCAGGGAAACTCGCAGACCGTCGTTGGAGTCATTCAGTTCTATTCATTGAATGGAACTACTAAGGTCCATGTTGATATAACTGGTTTGCCGAAGAATTCTGGAATGTTCTCTTACCACATTCATGAGAACCCGGTTGGAGGCGATAAGTCGTGTGCTGGAACTGGAGGCCACTTCAATCCACTCAACGCCATGGAGAACTGTGAAGCCCTGGGAAACGATGCTTTGTGTGAGATTGGTGATTTGAGCGGAAAACATGGCTTAATTAATACTACTTGTTTCGAGTTGTTTTACTACGACCCTTACTTGTCTTTGGACCCTTCTTCTCCACAGTTCATCGGTGGCAAAGCCATTAATATCCACTTGGAAAACGGAGATCGTTTAGCATGTGCTACAATCAACCCATCACGTGAACCTGAGGACTTGTTGTTGTTGAACTACGAAACTGAGGCCGAGGTTGTTGGAAAATATGAGGAATTAGCAGGCATCGCACCAGGTTTTGCTAATTCGATCCAGGCAAGCGCAATCGCCTCTCCAATGGCTCCAGCTCCAGCAGATGATCAGGCCTCTGAATCTGCTGAATCTGAAGAATCCTTTGATGTTGATGAAAACGAAGTTGAAGCTGACGAAAATTATGAAGAATCTGACGAATTGGAAACTGAGACTGATTTGGAAACATTGATCCGTGAGGACTTCAAAAAGGATATTCCAATGGCCAATGAGACCGAGTCTACCCCATTGACAAACACCACTTCTAACACCACAAACTCTACAAACATGACAGGAGCAGACGAAGAGGAGAATTACGCCACTTCTTTGAGCTCTGGTGTTGCTCTCTCTGTCATTGTGGCCATTGGGGTCGGTCTCTTGTGGTGATTTAGTAATCATCGTCGATTCTCACATCAATATATAGCTAATACTCATACATGGCATGTTTAACTCAAGATAATATTATTAGAAGCGGAAACAATATATAGGATTAAAACAATTAACTTTTTTGAGATAAGAAACGCCAGCTTCTTAAAGAGCCTTCAAGAACTGCAACAGCTCAATAACGTTGGCTGGGTCATGAGACTCGTAAATATACTTAGTAGCAATGGCAGTGGCGAACAAACTTCTGGAATAGTTTTCAGGCAATCTGGCCAACACCTCTTCGACAGATCCAGCCTCTTGCAACAACAATTGCGGGATAGAGTTGCCGATAATACGCTTTCTCAAGTCCTCGTCGACATACAAAGAGTCACTGTTGGCAATCAAGTCAGCAAGCTTGTTGATGTCGTTAGACAAGTCGTCAGAGCACTCAGCCAATGGCTTACCGGTCTTCTGCTTGTAGAGCAACAAAGCAGCAGCCTCCTTACCAGCGTTGGAAACAATGGTCTTCTGAACCTGTCTGACATAAGTGTCATAGAATTCAGTCCCGTTCTTGAACTTGGCCAAGAACTGGGAGTCAGTAAGAAGCAACGAAGCCAACACTTCCAAAGAGGAAGAAGTCACACCACCCTTGTTAGCAGAAGCATCCTTGTAGAGGACTGTACCAGCAGCCTCGAGCTCAAGCTTAGCAGGTTGAGTGATGAACAAGTTAGCACCCTCGACGATGTACTTGATGATAGACTTACCATCGGAGTCCAAGAGGTCAGAGACGGTGTCAACGTCAATAGCAGCTGGTCTACCACCACATGGGACGAACAAGTCGACAGTACCCAAGTACTTCTTCAAGTCCAAGTGGAAACGGTTTCTGAAGTAGACACCGTTGGCAACGACCTCGCCGGATGGCAATGTCACATCGTTGTCGTCAACGAGAACAACGAAACCACTCTTAGAAAGCAACTTAGGGTCGTAGTTGTTGATCATGACTCTGGCCTTGGCCAATCTGATCAACTCGTCCTTGTTCAATCCATTAGGATCGCAGATGACACCGGATCCATCAACAAGGGCAACATACTGTTCATTTGGAGTGGACAACAAGATCTCGTTAGAACCCAAGTCACCGTCTGGACCACCCGTCTGGAACTTTCTGATTGGGGTGTCTTCCAACTTGAAGGTCTCGTAGATCTTCTCAACGTAAGCTCTCACAGAGAGGGAAGTCATACCATACTCATCGTGTGGAATACCACCAAGCTGTGGAGACTTACCAGTCAAGAAAGACTTCCACCATGGAGCACCTCTCTTCTTGGCGTGCAATGTAGCCCAGTCGGTGTAACCAGCAGTACCTTCGTCAGGGCCCAAGAACAAGATCTCTGGCTTACCGTACAAGTCCACAATTGGATCCTTGACACCTGGAATCTCGGTCTTGATCAACAAGTCGATCAAGGAGTCAATGTACTTCTCGAATCCAGTTCTTGGGTTCTCTTGGGCATCCAAGTCTAACAAAATAACACCCTTGGAACCACCCTCTGGTATATCCTTGTTCTTACGCTGCTGAGTAGAAGCCAAGTTGTAGTTCTCATCAAACAAGTTTCTAACGTTGACCTCATACGCGTCTCTGGATCTAGAGCGAACAATTCTGATACCACCTCTGGCAATGTCTCTGAATCTGATGTGGAAGCCTCTAAATTCAGCACCGACAACAAAGAACAAACCGAATGGTGTCTCTGGGTACTCGAACTGTGGCAAGAAGGATGGGTCCAATCTGAAAGAAATAGCGACCTTGGTGTGAACGAAGAAGTTGGTCTTCAAGATGGACTTGTTGAAGATGAACAAAGCCTTCAAGACCAAAGAGTCCTTTTCGTTGAAGACATTCTTCAGCAACAAGGCATCGAACTCCTCCTCAGACTTGATAGGTGGGATAGAGGACAATCTCTGGTATGACAAGGTCTTCTCCAAGTTGGATCTGATGTAATGAACATCGGCGAATGATCTGTACAACTGGGAAATAATAGGCTTGTATCTGTTGAAGACTTCAAAGATGAAAGATTGAGTGAAAGTCTCAGATCTCAATCTCTTCTTCAAAGAAGTGAGCAACTCGGCCACCTGGTGGGACTGAGCTGGATCCAACAACTTCAACAAAGACTGGTATTCCTGGCCCAATCTGTTCAAGAAATGTGTGACGAAGATACCACCACAGTGAGCGTAGACAGACTCCTGAAGCGACAACTCATTGTTGGCGAAGGAGTCAAAGAAGAAGCCGTGTGGAATGGCATAGAGCAAAGAGGCCTCCTTGATCAACTGGTAAACTGATAATGGGTCAGCGTCGGCAGTCTGCTTCACGTAAATGGAAATAACAGTAACACCGTTAGAGAAGTTCTCAACGTACTTTCTAGATTGATCCAACTTGTAGTAGTTGATCAAAGCAGACAAGGCGCTGAAGTACTTCTTGGTGGAGTTTTGCTTGTAACCGATGATGATTCTGTGCTCATCCGAGTTTTCCACTGGGAAGTGCTTGATAATTGGGCCATGTTGCTTTGAGACCTCGGCGATGACTTTCTCGTAGATCTCCTTGGTGTTTGGAGAGATAATCTTCAAGAAAGTCTGGTCAAAGATACTGCTCTCCGTGAAGGTGTTCTTGTAGACGAAATGAGCACGGATGAACTTGGTTGGGCCCTCCTTGTCTGAATCAGAGAAAACGGTGTTGTTCAAGATCAATGGAGCATTGAAACTCTCGACTCTGTAAGAAGTATCGAGCTGATCCAAGTACAACTCGTCGATTCTCTTCTCGTAGCCAGTCAACTTGAACTCATCAGTTCCTGGGATAGAGCTGTCAAAATAGACTGCGTGGTCTTCGCCTTCTCTCTTATGGTGAATAAAAGGAGAGGTCAAGTCGTTTCTGGCAAAGGCATCGACCTTCGCAGAATACAACGCGTGGATATGGCTGACGATGCCCTCTGGAGACTCTCTCTCAAAGAACACGTCGTCCAGACCCATGCTGTCGTAGAACCACTTGGCCTCCTGCTCAATCAGGTCGTTTGGAATGAATCCACACTCCTCAATGAGGTCTAAGACTCTGTCGAACTGCGACTCCTTCCCGTTGAAGGTGATGTTCTTGTAGCCAGACTTGACGGAGGTGATTGACAAAGAGGCAATGTCTGGAGTCGACTCCTGGCGGAAACCCGTGTTAAGCATCGTTGGAAATACGTTATAATTTGTTTTTGGTGAAAGGACCTTTAGGAGCCTTTGAAATAGTTGATTCTGAGTGGTTTGATGTTATGATCAAAGCGAGAACATTACCCGCCACCAACTACTACACTCAGTCATTTGTGCTAAGAGCGAGGGTCCTGCTATTTATACTAAACCCCCAAGGACAGACCCGGGTAGTTACATCAGCTATTGTTTACAACTCGGCGTTGCCATATGCGGGGCTCCGCCGCTAAATGACACATCAATTGGCAGCTCCTGACCTCTGTACGTGGCCATTTTGCCGTGAATAGCGCTTTATTTCACTCAAATTGCTAAATCAAGACATATAGTCAGGCTCATCGTGGGGTAAGAGGCACTACATCGTATGCAATGCCGCGCGGCCCCAGCGGTGCTTCGTTATGTGTCAAAGCTTGCGAAAAATGGCGGAAAAGAGGCCGTGTGCCCCGAAACGGCTCGCTTTGGGCTGTGGTCGCTTGTGTGAGCTCTATAGGGCGAATAAGCTGGTCTCTCTGACGGCTTTACTATGGATACGTGTTTGATCTAAGTGTTTAGTCAACAATTGGAGTGCTTAAATTGCCTAATAATACAATAAGACTCGGCTCACTGTATGACTCTTCGTCTTATCTCTCAACACCTTGATTTCTAAAAATGGCCTTAACTCCAGGGCCTAGGCCCGCCCAGAACTCGCACAATATGTAGCCTGGCTTGGAAGAACACACAGCGACGCCCCTACATCACACACCTTTCAAGTGCCACATCATCCAGCCGTTTTTCTCCTTAAAAGGTGCTATTAACACACCCTTGATGCTAAAACGTTAGTGCCGTTTGCGGTAATTTTGCGCGAAGAAGCGCGCGGCCAAATGCCTCTAGAGGACACTTCGCGACACTACAAGATCACATGCTAATTGGGCTTGGATGATGGTCCAGTGTTATCACCAATCCTGGTATCTAATTCGATTCTGGTCATAGTATGGGCTTTTCCTGGGTTCTTCTCAATGCTCATCTGTAAACGAGAAAAGGGCCCAAAAGCCTCCACAATTCCACTAATGCCGTTAATATTATTACAGTGATGAGCGATGGGCAAGCCAAAATGCCTTGTGTTATAGTCGAGCTGTGGCTATTAATACCAAGAGTTTATTTTAGCGCCTTGTGTCGGTCATTTGTGGGTCTAAGGGACACAGGCCGAAGGGCTACGAAGCTTCTAGAAGAGTTATGCTCTATTTGGAAACAGTAGCTCCGATTTCTGGGTACTTCACCAATTCCGAGGTCAGCTTCATCGCAACTTCTCATCCTTTTGGCCTCTCGTCTTCTCGTCCTCACACCTTCACATATTCCATTCCCGTAAACCCCCGTAGTAAGATCGACAGCACACAATGACGAACAAAGCCGGGGAAATTCGGTACCTTTGCGTAACATTAACACCTCTTTCCTTGGATTCTTGTTACCCCGGATTTTCCAAGATGCCGTAAGGAATGGCAGCCGTTTTACCCCACAATATTCGAAATGCGTGCAATGATTTCCGGCTAATTAACTGAGAAGAGGCACGCGCTGAGTGCGTAATGAAACGACTCAACAACTCAACAATTCGAGCCAACAGTTTGAGACCCCTCGTGGGATTTTTGTGGTATATAGCCTTCGCTTCGCCCTGCTGTTAGCACCATAATGGTGATTCCTTCTTGTAGTTACGCATGCTGCCTGTACAGATCACAGTGTGAAGTCCAACACAACAATATCACTCAATCTACAATGCCCTACAACAATCACTAACTTTACCTTTTTATTAACCAAAACCACGGAAGAATGCCAGCTTCCGGAACATCAACATTATATCAACATCAGCCACTCACAACTTGGCCTTGGCTGGAGCAACAGACTTCAAAATGGACTCAATGTTGGCAGCCTTCATAACATCACCCTTGACTTTCAGCTTACCACCGAGGAAGAGCTTCTGCGAGTTGGACTTACCATTAACAAGCTTCTTGAAGTCAAGGTCGGCCATCGAGATGACCAAGTCAGCGCCATCGAACTCGCTCGAGTTGGCCTCAGTCAGCTTTCCGTCCTTCTTAAGATCAAGCTTCCAGGCCTTGGTCTCGCTCTGCTTGTTCTTCAGGTTGAAGATGATGACGGAGTTGGTCTTCGTTCTGTTAGCAACGGCTTGTGTTTAAATAGTAGTAGCAGAGCAACTCACCTTCTTAGTCAGCTCCTTGCTGAGGCCAGCGTTGCCGTCAAGGGATTCCTTGATCTGGGCGAAAATAGGCTCGGACTTGAAACTCATTGTTATTTACTTTTCTACTTGGTTGACTGACCAACCTCAGCAAAAGGTAAACAGCAAAGGGGAGCACTTTGCCTTTTATACTCCAGAGCCAGTTGCCGAGGTTATGCTTTCGCTTACAAAGGGCGGGGTCGCGGGGTCGGCATCTCGGCGGTGTGCGCGTACCGTCGAGGGGTCTTCACTATATTTAAGCTATTTAATGCTGGCTAATTACCGGAATTGAACTGGAAAACGTGTGAAATTGAATACTAGAGTGCTTACTTATACTGTGCGATCTCGGCCTCAACCCAATCGAGCATCTTCTTCGCAGTGCCGTCGGTTCTGCCGTTTGCAATGTCCGTTCTCATGTCTCTGAAAGAGCCCCATGGACACACGTACTTTGTAGAGTCTTTCAGTGTAATTTCAGGACTCAGAAGAGCCCAGAGCTCAGTGTAGGCTCCGTAGATTGATGGGTGTGAAACAGCACCCATCACCATCTTCTGGAAGAAAGAAGAGTGTCTCTGTAAGTCAGAGTTGAGGAAGCCAGGATGAACAGCGAGACAGATGATGTCCTTGTGATCCTCAGCATACATAGCACATTGGTAGACATTTCCAGCCTTAGATTGACCGTACAAGTGCTGAGTTGGGAGATCGGTGTCTCTGAAGTCCCAAGACATACCTCCGTTAGCTGGTGACATGGCGTGTGCCAAAGAAGAGGTGAAGATCACACGAGGAGTCTTACCCTTAGACGCAGCCTTGGTCAGTGCTGGTGTAATTAAGTCAAGAAGAAGCTGGTGGGCCATAACATTGCATCCAAACTGGAGCTCATAGCCCTGCTTAGTGACAGAACCCTTAGGTGGAGTCATAACACCGGCGTTCAACACAACGCCGTCCAATTCGTCCACGAGCTTGAGAATCTCTTCAGCGGCTGGCTTGATACTTGGAAGGTCACTTAAATCAGCAGTCACATTGGTGATTCTTCCCCTGATGTCCTCTTCAGAGGCAGATGGGTCCATCTTCAAGATCTCGTTGACAATGCTGTCAACGGCACCCTCAGTCTTTGCCTTGTTTCTGTTCACAGTGATGAGTCTAGCCTTCTTATACAGCAATAGCTTAGCAGCCTGCTGACCCACACCAGCAGAAGTTCCGGTGATTAAATAAGTCTTTCCACTTTGGTCTGCGTAGTCCTTCTCGGTGAACTTTGCTGGAGGAGGACGCGTGTCCCTGATGATGTTGCAAAGCGTGTAGTAGTTCATTGTGTTAGCTGTTTGTTGTTGTTGTGTATGAAGATGATTCAAGCTGAATTGGTGATTCTAGAAGAGAAAATTGCCCTGTTTAAATACTCTTGCTAGCACTTTAATGGTAACATATAATGCCCGCGATAGCTCCAGCGTTAATTCCGGACCGAGCAGTAAGGGGGCACAGCGTTATGGCGCTAATTCCGAGGCCTCGAGAATAACGGCCGGAGAACGTTATGGGGCTAAATTACGATAAACGGAGGAATTAAGGGCCCTGTTACACATAGGTTGGCGTCTTGTGGCATAAGGACCAATTGCGGAAACTCCGGGTGCTGTTAACGGATGATGGAGGGGTGATGGGAAACACCCGGACATAGGGTTGTGACATCCGGACACCAAGTTAGATGAGTGCTACTATATACTTGCTATAGCTCAGGGTGTGTGGTGCTTTTTTGCTCATATGATGTATTTATATGTATGACAAGTGGTTATGAGTTGTGTGGTGTTGCCATAATTAGAATTTATAGTGGAGTATGAGAAAATTGGTTGAAAAGAGTAACTCTTATTCCTCAGTTCACGATTCCATATGGAGCAAGAGAATATATAATCAAAAAAATTTGGGAGTTTCGGCGTATTAAAATATATCAGGATAATACATATATAACTAACTGTACCGTAAACTTCAAATCACGGCCTCAATATCAGCCTAAGCATACAAACCATATAATATTAAACCATCCCAAAGAGCCCTCCGCACCTCTCACATCTCACCAAACATCAAGCTATAATTGCTCCACGGCAGCGCATCAGATTGTCCCCAAAATTTCACAGAAGCTACAGAATTATCACACCACTAACACTTCCCAAAGCTATCCCATTTTACCGTCCTCAACCACTATTACCAGCCACCCATTTCCGCTAATAACCTGTCAAACCTCGCTATAAACAGCGTGCATTTTCGCGCACACGCTTAAAAAGACAGCCGAAACAAGCAACTATCACCAAGAACCCGACCTCAGTACCCTTCTAATTATCCACCAATTGAGCATGTCAAGCATCAACACAGCAGTGGAGGATGTGGAGACACGTGCTGCGTTTACAGGGCGCTCCTCGTCCTCTCTAGCGGACCGTATTGGCGGCGAGCCGAAGGCCCAAAGCTCGCCATTGTTATCTTCAACCCCTGCCACAGTTTCCAAGGTTTTAGTGAGAGCGTATCCGTACTTTGTCATTGTCGACAAGCTGCTGAGTGTTCTCACATGGACAGACGACGATGTGTGGCTCAGCACGCTTGTAGTGGCGGTTTATGCCACTGTTGTGCTTTACTTCGAGGCCATCATCACGTACTTTGGCCACATCTCCGTGGTGGTGCTTTTAGTGGGATACTCCTTCCTCCGCAAGTACGTGGAACAGGAAATCGATGCTAAAAGCACTTTAGACGATATTGTTCAGCTTCTGACAGCTTTAAACGTGAAATGTGACCTGTTTTTGAACCCAATCACGTCGCTGGCTCTCACTTCATACGACATCAAAAGAATCCTCTTCACCACGGTGTTTCTTTCTCCTTTATATGTGATTATCACGTATGTTGTGTTCACTCCAAGGGCGTTTCTGCTGTTTGTTGGTGTTTTCACACTAACGTACCACTCAACTTTCTCCAGAGTTACGAGAAAGATGCTCTGGAGGTTCAGACTCGTGAGGCTGCTGTCGTTCTACCTCACTGGTCTCGACTTCGGTGGCATCAACATCAACAGACATTCGGGCATCTTCGCAGCCGTTAAGCGTGCCAATGAGAAGGTTGGTATCATGAACAAGGATGGTAAGCCAATTTTGTTCACTTATGTTCTTTATGAGAACCAGCGTCGTTGGTTAGGAATTGGATGGACGCCTAATCTTCTGAGTTACGAGAGAACTGCGTGGACCGACGAGTTTTTGAATGAAAGCTCTCCAACTGACAGATTCCAGCTTCCCGAGACTGAAGAAGGCTCTGGAATGGTGTGGAGATGGGTTGATAAGACATGGAGACTTGATTTGAGTAATGATGGCGCAATTCAGTTGCCAAGCTCAAAGCCAAAGACCACTGCTAATCCTTCAGGTGATGATGGGTACATTTACTACGATAACACGTGGAAGAAGCCTTCTACCGAGGATTCCTTCTCTAAATACACCAGAAGAAGAAGATGGATCCGTACAGCAGAGCTGGTGTCGATTGATGCACCAAAGACTAAGAGATCGTCTGTTGTTGAGCCACTTCTGGCTGGCTCACTAAACGAGGCCTCGGCTCCAGTGGCAGAGGTGTCAAATGTTCAGGTGACTGGTTCTACTGATGGAGCTTCAAAGGAAAACACACCGAGAAAGAGAAAAAGCATCAGATTCGACGATAAACCAACAATTCTCGAGAGTGTCAAGGCCCTCGAGTCAAAGCATAACCATGAAGCCGTGGTAGACAGCTCAGACGCAATCTCACCGTCTACCTCAACTCAGGAAGACTCTGATAAGAAGAACGACTAGCTATTTAATCTAACGACGATTACGACACCCGAAATTCCTACGTAGAAAGATGCCTTTGTTAAACATATGATTAACCGATATTACACAAAAAAAATAGCAACGTAAATCCTTTCATGATGACCGTGGGTTTTTGTAGTTTTATTTTAGATTTCCAAGTTGATCAGCTTAGATGGTGGTGATCTCCAAGGTGGATGGCAAAGCCTGGGTCAACTTCTTAGCCTTGTCCTCGTCGTTGACGACCAAGGTGTACAAGTGCTTGGAACCTCTGACTTTGAACTTGGTCTGCTTGAAGACCTTACCGGAGGCGTTAACCTTCTTGTTGGTCTTGACGGAAGCCTCCTTAACGTCAGCTCTTCTGGTGAGCTCCAAAAACTGCTTGATGTCCTTGATTTCTCTCTGTTTCCTAGTTAGTACATGTTCTGCTGATCGAGATGTAGTGTTTGCTGTCTTCACAGAGCGGCCTTGGCTCCAACGACAGAACTTCGCTCAGCACTCCACCTCTCCGTTCTTCACATAGTACGTACAGCCATTTTTGATATGTGTATATGGTGGTCTATCCTTAGTTATCGTTAGCTGCGTGTTGATGGCCTTGTTGAGATTTTTCAGCGTGCTAGCGGAGCCAGGCGGGAGCCCCGAGGGCGCGAAACCGGAATGTGTGGGATGTGCGGGTGTTTTTGGGGGAGCAGTCACAAAATTTATTGGTATGCGGGCAACACCATGGTGAATGGAGGGAAGTTGACACATATTTTGAGCTGGATTTACGAGTAGTGTAGATTCATAGAACGTCATTAACATAGCTTTATATAATTGTTTATAGTGTGAAGTTTTATTAGACGACGTCTTCCATTTCGACGTCTTCTTCTGGATCTTCTTCCTCTTCTTCTTCGTCCTCCTTTCCGAGCTCACCGAGCTTAGCTGCTCTTTCTTGGTCCTTAAGAGCCTTGAACTCCTTCTTAAGAGCATATTTGAGAGCAAAAGGACCTTTCTTGATGAGCGTAGCAACAGAGTCCAATGTTTCCTTTAAATAAACCTCTGGCTGTCTAGTACGCTCCTTCAAACCCTTGAGAGACCAGTAGTCGAACTCATCAAACAGCTTGAACAAGAGATCCAGCAAGTCCTTCTTTGGCATACGAATAGCTCTGTTTTCTTGCTTGTTTTTCTTGCCATCTGATGTCTTGAGGAACTTGGAGGTATCCGTCTTCAGCGTTAAACCCGCATTTCCAGCAGCAATACCGTAGTGCTCCTTGATAAGAGTAACACTTGGTCTTGGCTCCGCCTTGTGATAGAGCTTTCTCGCAGCGATGATCTTTGAATAGTTTGGATCCTTAAGAGATGGAATTAATTGTGCTTCATGAACAATCGTTCCCTTTAGAGCTGTGTTTTTGGGAATCGTCTTGACAAACGGAATAACACGGTCAGTACCATCTTTGTTCTTATACTTATTGAATCTTTTCTTCTTTCGCTGGATAAACTTAAGCCTTCTTTGGAAATCCTTCTCTTCCATTGTCAATTCTTTCAAAGCTTCCTTATCCTTTGGTTTCTGCTCCTCTGCTGCTTCATTATCAACATCGTCTCCCTCCTCTACTTTGACGTCGTCCTGTTGCTCCACGGGTCTCTGGAAGTTCTTCTCCGAGAAGACGTACTGATTAGTAACTGTGGCCTGCGTCATCTGTAGTTCATAGTTGTGAGGAAGCTCCTGTGTTGCTGGGGAATCGTCCAGTATCAGCTTCATTATTGGTTTAACAGTGTTTTTCTTGATTTTTATCGTTCCTAGAGTCTGCCCTTGCATGTTGTCTCTATTCTTCCACTGCTCCACGAGGAACTTTGGCATACGCACAAGCCACACTTTTTCTCCCTGATTCTTCATGTCCAGATTAAGAGATTCAGCATATTGAGTAGCATCGTTAGCATCTACCACTTCGGCTGTATCCGAGAGAAACTCCTCGTCATCCGAGGCTTCGTTCTCCTGTTGTTGAGCCAGAAGCTCACGGGCAGCTTCCTCATTTGGTCTTTTTGGGTCCTGAGCAGACGATGACCCTTCACCGACCGAATTTGACACTGCTGCCGAGGATGCTACAGCTGTTTCGTTGGTCATATTTGTCCAATTGGGCCAATTGAGCGAGCTTTGGCTGTGTTAAAAGGCGGTGTCGATGCTTAAAGGTGGCGTTCAAGTAGTTTGTTATGGTGAAGTTCAAGTTTCGCGGGGCCGCTCTCTATGGAGTACACTTATGTGTTGCAAATGGCGGAGATATTACCTGATAAAGCGACCTTTTGAGGACTAAGGTGCCCAATATGAATGAAAATACGTATAAGGAAGATCAAACAAACACGGAATCCTCGAAATTAGAGGAACTTGCGCCCAATGAGACCCAAGATGACCTCACCATCACTCTCGATGATATCAATAGTGTATCGTCGGACAACAAATTACCCATGAAGATTAATAGATACATCAAAAGCATACTGAAAACATGGGAGGAATCACAGTCAAAAGACCAAGAGCTATTGCTTGATACCAAGAAATCACTATTTCCAATGCTTGTGCAACTGAGAAAGGGGACACTGTCACAAGAAGCTCTGACATCACTACTCACAATATTTTACCATTTGCAGAAGCAAGAGTACTTAAAAGCCAGTGAAAGTTATCTGAAACTCTCCATTGGTAACGTCGCATGGCCTATTGGTGTGACAGGAGTCAGTATACACTCCAGAACGGCTCAAAGTAAGCTGAGTGATGGATCCAAGGCCATGATTATGCTGGACGAGCCTACGAGGAAGTGGATCACCGCAGTGAAAAGACTGGTGACTTTCAGCGAGAGTGTGGGTGCTTAGTCGCTTTTCTATTCGAATCAAAGGGTAAAATATATTGTATATGGAGAACAGTCGAGTAGCGTCACGTGACCTGACTGAACGTTTACTCGGGCCATTCGGAACATCGATGCGGTTTAATACAACCCATTTGTTTGAAGTTCGTAATTTGGATAATCTCCAAGCAGCTTGTGTACCTCCAAACCTCCAAATTATCAATGTATCATATATCAATAACCATAATACTCGTAGTCGGAATTGGTCGGAATATCTTATGGTAAGGGCACTCACACTGTTACGCGTTTCTTGAGCTTGAAGATACGCGTCTCGGTTTTAGCACTCTTCTGATCAATTAAATAAGCATTAACTCATCAATTGGAGCTGCCGTAAAGATGTCATTAGCAGTGAAACTCGAGCTTCCCTGGGTAGAGAAATATCGTCCAATTGTGTTAAAAGATGTCGTTGGAAACACCGAGACGATCGAACGTCTCAAACTCATTGCCAAGGACGGTAATATGCCTCATGTGATCATTTCCGGTTTACCTGGTATTGGTAAGACGACTTCTGTTCATTGTTTAGCGAGAGAGCTACTTGGAAAAGCTTATGGTGATGCTGTTTTGGAGTTAAATGCCTCGGATGACCGTGGTATTGACGTCGTTCGTAATAAAATCAAACAGTTTGCACAGAAGAAAGTCCAGCTTCCATCAGGGCGCCATAAAATCATTATTTTGGATGAAGCTGACTCGATGACACCGGGTGCTCAACAGGCTTTGAGACGTACTATGGAAATCTATTCTAACACAACGAGATTTGCATTTGCGTGTAACCAGAGTAATAAGATCATCGAGCCATTACAGTCGCGTTGTGCCATTTTAAGATACGGAAAGCTTGCCGACGAGGAGGTATTAAAGAGACTTTTGGAGATCATTAAGGAAGAAGATGTTAAATTTGCTAATGATGGGCTTGAAGCCTTGATTTTCACGGCTGAAGGTGACATGAGACAAGCTATTAACAACTTACAAAGTACCGTTGCCGGCTTTGGTTTCGTCAACGGTGAGAATGTCTTCAAAATCGTTGATTCGCCACACCCATTGGTGATTAAGAAGATGATTCTCAGCTGTGTTAATGATAAGAATCTCGACGAGAGCTTGGGATTCCTCAAAACGCTATGGGATAAGGGTTATAGTGCCATTGACATTGCATCAACAAGTTTCAAAGTCACCAAGAACCTGAACGAGGTCAACGAGTCAAAAAGACTAGAAATAATGAGGGAAATCGGTATCACACACATGAGAGTCCTCGAGGGTGTGGGATCTTTCCTCCAGCTCAATGCTCTTATAGCAAGGCTCGCAGACATCTAAGTGTATGTGTAAAAGTGTCCGAAACATTATACGTGGTGAATAAGCTTTAGGACCCTTTCGCGAACACGCTCTTTTCGCGGAACCCATAGCCTTATGTAGCGAGCCACCCCATACATCTAAGAAAACACGTCAACAATTCACCTATATTTTGATCTAATTGGGCTTTTCGGCTACATTATCAATGACAGAAGATACAGAGCAATCGAAAACACGGCTCTCGCGAAGATCTGTGTCTAAACCAGCGCCGGCTGGTAGCACAGGCGACGTTGACCCGTTGGCCAAGCTCCGATCCATTCTCCAGATTGGTGATGATATTATTCCTGAAACAGCGAGTTCCGCTCAAGTTGGGGACGTTGACTTCACGAATCAGATGACTTTGGAAGAGATAAGATATCTTGATACGCAATTAGAAGCCGATTCTCACTTTCCAGAGCAATTGGCTCAGCTGAAGTTGTTCCAGTCGACTGTTGACGAATTGGACAAGACATTAGAGCCATTATCGAACTTTTTATCTGGATTTAACGCTCATTTGGTCGAGTTATCGAAAGAATTGGAGAGTTTAAAGACAAGATCATTAACACTATCAACCAATCTTACTCAAAGAACCCAATTGGAGGCCAAGTATACGCCTATTGTTGCTGATTTGATCATTCCACCAGACGTTGTAAAGTCCATTTTCAAGGCTCCTATAACGCCCAAATGGTGTGAAAACCTCAATTTTATCATAGACAAGCAGCAAATGCTGCTTAAATACCAAAAATCTCCCGAAACAGAGAATATGCCTTCCCTCAAGAAGCTCACAGAACTGCTTAATGGTCTCGAGGACAAGGCTGCTGAAAGGACCAAAAACTACATCATTCAGAAGATAAAGCAGCTCAGAATCATCGGCACGCCCTCTCAGGTGATACAGAAGGACTTAATTGACGTTAAAGAGGCATTTGTCTTCCTCTCAAAGCGGGAACCGTCGCTTGCGCTGGAGCTTCGCCAGGCATACGTTTACACCATGAGATGGTACTATCAGGCGCATTTTCAGCGCTATCTGCAGTCTTTGGAGAAACTAAAGCTCTACACATACGCAGATAAGAGCATTTTAATAGGTGGAGTGCCAGCTCAGGGCTTTTTCTCCAAAAAATCTACCACTACACCACACACAGATTACGTTATCAATAAGAGGCTACAGATCGTTAAAGCGGAGGACCCGACGGTGATGTTGGCGCAAATTGCGGAAAGAAACCAGGTGAAATTCCACATGGAGGTCGGTTTCCGCTCATACAACCTCGCTATGCTTGATAATGGCTCTGTGGAATACCTTTTCCTCAGCGAGTTCTTCAAGCTTGGAGGTGAGGCCAACGCCATCTTTGAGCAGATATTCGACCCTGTTTACAAGCTGGGAGCCGAGTACACAAAGCTGTTGATATCAGGGACATTCGATGTGTTTGGAATTCTCATTATGATCCGTTTATCTCAATCGTTGATCTTTGAGCTCCAGAAGCGTCGTATTCCGGTGATTGAAGACTATTTTAACTTACAGATGATTCTTCTTTGGCCAAAATTCCAACAACTGATTGATCAAAACTGTGAGAATATGAAAAGAGCTTCAACCAAATCCTCCTTCATTGCGGATATATCGCTCACAGCACCCCACACGCTTACATTGCAGTTCACCAATCTGCTCTATGGGTTCTTTCAGCTCACGAAGTACGACGAGCACTCCGATACGACTCAAGAGCCACTTTACCATTCTGTCCAAAGACTAAGGAACGATTACGAATCGATCATGACTAAGCTATCGAAGTCAACGAAGCAGCCAGAGCTCTTTCTTTACACCAATTACTCGTTTGTTCACGGTGTTCTGGCCGAGTGTGAGGCCATGCCAGCGGAGGGAGAAGCGGAGCACTTTAGGCTGCTGGTGGACGCTTTTAGGCCTAATTAGTGCATTTTAGCCTACATATACGCAGTGTGAAGAGGAATTTGTAATTTGAGCCTCTATGGGCCCGCACGGTGAGCTTGTGGAATTCCCTTTTAGCCACTCTGCTTGAAGCGGAGGACGGGGGTTCAGAGGGGGACCAATTGGGTGTGAGGCTCGTGAGAGATCACATCTGATTAATGTATTGATTTGCGATTATATTAGGTGATTTGGAGCGTTTTAGTAGCGAAAAAGTACACATAAAAGGCCCTAATCTCATAACATCTAAACAATGAAATTGAGACGGTAGGGGCAACATTGGGTTCATGAGACCCTCGTTTTGAAGTCTAGAATCTTTGAATTTAGTGGTTTTTTAAAAGGGTTTCAGGAGCCGAAAATGGACTAATTTACAAGGCTTAATTACCAAGAGTGACCGTTTCATGTGCTTCGTGTTGTTTATATCGTTCGATGCCTTATCCTCGATCGAACGGTGTATGCTCAACGGCTTAAAATCGTTTGAAGTGCGTTAGCTAAAGGAGTTATTTAATAGGGGAAGTGCCCAGAATTTTGCTTTAAATTGTAGGCTCATTAATTCACCATCATAGATAGTATAAAATGGCTATCACACTCACGGTGAACCCGCTAAATCACAACAACTCCACAGCACAGTCAGTTGTATCTTCTCCCACAACACAGTCCGAGCCAGAGGAGGAAATCTTCGATTTATATACCCACGATTTGCCCATCATACTTCCTCGTCACAATTTAAGGGAGTTTCTTTTGAGAAACGACGATGCCGACTCTGTTGCAACAGACGAAACAAGAATCGATATTGATGCCATCAACATCGATGAGCCGGTTTTACACGAGGAAAACCATGAAGATCACATCGATAAGGCCGTTACAGAGTTCACAGACTTTGATTTCTACTCTTTGGAAGCCAATAACTTCGTAGGAGAGTGTTTGGAGTTTGAGCAACTCAGAGGAAAATACGTTCTCATCACGAACATCGCCACAATGTGTGGCTTCTCATGGCAAATGGTCTACCTTGAAAAGATCCATCAACAATACGGCAAAGACGTTGAGGTGCTTGGGTTTCCCTCAAATAGCTTCTACCAGAATTGGTTCGGCTCAGAGAAGACCGCAGCTTGTTTCAAGTCTCTCTGGAAGTGCACTTTCCGCATCATGGAGAAGGTGAGAGTGAACGGGAAGAAGCAGCATGAAGTTTTCAGGTATTTGAAGGAGAGTAAGAAGGGAATATGGGGAACAAAGGCTATTAAATGGAATTATGAGAAGTTTTTGGTAAATAGAGAGGGTAAAATTATAAGAAGGTACTCGCCAATTGCTTCACCAAGGGTCGTCATGAAAGACTTGGACGATGTTCTACACAAAGAGAAGGTGGAAGAGGAATTAAGGAGGAAAGAGAGAAGCAATAGAGCTCAAAAGGGTAGTCAAAAGGAGTTAAGAAAGAAAACAGTGATTTATATATAAGCAAAACATTCTATTAGAAACAGTCTAAATATTAAGTCAATTTCACTTCACGGCCATAGTCTCAGGAATAACATCCTTCTTAGCGTCCTTAGTAAGCCCTTTTCTCACAGCCAAAACATTATCCACAATAACAGCGTCAACACCAGCTTCCATTTGTAATTTGGCATTCTCAGGAAGATTATTAAGGGTACCGTAAGTGAAGCAGACCAAACCACTCGACTTGACCACCTGGGCCAATCTTGGGCACTTCACCAATGGCTCAGCTGCTGAAACAATACCAAGCAAGTTCCATCTTTTAGAGAATCTCACAGCACTCTGGAGAGAGGTACAACGAGCATCTGGCATGTAATTTGTACCAGATTCCGTCAAAAAGAGGATCGGAATAGCTGGTTGCTTCAAAGAGAGCATAAGACAAGCCTCAGGGTGGAAAGAAGAGAAGATAACATCACGGCCATCAGCGTGGTCATAAACACACTTAAGAACAGTGTCGACCCAATAGTTCAAGTCCACGGCAATCTCAGATAGATCCTCGTCCTGGGCTTCGTGTAGCAGAGGATACTTACACTCGATATTGAAGCCAACATTCTTTGGAATCTTCTTGAACAGCTCAGCCAGTGTAACGAAGGATGAGGCGATAGAAG
Organism: Petasospora stauntonica; assembly: GCA_030558335.1. Classification (NCBI taxonomy): domain Eukaryota; kingdom Fungi; phylum Ascomycota; class Saccharomycetes; order Phaffomycetales; family Wickerhamomycetaceae; genus Petasospora; species Petasospora stauntonica. Next base: position 752,366 of record JAJMSG010000003.1, read on the forward strand.
AACCACGAGAATTTCCCTTGAAACCAGTCGATTTGTAGGTTCTTGTAAGTCTCATCTTCTCCATTTGATCGTGACGGTTGTGGTTCAAATAAGAAGCAGATCTTGGTCTCAGTAAAGAGTCATCATCCCTTGTCACCTTAGAGGTCGTGACGTCGTTCAAGTGCAAAAACTGCTCTGAAGTGAGATCGTGCATCGGGATATCAATACCAGATTCGGCAACGAGGAAATCATGGTAAACAACAGGGACGTGATCCTTGGTCAATTGGACATCAAACTCAACATAAGAAGCACCAAGAGATGCCGCAGCAATGAAAGACTCAACCGTGTTCTCGCCAAGCTGAAGAGACTCCGTAGCAACCGTGTTCTTACCGAGACCTCTGTGACCGATGACTCTGGTTGTAACAAGTGATTTCCAGTATGCCTCGGTTCTATCAAGCGTCATGTTCGGATGTGTAAATGGTGTAACTATGAGAACCTCAAAGTTAATAGAGCCCAAGACATCAAGAGTTTCAGATTCCATAATAGGAAGTGTGACGACTTTGTATAATGATCCTCTGTTGTTGCCGACTTTGGTATAGATAGAGCCCAACAGAGCAACAGCTCTGCCTAGAACCTGTTTGTTCTGGCCACCATAAGTGGGGACAATATCGAAGAAAATAACCTCATCGTGAGGGTTAGGCTTCTTCGTCTTGATGGTCACAGGCTCGATCTCGTCCAGTGGAAGATCAACAACAGTTGGAGCTTCTTCCATGTCGCCCTTCGCATAGATAACAAGGGAAAGAGCAGTGTCAAGCTCAGTGGAATGGACTTTAGACATTGGGACTCTGTCAAGCTTCACAGCAGGTGTTGCGTTTCTCAAGTCATTAGATCCCAATGTAACAACGATGAGAGATTCATTCTGGAGGTATCTGTGACCAAAGGACTTAATTGGCTGTGGAGCCTTGCTCTGTTTTGGCTTAATTGCCTTGAAGATATCCTCTCTTTTCTGTGAGAGTCTGTCAATTGAAGAGTTAGACTGAGAATACATCACATCTGGTGATTGGACTCTTGGGACTGGGGAAACAGCACGGGAAACACCACTTGATTTATCAGAGAATGTTGGAGATTCACTCACGAGCGACTGCCAACGATCGTAGTCTTCTGGCTTAAGCATGTCAGCAATCTTCAGGTGACCACGCAGACAAGCGTGTTCCATTGGTGTCCAGCCAGACCCGTCAGGATGAGAGTACTCAGCACCTGCATCCTTCAAGAGCTGAACGACATCATAGAGACCTTCCACAGCAGCAACAAAAATCGGAGTCCAGCCATAAGAAGCTTCGCCAATCTCCGTGTCAGCGTCTTTTTGCAAGAGGAAGCTCACGGTATCAGGGAAGTTCAGTTTTGAGGCGATGTAAAGCGCAGTCTCGTGGTGGTGATCATTGTCGGTAGCGTTGATATCGATGTTTTCACATCCCAAAAGAGTCCTGAGGATGTTTGGAGAGTTCAATCTAGCAGCCAGTAAGAAGATTCTTGACGAGCTCAGCTTTCTGTCACAACTAGAAACAAGAACTTCAACCGTCTTCGGATGAGAACCCAATACAGCCAAGTGAAGCGGTGATAAGGACTCAGCATCACCCCAAATTTGCACATCATCCATAGGAATGGTGGAATCCCACTCGTTCCAAGACTTGAGATAGTCAATGATAATAGTGGTGATTTCTCTAAGACCAAATTGAGCAGCATAGTGTAGCGGTGTTCTCTTATAGTGATCTCTCTGCAGTAAAGCTGGTCTCAAGTGTGGTGGCAACGCTTTCAGGATCTGTAACAAGGACACTGGAGAATCGTTGGAGTTGATACCGTCCGGGCCGAAAGCACCAATCAGTCTATGGTTAGAATCTGGTGGAGTTGCAGGTGAGATGTGCATAGCATCTAGTTCCAGTATTGGAGGACCTGTAGAGTCCTGCAAGCGTTTTACCAGTTCTTCACGCTTCTGAACCTGCTTTCCAAGTGCAATTACATGATGGTGGAAGAAGTTTCTGCCAGATATATCAGCTGGATCACCAAGGATTGGGATGATTTCCAAAAGCTTGTTGATACAGTTTTCAGATTGGGTCAACGCAGATTTGTTTAGCAGCGAGATGAGCAGCTTCAATGGGACCAGCACCAAGGAACGGTACTCTCCAATCAACTGCTTGAAAAGAGCATCTGGGTCATCTGAGTTGATGACTCTGCTAAACTTATCAGGCTGGACAGATGGTGATCTGTGGCCATCTGGGGACAAACCAAAGGCATCCCTTCTTGAATTAGGGTCATTGACATGAGGAGCAATCTTGTTCAAGTACTCGTTGATCATAGTAAGGTCCTTAACAATGTCCATCTCATTGGCAAAGCCCAATGGGAAGATTCTGGAAGAAAGGTAGGCGTTCTGTTGCATTGTACCAGTTTTCTTATCCAATTTCTTCAAGATCTTCACAAAACCACGCTTGTTGAGTTCACCGAACCACTTTAGATTACGGAAACATGAACGAAGCTCAACTAAAACACCAATGATCTCTTCAACTTCTTCGTTGTCCAAGTCGTTCAGCTGAGTTTGGAACGAACTCACAATCGACGTCATCTTCTTCAACCTGCGGTCATACTCAGAGTACTGCTTGTTAAAGAAGTCGTCTACCTTCTCGATGTTTCTATCCAATGAGAAGAAGAACCCAGCCAACGCTGTTTTGATCTCTGTGTTGTTCAGCGTGTCAGAGGCGTGCAATGGAGCGAGAGTTTCCCCGGCATCCGGGTTCTCCTCGTCTTCCTCTTGAATTGTGTTGATGATCTCATTCTGTAGACGAACAATCAGCTTAATTTGCTTCTTGAGGTCCTTGTAGTTCATATAATACGGCGACCATTCGGGCACCTGGTGAGAGGTGATTCTGGCCGAGTTAGTTGGTCCGCTCCACGGGCAAAACACGCTCAAATTTAGAGCGGATAAGGCTAAAAATACTCACGTCTTTCCGAACTTCATCGTTGTGCTGTTTGAAACCTAACCGCCGTGATCAATGGCCCTAAGGCTCTATCTATCGTGGCTTAAGTGTAGTTTCAAAGCCCAACACATGAGTTGCGGACAAAACGTGCTTTTATAACCCACGAGACATGGGACATCGGACATCACTTCGGACAGCTTCGCGGGGAGACTTACAGCGCTGGCGCTCTTTAACTACGATGAGCGTGCTCATACCAAAATTAATGGCCCGTGGGCCGAATTTGTCCGCATACGGTGGCATGGTTTGTTTACAATTTTATTATATTGAGACAAAAGAACGGACGTACATAAATCATTCAGCCGGGGTGGTGTCTGGCTGTGGGGAAGCCTCCGATTTCTTCAGCTCAGCGAGTCTCTTAGCTTCCTCGTGGATTTGAGAGGCATCGCTAGCAACTCCCTTGTAGAAAGTGTGGAGTCTGGAACCTAAGCCTGTCTGCTTAGCCTTATCAACGTACTGCTGGGAGTTGTCAAAGTATCTTTGGAGCTTAGAAGAGATTTTGTACTTGGAGTCCACCTGCTTCTGTTTGTCCTGGATCTTGTATTTGTCGTCAATGTCCTGCAGGAACTTCTTAAATTTGTCTGAGTAGCCATTTTTAGCATCGTAGTCCACAGCCTTCTTAGTCAATTGGTCGCTCAGCACATAGCCATGGGCTAGGTACTCAGCAAAGATAGCACTCTTTGGCTTGTGCTCCTGCTCGATATCGTCACCTGGAAGTCCAGATTCACCAGCCAAAGCACCTTCAGGAACACCCTTAAGTGGAGCAACAGCTTCCTGAGCCTGCTTGATTTCGCCACCTTTAACTACTGAGGTGTCAATTGACGTTGGAATAGGACCGTCATTGAACTCAAGCACCGTCACTGGCTTTCCGCCCAGCTCGGCACCATTCAGTAACAAAGCAGTAGAAACAGCAGATGGAGAGGCAAAGAAAACATGAACAACCTGCTCTTCCGTAGATTTCGAGAGATCGTAGTCTTCAATGCGGTCAATCTTACCACAGAAGGAGAAGAACTCCTCAATTTTAGCACGTGACACGTCTGTTGGGATGTTGGAAGCGAGGACACTGTTTCTGCTCATTTTTCAATGTTTGTTGTTTAGCAATTGATCAATGGGTTTGAATAACTTCCTCAACAAGATCAAATGGCAACCGCGGGGTTGTGTCACCTTTTATAGTTGACAGCCAATTCCACTTGCTTGCTGCGCCTTATATAGGCTATGGGGCGCGCAGCCTACTTCCTCTACACGCATAATATAACAAAAGAATCGATAACTACAGCGAAACAGCAAGAATGTATAAGATTTGTATAGTATTAACAGTGCACGAATACATCACAGCAATGTTTCGCCGAGGGCACACTTGGCGACAGCGCAGCCGGCAGCGACGGTATCGGTCACGTGAAGCTCGTTAACACCGAGCGATGGGTTGACCTCCACCACGTCGAGTGCCACCAGGTTACCCGTCTCGGCAATTCTCTCAGCAATGAACAAGCCTTCTCTAAATGTGAGGCCACCTCTAACTGGGGTTCCGGTGGCTGGGACAAACTGTGGGTCGATAGCGTCAACATCGTAGGACAAGTGGATTGGCTTGGTACCTGTAGGGTCGAGCGACTTGAGAGCCATCTCAACGACAGCGTTGATTCCGTAGCGGTCAACGTGGTACATAGAGAAAGCAGTGATTCCGTTGTCCTTGAGGATCTTCTTCTCGCCCTCATCAACGTCTCTGAGGCCAATGTAGGCGATCTTCTTAGCGTCCAAGCACGTTGGAACCCACTGCAGAGATGGTGGGTATGCCCCCTTGTCCAAGCCCATCAAAAAGGCCACAGGGCAACCGTGGAGGTTACCAGACTCTGTAGTGGATGGGGTGTTGATGTCTGCGTGAGCGTCGATCCACAGAAGGCCGGCGTCTGGGTACTTGGCCATGGTGGCAGCGACAGTGGCGATGGCGATAGAGTGGTCACCACCAACGGTGACAGTGAGCTTGCCAGCCAAAGCAGACTCCTTGCATGCAGCGTAGATGAGCTCGTTGGCCTGGCCAACGATGTTTGGACGTTTGCAGTTGTCGTGAACGTCGTCTTTGTCGGTGTCTTTGCGGGTTTCAAAGTTCTGGCCAGCGAGAGGGTCAGCGATCGAGGTGGACCAGCCCAAGGACTCGAGATCCTCCTTTAAACCGTGGCGCAAGAGGTATTTTGGGCCGTCTTCAACACCACCTTTACCCTGGCCACCGGAGAATGGGGCAAGGACAAGGGTGAGGTCTTTCTGGGCGAAGTGATTGTACTGTGCTGTGGTGTTGTTAGTGTTTCTGTTATCAGCGATGAGGTGCGGTGCGGAGCGATGAGGTGTACTTACGGCCTGTGGAATCCATTGTTTTTATGAGTGATTTGTGTTTTGAAGTGCTTTAGCTTGTGGAACGGAGGTGGGAGAGTCAGAAAACGGCAAACGTCGACTTTTTATACAATTTTCTCCGCTTCGTCACTTCGAAGTTCATACTCGCTATGCCATTCACTTAGCTGTTATAAATGGTGATGCCGGACCCACTGGAGATTTCGAGTACGTTTCCGATCGCCGCCATTCCGCTCAAAAATTATGGGTTAAATCTGGTGAAGAGGTGTGAAGTGCTCCAATAAACCATAAACACGCTTCGTATGCTCACCAAACCTCATATACACCGTAAGAACACGTAAATAACCCTTTATCAACACGCTCAGGCCCTCAGCGAAACCCCATACAAGCACCTCCGCAGTGTGGCCCGGCGACAAAATCGCGCCCCGAGACCTTTCCTAAATAGGAAAATACCCCGTTAGGTTGGGTTACGCAGCCCGCATTCTTCCGCTAAGTGAATGAGAAAGCGAACTCGCCCAAGCAATTGTAATGGAAACGTTCTAGAAGCCGAACCACCGCTCATTGGCTACAAAATGTCCGTCGTGATCTCATATATTGATATTCTAGTAGTTTGGACATAGTCCGTCCGACTTGACCAGTCTGTAGATCTGCGATATGTTAGTAGCTGTGTTATCTGTTGATTACGAACCTCACTTACATCCTGGACACTCAAACTGATGAACTGTCTCACCTCCAGCGCCAGCCAGACCTTTATCATGGCCACCTTGTCCTCGGTACTCAGCATTCTTCCTTCCTTCATTCCGACCTGTCTCAGGATAGGCAGCGAGCTGTAGATTTGTTAGTTGTCTGGAATCCCATTCACAAAGGCAAACCATACGAACCTTGCAAATAGATCCATCTCTGGATCCAGTTGTCGTCCAATTCCCTCCAGAAGCAGGATCGCCACCACGACACTGACAAAGTCTCCTTCCATGCGGACATGGTGGGATCTCACCATCGTGAGCATTCTCTCCAGTAGGTCTCCGATGGACACTGTGCCGAGCGTGAACGTTCTCTGCTTGATCTTGTCGACTAGTCTCTCGACCTTTAAGGCGAAGATCTCGGGGTCAATTGCTGTTTCAGGAGTCTTAGATCTCTCGATCATCAGCTCGCCAGCTTTGTAGCCGTCGAACTCCGCCAGAGACTTGAAAAGCTCAATGAAGTTCACTCTGTTGTCGTCGTTGAGCTCGGTAACCAGACCGGCATCAATGTAGCACACCTCTGGTCTGAATCCATCAGCGACGAGCTGCTGGAGGTTCTTTCCGAGTGTTTCCAGATCATCGTCTTTCTTTAGCATAGTCGAAACTTCGTCTCTTTCTCTGTCACTTGACAGGATCTCATTTCCGAGCTCGTTGGTCTTAACGAATCTAATGAAGATATTACCAGGATGTAAATCTGAGTGGATGAAGTTCTCCATAATGAGCATGTGCAAGAAGGAGTCAATGACCTTGTCACCTAGTTGACGAGAAATCTCCTGCGGAATCAGCTTGTTGACATTGAGCTCAAGCATCTTCGACATCTGAATACCGTTGATGTACTCCTCTACTAAGATCGACCTGTTGGAGAATTTCAGATATGGGGTCGGGAAGTTGATGAAGAAGTCCTCTTTATACTCTTCTTGGAACTTCTTCAAGTTCATACCCTCGATTCTCAAGTCCAGCTGCAAATTCATCAAGATATCGAAGTTGTGAACCTCATCTGGCAAACTGAGCCATTCCATAGTAGGAATCATGTTGATGGCATCTGCAAAGAACTTCATAATCTTCAGATCTCTCTTGATAGTAGTGGTGACATTTGGATGCATCACCTTGATGGCAACCTTTTGTGTTGGACTTGGAGAATCGTTGTAAGTCAGGGCATGGAACCAGCTCTTCTTCCTCACTTTCAGAGGCTGGAACTCGTCGATGTTGTCAATGAGCTTTTTAGACAAGGTTGCAAGGTAGACTTGAGCAATGGCACCGACACCAACCGGCTCTTCTCCAAACTCCTCGAAAATCTCATTAAATGGTAGCCCACCGAAGGACTCCCTTAAAATGCGTTTCGTATGGTGTAGAGAGTGCTTCTTAGCGTTGGAGTGCAGGTTTCCGAGCTCATCGCAGAACTCTTGAGGGAAGATATCGGTTCTTGAGGCAGCCCATTGGCCCAATTTGATGAAAGAAGCACCCGACTGTTCAAGTGCAATTCTGAGGATCTTATACCAGAGCAATGCACCGGCACGTTTGTTGCCCTTCTGAGGGTTCTTCCGGCCGAAGTAGGAGATTGGGATCGTCAAGAGAACGGGTAAAAACACACATGTGAGTTCCAAAAAGCGGCCAATTGTAATCAATGGTTCTAAAACATAGTCATTAAAGGCAAACTTGACACGGTAAAGCCAGCCGATCCGGGATCTCAGGCGTTCCTGGCGATAACTAACAACCTCATCTTCCAGCTCCTTTTGCGATGCCATGAAGAGTCCGTTTTCAAAGGTATCACCTTTTGGATCAGGCTTCAATTGAGAGGCTGGTTCTATCTCAGAGGCACCTTTAAGTATCTCGTTGTGTAGTAAATCTCGTTGAGAGAATGTGATTCCGCCGGCAATGGCCGCACCAATAACCCAAAGACGAGCTGGCTTTACGGTCCCTCGGCTCGTTTGCTGCGTTGCAGTGGTGAGCTGTCTCTTCGCCACGTTGAGCCATTGCGGTCTTAAAAGCCGTGATTGGTGCAGAGAGCTCCTTTGTATTAGTCCTGCTCTGCTTGCAAACATCGTTAAGGCTTTTAAATCCTGATTAGAGAGAGTAAAGAGGTGAAACAGTGAATTACTTAGCTGTCTATATTGTTTGCTTTTTCGAGATCTGCCCCGGCTGGCTCGGTGATGTTATCTCCCTTTATCTCCGCGGAGGTGAACAGTTGCTTGCTACGGGAAGGCGGCCTAATTGGCAATGAATAATCCATTAAGTGTACAAATTCAAGGGTGGTTATGAAGAGAGAGGGTTAGTAGCTCTTCCCAGTTGATATAGGGCCAACAGTGTTATCATCACGCCAATCAGCGCTCCGATAGCTCCGTTGGCTAGCGTAGTAGTCCATGAAGAGTTAGGCAGTATAGGCAAATCCTCGTATTTCGGCTCTAAAAGCGCATGCTTCATCATCATCTCATCCAGGAACATCTTGGTCTGAGGTTCCTTGTCGTAGGAGTCCACGTAGGAGTCCATTTGGTCTTCGTCAATGTCCTCGTTATCAATGTCTTCGATGTGCTCCACAGTTAGCGGTGGAGTGACAATTGTAGGAGCTTCAGAGGCGTATAGTTGCGAGCTCCGTATCTGGAGGTCACTGGCTTCTTGTTTCTGTTTCTCTACTAGCGCTTTCACCGTCTCAATATCCGAAGAGGAGATGTTGAACATACGGTGCATCTTGGCTCTATCAACGTAAGGAGGGGGATCCACATCGTCGTCCATGCCTGGGTTTAAATGTGTTGTGGAGTGAGTGGCACTTGATTCAGCAACAGTGGCAATGTCTAAGTCAGGAATACTTCTCGGAAACGTTGAGTGTTGAATCAGCGGTGTCTCATTGTTTACGTTTGGGGGATCGGAGTGGTCGTTGGACTCGCTTAAAATGTACGAGACTCCCATTTCTTCAGATTATGTGTGTCTATAGCAGTATGAACAGGCTCAGAAGCTGCTGAGTGCAAAAAAGATATCGAAATTGACAGGTATTAATACTTCCGAAATGTGGGGAAGGTGTTGAGCACTCGAGGTCATTAGCGATATTGGGCATGCGCACACTGGGCTCAACAATGACTCCAGGACCCAGAAGTTGGCATTTAAATGTTATTTTGGGCCAACATGTGTGTTATATTTGCTACTTTCTGTTGTGTGGGTTTGTTTTTCCGAGCAATTGGTCCTTGGCTGGCGGTAATGTGTCTCTAAAGGAGCGCTAGTATGCAGATAAGAGCTCACCGCTAATCTCCGCAGTTGTAGCGATGAGAGTTTAAGGGGGCTGCTATATAAAAGGCAGAGTGTCTTTACTCACTTGAGCAGTGCTCACTGAGTGCACCTCAACCACACGATGCGGTTTAGAGCTATTTTTAAGCGTGGCAAGAGGACTACTAAAGAGTGCGATGACAGTGATAAAGCCAGGCTCTCTCGGAAACAAACGACGCTCAGGCGATCAAGAAAGTTCTACCACATGAACACACCAAAGGAGCTATCAGCAGGTGCCTATGGGCCCGAAGAAAGGGTCAGATATTCATGGGAACACATCGAAAACATCCTAGATCCTTCAAGGTCCACGATGGTCAAAGGTGTTGGTATCTATCGCTCAATTGGCGAAGTGGTGGAGATGGAAACGCACAGAAGTTGTCCCAGCGACTTTTCATCTTCAAGGGTATGGGAGGATGCTTCAGTATACTCAAATTCAAGCACACCCAGTCCACAGAGTACAACCACCTGTACGCCCAATACACTAATGACGCCTCAGAGAGCGAGTGAAAACCTCACTCCGGAAACAGAATTAGGCTCTCAGACGGCTTTCGTTAGTAACAGAGGTTCAGTGGAGCTTGAGGCTTTGCTGGGGCTTGAAGATAGAGCTTCAATTTTGTCTGTTGATGATGTTTACTTTGATGCTGAGGATGACATGAGGCCTGTTCCGCACCCGACGCCTAAATCGGTAAGCGGCGATTTCTGTGAGATGAAGGTCCTGGAGCCTGGCATTTAGGGAATTAAGTCCAATACTGTGATGTTGCATAACTTATTGAATAGCCAAAATGACTTAATTGCACAGAATAAGGGCTATTGTGTAGCGGCGAGGTGTGCGGGTGTAGTTTTAGCGAACGCGCGTTGAGGCATAAAGTGTTCAAAACAAGGCCCTAGATCACCAACTCATCTGCCTTTGAGGACGCCTATCAGGAGATACAACAGGGCGGCTAGCTTCATATTCCAACATGTTCAAGTGTAAGTTACCCACTATATATAAATCGCAAAAGACCCATATGGACTCTACTAACACAAGCCGCAGGGAAGACAGGAATCCAGGGAAGCTATTCCATGGCCTCAAACCCAAGCTTCCACTCGGAGCTCTGGGCGGTATACCCGGCTAAGCAGCGATCTACAGACCGCCAGGTCAGTGTGTTCGTGTTCGATAAGAAGAAGTTCGAGAGTATGCTGACTAAGAACAACATCGTGAGACGTGGAGACAAGCGAGTACTGGAAGATGCCTACGAAGTGCTTAGAAACCAGGTGGCTAACCTGGCGAAGTTTAGACACCCAAATGTTCTGACGCTTATTGAGCCCCTGGAGGAGCACAAGGCGTCGTTTTTGTTTGTGACAGAGCTGGTAACAGCGTGTTTGAACTCGGTTCCACCAGAGCTCGATGACGTGAGTATTCAAAAGGGCTTGCTCCAGATAGCAAATGGCCTTGAGTTTGTCCATGAACAGGCGAAGATGGTGCATTTGTCCGTGCAGCCGTCCTCTATCTTCATCAATGAGAACTCTGATTGGAAGCTTAGTGGGCTGGGACATCTTCAATCCAGCGATTCTGAGGAATATTTCATCCCACAGTACGACCCGAGAATGCCAGGCTTTGTCAACATCAACTTGAACTACACAGCGCCAGAGGTGGTATTCGATAACAAGATTAACATTGAGTCTGATATGTTCTCTTTGGGCTGCTTGGTTTACTATCTTTACAACGACGGGACAGGCTCTGTGATCAACTGCAATAGCTCCACGTCGTACTACAAGGACGACTATGAAAAGTTCGAAAGAGCGCTGAAGCAGAATAATCCTCGCCAGCTGTTCAAAAAGGTTCCCGAGTCACTATTCAATGTGTTGCCAAGGCTGATTGCCCGTTATCCGAACCAGAGAATGTCGCCGAAGGAGTTTATTGAGTCGGAATACTTCAACAACCCATTGGTCAAGGTTATGGTCTTTTTAGACGAGTTCCCTACGAAATCGGACGAGGAGAAGCTCATATTCTTGAAGAGCTTAGTGAATTTACTGCCGTTGTTCCCACAATCTATTTTGCAGAAGAAGATCTTGCCAATTATGAACGACCTGCTTCAGAAACGAGTTGTCTCATTGATCCAAGTGACTCTAACGATCATCATCAATATCGGACAAACCTTGTCCCAGCTGACGTTCCACGATAAGATCTACGAGAAAGTTCTTGACGACAAACTGCTGAGCTTTGAAGAGGCCCAGATCGTTCTTCTGGAGAATCTGGACATCTTACAACAGAAAGTGAAGAATGATGAGTTCAAGAAGCTGCTACTCAAGCTCACCGACAAGACTCTCGACTTAAAGAACAGCTTCCCTGTCCAAGCCAAGACCCTGGATCGGATGGATATCATTCTTCAGTCTATCGACTTCCCTAATATCAAGAACAACATCTTCCCAAAGATCTGCTTGATCTTCTCCAAGACTACATCGCTTCAAGTGAAACTGAAGTCGATTGAAGCATTCGTCGAGTTAATTGACAAGAAGGGTGTTGACAAGTACATTGTGAGTGAAACGATGCTTCCACTGCTGAAGTCCATGAAGACCAGAGAGATTAAGATCATGGGTGCTATTCTACAGGTTTACAAGTCAGCATCTCAGATCTTAGACGAGGAAAGTACGGTGGAGCTGATATTACCAGCGCTGTGGTCTTTGTCTATGGCTAACACACTAACACCAGTCTCCTACAAGACTTACACTGACTCTATCAACGAGATCTCTAGAAATATTCAGACAAGGCACATGGAGAAGCTAAGGGCACTTCAGGGCAGCAAACCTCAGGAAGACGAAGACGATCAGGAGAAATTCAGACATCTACTTTACGGGAAGGAGGAGAACAACTCTCCAGCTTCACCACCAGTGGTCAACGGAACTCTACAACCGCAGCCAAGAAACGCCCCAACTTCCCACGCTGCTAAGCCTAAAATTGAGCCTATGTCGCTGAAACCTAAGAAGCAAGCACACAACCTGTCATTTGGAGCAACTTCAAACACGGTCAAGCCGGTCGTGAGACAGCTACAGACCAATCCAATTCCAGATGACGATGAGTTTGATGGATTTGTTAGCTCACCTCAGATTACACCACAGACGCTAACACCTCGCACCATGACTCCACAGAATACCAATGGAAACAGCTCTAAGAGCTACTCTGTGAACTCAGGAATCGACTGGACTGTGGAGGCTCAGAAGGCCAAGCAGCCTCAATCTCCTATCACCAATAGCATGAACACCATGAGTCTGAATGCTCCAATGCAGCCAACTAAACTGCCCCCTGGCTTCGGAGACATGATGCTTCAACCACAGAGGAAGACGATGTCAAACACACCGAACTACGACTTTAATAACGGAGGAAGCCTCATTTAGCTCTATCTTAATTTCAAATTCAATCCACTGAAGTATATGTGTAGTGCCCCAACCATTCCTATTCGTCCGGGTAACCTTTTAGCGCATCGCGGAGTGCTTTTGATGTCAACACAGATGTCACATGTTTGGGCCAAATTCCTTTCAATTTTCACACTTTTTTTTGGGTCAAATGAGTGAAATCAAACTCACTGACACTCAGAGGGATATAATTAGGTATCCAATTGACCGAAATCGGACTCTCCGGGTTGTCAGTGGGCCGGGAGCAGGCAAATCATTCACCATAGTTAAGAAGCTATCTTTCCTTATAAATGATGCCGGAATTGCACCGGAAAAGATCCTGGTTTTGAGTATGACAAACAGAGCAGTTGACAGTGTGAAATCCAAGCTTGAGGAAATGCTTGAGCCTGAAATTTCCGAGCGAGTTGGCGTTCACACGTTCCACGGCTTAAGTCATCTAATGATGTCCAAGAACGACGCTTGGTTCCACGATGCTGAGATAATAGACGAGCCAGGATGGGCAGTTTTGAGCGAATTGGCCAAAATAAGGAAACACCAACTAAGAAACTGCATTGCCAAAGTACGAGAGCTCGGTAACACGAAAGAAGCCATTGCTCAGGCCGGCTCTAAGTACAACGTTAATGCTTCGAACTTGGAGCGCGTTATCGAGATGATGGACAGACTTCACACGATAACACACGGAGATTTTCTGCTTGGAGCGAAGCACTTGTTGAGAGAAGGTGTTGTAGTTCCTGACTTCGAAGTTGTTGTTGTTGATGAGTTCCAGGACATGTATCCTGAACTGTGGGAACTTGTTGAGCTCGTTGCGAGGGAGGCTCATTTGGTTGTGGCTGGCGATCCGTGTCAATCAATTTATGGCTTTTTGGGCAATAATGATGCTGTGGAGGAGTCTTTAGAGAGATTTAAGCCTATGGATACTGTGGAGTTAACGGAATCTTTTAGATCATCGCCCGAGATCATCGCTGCTTCGGAAGAAGTGTTGCAGGTGGAAAGAGGCCTTTCGTCGCTTAGAGCACCATTTGAGAAGCCTATTCTCACTGAATTTGACTCCTTTGAAGATCAAGCACAGTACGTTGCTGATGAGATCTTAAGGCTGACGATCGAGTCTGAAAGTGCCATTTCTTATAAAGATATTGCTGTTTTAGCACGAAATAATATGGAGCTTGGGCGACTCGGAAAGACTCTGAGTTTCCACCATATTCCACACTTAAAGCTCAGTTCGACACCCGGGTGGCTCGAGAACGATCTTTCGCATTTGATGAACTATCTAGGTGTTCTATATCGTCCTGATAAAGCTCATTGGTCCGTGGTGTGTACTTTGAAGGTGCTTCCTGGCGTTGGGCCGTGGATGGTTACTAAGCTTGAGCAGGAGGCTAATAAGAAAAACATGGGGTTATATGAGTATTTAAAGACTCAGAAAGATGCTATGAAGCCTATGATTAGGGAGTATGTTGATATTATTGAAAAAGTACGAGAAAGTATGGATTTTCACTCCACTAAGTCCATCATGGACGGCCTACTGGAGGTGGGCGAGAGCCTCGGATTAAGGAAGCAAATAAGCAGAAATGTCAGGACCGAAGATGATAAAAATCATCTTACAAAGCAAATAATGGATTTCTACGAAAATTTGAAGATGTTTGCCCTATTGAAACCCGAGGAAGTCAGCGTTGCAGAGTATTTTCTACAGAATTATAACGATAGAGTGCCATCTTGCCAGAGGAAAGATTCTGTCAGATTAAGCACTATTCACTCTGTAAAAGGGCTCGAATTTCCAGTGGTTTTCCTCCTAAGCCAGGATAAACTCCTGTCTGAAGACATAGAGGAAAGAAAGGTGCAGTACGTGGGAATGACAAGGGCAAAGTCGCTGCTTTATGTCAACACTCTTCAGGGCCAGACGGCGAACACCAACACTTTGATGGGCTCAAAAAGGTTCCAATCGCTGGCTCCTGAAGTAAGCAATGCAATGGTGAGTAGAGTTAAAGGTACTGGAGTAAGAGGGTACCACACAAGTGCTTTTAAATTGTTTAATATCGCCAAAAAGGCACTACATAGATGAATGTCATGACTTCCGTTGCATTTCACTTCTGCACCTTATTCTTGGGCACTTTGCTCTTAATTGGAGCCGATGTTTCCACAATTTTCACCTTTAAAGGCTGGTATTCCATATTCTCTAACCAGGGCACCTGAACATCTGGAACCTCTTCTAGCAGTTCGACGAATCTTTTGGATAATGCGTCGTAGTGTGTGAGACCTATTATGCCTGTTTTGGAGCCTAATCTGTCTTCAATCTCGGAAATTGTGCCTCTGGGAAGCTGGATCAGCTTTACTTTGTGTGATTCTGATGATGAAGTATATGAAAGAAGGGGTAACTGCTGAGTGATGATAGCAGGCTGAATATCAGGTTTACAAACGAAGACATACTTCACTGGTATAGACGGCGACTTTGCGCCTTTGTATTTTGCTTTAGCCTGAGATTCGAGCACTTTGACTGTGGAGTTGAAGCCCAGTGTTAGATAATCTAAGCATTGTGGCTTTGGCGGGGTAAACTTGTCCTTTTTGTGGGAGTTGTAGCTCTGAACTTCATCTAAAAGAAGCAGTAAGAACTCTTTGATTTGGGCCTGAATCGAAGGCTCTAACAATGGAAACTGCGCCTGTGGAAAAGGATTATCCAATAGCGGCTTAAAAACCGTTCTTCTCTTCTTTTCAACTTCTTTGAGCGAAGACATCTGGTGATTTGTTGTTATTCTACCGATATGACATGTAGCTCTCATGTGTACAAATTTGGCGATGAGATGAACCCGCGAAATGCCCAGTAGCCACAATACTTGGGCCGCCCCGCGGGGCGATTCCACAATAGTTGGGCTGTCGGGGCCGCACCAGTCGCCCCGCTACAAAACTGCCATAACATACCGTATAATTCACTAAATAATACAAACCACATATTCCATATCCCTGTGTGTGTCATTTCCATGCTGAGTTACTGTGCTTCCACAGCCTGCTTCTGTGTATGCGCTACCTCTTGGCCCTCTTCCGTTACCATAGTCTCATCCCCTGCTTCTAGGAAGTGCTCGTCCTCAAGCAGAGCATCCAAATCCTTCATGATACCCTTTGGGAACTTGAACGTAGAGTATCTTCTGATAATTTTGCCCTCCCTGCTCACCAAAAACTTCTCAAAGTTCCACTTCACTGTCTTCATGCCCCAGAGACCCTTCTTCTGATCCTTAAGGTACTTAAACACCTCGTGCTGCTTCTTACCATTCACCCTCACTTTCTCCATAATACGGAAATTGCACTTGTAAAACGTCCTATAACACACAGCAGCTTTCTCTGAGCTCAACCATTCCTGCGAAAAACTATTGGATGGGAACCCCAACACCACCACATCTTCACCGTACTTCTCATGCAAATCATTCAAAAACTTAAGCTGCCATGACATTCCACACATTGATGCAACGTTTGTAATCAGCACATACTTTCCTCTGAGCTGCTCAAAGTCGAATGGCTCACCTTCGGAAGTGTTTGCCTCTAGTGAATAAAAGTCGATATCTGTTTCCAGGTCAACCTTCTGGAATGCCTCTTCTCCAGCTTTTTGCCGTGTTTCTTGGCTTACTCTCTTATCCGTCACGTTCGAAAGCTCAGGGTCTGTGCTCAGCGAGAGACCATCGTCCGCATCGCCGTCTCCATGGCCAGCTCCAGCCTCTGTGGTGGTACGCAGCAGCAAAATGGGCAAATCCTGGTCAAGACGATCAAATATGTCTTCATATCTTTCATCATCACGGCTCTCCTTTGTAGACGCCACGGACGAGTGCACAGGCGTTGTTTCTTCCTTGGTCATCGGTGGTGATTGATTTAGCCTTTAGCACGTCCCCAGAGGCACCAGAGGCCCCGAACAGCAGAGCTGCCCCAATTTAAACCAACTCTGTGCTGGGTGTCGCTTCATGCACTGGGGCGTCGTGATTTGCGAGGGAGCTGTGGGCTGGGCTGGGAGATGTACAGCTGGGGCTGTTTCTGAAGGGATCGGTATGTGGGGCGTTCTACCTGAGGCTGTTGCCTCGCCACTCGGAATGTCCAAGAGTGAGCCGTTTTTCATGTATATACACTGTCTTTGAAGGAAACATTCCGCCCCTAATCGCCCCGGGGGCCATGTCGGCCCTGGGGCTACGCCGTCCCCCTGGCCCCTAACGCCCCCTGAGATCGCCAACCGGTCACAGCGCAACTCACGTCCCTGTGCAGATATCGTCAATCGCACAATTCACTGTGTGTACCAATTGTGTCAGTGGCGACCTGGGTGATCCTTGAGGCGATGGCGTACGATGTGTTATGTCTTGTTGTCTTGATCCATCTGCCCCAGAATCGTGGATTTAGCCCCAGGGTACACTATGGGGGCGCCCCCTGCCCTCGGGCCACGCCTCGGTAACCAACTCAGGGCGACCGTTTTTTTCTCAAGCGAACCGATGCGATGGAATGTTCGGTTATTTGTCTCTCGGGAGTCTAGGCCTCGTCTTAATAACATGAACAATTAGTGCCCTTTCGTAAGTAGACCAAGAGGCTGGCGCAAATCTGCTGTTCAGTTACACCACAGGCCCGGTTTCTTGTTGAGCACAGCAGATCTAGCCAACAGATGTGTATCCAGGCGCTAGAGATGTATCACTTGCTCAAGTGAAACTGATTGTCAAGATAAGCTTCAGTTTCGAAGCACCAGCAACACATCACTGGTCGTGAGGACGCAGGGCCATTGGGGCCGCCACGGCCCCCAAGTCCTCGGGGCGATTGGGGCGATTGGGGCGGCCTCATCCCTTGGGGCGTTCGCTTAGAGATGCCGGGGCGCCCCATATCCCCTATCTAAGCATCTACATACAGCCTATTTAAATCAGCCAGGTGGCTTATGAGGTCTTCCCACTATCCACCGTTGACACCCACACGCGACTAATAACACTGCCTAATGTGGAAGCTGCCTCTTGCGGGCTCAATCTCTGCGTGGATCTGCATTCTCTGCCGTCCAAGCCATGACCAGACATAAGAACGCGGATCACCAAGCTTATTATACTCAAGTGTCCGGAAGTAGCAGTTGGCTACGCTTCTTCTTCTCCCATTACACCGCATTGTTATCAGCTAGACTTCTGCTGCTCGTAAAATAAGCGCTCAAAGTTTGCCGTGCGGTTGGCTTTCAAACAATTGTGCACTAGCCTACATATCATTGATTAAATCGTCATTCATTGTAGCTCATAGGGTCTTAGGAGCCTTATTAACGTGGTCTTGGTCACCGTCGTCGTCCATTGGTCTCTTTCCAGTGGACTTGATGTCTTCAGTTAAGCTGAGGATACGGTTGAGCTCTTCGTCGTCCATCTCACCACCTTCAACGCCTGGAGTGGCCTCACGGGATAGAGATTTCAGCACTTTGTCGAATTCTTCGTCACCGAGAAGCCCAAGATCATCAACACTCTTCATGATGCCATCTTCATGCTTAACATCGGATTTCAGTGGAGACTCTGAATGTGGTGGAAGCGGAGTCGACTGCGCAGAAACGTGTGGGTTCTCCTCTGGCTGAGCTGTTGGCTGTGGAGCTGGCTGTGGAGCTGGCGTAGCGACTGGCTGAGGAGCAGGAGCAGCTACTGGTACCGGTGCTTGAACTGGAGTATGAACTGGAGTATGAACAGCAACTGGAGCTTGAACTGGAGCAGGAACAGCAGCTGGAGCCGGTGTTGCGGCCTGTGATTGAACCGGAATTGGAGTCTTCACCGGGCTTGCTGTCAGAGACAGAGTCTGTGACTGAGGTTGGGACAAAGCCTGAGGCAAACCTGGACTTGGAGCAGCTTTGGGCTGAGCCAATTGAGCAGCCTGAGCTTGCGGTGTTGCAGAAGGCGTGGCAACTCTTGTAGCTGGTGCAGAAGGCGTAACGCTCAATGGGTTTTTAATACGACCATTAGTCACTTTATAGGTAGCAGCGTTCAAAGCAACAGTGAGAATCTTAGTCAACTGTTGAGGATTCGTCTCAATCAACGTTGCTAACGGATCAGATGTGATTCCCTTAGCTTTGGCTGCCTGAGTGACCTGTGCGATGGTCATGGCGATAGCCTGTGTCAAAACTGCCGAAATAGTAGGCTTGTCAACGAGGTTTCGGAGGTCCTTTGAAAGCATCACAAGCTGCTGCTGAAGATGAGCCAAAGCCTTCTTTGTATCAGCTCCTAATGGATTTGTAGGCTTTGCTTGAACTGGAGGAGATGCAACACGCTGGCCACCAGGTGTAACACCACGATTGGCAGCTAATTGAGCCTGAATATTTGGTGTCTTGCCTCCGACCTGAGGAACCTGTTGATGTGGCTGCTGAAGTGATCTTTGAGGCTGAACTTGATTCACTTGAACTTGTGGTTGAGCAAATTGTTGTTGCTGAAGCTGCTGTTGCTGCTGAAGAGGTATTGATTGAGCTGGGCTCTGGAACTGTTGTTGAACTTGACCAGCAATCGGAATTACATTAGGCTGCTGAGGTTGATGTTGGGCTACCTGAGCCATCTGCGCTTGCTTCTCTTGCTGCTGTTTCTGGAGCTGCTCCTGTTGCTGCTGCTCAATCTTCAGAGCAGCAGCCTTCGCTTTGGCAGCAGCAGCAGCCTGTTGCTTCTTCTTTGCCTTCTCCTTCTCAGCACAATATTCTTCATCCAAACCCCAGAGCCAGCCTTTGCCCTCCTTTGAAACCTTCATGAAAGCTTTGTTAAGAGATAGATTGTGTCTCACAGAACTCTGCCAGCCGTCTGGACAGTACTTATAGTACGGATAAAGGTCTCTAATCGACTTGTAGATCTCAGCCAAAGACATTCCCTTCGGCGTACCATGGGTTCTTAAACAAGTAGCAATGAGGTTAGAATAAGAGCACCCAGGCTTTGTTCTGTACTCAACTGGAATCTCTTCCAACGTGTAGACTTTCTTTGGTGGCTTCGGCACTCTTGCAGTCTTCTTCTCTTTCGCTACCGGCTTCTTAGCCAGTGATGAAGCATCAGCCTCCCCATTTGCAGAACTTTCAGCCTGTTCGAAGCCCAGTCCACTCAAATTTGGAGTATTATCACCCGATTCGTCCATGCCATCGCTCGACCTGTACAGAGTACTCTTCAAAGACACTGCTTCTGATGGATTGAGAGGTTTCGACGGGCTTTCGCCTCTTTCAAGCGGATTTGCACCTGGAAGAACAAACTTGAATACAATCTGACCAATCTGAATCTTCGCTTTGTTCGAGAGTGGAACAGTTGCACCTCTCTCAACAAACACATCATCAACAAAAGCACCATTCTTACCCTGAATAGACAGCTCGAACCTTTCAGTACCGAAGTTGTAGAAGATCTTGGCATGCTTTCTAGAAATAGCCTTCGAAGCACCCAAGTGAACATCCACAGAGTGAGACTGGTCGTTCTCAGACTTTCTTCCCAATATCACCTGAAGAGTCTGGACGTAGAAGATGAAGTTCTCAAACTCGAGTCTTGCGTAAGCCGACACCTTGGCGTTACCCTGCGACGAGCCCGGCCTTACGCCAGTATCAACAGCCTTTGAAGAGCCGGGTACCGTGGCAATAGCAGCTTCTGCCTCTTTCTTGACTGGCGTCATGGCCGCTGGCCGTGTTGGCTGTGGCTGTTGTACCTTTGCCGGCGGGACCTGTTGAATGTGTGTCATCTCCTGCTTGACAGGCGGGTTCTCTAGCGTTGAAACGGGCGATACCGGTTTTGTCACAATCTGTTGTATCGTTTCGTCCGGGTTTTGCCTTGTAGATGGCTCTGGAAGCGTTGCAGGCGGGTCCATTGCGCTAGCCGCCGTTGACACTCCCGTTGTGATCATGGCGGCCTCGTCTATTGTTGACGGCGGTTTCTGCGGTGAGAGAAGCGACGGAGCGGGTACTTGGTCTAGCTGTAGAGAGTTCATATCCATATCTGGTGACGGTTTTAGTGGCAACAGAGAGTCCAACTGGCTGGTTGGAACTGAAGTCATTGTGTAGCCGGAATAAGGTAAACACGTTTTGTTATGATAGTAGTCTCCGCTGGTGGTTTAAAGCGGTGTTCAAAGAGACCAGTGAGAATATGACCTCTTAAAAATACTCAAACTGCTAAAAGCTTCCTGTAATATCGAGCTTTAGGCGAAGTGATGAGTATCCCTCTTCAAAAGTAAACAAATGTGGCACCTTAGTGAGGTCTTCTAATACCCGTGATATTAACAAGTAAAAGGTATCGCCACTCAAATTTGTTGCGGCAAGTATATCTAATCAGCACTCAGGAAGTACCACTTCTTCCTCAAATGTACCAAAGTTTCGTCGTTTGAGCCAATCAACCCCGAAATGAGCGACACACAGTGCTTTTCCTTAACTACAAATTTTCTTTACTATGTGGTGCGTGCGCGAACCGGTGATTTTAGCTCTGGAGCACTGGGTCTTGGTGATAGCAATCAGGGGGCCTTGAATGTGGGAGACTGGCAGTGCAAACGGCTCCTGGGTATTTATAAGTGTGAAGGGTGGTACTTTATAAGAAAGGGGATATATCTGAGGTGATAGATGAAAAATTGGGTCAATTTTGGTGCAACTAACTCCCTATCAGTGAGCTCTATGTCAGTGCGCGATGAGGTGAATGGTATGGTACTTGATGCCACAATGTTAGCAATGTTGTATACACTTGTGAGGTTAAAAGATTAGGGAGAGTAGTAAATAACGAATTTGGGCATTTCTGGTTGTACTTTGGGCTCAGTAGGCCACCTACGACGGTGCTTTTGTAACAAGGGCATCCTCAGAACGCCATATCAGAGTTTAAGCATTGAATGAAGCACTGGAACTCCAGTGCGGTTCAATTAATACTCCAACGAGATATTTCATATGTAAATGCATCTTCGAATACATTAAAGCTTAAATGACCCCTATTTCAGCCCACTAGGCGCTATTCCAGCTCACAGACAACAGATCATGGGGGTACATCAATAATATGCTGGCTTCGGGGACAGCCACGCCATCAGAACCTCGATTCAGTCAAATTACCACACTCTCCACCGTGGAATAGCAAAGAAATTGCCGTTCTACGGGGCCAAACTCCGTCTGAGCCAGATGACTAGCTGAGATTAGCCCCTATACGACACAAGATAGTCATCTCCCCGAATGTCCCACTTTATAGTGGACTTCCAGAGCCTTCCTGGGTCCAATTGGTACTCAAAAGTCGTCCTCTAATGGATTAAGCATCTTTCATCACGATCATCCTAGCCTTCGTCTCAAAAGACCTCAGATCAATTTCAAAACAATGAATTCTCGCTCCCGGAGAGAAAGGCTTTCACCGCGTACGCGTCTAACGCTGGGCTTTTTCCTTTTTCTGACTCTGGAGCCGGAAAAACACGGAGGGCTGCCCTTATTGACGTCGAGGATGAAAGGGCTGGGGGACGATATTTTGAGGTGTAGCTGGAATTTGTGAGCGATTCGAATCGGATAAAATATAAGAAATTGTTAGTATTCGAATTCTGCTATTTTGGATAGAAAAACCAGCCTCATTAGCGCAATTTAAGCCGTCAAAACACCCAGAAGGCTGCCCGAAAGAGGTGCCGGGCAGATCGATTTGGACGTGCTGCACACGAGTTCCGACCGGTAGGCGCCGCACTCGTACCGACACCCGCGCCGATTAGAGCGGTGGGAGTGGTTTGGGGAAGCTAGGGTTTTGGGGCGAGGGGCGCTTCGAATTCAGTCTAAAGAGTACTGATTGTTAATGGGATAAATTTCTAATATGCTGCGAAATTCTGGCCCTTTTACACGTGATCCCACCCCGCTAACCTCACCAACCCTCCTACACCACCCCCGGATCTCCCGCGCGCCAACCGCCCAATCGCGTTCGTCAATTAAATCGAAAAATTCACCAGCGGTGCACCGACGCGGAAAAAAAATTCCAGATATAAAGCTTGGTGGAATCCCACTTTTTTCACTCCCAGTCGCACCTCCGCCAGTTCTCTACCCCAAAGTCTTCATTTCATATTCACCAAAATGGCTGACCAGAAATCCTCTTTCTTCATCGACTTCATGATGGGTGGTGTCTCCGCCGCCGTCTCCAAGACCGCCGCTGCTCCAATTGAGAGAGTCAAGTTGCTCATCCAGAACCAGGATGAGATGATCAAGCAGGGTCGTTTGGACAGAAGATACGCTGGTATCGTCGACTGTTTCAAGAGAACCTCCGCCGATGAGGGTGTTGTTGCCTTCTGGAGAGGTAACACCGCTAACGTTATCCGTTACTTCCCAACCCAGGCCTTGAACTTTGCCTTCAAGGACAAGTTCAAAAAGATGTTCGGTTTCAAGAAGGACGAGGGTTACTGGAAGTGGTTTGCCGGTAACTTGGCTTCCGGTGGTCTTGCTGGTGGTTCTTCCCTTTTGTTTGTCTACTCTTTGGACTACGCCAGAACCAGATTGGCTAACGACGCCAAGTCCACCAAGGGTTCTGGTGGTGAGAGACAGTTCAACGGTTTGTTCGATGTTTACAAGAAGACTTTGGCTACTGACGGTATTGCTGGTTTGTACAGAGGTTTCTTGCCATCTGTTGTCGGTATTGTTGTCTACAGAGGTCTTTACTTCGGTTTGTACGACTCCCTCAAGCCAGTCTTGTTGACCGGTTCCCTCGAGGGTTCTTTCTTGGCCTCCTTCTTGCTCGGTTGGTGTGTTACCACCGCTGCTTCTACCGCTTCCTACCCATTGGACACTGTTAGAAGAAGAATGATGATGACCTCTGGTCAGGCCGTTAAGTACAACGGTGCCTTCGACGCCTTCAGAAAGATTGTTGCTGCTGAGGGTATCAAGTCCTTGTTCAAGGGTTGCGGTGCTAACATCCTCAGAGGTGTTGCCGGTGCCGGTGTTATCTCCTTGTACGACCAGTTGCAGGTTATCATGTTCGGTAAGAAGTTCTAAGTTTAGCAACTTGATCCCGGCATAGATTGACTCTAGAAACGTATTAAGTTAATATTCCTTTCCATTCTTATTGTTTGTACAGGCTATGAATTCATTCTTGTAACTAGTATAGCTGAAATTTTTGTAGCTGAGATTTTTCGGTGTCCGACTAGCCCCGCTCTGGTCATCTGATTGTACCTTGTTGTACGAATCAATTAGGGTCTTGATTAGTGCTGGTGATTGCCAGCTTGTTGTTTATTGTTGCTGTTTTTGCCCTGATTTGTTGTTGTTTTTGATATTTTGTGAAACACGCACTGCGCCACGATAACCATAACGCAACATCAAGACACCTCTTAATCAGCACTTCCACCACACACTTCCGCTAAACTAGCTGATTTGCACAATTGGCTCCATGAGCACTCTATCGGTAACTACACACTGTGCTTATAGGCCCGCACAGCCTGGCCACTAAACAACGCAAGCCCAACAAAAGCGAGCTCTGGTCTCTAAACAAAGCTGTGCCCCATACTGTGCCTCCCTAGACATACCACTAAAAAGAGGGCGCAATACCACTACACAGAGCATGTGTAAGTATAGCCTCCGCCTTGAGATCGCAGCGAGGCTCTGGAGGTGTACTGTAGTTGTTTAGTTGTAGTGAGAGCGCTGATCTCTCAGCCCATGTTGTTGTTGTTAGTCAGCCTGTCAAAGTGAACACTCTCACGCAACGTCATCGCCGGATCAGTCAGTACAACCAGCTCTTGACGCCAGATCCGGGGTAAACACTGAGATTGCACCAGGGGCTGTGCCCAGCGAACCATAGGCAGGGCCCATATAACACGCGGGCCTTGGAGACGCACCGCAGTCGGTGTCAAATGCATATACGGCAGCCCTGGTGTATAGCTTGGTATGAGCTATTGCGAGCAGTGCCCGCTTAGAGGTCCGCTGGGCGGTGCTCTTCTCCGCTGATTACTGTCTAGGCGCTCACGTATGGCTTCAGCAAGCTCAGGGTGCCCCCGTAGCCCATCATCTGGTGTACTATCGCCAGCTACGTCCTCATAACAGTTCCATCTCGTAGCAACAGCACCATCAAGATGTTTCGGCCGTAAGCTTCGGCCGAGGCCCCGTAGTAACTCCGAGCGTTTGTATGGCCCAGCGCGGCTTTAGCGGCCCTCTCACGCGAACGCCTCGGAACAAGTGCACATCTCCGAGCGGGCCGGCGCAGCATAGCAGTTGATCGGAGTGGTTTTATGACAAATTGGCCTCAAGAGGATATAAGGGAGGCAGCTCGCTGCGTAGGAGGCCCAAGTGAGCTCATTGAGGTGTCTGGGTGAAAGTGAGCACACGATGAACACCAACAAGGCCTCACTGCGGAGACGGATCTCTAAAGCATGCAACTACTGTCGCCAGCGCAAGATCAAGTGCAATGGTGATGCTCCGTGCACCAACTGCAAGAGCCACTCAGTAGAGTGTGTTTACACAAAGACAGTGCGGAAGAAGAAGGCAAAGATGGCTAAGAAGCTCACGCTGCAAGACCTAGAGAAGCGTGTGCTTAAGATGGACGAGAAGTTCGACATGATTAATGAGAAGCTGAGCGTGGTACTGGGGGTGTTAGCTAAGAATAGTCTTGTTGACGAGGCCCTAGCGCAGCCGATGAGCCGTGGCTCTGTGAGCTCATATGAATCGTATTCTGAGGAAGAGGAGGAAGAGGAGGAGGACGAAGAGGACCACAGCGTACACTCGCCCATTGGATCAACACTCTCGCTACAATCAGACCACACACTACAAGACCAAGTGCTAACGCCGCAAGAGGACGAGTTTAGCCTTGTTCCACGCCAGGTAGTGGGCTCTTTCCCATTGTCTATGAGCGAGCAGTATCTGGGGTTTGATGGCGGGAACGTGCTGAGCGCTGGGTCGCTGAGTGACCAGCTTAATATTATGGAGAGCAAGCTGGTGCTTGGGTTTGAGGAGCTGAGCTGAGCGTGTGTCTGGGTGTTGTCAGTTAGGTGTTTGGGTTTTAGGCTCTAAGTTAGCGGCTCACTGAGCCTTCTTTACGCAACTGGTGCTTGAGGGCATCAGTTGCTGTGTCACGTGCTACGATTTGGTTTTATGTAAATACGCTTTGATAAACGATACATTGTTTTTGGTGGTTGTAGGTGGGTGTGTTGTTTGTGTGTGTTGATTCTGATGCTGTTTGGGGTCGTTTTGTGTGAGGGCAAAGCATGTGCTGGTGATGGGGTACCAAGAGCGTGATTCATCACCTGGACACCAATTGAAGGGCGAGGAAGTAGATTTGAGGTCTCTGTGTGGTGTAAATCATGGTGGTTAGGAATGTTAGAGGTATTGGAATCGCTAAGGGTGTTGACTTTTAGCGATAAGCGTCGATGTTGGTTGTCATTATAAACATGATGTTGATAACAGGGCCTAACGCGGCGCTTT
Organism: Petasospora stauntonica; assembly: GCA_030558335.1. Classification (NCBI taxonomy): domain Eukaryota; kingdom Fungi; phylum Ascomycota; class Saccharomycetes; order Phaffomycetales; family Wickerhamomycetaceae; genus Petasospora; species Petasospora stauntonica. The sequence continues at coordinate 778,408 of JAJMSG010000003.1, forward strand.
AACGGTGGATGTCACGAAATGCTGCCATAAAGGTAAGGGTGTTAGATTTGAGTAAGTACAGCTCAACATACGAACACCACTACGAACTCCCTCTTCTACACGCTTCGCCTGCGGCTCGCTTAGCTCTTAAACAAACATCCACTACCTAAAGCTATAACTCAGTTAGCAGTGTCAACAACGTAACGACCCAAGATCTTACCCTGCTCCATCAACTCGTACACCTCTGGCAAAGTAGACAAGCCAACGACCTTAATTGGAGACTTGACCAAGCCTCTGGTGAAGAAGTCAATAGCCTCTCTGGTGTCAGCTCTGTTACCGACGTAAGAACCCTTAATCTCAATAGACTTAACAACGTGAGAGAAGACCTCAGACTTACAAACAGCACCAGCTGGAAGACCGACAAGAACAACAACACCGGTTGGTCTGACGTACTCAGTGGACTGGGAGATAGCGGCCTCAGCGACAGAGACGTTGATCACACCGTGTGGACCACCCTCGGTGGCGTTCTGGATGGCCTCAACGAGGTTCTTCTCCTTGGTGAAGTCGACGAAGACCTCACCACCGAGAGACTTGAAGAGCTTCTCCTTGTCCTCACCACCGTCGATACCGAGGACTCTGAGACCCATGGCCTTGGCGTACTGGACGGCGAGGGCACCGAGACCACCAGCGGCACCGGAGATGGCAACCCACTGGCCTGGCTTGAGGTCAGCAGTCTTCAAAGCCTTGTAGACGGTGACACCGGCACAGAGGATTGGGGCGATCTCAGCGAGATCGGTACCCTGTGGGATCTTAGCAGCCTGGACAGCGTCAGCAGTGGCGTACTGCTGGAAGGAACCGTCGTGAGTGTAACCAGACAAGTCAGCGTGGGCACAGTTGGACTCGAAACCCTTCTCACAGAGCTCACAGGACATACAGGAGCCGTTCAACCACTTGATACCGGCGTAGTCACCGATCTCGAAGTTCTTGACCTCGGAACCCTTGGCGACAACGACACCAGCACCCTCGTGACCACCGACAAGAGGGAGCTTGGTAGCCAATGGCCAGTCACCCTTCCAAGCGTGGAGGTCGGTGTGGCAGACACCAGAGTACTTAACGTTGACGAGAATCTCGTTTGGCTTTGGGGTTGGCACTGGGATGTCAGTGTACTTGAGCTCACCACCGTTCTCGTAGAAGATCACACCCTTCTGGGTGGTTGGGATGACTGGGGCCGTGGCGAGGCCTCTGATGAACTGTGGTCTGGCGAAAGTTCTCAATTGGGTTCTGAGCATTGTGATTGATGGTTTTTGAGTAGTGGGGGTTGTGCTTAGAGGCCGGAGGATGGCCGAAGCCCTGGTTTTATACTGATTTTGGGGGCATTTGAGAGAAAAGTGTGGGTGGCCTTGAGGGCTGACGCGCCTCGGACTTAGAGCACACGCACCTGTTTAAACGGGATTATGGGGACTGTGGAGAATGAGATACGAATTTGGCATATTTAAGGTAATAAATATATGAATTGAGCTTTGAAGAATACGTTCTCTTTTTAAGAGACCAAATACCTTATCAATACGCCAATAAACACTAAACCCTCCCTACAAGCTTACCTAATCGCGGGGCACAATGTGGAGCTCACCGCTCCAGCGCCCCAAGCGATCGCCCTAACGCCCCAGCTCGGCGCTTAACACTTCTACAACCGTTCTTCGGAGTACCGTTTCACGGAGTTTTGACGTCCAGGCTTGTCTCTGCCTGTCATTTGGCGTTTAAAGAGCCCAATTGTACACTATGAATTAGTAGGTCAAGTTGCGTGAGCACACCACCGCATTGTAGTCGTACCCGTGAACATGGTAGTCACCTGGGGACTCACGGCCCCAGGAAAGCGTGGGACGTCCCCAGACTTTCGTTTGGGATCGGAGTGGCTGAGAAGGGGATTCTACTGGCGTTTAGCAGGATGAAGATCAGATAATCCGGTTCGGAGTTGAAACCGTGAACCTGTTGAGCCTTAGGGCCCTTGGGGCGGTGATGGCCCCCGTACTTCGGAGATGGGTGTCTGGATTCGAGAGGTGATTGGGGCGGCCCCAGCGCGCGACACCCCTCTTATCCGGACCCGCATCAAGTTTGATAGCTATGAGATTTTGGCTGGTTTTGGAGGAATGGTTCTAAATCCCGAGCCATTTTTTGACAATGATTGGAATGGAAAAGGCAGATTGGCGTCAATAACACCCGAATCCTGACTAATTGGGTACTCTGAGGTTCAACGATTGTCGTCACAGTACCATTGCCTTCATGACCGTCCAAAAGACAAAGCGCTTGACTCAACGGAGTCAAACACCGTCAGACCATACAATGGGGTACTTGGGTTTGATGTGTGGGGTCTCCGGGGTGCCTAAGTCCCTTGGACGTCAGAAGAATTGAAATGATAGGCGAGGAATCTGGGGCCGCCCCAACGGCCCCCAGGGCTAAAGCAGCCCCAATCGCCCCAGCAGCCTTAGGGCATATCAATGGCCAATAACAGCCAGACACCTAGATCTAGCATCCAGAGCAGCCAAAAGTAATCACACTCCACCATTAAACCTTTTGTCCCATTACATAAGCCTCTGCCGGAGCATCCGATGCGCATATGTGTCAATCTGGCATAAACACAATAGTTCTCACCACTGAGATAAATGAGGCACTAGACTGGTGCCAATAGCAGCCAACTTTGAGGCTAAAAGAGTTCATATCTTTCTGCCTGTGTGATGAACAATTATTTGGCAGCACCAGGCCCAGATTGTGTGTCTGAAAGCGACTTACAGGGCAACGTGCTGTGGCTGCTGGGGCTGTATCAGCCGTAATTAAATTATAGCCTGCGGTCTGAATGCAGCTCTTTCTGGCACATAGTTTGACGAGTGGAGAACTCTATCAGTGAGCATTGTTGTTATTTGTCTCTAGGTGGCCAGATTCACATTTAAACCGCCTTGCTTCTGAGCAAATGAAGCCCGGGGCCACAGGGCTGCCACCGCCCTGGGGGCGACGGTTGCCCTGGGGCGACGCTCAGGGCCATCTACAGGCACGCGCTTTATATTTGTAAGAGAGTTGTGTCACTGATAAGGCTTTAATTCTAGGCACAGCCAATGAGCGTGCTCTAGATCTCTGTTGCTGTGCTGACAACTTAGAACTGTTCAGTAGGCAGCCGTGTGGCCTTAGTACAATAGGGCGCATTGTGAGGTGGGACACGCCCCCAGAGCTTGTTCTTTGTTTGGGGGCCGCGGGGCCGTTGGGGCCAGGGGCGCCCCCAGACGAATAACCGTAGTATTGAGCGCAATTTATGAGTAAACAGCACCAGATTTGTTAGACCTGTTATTGGACATACATTGAGCATAAATATGTTCTTTTAATCCCGTTTACCCTACAAAAAGCCAGCCAAAAACCAACAAACTTCCTCGCTTATAGCGCGCTCCCGCCAATTTCATCATACATGCATATGGACATCATGATACCGCCCAATCGTATAAATAGAGCGCATTGTGACACATTGTGTTACGTAGGCACGAAGATTTTTTAACATACTCTTCACCACTTTGGCCCACGAGGCTGCCAAAAGACCTCAAGCTCCACTATGAGGAAGTACATCTCTCTTCTGCTGCTTACACGGCCTGTGCTCTCAGTTCTCTCTGTGTGCTCATCGCAGAACACAGGCTCGTCCTATAGTGGTGGCTCGTCGTTGTATATGTCCAATGGGCTTTGCCATGACACCTGTTCTTCAGCTGGCTTTGCTATTGCGATTGTTTCGGGCCAAGAGTGCTACTGTTCTAACAGTGTGCCAGGGTACGATACATTGAGTCTTGATGATTGTGGGACGCCGTGCCCTGGGTACCCAAGCGAGCAATGTGGTGGTGATGGGGTTTATGGGTATGTTGAGGTTTCTGGGGACTTTTCCACTGTGAGTGGTGGTTCTAGTTCAGGGGTGGGATCGACGTTAGCTTCAACTACGTCAACTACGTCAACTACGTCAACTACATCAACTGCATCAACAACACCGACTTCGACATCATCAACAACATCACCAACATCAACAACATCATCAACAACAACAACAACAACATCAAAGTCGTCATCAAAATCAACATCATCAACAACAACATCATACACCTCATCATCAACATCACCTGCATCAAGCTCAGCATCAAAGACAACATCCTCATCGTCTTCATCCTCATCCTCATCCTCATCCTCATCCTCATCCTCCCATTCACTCACGCCGACAATCATCACCTCTTTCGTCACATCAAAAGCAACTATCACAAACTCACAAACTGACATCGTGACAGCTCAAACAACAGTTGTTGTTCTTCAAACATCATCAGTTCCTGTTTCGGACTCACACTCCAACACGACGTCTAAAAGCTCATCTTCTTTCTTTGATTCCAAAGCCAAAGTCGCTGGTGTTTTCACCGTTGTTGGTTTAGTGGTTCTATTACTCATAGCAGGGCTCCTGTTCCTCTGTTTGCGCAAAAAGAGGGCCCCAGAGGACGAAGATAGTGAGTTGGAGTGGGATGCTGAGCATCACCAAGTCCACGGTGGTGGCAAGTTCGACACAATTGAGTCTTCGGGTTCCACAGGCGATGATACGGTGATTGAAAAGCCTTCATCGACCACACCCTTGCACCAGAGAAAGCACTCGAGGCAGATATCGTTAGTAAGCGAGGACTATGGTACGCCAATCATCGACCGTAATGGAGAGAGCTCGTATGTTGACCAAAGGCTGGACGTGGGGCGGTTTGGGGACGAGCTACAGCAAATAAGCAGCTTAAACGACGGCGAGGACTATAGCCGGAGGGTTTTGAAGGTGGTTAATGTGTGATTGTTAGTCGTTTGTGTCGTATCTGTAGTTGAATAGGTTATGAGCCCGTGAACGGCCCCAGGGCTAAAAGCCCCCAGGGCCAACAGCCCCCAGGGCCTGGGGCGCCCCCGAGGTGGTGTGCTTTTCCCACCGAAGGCCCGTGCTGGGGCGATGGGGGCGGCTGAACTCGGGGCGGTAGACGGTAGGGCGTTCCGGCTGTTTGATGTTTAGCGAGTCAGATAGCGGGCTGTGAGTGTGTTTAGGGGGTGTATTCAAGGCAAAGAGTATACCAAGAAAGATAACGATCAGGACGTAATGTGTCCAGGGCACTCGCCCAAGCAGGGGAGACCCCCTGGGGCGTCACCCAGTGTCACGCTCGGGGCCAAATGACACCGTTACGGCCACTCCAGCTGCCCTGGTAGGGCCGCCCCGGGGGGCCCTGTAGAGTTTCTCTCGCATTCTTTACAGACTGTACGTATTATCAAGTGATATTTTTGTATAAGAAGCAGTGATTCCCTGTGATTTGGTGTTGCATTGGAGTTCCACTTTCACGTCAAGAAAACATTTAATGATCGCACAAGTGCGCAAACACCAGGAGCAGCTGAGAAAGAAGCTTCAGCAGCTTAAAACAACCAACGAACACACTATCACGGCCCCATCTGAAGAGCCACGACGCACAGAAGAGACAGAAACACAGCCGCAGATCGATACCCGAGATCCATCAGGAACAGTAACTGAGCTTAGCCCCGATAATATGCTTGGAGAGTCTCTAATCTTCGAGAGGTCCGTCCAAGAGCCACCACACAGCTACAATTCTCGCTCACAGTCGTTTTCGTCAGTATCGTCAATCCCAGCACATCTTTCGCAAGAAAACATGGTCCCGTCGGTGTTGGATGCCACTTGCGAGTATCAAATGGAGGAGAACGGGTGTGTTCAGGTGATATGTGGCCACTCAGGCCACCCATTGTGCAAGAACAAGAGAAGAGCCAGCGCGATGAGCCTTAGCAAGTGTGTGACCTTCGATCAAGAGGTTGCGGAAGAGCACGAGATGGACTTCTCCGACCACACGAAGCTCAACTTCACAACATTTGCAGATCTCGTGAGCGATGAGGAAGCTGATTGTGGGTCTCCGCTGGCGTGTACCACGAGAAAGAACTCGTTTGTGGTGGTGCCTCTAAGTCTGAAGTCTTCGCTGAATCAGTGAGCAGTGGGTAATTAACTAGCATTATACAATCGTAAGCAATGGTTCGCCATTTTGTAGCTCAGAAGCCTGACAAATTGAGGTTTAGAGCCTCTAGAAGCCCGACAAATTGAGGTTTAGAGCCTCAAACGTCTGCGCCAGCTTGTCGTCCATACGGTCTAGCTTTCCTGCGAAAGACGAGTTGATCTGTCTTCCTGGGTCGTACTTATTGTCCTCAGAGTGCTGTTCAGCATCACCGTCGACAGTTTCATCATCGCTTACCTCATCCTGAGCCTTTGCTTTGTTGTACGAGTCCTGGAACGTCGGCCATGCTCCCCTGGTGAAGAAGCCAGGGTACATCGACTGGTTATTACTGCCTCTCATGAAGGAGCCAGCAGCGTCGCTATCGGAGACGAAAGAGTGAAGAGATGCGGTGTCATAGTCGTTGATGGTGGAGCCACCTGGGTTCGTCGAAGCAGCGAAGCCTTGCTGACGGTAGTCCATGCGGTGGTTGTTCTGTCTGAATCTGTGTGGGTTGTCGAGCGTAACAGAAGACAGCTGGAGGTTATCCAGAGGACCCTCAACAAGACACCCTTTCTCTCTAAAGTGCAAAAGAAGCTTGTGCCAGAGATGGTTTCTGCACAGTGTGCGTGGAGACCCCAGAAGAACCATTCCGTACTTTGCACGGGTCAAAGCGACGTTCAAACGGCGTGGATCACGGAGGAAACCAATCACTTGGCCCTCATTAGCACGAGCACATGAGAAGATGATGAAGTCCTTTTCTCTTCCCTGGAAAGCGTCAACAGAGGCAACTTCAACGTCCAAATAGAGCTCTTTTTCCATCGTTCCGTTCATCGACATGTAGCTGACGATATATGCTCTCTGGCCTTCATACGGCGTAATAACACCAATCTGCTCGGGCTTCACACCGTCTCTGAACAGACGAGTGATGATTCTCTCACATGCCATGGCTTCAGTTCTGTTCAAGAAGGAAGTACCACTTCCGGAGATCTCTTCACGGCCGTGATTCGTCAAGAACATCATCGGAGTATCAGGAACTGGCCACGGGAAAGAGTCCAGTCCTGCGAATCTATCAGCCTTGGTAACACCGTTTTGCAAAGCACCGTCATAGAACATGTTCGAGGGGAACTCAGCCAAACTTGGGTGCATTCTGTACTGAACCTCGAGTCTGATAGGAACATGGCCCAGGATAATCAGTCTTTCGAACAAAGATTGCTTCAGACCAGCCTCTGCTGCTTTCTTATCGAGGATCACAGGACCCAATTGGAGATGGTCACCCACCAAAATCACCTGTTTTGCACCGTGAACAATAGGAATTAGACACTCTGGCTCGGACGCCTGGGTAACCTCATCAATCAGCACAGCACGGAAAGAGAACATATCAAGACGATTATCACCAGCACCAGCGCAAGTACAGCACACGATATCGGCGCTCTCAAGGATCTTCTTCTCTTTAGCTCTGCGCAAAGAGTGGAATCTTGTGGCGTCTGAAGCGGAGAGCTCTCCCAATTCGGACTTGAGTGTTACGAGCTTCTTCAGCTCGCCGCTAGCAGACTTAAGCACCAGATTTGTCAACGACAAGTGGTCAACCGAGCTTTCCACGTCTTCTCTTGATCTGGCTGTCAACCTGACAACTTTTAAGCCCATATCATCCAGTTTCTGAGCCAAATGGTCAACGGCGACGTTCGACGGAGCACACACAAGGATCTTCTCCTTCTTCAATGCCTTTGACAAGGCCTCCTGCTGTTTTCGGGAGACAGTCACCTTCTGTTCCTGAGAGCCGAGCTTCTCCTTCTTCATGATTCTCACCAAGTGGTGGATAATAGTGGCAGAAGTAACGGTTTTACCGGTTCCCGGTGGTCCCTGGATCAAACTGAGAGGTCTCTTCAGCACAGTTTTAATAGCACTAGCCTGCGAGATATTCAGCTCAGCAAAGCCGCTAATCGACACCTTCTGTGGCATATCGATATCAAACTCGATCTCCTGTTCCACCGGCTTACCCAAAATCTTGCTGTAGAGATAAGCACTGACACTGCGGGGGTTAACGGCGAACTTACGAAGAGCTTCTTGCATACGCAGATACGTAGTACCATTCCACACGAACTCTGCGGTGAAGCCGTGACCGAGCTGAGTTGGAGGCTTCTTTCCCTGGTCCGTGAGCTCCATTGTGAACTCGTCGTGATGGGCGTTAGGAATACGGATAATGTATCCCCGGCCCTCCCAAGGCTCATGGTCCACACCAGAGTAACGTAGAATGATCTCTTCACCGACAGCGACTTTCATGCCTGAGCTTTCGTACGTCGACAGCGAGAACGATGCCAAATGCTTGTTGTTTAGAGCAATGGACCAGCGGACTGAGATGTGCTGAAGAGCCTGAGATTCCTTCATGGCCTTGTCAGTGTCGGCTTCACGTTTAACCAGCGGACCGAACGAGCGTTGGTACTGGAAGGCGTCTTGATAGTTCATGAAGATCTCAGCAAGCTCTTCCTCTTCCTCGTCCGCATGCTTAACGTCCTCTAGTGTAGCATCCTTGTTCAGTCTCCACTTTGCCTCGAGTTTTGACATTTCTGTGTACGTGATGGCACGGGCAACGATAGACTCTTCTTCTGATGGTGGGCTGGCGATCCACGGGACGAACTCTCTGTTCTCAATCAGCGCTTGCCAGTCACCGGTGTCCCATCTCGAGTCTTTAGCCTGAGAGCATGGTAAACGACACAGCATCACCATCACAGCCTCAGCCTTGGCTGCGATAAGGCCGAGGACGAACACGTTCTTCGTTCCACAGTTAAAGCACTCCAAGGGGTCGTCGCCGAGGTCGGAGTCTGGGTGTAATTGAACGGAATTATGCTTCGACATCACCAAATGAGTAACAATGTGTGACGAGTTACCACCAGCTTTGCTGTTACAGAACCATTTGTCACACTGAGCACACTTAACGACGGATTTATGGGCGTGGATTCCACAGTATGCGCACGCGTGTTCCGGGAGGTCTTCTTCGTGATCTGAGTAGTACTTTTCGAGCTCTTCGGAGGAATAGCCCTCATCTTCAAACTGAGACGTCAAGTCATCTGGAATGTGCTGGTTATGGCCATCTTCAGACTCATCTCCAGCCGTAATGGTCGATGTGGAGCGTGCTTTATCGCCGTTCTTGTACGAGAAAAGGATATCGGGATCCATTGTGATTCGGCACCAAATTCACTTAAATTCTGATTTTGAAAAGGGCGGTATACGTTTCAGATAGTGCAGTTTCGAGTGATCCTTTAAATCAGCCGAGCATCTGCGTTTTAAGTACCGTAATCCGTAGTCTTCTCATATTCTTGTGATCATCAACATCGAAAAGCGCTCGCTGAAAAACTAAGGCCGGATCTCCTCGCCTCATCACCGCCACTTCCGGGGGCTATCTGACGTCCAGCGGGCGCGGTTCTGGTGGAAAAATAACAACAAACACTGCTTGAGAGAGGCGAGGTAATAGACGCTGATTTTGCTTGGTTTTGCTTGATTCAGACACTTTATCTAGACACAATGCCAGCAATTAGCGTGAGTTTTGGATTTATGGAACTGTTTTGAGACATTGTGTAAAAAGACTAACCTTACCGCCCACAGGAAGCTGAGTTCTTGTAAGTTTGCTATCCTCATGATGCCATACCGGGATGAATGAGAGCGTCGGATCCTAGAAATGGGGCCAGTTTGGAGCTTTGCACTCATTGAGTATGATTATTTGATGTTCTTCTTTCTACTGGAATCCTCGTTTTGCTCTCTTTTTACCCGAAGCGCCCGCCGCCGTAGCGTTTGCTCTGCCTATCCATGGAATGTATACTAACAGCTCAATTACAGAAAATCCTTCCCACAGCAATCTCCACAGGGCTCCCCAGATGGCCACCCAGGCTTCCTCACACCAGAGCAGGAGCAAAAAGTGAAGACTATGCGTGAAAAGCTCCAAACCAAGGGCTTCACCCTCCGTCTTGACGACGCTGCTTTGCTCCGCTTCCTCAGAGCCCGTAAGTTCGACATCGAGCTCGCCATTAAGATGTTCGAGGACCACGAGAAATGGAGAAAGGAGTTCGGAACCGACACTATCTTGGAGGACTTCCACTACGAGGAGAAGCCAATTGTTGCTCAGTACTACCCACAGTACTACCACAAGACGGATATCGATGGCCGTCCAGTGTACATTGAGGAGCTCGGAAAGGTCAACTTGACCGAGATGTACAAGATTACTACACAGGAGCGCATGCTGAAGAACCTTGTGTGGGAGTACGAGTCCTTCGTCAAGTACAGACTTCCAGCATGTTCCAGACAGAAAGGCCACCTTGTTGAGACCTCTTGTACCATTATGGATTTGAAGGGAATTTCCATCTCCTCTGCTGCTCAGGTTCTCTCCTACGTTAGAGAGGCCTCTTACATCGGCCAGAACCACTACCCAGAACGTATGGGTAAGTTCTACATGATCAACGCTCCATTCGGTTTCTCTACTGCTTTCCGTATCTTCAAGCCGTTCTTGGACCCTGTGACCGTCTCTAAGATCTTCATTCTCGGTGGCTCTTACCAGAAGGAGCTTCTGAAACAGATTCCAGCCGAGAACCTTCCAACCAAGTTCGGTGGTAAGTCTGAGGTGAGCGAAGCCGAGGGTGGTCTTTACCTCTCCGATGTCGGCCCATGGAGAGAAGCCGAGTTCATTGGGCCTGAGGGTGAGGCTCCAAAGGCCTTCTCTTTGTGATTACCGAATGAGGTGTTCTAATCAATGACTTTATAGAAATTACGCGTAAAATAACAGCTTTTAAGCTCTCTTCAGTACTTAATCCACTGACGCGTCTGACCGCGAAGCGATATTTTATCCCCGAGCTCAATTCGGCCGCCCACACTTGAGGCCATCACCATAAAGTAGCCATTTAACAACAATACAACGGGCGGCAGAGGATAAAACGCCTATCAGTGCTTCTATCGCTTACTATCTCCACTAAGGTGCCCAATTCCACGCCAAAATGCCCTCGCCCACGCTTACCGCCGCGTCACTAGCTCACAACATCTCCCATAACAGAGGACGCTTTAACGAGCCCCTGGAGTACAGTCTTGAGGGAGAACAGTTCTTCCAAACTACCATCACAATCAATTCGAAAGGTTTTTTGACCGCTCGTGCCGTCAGCGGCTCTCCAAACGAAACTGTGCTCATCCGCCGTCTACAATCGTGCTCAGTCCAGCTTCAAGACCCGTGCGTGATAGTGATACCACACAGCGACCAGGACCCTCAGGTTTGGTTCAGACCTCAAGATAAGGACTGTCTAGCCAAGTTCCTTGCTTCTCTTGTGTTCTGGCAAGCACTGAAGCCGCGCGGTATACTCAATAAGCAATTGACCATCCCTTTCCATTCGCCTGATAACGATGGCGCCAATCTGCTTGTCGCTAGTTGTAAGATCTATGGTCCATTGCCGAAGACTGCTAAGGGAAGCATCGAGCCTGTTGTTGGCCCTATAGTGCCAATTTATCCTGGAGACTCACAGGCAGAGCAATGGTTCACGGCGATGGCTGTTTTGAAATCTAATGGTGTCCTCGAGCTGATAAACGAGTCGGATGGAAAGACTCTGTACACCATAGATATCAAGCTGCTAACGCGTTCCGAGGTGAGAGAGCTACACCACTCAATTTTTGAGTCTTCCAATTATCTCTTTGTTGGTGCAATTGAGCAACTTAGAGACGAAAGTGTGAAGAAGTGTGAGTATACCTCAGGCTCATTGATGCCTCAGCTCTCCAAAGAGCTGCCCAAAGTCAGCAGGATTATCATGGAATTTCTGTACAGAATTGACGTGGAAGACTGGTTGGTTGCTCTGCAATCATTCACAATCAGGCAGTACGTGGGGTTGAACAAGTCGAATCTATTCAGAGTATCGAGAAAGCTGAGATTTGATATCATGGAGGCAAGCCTTAACGACGATATGGTTGAGGAGAACGGCTCCCCTGTAAAGCTTTACGCTGAAGTCCAGATGTGGGGTGCTCCATGGTACAGGACTGCGATTGTGGAAAGCTCAAGAAATCCGTTCTTTAGGGAAGAGTTTGAACTGGATCTTCCACTGAGTACGAAGTCATTTATTGTCGCTTTGAAGAGAGCTACGTCCCATTACTTATACCAAGAAAACGACCAGCTGCTGGGCTACGCTATCATGACTTATGAGGATTTCCAGAAAGACCAGCTACAAGCAAGGATCCCGCTGATGAACGGTTTCTCTGAAATTGGACAGCTCTGTGTAAGCACAAAGAACAAGACCAACTACATTTTGGCACCTGAGAACTTCAACAATTTTGAACAGATGATCCTCAACTTGGACTTCAGACAGCTGCTTAACTACGTGGTCTCAAAGCACTCTCAATCAGACCTAGAAAGCACTTCTGTGGTGCTATTGGACATCTTTCAGTCTCTACAAAAGGAGAATGAGTTCTTCAATGCTTTGATCAACGAAGAGATCTCAAAGATCATGAATGTTCCTGGAAACGCGTCAAACTTATACAACACGCTATTCAGAGGTAACTCCCTCTTGACCAAGTGTATGGAACTTCATAGTTTGAGAATCGGTCAAGAGTATCTGGAAAAGGTGATTGGAAGCTTCGTCACCACTGTGATCTCTGACAACGCCAATACAGAGATTGATCCAATGCGTATCCAGGAAGCCGATCCTAATAAGAAGCAGCAAATTGTTGACCGAAACATGGAAAAGCTACTGAGGTATGCCGAGGAGGTTTGGAAGAGAATATACCAAACTTCGAACGACTTACCTGATTCCATTAAACACGAGTTGACTTTGATGAGAAAACAGATCGAGCTCTACACGAACGACCAAACACTAACACTCAATTGTATCACTGGTTTTGTTTTCCTGCGGTTCTTCTGCCCTGTCATCTTGAACCCGAAGTTGTTCTTCTTGACGAAGAAGCATCAAACCGGTGATATCAAACGAACACTCACACTTATTTCCAAAATTTTAATGACATTTGCCAACAGACAGAAATTCGGTGCAAAGGAACCGTACATGGAGAAGCTGAACAGTTTATTCATAGAGAAGAGACAATCTCAGTTGATCGACTATCTGGACAAGATTACCGGTAAAAAGTTGGACTTTAGTGACAAGAGATTGAAGCTCAGTTCTTCTTTAGAGAGAACTGATATAATGTTGACTTCGAAAGATTTGCTGAAAGAGCTGCCGACAGCTCCCTACTTGATTGACAAGTACTTAAGACTTGATCAATTGTCAGATTTGGTAACCAATGAAGTCATCAATCCTGATGTCATTGACGACTTCGGAGAGGCCAGTGACGAGGAGATTGACCCCGACAACACCACAACGGATTTGTTCCGTATTGGGTCGCTAGAGTTTGAGAAGCTGGGGCTTGAAAGACACGATGAGCTGAAGCATGAAGATAAATTTGACTTTGAATTTGGTTCAGAGAAGTTTATCAAAACACTTCTAGATACATCAGACAGCGATGGTGTTTTCAACTACATCAACTCGAACTCTTCACTTAAGGACCTTATCATCGAGTCTGACAGGCTGTCGAGTAAGAAAGCTCGCTTGGCAGCTAAGCTGTCATCGAGTGAGACTGCTGCAGATATCCATGACATGTCCAAGTTCACCAAGAGGTTATTATCAAGCACGATAGTGGATTCTCAGAAACGTGTTCTGAGTGCACAGCCTGGTATACCATCAGCCAAGTATTTGAGATCAGACTCTTCGTTACATTTCAAATTCAAGTTCACTCCAACCAATCTGCCACCAATGATTGAAGACGATAATGTCTCTGTGATGACGAAGTCACCAACTAAAAAGCTTTCAAAGATGATCAAATCTGCCAGTATAAGCACGTTATCAAGCTTCCAAAGCAACACAACGGTCGAGACCAAGAGACGTGGCAAAATTGGCAATTGGTTCAGAAAGAAAGACATCGAATAGAGAGCATAGCTCCTACAAAATAGACTATTTAATCCATGCTAGAATAATTTCCAAAAGTGGTAATCTAGTCTTATCGCGCGCATGTTTAAAAACGCATCACCTCAGATCAACGCTTATCTCTCAGCTTCTTTACTAAAAGCACCAATTGGCCATGACACGGGTTATAATCGTCGGTGGAGGTATCTCTGGTATAAAAGCTGCTATTACACTACAGAATAAAGGTATCAGCTATGTTATTTTGGAAGCTCAAGCTCGTTTAGGTGGTCGTTTAAAGACTGTTGATGGCGTTAATGGTTCGTACGATTTAGGTGCCAGTTGGTACCATGAGACTCTCAACAATGCACTTTTTGATGAAGAAAATGCCCTTGATGATGGTAAAGGTGCCAAATGGTTCTATGATGATGCTCCTTATCGAGTTATTTGCGAAGAAGGTGACGTTTCGCCCAAGTTGAAGCTTGAAAGCATTGCTCAAGAGATGGCCAAGTACGTTGAGCTGGAGTCTCATAAAGACCTGGAATCGGACCAATCTTTCTACAGAACACTGCTTAAGTACCTTAGAGATAGAAAACATCTTTTGAGCAAGGAACAAGTGGAGAAATCGCTCGAATTCTCACGTTGGCTTGAGCTATGGCATGGCATTGACGCCAAAAGGCTCAGCTCAAAGTACGCTATTTTGGACAAAGAGGGTCGAGATGCTTTGGCTTTAAACTATGATAGAATGCTTAAAAGACACACAAATCAGCTGGATATGTCACGTGTGAAGCTCAATTGTGAAGTAAAGGCCGTGGAGAAGACAAACAAGGGCAAAAGCGTTAGAATTACAACAACAAACGACGTTGTTTATGAAGGAGATTACGCCATTATTACTATACCGCAATCACTTTTACCAACCAAATCAACTGAAGGAAAAATCAATTTTACACCAAAATTGCCAAATAACATCCTCGAGTCGCTGGAAAAGATGCATTTTGCTGCTCTTGGTAAAGTTGTTCTCGAGTTTGATGACTGTTTCTGGCCGACTGAGAATGAGAGAATCTTAGCACTATCGACGGCCCCAGCTGGTTTCTATGATGATATTGTTAATGGAGTTGATATTCCGGATATTCAAAGCTCAAATGTGCCTAAAACATGGGAATATCCGGTTTTATTACTCAATTTTGCTACGTCTTTGAAGAATCCCTCGTTCGTCATTCTCACCCAATCACCATTGACCGAGTACTTGGAACAGAACCCGTCTAAAGCGTGGGAATATATGAAACCAATAATCCAACGGGTTGCTAAGAAAGAGAACATTCCAGAACCTCGGAACATCATTGTTACTGACTGGACAATTAATCCGTTCCAAAGGGGAAGTTATTCCGGTTGTTACCCTGGTGATGATCCTCTAAGCAGTGTCATTGCGCTTGAGAACGGCTTCGGGAACATCAGATTTGCTGGCGAACACACCATTTTAGAGGGTGGAGGGTGTGTTCACGGAGCTTGGAACAGTGGAAAGAGAGAAGCAGAGTACATTTTAAGTAGTTTATAGAGATAAAGTATTCATTTATCAGTCCCAAAGCATGTTCCATTTGACCGGCTTTCTAACAGCGTTTGAGAATCCTTCATGATATTTAACCCACGCTTTAACACTCACTTTTTGCTTCTTTTCAGCACCTTCAACCTCATTAATCTTCTCATATTGGTCCTTTAATGATTCAATGTTGTTAACTGACGTATCACCATCCTCAGCACTCATCTGAGCAAACGCTCTCTTCTTTGACCTCAAAACGTCCATTTCCTTCAACATCACGGGGAAAACAGTGGCCTGCTTCATTTGCTGCTTCTTTACCACCAACGGATCGAACCGTGTGACGGTGGAAAAGTCTGGATTGGTCACATAAATTTCATTATACCCATCATCCTTCGCTTTGTTCAAATACAAGCCAAATCCACGGACAACATCAATAGCATTGTGGATCTTGGCGAGCTCTGTGTCTTTTAACTGGTAAGAAGACTTTCTCTCAGGAGCAATAATATAATTCAACATTGGAAGAATCTCTTGAACCATCTGGGAATTAGCAATAAGCGTCCTTAATTGTGGTGATGTTCTCCCATAAATGGTGTTAACAACATTGGTATTCATCTTCTTTCTCTCAACATGTTCCCAGTCACTTTTGATCTTAAGCGTAGCACGATTGCTCAAATCACTGAATTGGTTGAAGAACTGAAGAGCAACTTGTGATTGGTAGTAACTGAGGTCTCCAATGTTCTCGAATTGAGTCCTTGACATAACATCAGCGAAGAATAGCCAATCAGAAATGAGCGCTGGTTTCGACATCCTGATGTCCTGGTAATGGACCTCTGTGTACGCCTGGAAACAACCGTGCACCACCTTTTCCAACGAGGTGTTCACATTCACAATATCTGACAATTCCTTGAACTGTTCGGGTTTTTGGAGCTTCGGTTTCCGCTTAAAGATCTCGTTCACAACACCGTACCATGTCATTTGGAAGTCCTTCTTTCGGGAGTCTCCGGAAGTATTGAGGCCACCGCCAAATTGGAGCAAATTGAGACATGAACGGATATCGAAGTCCGTCAATAAGATGATCTCTTTCAATTGAGCAGTAGTTAGTCTCAAAGACTCCGCTTGGCAGATAAATTTGAGCCTATCACAGAGGCCCTTTTCCGAGGCTTGTTGGAACGTGATAATCTCTGCTTGGCCCCTCAATTTTTCCAGTGCTGGGACGTAGGGATCATTACAGATACAAATAATGGGTCTTAGAAGAAACTTTGGTCTGTTTTTGCCCTTTTGCTGGAAAAATTTGGAAGATTCAGAGCTTTGTTGGAACCTTTTCACAGTCTTAGCATCATCACTAAGAAGGTCCATTAATACTCTAATAAAACCAAACTCAGCTCCACCATCAACCTCATCAGCAATCAAACACACCGGTTTACCACTAAAAGTAAGAGAAGTTAGCGAATTCCGGACTTTGTCTCTAACTCTCTGTCCTGCTCTCTCATCAGAAGCATTAACCTCCATAACCTCATACCCGGCCTGCTTTGCAATGACATGAGCCACAGTGGTCTTTCCGAGGCCTGGAGGACCATTGATTAGTAATACTTTTCTCTCGGGTCTTCCAAAAGGATCAGCAAATCTACTGGCTTCGTTATCCTCTGTTGTTATTGGTCGGAAGTTCTTCTCAAATACGACTCTTTGCCAGTCCTTGATCCATCGTAGAATCCGACGGTTGGCAGCTTCATTTCCGACAAAATCGAGGAAACTTTTAGGCCTCCACTTTTCAGCCCATAATGTTTCTATCTTTGCGTCTTTTAGATATGATTCTTGGGCTTTTTTGGCCGGTGATTTGTCTGATTTCCGGGCAATGTCGTCCTTGATCTTCTGAGCTTCTAAACGCCCCAGTAATTCGGTCAGATCGAACCCATAAGACGCTCTTTGCTCTGAAATCGCAGCTTTCACAGCATCTTTTGATACTTTGTTGTTGGTTTTATCCTTCTTCTTCAGTTTTATAGTCGCTCCGCTCGATAGGTGAACAGCCTTCTCATTGTCATTATGGATCTGTAGCTCATCATCAAACGTCTTTGTTGTGTTGGAAGCCGGAACTGCAGTCTTTCCAGTCAGAAATTTGTTCTGGAAATTCAGAGAGTCCAAGCTGAAGTCCAGAACTGGCCGACTCATCTTACAAGGGCGTCAATTGGTCACCTGAATGTGAACTAGCTGGTGTTGAATGACACTGAAGTAACGCGTCTCTTGGTGTTTACGCGTCGTTATGTTGTTTCGCGTTTTGGCGATGTGTGGAAGTTTGTGGGTTCGATTCTCGTGGGTTCCGAGGAGGTATGTATATATGAAAAAGCGCATGAATCGTAGAAAAGCACTATAAATTACATGTCCTCATCTATTCAATACTTCCAGTCAATTCCCCACAACAATATCCAACAGCCAGGTAACTCCACCACACGAAATAAGCACATTGCTACACAGCAATTAACCTAGTATCAACTTCTACAGAAGCAGTATTTAACTTCTTTTAAGCTCTATGTACAAGCACACTCAACCAACCAATATAAATCACTGGTTCGACTGCTGAATTCTGGAAATATAAGTCTTCGACACAGCGTTCCATGCTCTCATGTACTTCTCGAGACATCTATCTGTGCAAGCCTGTAGGCCGTTAGTATACCAATTGTATAGGAGGACCACAATTCAACATACGTCATCAGAGTTACCATATGGAGCCTTCTGACACAACTCGAAACAGTTCTCGGTCATCTTGTTAACCAACTCAGTGGCATTAGCCACTGCGAGTTCCTGGCCAATCTGAGCCTTCAACTGATCCTTCATCTGGGAGCCAGCTGGAGAGCCAGCACCAACTGGAGAGGCAGAAACTGGGGTAGAGAAGCCACCAAACAAACCACCGAAAGCCATTTTTATAGTCAAATAGGATGATTTAGCCAGAAAGATACTTAATTATAACAGATAAAGTATGGCATCGAAAGTGAAAAATCCCCAGCGACGGCTGTGCGCGAAAATGTTGCGCTAACCATGGTTATGCGCCCTGATCTCATATTAGAACTTGTATATTTGCCATTTGATCCTTGAATTTTAGTGAGTAAATAGAGATGAGTTCATGGTTTTGCTGTGTCAGTCTATTGGTCTTCAAGATTGACACTTTCCGGCACACAGAATCGTCTGCACCCACCGAATCTACAAAAAACTAATGATCAGAGCTTATATAGAGATCCAATACCAGTATTCACTTATGGAGGCGAATAAAATGCCATAACAAACATGAGAAAACGTCAAAATAGTCGTAAAGAAAGATGCAAGGGTGATGAGAATATCACTTTTGAGGCTATCGACTTGAAGCCATATTCAAATAGCCAGCAGAAGAACAAATGACATGGCCATAGAAACAACAATAGCGTTGACACCAACAGATCCAAAGCCAAACATGGAGCCACTGTCTCTGAGAGCAGAAGCGGCACTGGAGTTATCCAAAGATCCAGTATCAACAGAAGATGTTCCGTTGGATGATGTGGTGCTGTTCGATTGAACACTGTCAACAATGGAGGTTGTCAATCCTGACGATGTGGTGTCGGTTGATGTCTTGGTGTTAGAGCTACTACTCTTGAGAGATCTCGTAGAAAGTGCAGATGAAGAGGCCGATGTCGAAGCACTAATGTGAGTGCTGTGTCTGGAGTATGAGCTTGAGAGCTGTGCATCGCTTGATGACGAATCTGAGGAAGCTGTTGCGGAAACAGAGCCACCGACAGACAAGATAGAGAACTGTTCAACGGCCTCATCGTAGCGGCCGTTAATCTTACCATCTTTAGCCTCAATCGAACTCCAGTCACCAGATGTACCACTATAAGTGTATTCAGAGCCAGTTGAGTAGTCACTGACGATTACACTCTTAACGTACATCGAGTATGGACCAGCAGAGTAGTCAATCAAACCACCAGCCCATTCAATGGTTCCAGCAGCATTGCTTGGATCACCACCGGCCCAAATACCCGTCACGACATACATTGGACTCTGTGGGTAACCCTGAGGATCGTCACTTTCGATTGTTCTCACTAACTCGCCATCGATGTAGAATTTGAGTGCATCTTCAGTCCAGTCGATGGTGTAGTTGTGGAACTCGGTCTGGGGCTCATAAACACCATGGAACTCACCTCTGGTGTACGTTGTTGTGTTACCCTTTGAGAAGTAGTTGGTCTGGACCTCGGTTGTATCTGATCCGATCCATTCCAAGTCGATTTCGTCCAAATCGTCACTCTGCAAGTAGAATGAAGAGACAACACCTTGGCCAGGCGCAGCCTTCAACTGCACTTCCAAACGGCCAAACATGATGTAGAAGTTGGACTTTAAACCTGGGTTATCCAAACTCTCTGCTATCGTCAACTTGACACCCTCGTCGCCGTACTCGATTCTCTCGGCGTGCGAGTACGCAGTGAAGTACGTGGAGTTTGTTTGGAAGTCTTCAGCGATTGTATCAGCAAGAGCTGGGTCGCTTGGACAGTCCGTTGTAGATGTCAGAGGGTTACAACTGGCGACCTGAGCCGCAGCGTACTGGGTCAACAAGGTCGCCACAGCGAGTAGAGATGAAACCTTGGGGATCATTGTGTTTCTTTAGCGTGTAATCGGAGTATTAATGAAGCAGTTTACGTGCTTGAATCTTTCACCAAGTTATGCCTTCTAAGCTTTGTGTCAAGATCACACCAGTCACACAAAAGCGGGCACCTGTTTCCATTTTATACGAAACTTTTGCAAAACACGGCCACAGTGCATTGCCCACCCCCTGGCCAGCGTATATTTGTGTCAAACTACGGAGAGGCAATGCTTTAGAGTATGAAACGCTGGGTATGGTGGGTCGTAAAAATAGAACAGTTACCGGATTAGGGAAAGGGGCGGGTAGGATTGCGCCAAAGTGCGCCAAATACGCGCTGGCGTACGCTGGCGTGCGCCGAGGCACAGGGAGGTTTGCGCTGATCTGCGCCTCTTTTTGTAGCCCCTGTGGAATCGGCGCAATTTTTAGCGAGCCCCGAGGCGCGTCGCCCCATACTTAACAGATCAGAGGCGCACGCGACTTGCGTGATCTGTTGCCGTATTGGGTCTTTTGGCGTAAGGCTTATCGCGCCTAAGCCGTTTTTGGGCACTTTAAGCTGTATCCTCGGGCTTTAGACTCGAATAAACCACAAAAATAACAGCTTTTTAAGCCGCTTGTCTAACAATCAGTACATAAAAAACAACTACAGCCTCCATTTTTAGCTAACAGAGGGCTAGAATGTCAAATGGCCATGATACTGCGTCAGATATAGCTGAGGCTATCAGCTCATCGCACTTTCTCTGCTTGTTGGACTTCTTGAATGCATCGAGAGCCGGCTCGGCTCAGAAAGAGGCTGGAATATCATTCCAGACGTTTGTTTCTTCTTTGTCAATCTCCGTGTTGTATTGTGTCTTTCAAATTGTGGTGTTTAGCTTGATAAGAGGCAAATTGAAGCCAGTGTACCAAGCAAGACGATACCTTGAAACCATCTTGACATCTGGTGATGAGAGCGAGCATGCTTCGCCTATGATTGAGCAAAAAGGGACATCAGTAGTGGAGAAGTTGTTTTCTTGGGTTCCTGATGTTATTTTAGAAGAATTGGTGTCTTATAAAAGCTGTGGTTTGGACGCTTACTTCTTCCTACGTTACTTGGTCTTCCTCTCAGTATTGTTTCTTGGATTGGCAGTCGCCAATCTCCCAGTGTTATTACCTGTCAATTATAACTCTGGGTATCAAAAATATACTGCAAAGGAGTTGGTGATGTATACAAATGGTATAATTCCAATGAATGTCGAAGGATTGGACACCATTTCAATGGCAAACATTGCGCCAAAGTACACACACAGATTAAGCATTCATTTAACCATGCTGGTCATCTCAATCATGTGGTTTCACTTGTTGATTTCTATTGAATTATCCCGTTATGTGAGGATTAAGAATCAATACTTATCTAACTCTACTAACTTTGAAAAAGATGCTAATTATGGTGCAATTAACTCGACTATATTGGTCCAAAATGTGCCTCGTGATATGTTGAGTAAAGAGCTGCTATCACAGTTCTTCGGCAAGCTTTGTGGCGGCCAAACGAAGATCGTGAACATCTGGTTTGCACATAATTATGGAGAAATAAGGTCTTTATATAAAGAAGAGGTCAAACAGTTCCAATTGGTGGAAAAATTGCTTGTTTCGGAGATATACAATAACCTCTATGAGTCGAAAGCCGAAGGTCATAAGAACACCCTCTTTTGGCGACAAATCATCCACAATTGGAATTATATCAAGCTAAATGGCCTCAACGTCACCTTCAACTCACTCAAAGTCCCAAAACAAGCAGCACAGACGAAATTAGTCCAACTCAGAATGAAGCTCTTAGAGAAGAAACGAAGGTTCATCGCAAGAGACCGAGGCCCATTATCTGATCATAGATATAACAAAGTGTTCATCCAGTTCAAAGACCCACTACGGAGTGAAATATTACACCAAATCAGAATCTCAGGTAAGCTCAATGAGCTTGATAAAACAATGATATTAGTCAACCCGAGAGATATATTGTGGGATAACTTGTCCATTCAGAGTAATATGCTCAGCTTTGTTCGAATGGTATGTGGTAACATTCTTTCTGTGTGTGTTGTGCTCCTTTGGGTGATTCCAGTGCTGTTTATTGGACTAATATCACAATTGCCCTATTTGACACTGTTGATTCCATTATTAGCGTGGTTGAACTTCTTGCCAACCTACATTACTGACGTGATATCGAACTATCTCTCTGTGGTGTTGTTGATGTGCTTAGCCGAGATGGTACCCATGATATTTCGCTGGATTGCCAGGCTTAAAGGCCATAATACAGGTGCAATGGTCGAGCTAAGCTTACAACCATGGATCTTTGTCTTCTTGTTCATCCACGTCTTTCTCGTGGTGACCATCTCTTCGGGATACACTGTTATTGTTGAGGGATTGATCAATAACCCGGTCTCAGTACCGAACATTTTGGCTACAAACCTCCCAAAATGCTCAAACTTCTTCTTTTCATACATCACCATCAGAGGATTGTCCTACTTTGGTAATAACTTGATACAGAATTATCACTTGTTCTGTAATACATTCGTGTATCCTTTGCTGGATTGGACACCTCGCCAAAAGTTCGAGAGAGCACGGTCTTTGCCAGAGTATAAATGGGGCTCAATTTACCCTACGTTCTCAGCATTGGCCTCAATTGGACTCATTTATTCAGTATTATCACCACTTATTCTCGTGTTTTGCTTACTAAGCTTCGGGTTGGTTCTCATCTCCTTTAAGTATACGTTGAAGTATCAGTACACGATGACTCCGAAATCCGAGAATTATGGCCAATTGTACCCTACGCTGTTGTTTCAGCTATATTCAGGTATCTATTTCATGGAGCTGTGCTTAATTGGGATGTTTGCCCTTTCTCGAGACGAATCGGGCAATGCTAACTGTCTTTGTCATCTGCTTTTGGCGTTCCTATTGATGTTGATAACGGCTGCTGGACAGAGTCAGATTCGTCAAATGTATGACGCTTTATTGGACAATTGTTGTTCATTGAAGGACTCTAGAGGTTCTAACGAACAAATTACCACCCCAAAAGAACAAGCTGGCTCCGCATCCATTGCAGAGAACCAGTATGATGACACCTACTTTGAGCCATGTTTCAAGCACAGAGAAAGCGTAGTTTGGTTGCCAAGAGACACCAATAACACTTCCGATGTACAAATAATGGAATTGAGCAATTTTGGTATCCGAGGATCAAATTTGAACTCCGAAATAAAAAACAACGGCTCGTTGATTATTAAGGGTCCTCCACCAGACTTATGAGTTATCATCATGTATTATTACGTTATCATTGGTCCTGTTCTGTAGTCTCAGTGGTCGTAGCAACCACAGGTTCCCTCACGTTCTTTCTTCTTGGCCACATACTCGGAAGTCGTATCACCTGGTGTCTTGGCTCAACACATCTCTCAATGAACCATCTTTTAAGCTGGCTTTCGATAAGGTGACCGATCTTAGGGACATTCTCGAGCTTAGAACGTGAACCAATCAAGGATTTGATGGAGAATTCCAAACGGAAATCCGGTGCAAATGAGAACATTAATGCTGTTCCCTTACCTGGTTTATCCTCTTCATTAGGTGGTGTGCTCGGAACAGCTTCCGAGTCGTTCTCGTTAACTGTTATCAGCGATACTGTGAGGCAGCCAGAGAATCTGACAATAGAAACACTCAATTGGACAGGAAGAACAGCCGTTAAAGGTTTTGGCTGGTTTAGAAGAAGATTTGTTTCAATTCCGAGGGTTAACGTGTCAGCTAAATCAACATCAATCATGGCTTGTAAGTTACTCAAATTCTGTGGATTTTTCTTGATTCGGCAGTTAGAAAAGATAGGATAATCATCACCAATATCAAGCTCAGTGATGTTTATTTTGTCCAAGAAGTCTGGCAGTTCTGTTTTGTCCAAAAAGTCGTTCAATGAGTGTACAATGTTGTCAGAGAGCAGGGCTTCTTGTCTGAACTGGTTGATTGTCTGTGCGATAAGCACATTAAACCAGTCCAATGACTCTGGAGAATGTGTTTCCACGTTATAATATGTTTTCTCAAGAATTGAATTGATCATTTTCAGCTGAATTTCATGATCTGTGCTTCCGCTATTGTTTATTTCTTTCTTCTTAACCACCGTAGTCTTCTTTAAGTCCTTCAAAGAGTCCGTCGTGCTCTTCGTCTCACTGAACACAAAAAACTTGATAAAGAAGCCAATCACCACAATAACACTGATTTGGCCCAGTATCAATCCCTGTGTGAAAGACCAGGACCCAGAAGCCGCTGAATTTTGCTCAAGTTGTCTCTGAATGTGGTACGGAAGTGCTCTGTTGATGTACTCATCGAGCGTTATGAGCGTCGATGGGGCATCGTCTGGAAGCACAACAGTCGTCCCTTGGGTTTCTGCCAAAGCATCAGACATTTTGGCGAGTTATTGTACGTTTGGTGGTCTCAATAGCTTCGGTTTTGAGCCTACATTGAGGGAGTTGTGGAGTACTAAAGCCGTCATGTTTGGGTGCCTTGTTTTCGAGATGTGACGCGATCCGTGGGGAGATGAAGGTGGTTTGAGGGGTGGTGAGTTGGCTTGAATGGGCGAATCGTGAAACAATAGTACGTCAATTAGAATACTTGAACCTCAAGCTTTCTAATCGCGTTCTTTGTTAATTCAAATACCAACTTTGGCGGAAGTTAGTGGATACATGTGTCAGCCAACTGGGCTAACACCCCAGTCCTAAATTTCCAAGATGAAGCGGTGGCTCAATGGTAGAGCTTTCGACTCCAGTTGGATTCAAACAGTGCAATCGAAGGGTTGCAGGTTCAATTCCTGTCCGTTTCATTCTTATCTTATTTTTTTGGAACTTTTTTGAAGCCTCCGAGCTCTATAGAGAGCTTATTGACATTAGGTAAGTCTATATCCCCCACTATAAACACTCAATTAGCAGCTAATCATAAGCTACACCACCTTTTTATTCATCATTATAGCCAATTATCATACCGGTAAGCGCAACACCCCTTTTCGCGCCTCGAGCAAGGGCCAATCACCGGGCGCGAAAACTGTTTTATGTAAAAAGTGGAAAAAAGCCAGAGCGTGGAGCATAGATTGTTAGTGAATAGAGGAGAATAAGATCAATTAATCGGATAAAGATGGTATGTTTTGAGGTATATTAAGGTTGTGGAATGGAAATTTTGGTCAGAACTTTTTGTTTTATCAATTTTAGCTCGAAAGTCCGCAAACTCACGGCTTCAGCGCTCAACACCTGAGCATCAACACAACACCATAACAGCACAAACTATGGATCAACAACGGATATTTCGTCAATTGAAACGCAATCAAGCCCAAATTTCGACCACCACCCCACCCATCGCCAAATCACCAAATACTAACCCCGCCAGGCTTTCTACACCACCGTTTACAACACCCTCTTCAAGAGAAACTCAATCTTCGTCGGCACCATCTTGTTCGGTACCTTCTTGTTCCAGCCAGCCTTCGAGGCCGGTGTCAACGCCTACTGGGACAGCCACAACAAGGGTAAGTTGTGGAAGGACATCAAGGGCTCCTTGGGCGAGTCTGAGGAGGAGGACGACGAGTAAGCGTCTCCCCAGCAACACACATCCACACATCCACAGAGCACAGTCTCTAATTCACATTCACCTAAAACAAAGCTTGCATATATACACAGAAACACCATCGCAGTGCTGAAATGAGCACTAGCCCTGTCTTTGTTTTGTTTTCTCCTTCTTATGTACATGAGTTGACATACAACGTTTTATTAGACCTTGTTGTAGTATATATAATTAGTCCACCTCATCGGCGTAGTCCCGTGGTTCCCACTCTTCGGTGGAATCTTCTGGATGATCTGCTCCGCCTGGTGCCAACATAGCGAGGAATTGCTCGTAGGCCAAACGTTGTACTCCTTCTCTTCCTCCTACGCGTTCTAGGGCGTCTTCGAAGTCGTCGTCTGCATCGTCCAGCTCGTCAGAGTATAACTCGTCGTGGTCATCAACCTCATCGGCATCTTCAAAGTCTTCATCATCGTCCTCGTCTTCAGAACCGTGATAGTAGTACATTTGGTTGTCCGTGTAGAGGCCGGTGTCGTCGTCGTCTTCATCATCTTCGTCGTCTTCTTCGTGATCATCCTCGTCGTCATAGTCCTCATCCTCGACCATATCCTCGCTGTTATAATCCTCATCCATATCGTCTCCAAGACCACCGTTCGCAGCAATACCACCGAGGAAGTTGTTCAGCAGCTCAGCACGGAATCCCTCGGGATTAATCACCATTTGCTGTCCGAGTGCTTCCATGAGCTCGCCGAGTCTCGCACCTTCGTCAGGGTTCTGGCCCATCATCATCTGCGACCATAAGATGTCCTCCATCACACCTCTGTTGTTAGCAGGTCTTGGAACCTTTGATGTTCTGGTGAGATAAGAGTAAATACCACCAGTCAGCCAGAGCGAGTTGAGGTACTTGAATCTGTCGTAGTTGAGCTTAGCAATGAGGCCACTAAGAGCAGCTTTAGGCCCACTTTGGCCATGAACATTCAAATATGGAGCATTAATATGGCCGTGGTAGTAGACATCATCCTTGTACGCAACAAGCAAAACGGTGTCTCTTCTTGGAATTAAGAACAAAGCACCACCCTTGGTCATACAAGACGACGAGCCATTCAAGTGCTCGTGAACATCCTGAAGGTTGTTTTTGTCAAACAGCTTGTGGCCACACACAAGACACACTTTGAAGTCGATTCTGTGGTGAGCGTTCTTCACGGTCTTTGGAATTGGGAAGCGGTCTGGATCACCGTCTGACATCGTGGTGAAGTAGCCGAGTTCCTCAGGTAGATCAACAAGTTTGGTGACACCAGGGTGTGGGATATAAGCACCGATTTCGTGGTTGGAGCGAGCAAACAGCATGTTTGGGGTGTCCTCGATGAATTCATAGTCGTCTTCAGAGAGTGAGGTTTCATCGTCGTGAGAGGGCGAGATATTTGAGATCTCATCGCTTAAGATGCTCTTTAATGATCCCACGTTCAGTGAGCTAAGAACAAGCTCAATTCGTGATAATGTATCATCGTTGATCTCAATATTGGCGATTTCGAAGGATGGAACAAGAGTCTTATAGAAAACAGCCAGCTGTCTCACAGAGACAAGCAACAATTTCAGTATCATTGTGATAACCACCTTTGCAAAATCATCGTCAGTGACGAATCTTGCACGAAGGAATGAATTCAGTGGAATCTCTTTATCACGGATGTTCAGAAGGTCTCTGAAAGACTCGATCAGCGAGCTATCAATGTCCTCAGCTGGTGGGAGTTTCTCCCTTGGTAATGTGTTGATACCCTCTAAAACAGAGCGTAATAATCTCTCTGAGAAGAACTTGATCACCTTCTGTGACATCTCCTTGAATCCATTCTTGTTCTCCAAGTACAGAAGAACAAAGACTTCGATGAGGAGGCCATTATCAACGAGATGCTTCGTGTCACGTGCCATCTCCACTGCCGGTGGCATTCTTTCCATGTCCGCTATCAAATAGTACTCAAAGAAGGTTCTCAAAGCTTTATAAGTCTGTTCTGGAACTTGTTTGAGGAACTCGGTGTAAGATGAAGCTCCGTTGATTCTGGTTGCAATTTCAGCTTGGGCTAGCGATAGCGACAATTGACGTCTCAAGTTCTTCATTATATCGTAAAACACCATCTCAGGGTGATATGGACTTCCCAAAACAGTATGAAGACAGTTATCCAGTTCATGGAGACCCTTGGAGTTGTAAAGCTCGTGGCACTTCATCAAGAAATGGTTCGACATCGACTCGCAATCTTCATGGCATTCGTTGACGTCTTCATCGGAGAAGTTCCTCTTCTTGAGCAGCGAAGGAAGATATGTATCGTTGCGTGTCTCACAAAGAGGACAAGCCAATGACAACGACTTGGAGTTGTTCCCCTTGATGTACTCAGTAAGACACTTGTAATGAATACCGTGGTTACAAGAGATGACGGTCTTTGGAGATGGCAATGAGCTGTCAGCAGACAATGGCTTACCGAAGTTTCCAAGATGATTTTCAATAGAGTCTTCATCCCAATTCAAAAACACCCTTTGAAGAGACTCGCCGTTCTCCAATTGGCAAGCACGGAAAACATCCGACTCTCCAATCGTCATAGGCATGGCAACCATGGCGTCCTTACTCTCAAGACCCTGGCACAGAACACACACCTTGGCATCAGACTCTAGGTCTGCTTGTCTCTTTGTAGTGGAGGCTTTCTCGGTGTCGTTTTTCTGGATGAAAGCCTTTTGTTTCTTCTGCATCTTCTCTAGGATCTTTCTCTGGCGTTCCTTTGCGATTCTTCTCTTACGTTCATTCTCAGTCTCGTCAAAGTCCACTCCAATTGATTTCTTGCTTTCCTTGTACTCCTCAACGGTTGCAGATCCGTAGCAGTTCACAAGCATTTCAAACACCAATTCACGGTCCTTAAGAATGAGGTTCTCCAAAAGATAATCGGCCTTGTTCACATTAGACTTGGAGAACTTGGCCATGTAGGAGATCTTGAAAAGAGCTTCACAAAGAGGCACCTGAATGAAGGCTTCGACGAAGTGAGATTCACCATTGACGAGCTCATTGTCAATGATGGCAGCATGGAGAAGGTGAAGTGTCATCGCAACGTTTGATTCGTCATTTTCAGTCACAGCATGGTCCAGAAGTTTGCAGATGAGTCTCGCAAATGGCGTCGTTCTGGTGAAATCACCAATGTTCTTGAACTGATCCAACTTCACAACATTTGGAATGATGACACAATCATCGGAAGGCTTGGCAGCTGGGCTCAAATGCTTAGCAATCACACTGACACTGTCGACAAAGTCCACATCCTGCGCAGCGAGCCTCAACGGATCAACGTTCTTATACTCGCTTCTTTTGAGGGAATACTTACCATCATCGTTGAGGCCTCTTGGTGGAGTGTAGACGGAAACTTCGCTGAGTGCACTTTGGAATGCTGGGTCGGATAAAGTCTCGTGCTCCACCTCTTCTTCAATCTCTGAGTAAGTCTTTGCCTTCAAAAAGAGAAGGTATGTAACCAGTTCTTTCATCTTGAACAAATACTTCTCCTCTGCGCTCTTGAAACTGAGGAAATCGGTTCTTTCTGTCAGAATTGAGTAAAGGAAAGACAGCAGCTTCTCAACAACAGTGGTAGCCTTTCTTTCGTAAAGTGTGCACATCAAATTAACATCACCAGAGAACCACTCAGTCAGCTCAAACCGGTCGATGGCGTTGATCAATACAGTTGATGGCTCGCTTGTCAAAAATGCTACCTGCTGCAGATAAATATCACTTCTGAAAGGAGTATCCTCAACATCAAAGAATCCACGATCCATGTACGAAGCAGCTAAGGATAAGATGCCTGTGCCATTACGAATCCAATGGCGAGCCTCGATTTGGGATGCCAGCACAATAGATCTGAGTGCACCATCGGAAATCGTTAGGAAATCACCTGCTTTATCAAGCAATAACTGAATTGATTCCACGTCCTTGAACACCTTGGATCTGAGGATATTGGCGAGCATTGTGTGAGATGGGTGGAAGAAGCAAACTTTACCAGAAGATACTTCAAAGCCACCGATCTCGATATCCTTGTAATGATGACGGTCCGTGGTAGCGTAGCACTTACCCAAGCTTCCACAGATATTCTTGATTGCTTCTTCAAACAGCTCGAAGCTAGCGTTTGGCAGTTTCTCTGAAGATGTCGCAGTCATGACAATGTCGATGACACGGGCAACTGGAGACTCGTAAATCATGAACTTGGTGTCCTCATTCGCAACATGGTCGCCTACCTGTCTCTGTATCGGATAGCAGTTGTCGTAGAACGAGAGAATTTCCAGGAAGTTGTCAATGTTTGGATGGAAAAAGAGCGTTGATGTGTCAGATGCCTTCTCTAAGATCACGTGAAGATCACCAATGATTCTGTTATGTGTGGTCAAGATACCAAGAGTAGGATCATCGTGTTTGCGGAGTACGAGATTGATCTTCCCGTTCTGCGTACACATTTTCTTCAGCAGGAACTTAGCAGGTATCACTATCCTTTCCAGGCAATTCTTGACGATGTTCGTACAATTGGTTGGGCAGGTGAAGAATTGAACAGAGATGTCATCCAAGATGGTTCTATGTGCTTCTCTATCGAAATCCAAGGTGTTTCTAAGCAGCAACCCATATATTTGCACGATTTGATCACATGCAACTCCCTTGTACTTCAAATCAGCCACTAGCGTTGGAACCAAGACATCGTGTAAGCTGGTTCTCATGGCCTTATAAAACCTTGGCTCGAGGAAGAGAAGGTACTTCAATCGCGTGAGTGGGGTGGCAATCGGCAACGATGCTTCTCTCAAGACATCCTCTGGAAGATAGTTGATTGGCAGTTCTGTTCCATGGAGCAAACCAGCGTATCCATGGAAGTGTCTATCTTTCGAGTTCCAAAATGGTGTTCTTGAACGGGGTATCTCATACTCTCCGCAAACAGATTCACAGAATGCTGCTCTTGCTATAACTTGGAATCCTGTAACTGGGTGTTTTGTAACTTTACCCATCCAGTGGATAATGTTGTTTGCCAATTCTTGTCTGTTAAACTCGGAAATTGTCATAATACTGGCATCAAAACCCTTTCTATTATCATCGCTTAGGTTTGGAACGAGCTCCATCACAGTGGACTTCCGTGAGAGGATGGCTCTCCCCAACTGGTCAATTTTCATGGAGAGACTCTTGGCCTCGTCTTTATTCACGCGGCCTGCCACTTCGATGGCCTTCTGTGCCTCTTGGAAGTTGTGATACTCGTCGTTCCAGAATACCAATGCAAACTTGTTCGGTGCGTCCTTCGGCTTATAGCCGAAGAACTCTTGCATCGCGCTCTCTCTCTTGTTGATCTCATCGTATAGCAAAGATAGAAGCTCGTCTGACTCTCCAGCACTCGCTAGCAGCGAGAGTTTCGATTGTACTGGTGGCACCGTTTGGTTCTGGTGGGCAAACACTTCAATGACGTATTCCATGCAGATGTCAAACACTTTCCGCAAGTACGCTTGGTAATCATTATCGTACATCGGAGAGTCCTCCATAGAGCCCGAATCTTCGCTCTTCAGGTCACATTTACAGTGAATCTCTGCGGTCCAAGCCTCCGGATCTCCACAATCGCAGATACCCGTATTTCTATCAGTGGCAACGGACGTACTCACTTGATGGCCCTTATGGTCATCTCTATTGAAGCAGTGGACACAGAGGACACACGTATCGTCGAAGCCACAATCAACACAGCGATAGATCGGCTCTCCAACACCGAATTTCCGCCCACAGTTTCTGCCCTTGTGCGACACCGCTTCCTTCTTCTGTAAGAGATAATGTCTCGCACGGTCCTTGCGTGAAGTCTCAGCCCAGGTCTTCGGTAGGTGAGATTCCGGCGTATCAGGGAACATCTCCCTCATGAACTGACCCTCCTTAGACGCAGCGAAAAACAGCTTCTCTTGTAGCTCAAGCGCCGGCTTGAGGTTAGCGTTGTTGTTCATCCTCTCTACGAGGCCATGAAGCTCCCGCAACAGGCGGCTCTTGATATCTTTAGCCACCATTTCTAAGCTCCACTGTTGCTGTGCTCTCTTGTGCAGCAATTCTTTGCCTGTGGACTATCTGGCCTATCTGCCGTGGCGGTTTCTAGTGGCAATTGCTCTGTTTAGCCAGCTTTCAAGCTGAAAAGATGAACTCTTCGCAAATAATTATATCACCGCCAGAACCTCAACAGCCCTTTGAGCGAGCGGCGGAGCGAGAGATCGCGAAAGGCGGTGCTATTTGCCCGTGCGGCGGTGGCAGATCGCAGTATTGTTTACTTTCGGTGGCGCGCGATGATGACAATTGGGAGCTCATCGCCACTTTAAGTGTTAATAAATAGTACGACAATTGGACCAATTGACACCTAAAGCACACACTTGACACGTTACCAAATGAGCATGAGAACTGCCGGAGAATTCGGCTTCCCGTGCACTTTTGAGGACAATGGAGAGCTTCTTAAGAAGGCACTTCTCCAGTTCCCGCGCCGATATCAACACTCCTTTGGAAAGGCTGCTAAGATTGATCTACGACGCCTTCTATCGTTCGGTGCTTCGTACAAAGGCCGTTATATGAAGCACCTGTTCCCTGATGTGAACGAAAACACGCTGCCTAAAGCGTGGCAGCACGTCCTCGCCCCTGAGCGCTACCAACACCTCGAAAGCCAGGACTTCTACTTCCAGCGAGGACTCATCGACGATTCAGCTCACCCTCACCGTTCATGCGGCAAGAAGTTCCGTAAAGGCGAGCCTGTCTACAGATGTGTCACGTGCTCGATAGACGAGACCTCAGGCCTCTGTCAAGGCTGCTACCAAGAGGGATCTCACGAGGGCCACGATGTCATTACTAGCGTCTGCCAGAGAGAGAACGGTGGAGTCTGTGATTGTGGCGACGAAGAGGCATGGAACGAGAACTTCAAGTGTAAACACTATGACACAGAAGACTTGCCAGTATCAACAGTTCCACAGGAGTTCCAGAACTCGCTCCTCCAGACATTCCAGATCGTTCTCGACTACATCGTAGATGTCATGTCGGGGTCAACGGTGGCTATGCATAGAGACAAGAAACAGACTAATGAGTCCATCTTACTAGAGACACATACATCACAGCTAGAACAGGGAAAGTATTTTGGCACGGATTGGCCCTCTGATAAGTTCCACTTGGTCCTCTATAACGATCAAAGCAGACAATACAGAGATGCTGTTCAGAAGATCTCTTCAACGACCGAGAAGGTGCTGGACTTTGCTCTGATGGTCGCCGACGAGGTCAACCTCAATGGAAGAGCCATTGTGATGACATCCACCAACATCGAAGAGCTTTTAATGGCAAGAGCTACGCTCGTGAGCAATGGGCTTCCGGCTTGCGTCCGTAACGCGAGAGACATCTTCAGAGAAGAGATGTGTGGAGAAATGATTATCTGGTTATCTGAGATGATGAACGGTCCTGTTTTCGGAAGTTACAACTTGACTCGTGATCTGCTAACACAGGCATTCTGTCAGCAGTGGGATATCGGTGTTAAGGCTCATCCTAGAGACGACAATGCGCCTGTTGGATCCTTGATCGAGAACATGATTCCAAACATTCAAAGCCGAGGCTCTTATCACGCTCCACCACACTGGCATTTGCAACCTCAGAGGTGGAATATTAACCAAGAAACTGCTGCATTGTGTGGGTATAATCCTGACTTTTCGCTGCTCGCTGGTAAACACTCGACGTTTCACGGGTCCAGATTTCAGTATATGCTCTTCTTTGATGTTCGGTTCTGGAAAAGCATCAGATTCAATATCCACACGCTCTTCAATTCTGTGCTAACATCGAATAAGAAATTCAGACAGCTCGTTTGTGCTCAGTACGTGGACATATATCCAACGATGCTTGAGCTTTTCTTCATCTTCGACAGAGAGCCCGAATTCAGTTGTATGACAAGCTTGACATCACAGATTTTCACAACAACAAGCAATGCTACCTTGATTACTGAACATGGAGAGCTTACGAGGTTATTGGCAGCATCTTATGGCTATCTCACGACTCTTTCGCTTTTAAGACCAGAAGACATTTTACCAGGGACTGATTTGCTTATGACGTCCTTTAAAAACAGACGAATCAGCCAGGTTTTCTTCGACATTTGCTGTATTCTCTCCAAAACCAAAGCCTTTGAACAGGTCATTGCACCAGACTTCATCGAGCAGGTGTGCGATGTTTTAGCCCTGTTCCAAGGTAAGCCGACTCTGAAGCGTGAAACACACGAACACGTTGAGTACGAGTCCAATGAGTATGGTCTTTTCTTCAACATGTACTCTGTGATTACTTCACTTTCAGAGATGATCGCAAAGACACTGCTCAAAGTTGATTCCTCTAAAACGTCGCACATCTTGCCGATCATCATGAAGAGAATTGAGCAAACCATGGACCTCGGTCTCGAAGAGAATGCTCCAGGCACAGACATCTCGAGATACCAAAAGATCGTGGTGCAAACTGTTGAAGGTCCACAAGAGATCTCAGACTTTGATCCAGCTACAGGAACTGTGAGTTTTTTGCATCCTCTTCACGCTTTTTGCTCTTGGCTTGTGCAATATTCCAGGCTCAGTGAAGCTGATAACCATCTGTTGAAGTTCCCTACCCTTAGCTCACCAAGTGATGTTCAAATGACGATGCTTGAGTATCCGCTTAGAACGCTTGTGCTATTAGCCCAGATCCGTGTTGGATTCTGGGTCAGAAACGGATACAGCATTCGTACACAGCAACACATCTACAGATCAAGTGGTATTCGTGAATCGGGCTTCAAAAGAGACGTTTACATGGTTCAGCTGATGATGGCGTTGGCTGACCGTGACTTTGTTTTCACCTCAATGGTGGCAAGATGGGGACTCTTTGGGTGGCTTACTGAAGATCTGAGCGAACACACATATGACAAAGCAACGTTACCTTTGATTGTCGAGGAGTTCATGATAATGATGATCCAATTGCTTTGTGAGACTTCCTACGCTCAAGACCCAGACACAGCAGTGGAAGACCGTATTAAGAAAGAGATTATCCACACACTGTGTTTCCAGCCTATGAGTTTCTCCAAGCTTTGTTCAGAGATGCCTGATTATTTGGCTCACGAGAAGAGATTCGAGCTTGTTTTGAAGTCTGTTGCTGACTTCCAGCCACCGACCTCCTCGACAACTGCCGGTATCTACAAACTTAAGGAAAGTCACATGGCCGAAGTGGATCCTTACTACATTCATTACAGCACGAATAAGAGAGATGATGCTGAGAAACTCGTGAAGACTGCTATCTCAAAGGCCAAGGGTATTCCTTTGAACGAAGCTGTGATTGAGCCCAAGATTCGCCAACTAGACGAGCCACTGAAGTACCTCTACAAGACAACATCATCGAAGGTCTTTGTCCAGTTCATCAGAAGCACTTTGAAGTATATCAACCACGAAGGTGTCTCGACAACGGAGTCGTTACTTGGCCTCTCTTTACACTTGATTCACACTGCATCTTTGGGCTCTGAGCTTTGCTACTCCTCGGTGTTTAACGAGCTCTTGTGGTCCGAGTTCACCGCAGACCACAACGAGCCGTTTTACTATGAGAGTGTTGGTTCTCTTCTTTACAAATTCTTGACTGATGATGCATTTAATGCTTATCATTCGAAGATTAGAGCTATTTTCCACTTACTGAAAGAGAAGAACTTCGCCGTTGAAGGATTTCTCTCCGAACAAGTTCAGAACTTTGACTCTTCTGTTTTGGGCGTCTCTTGTGCCAACGCTGCGTCTGCTGAGTCTGATTTTGAGAGAAAGAAAAGACTAGCTAAGGATAGAAGAGCTAAAATAATGGCCAAGTTCAAGAAACAGCAAAACAAGTTTGTGGAAGATAACAACGTCGAAGACGACGCTATCGACGCAGATATGGGCGAGGAAGAGAACGAGAACTCATGGAAATATCCTGAAGAGCACTGCATTCTTTGCCAGATGAATATCAACTCTGAGGACTCCTATTTTGGCGTTGTTTGCAACTTATCACGCTTCTCGGGCTCCAGAACTGTCCCATTCCACGACAAGTACTGGACACTCCGTGGGTTCGAGGAAACAGGAAACTTGGACGATGAAGCGTGTCTTTCTCGCTCACACTGTCTTCCAGAGTTCTTGAAGAACATCAAAGAACAATCAGTTGTTGGGCCAGCATTCGCCAATGAAGAGAATTTGAAGCCCTCTGTTATGGCAACCAGTTGTGGTCACGGAATGCACTACTCTTGTTACCAGAACTACATCTCTTCGTCGAAGTCTCGCCAAACACAGATCACCAGAACTGTTCCTGAAGACTTTGAGAACTCGGAGTTCATCTGCCCACTGTGTAAGTCCCTTGGAAACATGTTTGTTCCTATTTTATGGTCCAACAACAGCAACCAGCTTACTGAGTTCGTGAAGGACGACGAGTCGTGGTACAGTGGCTTTGAGAAGCTTAACGGGATATCATTCACCGACTCAAAGATCACGAATCAGTTCCGGGAACACGTCGTTTCTGATGCTGTGAAGTCCTTAAAGCCTGCTTATAAACCGATATTCGCTGCTTCCGAGACCCCTACAGCACTCACAGATATCATGACTCACATGCACACGAAGCTGGAGGCAGTGTCGCCACCGCAGGCCAGAGACCACATCTATAAGCTGGTTTCTGACACTGTTAAGGGGACTGAGATCGCTTTGAGAGGTCTTCCGTCTGATACTGGCTTTGTTACCACCCTTGTTTCGAACCAGAGCTTAACAACGCTGAGAATATTAGCTGAGCTCAAGAAATCGTGGGTTGCTGGTGCTTCTCACACTGACACCACTTCATCTTCAGACTCCACTATCAAATTCACCGAAGAGGCGATCGGGAAGCTGGCGTTCTTCTCGTCTGAACGGCTATTTGAGGTGTTTGAAGATATCGACTTCTTCGACTTCGTTATATCGTGTACTCCTGGCTGTGGTGTTTCCTTTAACTCGCTCTATCGACTCGGTTTCACGTGCCATTTGATACAGGTACTGGCCACCATATTAGCACAGTTGAACAGCTCTCTGTTCGAGGGTGAGGTGAGTCTTTTGGATATAACACTGGTCAAAGCATCTGACGGGACATTACAAAGCTTAGTCAGCCTCGCCAGGTCTTTGAGAGACAACCATCCACTCTTCGATAATGTTGATGATAACATCTTTGAAAGCTACGAATTCCAGGAAATGCTCTACACGATGGTGGTCCGTGCTGTTACGCCATACTTGAGAAACATTGCCATTTGGTCTATTGCTAACTGTGCGGATTACGGTGACGTTGATTTCATTGGAGAAGACGGGCTCGAGGCCAACAGAATTTGTGAGTTCTTGCACTTACCAACTATCGAGACTCTGATCGATCTCCTTGCTCAAAGTGGCACCGTGGACCACGAGAAGTTCACTTCTTTCGTCAATTACGTCTCAACAACAGACAACGAACTCACCTTCAAAAGCCTCGATTATCCAGGAGAAGTCAAGCTCGTTGACCTGCCACAGAGAATGGATGATATCTTCACAAAACTTCTCTACAAAAACAACAAATTTGTATCATTGGCACACTTTGACCCGGCTATTTGTCTGTTCTGTGGTACAATCCTCAATCTACAGAAAAAGGCATCAGGAAGCTGTGAAGGTGAGTGTAATTACCACACCGAAAAGGAGTGTATGAATGACGTTGGTATCTTCTTGCTACCAAAGCACAGCTCCACGTTGATGCTACACAATGGCAATGGATCGTTCCATCCAGCTCCTTATATTGATTCTCACGGTGAATACGACTCTGAGGTAAGACAGAGCCATGTTTTGACACTAAGCAACGCCAAATACGACCATTTGAT
This sequence comes from Petasospora stauntonica, assembly GCA_030558335.1. Lineage (NCBI taxonomy): Eukaryota > Fungi > Ascomycota > Saccharomycetes > Phaffomycetales > Wickerhamomycetaceae > Petasospora > Petasospora stauntonica. Next base: position 815,853 of record JAJMSG010000003.1, read on the forward strand.
AAGACAAATGTGGCTGCAACACGATACTAAGAATTACATCACGAGAAAGCTAGAGGGAACACTAGACATTGGAGGATGGGTGACGCTATGAGCTGTGGGCGTTATGAACTAAAATTGCATGTTTATGATGAAATTGTGAGTTTGTAGGATGTCGTAGTGGTGTAGTGGTGTTGTGTAGGGGGTTTGATTAGTAATCAGGGTAGACTTTGGTTGGAAATGAGGTGGAAATTGTTTGAGGATGTTGTATTAATGTGTTTTTTTAAAGTACTTTGGTTGAATTTGAGGTCAATTATGGATAGATTAATGATAATATTGATTAAAAATTTAAATTTTTCAAAATAGTGAAGATCTAAGAGTAATTGAGATTTCAAATGGGCGAATCATACGTTGTTATTCTACTGAAAAATCATCAAAATTTCCCAAAAATGACCTCAAATTAGCTCTATATATACACAAGGCACTACTAAAACCAACCAATACCACGTAACCAAGAAATAACAACCCCCATCACCCCAAATAACCCAAAATATGAACACCCCAAATTCCAAACACCCGGACATACACCCGAACATCTCCCTCCAAAAATTGCCTGGTAAGGGCAACATCGCCATCATGAGCCCACCACCAACTTTCAAACTACCCTACTTAAAGCGAACTTACAAACGTTTATACAGTATATACTCCTCACTGCTCAATCTTAGTCTCCTCAAGCTTCTTAGCAGCCTCGTCAACAGGCTCTGGGGTGCCCTCAGCAGTAGCTGGCTTAGCACCACCTGGGTAACGAGAGCCCTTATCCTTCTTAGCCTTCTTCTTCTTCTCTTCCTTGACTGGAGCTGGGTAACCCTTTATTTCAGCCTCCTGGAACTCTGGGTCGTTGGCAAAGTCCTCACGGATTGGAGCCAAAAGAGTGTTGATTTGGTCAGCAACACCAGCCTTCAAGTCTGGTGGAGCTAAGCTCTGCTCCTTGAAAGCCTGGACCAATTCTTCGAAAGATTTGTAAGTAACTGGGCCACCAAACTTCTCTGGACGTTCGACGTGGAACTCGAAGTGTCCAGCGCCGAATTTGAGCTCCTGAATTGGAGCGACGACGAATTGAACGAACGACAAAAGGCCGTTGTTCTCAACGTCACCAGGCGAACAGAACGCAGTGTTGATCTTCTTCTTCACCTGCTTTGGCTCCTCCAACACGTCGATCTTGGAGTTAGGGTCAGAGGCAGACATTTTACCACCTTGGCCGAGACCTGGGACCATTGGGTTCATCAGATGGCCTCTCTTTTTGTAGCCAAGAGAAGGAAGGTTCTCCTCAGCAAGCACGAAGATCTTACGCTGGTCAACACCACCAAACTGCGCATCACAGCTCAAGTGCTCCTCGTCCAAGGCCTGCATCAAAGGGTAGATCAAGCCACTGAGAAGTGGGTTAGCGACCTGCTTAACGACATCGGCACCAGCACGCTTGGCGTCGTTCTGGGACACCACGTTGGAGAGACGGAAAAGGTCCAAGGTGAACTGGTCCTTTGTCTGGTAGGAGGAACCGACAACGAACTTGAGGTTCTCAATTGGCACGTTGATGGACTTAAGGATCGATTTGACCACCTTTTCGTAGTACTTGGCTCTGTAGTTCACAACCTCAAGAGTAGCCTTCATGTTGTCGAGAAAGGCGTGGAGGTCGGCCAAGAGAACAGTAACCTCACAGCCAGCTCTCAGGAAGTCGGCGAGCTTGGTCATCGGCACGAAGTAGCCACAGTGTGGTCTACCGGTTGGAGCTGTTCCCCAGTAGATTTTAAGAGGACGCTCCTTCTTCTCCAGGATATCCTTAATAATCTGGCCATTTAAGACCTCTTGGAGGTTCTTGGTAATGAGCTTGTATTGCTCTTCTGGGTCTGTGACAACGGACATTTGGTGCTTGGTGTGTGATTATTTGTAGAAGGAGAGAGAAGACAGAGAAGAGACATTAAAGTGAGCTAAATGCTCGACGATGCGCTCGCTCTGGTAGTCATCGTGCTGAGAGTTACGCTACTGCGGAGCGCGGGCTTGCCGAGGGTACGTAAATGTGAGCACTAATATATAACTAGTTGTCAATTCACAGTAATTGATCCTATATACAGGGATAAAAGCTTTAAAAGCACACAAAAGATTTACTTAGCCATCTGTCTGTGTAACTTAGCAATTGTTGATCTCACAGCAGAGTCAGAGGCCTTCCACTCGTTCTTAACAACGTCCCACTTCACCTGGCCAAAGATCTGATTCAGCTTCAAAGGACCGTCCTTTTGGAGCTGTTCCAAGAGCTCAGAAACCTTGGAATCAATCTCCTCTTGAGATGCCACTGGTAGTTGGTCCAAATAGCCCTGGATCAAGCCAATTTCGCTGGTTTCTTTCTCGGCAAGCTCTGGTCTTCCCAGCTTCTCGTACTCAGCAGCAGAGTCCTTTCTCTGAGCAACAGCCTTCGAGTAGAGCTCAAAAAGCAAGAACTCGTTGTGCTGTGATGGTTTGGTGTCGATTTCCTTGTTTTTGATCGCAGATAGTAGGCCCTTGACAGTGTCTCTCTTCAATTGGTTCTTCTCCTTCATAGCAGACTTCAAGTCTGTTTTGAGGGACGCCACAGCATCTTTATAAGCCTGAGAGCTCTGGAATCTCACCAATCTCAATGTTTGTGGTTTGAGAGTTCTGGAAAACATCTTTAGAGGTTTTATTTATTTCCTCTAAATACGTAAAATGTGTACAATCAAACCTCGGTTTCTCCATATTTTTCACCGCGCCGGCCCACTCTACTAACTACAACACCACATTTGGTGATATAAACATATGATATTTTTCACTTCTTCTCACTCTCATTCTCCAAGTACTCCGTCCACAGAGAAACAAAGCTTTCTCTAGCTTGCTTTGTTCTTGAAGCAGTCGCATTGAGCGCGAGGCCAGCTTGAATCTTCTTATCTTCGTCCCAGTTCAAGTAGTTAGAGATGAGCTGAAGAACCTCGAATTTCTTAGTATCAGCTCTTGGAAGATTGAGGAAAGAGATGAAAAGATTCGTAACAAGTTCCTTATCAACTGTTTCAGCATCACTGTTGCGCTTAATAAGCTGAAGAGCCTTGGTTAGATGCTCGTTGAGAATAACAGCTTCGTGACGAAGCTTTCCGACCTGAAGCTGCTTTTCCTTGACTTCATGCTCAAGTTTAGTAACTTTTGTAGTCTCTTCCTGTAGTCTGAGATTCTCTTCTTTTAGAGACTCATGCTGAGCTCTTTGGGACTCAAGTTCTTGTTCTAGGGCCTTTAAAGAGCCAAGATGTTTCTCTGAGACCATCTCAAAGTTAGCCTTGGTCTTTTCTAGTTCTGATTCAAGAGACTCCTTTGAAGACTCCAAAATGTTGTTCTTATCTTCCAATTGAGAGATAGTAGACTCAAGATCCTTTATTTTTTCACTCAGATTCGTGATCTCCGCATTCAATGAAGAGTTAACCATCTTATCATTCTCTAAAGTAATGATATACTCTTCATTGCTTTCCTTCAATTTCTCAATCTCTCGCTCTAGCCTGTAGTTCTGCTGAGTCAGCTGCTTCTTCTCTGAAACCCAAGAAGAGTCTCTGTCTTCAGTATCATTTCTCAAGGCTCTGAGCTCTTCGCTAAGTCTATCACACTCTGCGTTAAGAGACTCGCTCTCTTCTCTCAAAACACCAACTGTTTTCTCAGAATCTTGAGCTTCTCTTTGAAGAGATTCCATCTTCTTCTTTAATTGGAGATTCTGCTTCTCATACTCTTCAAGCTGCTCTTTAGTCTCTTCAAGCTCTGCTTGGCTCTCTTTCATCTTGCTGAAAACAGACTTCATGGATCCTAGTCTCGACAACAACGCTTCATATTGAACCTGGACTTTGTCTCTGTCCTCTTCAGTCTCTCGAAGCTTTTCTCTTAGGGACTCAGTCTCATCAGAATTGCTACTATTTCCCACTGCTTTCTCACTCTTCTCCTCTAATTGTACCTTCAAATCAGCAATCTGCTGCGTAAGACTCTTCACAAGCTCATCTTGCACACCAGCGCTTGGATTTTCAGTGATAACTTCAGCACTTTTTGCATCCTCAACTTCTTCTCCACCACCGAAAGCTTGTCCACCATCCACGTCTCCCGTTTGGTCCTCCGCCTGCTCTTCAGGACTGCTTGCGCCATTATCGAGAGTCTGAGTCTCTTGGTTCTGGTGAGACTCTGCTGCGCCATTGCCAGCTGGACTCTCAGTCTCAACAGCTTCTTGCGGTAGTTCTTTTGTAGCTCCATCGACTGGCTGCTTAGAAACGTTCTTCTTGGCGTTATTTCCCTTCTTTTTACCCATATTTGGTCTTGTTCAGATGCGTGGTAGTTTGCGTGTCCACTTCTGAGCTTAAGGTGTAGGTAAAAACTGCTCTCCAAGGCCCTGAGTCTTCAATGGTGAGTCAGCAGAGTTTTGTGTGATGTATTAAGCAGATCACCAGTTCCTATCCAGTCAGATGGCCTTTTTTATTGTGTAAAATGGAAGAGTTCATTGTGTTTGCGTTGATGATTTGGCGCTTTTTGTTGACTTTTCAGATCGAGTCTACGGTCTAGGATCCGGGACTAGGGGTGAGTCTCATCGCGCTTAAATGGGGTCTAGGAAATTAAACCACCAAAAAGACGCGTCGCAATGAACTCATTAATCATTGAATTTCTTTCAATTGAGACGGTTGGTCAAACGAAAGTGCCATAATGGTGGATATCAGAGACTTCTTTGGTAATACCGTGAAGAAAGGTGCGCCAAAAGTGAGTTTTTATAGCTAAAAAGCAGTTCCAATTGGCCTGAGTGCCACACACACCACGCGTGCGCTACTAACAGCACATCTCACAGAAAGCACCGGCTAAGAAGGCCTCTAGCTCGGCAAAGTGTCCATCAGCCGAGGTTATTTCTTTAGATGATGAAGATGAAGAGCCTAAAAGACCTGTGAAAAAGGCAAAAAAAGAACCACCACTCGGTTCCAAGGCCAAGACTCAGTCCACTAGACAGAAGCCTGATGCCGAGGTGATGGAGATTGATGACGATGACGATGAGGATTTCCAAATGGACAATGACCTTGAAGACGATGATTTTGGTGGTGATATGGATAACGATGATGATGACGAAGAGTTCATCAAAGAACTGGACAGTTTACCAGAAATCAAGTCTCAGGAAAGATCATCAAGGTCTCGCACTCCAAAGACAGAAACTCCAACAAAGGCAGCTAAATCGCCAGTAAAAGCCAAGAAAGAGACGCCAAAAAAGGCTCCAATGGCTGATTTCGTCGTCCCAGACTCCGTCAAGACAAATAGCGGTGTTAGTGCCGCAGATGTTCTGGCAAAGATTGAAGACGCTGTGCTGCCTGATGCTATTCCGACCGGTGAGGGCTCGGGCTTCAACTTCAGAGACTTCAAGGCCCGCCAGGCCACTTTACCAAGCTCTACAGGCTCTGTTGAGATTCCTGAAGGTGCTCCGAACTGTTTAACAGGTCTAACGATGGTTTTCACGGGTGTTATGCCTGATATTGCACGTGATGATGCTGAACAAGCTGCGAAACGGTATGGTGCGAAGGTCACCAAGTCGATCTCTTCAAAAACGTCTGTTGTCGTTCTGGGAGAGGAAGCTGGTCCTTCAAAGGTGAAGAAAATCAAGCAGTTTAAGATAAAAGCCATTGATCAGGCTGGTTTTATCCAATTGATCAAGGGAATGCCCGAAGAAGGCGGTGATGGAGACGCTGCTGAGAAAGCCCGTATCAAGAGACTTCAGGAAGAGCACGTTGCAATGGAAGAGTCTCGCAGAATGGCCGAAGAGGCTGATGCTGAAGCCAAAAAGAAGGAAACTGAAGCTCTTAAAAGAGCCAAAAAATCAGGTGTTGCTCCTTCTTCTGCTTCTCTCAAAACAGACGCTGATAAGCTATGGACAACACGTTATGCTCCTACTAAAGTCGACCAATTGTGCGGAAACAAGTCCGTCGTTCAAAGACTACAACAATGGCTTGAGGAATGGCCTCAGAAGTTCAGTCACAAGCCTGAAACCGATAAAAAGAAGAAAACTGCTACTGATTCTGAGCCTAGAGCAGTCCTCATATCTGGTCCTCCGGGAATCGGCAAAACAACAGCTGCGCACTTAGTAGCCAAAGCTCTTGGGTACGATATTATCGAGAAAAATGCTTCTGATGTTCGTTCAAAGAACCTCTTGAAAGCTGAGATTGGTAATATCCTGAACAACTCGTCAGTTATGGGCTTCTTCAAACACAACGACGTCCAGTCTTCAAACAACAACAAGTTCTGTATCATCATGGACGAGGTCGACGGTATGTCTGCTGGTGATAGAGGTGGTGCTGGTGAGCTCGCAGCCTTCTGTCGTGTTACTCAAGCACCAATGATCCTCATTTGTAACGATAAATCACTTCCTAAGATGAGAGTGTTTGACCGTTGTACTTTGGATCTTCCTTTCAGAAGACCAGCAGCTCGTGAGATGAAGTCGAGACTTATGACGATTGCTTTGAGAGAAAAGATCAAACTGGACCCTAACATCATCGACCAGCTGGTTGCTGCTACAAATAACGATATTAGACAGATTATCAACCTTTTGTCGACTGTTTCGACCACTGAAAAGGTGATTGATTCATCCAATTCTAAGAACATCTCTAACGACTGGCAGAAGAATATTGCACTCAAAATCTTTGATATTATTCCAAGACTGCTTAGTGGTCAGATATATCTGGAAAATTCACCTGTTCCGCTCTATAAGAAGATGGAATTCTACTTTGATGACCACGCTTTTGTTCCTTTGATGATGCAGGAGAACTACCTCAACACGAGACCTTCAAAGGGAGCTTCTAAGCTTCAACACCTGGAATTAGCAGCGCAAGCAGCGGACTCCATCAGTGAAGGAGACCTTGTTGATGCTAAAATTCACAGTGCTGAACAGCAATGGTCGCTTATGCCATTACATGCGATAATGTCGTCTGTGAGACCGGGCTCCTTTGTTGCGGGTGCTTTAGCTGGACGTGTTAATTTCGCAGGTTGGCTTGGTCAAAACTCCAAAACTGGTAAATATTACCGCTTGCTGACTGAGCTACAGTATAGATCAAGGCTGAGAACCGGTACAAATGCCACTGAGTTCAGATTGGAGTATATTCCACTGCTTTCAAAGGTGCTATTACACCCATTACAATCACAAGGAGTCGATGGTATTGATGCTGTGATTTCTACGCTTGATGAGTATTATTTATCGAAAACAGACTTCGATTTCCTCATGGAGTTCCCAATTGGGCCAGACGCAACAACACCACTTCTTAAAAAGATCCCAACTGCAACAAAGTCCAAATTAACGAGACAATATAACAAGATGAACCACCCTGTCGCCATCTTGAGAGCAGGCCAGACCACCGGCATCTCTAAGGGCAGCGCGAAGGATAAACCTGACAACGACGACGTTGTCGCTGACGACGACGAGGACGAAGGAGAGGAAGAAGAGGACGAAGGAGAGGAAGAAGAGGAGTAAAAACAAACAAATAAATAGATATACCAATTATGACGTAGCTGGGGAGATATCTCGAGTAGTGCCCTAACCATTTCCAGAAGAAGAAGACACAAACACCCGGACACCACTCTTAAGCGAAGCGCATATTCCGAAATTATAAGGCGTTTTGATTCCAAAACAACAGTGTTTTTGTTTATATTTTATAGATTATTAACGGAATTCTTGGTGGTTCATCCGTATTTTTATTTGATATTTGGCATTATTAAGACTCTGGGTACCTTATTTTGTCCCTTTTCGCCGCATTTGAACGTCCTAATTCCCCATTTTAACGAGTTCACCCCATTGGCTACCTCTCATCACATAACTTCACCACCAAGATGTCAGCGCCTCCGTTGCTTCGTGCGCCTGGTTTGAACAAAAACAAGAATGCCAAGTCTCCGAGACTAAAGCTTGCCACTCTGCAAGTCCCAGGGTCTGGGTCTTCAGGCTCTGCGACCTCATCACAGAGTGTATCGGCAGCCGGATCAACAAATCTCACACCTCTTTCAGTGCCGAAATTGACCATCGAAAGACCTCCAAATGTCTCTTACCAATCACAGCACGATACACTGAGCTCAGCATCATCAAATTCTCTGCTTTCAGCCACAACGAGCCGGCTTACACACCTGGACATCAACGATCAGTCGCCTACGCCGTCCACAGCGACGAGCGAGGCCAGCATGGGGATGTTTAGTGCTGAAATCATGGCTGAGATGGAGCACGAGAGCAAACCATCAAATAGAAAGCCTCTAGAAACTGACGTGAGTCAGAGAGAGTCTGAAGACGACGGTTCCGTCACACTACAACGCGCAAGCTACAAAGATGTAGCGGAGCTCGATGCCGAAGAGTGGACGCTTGTTCACAAGAGAGGCGAGATAATTGAGCTTGGAGTCCTTGGTGAAGGAGCTGGAGGATCAGTTTCACGGTGTAAGCTGAAGAATGGGTCCACGGTGTTTGCACTGAAGACGATTATTTCCGATGCCAGTGCCGAGACCCAGAAGCAGATTCTCCGAGAGCTCCAGTTCAACAAGTCGTGCAAAAGTCCACATATTGTGAAGTATTACGGGATGTTTCTGAACGAGCAGAACGCCTCTATCTGTATATCGATGGAGTATATGGGTGGCCGTTCATTGGAGGCCATTTACAAGCGTGTTAAGTCACGTGGCGGGCGCATTGGAGAGAAGGTCCTCGGTAAAGTCGCCGAGTCTGTTCTTCTGGGGCTTTCCTATTTGCACGAGCACAGAATCATTCACAGAGACATTAAACCACAGAACATTTTGCTTGATTCTCGTGGAAACGTCAAGCTTTGCGATTTCGGTGTTAGTGGAGTTGTGGTGAACTCACTGGCGACAACATTCACCGGAACCTCCTATTACATGGCACCAGAGCGTATACAGGGCCATCCTTATAGTGTCACGAGCGATGTGTGGTCATTGGGATTGACGTTGTTAGAAGTTGCCAAAGGCCAGTTCCCATTGGATGTCGATGTTCAGGGAACATCACCGTTCGAAGTGCTGACGATGATCATGACGTTCCAGCCAAGGCTCGAGGATGAAGACGGGATCGCTTGGACGGGCGCTTTCAGATCATTCATCGACTACTGTCTCAAGAAGAACCCAGCAGAAAGAGCATCACCACGACAGATGTTATCACACCCTTGGGTCGTTGGACAGAGCAAAAAGACCGTCAACATGGAGAAGTTCGTCAAACAGTGCTGGGAAGAGGTCTGAGGCTACAATATATGAGTTACGAATCAATCCTTTTTATTTATAGTATACGTTAGAGGTTCTGCGGTCTGGTGACAGGCCATTGGTAAACACCAGGCTTACCAAAGATGTATCCGTGGGACTTGAGGTAGTCCATGAGCTGTGCTGGGCCTCTGGAGCCGTAAGGGTACAACGTAGGCTTTGGAGCGTCTGGGCCCTCCAAGTAGTTAAGCAATGGTGTGAAAAGACCCCAACTGACGTCTAGCTCATCATCACGAACAAAGTTGGAGTGGTCTCCGTGCAAAGCGTCTCTGATAAGGGACTCGTACGCCTCTGGGATCCAGAATTGCGTGTAACGTGTCTTGTAAGAGAGGTCCAAGTCTGTGAGTTGTGTAGAAGTAGACAAACCTGGCTGCTTAGCGTTGAGCTTGATGTAAACGGCCTCGTCTGGCTGGACTCTAATAACCAATTCGTTTGGTGGAATGTCCTCGAAGATTCCAGAAGCAACTGGCTTGTACTGGATTCTGATCTCCACCTTTCCGGCGTCGAGCGCCTTACCGGCTCTCATGATGATAGGAACACCTTCCCAACGCTCGTTCTTGATCTCCATCTTGATAGCAGCGTAGGTAACACACTTGGAGTCTGGTTTAACAGTCTCGTCGTCGAGGTAAGCTGGTTTAGAGCCATCCTCAGACTTGTCGTATTGGCCAATGATGATGTCTTGAGTGTCAATTGGAGCCATTGCCTTAAGAACCTTGACCTTTTCGTCTCTGACGGCCTCTGGGTCAAAAGAAACTGGTCTTTCCATCGTCAAAAGAGTCAATGCTTGAAGCAAGTGGTTTTGCATAACATCACGGATAATACCAATGTCATCAAAGTAACCACCACGGCCCTCAGTGCCGAATGGCTCCTTAAAAGACACCTGGATGGATCTAATGTGGTCTCTGTTCCACGAAGAGTTGAGGATCTGGTTACCGAATCTGAGAACAAGCAAATTCTTCACCATTTCCTTTCCGAGGTAATGGTCGATTCTGTAGATCTCCTCCTCGCTGAAAAGTGGAGCAAGCTGTTCTTGCAACTCTCTGGAGGAGTCAAGATCGTGGCCAAATGGCTTCTCCACAATGATTCTGGTGATACCGTTCTCGGCATAGACATTCTTCTTGATCTGCTCACCAACAGTGACGAAAACAGAAGGTGGAAGAGCAAGATAGAACAATCTGTGTGGCTCCTCAACGTTTCTCTCCTTCTCGAAGGCCTCGATTTCTCCGTTAAGCTTAACGAAGCCCTCTGGCTGGTCATATGGACCAGAGATGTAGTGGATCAGCTTCAAAAATGGCTCAATCTTGGCCTTTCCAGCATCGTCCTTAGCCTTGAGGAAGCCCTTGATTCTCTCTCTGAGCTCCTCGTCGCTCAGCTTGGTACGGGCATAGCCGTAGATCTTAACACTCTCCGACAAGAAGCCCTCTCTGTACAGACCAAAGAGCGCAGGGAAGGTCTTCTTCTTGGCAAGGTCTCCGGACGCACCGAACACAACGATGGAGGTGTTCTCCTTGAACTCAGCTGGCATTTTGCGTGTGTATACTGCTCAATTGGCCTATTTGGAGCTAGAGGAAGAAAGAAGGTGCAATTTGATTCTTTGCCATCGCAGCCGAGTAGCGCACAGTGGTTGCGGGTCGTTTCCATCCGCTGGAAAATTCGCGGTGTTAGCTATATGTCAGCGCACGTGACCGGTTTTGGTGATGTAATTGTTGGGTTTTGGGTGATTTTGAAGGGTGTAAAAGGAGGTAGAGAGGGTTTTGGAGGTGTTTAGAGGCCAATTGGCTGATTTAAGGTAAATATTCCACCATTTAGGTCCGATTGAACCTCATTTAGTACCATTTAGTCCACCGCCTAATTCCGCACCCCGCCCACCGGCCACCGATGCCGGCCAACACCTCACCGAGGTCCATTGCTTATCGCTCGGTTGCTGTTGGCCTTATGTATTGTATGGGGTGTTTTATGTAAGCGTTGTGTATAGTGTGAAATAGTGGTGTTTGAGATCGTCTCCCCCAATTGGCCCAATTGGCCCCAAAGACCTGCCTCATCGTATACCGAACCAGAATGTGCCAATAGTTTATCCGAACGGGGATCCAGCCGTGTCGGGGGCCGATACTTATACAAGCACTTGGTCTAAAGATCAAGAACCTTCAATTAAAACACTACTCAACTATATAAACCCAGACATTTCGAGGACTCTGCCGATATTCAACACCATCCGGTACTTGCTTCTTGTAGGTAAGCGCAAGGTCAGGGATATCAACAATCACCTTGACATTACACTTCTGAAGGTGGGAATACGGGTTGGAGTAGTCAATTGTGAGCTCTGATAACAGAGGATAATGCTCGGTATCAAATGTGTACCGTTGTCTCTTCTTTTGGATCTTTAGCGTTGCATTTAGGCGTTGTAGTTGTGGGAATACCTCAGGTCCCGTGCTGACTGTGCCATCGTGGGAATTAAGCAGAACGCTATTGAATTTGTCGAAATTTAATAACGATAGACTGGTCAATTGCACTAATTTGAGCTCAAATACCGGATCTTCCAGTGTCACAGCGTAATTGGCTCTCTGAGGACCCTCTGGTAGGTCATTAATCTCCAAATCATTATGGGCCAGCGATAAGTCTCTAACGTTGACCATTTTGTTGATTAAATCATTAGCAAGAACGAATGATTTGGAGTTGGATGTCATTTGAACTTCTCGTAGTTGATTTAATACTGGCTGAAGCTCTTTTAACAAGTATCTGAGCCCTGTTGGAATACAGGTAATCTCCAACTCGAGTGTCTCCAGACTGGGAACGTCAATCTTCTCAAAGAAGAGAGACTCACTGAAACTTCTCTCAAATGCTCCATGAACATGTATACTGAGACTTTGTAAGCTAGGCATTCCTAAAGAGTACAATCCGATGGAATTTCCTGTGATTTGGAGCTCTTTTAGCTGTTCAAGAACGACTGGTTGCTTCTTTGATGATATCTGTAACTCAACATTACCAGTGAAGGCAGATTGAATGTGTAGCACCTCTAGCTTCGGAAAACGAGCAAAAACCTTTAGATCAACACCACTTTCAATCGCAATTCCTCTTATTTCCTTCAAATTAGGCAAATACGACAGCTCTAGAAACTTCAACAAAGGAGGAAGACGTGGTTTCGTCATACTGGAACTAGTCAATCCATTCAATCGTACCAAACTCTTGCTTCGAATATAAAAGTCATAGAACGAAGATATACTAAAATATACCTGTGGAAGCTCTGTAACGTTCCAATATTCGTAAACATGTCCTCTTTGGATGATATCATTTCCGGTGGGTAAGTCGTTCATCTCTGCAAATGTTTCAACTGCTAAGTCGGAATTGTTGAGGTATAAGGTCAAATAAACCTGACTCATATACCATTCCATCTCTCCGTTTGATACTCTGTCGTCTCTCTCCATATTATGAGCCCTGTAATTGAAAGATGCTTCAGCTGCTTGTAGAGACGTATAACACTCCACAATCTTATGTTTCGGGCTCCTTTTCTGGCGGGAAATCGCCATTAAGTAGGCATCCGCTGATACAGCACCTTTCTGAGCATCAGAGTATTCGAATATCAGAAAACTGTGTTTCTGAATCTCTGGATGGCCCGACTCATCTATCTTTAAGTACTGGTTGGTCAAGGCATTGAAGTAGCCCGATGGTTCGTCCGAGTCGCCACATACAAGCACAATTTGTTGAATCAGCTTCTGGAAAGGCTTGCACACCAGTGTTACGTTCATATACTCGTACAGATCATCCAACTGGGACAAAATTTGGACCAATATTTCGTTCGGGAGGTCAAGTAATGAGGTGGGTACTGGGTTCATGTTGCTATTGAGGCATGTGTGAGGTGCCTTTGCGGGAGATTCAGGGAAAATTCTTGCACCTATACAACAAATTCAAGTTTAACAGGTAGTAGCCAAGTCTCTAGCACCACGGACGACTAAAAATGAACCCTTAAATGTCAAAAACAGGCAAATAACAGAGTTAATATCACTAACCCCAGGATATACATCTACATAACAAACAAGTTCGCGAACTTCCATCTGCCAAAATTCAAAGTGTCATTAACCTCCATGTGAAGTTCGCAATATTAAGAAAACAGCTTTACTTCAACAGCATTAATCCCATTGATTTAACGGCCAGGACGACATCAACGCAATGGCTGGGAATCCACTACGTCCGCCTCCAAGGCCAATGGGACGTCCTATGATTAAAAAGGAGCGTCCTAGAGGAATACCGCCGGCGCAGCGTCAGTTGCCGCCGGACAATCCTGAAGAGTGGACAGAGTACAAGCTGAAGGCTTGTACTCAGGAAGATCTTGACCAATTGCGTTATCACGTGCTTAAGTTCCAATCTCAGAAGAAGGTTGATCCACAGCAGTTTCATCAGCCAGTTCGTTTGCACAGAAAGGAGACTAAAAACCTGCAATATCACCTGACTAGAGCTGAGATTGAGCAGCGTCAGAGGGAGAACGCACAGACTAAAATGGAGGCTGAAGAGGAGGTTAGGCGCCAAATGGAGGCCAAAGCACAAGCTATTAGAGATGGTTTAATTTTGCCAAAATTTGACGTGTCTAAGGACCCGAATGTCGCTCCAGAACCACCAAAGAGTGAAGAAGAGAAGAGACTCGAGAAGATGGCTAAGAATCAGCAACACATTGCACCGGACGGTGGCGCTAGAAGGAAATTCAACATGCAAAAGCGTAAGACTAGAAAACTACAAGCTTTGGATGAAAACACCAAGAAGCTGAGATACGAGGAGTACTACCCGTGGGTCATGGAAGACTACGACGGTACAAACACTTGGGCTGGTCAGTACGACGCCACCACAGCAGACCAGTACTGTTTGATGTTTATGAGAGGCGACGAGTTCGTGTTGGTTCCATCTGAAAAGGTATACAAGTTTACTCCTAGAAACAGATACGCCACGTTGACGTTAGAAGAGGCTGAAGCTCGTTTACAGAGACATAACACTGTGCCGAGATGGCTGATGAAGCACTTGGATGAGAACGAGCAGAAGCTCACGAGAGCCGAGCGTACTAAGAAGAAGCTCAAAATTGTTGAGGGTGGTGGTCAAAAGGAATCTCGTGGTTCTGATCACGATGATTTGGACTATGATGAGGAGTTTGCAGACGATGAAGAGGCTCCAATTATGGAAGGTGACGAGGAGGAAAACAAAGAGAGTGAAAAGAGGCTTAAGAGAGAAATGCTTAATGCTAATGCTATGGGACTCTATGATGATGAAAATGGTGATGACGATGTTGACGACCTCTTTGAGACCAGAAAAGTTGATAAAGACGGTGAGCGTGTTCGTAAGACGCTTATTAAGACGGAAGTAGGAGGCATGTACGATTCTGACGAGGATATCAATCCATATTTGGCTGAGTCTGATATTGAAAAGGAATCTGAAGACGAATTGCTTGCTGCTGACTTGAGTAAACCTGTTTCTCCTTCTGCTACAACAATGGCAAGCAGAGCCTCATCCCCAACCGTAAAGACCATTAAGGTGAAGTCCTACAACCAGGGATATATTGTGCTGAAGGCACTGCCCTCGGTGTTACAGCAATTCCCTCATGGTGACTGGAACCCTCGTATTACTAAGAGAATTGTTGAAAGAAACGACGACGAGATTCCTGAACCAAAGAGAGTTAAGACAGAGCCTCAGGGTGATAACGGTGACTTCATTAAAGTTGAAGAGAATCCTATCATTCCAGGCTCTAAGGAAGATATTCTCACTGGAGATGATATCATGGCAATTGTTGACAGAGAGGGAAAGATCACTGCAAAGATGTTAATTCAGAGTCTGAAATCCAAGCTGGCCAATCCGGACAATAAAGCTAGAGTCAAGGTGTTGGTTAAAGAGTTATTAAAGAACCAAGACGGATTCCTTGTTCCTAAGGGAAGTGTCGTTAATACTGCTGGTTCACCTTCTGCTGGTTCACCATCAGCTGGTTCTCCTTTGGCGTCTCCCCCTCAATAATGGTACACCTTTTGATAACATTTTACATACGATAAACACAATTGATCTATTTCGGACTTTTTATTATTACATAACGTGAACGATTCCACATTCGTCATCACTATCACTGTCTTCCTTCATTTCATCATCACCATCTTCATCCAATTGACCCACTTCTTCCTTCGTGATGATCTCTTCCACTTGTGCAGACTTATCCTCGTCTCTTTGCAACATCTGAACAAGTCTATCACACAGGTCTTCAATTCCATCGTGTTGAACGTTCTTATGAAGCTCTCTGACCAATGGATAAACAGACTTCGAACGCAAGTAAACTCTCACTTGTTTAGTAGTACAGAGCAAAAGCAAAGACTCTAAATGAACACAAATGATCTCTGGAACTGGGTCTCTTACCTTATCCTCTGGCAATAATTGAAGCTCTTCTGGAAGCTCGAAAAGCTCATCTTCATCAAGCTCAGCGTCTTTAGAAGTAGCAATTGGTAACAAAATGTATGGAAGTAAGTTGGCATCAGACTCATCCATAAGTCCCATATGAGCCTCAACTTCAAAGAGAGAGTTCTTTATCGTGGAAGCAACACCTTCACGTCTGATCTTATTATCATACATTTCAGTGAAAACAAGGAGTTTTGTGATTGGGACAACACCGTCATATTCTTGCTTAGTAACAAAGTACTTTCTTCCATCGATGAAACGGGAAATATCGGCGAAGAAGAAGGCCAAATAGTCGAAATTAGCCATCTTATTCAGAGTCTTATCAGCACCCTTAACGAAGCAATCAACGAGACAGTCCATAGCCTTTTTACTCTTAAAAACGTCTGTATTCTTTGGATCCACTTCTAAACTGAGGATTTTCTTAGCATCATCGTTTTTGGCAATGTTTGTGAGCAAAATAGCAGCCAAATCGGCGTTTCTATTCTCCAAATCAAGGATAATGCCGTTGATGAGGTGCTTAATGAAAGCATCATCCTTAGCAACAAGATCTCTAACAGTCTCGTCATTACAAAGGTTAACAAGAATCGTTAAAGCATGCTGAATAATGGTGAACCCCTTAGATCTAACCAAAATCTTCAGATCTTTAACTGGTCTGTAGTTATCCTGGAAGAAGACAGTGCTGTGAGGACCTTGTGAGAATCCCACGAGATTCTCGAGAGCAACGGTTCTAATTGGCGCCTGTTCATGGTGGAGGAACTCCACAAGTTCTTCAAGCTCTGATTTGGCCATTGTTGTGCTTCAAATCGTCACTTTAATGCGAAAAAGAGAAGATGACAAACTCCGATGAGCTTCTTCAGCTCGATGATGTATAAAAATTTGAGAAATGTGGCGCGTACCGTGGTTATGAGCTCTGGGGATGGAAGTTTCTAGAAGCCGGGGGAGTTATAATTCGATTGTTGTAAATGGTAGTTAAATTGGCTAAAAAACTAGGAATGTACTTATTATCACTAGCTTATTACAAATGTCTGTTTAAATTACCTCTCAACCTCACAATTGACCCACAATACCACCCCCAAATGGTGGCCTATCGATACGGTAGGCGCACACTCATTTCGCGCACGCTATATAAAGTCGTCGACATCCCCAGTTCACCGCCACCTCACATTTCTCTCGTACAATTCAGCTAATAAACTACGCTAAATTACTCATAAAAATGTCAGACTGGGATACACAAACTATCATTGGATCTAAGGCCCGTATCGGCGGTGGTGGTCCAAGAGCCGGTGTCGCTAGAACCAACGCAGAGATCAACGCTGCTAGAAGAACAGGTTCCGTTCTTTCTGTTGACAAGAAGTACGGTTCTGCTAACAGAGCTTCCGATGTTGAAGGTCAGCGTTTGACCAAGATCGACAGAACAGATGACGTTGTTGCTCCAAAGAAGATTGATGCCTCTGTTGGTAAGGCCATCCAGAAGGCTAGAAACGAGAAGAAGTGGACACAGAAGGACTTGGCTACTAGAATCAACGAGAAGCCAAACGTCATTAACGACTACGAAGCTGGTAGAGCTATCCCACAACAACAGGTGCTTGGTAAGCTCGAGAGAAACCTCGGTGTTAAGCTCAGAGGTAAGAACATTGGTGAGCCATTGCACGGTCCTAAGAAGTAAACTGTGTGGTTTAGGAAGGTTTTTTGGTTTCTAATGGAATATAAATAACGCACTGATGACGAATATCTTTCTCTGAATGGCTTTACGATCTAATTATTTTGTTTTGTAGTGGCAAGTTGTCGTTTAGTGGATCTCGCCTCACCTGCCTTTACACCCGGACATACACCCGGACATCTTTTGCGCTAAAATGAAAAAAAAGCTGTGATCTCAAAACAAACATACACACTTCAACCTCCCTTTTTCTTCATATTTAAAGGACTTGAACCCCGGAATAATGGCCACTCTTGACTTCACACCAGAGTACAGCGAGTCTGAGGTCTTCTCCCTCGCTGGAAAGGCGCTCAAGTTCGACTCTCATGCCGATATCCAGCCATATTTAAAGGAGCTCGATGCGATGAGCAACGTCAAGAAGATCGACTTCTCTGGTAACACAATCGGTATTGAGGCCTCCAAGCACCTCGCTGACTCTCTGAAGAAGCACGAGCAAACTTTGGAGGAGGTTGACTTCTCCGATTTGTTCACTGGAAGACTCAACACCGAGATTCCAAAGTCCCTTGACTATCTTCTTCCAGCCTTGGTCAATGCTCCAAAGCTTCACATCATCAACCTCAGTGACAACGCTCTTGGCTTGCAAGTGATTGAGCCAGTGGAAGCTTTCATTCCAAAGGCCATTTATGTTGAGCATTTGATTCTTTCCAACAATGGAATGGGTCCTTTTGCCGGTGAGATCATCGGAAAGTGTCTTTACAGACTTTCTCTTAACAAGAAGGCTAAGAACCTTCCTTCGCTCAAGACCTTCATTTGTGGTAGAAACAGACTTGAGAATGGCTCTATTAACTACCTTTCCATCGGTTTGAAGGCTCACAAGGACTTACAGATCGTCAAGCTCTACCAGAACGGTATCAGACCACAGGGTATCTCCAAGCTGATTACCCAGGGTTTGAAGCACAACACCGAACTGACAATCATTGATTTGCAAGACAACACGCTTACTAAGAAAGCAGCAGCTGTTTTGGCTCAAAACCTGCCGGTTTGGAAGAATTTGAAGGAGTTGAATGTCAACGACTGTTTGATGAACCCATTGGGTTCTCTTGAGCTTGTGAAGGCCTTCCAATCTGGCAGTGTGCTTGACTCTCTCAAGACTTTGAAGCTGCAGTACAACGAGCTGGACCAGCAAGCTTTAGAGATATTGAAGGAAGCCATTGAGTCCAAGATGCCAAATTTGGAGGTTTTGGAGCTTAATGGTAACAGATTTGAGGAAGAGAACTCAACTATTGATGCTATCAACGAGATCTTCGAAGAAAGAGGCCATGGTGAGCTTGACGAGCTTGATGACTTAGAAGAGCCAGACAGTGAAGAAGAAGAGTCTGAATCCGAAGAGGAAGCCGAAGAAGAGCAGATTGAAGCTGAGATTCTCGAGAAAGAGCTTGATCAAGAGCAGGAGAAGTACACTGTTGACAACGACAATGCTGAGGTTAACAAGCTTGCTGAGGACTTGGAAAAGACTGGTCTTTAAGATGGAGAGTATACATTAAGCATCAACAATAGATAATATTTCACTTATTACTCGATATTGAGCCTTAATTGTCGTTTCATGGCTTCTAGAGCTTTGTCCTTTTCACACCACTCGCTTTCAAGCCACTTTTCCAACTTGCGGTGTTTTAATGGGAGTTTTGATAGTGGTTTCATCTTAAAATCAACATCAATTATGAAAACAGGCAGCTTTAATGTCACCATTTCGAATAACGTAGGGTTTGTGAAGGTGTTTTTCACCGGATTGTAGTATAATATCGTCAAAGATACGATGTTCTTGATGGTCGTTGATGTGGTGGCGTTACAGCCAGCAACCTTGATCAAATTACTAAAATTGGAGAATCTCGGGTATAAGAGATCATCAAGTTTAGGTAAATGATACTTTCCCAACTCCTGAGCCTGTAGTATACGATTTTTATCAGTGCAAATGTTGACTTCCGGGAAGTGAACGATCCAATTACACCGGTTTTGCTTGACCAAATGCTGGAAATTTTGCTCTAAATCAACAATATTCATCTCCCAGTTCTCATCTTGATGTATAAGGCTCCAGAGTAACGTTAAGCCTGGTGTTTGCCAGAAGTTGTTCCAATTGAAGAAGCTTAATGTGATCTCTTCTTGTGTTGCCTTCTCAGTGACTGTTTTCAAGTAATATATCAAAAGGAAGTCGAAAAGTGACTTGTGATTACTAAGAATGATAGAATTCTTCAAATCCTCTTGTAAATCGGGATCTCGGAGATCAACTCCCGAGATTATCACCTTAATACTGCGCTTGTTAACTAAGTAAACGAGACTCAACCAGAACATACGCTCAACACACTGTTTAATGACCACTGTAGTCGACTCAGGAACAATTAATGACGTGGTGAATATCCAAAATGATACTTGGGCTTCTAAAACGATGTATAGCCCAAATATTGAGAGTAAAAGCCACCCTTTGATAACATGGTTAAGTGAGAGATCTGGTGGAATGGGGTAAACTCCAAGATCCGCAAGAAGCTCCATCGTTGAGGGCGACTTTGCCATTTGGGTGTGTATTTTATGCTATGAGAAAGGTGGATGAGTGAGATGAGAGGAAATTTTGAATTATTTGCTTGATATTTGGTGAAAGAAACACAAAACCAGGGTTTATTAGTGTGTGTCCCGTACCGGGGCTGTTTTTACACTACACTCTGCCATAATAAGGTATATAACGCTTCTTTTGTTATGTAACAAGGCTTCACACTACTCACCCACGATCAATTGACACAGCTCAGAAAACATAATCTCAAAATACCGGCAGGTATTGCCAAATACAGCATCAACCAATACCCTTCCAAGTCGGAATTCAATTGCCCGCCAAACCCGAGGGCGTGTCTCTACCACCGAAAAATTAATAGGCCTCATCTCTAACTAAATCTCCGATGAGTTCCCTTTCAACACTCTTTAATTTCCCACACACCGTACAAAATGTCTCGTATCATCGTCAAGAACATCCCGTCGTATGTCACTGAGCAGAGGCTGAGAGACCATTTCGCCAAACAGGGCGATGTGACCGATGTGAAGCTTCGTACAAATCACAAAGGAGAGTCTAGAAGATTTGCATTCATTGGATTTAAGAAGGATGAAGACGCTGAAAAAGCGGTTAAATACTTTGACAAGTCGTTTATGGATACTTCTAGATTGGATGTTCAGCTGGCAAAGAGTTTTGCTGATCCAAACGTCCCAAAGTCGTTCAAAGAGAAGAAAAGAGAGGCATTTGAGAGAGTGAAGCAGCGTGAGCAAAGGGACAAAGATAGAGAAGAACAAGAGCAAGAACGCAAGAGACAAAAGCTTGAAAACAAGCGTTTGAAGAAGTCTCGTATTGATGAAGAGATTGAGCAAAATCCAGAGCTTAGAGACTTCATTGAAGCCACGAAACCAAGTACACAAGCGAAGTCGTGGTCCAATGATATCGTTGTTAACAGTGATGGTGCACCATCGAATTCTTTACTTGAAAAGGCTTTAGCGTTGAAATCTGGTGAATCTGAGGGGTCCTCTATGTTTGATAACTCTGTTGCTGACGAAATTTTCAAGCTTCCAGAGAATGAAAGTGATGCTGAGTATGATGATTTTGAGAAGAAAGAGGATGATGATGATGAGCCAGAAGATGAGCCAATGATGTCTCTTGGTGATGTGGGGGCAAATGATGAAGAAGAGGAGAAAAATGATGAGGGAATCTCTGATTTGGATTGGTTAAAGAAGAGAAGAATCAGAATTAAGGAGAAAACCGAGGGTGAAGATCAAGAAGAAGAGGCTGTTGAAGTCGGAACAGAAGAAGCTCCAAAACCGGTTAAAAGACCAGCTCAAAAGCCGGAAGTCCCACAAATCGACCAAGAAGAACTTGCTATCAACAAAATAAGATCAACAGGTCGTCTTTTCCTTAGAAATATTCTTTACACAGCCACAGAAGAAGACTTCAGATCCCTTTTCTCTTCATATGGTAAACTTGAAGAGGTTCACGTTGCTGTGGATACCAGAACCGGCCAATCAAAGGGATTTTGTTATATTAAATTCGAAAACCCCGATGATGCTGTTAATGCATACATTGAGCTTGATAAGCAGATTCATCAAGGCCGCTTACTTCATATTTTACCTGCTGAGGCCAAAAAAGATCATAAACTTGATGAGTTTGACCTTAAGAACTTGCCTTTGAAGAAGCAGAGAGAATTGAAGAAGAAATATGACGCTACAAAACAACAGTTTAGTTGGAATTCTCTATTCTTGAATTCTGACGCTGTTATGGAAACAATTGCCTCTGATTTGGGTATTTCAAAGAGTCAATTGATTGACCCTGAGAACTCGTCTTCTGCTGTTAAACAAGCACTTGCTGAGGCTCACGTGATTGGAGATGTTAGAAAATTCTTTGAAGGAAAGGGCATTGATCTTACCAAATTCCAAGTTAAGGAAAGAGATGACAGTGTTTTGTTAATTAAAAACATTCCTTTTGGAACTACGGAAACAGAGCTTCTCGAGCTGTTCACACCATTTGGAGAGCTAAAGAGATTCATTATGCCACCTTCTGGAACAATTGCAATTGTCCAATTCAGAGATTTACCAACAGGAAGATCAGCTTTCACCAAATTGGCTTATAAGAGATTCAAAAAGAGCATTTTATACCTTGAAAAGGGTCCTAAGGACCTCTTCACCAGAGACCCGACCTCCGACGAGGCTACGGCCACTTCAACCGCATCTTCAGAGGCTGCTCAGGCTTCTATCAAGGAAATCAACGATACTGGCAAAGATATTGCACCAGAAGATGTTGAGGTGTTTGAAGGTGCCACTGTTTCTGTGTTTATCAAGAATTTGAACTTCTCCACGACGGCCGCAGCTGTGACTGATGTTTTCAGTAAAGTGGACGGATTTGTTCTTGCAACCATCAAAACAAGGCCAGATCCTAAGGATTCCACTAAGAAACAGAGTATGGGGTATGGATTTGCTGAGTACCGTACAATTGACAGCGCGCAGACTGCGATTAAGGTGCTTGATGGCACTGTTCTTGATGGCCACAAGCTGTCTCTTAAGCTGTCTCACAGACAGAATACCGTTGGCTCTACTAACACCAAGAAGTCCAGAATCGTTTCGTCCAAGATTATCGTCAAGAATTTGCCGTTTGAGGCTACCAGAAAGGACGTTTTCGAGCTTTTCAACTCGTTTGGACAGCTTAAGTCCGTCAGAGTTCCGAAGAAGTTCGACAAGAGTGCTAGAGGTTTCGCCTTTGTTGAGTTCCTGATGCCTAAGGAGGCCGAGAGTGCTATGGACCAATTACAAGGTGTTCATTTGCTCGGTAGAAGGCTTGTTATGCAGTACGCAGAAGAGGCTAATGGCGATGTTGAGGAAGAGATTGAGAAGATGACTAAGAAGGTGAAGAAGCAAGTCGCTACGCAGCAATTGGATGCTGTGAGGCTCGCTGGAAAGGGCAAGAGAAAGCTCCAGGACCTGGAGAAGGATAATGAAGAGTAAATCAAGTGTTTAGCATTCAATAAAGCATAATTAGTGTATTTTAGTGAGTATCCACAGTTGCTTAGTGTGGCTCTTGCCGGACGAAAGCGCCGGGCTTCTCCGCATATGAGCATGGCATTGTTGGTGCCTAATGTGATGATATAAGCTGATAAAGGGGCCAATTAAATTGAATAATAATCAACAATTACACGCCAATTGGCCTCGAAAATGCACACTCTCTTCGCTTAGGCAGCAATACATAAGACTTTGCACACAGGTTGATGATATAATGCTCTCATGATGCGGCTCGTACCGTCAATAATGCCTCTGACGTAGTGCTGCCTTGACGTATATAAAGCGATGAAATTCCTCTTTTAGGCTACATTGTGGCTATAAGGAGCCCTCAACCCCCTAAAATGGCCCAATACGAAGAGAAACCTCATCTCGACGTCGAGTCCTTCGCAGACGATACCTCAAGCGCAGAGGCCATCCTCCAGAAGGAAATCGCAGAAGAAGAGGGCCATGCTATCAAATATCGCTCGTGCTCGTGGCAGAGAACTGCGATGCTGCTCTTTTCCGAGTACATTTGCCTGGCTATTATGTCTTTTCCGTGGTCTTACTCCGTTCTTGGCCTTGTTCCAGGGCTTATCCTAACGGTCTTCGTTGCTCTGACTACCCTCTACACTGGTAAGATTATTGGCGAATACTGTGCCCGTTACCCTAACATGATGAACATCTGTGATATCGGACAGCATCTCTTTTGGGGTAGCAGATGGGCCTGGTACGCTACGGCCGTATGCTTTTTGCTGAACAACACCATGATCCAGGCTCTCCACGTGCTCGTGGGAGCAAAGTACCTTAATACCGTCAGTAACCACGGTGCGTGTACTGTTGCTTTTTCCGTTGTGGTGGCTATTATCTGCTTTTTAGTGTCTCTGCCTAGAACTTTCGCCCAAATGTCATGGGTGGGACTCTTTAGTGCTGCGACTATGTTCATTGCAGTGCTTTTGGCGATGATCTTCGCTGGTGTGCAAGACCATCCGTATGGCTGGGACCCTTCGACGCCGGTTAAATGGAACTTGTGGCCGGAAGAGGGAACAACATACGTTTCGGGAATGAGTGCTATGCTTAATATTGTTTATACCTTTGTTGGGCAGATCTGTTACCCGTCCTTCATCGCCGAGATGAAGAACCCGAAGGAGTTCAAGAAAGCGCTGTATCTCGTGACTGCTTGCGAGGTAGCTGTCTTCTCATTGGCTGGCTCGATTGTGTACGTTTACGTGGGTAATGAGTACATTACAGCACCGGCTTTTGGGTCTTTGGAGCACAAGTATAAGCTGGCTTCCTTCTCATTCGCTGTGCCAACGCTCATCTTCTTGGGGTCGCTCTATAGCAACGTCACGTGCCAATTCATCTTCCTGGAGATCTTTGACCACAAGTCAAAACACAGAACATCTCATACTTTAACAGGGTGGGTTGTTTGGACCGGATTAAATATCGGAACTTGGGTCTTGGCGTTCATTATTGCGGAGGTTATTCCGTTCTTCTCCGATTTGCTGTCGCTTATGTCATCGCTGTTTGATTGCTGGTTTGGGTTTATTTTCTGGGGTGTTGCTTATATAAGGCTTAAACAGGCTAAGTATAAGGGTCAGTATTCTAACTATTCTGAGTTTTACGCAAGACTGTCCGCAAGCGAGAAGTTTGAGTACTTCTTATGCTGGGGCTTGATTGCTATGGGAATCTATATCCTTGGGCCTGGTCTCTACGCCTCGGTTGATTCTATCGTGATTAACTACAGGGACAGTCTCTATGGAAGTGTTTTCACGTGTGCGTCAAATGGGCTTTAATAATAACACATTAGTCCCGGCTTAAGTCGGAACACCTAAACAACCGATCCTTCCAGATCCGTAGCTTCCATGCACGCTATTATACCCCTATTGGGGCAGTGCATTGTTAGCCCGAGAAAGCCTAATTGCTGCGCTGGGGCCAACACACCGCAATGTTTGCCTTGTCTTCGGGATGAAATTAGGTATATAAGGCGTTATATCCCTCAATTGAGCCCCAATGGTTTTAAGTAATTGCCTAGCAACCCAAAAATGAAGCTCTTCATCCCCTTCTTCCTCGGTGCAATCGCATCAGCTGCTCCGCTCATCAACTACACCAACTACACCAACTCCAGCAACTCGTCCTCATCCTCGGGCTCAAATGAACTCAGTGTGAAGCTTATTTCCTATTCTGACGAGTTTTCAGATCTATGGTACGGTTCGGGAACGTCTCTCAATGTTTCATCGCCTGTTTTGCTTGAGGTTCTTGGTCTTCCAACTGCTAATGCCACCAACACTACTCTCAGCATTAGCTCCTTGGAATCTCTGTTTAACTCGTCCTCTCTGTGGAATTCAACAATCGTTGATTACGAGCAATTGGACGACTACTTCAACTCTTCTTCGCTGCTGGACTTGCACCAGGCAATTGACGATGATGAGGTCGACTACGATGGTATCATCGTGGCCCTCGACGCTGATGATATCGAAACAGCTGCTTTCTTCATCCAGGTTCTAAGCAATATCTCAGTCCCAGTGGTCTTCACAACCGACGTCACACTCAGAAAGCTCATTTCAGGCGCTACAAACATTCTGGATTCGCTGGCTTTGGTGGCAGACGCCGACAATTGGAACGCTACCGAAACCGGTGTGTTGATCGTGGAGGACGGCGATATCAGCACAGCTTGGAGTGACACTTCCGTCGGAGAAGTGCACAATGCCGAGGTTCAGTGGTGGTTTGAAGCATTTACTGTTGGTTCTGTGAATGAGACGTTCTCATTGGACGTTGATGAGCTCCCAGAAGTGCCGGTTTTGGAGTATTACCCGGGCTTTGATTCTGATGTTATTAACAGCGATGTTGATGGCTTAGTCTTCAGCGTTTACTCTGGTGATAGCTTGAACAAGTCATTGGTTAAAGAGTTACTTAAGCTTGATGTTCCGATTGTTATTTCATCCTCTGAAGATGAATCTATTTCTCCAGAAGATCTTCCTAATGATACTTTGATTGCCAGTGGATTCCTTTCTCCGGAGAAGGCAAGAGTTCTATTGCAAATTGCTCTTGCTTCTGACTTCAATACCCAAAAGATCAAATCTTTGTTCTCCTCTGTCTACGGTGGTTAGACTCATTTTTGTATTTATAATGATACCAATACTTCTATTTGCTTAGTTTTAGCCATTTAGGGAGCTTCTTTCCGGAACCGTCCGTAGACGAGGATAAGATCTTTTTGGCCTTTGGTAAAAGGCCATTTTTGATAGTATTTTGATCATTAGAATCCTCTAATAACTCACTTTCTTGGTGATCCAATTTCACTTCTTCAGCTTCGTTAATATCCATTGCTTGGTCCAAAAACTCCTGTTTAAGGTAGGTCTTGGGAGCATCACCAAGTGGTTTGAATAGGAGCAGATTTCTGGACTCCAGACACTCTTTCATTGTTGTTTTATCATTTGGAATAACAAAAGAAGGATATGGAATAGCCAATTCAAAGGCTAAATCTTCTTTAATAAGAGTACCCTTAACAAAAGAGTAAATCTCAGAACATGGCTCTAGAGGCTTGAAATTCACCTGAAGATTCGTATTATCCGGAAATCTAATACGACACTCAACATTAACAAGCACTTTCTTCTGTTTAGCCAATCTCTCTTTACGTTTCTTCTCACTTTCAGTGGCCTGGCGATGAATCATTTGTTGATATTGACGAGCTTCGTCAACACCAACTTCATAAACAACCTCATCTGGAGTAGTCGTTGAAACCGGAATTGAGCTTGGTTTGAAGAAATAAACGTGTTTTGGTTGTTCTTTAGGTGATTCTGGTTCTTCTTTTACCTCTTTCTTAGCTTCTGGCTCTAACATTGGAACAGGAAGAGGCTCTGGCTCTGCAACATCAACTTCAATTGGCTCTGGAACTGACACACTCTTTGATTCGGGAATCGGCGATGGTTCGGGCTTTAAAGACTCAGTTTTCGTTGGTGTTGGGGTGTTTTCAACCTTTCGTGTTGGTGTGGGTGTTGGAGCTGATTTAGGAGCTTCTTTTTTGATTGAAGGGTCAGTGAAACTGACTCTTAAAACACCATTGTTCTCAGCTCCGATCTGCGATAATTCCAAGTCAAATTGGTCTTTTCCGACGGTTTTGGCAAATGTAGCAATCTTGATTACTAATCCTGAGTTCAGGAACTCACCAACATCACTTTCAAGCTCTTCCATCAACTGTTTTAGCGTAGTAGAACTCATTACCTTCTTAACAACACTCGGTTTACTTAGCTTCGGATTGTTGATAAATTGGACCTTAAGGGTGATCTCAGAGTTCTTAGTTTGCACTTTAGATGGTTTAAGCGTCAATTTTACACCTTGTGGCAAGTTTTGGAGCCTCAATGGCAAACTTAATGACAATTCAGAAGTATTATGGAATAATCCATATTGACCACCAGACAGCCCAAAATGGTCCAATGATTTCTCTAAAAGCTCACCAGTGGACATCGCAGGTACGACCTTACATTTGTGTGTTCTCAGCCCATACGTCACAGAAATTGTAGACATTTTTACTGGCTTTTAGAGTGATCTATAAGTGATTGAATAATCAGTGGCAACACCAAAAGTGTATACACTCTGGCAATAATCCACGGGTTAATAGTGGCCTTACCACCATTTTCGCGACCTTTTCTTGTGTTTCCGCGAATGCGTTCTACGTGTGTCTAAATTCCAAGGCTTTGTCTTAGATCATAATGTTAGATCTTAGTCAATTCGTTGTCAATTTAACCATTTCGAGCACAAGCAAAGCTTCAGTATGTCCAAAGTCACAGCCTCGTCACTTTGGCGCCAGTTTCAGCGGAATAAAAGAGCGCGTACAGTGATAGGAGCGTTATTTGCGTTGTTCTGTATCTTCAACTTCCACCAATCAGTTTATGGAGTTTCCAACAACAACGACTCTTTCGTTCAAAAAGTGCTCAAAAGCACGTCATTAGTCGACTCAGCATTCACCAAATCACAAGAACAGCAGTCAGTTGAAATTTTCCACTCCGATGTCGGCAAAACAAGCAGACTCCCTGATGATGCGACGCTTAGAGAACAACTCCACTTCCAGTTCCCATATAACAATGCTCTTCCATACCCAAAACTCATCTGGCAGACGTGGAAGTATCCACGTGACTCGCCGGACTTCTCCAAGGTGTTTAGAGAGAAATTCACCCAGAAATGGATCGACCGTAACCCCGGTTACACGTACACTTTAGTTCCCGACAGCGTGGGCCATGACCTGGTAAAACACCTTTATCAGACGGTTCCACAGGTTCTGCGGGCGTATGAGCTTTTACCGAAACCTATTCTAAAGGCTGACTTCTTCAGATACCTCATTTTGTTTGCGCGTGGTGGTATTTATTCCGATGTTGATACGGTATCTCTGAAGCCTGCTGTTACGTGGGTTTCTAACAATTCTACGCTCTATGATGAGCCTAATAAGTCTGGTCTTGTTGTTGGTATTGAGGCTGATCCTGATAGGCCGGATTGGAACCAATTTTACCGTAAAAGAGTGCAGTTTTGCCAATGGACGATTCAGGCAAAACCTGGACACCCGATGTTGGGAGAGCTCATTGCACGTATTACTGAGATAACACTTGAAAAGTATGAGGCCGGAACGCTTAATAAAGTCGTTGGTAATGATGCTGGAGGTGATATCATGGACTGGACAGGTCCTGGAATCTTTACTGATGAGGTTTTTAAGTATTTGAACGCGTTGGCATCGGTGAAGAAAGACTCATTACACGTTGTGAACAAGACGCCGAAAAATGAATACAATAAGGGTTTAAATCCGATTGAAACTGGATTTGACTGGAAATTCTTCACTTTAATGGAACAACCAGTGGTGGTGGAAGATGTGCTTATTCTTCCAATCACTGGATTCTCTCCAGGAGTGGGTCATATGGGCTCAAAGAGCCCCGATGACCCGGGAGCATACGTTCACCATATGTTTGAGGGAAGCTGGAAAGAGGAAGACGAACAGAAGAAATCAAAGAAGGCTGAGTATAAGAAGCCGAAGAAGAGTCCTCATTAGCGTTACTCGGCCATACCACTTCATATATACTCAATGTGCTCAGCTCATCAGCTCCGTTTGTAAGAATGTCGTGCTATATCGAACTACAGTGTATCTCATATCGAACTACAGTGTCTATCCTAAATTACAGTGCCCCCATATCATATTAAATATCAAATTACAGTCTATAACGCTATATTATAAACTCCTCACAGAATAACACAGCTCGACTTCTTCTTCTTCTTCTTCTTGTCCTTAACTTCAACGGTTGACACCTTTCCAAGTGGTTTAGGCTGTGCTCTTCTTTGGTTTTGTTGTGGAGCAGGCTGTGGTGGAGGAACAGCAGCATTTCCTGGCTGTGTAGGCTGGTTATTCGAACCCAAAGCCTGCTTTTGGTTCTGGTTTTCCAGCGTTTCGTTTCTCATGATCTGTCTAACAACATCGATAAATGCTTCATCAACATTCGTCTTGTGCATCGCAGAGGTCTCGTAGAAAGGCACACGACCCCACTTCTCACTGATCGAGATACCATCTTCAGGTTTAAGCACACGATCATCAACAAGGTCACATTTGTTACCAATAAGAACCATCGGCACATTAGCAGCGTCCTTGATTCTCAGCACCTGTTCTCTGAGTGCTAAGAGCTCTTCAAGCGAAGATTCATCAGCAACAGAGTAAACAAGCAAGAAACCCTTTCCGGACTTGATATAGAGCTCTCTCATGGCAGTAAACTGTGCAACACCGGCGGTATCGAGGATCTCGAGGTCACAAGCACGGCCATCAACCTCGATCTGTTTACGGTATGAGTCTTCGATTGTAGGGTCGTAAGAGTCGATATAGACACCCTGGACGAACTGTACTGTGAGGGAGGATTTTCCGACACCACCTGCACCGAGGACGACGACTTTGTAGTCTCTCATTGTGATATTTGTGTGATAATTGGTGTTTTTATGGTTGTGAGATCTGGTGGAATGATCTTTTGAATGTGTTGATTTTGGGAGTTCTGTGGCGGTATTGGTACTTAAAAACAAGTGCTATTGGTTAAAATGGTGTTTCAACGACAATGGAATGGTTATTAGAAGTCAAAAATATCAAAAACACGCCCTTTAGGAAAAGATTCTATAACAAGATCTGAAGCTTGACGCGCGTCAATTTTACTTAATTTTCACACACATTTCGCGTTTCCTCACGATTTCCGAATTAGGAAGGTGTCTACAGCAGTGCTGTAATAAGGGCCCATATCGAATCTACTGTAATTTTCTTTCAAGCATAATCGTAATATCAACATATATACAAAACAATCTAGTTTAAACCTGCTGGTGAGAAGAAGCAGTAGAAGCATTCTCCAAGACACCACCCTTAGCGTCCTCAACGTTCTGTTCAGAGGTCTTAGAGTCGTAAACCTCGTCACCGGCAACTCTTCTAGAGAAGGCGTGCTCAGTTGGGACGAAGTTAAGGGACTTCCAAGCGTATGGGACGGTCTCGTAGAGCTCGTCAACCTGCTCAAGGGTCAAGTTCTTAGTCTCGTAAACGAAGTAGAAAGCGAAGAAGAAACAGAGCAAGTTAGAACCACCCCAGATGAAGAAAACGTTAGAGCCGAGACCAGCAGAGCCTGGAACGTCATCAACAAGGTATGGAGTAGCGTAAGCAATAGCAAAGTTCCAGAGCCAGTTAGAAGCAGTAGAGATAGCAACAGACTTAGCTCTTGTTCTCAATGGCATAATTTCACCAACAACGACCCAAGCGACTGGACCCCATGTGGCAGCGAAGAAGGCAATGAAGATACAAGTGAAAGCGACCATACACTTGTTAGCAGCGTCGGAGTCGGTTGTAGCACCAATGATAGCGATCAACAACTCGGAAATACACATACCAGCAGCACCGGAGAGGAGGAGAGCACGACGACCAACAATCTCAACAAGCAAGATACCTGGGATTGTAGAACCGACGTTGACGATGTTGGTAGCCAAGGAGGTGACGAAAGCGTTCTTGATACCAGAGTTAGCGAAGAAAGTGGTACCGTAGTAGAAGATGAAGTTAACACCGGTAAGCTGCTGGAAGGCCTGGAGGACAGCACCAGTGAAGACACGCTTAAGCTGGGAGTTGGCGATCTTGAAGCAGTCAGCCCAGGAGCCGGAGCCGGCAGAGGCCTCGTACTCGTAGTTAGCGACGATCTCACCGAGCTCGTCAACCAAAGCTGGGTGGTCGATAGGGAGTCTTCTGAGTCTAGCGAGGGACTCCATGGCCTTGGAGTTGTCGCCCTTCTTGACGAAGAAGCGTGGTGTTTCTGGGAGGAAGAACATACCGGTGGAGAGGATGATGGACCAGAGGAGCTGGATAGCGAGTGGGATTCTGTAAGAAGCAGAGTTGTCGATGGAGTGGGTACCCTGGTTGATGACGGCGGCGAGGAGCAAACCGATGGTGATGGCCCACTGGTAACAGGAGACAACAGCACCTCTGATCCACTTTGGAGTGGCCTCGGACTGGTAGAGAGGAATACAGGAGGAAATGAGACCAACACCGAGACCACCAATGGCTCTACCGGCGACCATGAGGTTGATGGAGGAGGAGGCGACCTGGAGGATAACACCGACGTTGAAGACGATAGTAGCGGAGACAATGATGGTCATACGACGACCAATGGAGTCGGAGAAGTATGGAGCAATAAGAGAACCGATGAAGGTACCGGCAGAGAGAATGGAGACGATAAGAGAGTGTTCGGAGGAAGAGAAGACACCCTCAGCACCGTTGACACCTGGGTGGTCTTCTGGGAAGGTCTTAAGGACGTATTTCATGGCAAGAATACCAGAAATAGTACCGGTATCGTAACCATAAAGGATACCAGCGAAAGCGGCGAAGAGACCGACGAAGACTGCCATGAAAGTGGAGCCTTCGGTCTTCTCTTCAGGCTTGAAGAAGATGCGGACGATTCTGTCCCTGGTGGATACTGTGGACATTTTTTGTTGTGATGATGGAGAGGGAAGAATGGAGGTGTTGGTGTGTGAAATATGGGGAAAATGGCCGGCTTTTATACACGGAAATTGAGATCTCCAAAGATTTCCCCAGACCTGCGAGACCCTGTGGGGCGCTGGGGGCGCATTACAGCTCGGAGAATCAATTTCACCGAAATGTCCTGGGGTTTCGCCGCGCTGCTGCACAGTTGCGGGGGACCCGTGGGGACGCGGACGCCCCCATTTTACAAGCCTCCTTAGGCCCTGTAAGGCGCATGTTGAGTCCCGGTTTGGGGACTAGGATATGTAGTGTTGGCCAATCGCAGAGGAGAGCTGGGGGTTTTGCCGAGTCACCCGTCAATACGTGGCTTGCATTGCGGAGAAACCATTTCCCCGGGCGTGTGGAGGTGTTGAACGAGCGGGAGCATGAAGGGCTTGATACTAGTCATGGGTCAGCCGTGGACTCACCCTCGTAGTTTAGTTACAGAGAGGCTACACATTACAGCTAAGCTTCCCCGGATTTCGAGAAAGGGCTGAAATATTGGACTTGTCTAGGCGTTCAGCCCATATTGAATTCTTAGGGACATATCGAAATCCATTACATCATAACAAAATCTTGGAAAACTTAAATCTGATCACCTGTTCTGTATCGAGTAAAATCACCCTGTGTCTATATTTTTAAACTTTACTACCTCCGAGTGGCGTGCTCTCGTATTGTCTTAGACCTAAAGGGCCTACCCCAGATATTTTATGACTCCCGATGAGTCTCATGAGTCTCTCCGATTCTCCGGGGTCGGGCGTTCTATCACCAAGGATATGGGGAGATTTCTAAGCGTCTGCTGCCTAGATATTTCGAAGGAGCTGAATTACAGTTTGGGCTTTGGGTTTTAGACTAAGGGGTATATGGTATATTGAGCAGCATTACAGTCTCGCGCCCCGAATAGCAACATTCCTCGATATAATATTTTACGTGGCCCCATGGTCAATGGCCCAGGACATATGTGCACGTATGCGGACAGAGCGGTCTGAGGGACTAGGGCCCATTTTCGGAGAATCTTGGGGCCCTTCGTAGGCAGGGACCAACCGACACGCTTAAGGGTACGGGTTTAGTGTACAAAATGTTATATATATTGACTCTTTTTATATTGCTCATGCCTCAAGATTTGGAATGCCGATCCACAAACAAGACCACAACTCGTATCTATAATATTTAACGAACACAGTGTTGACGATCCCTACGCAGGATCTTCCTGCCCAACCAAAACACCTGACTGCTGCGTTCGTTCCCCCACTTTTGCGCATATTTGTTGTTTTTATTTGATGCAGTGTTCCGGAGAAACCCATTGCAGCCTCACCAAAACTATGGTCTAGACTTGAAACCAGAATGTAATACTTTCTTGGCCTCGCCAGCGGGCCCAAGTCTCGATGACGCGCGTCTAGTCCCCTGGCCCCGGGACTAGGCTTTTTTCAGACGATGGGTCCACTAGACGTTTCCTGCTACATCTCGTGGTGTGGTTTTATTATTGTTCATTGTTCAACTACAGTTCTATTTTAGCCAGCTTCTTATATTTCTACTCATACTGAGCTCACTTTTACTCCCACCAACCGTAGACCGTGGCTCCAGATAACAGTAAGCAGCCTCACATTACAGCACCGGCGGAGGACTGTTGTTTTTCGGAGAATCTCCTCGCCAACATTTTCTCCGGAACGCAAGATCGCTGATCATTTTTTCCGGGGCCCTGCGAGGCAGCGCCGCACGAATTATCCTCGGAGCCCCGCAATTTCTATTTTTCCAAGCATTAAGCCGTAAGCTAAGGCTCAAGGCAAAGAATCTAGATCAGCCCGCCTAAAAACTAAGACTCCTATCGGAGCATTCACGAGGTGTGATCCTTCCCCACGCTCTCGCCTTAGGCGTGCATCGGCCGTTGAGGATCTCGTTCATATTAGAAGCCCTACCGACAATTCAACAGATGATGCGTGATCAACGTATGTAGCCAGTTCTAGACGTCCAACCAACGCTATAATGGATGACATATCGTCTAGTGCGTCCATTTGGAGCAAGTTCGGATAAATCGTGCCTCCCAACGGCCAATTCGCCTCGGCTTCCAAGTTTAGCTGTACGTTAGGTAATCATATGGTAATCTCATATTCGTTAGTATGTATCATTTGGCTCAGTACCAACCTCAACATATGGCTCTTCAAGCTGTGAGCTCTCAACCTCCGTGATGTTGATCTCAGTCTCTGTTGTTGCTACAGCAACAGCGTCAGCACTGGCAATATTCTCATAATCATCCTTAATGGTGTCAGATTGAAGCTCTTCTGGCGGCTCTTCCAGCGCCGGCGCCGGATCCGCCACTATCACCATAGATTCTTCTTCAGGAATAGCCATATCCTCGTATTCCAAGCCAACATCAACAAAATCATCTCCATCATCGTCGTTAACCAGCACAAAAGACGGCTTTCTTATTGAGCTGTTGTTGACGGGGTTGTGATCCGGAGAAATGTGAACAACAGTGTTCTTATTCTCTGGGTTCTGAATCTTTTCCTTCCATTCATTCCACTCATCACCGTTCTTGATCAAAAAGCCAAGTAACATTGACGGGTCGAGCTCTGAGAGGTGAATTCTGCGGATTCTGTTGGTGTGAACAGAGCTAATATCAAGGTCTTCGGCGGCTAACGCCACTTGCGGAATATGAGGGTCCAAATAGAACAAAGAGTCACCCTGATATCCAAAGAAGTAGTGTGATGATGAAGGTCTTCCTCCAGCGATTCCAACGCTCTCTTTTGACCCAAGAATGTCCTTCAAACTCTGCCAGTAAACGGTGTTTACTTGATCAACACCTAACCTCACGCCCAAAAGCACCAAAGTTGGCTTAAAACCGCTTCCAGAGCCACCACTCACTTTGAAAACATCCTGTTCGTAGACATCACCACTATCAGCGCCAATATAAACTCTTAGCTCGGCCTCTTTGTAATTTAAGCAAAGCGCTTGGATACTGCGAGCAGCCGCCGAAGGGCCAAACCACTCACCAGCCTTCTTCCCTGAGAGCTCACGGCCCTTTTGAACGATATTGTGGATAGAGAACGGGTGTTCTGGAGAATCAACGAACCAAGAAACGATTTCTTGATGTTTATTGTCTTTGCCGCCCGCATCATACCGCCACTCCCGCCCTAAACGACAATGAAGCAACGCATTCGCCAGCATACTCTGCCCTGTTCTGATCATACAACCCCATCCACAGTCAGTGGTGAAGAAATCTGAGTGTATTTGGTAGTTTTGAGCCCGTATCAGGTTTTGAAGAGATAAAGGAGACGGCCCATCAGCATCCCTGGGTAATGGAGTGAACTTCGTTCTATATGTAAGCCATATCCGGGATTGAACGTCCTTTAAAAAGTCATCGGGCCACGGATGTGTTTCCTTGTTCTCTGATAGATGACTAGCAATCGAAAAGTTGTTGAAATAGCTCCGAATTGAGCTGGATATATCTTCTTCTGCCTCCTCTGCTGCTGATTCTGGGGCTACTTCCTTATCGCTGAAGCTTGACACATACTCTCTTCCAAGGACAACTATAGGGCTCTTCCAATCCTCATTGTGTTCCTCTCGACTCCAAAACATGTCCACTACTCGCTGGAGCCCGTTTCCGCTCATTATAACGTTGTTTTGTGTGTGTTGATGCTATCAGCTGGTATTAGAATATGGGGTTAAGGTGGAGCGTCTGATCTGTGCCAAATTCAGTGAGAAAAGCTGTAAACCGGCCAAAATTTGGGCTTATTTGATAAAGAATAACAAAGCTCTGTCTTATGTCAAAACTTCCAGCTCAACCTCTGAATATAAATCAAATTATCAACATCTACACGTAAATTTGCTGCCTGTAGCGACACACGTAAACGATAAAACAATATCTGCCATATGCGAGACGTGTCAATAACTGGTCACGTGATATCTCGGTTAAGGGCGCACAGTGTATAAGGAACCCCATCGCTTGAAAAAGTTGAGCTCTTAATTTATTCCTATCTCCCCACCACTTCAAAGCATAAACCAGAGCTTTAAACGATGAAAACCGACTACTATGATCTCATGGGAGTGGCCACTTCGGCCTCAGACTCTGAGCTCAAGAAAGCTTACAGAAAGATGGCCTTAAAGTACCATCCGGACAAAAACCCAGACAACATCGACGAGGCTACACAGAAGTTTGCAGAGATCAGATTAGCGTACGAAGTTTTATCCGATCCTCAAGAAAGAGCATGGTATGACTCCCATAAGTCACAGATTCTTCGAGAAGATTCTGGTCGACCAGGAGACTATAATGAAGACGATATTGAGCCAGCAGTCGCTGGTACCACTGTTCAAGAGATCTTGAAGTTCTTTGATCCATCGCTTTACACCACAAAGGACGATTCTCCACAAGGAATGTACCAGATTCTTACGCGAGTGTTCAACAAGCTTGCTTCTGAAGAGATCCTCGCCGGAAGACAGCAAGGTCTTGATGGCTATTCTCAGTATCAAGACGATGATCCTGATGATGAAGTTAATGTTCTCTATCCGAAATTCGGTGGCTCCAAATCCGACTATGGATCCCAAGTAAGAAGATTTTACCAAGTTTGGTCATCTTTCTCCACTGTCAAGACATTCTCGTGGAAAGACGAGTATCGTTACTCTACTGCTGGTGATCGTCGCACGAGACGTGCGATGGAGAGAGAGAACAAGAAGGCACGTGACACAGCTCGTCGTGAGTTCAACGAAACGGTTCGAAGCTTCGTTTCGTTTATCAAGAAGAGAGATTTGAGAGTAAAGGAAGGCTCAGCGAAGTTCGAGATGGAGCGTAAGCGTAAACATCAGGAAGAGCTTCAAAGGCAGATCGAAAGAGACCGTGCTGCCAACGCTGCGCAGAGACAACATTTTCAAGAGCAAAGTTGGCAAAAGCTCAATGATGATGAGCTTGCTGAGCTTGAGAACCGATTCAATTCAAGCGAAGATGAAGGAAAGGATGTTGAGCAGGAACAGGAGGTCTTTGAGTGTGTTATTTGCGAGAAGATGTTCAAGAGTGAGAAGCAGTTTAAGAGCCATGAGAGTAGTGCGAAGCATAAGAAGCTGCTCAAACAGCTGAAGTGGGAAATGAGACAAGAAGGGATTGTTTTGGGTATTGATCCTGTTTCTGATGAGAGTGACTTTGAGACTGCTGGAGAGGATGAGTTTGAAGATGAGTTGGAGGATGGTGGTGATGATGATGATGATGATGATGATGATGATGATGACGATTTCAGTGACGATGATGAGCTTGATGATGAGTTGAAGAAGATAGAAGAGCAGTTGAAGATGATGGAGCAGGATGGAGGTGATAGTGATGAAGATAATGATGGAGATGATGATGAGGAAAATAATGAGGAAAACATATCAGAGCCGGAAATTGATGATGTTATAAACTCCGAGTCGGAGCCTGAGCCTCAGTTCACACCTCAGCCGAAGAAACTCTCAAAAAAGGAGAAAAAGAAGCAAAAATATTCAAAACAGGCAATTCAGTCAGATAATGAAGAAGAACAAGAAGATGAGCTCGCCAAATTGGCTGCTGCTCTGGAAAAGGGTGCCAAGCTTCAAGACGATTCAGATGATGATTGGGGGAAACCTGTGAAGAAAGAGAAGAAGAAAAGGGCCAAAAATCCACCTAATTCCATTCCACAAACACAATCACCAACTCCAGAGCCACAGGACTCAAGTGGATCCGAAAAGTGCACTGTTTGCAGTCAAACATTCAGCTCAAGGAATAAGCTGTTCCAACACGTCAATGCAACAGGCCATGCCTTAGCACCAAAGAAGGGTAAAAAGGCCAAAAAGTCAAAGAAATAGAGTCATTTGCATATATACTATCTAATTAATCGTTATGATAGAGTCGTTAACAGCGTACAACGCTAGCGAATACCAATCTTAGTCTTCTTAACCTTCGCAACAACAGGCTCAGGAATACCTCTGTTATCAAGACCGAGACCCTGGCCTGATTTCCAACCCATCTTCATCAACAGCTTTCTACCGACATTCTCACTGGAAATCTCAGGAGCATCAGCACCAACAATATCACCTTCTTTGACGTGCGCTTTAGATGGATTTCCTCTTCTGGAGGACTTCTCCTGGTCAACCTCGGACTTTGGTCTCTTTTGATCAATTCTGTTGAAAATTGGCTTCTGTCTCATGAGCATTGCAATGGAATGGTAATCTGGCAAAGAACGGAAAGTTCTCTTGTTCTTCACTGCAACCGCGTGTGAAGTAAGGCCCTTTCCAAATTTGCGAGACTTCATGTTATACAAATAGGCGAACTTCTGGACTGTCTTGATTCCATGAGGGTCCATTGGAGGGAATGTCAAGGCGTTTCTCTTTGCATCATTAAGGAATTCTTCAAATTCATTGCGGATATCCTTTATGTGTAAAGTGTATGGATACTTAAGTAGCAGATCCTTGGACTTTGCATGATCTCTAGCAATTGTCTCTTCTTGTCTGCGTTTCTTCTCTTTCTTAGACTCTCTTCTAAGTTGCCACTGTTCATTCAAGCGATCAACAAGGTCTGCACTTACACCGTCGAGGTCCAATTCTTTCTTCTTGCCCTTACCTTTAGTCTTCAACGTACGTGTAGGCTCAACGTCCATGTCTCTCTGCCCATCATACTTCTTTGTATATGAGATGAGATCATCCAGACCCTCCATATCAGAATCGCCTAACATATCATCGTCTTCATTATAATCGTCACGGTCGCTGTCTTCATCAGAAGTATCGTCAATCGGAATGTTGTCGTAGTTCTTCTCTTCTTCTTCAGGAGGTGCCAACTGATTCTGAATGTACTTGAAATAGGCATTTAGTCTATGCTCAGGCATACCGTTCTCTAGAAGGAAATCCTCAAATAGCTCTTGATCCACCCATTGATGATCATAAGTTCCTGTAAGTCTGAAACTCTTCATATGGTATTGATTGGAAGACGAACCGTATCTGATGTTAATGACTTCGACCGTTGTGTGATCAAAAGTTTCATAATCTTCTTCTAAAAATCCAAACTCAGGATCAGAATTTTCTTTCTCTTCTTGATTGATTTGAAGATTGCTCATGCTTGTTGTAGCTTCTTCGCCGCCTTCTTCATCATCTTCATCACTCACACCAGCAATAAACTTGGCTTCTTCTTCGAAGTCGTCATCGAGCTCATCATAAATATCCTGTGTAGCTTCATCTTCATCGCTCTCATCGTCACTTCCTTGCAAATCGTTCATCACACGGTTAATGTAGCTCTCATACTGCTGATACATCTGTTGTGTTGGTAGTGATTCAGGGATAACTTGACTGGCTTCATCAGGGTTGAAATCTTCCAGCCTTTGAGCCTTTGGACCATTATTCTTCGGCAGTTTAGTCAAAATCTCTCCATCGTCATTCTGAATAGTGGAAAGGTGAACATGCCCAATCGATAGGGTAGGATTAAACTCGGTGTTTGCACCTGACTTCACTGGAGGCAAAGGCTTCGATTCGTCCACTTGAACCGTCTTAAAATTGTTGTTTTCAGTAGGTTTATCATCAACAAAGAATAGCATATCGTCAGGAACATCTGCCATCTTGTTCTTGGCCTTTGGCTGTGGCTTGGGCACTGGCTCTAGCGTTGTCGGTGGAACAACTGCATGAGGTGGAAGCTGAGCTGGCGGCTTCTCTGGCAGTAATTCTTCGCTTTCTTCCATTTCTTCATCATCTTCTTCATCTTCATAAGTTTCCTCACTCTCAGCTTCATCACTGTCCTCAACGTCCTTACCGCCGTCATTTGGTTCAACTTGCTTATCTTCTTCTTCTTCTGGGTTCGAAGGCTCTAAGCTTTCACACTTCACAAACACCAAAGGTCTCTGTCTCAGCGGTAACTTCAATGTTTCCTCTCTATTATTCTCCGTATTAAATGCCTCATCTTGCATTCTTGGGCGCCTTGTTCTCTTAGCCGCCGCTCTCATACTTCCTTCTTTAGGTATATAAACAGACGGACCGCCACCCAAATCCAACATCATTACATCTTCATTGAATTCACCAGGCGGTCCTTGGTGACCTCCTCTACCACCTCTGAACCCCTGAGATCCGTTCCTTTTACCACCGAGGCTTCTTTTGTTTCCCAAGTATCCACCTCTGCCTCTTCCTCTACCGCCACCACGTCCTCTTCCTCTGCCTCCTCGTCCACCTCGTTTGGGCATTTTTGCTCTAATTTATAACAATATGTGTTATTTGGACTTAGTCCTGTTTAAAGAGCCTCTATGAAAGGTCGAAAGCAAGTTTAAAGCTGATTTAGAGCTCCAAATAACATTACTCAGGCCTATATGCTACCGCGTGGGCTTGAAATTATCAACAAAGCTCATCGCGGTCCAAAGATAGGAAACATCTATGCAACAAATAGACCACCAACTACGCCAAAAGGAAACGAAAAATGTCATTAAATATACTAATCTCTCTTGTTGAACACAGAATATACCAACTCTAAGTTTTTGTACATCTGCGTTGTGCACTGCGAGAGATGTTCCTCATCGCTCTTACCCACCATCTCGAAGCTCATCTCTTCATTGTAGAGAAGCTTATGTGTTCTCATGGCAAACTCCCGAAGAATATACTCTCTCTGTAGCTGCGACGTAATAACAGACATTCTCTCCTTGGCTTGTGACGTTGGGATGCCCAAATTTATCAGTATGTTCTTAAGCATGTTATGCGCACTTGTCATTGTGAGAGAATCAACTTGGTCCAATTCAAGCTCTTCATACAACGGTTTACCAGACGGTGTGAGTTCCAAAAGCTCTGGACACTTAGAAGGCAAAACTGCTTCCTCCGTGGCTCCTTTAAGCGAGTCTAATTGCTCTTGTAGCTCATTAGTGGTTCTCTTGGAATCCTCAAGAGCAGTGTCCAACTTCGTCTGAAGCTCTTCAGAAAGAGATGTCAACTCGGACTTTTCTTTCACTAGATCACCCATTTTTTGATCCTTAACTTCCAACATCTCCTTTAGACTCATGTTTGTTCCTTTCACGACCGTAGACTCCTCCTTTAACTCTTGGTTCAACTTCTGAAGCTGAGTTAATTCCCTTTCATACTGTTCCGTTTTTGATTTCAATTCCTCAGAAAGAGAGACATTGTTCTTTTCTAACGTCTTCATATTCAACACTTGAGACTCAAGATCAGTATTCTTGGCTTCTAGCGTCTTCTTATCTTCCAAAATTCTAGTAATAGAGTCCTTTGAGCTTTGTAATTGTCCACGTTCATTACTCAACTCATTGTTCAGCTTCTCCATTTGAGATTGCAACTCCTTCACCTTGGACAAAAGCGCATCGCTCTCTTCCTTATTCTTCCTCAATTCACTCGAAATCACAACTTCGTACTCCGCAGAATTCCGCTTATGATAGTTACCAACAATATCAGAGCCACCTTGTAATCCCAATATAAACTGTTTTAAGCTTCTCAACTCGTTTAGCTCTTTCGTCTGTTTCTCCTGTTGCAGTTGTAGTTCACGCTGCTTCTGCTGTTGAGCTCTTTCTATTGAGCTAGGTTGACGTACTTTTGAAGGCGTTTCGTCTTGAGGAACATCATCATCCATATCACTTTCACTTTCGCTATCGCTCTGCTCTTCAATAATTGAATCATCCACTGTTTGGGCGCTCTGCGCCAGTCTGGAAAGCTTTGATTTGATCAGATCTTTCGGTTGAGCATTCTTTGGAGCAGGTAAATCCATCGGAGTCGACTGTGACAGCGGACCCCATGGCTTTGCTCTTGGAGCGGGTGTTGATGTTGACATAGCGCTGGTATCATTTGCAGTTGTATCGTC
The DNA here is from genome assembly GCA_030558335.1 of Petasospora stauntonica. NCBI lineage: Eukaryota > Fungi > Ascomycota > Saccharomycetes > Phaffomycetales > Wickerhamomycetaceae > Petasospora > Petasospora stauntonica. The sequence continues at coordinate 857,511 of JAJMSG010000003.1, forward strand.
TGCGTCTCTGCTCTCCGAGCTGTGTGTATTCATCTGTGGCATTGTTTTCACTTTCTTCTTATTCTTTGGTTTGTTTAAATCAACACCACTGACCTTAGAGTCTAGATAATCAGCTAACTCTGTTACACTCAGACTGTTCAATTTTGGCACATCTGGAGCTACCGATGACACATCTGGGTCAGCATCGTCGTAGAGGAACGAATCACCGTTGTTTTCGGCACGGACGAGGGTCATCACAGCAAAGAATTCGTTTTTTTGATATGAGCAGGCGTTCAAAGTAGAGAGTGAGAGATGAAATGAAGCGATTATCAAGCAAAGTGAATCTGTTCTCAAGGACTAATGGATCAAGCTTAGAGGATCAAAATGGCGGAATGGTGAAGTATATGGCCCGTAAATTGCTATGGTAACGCGTTTTTTCTTCTTTGTGGACAGCTAAATGGACTGTTTCCACGGTATTGATGCTAATTTGGTGTTTATATCGTAGAAATTGTGCCTGGCTTTGTGTCTTTGTTTACATTTCGCTTTGTTTACATTTCCATCTTCGCGCTCATCAAAAGTGAACATTACACTTCACTTACTACACAACAATAACTACACTCAAATCAATTAATAAACGTGAATATCTATAGAATGTATCCGAATTTTATATAAAAAGCATGCCCAAAGAAAACAAGAAACCAAAAATATATGCAAAATGAAAGTTTAGTACTGATGTGTGTGGATGTCCTCACTGTGCTCAACCTTAATCAATGGTCTGTACTCTGGCTTCCACATCTGGCTCTTGACCCATTCAACACACTCATCAAAGTCTCTTGGCACCTTAACGTACTCGTCCTTACCTGGCTGAACCTCGTCCTCGATTCTGGCCTGACCTTCTTCCAAAGCCTCGAGAATCACAGCGGCGGCAACCTTGGCGGAGGTGTCGTTAATGACCTCCAATGGAGGCAACAAACCAGCCTTTGGATCCTTGTCCAATGGAGAAAGAGCGGCTAACTGGTCAACAGCAGCAGAGATCATTCTGTCGGAGATGACCTTAGCTCTGGAAAGAACGGAACCAAGACCGATACCTGGGAAGGCGAAACAGTTGTTGTTCTCAGAGATGACCCAGCCATCAACAGGCTTGAATGGAGAACCGGTGGCAACCATGGCGTTGTTGTCGGTCCACTCCATCAAGTCTTCTGGAACAGCCTCGTGGAGTCTGGTTGGGTTGGACAATGGGAAGATAATAGGACGTGGGTTGTACTTGTACATCTCCTGGACGATCTGCTTGGTGAAGGCACCAGCCTGGGTGGAACAACCGATCAAACATGTTGGCTTGATCTGCTTAACAACCTCAAAGAGGGACTTCGTGTCGACACCTTCCCAGTCACTGGCCTTGTCAGCGTAGGAGTGCTGGTCTGGAGTGGAGGTATCTTGCATGTTGTCCAAGATCAAACCACGGACGTCCATGGTGTGGATCTTAGACTTGGCCTGCTCGATAGTCAAACCCTTGGTGACCATGTGGTTGACGATCTGGTCGGCAATACCCAAACCAGCGGAACCAGCACCGTAGATAACAATCTCAGACTCCAAAAGCTCTCTCTTGGTGTGCTTCAAAGCAGCAGACAAGGAGGCCATGACGACAGCACCAGTACCCTGGATATCATCGTTGAAACAAGCGTACTGGTTTCTGTATCTCTGGAGCAATGGTCTACCAGTGGTAACACCAAAGTCCTCGAAATGGAGAGTGGCAGATGGGAATCTCTTCTTCAGCACCTGGATGAACTTGTCGACAAACTTGTCGTACTCCTCGCCACGGACTCTCTCGAATCTGTTACCCATGTAAAGATCGTCGGTCAAGAGCTTCTTGTTGTTGGTACCAACATCCAAACACACTGGGATAACACGACCTGGGTGGACACCACCACACAAGGTCATCAAGGCAAGCTTGGAGATGGCTATACGAACACCACCGACACCCTGGTCACCAATACCCAAAATACCCTCACCGTCAGACACAACGATGTAGTCGACATCCTTGTCCTCACCGAAGTTGGCGAGTCTTCTGTCGATGGAATCTGGGTCTGTGATATCAAGGAAACAACCTTCTGGCTTTCTGAATCTGTGGGAGTAAGCAGCGATGGCATCACCTTCGGTTGGAGTGTAAATAATTGGGACCAACTCTCTGATGTGACGTCTGACCAATTCATAGAACAAGACCTTGTTCTGGACTCTCATGGAGGAACAGAAATCGTTCTTGGCCAATGGTGTTTTGAGGTAAGAGAGCTGTCTGTAAGCTCTCTCGACCTGCTCGTTCAAAGAGTTGACCTGGGCTGGGAGCAAACCTTCAAGGCCGAAGGCAGCACGCTCCTCAACAGTGAAAGCGGAACCCTTGTTGAACAATGGAGAGTTCAAAACCTGGAAACCAGTGAGGGAACACTCAATTGGACCATCGACAGCGAGTCTGGTGGCCTTTGGCTTGTTGAACTGCAACTGAGCCTCGACACCAATTGGTGTCTTCTTGGTGGTGACGGAGTTTCTGCGCTCCTTAGCACCTGCGGTAGCATCTCTAGTGACGGAGGCCATGTTGTTAGTCTTTGAGGCAGTGGCGTATTCTCTGACGGTCATGAGCCTTTGTGTGAGTTGTGCCTTTGTTAGGACAGATGATGACTTCAGCATAGTGGTGTATCTCTAGAGGAGTAATGAGGGGATGAGCTACTTATATAGCTGGAGATAAGTGGTGATGATGAAAGAAGACGCACGGGATGTATCCGAGATGGGGTCCGAGCAAAGCTGTTCGTCTGTTTCCGGGATGGGAGGAGATAAGAGCAACTTTAAAGGGGATCAGGGACAAAGGAGGAATGGATCGCCCAAATATACTTTTCATTCAAATTGAGCTCATCAAGGGCCTCAAGAGGCAAAGGGTGCGGCTCGTACCGGGATCGAGCGGCTGGCGGGTCTTTTTTTTCATCTGTTAGGGCCACGAAGGTGTCGTTGGCTTACTTTGTCTTTTGACACAACTTTTGGTATTATTTCGAGGGTTAAGAGCTCTGAAAAAGAGTGAGGAGGTTGATGTGTTTATGCTCTATCATACTGGAGAATATCAGAAGATTATACCCAAGAATCATTCTCAAATCCCTTGTTTTATCTTCATCCAGAGTCCTCAGCAAACCCCTCTCCATCTCCAGATCGGGACATCCCGGAACAAAAGAGCGGAGCTGTCGCCAAATCTAGCAGCGACAGACGACGGTTTACCCGGCCTAAGCCGGGTGTTCGCTGCTAAGCGCGACTCCATACAAAGAGTCAAGTCCGAGACCGGCAATGGGTCTCTAGATGTTGGGCATCGTGGAGCTTCAATTGGTTATTTGGGTGCTATAATCTCACTGCTAAGAGCTCAGAAAACAGCCAGTAATTTGCCGAGTAATACTGAGATAATATTCCGACCCGAGCGCCCGGAAAATGGTGCTCAGAAATTCGCCTGGGGCAACGGCAGAGTTTGCGTGTGGCTCCTACCGAAAAAGTTGAAGTTACGCATGGACGCGTAGGTGTTGATAATTTAGCAGGGGAACCTGAAGAGGGGCCGATATGTGGAAAATGACTCTGTTGACTCCCTGATATTTCGGGTTGCGATTGACACAACAATTTGACCCCGCTCGAGATGATGTTTAAAGGGTAATGTGTCGTGTGGGGCATCTAATACTCGCTCCCGAGTATGTCCTTTGCTTCATGAATCGATGCTAGAGATGAGCGATATTGTTTAGGAGTCCGAGCGGAGCTTTAGTGTGGTAACCTGGAATAGCCTATCTACGCGCCGGGCACCCTGATTCACCACACCCAATTATTACACGGGGCACCCTTATTGAGACATCATATGAGGGTGTTGTCCGAGGTCGGAATATAACCCCTGAGCCATTTGACACATAGATCTATTGGCCGGGCAACGGACATTTGCAGTTTGCAAAGCTGTAGAACATTGCATAAGGTTAATCCGGTGTCCTAAGGCTGACGGCACCGGAACAATCGATATTTCGTCCGCGTTATTCGATATCGATATTGAATTTTGGACTATATATGATTTGACCAGCTGTAGTTTTTGGATAATTCTTATATGAGGTTGGATTCGTTATATGAGGCTACCGCTCGATATACGATTTGAGGTTGAATATTGCATTGAGGCTTGAATCGTCTCATATAAACGCTAATTTTCATATAACTTGTGTCACTGCAAACATCAAACATCTCAGAGACCCAACAGTTCCCTTCACGCCATAGAACTTTAGTCCATTTTGCTTGTGAAAGACCCCAAACACTAAAACACTATATTGCCATAGTGCCCTTAACAAAATTCGCGAAAATCAACTGGGCTTCAATTGAATCAATATCGAATTCAAGCTTAATATTCACCTTCAAATCCCTCTAATTCCAGTTTTTATTAAACAACCACTACTTTAAACACCACAATGAGTGACCTCAAGTTCTGTACTGTCTGTGCAGCTAATAATAACCGTTCAATGGAATCCCATAAGCGTTTAAAAGACGCCGGTTTCAATGTATCTTCAGCAGGAACAGGCTCTGCTGTTAGACTACCCGGTGTTTCCATTGACAAACCAAACGTCTATGCTTTTGGTACACCTTATGAGAAGATTTACAACGATTTAATAAGTCAAGATCCAAGGCTTTATGAAGCTAATGGACTTTTACGAATGCTTGCTAGAAACAAGACCATCAAGACAGCACCACAGAGATGGCATGAAGGAAAGAACGTTTTTGACTTTGTATTTACCTGTGAAGAGCGTTGTTTTGATGCTGTTTGTGAAGATCTTCTTCATAGAGGTGCAAGAATGAACAAAATCGTACATGTTATCAATATTGATATTAAGGATGATGATGAAAATGCCAAAATTGGAGGTGAAGGAATTTTACAACTTGCTACTACACTTTCACAAGAAGCCGAAAAGAGTAAAACACATCAAGACAGTACTCCTTTTGAAGATAAAGTGATTGACATATTAGTTGAATGGCAAGAAGGACATCCAAATTTACCTCTTTTATATGCCCCAGCCTACTACTAATTCTCATAAATAACGAATGCATTGAATATATAACCTTAACCGAGACCAGCTCATGATTTAACCAACCTTCCATTAACCCAAACATTAACAGAATTTCTGTCATCACCATTAAACAACCATTTGGCAACAACGTTTTTCCACTTGGTTTGATATGTCATCAAACCAACTTCAGGAACTTGCCAATCAAACACATCAACTTGAGAACCCTTACAGTCCAAATCGATTAGCTGAGCATCCCACTGTTTTCCGACCTCGAACGAACCGATTTTGTCTTGTAATCCGACCAGCTTCGCACCGCCCTGAGTTCCGAGGTATAGCACATCTTCAACACTTAATTTATCGTGTTCTTTACCAGTTTCCATAGCCAAATGTCTAGACACAAGGATTGCTTGTCTTGCGGTATTGAGGATTGAAGGAGAGAAGCCACCAGAGACGTCAGTTCCGAGGCCAACCGGAATTCCGTTATCAAGTAACCAACGTACTCTACACTCACCGGAAGTGATAGCCGAGTTGGAGATAGGACAATGGGAAACACCCGAACCTTTCTGTCTGATAAGGTCCTTTTCATAGTCACTCAAATGGATAGCGTGAGCGAGGATTGTTTTGTTATCCAGTAAATCATGGTCATTATAGACGTCGGTATAAGTTTCCGAATCGGGAAACAACTCTTTAACCCATTCAATCTCATTCTTATTCTCGGAAATATGAGTTTGAGAGTGGAATCCGTACTCCTTCTTGAGCTTGCCTAGCCAACGGAGCAGCTCAGATGTACAACTTGGTGCAAATCTTGGTGTTAATATAGGAGCCACGAGCTTATTCTTTGGGTCAATTCTCTTGATATGATCAATAACCTTTTGAGTGCTGTGTTTACACTCATCCATCGTTTCAATATAATAATCAGGAGAGTTATTATTCATACAAACTTTACCAACAAAGGCTCTTTGGCCATTTGAAAGCGCTAAGTCAGCAAGCAAGTTTGTAGCGTCAGCATCAATTGTAGCGTAATAAGCAGCACATGTAGTTCCATTTCCGAGGGTTCGGTTAATCACCTTAGAGTAAACAACCTCGGCTTTGCTGAGGTCCTTCATAGAAGCTTCTAATGGGAACGTATAAGTAGTCAACCAATCCAAGAGTGTTGAGTTACCGAAAATACCATTATTTGGGTACTGTGGAGCATGAATGTGAGTATCGATGAACCCCGGGAAGAAGAACCGGTTACCCTCGGTAATATCAACAATCTCAAGCTTTGATTTATCAAGATTGTATTCTCTCAGTACATTTTCAACAGAACAATCATTTTCAAACAAAACAATACCTCCATTAGCATCAACTCCGGCAACACCGTGTTCAACGATGCTTAAATCGCCCAGTGTAGGCGTATGGACAAAGGCACCAGCATAGAGTGCAACAATCTCACCAGCAACGAACTTCTTAGTCATCTTCCAACCGAACTTCTTTCTCCAGCTCTTCAACTCGGTTCAAACGTGGGGATTTCTCCAGTTTATATACTTATTTCCGCATCAATAGCAGCCTTGATACGTGACCTTATTGCTTGTGAATGCGAGATAAACGCCGCCGGCAGCCCGTCGCGCGAGCCGGCGGTACATCTCCGCTGTGCCGTCGGCTGAGGCTCCGTTTCGCGCTTCGCCGGCTCGGGGTTTGGCTTTAGAGCCCAATTTCACATACTAAATTATAGCAACCAAGGCCTCAGTACAGAGTCAGATACGAGTTTCCACAGTGCCACACGGCTTATTGCGGAGTTGTTGTGGCCGTGAGGTGACGTAGTGAGCTATTGTGAGGTTAAAGGGTGCAGCTTCCAGATCGGGACTATGAAGCTATAATAGAGGCTACTATTAGAACAATTCCATCTAATGTAGCATATCATCTGATAAACAACAATAGAGAGAAAGAATTCTCAATTTGGCAAGGGCTAAAGCTCCAAAACCAAGACACCAGCTAAGTCTCAAAGACATTAACAGGAGTTGAAATCAAAAATTATAAGACCCACCCGCCTCAAAAGAGAACGTCAGCAGATCCACGAGATGCGCTGTGCAATGCAAACACGTGATTCTGGCCGAACAGGCTTCTTGATCCCTGCCGGCGTCTTAAGGTAAGTATGAAGAAAGGAAATAAGTGAACGGGAGACGGAGAGTCTTCAGGGCGGGCGCGGTGGTATTTATACTTTTTTCGGGGGAAAGGCCGGGTAACACCTTAGGTCCCGAAATGTAAACACGGTAGGGGCAACGCTAGGGTTTCAAATAAAAGTACTCTATTTATCAATTAAATTCGTCTCCATTTACACACTCTGGCGTAATCGGTTCCCACGTTTCTGCACAGAACGTACTGTTCTTTTCTCTGGGCCCAGACAGCATCAATACAGCCAACACCGGTGTTCTTTCCCTCTGTTAAGTTGTATGTTCCACTAGTAATGAAGCCAATTAGGTGTCTAGAATTAGGCACTTCTGGGTATTCATGAACGTTTTTACCTTGAGAATCCTTTTGTTTAAGTGATTTTTCCCATTGAGCAAAAGATTCCTCTGGAATTGAGTAAATTCTAGCATTATCCTGTAAATTACCCCTGCCCCAGGCTTCCACGTGAACTGGTGTAATAGACAATGGCTCCTTGACGGTTTTCGGGTATTCAACAGTCTCAGAATTACTCAATTGAACGGCCAATTTGGAGCACGGAGTCTTCCCTTGTTTAACATCTTCGATATGTTCATAAACATCGTGTAATTCCTCAATAACACGCGTAAAATTGTCCCATTTTGACGTACGTGTTCTCTCATCAGATTTAACATGCTGTAATCCAATTCTCAACGATTGCAAATATCTCCAATCACATCCAAATGGATCACCGAGCTCTCCCTTGGCGATATCCTTCGAATTCAAGTGAATCTTATCATAATTCAACCTCTTAGACTTCGGCTTCTTACTCCATTTCTCCCTCTTAATACCACAAGTAAGCTCATTCTCCATAGCACCTGCTGTTGTAAACGGATAATCAACAGGGAAAAACATCTCGCCTTGTTCAAACTTCAGCTGATGACTCTGCTTTAACCCACCAAGTCTCATGTGTGCAATGTGATTGAGTGCGTGCCAAACAGGAAGACACCAGTACCAAGGAAGAAGCACAGTCCACACGCCTTGTTGGTTGTAGATGATAATAGGAATTCCGTTGCCATGGTTCCTTTCTTTATAATCCTTCTTCATCTCTTGGGAAACCTGTTTAAGAGACATTTGGCCATCATATGATGCTGTTCTTCCGTCGGCGCTCAACAGATTGTTAACAACATCATGAGCAATGTTCTTCTTTGAAGTCTTCATCTCAATCAACACATCTAATGGATTATTATCTTGTGGTGGTCTTGGTTTTGTTCTATTGGCCAATCTTGGATCCTGAGCTTGGAAAGTGAGCATTGTACCATCTGGCAACGAGGACTCAGTACACAATTTACCGAAGATCTTCGATTCTGGTGAATTTGGATCCAATGGTTTCAAAACAGTGGCCAAAGATGGAAGTGAAATAGGACCACACAGCTCAATTGAGCCGATAGAGTATCTGTTATCAATAACATCAACATCTTCTGTTTTTGACTCCAAAACGAGGTTAAATAGAGCCTCATAAATAGCTGGATGAGCTCTTAAAACAACTCTGTTTAATTCCTCTGATTTGAAGCTTATTATCGTGATTTCTCCAAGAACTGTCTCCTTTTCATAACACAACTTCTTCGAAACATTTCCATGATTCATCACCTTTTTACCAATCTCTTCACGAGTTATTAACTTCAAAAGATCCTTTAAACTGCCTTCATTATCACTTTGAATCACCATTGTTCCAAAATAACTCTTATCCCACGCAACACCGCCCTCAAGATGGAAAGCTCTATGTGATGCTCTGAAAGCCTTCTGTGTAGGCTTTAAAGGGATTTGCCAACCCCATCTTTTGATCATATGAGCTCTTTTAGCGTGCCATACGTGAGAATTCAACCAAACATGCTCTCTTTGTCTCTTCATATACTTCATTTTACCCAATGGCTGTGGTGCTAATGAATTGACACTCGAGTTATCATATGATCCAATATTATTGTTCATACGAAGGAAATCTTCGCCTTTTGACTCCCTAAGCTGTTTCTTTAGCATTTTAATACGCTGGCGAATCTTCAATTTGCCCATTGAAAGTGCTTTGTCATTGGGTAATTGTTTGTTAAGTTGAGCTCTAGCTGCAAGTCTCAACAATGAAGATGCCATCTTTGCTCTGTAAAGATCACGGCCTTTGAGATGAACTTTCTTCTTAGAAACACCCGAATCAGAGCTCATCTCACGAATAGCTCTTTTCCTAAGTCTCTTTGGAATTCGCTTAACATTGTGAGATGCCGTTCTTCTTCGTAGTGTTCTAGGCAATGATTGGAAAGTTCGTGTAGCGGAAGCAAATTTGGAGTTTAATTGAGCTTTTTCCAATTCGGTGATCTCAAATTTACGACTCTTGAGAAACTCCGAAACATTGAGAATACCATCTTTTCCTAAATCTTTGAAATAGTTAGTATTAGTTTAAAAAGAGTGTTAGAACTCAACTCACTCGGATCATTCGTCTCTGCTCGAATTTGACGAGATTGACGCTTTTTAAGCAATTTGTAAGCCTTTGGTTCCATCTTCTAAAGAAATCAACCAAAACCAAAACCTCAAAGCTCTGATAGAAACCAATAAATGAACCATCAAAAAGTACACACACACTCGAATTTTTGGCGATGCCTGAGTGCCCTTACCAAGGTTGTCTCAAATAAGTAATTCCCATTTTCAGAAATATCCCTCTCATTTACGAACCCAGGTGTCCGGGTGTTTCTCCAATAGATTGACTCTGCCCCGGAATTAATCAATTGGGCGTGCCCCGGATAAGAGCTCCAGATTAGCCCGATGCTTTCAGAAGGGCCAAAAAGGGGCCTCAAAAATCAATATGAAACCAAATCAAACACAACCATAGCATACAAAAAACACCAAATATCAATCTGACACCAATTTCACCGAAATTAATTCAAAAAATGACCATTTTATAACCCCCTAAATTCAATCTCAAACGCTTAACTCGGGCCCCCTGAGCGTGGTCGTACCATGGCTTTGCCCGAACTCCGCGAAACCTCTCACCTGCTGTGCGTTTAGCGTGTTGCAGTCATAAAACAATAATTTCCATGGCTCTTCTTCCACTTCCAACCCCTTTGCTCTGGTTTCCTTTTGGTGGTAACGTCCTGCGTTCATCAACTTATTCCGGTTGATTAAATTTTAATTCTTTCACTAACTATGACTGACGTTGTCTTGGGCTCCCAGTGGGGAGATGAAGGTAAAGGTAAGCTTGTCGACTTGTTGTGTGACGATATCGATGTGTGTGCCCGTTGTGCCGGTGGTAACAACGCTGGTCACACCATTGTCGCCAACGGTGTTAAGTACGACTTCCACATGCTCCCATCGGGTCTTGTGAATCCAAACTGTCAGAACTTGGTCGGTAATGGTGTCGTGATCCACGTGCCTTCTTTCTTCCAGGAGCTTGAGAACCTGGAGAAGAAGGGTCTCAACTGCAGAGACAGACTCTTTGTCTCTTCAAGAGCTCACTTGGTCTTTGACTTCCACCAGAGAACCGATAAGCTCCGTGAGGCCGAGCTCTCCGGTAACAAGAAGTCCATTGGAACAACAGGTAAGGGTATCGGTCCAACTTACTCCACTAAGGCCTCCAGATCCGGTCTCAGAGTCCACCACCTCGTCAACCAAAACGAGGGTGCTTGGGAAGAGTTCGAGACCAAGTACAGACGTCTTGTGTCCACCAGACAGCAGCGTTACGGTGACTTCGATTACGACATTGAAGAGGAGATTGCCCGTTACAAGACATACCGTGATCAGCTCCAGCCTTTCGTCGTTGACTCTGTCGAGTTCATCCACAAGGCCATCGCCGACAAGAAGAAGATCCTTGTTGAGGGTGCCAACGCTTTGATGTTGGACATTGACTTTGGTACTTACCCATACGTCACCTCTTCTGCCACTGGTATCGGTGGTGTTCTCACCGGTCTCGGTCTCCCACCAAGAGCCATCAACAAGGTGTACGGTGTCGTGAAGGCTTACACCACACGTGTCGGTGAGGGTCCTTTCCCAACCGAACAGCTTAATGCCGAGGGTGAGAAGCTCCAGGATATCGGTGCTGAGTTCGGTGTCACCACCGGTAGAAAGCGTCGTTGTGGATGGTTGGATCTCGTTGTGCTTAAGTACTCCACAATGATCAACGGTTATACCTCCTTGAACATCACCAAGCTTGACGTTTTGGACACTTTCAAGGAGATCCCAGTCGGTGTCGCTTACAAGCTCAACGGTAAGACCTTGGCTTCCTTCCCAGAGGACTTGATTGACTTGGGTAAGGTCGAGGTTGTCTATGAGACCTTGCCAGGTTGGGACCAGGACATCACCAAGATCACCAAGTACGATGACTTGCCAGAGAATGCTAAGAAGTACTTGGAGTACATTGAGAAGTTCCTCGGTGTTCCTGTTGAGTGGGTCGGTACTGGCCCAGCGAGAGAATCCATGCTCCACAAGTAAATTGAGAACTAATTCTTCTCACAAATTTGTTCCTTTCTCAGAGTCCTATTCATAGATTGTTTTGGTCATTCATTTGTACATTATTAATAAACTCACAATTCGGTTAGTAAAGTGTAGATTAAGGTATAGGTTACTTATTCCGTCAAAGGCTCGACTTCTAATGATTCCGGTTCGACGAATTCTGTTGGCATCTCAACTTCCTCAGCAGTTGGTTCTGCAGGTTTGATGTATGATGCATCCTTTTTGAAAAGGTTGTACTGGTGATAAGAATTTTCACCCTTGATGTACTTTTTGAGGATACCTGGAATGTACAAGAGTCTGGTGATACCATTAGACTCTTCGTTATTCAAGAATGGCGATGAGTAAAGCAATTCCCAGCCTTCCGTTACGTGGCCGTCTTGAATGAAGCTGATCTCGCCGAATTCAGCATCGACCGGGGCATCAATATCCACCACGTAATCACATTCTTCCATTGAAATCACTTTTCCCTCGTCGTATAAGTTCTTATTATTCATCCCCGGAGGAAGCTTCTGGATAGCATTAGTGACCGAGCCTTCAGATTCATCAAAATCGCCTGGCAACAAGCCTCTGAATCCGGACTCAACGAATCTCAAACGGGAGTTAGGAGGAAGGAAGAAAGATGATGGGAATCTATACCACTCTCTGCCAACACAAACGTTACCTTGAGCGTTCAGTGGGATGTGTGAGTAAACTTCCAATGGGGTGTTATAGTTGGTTGAGAGAGAGATGGTTCTCGATAAAGAGACCACAGCGATCAGTGTGCCAATGAGCAAAATGGCCAATGTGTTGAGCACACGGCTCACCTTAACACTGCGTGTAACAAACTTGAGCGTTGTTTTCGAAGCAGAGAAGATCAGCGAAGTACACACTGCAGCAGATGTGGTGATCAATGTGTAAATTGGGTACATGAATCTTTCCTCTTTATGGGGTTGTGAGAAGAAGATTGCAGTCCACAGTGCAATTGGGGCTGATACACCAACTGCCAATGCAACAGCAGACTTCTTTTGGCCATTGAAGAGAGCTAATAAAGGAGTCAAAACCACTCCCAAGTACCCAAGCACCGCCACAGCATTGAAGTTCAAGAGCAGGTTCATCACGTAGTACATCATGTCCTCAGTTCCGAAGATATTTGGGCCGGATGTCTCGTCTGCGTTCACAACATTATACATGACAATGTTAGCAGGAACAACCACAGTACGGCCGTAGAACCAGTGGTCAATCTCCATGATAAGAACCAAGTAGAAGGCCACAATGGCGATCGACCAGTTGATGAAGCGTGTTAGTTTCATAGGGACCCAGAGTGAGTTGTACAAGATGTTCAGCGCTGATGGAGCAGCTAGAGCTAATGCGAATGGCCATCCCAGAAGTCCACCAATGGTAAACCACGAGGTGACGAGAAGGGCGTTACGTGTCGAGTGTGTTGACACAGCGTAACGGATGAAGTTAGATGTGGACAGCGTAACACATGTCATTGCGAGCGATGATGGGAGAAGAGCCACGGCGGCATGCGACATTCCAGTGGCAGTGATTGTAAACAGCAAGAACCAGTAGGCAACAGTCTTTGAAGCGTGGCGCTTTAGCGTGTTGAACATATGGTACTCAGCGTAGACGTTTGTTGATGCGATGGCCAATCTGATGGTGTAGAAAGCCACGCTTGGTGGGATTTTGTACACCAAATCGGCGATAACAGCTACTGGATACACCACAGCAGCGTAAGGCACGAGGTAGCACCATGATCTAATGGCATACTCAGGCGAGTACTCCCATGTTTGTTTACCAAAGCCACGGACAAGAAAGTTGAGCGGCTCGTAATAGTTGAACACCTCGTCGCAGTCTGGGATGAGGGAGAAGAGGCAATTGAGCACTCGTATAGTAGCGAGAAAAGAGAGTGCTAAGAGCTCCATTTTAGCTATGTTTTGATGGGGTTTAGTAGGGTTTGTGGTCGGTGATGTTTGTTGATTTGTTTACTTTTATGCTCTCGCGCGTGTTGATGAATGGGCTTGAGGAATGGCCTGTATAGCGCATGATAAATAGGGCCTACGCTGAGTTGGGAGTCTTTCGGTGAGGTGTTTGTGTTGAATAAATAGAATAAATAGATAAATAGAATAAATATATGGCCGAAGGGCTGTCAGCATGGGGGGCTCAACAACTCAGTGTAGCCGCTGACTCTAACCGCTGAGTTTACTTTGAATCAGCCCACGAGAAGCCAGGAGTTCTGAACTTGCCATCGTTGTAAACACTCTTACCAGCTTCCCAGCCTTCAACACCCTTCATAACTTCTCTTTCTCTCTCAACCTCGGCCATTGTTCTTCTAACAGCCATACGGTCTTCTTCGGCAACAAGCAAAGGCAAAAGATGAATTCTGGCCCAATTCTGCTCTCTCACAAGCTCACGACGCTCACGATTACCAGCAATGGCTCTGTACCAGCCGTAACCGATGATTGCAGAGAATATAACGAAGTATGTCTTTGGTGCAAATCCACGGGAGGGGATGTTACGCTTCCATTGAACAGGAGCATAACCCTCCAGCGGAGGCATATCCTGAGCTAATCTCTTAAGTGTAGCCCTCATTGTGCTGTATGCGTGGCTTCAAAGGAAATATACCACTTAATTGTTGACGTTAATGATCATTTCTTAAGTGTGGAGATGCTGTGGAGACCGCCCTTTCTCACCGTGAGAATATGTGGCGTGCCCCTACCATTTTACGCGAACACGTTTTATTCGCTTAAGCCGTCAGATGGTTATGTTAAGTACCGAGGTGAGCGCATATGTGTCATCCGGAGGCATAATTTCTCGCTGTTTGAGGTATAAAGCCAGTTTCACTTCTTCTCTCTTACTTCCTCAACCCCATAGAACCCAAAGAAGTACGCAATGACCGGCCCAGTGAAAGTTACAACCAAAGAGCAAGTCCATGCGATTCTCGATGCTCATGACACTTTTATCTTTGACTGTGACGGTGTCATCTGGCTCGGAGACCACGCTATTCCGGGCGCAATCGACACCTTAAACCTGCTTAAATCCTTAGGAAAGCAGATTATCTTTGTCACTAACAACTCCACCAAGTCACGTGCCAAGTACACCTCCAAATTCGAGAAGTTCGGTTTCCCTGCTTCCAAGGAAGAGATCTTCGGCTCAGCGTACGCCGCAGCCACTTATCTCCAGAACTTCGTTGAGCTTCCTAAAGACAAAAAGGTCTGGGTTCTTGGAGAGTCTGGAATTTTGGAGGAATTGAAGGAATTAGGCTACGAAGCCATTGGAGGAACCGACCCTCGACTCGATGAGAAGTTCTCCAGTACTACGACTCCATTCCTTCCTATTGACCCTTCTGTCGGCGCTGTTATTGCTGGTTTGGACACCGGAGTCAACTACCACCGTTTAGCTATCACTTTGCAGTACTTACAACAGCCAGAAGTGGAGTTTATCGCTACAAACATCGACTCTACCTTCCCTCAAAAGGGATTGATTCTGCCAGGTGCGGGATCAATGATCGAGAGTGTTGCTTTCTCCTCGGGAAGACAGCCAATTGCGTGTGGTAAACCATCGCAAAACATGTTGGATGCTATTGTTAAGGATAAAGGCTTGAACAGAGAAAGATGTATCATGGTTGGTGATAGATTAAACACTGATATGAAGTTCGGAAGCGATGGAGGTCTATCAACGCTGCTTGTGCTGACTGGTATTGAAACTGAACAGAATGCTGTTGATTCTGGTGTGCCTGGATTCATCGCTGAGTCTCTGGGAACTATTTCCGAGCTTTATAAGTAGACTTATCTATACACTTTACTGGTTTAATTTGATAATTACTATTGTTGATAATGATTACGTAATCACACGGTATGGGCCACAATCGAACGCGACGCGTGTTGATGATGGGTCATAATAATAAGCGTTAAAGTGTTCTTTATGGCACCATTTTGGAGCTATTGAGAGGCTTAAGATGGTCAACTGTCCCATTTGCAGTCGGAGCATTTCCCTGAGTCAGATTAACGACCATTTGGACGAGTGTGAGCGCCGCGGAAGGCAGGCTAAAGAGAAGAAGCCTAATGTTCTGGCGGCTATTCACAGACAGAAGAGGAAGTCAGAGGAAGTGATAAATATTGATGATAATAGTGATAGTGAGTCTCATGATGATAAGCGAGTGAAATCCGAGTCTTCTGAGGTTGAAGAGGCGAGATCTCCAGCTTTAAAGCCCGTTAATATCACACCATCAAAACCATCAAAAGAAGACGAAATCAAACACCTTAAAACACAGGTTTACTTACCATTGAGCGAGCGGCTAAGGCCCAAAACACTCGATGAGTACGTGGGACAAGAGCATTTACTTGCTAAAGGAGGTTTACTACGTGGATTCATCGAATCAGACCACGTGCCTTCGATGATTCTATGGGGGCCGCCGGGCGTTGGAAAGACAACAATAGCCAGGATTATCTCTCAAAGCACACACCATCGGTTTGTAGAGCTTAATGCTGCTCATTCTGGTGTTGCAGACCTCAAAAAGGTGTTTGAAGGCGCTCATAAGGAGCAATTTTTGACTAGGAGACGGACTATTGTGTTCTGTGATGAGATCCACAGATACAACAAAGCACAACAAGACTTCTTCTTGCCATTTGTTGAGAAGGGCGATGTTACGCTTATTGGTGCAACTACAGAGAATCCATCTTTTAAGCTGAATAGTGCTTTACTTTCTCGGTGTAAGGTGTTCACGCTGAACCAGCTGGAGATCAAAGAGCTTTATACTATCCTTCACAAAGGGCTGCTTCATATTAACAAGATGAGGAAATTGGTTCATAATAAACCATTGCTTGTGATATCTAAGGACGGAATTGATTATCTTGCACAGTTGGCGCAAGGAGATTCTCGTGTTGCTATCACTATCCTTGAGTTGATGGACGCTCACTTCCAGACACCACCTCCACAAGTCACGGGTGACATGATTAAGCCTATTCTTCAAAAAACGCACTCGTTGTATGACAGACTGGGAGAAGCACATTATGATACGATATCGGCATTTCACAAGTCGGTTAGAGGGAATGATCCGGACGCTGCGATGTGGTATCTCGGGTTAATGCTTCAGGGAGGAGAAGATCCTTTATATATCGCTCGGCGAATGATTAGGATCGCTTCTGAAGACGTTGGAGTCGCTGACGACTCGTGTTTACCATTTGCAGTTGCAGCTTACGAAGCTGTTATGAAAGTTGGTCTTCCTGAGGCCGATTTGGCGTTGGTTCACTGTGCAGTGAAGCTGGCTCGGGCTCCTAAAAGCGTACAGATATATAAGGGATGGAAAAGAGTCAAGAGTGTGCTTAAGGAGAAGTCTGGCGAATGTACAATTCCTCTACATTTGAGGAATGCTCCTACAAGGCTGATGAAGGAATTGGAGTACGGAAAAGAGTATAAGTATCCACCTGATTTTGCTGGAGGAAAGGTTGTACAAGATTACTTGCCGAAACCAATTGCCGGAACTGTATTTTTGAATCCCGGAGCAGACTTTGGTGATATGGTGGACCCAGATATGTGATATGGGTTGTGCTGTAATGCTATGCGTTGTTATATATCAGTACCACAGCTGTAGTGTACTATATCATGACCTGTAGTGCTATATACCAAGTGCTGTAGTTCAATATAGAAACACTGTAATACAATATACCAAACACTGTAATCCAGTTACAACAACCTACACCAGCCAAGCGAACATATTAATTAAACCATATATAACGCACAAATGTGCAATGTAGTGTAGAACAGAGAACAGGACATGACGGCATTACAGAGCAAAAGCATATAAAGAGCTCACAAAACTTCGTTGTAGTACTCGCTGAGCACCTTTCTGGCCTGGTTGAACTCGTCACGTGCCTTCTCCAGTGCCTCTTGAATCGCAACGTGCCATTCACGGCCCTGGACGCCCTCATCGAAATCTTTCTTCAATCCGTAGTTCTGGATACGCTCACACTGTTCCTGGATCTTAACCAGTCCCAAAGAAGCAGCAGAACCCTTGAGATAGTGGCCATATTGAGACAAAAGGTTCAAATCCGGAGACTCTTGTGCGAGGGTTGTGTCAATCTCCGTGAACGTATGAGTGGCCTGTTCAATAAAAGTTTGAATAAGAGACTTGGAGAAGCCCGGCTCATCATCGTCCATGCTTACGAGCTCGTCAAAGATGGTCCAGTTGATGATATCGGTCATCTTAGTGTTGTTGATGTTGGTGTTTGTGTTGTGACAGGGGGTGTATTGTCTGTTTAAATTGAGAGCCTGAAACGGAAGTTCAGAGCGCTGTCAGCTGAACTAAGTGAATGTATCGGTGTCTGGGTGTAAATAAGGTCTTTTCTAAGACCCAACAAGTTCTTTTTTGTATTTATATTGTTTTATTACTCAACTGCCCCACTAGTAAGAGCCCAAAATTTCGCTCGACGTATTAAATTTCCACCGCTGGCCAGACCGCGTTCGGTGCTGGCGCATGGCAGCATATATTTTTAGTCTATGACGTAGTTGGTGCGGTGTGAGGGAGTAGTGGAAGGGAGTAATGGATGGGATGGTTGGATTGGTTGAGGTTGATTGATGGTGGGTACGAATTTTGGGGGAGTTTGTAGGACTTTTGGGTGTGGTTTGAGTGGTGTTTGGGATGCGGTGGATAGTCACGTGAGACTCACGTGATATCACGTGATCTGATTATTATATATATGTGTATATATTAAGGGTAAACAACCCAGTGCACTGAATAAGCATATAAACACAATCTACACACCAAACATCATCCACAAACACCCTTATTAAATACACACTATCAACGACCTCAAAACAAACACCCATACGACTCAAAGTCACGTGCGAAGCACGTGATAATCACGTGATAATCACGTGACACTACCATCACCGTCTCTTCTTCTTACTTTTTGGCGAATCAGCCAACGATTTCGGCGACAGCTCACCAACAGTACTCTTTCTCCGTCTCTTACTAAGTGCTGACAGCGACATGTCCAATTTTGCGGTGTTTGGTGATTGGTCCAACGGTGAGCCCTTATGAGAGCCGTGTTCCGACTTCTTATTGGCTGTTGAAGTCGGATTTTCGTTCTTATTGGGCGTAGACTCCTTCTTACTACGTACAACAAACTCATCCAATGCCTGTAACGGGCCGTTTCCGGTGTTAGAGCTCGAAGATATCGAATATGACATCAAACTCCGGAGATGTGCCATAACATCGGAAACCTGCATCACTCTCATTACAGACTCCTGGAGACCGAAATTGGACATTGTATGGAACACCTGGAAGTTTGATCTGAACTTTTGGAGCACTTTGAGCTTTCTGGAGTCGTTGTTTTTGGCATCTTCGGGCTTGACCATTGGATCAGAGGCCTCGCTCAACATGCTCAAAACATCCCTCATTTTGGACTCATCAGATAGCAATTTTTCAAGAGATGGCCATTCAACTCCAGGAATAAACAAATGTGTTTGGAAATCGAGCCAATCAATGCGAAGAGCTTGGTTTAGGATACCTTTCATGCTTCCGTGGATGTTTACGTAAGAGCCATCGGCGTAATGATGAGTAAAACAACACCGAGGGCTCTCTAAGTAAGTTGTTCCGTTCGGAAGAACTTGTGTTCTTAGCATTCCGGGCTGAATTTCTATCCTCGTAACGCCGCTTTGGATAATAGAGAAGAAGAACCGAGGTATTATAGGAACATTGAACTCGAATTGACGGAGATCGGCGCCCGCTTTAACGGAATACCGAAGAACTCCTGTATCACTGAAATACTCTGTAATAATCTTTTTCCAGTATAAGATATTCTTGGTGTTTTCACTGCGTGCACCGACGAGCTCACAGAAGTCTAGGAACTTGAGTGTTTCGGTGTTGGTCACGTGCCTGCGGTAGTTCATCACGGCCCCAGCAGCTCCTGGGGCGGTTACAGTAGCCCCCATGGCCCCCATGGCCCCCGTGGCCCCAGTACTGGGGACTCCGGGGGCGGTTGGGGCCGCCCCCTGGACTGGTCTCCCATTGGGCTTCCCGTTCTTAGGGGTATTCCCACTCTGGGCATTTGCTGGCGTGGGAGCTGATGATGTGTTTTGCTGTGGTGTAGGAACATTTGATTTGGCTTTCCCATTAGAAACTCCATTAGCATTGCCATTAAATTGGCCTTCAAATCCTTGGGGCATTTGTATCCCCTGAATCTGGCCCTGGGGGCCTTGGGGGCCCTGGGGATGGTACATAGGATGGCCCTGAGACATCCCCGGGGGCATCCCCTGGGGCTGCTGGGGCGCAAACTGCCCCAGGCCCTGTTGTGCCCCCTGTTGCATCATATATTGGGGAATCTGTCCTTGTTGTTGTGGATGGTGAGGATGCTGAATTCCGTTAAAGTGCTGGCCCTGACCCTGCTGCTGAGGTGGTGATTGTTGGCTACCCGCCATTGGATTATAGCTCGGATTTATCTTCATCTGGTTCATTGCCATTTGACCTTGAGGCTGGCCTTGGGGCTGTGACGGCCCCTGGCCCATCCCTGGCTGCATCCCCGGCATCCCCATATTCATATTGTTCATGTTGTTCATATGGGATCTATAAGATAGAAGTGATAACACGCTGTAATTCAGTCAGCTGTAATTGCGATGGGTTCAATATAATGGTTTGTCCACCGTAACTGTAATACACCCTGCCAAATATCCAATACAACAATTAAATCTCCCGTATTCTCCTCAAAACCAACGTTACAGCCAAGATACCGCTCTGTCAAACAATTGTCAAATGTCAATCTCGAAACAACAATCGGCTGAAAACAGAAATTCAGGCGTCGGGGTAAACGCTAAAATATAGGTATTTTATAAATAAAATACGCTGTTTATATGGAATAAGGCTCCTTCACTTAATCCTATAATAGCCTTCTGATGATTTTAGTGCAGAGCTAAGCCAAAACGTCCTCAAATAGAGGCATTTTCCTGGACGCGGAGAAAACACTACGTCGCCTGCGGCCATGCAATATTTATCGAATCCGTATTGGGGAGGTGCGTCTAAAACCTGCGAAATCAGGAATCAATATAGCATCCTAAAATTTGACGTCAATTTAATATCTACTTCAGTAAAGCCTCCGGGACTCGTAACTTCAACGAATCATTTGTAGAAACCCAGCTCACCAACGCCGGATGTGTCATTTGCGGTCTTCTAGGCTTATCAAGCTTCGTTTGCTCATCCTCGTCCTGCTTCAATGAAGCTGCGCTAACTTTACCAGCTCTTCTCTTCAAAAGCTTGTTGATCGTATCTTGTTTCTCCTCTTCCAGCTTCTTCTCAGATAAGTTCTTTCTCTTTCTGGCGATCTCAGCTCTACGGAGAGCATTCTCTTCCTCAGTTAGCACCCGGCGCTTTTGAATGTCATTACTCAAAGATAGAAGGTGTGGGTTCTCATCCTCCGCAGCAGCGGGAGAGTCCAATAATCTTGCTCTTTGGCGCTCAGTCATCTTCGAAACGTCTTGTGTATAGTCCAATTCCTCGTCCTCGTCATCACTGAGGCCCTCGGCGTCCAATGATGGTGTCGGTATCACGTCTTCGTCCTCCTCCATTTCGTCGTCAATAACGTCTAATTCAACGGCTTTTGGAGCAACCAATGGAGCGGCTTCCTCCTCGTCATCTTCTAATAGATCATTTTCATCAAAATCGTCTGTATATGTCACTTTTTGAGCAGCTCTGCGTGTTGATCCGCCTCTAACTGGGGCCTGTTTCTTTGTCTTCTTAGCCGCCGAGACCACGGCGGCAGCGGCTCTTTTTGGTCTCTTTTTGTTCTTTAATTCAGCTCCATAGTCTTCCTCCTCGTCATCTGGTATCACAGCACGCTTCTTTGAGCTCTTAGGCTTCGTTTGCGGTACTTTGAGCTTTAAATTCAGCTTTTTGGGCTTTGGCGTCTCGTCGTACTCATCCTCTTTTAGATCATCATCACCGTCATCGATATTGAATTCATTGTCATTTTCTGACGATTGATAGTTGTACTCTTCTTCTGACAGCAGCTGGTCGGAAATATCCACCTCACTAAGCTCTGAATCAGACATTTTGGCCTTATTACTAGCAAAATGGCACAGACGTAATGGCTAACGCTAGGTTCAAATCTAAAGATACTTCGCGAACCCCCGCGCGCCCGTCTCCAACTGGCAGAACTTCCATCAACAACAACAACTAAGTGGCACTACACAGATTGGCAGAGCCAAACAACATACATAAACAACGCTTATGAGTACTAAAACTGAGCCAGAAGACGGAGTAAAGAAGTGCTCACGCTGCAGAGTCAGAAGACCACACGAGCGTCCGGAGGAGCTCGCTAAGTACTCAACGTGCACAAGCTGTCGTAACAAGCGTAAGGTGGTGAAGCCTGCTGAGGAGCAGCCACCTCCAGGGCTGATTACCGCATATCCAGAGTACCTTGAGCGTCTGAAGCAGAACATTACAGAGGATATTGTTGATCTCAAGTTTAAGGGTAAAGCCCTCATCACCGAGTTTCCCCGTCTTGAACCGGATGAGGACGCCTCTCCAGAGGTGTATCAACATTATGCTAAGCGTCTCACAGAGCTATATATCCATCCAATTACAGAGGTTACCGGCTATAAGTTCGCCGTCAGAGACTTCCACAAAGGTGGCAGAAAGACCAAGAAGATCAGCTTCATGTTCATCTGCTCTCAGGACAAGGGCCGCCAGCGCAAGTCCCGCTCTAACCAGGAGCGCAATGTCAACAACAAGCTCAAGACGATCTTCTGCTCTTCCCGAGTGGCACTTTCTTTCACTTTAAACGACGGAACTGTTAGTATGTCGTTCACACACAAGAGTCATGACCCTTACGGGTCAGTTAGACAGGGCGGCAGAAGATCCGAGTTGAATATTGCCGATATCAATACGCAATTGCCGCCGCTTCAGCTCCCAGTCCGCCCGCTTGATTACAATCTTGCCTCGGTGGCTCAGTACAACACACAAGTTCACATGTCACAGGTCAATAGATCAGCAAGCAAAGAAGCTCTTTTCCAGCCTTATGCTGAGAAAGCTGCCCAAGCGCTGGCCCAGGTGGCTACAAGCGCCCAGCAACAACAGCAGAACACGGCGGATGAGAAGACGATCAGTGTTGAGAATATTGACAAGGAGCTGATTGGGCTTAATCAGTAGTTACAAGGTGTTTTAATTGTGTTTGATGTCATTTGCTTGTAGCTTTACTTAGTGTTGATAATGTGCGTATAGCGTGCGCGCCACCAGGCGGAGCGCTATAATATTAAGCACCCCAAACTTGATCTCTTCTCTACTCAGCTCACAACGGGCGGCTAAGCTCCAAACACCCACAATGAGTTACCCAATAGGCAAAGTTAAGCTATTATACGTCAAAAGCAAAGTATACGTCCATCCGTCGAGGGTACAGGCTGAGAACGTCGCTGGTTTGCTGTACCTCGCTAAGGAGCAGGGCGCCTCCAACAATGAGATTACGGTGGGCTGGTGTCCTGAAACGATGATTGATAAGGCCGATATGGCGGTATATGAGAGAGTTGATATGAACGGTGCTTACGACAATGGCTTTGTGAAGCGTCCTCCATATGGCGGCTCTTTCAGCTTCCAAGTGGCCATTAAGCAGCTCTTCAGCATCCAGAGACGCCCTCCATCGCTAGGATGGTGGTATGGCTCTCTTATTTTCAACACTCGTTCTCAGAGTGATCATCTTCCAGTTCTTTTCTTCCATGATGACGAGTCCCCGTCGACAAAGAAGGAGGCTGAGCAAAAGAGCAAGGACTTTGATATCTTTGACGAAGGAAACGAGCTCTTTTGGGGCGGTGTTCAGTTCCTTGATGAGCTTAAGAGCTATTGTGAGCTGGAGAAGTCATCTTTAGAGCCAAGTATTGTACTTGTGAACCCAACTTTGGAGGATTTAAACAACTTTTCTCCAACAAATGTGGTGGATGCTAAAGGCTCCCTCATGAAGCCTCAATTCAGCTTCAATAAGATCTTAAATAATGCTCGTTGGAGCATGCTTGAGGCTCTAGCTAAAGTCACCAAGTTCACCAGAGACCAGGTAAATGCAACGCTTGATGAATCACCAGAACCAATCAGACAGCTTCTAAAGAACCCTGATGTTCAGAAGGTCAATGAGGAGTTTGATACTGCGAGAATCTACTTGGCAAAGTGGGCAATGGGAGTCAAAGAAGAGGCAGAGAAGACTAGAAAGCAGCTCATTTTGGATTCACAATCACGTGAGCTTCTTTCGAAGGAATTAGGGCTTAATTTCGACAAATTACTTCCTGAAGAGATTCTCAATGCTCATGAACGCAAGAGAGAAGTCTCTAAGATCACGTGGGACTCCTTTTTTGACCACACCGGTTCTCTTTGTATCACGTCTCATGAGGTTAAAGACCGTATTTTCCACGGTGGACTCAATCAGACCATCAGAAGTGAAGCCTGGTTGTTTTTACTTGGTGTTTATCCTTGGGATTCGTCGTACTCTGAACGTAAGGACTTGAGAATGGTACTGAAGAAGCAGTACCAGGAGATGAAGACATTGTGGTATGTTAAGCTTGATGAGAAGGACAATGAGTACTTCCAGGATCAAAAGTTCCGCATTGAGAAGGATATTCAAAGAACAGACCGTACGATGGATATCTATAAGAATGAAGACGACGGTGGTGATGAAAGTAACATGAGATCGAGACCTGGCGATGCTGAAGACGTTTCTCTTGTTAAGAACCCTCATTTAAGGGCATTACGACAGATTTTACTCACTTTTAACGAATATAATGATAAATTGGGCTACGTTCAAGGCATGACAGACTTGTTATCACCATTATATGTCACTTTACAAGACGAATCGCTGGCTTTCTGGGCTTTCGTCAAATTCATGGACAGAATGGAACGTAACTTCTTACACGACCAAAGTGGTATGAAAGATCAAATGTCAACACTCAACGAACTCGTTCAATTCATGCTTCCAGACTTCTATATTCACTTGGAGAAGTGTGATTCCAACAATTTGTTCTTTTTCTTCAGAATGTTGCTTGTTTGGTTCAAACGTGAGTTCCCGTGGAATGATTGTCTACGATTATGGGAAATTCTATGGACTGACTTCTATTCCTCTCAGTTTCACTTGTTTATTGCTTTGGCTATTTTGCAGAACAACGAGAGGATTGTTATTGACCATTTAACCCGTTTTGATGAGGTTCTGAAGTACTTCAACGACTTAAGCATGACATACCAAGTGGACGACCTTTTAACAAGAGCAGAGCTCTTATTCCTCAAATTCCGCAAAATGGTGGAGATAATGGATAAAGACGATGCTAAATCTGCTATCAGTGATAATCTAAGACTCTTGTTGAGCAAAGAGATTGTTATCAAACGAGAAACTGAGCGTCACCAGGGTTAACTAAATGTACTGCTCACACTCAACTTGATAAAGCTCTTGTTCTCCTCCAGAAATGACCATTGCGCTGAGCTGGCCACCTTTAACACACGAAGAATCAAGGCCTTGAGTGTACTTGTTCAAATTGAGTCCCAATTTGGCATGATGTCCATAGTAAACTATACTTCTTTCGGACTTATCAAGCTTCTTCATGGCCTTGTTGAAGTCTTTATACCATTCTCTTTCCAATGAAAGCTGTTCATTAACGCTTTGTTTGTGAATAGGACGTTCTAATGACATTCCGATGTGAACAGCCAAAAGCTGCGGTTTTCCCAAAAGTTCATTACCCAAATCGAGAACCAAAGGTAACGATGTTAAATATTCAACTTGTTCTGGTGTTAAATGTCTCGCCAGCCTGGTTTCACTATCCGTTTTGATGTTACCCGGCTTATCAAGAACATACTTCTCACCGTCTTCAAACAGCACTGGTTTCGAGTTTTGGTACTTTGACAAAACGCTCAATTCGTGATTCCCAAGAACTGCAGAGAAATTGTGTTCCATTGCATACTCCAACACTTCTAAAGAGTCTGGACCTTTTGAAATGAAGTCTCCAAGCATCACAACGTGGTCTGTTTCTTCATTGTAAGATGTCTTATTAAGCAGGTCCATTAGCTCATCAAAACACCCGTGAATGTCACCAATGAGGATTAATCTTTCAAATGATTCGATATGTTCTTCTCCTAAGGTGGAATACTTTGATAATTCGCCAAATTCAACGTAATCAGGAAGACTATGTAGTGGTAGATATATCACAACGTAGACAATAGATAATGTGATCAAACTGCACGCCCACCAGTACTTTTTGAGCCAGTGGAACGGGTGTGGATCCAGCTCTTCGTACTCTTCGTAGTCGTACTCTTCGTCCATGTTGGTGGTCCTGAAAAGCGTTTAAAAGGGGAAAAAGAGAGATGTTGATTAAATATTTACACCTTGGAGGCGATGAGATAGCGGCGCAGTTTAAACACCCGGACATTTTATGGCACGTGCTTTTTCGCGCCCCGCGCCCCGCGCCCCGCTTCTCTGGTGGTGCTCGGGTTTTGTCGGCCTTCGGCCGGAATGTGGAATGCCACTAAGCAGAGCCACTTAATTAAGCACATATCAACGGTGTTTATACATTCAGCTACTTTATCTCCATATCTAAGCATCAATTCCGCCACCAGGGCAATAAATAATTTCAAAAAAAGGTCATAAAGTCGTAGAAATCAAAAGCAGATTACATAATCACACAATCCTTCTCGTCTCTTGCCTTATTCTGAATTCTCTTAGTAATTCTTTGTTCTTTAGCCTCCTTTTTCGACTGTGCTGTTCCCTGGTTCATCGACATTCTTGCTGCTGCCTTTAAATGAGCTGGAGCTGTTGATGGAAGCGGATTAGTCACCAATGTGTGAGTCGAAGATGTCGAGACTGAGCGTTGATCAAAGAGCGAGTTATTAGTGTGTTGTGATGTAGAACGTTCTAGAGCATACAAATCTGTGTTCAACTTATCAACTCTGAGAACCGGATCAATTCCGAACTGAAGAATCGAGTTCGCAAGGTATGTGTAAAGTCTTGCCCAACAGCGCTCGAGTTCAAGAGAGAAGTTGGAACCAAATCTGTCTTGGAACGTCTTCAAAAGGGCAACACCCATGAGCTCAAAGTGTGGAGGATCAATTCCGAGGATACGAGCGTGTCTTTTGCCGAGGTTATTCAGATAATCGTCCAATGTGTGCAGACTCTCGAGGTTGTGAATAGCAGTGGCGAGAACACCGGAAAAGGACACAGCCTGGTGTTTGATTGAAGGGAACATTTTCTCCAATTCCGGCTCCATAGCAAGCAAATTCGAATAGAACTGAATGCAGAATAATGATGATGCAATAGAAGCGTGATTTGTCTGAGTAGAAACGTCTTTGGCCAAATCGTCGGAAATCATCTCCTTCCACGTCTTACGGACAAGCTGGATCTCCTTAGGCGTAAAATTCAGCACGAGTTTGACGTCAGCTGCGTCGAGATATTCAACATCAGAGCTCAAAGATTGTTCTGTGAGGTGTGTCATATGAGTTTGCTGAGTCTGGTGGCTCTGTCCAGTGGACGTTCTGTGGAGCTTATTGGTTGAGCCAGGGTGCTGTGGTTGTTGGTAGAATGATTGGGCCATTTTGGTGGTATTATGGTGAGAATATGGACTTAAAAGTGACGGAAAAGCACCCAAAAAGAGTC
Source organism: Petasospora stauntonica (assembly GCA_030558335.1). Lineage (NCBI taxonomy): Eukaryota > Fungi > Ascomycota > Saccharomycetes > Phaffomycetales > Wickerhamomycetaceae > Petasospora > Petasospora stauntonica. The sequence continues at coordinate 884,743 of JAJMSG010000003.1, forward strand.
TTATCAATACTACCACTGCTGAAATGATCTCCGGAAAGATACCAAAGAGCGGGTGCCCTCCTATTTATTGGGACTTCGGAGAATTGATGATATGATCTTCGACCTCAACTCCGCCATGCACGTATATGCATGATGTGTATGGTTAGGGCCGCAGTCGCATAGTGCGTAGGCCATGAGTTCGGTGTTTTGGGGCTGTGATTGCGGGGGTTAATTTTGGGTGTATTTTGCTGATATTTTGTGTATTTATATAATAAAACATTATCTATTGAACGGTCTAACTCTCGTGAAAATACACCTACTGGCTCAAATATAATCCGTAATATCCACCACAGCCCAGACCCACTCACAATGCTCATCACATGCATGCCAATGCATAATTTGTCCCAGCCGAGACGCGTTGTCCCAGCGACGCGAAAGCCAGCCAATCACAGCGCGTAAACCGCCAGGGGCGCTGGACGCGCCAAATCTCGTCTACTACCAAATCGGGAAACTAATTAGACGCGTCACTATTAAACTCAACTTACAAAAGTGTATCAACGAAATGCGCCTTCTAATTTGACTTATTATATAAGATTTCTTAGAGGCTTGATGTACGAGTACACTTACTAAATATTACTACATGGCGTTTGTATGCAAACATGGCCTCATTTATATAGCGCGTGGAGCATTCTCTTAAGGCATTCCACTTACTCAGCCTTTTAGACTTCCGGGGCCAAATCTCCTTCCTGAGCACAGTAAAGCACCGTAGACTAAACCACTTCAACGGCCAGATAACCACATGAAACGCTGCCGTCATCTGCCATCACTGAAGCAGCCAAATGCGGGTCGGGCCCCCCGTGAGTGAAAAAAAAAAAAAGCCTGACTCGGTGACTGGATTATTATCTAGGGCTGAATGAGGTGCACATACGAAGCTGTGGATCAATAAATGTGTTCCTCTTAAACCCATAGCACTCTCTTCAACCAATACCTCCATTTCAAATTAAATTCAGCCATCGTACGATATCTTCCACTGCCCCTGCCCCTGCCCCCAAGGACGTAAGCCTTAACGCGTGCGCTGTACAACGTAAGCCTTCATAAATTACGCGGCCCTAAAGCCTAGATCTTTAACCCACCCCACAGCCAGTGATCTCAAACACCATACTCATCAGCACGCAAATAAACCCAACAACTTCCACACAAACACGTTCTGTGGTATGCGACTGGCCAGTGAGTTACTGTTCCAGTGAGGCCACGGCCCATTAAGTAGAAAGAGTCGTTCTCGGGGTCTCCACGAATGCATTCACAACGGAGACATTTTCTGAGTTTATCTTTGTTGGTGATAACTGTTTTAGTCACGTCGTCAATCAACTGAGCGTTAACGCTGATGAGAGGTGGTAAAACGACATCAGTAGACAATAGAACTTTCTCAGGAAGCTTAGTCTCTTTAATCCCAAGCCCTAACCATTCCGTATCGTGCAAATAGATGTCCTTCAGAGGTTGACCCTCGTACTCATTCATAAATAGCTTCATCACAATCGGAATGTACTGGCTCTGGCTCTGTGGAATCTGATTCTGGAACAAAAGAGATTGTTCACACTCTAAAGGCATGCTTCTGTTCTCTGACAATGTGGACCCCACTTGATGTAGGAACTTCTCGAATTGATCCAGATTGACTTCTTTAGATAGTGCTCTAAATCTTTCGATGCTTTTTGATAACAATTCTCCATTGAGATAGTGCTGTGGGTTCAGTTTAGCTTGCTCCTCCACTTTACCCAAAAAAGCATCAATTCTCTTGATTCCTGCGATCGAATACAACGTGAGTGCTCTTGGAATCTTGGCAAAGAACAGGGAAAGCATTATTGTCTTATAACCAGGATCCAAGGCAAGATCTGTCAGCTCTTGAATACTGAAGATCAAAAGCTCAATAAACCAGTTGATAGGCCCAATGGTACTCAGCAAACTCTCTGAACGGTACACCGCATCAACCAACGTCTCGACGTTTCCTTTTTTGGCAATCCTTTGTTGTTGATGGAACAGTGTTCTGAGTGAAAGCATGATACTGAAAGCGACTAATCTCAAGTTCAGCATACTCTGCGCAATACAACTTTGAGCATTTGTAGGACAAAATTTACCCAAAGAGTATTGTAATGCCAAAAGTCTTTGTAATGGAGGACTCACTAATAATTTGTCGATCTGGTCCTTGGAGTAATCAAGCGTGAAGTTCAATGCGACATGAGATTCTTGTAGTGTCTTGAGAATCAACTCATTACGTTGATTCTGTGAAAGCTTCGATATTTCGTTCTGGATCACAGCGATGAGCTCGTCTGCACCTGTGTTAGTGAATCCAGCAGTGGAGAATAGCGTAGCAATACCAGCAGCCACAGCACCGATATCCTTCTGTTGCCATTCTGGGTTGAACTTCACCACTGGGTGAAATGTCAACTTGTTCTTGGAATAACACACGTAACTGCACAAGGAAGGCGAGATGGCCATGGCCTCAGGTGTACAACCCGGGGCCTCGAACTTGAATCCTGTATCCAACAAAGTCGAAATCGAGTTTGATGACGGGTGGTGAAGTGCCAATTTCTTGCGATTTCTCAACTGAATGTGACCTGAAGTGCTGATAACAACAACAAAGAAGTCAAAATTCTTGAATCCGATGTCTAAAATCTCCTCATTGAGAGTATCTTCACCCACAAGGACCAAATTCGGATACCCAGTAACTGAGCCCATGTCAGGCTTGAACTTCAAGTTCTTGAACTCCGTGGATATTTGATACTTTTGTATTAACGTCTTTCCAGCAACACCTGGTCCTGTGAATGTGAGAACGATATCAAGTTCAGTATCCAAAGAGAAGTTTGGTGAAACAATCTCGACTCTGTCCATGTTCAAAAGAAGCCCATTTTTTCCGACTCTGTTGAGTCTCTCACTCACTAGCCTTTCAACCTTGATGCCTGGCTGTAACTTGGTCTGAGCAGCCGCAGCAGAGCCCCAATCTATCGTTAGCTTATAAACACGAAGAGCATTATCAAGTATACTGTGTGTTGCGACCACAATGCCTCCATCCCTCTGGTAACCGATGCTTGCCTGGTCGAACCATGAGTTGTCCTCGAGTGTTACTGATGCTTTGTTGAACTCCAGCAAATTGCCGGTATTTTGGTAGTAAAAGTCCACAACACCGTTACGCCTCACAACTAGGCACCCAGTTTTACCCTGAATTGGGTGTAAACACCCGTAGCTCTTGTATTGGTGTACTGAGTAGTTGAACTTGTCACCCTGCACCATTGTTGGTGATGTAGCGATGATCGGCTTATCAACATTGAGCCACTTAAATGCCACGCTTTGTAGAGAGGACTCGCCTTCGCATTTGCCAACATCATCCTGGTACAGTACATCAATGTCCTCGTAGCACGATAGCTGGTGCTGGGTGTTTACTCTCGTTAATCCCGTGCCGATGACCGTGACACAACCAACCTCATCAACAACAGCAAGTTCTGCGCCAGCGGGAGACCAATGTACACTTTGAATAGCGCGAATGTGTTGCTGGGATGGTGGCTTTACTGTGTATGTCTTTTTTGGTGCTAGGCGCCACGATGATGCCTTAACCGCCTCCATCTTGGAAATACTGAGGTTTGTTGAGTCTGTGAGGTCTGCGTACGCAATAAATCCATTTCGGGACCACGAAATTTTGTGTAACGACTTGGTTCGGCTTGTTGACATCCTGGGAGTTGTATGATACTATTTTCAAGTGATTTTACCACGGCGGCAAGCAATTATAATGGTGTTTATGCCTTGTAATTGTCCCGATTGAGTAGCTGATGATGATGGAGTTCGAGGCTCGCCAAATTCGCGAAAGGACTGGAGGTCGGAACTTGGGGGAACAAGAGGGAATTCCGGCCTTATGGTAAGGGTATTGCTCTTTATCTTTGTTTGGGTGTTTCATATGTGGCTTTTAGTGAACTGGATTGGATGTTTGGGGTGCAGTTGTTGTGTAGACTACACGGACGTTTCAGATTGAGTATAGAGTAGCTTTTATTAGTCAAATAGAGCTACTTAAAGTGTCGTAGCTCAGTTGTTGGCTCAGTCAGCACTGTGGTGGACTCCCCGGCCTTCTGAAGAGCACCCAACGTGGTAATCTATAGGTTGTTTCACTTCTAACTTTATCTGATATGCTGTCGTACCATCGTCAGCCTCCCCGTGTCAATCTCGTATATTATCTCTCCGATTATGGGAAGACTCATGTGCCTCTATCATAGATCAAAGAATACAGCTCACACAAGCGGTATCTCGGCTAACAAGCTACAACCCACCACCACACCACATGCTCAACCCACACACTACACCCCTCAACCACTACTAAACTCACACTAATGTACAACGCCGGAGATATGTAATCGGAATAAGCAATTTTAGGAAAATCTAGTCCGATAACATTTGGTAGGGCCACACCGGTAATAGCCGTTTGCGGCACCGCCGAACGCCATCTCCGACCGGCGAAAGCGATCCGGGTCCGCTTTTCCTCAGAGGGTCCAGGGGGGTTTATAGTGGTGTGTTTTTGTTTTCTTTTGCGGCCAAGATAAAAGTAAACAGTTAGACCGTCGTAAACGACATTGTAAGGTGGTTGATTGTAACAGGAATCAAATCTCAGGAGTTTGCCGGTGTACGAGTCTTAGTATTCCGAGGTGGTGTTTTAGCGTGTACCCGCCATTGCGGAGGTTCGCGGGGTCGCTCTATTGTTTGAGCTGGGGTTGGGGTCCAAAGAGTGAATATTTCTACTATTAAAGGGAGCCAATTGGACAAAATATGGCCATATCTAGCCTTTATATACCCAATTGATATCACGCCTATCGGAACCCCCCACAAAATCTGCGCCTACACCCGACTCAGATCATATATGATATGCGCATCGGCTTGTAAGTGGACGCACAATACACCAGCACACCCGAATCCTGAGGCTAGGCGAAGCGTCCGGTTATCCAAGGAATTCATGTACAAATAAGACACATAAAAGCCTAGGAATCATTATACGTATAGATAAGAGTATTAAAGTGCGTATTTACCTACTGTTTTCAGTAAATTGCCCAGTATTACTCATTGACCTCATGCTCGGTGAAAAAAAAATGACACCCGCCTATTGTCAGGGGTCACGAAATTTCAATGTCCTAACCACGGAGTTCTGCGGTTGGGCAAACGGCGGATTGTGGGCTTCAAATTAGCGAAAATAGAGATAGATATGGATTGAGTGGTGTCTGATGTCATCCTGTGTGTGCGGAGGCAGTGATCCGTTGATTCAGCTGTGATTCTTAGCCATTAAAGCACGACTCTGGTGCCATTCGATGGGGCCGTAGAAGGCGTCTCTTAGCTCGGCGCACTGTGGGAATTAGGATAAACAGAAAAGACCACTATACTCCAAACTGACCACCCATTCTCCTATCCCACAATTGGCCCCTAAACTTCACCACACAACGCCTCTCACCCTACCAAACACCACCACCTCAGCTCTCGCCCTCGGATCCAAAAGGCCGTTACAGGAGGGCTGACCCCGGTAGGCGCACACCGGAGAATTCTAATCTTCAGCCAATCAGCGCGCAGCCCTGAATAATAACGCCGGTGGTTGCACAGCACACGCTGGCGTACGATGCGATGAGCTGGGGGTGGATTTGAGTGCTCCGGTAGTGTATATAAGGGAGGGTGTCCGCTGTTCATCCCCGTTGAAAGATCTGGTTCAGACCCCAACACAACACACACACACACAATGGTCCAGCCATCCGAGCCAGAATTCGAACAGGCCCTTAACGAGGTCTACTCCACCTTGAAGGCCTCCTCTCTCTTCGAGAAGGAGCCAAATTACACCAAGGTTTTGCCAGTGATCCAGATCCCAGAGAGAGTGATCCAGTTCAGAGTTGTCTGGGAGAACGACAAGGGTGAGCTCGAGGTCAATAGAGGTTACAGAGTGCAGTTCAACTCGGCCCTCGGCCCATACAAGGGTGGTCTCCGTTTCCACCCAACGGTCAACCTCTCCATCCTCAAGTTCTTGGGTTTCGAGCAGATCTTCAAGAACGCCCTCACCGGCCTCGCCATCGGTGGTGGTAAGGGTGGTTCCGACTTCAACCCTAAGGGCAGATCCAACAACGAGATCAGAAAGTTCTGTGTCTCCTTCATGAGAGAGCTCTCCAGACACATTGGCCAGGACACCGATGTCCCAGCCGGTGACATCAACGTCGGTGGCCGTGAGATCGGCTACCTCTTCGGTGCCTACAAGCAGATCAGAAACTCCTGGGAGGGTGTCCTCACCGGTAAGGGTTTGACCTGGGGTGGTTCTCTCATCAGACCAGAGGCCACTGGTTACGGTTTGGTGTACTACACCGAGCAGATGATCAAGTACGCCACTGAGAACAAGGAGGACTTCACCGGTAAGCGTGTTGCCATTTCCGGTTCCGGTAACGTTGCCCAGTACGCTGCTCTTAAGGTTATCGAGCTTGGCGGTGTTGTTGTCTCCCTTTCCGACTCCAGAGGTGCCATTGTCTCTGAGTCCGGTATCACCAAGGAGCAGATCTACGACGTTCAGGCTGCTAAGCTCAAGTTCAAGTCTCTCTCCGAGATCATCGGCGAGGCTTCTTCCTTCTCCGAGAACGCTGTTAAGTACGTTGAGGGTGCTAGACCATGGACCATCGTCGGCCAGGTTGACGTTGCTTTGCCATGTGCTACCCAGAACGAGGTTTCTGGTGAGGAGGCCAAGGCTCTTGTCGCTGCCGGATGTAAGTACGTTGCCGAGGGTTCAAACATGGGTTCTACCCAGGAGGCCATCGACGTGTTCGAGGGTGAGCGTGTTGCCACTGCTTCTGCTTCTGCCCCAGCCGTCTGGTACGGTCCAGGTAAGGCTTCTAACGCTGGTGGTGTTCTTGTCTCTGCTTTGGAGATGGCCCAGAACTCCCAGAGAATGCAGTGGACTTCCGAGCAGGTTGACGAGGAGTTGCACAAGAGAATGATTGTCTTGTTCAACCAGTCTATTAAGTACGCTACTGAGTACTCTAAGGAGGCTAACAAGGAGGCTTTGCCATCTTTGGTTATGGGTGCTAACTTGGCTGGTTTCGTTAAGGTTGCCGATGCTATGTTTGACCACGGTGATGTCTTCTAAGCTGATGGAGTTAGCTCTGTAGACTATGATAGAGAATGAAATGATGTGCTTATGAGTTGTTGTAGTTTTAGTTCATTCGAAGCGGTAGCTTCGGGTGTATTTATTGTATAGTTTTTTATATCACGTGAAAGTCACGTGCGAATTGGTTTTGTCACGTGCGTGTCACGTGATACTAAGGGGCCAATAACCCACCATTATCTACCAACCCATTCACACCCCAGGGCTATCGCTCTGGGCCTCGGATATCAACCTCCCAACAACCATAAAGACACTCCCCAAAGCACACCCAACACCAACAGAAACAACAAATATCCCAATATACTTAAAAACATTCACCCGGAAGCTCATACAAGCAAACACACCAAAACATACCAAAGAAAGCGTTCCAAACACGAGAAAAACTTCAGGAACAACACTGAAATCTCTAGAAAAATAGATCGCCCCTCTAACCAAAATATTATCTTCCAAAATCCCATTCAAAGAGCTCACCATCTCAGTCGCATTGGTCACGTGACCTTGAAGAATGTTGATACCATCTCTAGTTTCATGAATAGAATTCCTTACTTTTCCAGAAGTTTTGAGCGAATCTTGCAATTCAGCGTTCAAGTTCTGTGTTAATTGTAAGCTTTTGTTTGAAATTGAGGACAAATCCACTGTTCTTTGTCTTGTGAGCTCCAAAGACTCCTCCATAAGCCTATCTCTGGCCTCTAAGTCGGTGATGAACTTATGTCTCAATAAGTCCAATTCTGAAGCAAATTGGCCATTCACAGACTCAAAAAATGATACAATGTTACTTTCTAATGATTCACTCTGTGTTTTCGCCACTTCGGTGACTTCAACACTGAATTTTGACAAATTTTCCATCTGCTTAACCACCGATTCCCACATCATCTTAACATCATGTCGATTCTTCAATGATTCAGCTGTCATTTCGCCCATCATTGAGCGAATTTCCCCAAAAGAAGACTCACTTTCTCTTTTAAATATCTCAGACATTGAAACGTACTCTTGTAACACTTCAAATAGCTTATCATAATGCTCAGTTACACCCAAAAACATGCTCCAAACCTCGTCCTTCTCATACGGAAGACTCTCTTGCAAACAGATGTCGCCAATAGACTGATAATAGCCACTATACGTTGTCCACCATTGCGATCTCTTTTCTAATGCTATAACACATTGTTTGTAGTCCACGGTATCGGAACTAAAGAGGAAACCGCCCCGAGAATAGCACTCTTTTGGGCATTCAACGTGAGATGCTTCAAACTCACAAATCGAGAGCTTTGCTGCTGTGATGGAACGCTCTTTCGGGTCAATATCGTTCACTGAACTCTTTTAACATTGAGAAAGTATTGGATCCAACGCATTTCTAACACAAGATGTGTTATATTCGATGTTTTGGGAGAAAAAGGCGATTTCTCGGTGCGTTGAAGAGAGAGATTGATACCGAGAAATGATATCTCTAACGGTGTAAGTGTCGGCTGCTAGGAGAGTTTTTGAGAGTATAATGAAGATTATTATGGAGATCATTGTTTCTAGTGTCTTTTTAGATGATTTTGAGTACATCGAAGGCTTTTTTTTCCGAGGAAAATGCTGCTTTTTATTGCTTTAATCATCGTAGTTTCAGAGATGTATCACCTTTCATGACACATCACATATTTGGTATATTGTTCAATTTTGGAGCCTTTGAGCTCTAAAAAACAGCAAAACATACTAAAATTTACACTCAAACCCAATTAACATATAAAATTATACCCTTACCTAACAAATTTCCCTATTATTCCCCCACTAAAGAGACACTCATGTACCTCAATGTGGCCCCCGCCAATACGCGTAATCTATGGGGATATGAAAAATACCGGCTGCGCCCTATTATGGGGTGTTTGTAGTGATAAAACAATCAATTTTGGGTCAAAATTACTCATTTTCAGACCCAATTGAAGCCACAAATACATTAAAAATATCAAAAAACATGGCATTACCCAAAATCCGTCTCCTCATAGCCCTCCTGCTCCTCCCACTGCTATCCTACGCCATGGAAGGCATGGAAATGGAGGGCGATGACGATGAGATGTATCCTCCACCACAAATCACTCAGGGAATGTCCAAGTCTTTCCATTGGCTCTTTACACTCACAGCACTTCTCCTAACGCCCTCTGTGTCCACAGTTCTTGTTTTTGCTGAAAAACTCCACGCTGGAGTCGTTCTTCAGATGGTGTCCACGGGCTACGCTCTTGTCGAAGCACTGATCCTTCGTTTCCCAGACGGCGACGGAATTGAGAACAGAACATCACGAGGAACTGCATGGTTCTTGTTGTTGATTTCAGGGCTCAATTTGTTTGTTGGTTTGGCTCATTCTGGTTCCAGACTCCTCAACAGCCAGAAGAAGCTCGGCCCATTGGCTCAGCTAAGCGAGCGCTCAATCAGAGCCATTCACAGATCTCTTTCCGTCATTTGCACTCTCACTGGCTGGGTTAAGACTTGCTTAGCTCCAGTGGCCCTTTTTGGTTTCTGTAGAGACGCTCACACGGGCCAATGTCTCGCTCATGGAATCATGGGCTCGGCCTTCGTCATCTACGGAGCAGTGTACGCTTTGGTGCTTGTTATTCCGTTTTTGAGAGAAAGAACAACGGGCCAATCACAGGACTTCTATGATTCTCTGGTTATGACACTGTGGGGAATTGTGAACACTTTTACTGAACATCGCTGGGGAAAAGAGCCATGGGGCCACGGTGATTATCAGCACACCGCGATGGGAATCATTTGGTGGTGTGGGGGTTTATTGGGCCTATATTTGGGCCGTGGAGGAAGACGTACTTTTATACCTTCTTTATTGCTTATATTCACTGGCTGGTCCATGTCTGAGCACGTGCAAAAACTGCAAATTAGCACTAAAGTGCACTATATGTTTGGCCTTGTGTTGATGCTTGGAGGAGCTCTGAGAATCATTGAGATCTCCATTTTGCTTAAAGATGAAAGATTTTTCCAGAACAAAATTATGTCTTTCCAATATTTGCCATCTTTCTGTTTAATTGAATCAGGAATCTTGTTTATGGCTGCTAATGAAGAACAGCTGGATCTGGTGCTGAGGCTAAAGGCTGATCATAGCTCCTACATCATGGTGTTAACAGGTGCAGCATTCATGACATATCTGTGGATATTACTTCTTTTGGAATTGTATATGAGACTTGTGGGAATAAGTAATACTCCATTATATAACCAATTGAGTGATCTGGAGAGAAATTCCCCTTCAAGTGCCGAAACTGCGTCGATGGACTTTGAGCTCGACAACTTGGACCACGAATAATACATACATTAATGCTAACTTTTATTCACTTATCACCGTTTCTATCTTCGTTGAGCCTCGTATCTTCACTGTCCTCAGTATCTTCATGATTATCTTCATGATTGTCTTCACCTTCAGTGTCGATCTCAAAGCTGTCTTCTCTTCTCAAATGCTCATTCGGGAACGATCCACTCAAACGAGAAGACTCCAAATTGTCCAATTGATTCTCTAATTCAAACTCAGACTCTGTATCCGTGTCCTCTGGTCTGATGATATCGAATTCGTACTGTTCACGTCTCCGTGTGGTGCGAGAACCAGCGTACCGATTGTATGAGATCAACGCGATAAATCCGATGATAATCAGCCCAAAGAAGTACTCAGGGTAGTGAGTTGAAGAGTTGATGTATTTGCCTGTGTGCTCATCGTCCTGGTGATCGTGGCCATCTCCGTCGTAGTGTTCTGTTGGTGTTGCTGATGGTGCTGAAGCAGTTGAAATTGCTGATGAATATGAAGAAACTGATGACGTAGCTGATGACGTAGCTGAGGAAACAGAAGATACTGCAATATTCTCATCATCATCAGACACATTATCGCCCTTTTGGCCAAACAGAGTCATCTTGAAGTTCTTAAAATTCACCTTATTAGTAGAATCATGGTTCTCAACAGTCAATTTCCACGTCCCAACAGCTTTCTCATCTCCCCAATGTGCAACAGACATGAAGTTCCAATTAACAAAGCCCTCATTTGATCTATCTCTAACTCTCACAACGCCCAAATTGGAAACAATACCAGTAGGAGACTCCAAATCAACAGAAACTTGACCTCGGATCGAAGTGGCCATGTTTAAAGTGATAATAACGTGCTCCAAGTTCTTGAACTGCGAGAGTAGCTCTTCAGTGACGTTAAACTCGTGAGTATATTGCTTAGCAACGGGCGTATTTGGCTCATAAACTGGAGTAGTCACATTGACCTGTTCATTCACATTCTTCCATTTTTGTGCTAAATCAACAATCTTACCAGCATCAAGCTTACCGAATCCGTACTTATGTGAATACTTGCCCACTGGTGTATCTTGATATTGGCCGTCCTTTTCATTAACGGTGTCAGATGCCTCAATCGTCACATACTGGACGTCTCTCCAAGTGAGCTCTGGATTGGCCTGAAGAACCAGAGTGTAAACACCAGCAGCCAATGGAGCTGCTGCTGATGTACCACCGTGGTTATCAGTACATTTACCCTTGATGTCTGTGGAATGGATGTGCTCGCCGGAACCAGAAGAATAGGTCACCACGAGAACAGCAGAACACGCTTCAGCATATGGAGGATGCAGTCCTTTGTGATCGATAGCACCCACTGTGATGGAATAGATACTGTTTGTGTATCCATCGTAATTACAATTATCTCCATGCATACCACCGTTTCCAGAGGCAAAGACGTAAACAGCACCCTTTCCCTGGCGTCCTTCGCTAATTCCTCTGCGAATAGCCTGTTTGACGATAAGATCTGGTGCCTGCATCGTTCTACCGTCGTCTGTAGGTCCCCAGGAACACGAGTAGATGTCATTAGTCTCAAGACCGTAGCACATCGCAGCAGCCTCGTCTTCCGTGGTAATCTCACCAGAAAGGATGCGAATACCAGCAACTTGGGCCTCAAAACCAGCTCCAACACCACAGACACCATTCTTAACAGCTGCTATTTCACCAGCGCATCTTGTTCCGTGGTAATCGTCCGCTAATGTTGGCTTTGGAAGCTGTTGATTAGCGTTGAAATCCCATGAACCCTTAGCGTTGAAGTTGTCTCTCAAATCCTCACTTTCGTAGTCCAGACCGTCGTCAATAACTGCTGCTACGATACCTTTTCCTGTGATGTTCTGAGCCCACGCACCGGTGATATTAAGGTCGTTTCCAGGGAATGGTCCGTTGACCAAGTGCCATTGTGCACCAAACTCAGGGTCTCTGATGTCAAACTGGTCTCTCGCCAGCTGAACAACTTCTAAAGATGAGTCCATCGGCGGGTCTGCTGGAATGGGCATACGCTTATTGAGTCTCTTGACCGGAAGTCTGTGTATCGTACGGACTCCAGAGCCTAAAAGACCTCTCTTATGAAGCTTCGTCTCGTGTGTCTCGCCAGAGGTATCAATCACATCGTGGGCGTCTGAAGTGTCATGAAGCTCTTCCACACCGCCTAGAAGCTTGTCCTGTGAGAAAACAAACATCCCAGGAACACCACGGGCCTCGTGCTCAAATTTCCACTGTGGAAACTGCTCTTGTAAGTACTCTAAAGAGCTCTCAGCACTTAATGACACCGCAAAGTAATCCCTGGCGGCATGGTCTTTAGGCGGTACCGCTGTGGCCAGAACTCGGCCACTGAGCGCAAAGAGGACCGCTGTCAGCGCTGACAGCGAAAGTCTCATTGTTTTGCTAGCTTTTTGCTGATAAAATAGCACTTAAAGTGTAAAAGAGACGATAAAGAGGCTGATTTGAGATGTTGAGGCTACGCGTGTTATAAAACACATTCGCGCGTCATTTTGCTGACTAAGCGACTGGCGGGTGTATTATGTAATGCTTATGTAATATAGATAACTACAAATAGTACCATAAATCAGCTATAATTCTCCGATTAAACAGCTTTTAAAGCTTAGACTCATCTTCGCCACAGCACTTTCCACCGGCTAAAGCACCCATTGGGTCCCAGAGTGGCAATTCAATTGGCTTCTTCTGCAACAAGTGTTCATACTCCTTGATCTCGTCCAAGTCAACGACAATCTGGTAGCACCATTCCTCGAAATAGCTCTGAGTCATGATGTAGTAACCGTCCAATCCAGAGTCTTTACCCCATGAGTTTTCAACACGGTAGCGGTTTGGCTTTCCAGTAGCCTCGTCGATGTTAACACCGGTGATAAGCATAGCGTGGGTCATAAGCGACTCACCGTACTTAACACGAGACTCCTTAGTCTGGTTTTGCTTGAAACCAAAGCCGTCGTAGTGGAAGAACTCAACATCCATCACACCCTTCTTCTTGTGCATGTATTTTGGCGTGTGGGAGCCGAAGAACACAGGCTTATTGTTCTTGATACGCTTAATGATCAGCTCGGTAAGCACCTCGTTAGACATGTTCAAGTACACCACTTCACGGCCACCAACCACGTTGTTAAGGTCATTAACCTTGATCATGCATTCGTAAGGGTTACGAGGGTCATTGATGATGGAAACGGCGTTGGCGAAGTCGAAATCAACGTACTCATTATAGAACTCGTGTGGTGTCATCTCGATCTTATGGTACTTCTTCTCCTTGTCATAGAACTCCCAAACAAACTTTTCGTCCGGCTTAGGTGGAGTTCCGAGGAAAATAGTCATGTACTTGTACACTTCTCTCATCATTTCACCCTTTGCGGCCTCAACGTCCTCACCATTGGCTCTCTTTTCTCTCAACACCTCAGCAAACTCTCTGAGCTTGGACTTAAGCAGCTCGTTCAGCTTAGCAGATCTGGTAGAGGTGAAAACGTCTGGGAAAACGTCCAATGGAACAACAGCAACCTTCTCCAACAGATTCTGAACCATGGTGAACTGGCCACCGTCACAGGTTGGGTCAGCAAGCAAAGCCTGGATCTTTCTAGAGCCAACGTCCTCCTCATAGGTCTCAATGATCTTCTCAAGGAAATAATTACACTTCTCAAGCTTATCATAGAAGAACAAGTAACTCTGAGAAAGCTGGAACTCCTTCATTTCCAGCTTCTGAGCGACAGAACGACGGAGCATGTTGGTGGCGGCGAATAACCAGCATCTACCACTGGACTTCTGGTTGGTGATTGGTGCACCTTCTGGGTCAATCACGTGAGAGAAGACGTTTGGAATCTTCACTTGCGAGTTGATAAGCACTTCGTCGGTGCCCTGCTGCTGCAAAACGGTGGAGGCGAGCTGATAGGTGGCATCCTGGGAGAAGTCAGCTTCCCACTGCTTGAGGTTCTTGATATCCATTTTTGGGTAGATTTGTAGTCTCTATAGTCTCAGGAGTGAAGTGTGACGACGTGAGGTGAAAACGGGGACAATGCGTGTTTATAAGGAGAAAATTGGACGTACCTCAGTCCGAAAGCGGGCATTCAGCGGACGTACGTCGGCGTTTTGAGGGGCGTAACACCCGATGTTGAATTGTGTCTCTTAACATTTTGATTAGTCATAAATTATGTAAGTGTCTGTCATTTCGGCATGTGTCAATTGCTGTTTTCCCGTGCAATCACAGCAGAGCACTTAATCAGCAACATTTAATCTCTGTTTATTCCACGATCCGAGTACGAGAGGATCCCCGAAGAAACGGACGTTATGAGTGCTTTACTCTCAGAAGCGGATCTCAACGACTTCATCAGCCCGGGGCTCGCGTGTATCAAGCCAGCTGGTGAAGTACGTGCTAGTGGCAGCTCAAGAGATGACCAAAATGGCCAGTACGAGATCCAGATTGGAGCTGAGGGCGACGCTGCTTTTGAAGTTTCAATTGACGATGGCACAGTTAAAGATCTTCCAGCCGCTGATATCTCTTTACAAGACTGTTTAGCGTGCTCTGGCTGTATTACAAGTGCCGAAGAGGTGCTTTTAGCTAAGCAGACCCACAAAGTGTTACTTGATGATCTAACAAAGTACAGAGACAGTAAGGTGTTTACACTCAGTTTATCACATCAAAGCAGGGTCTCTTTAGCTGAGTTTCTCCAGCTACCGATTTACAAAGTGGATGAGCTGTGTATCAACTTGTTCAGCGAGAAGTATGGCTTCAGATTCGCTGTTGGAACAGAGCTTTCAAGGCTCATGAGCATAGGGCAAATCAACGAAGAGCTTATACAGAGGAAGTTATCGGGTGAAAATAAAGTGCAATTATCGAGTATTTGTCCTGGATTCGTTCTCTATGTTGAAAAGACTAAGCCTGAGATCTTGCCTTATCTTTTAAACGTCAAGTCTCCACAGCAGATAACAGGTGCTTTGTTGAAGTCTCTTGTTTCCAAGCAGCTTGACATATCGTATGATGATGTTTACCATCTTTCTATCATGCCATGTTTCGACAAGAAACTGGAAGCTGCTAGACCCGAAGATCACGTTGATGTTGACTGTGTTCTTACGCCGAAAGAGCTTGTTGAGCTGATCAAAGA
This sequence comes from Petasospora stauntonica, assembly GCA_030558335.1. Classification (NCBI taxonomy): domain Eukaryota; kingdom Fungi; phylum Ascomycota; class Saccharomycetes; order Phaffomycetales; family Wickerhamomycetaceae; genus Petasospora; species Petasospora stauntonica. The sequence goes on from JAJMSG010000003.1 coordinate 900,280, forward strand.
GCAAGATGTTAACATCGCGGACTACATCACCAAGGCAAACACTCCACCAACAAGGCTCTATACACAGGCGGCTCCACAGAGCTGGCCGTATCCTCAGGACACGTGGAATTCTCATACTGGATCAGCGAGTGGAGGATATGCTGAGAACTACATCATCGCTTTACAAGAGCATTATTCATCACGAGGAATTGAGGCCATCATCAAAGAGGTCAAGGGCAAAAACACAGATGTTGTGGAGTTTCAATTAATCAACACACAAACAGGCGAAAAGCTTGGTTCAAGTGCTATTGTTAATGGGTTTAGAAACATTCAGAACTTGGTTCGTAAGCTCAAACCATCAGGCAAAGTGAAGATTGGATCAGGGCTCGCTTCTCGTCGTAAAGCTCGTCAGACTGTTAAGAACAATGGAGAAGCTGAGATAACAGCTGATCCTTCGAACTGTGACTTTGTTGAAGTTATGGCTTGTCCTGGAGGGTGTATTAATGGTGGAGGAATAAATAATGGAGGAAATACGGTTAATAATAAGGAATTAATCACGGCGCTTACTAAGAAATACCAAGAGATGCCAATGGTGGAGGTCCTTACAAACCGAGGTGTTATCTCGGAATTCGTTCAGAACTTCATGGAAAGCACCGGAATCAAACATCAGAGACTCTTCAATTACAAATTCAGTGTGATTGAGAAGGCCACTGATATTCTGAGCGTTGGAAACAAGTGGTAATATAATCTACAATGCATGCATAAGCCACTAATATACATTAAACCGTAATAATAACAAACCGAAACCCATAATAATCGTAAACAGAAGAAAGAGATTCTTTTAAGCAGAGGTGGAGGAAGAGTACTTAGTGACAGCACGGGTACCTTCAGAGACGGCGTGCTTGGCCAACTCACCTGGCAAGATCAATCTGACAGCGGTCTGGATCTCTCTGGCGGAGATGGTGGACTTCTTGTTGTAAGCAGCCAACTTGGAGGCCTCGGAAGCGATTCTCTCAAAGATATCGTTAACGAAGGAGTTCATGATGGACATGGCCTTCTGGGAAATACCAGTGTCTGGATGTGTCTGCTTCAACACCTTGTAGATGTAAGAAGCGTAGGTCTCCTTTCTGGTCTTGGTTCTCTTCTTTGGACCCTCGGAGGAGGAAGAGGTCTTCTTAGCAGCTGGCTTCTTCTCAGCTGGGGCTTTGGAGGCAGGCTTCTTTTCAGCTTTTGGGGCCATTGTGAATATGTGTAATTTGTTGGTGGATAGAGGGAGAAATGTTGATTGTGATGTTATGGTTATTGGGCGGATACGCGTGTTTATATATCCCCGTAATCGCGTTGTTGTTGTGTTGCGGCGTGGGGATCGTGTACCGCTGGGAGGATACTGGTATTTACTCTTAGTAAAGTATTGGTTGGGAGTGTAAGCGCGGTATATCTCAGACCACTCGTTGGGAGTTACGCGCGCTCAGCGTAATATACCGTACGCTGGGAGTTTCCCCTTTAGGCCCGCCACTTCGCGAACTCCCAGCACCACACAGTTTATCTCAGACTATAAGCGTTACTTTCAGACCATTAGCTGGGAGATCGCAACATAAACAACACGCGCGAACTCAATGCTCCATCACCGCGTATTCGTATATAAACAGGCACTGGCCCCACACACTTTCCGCATAACAACTGAATTTTAGAGAGTATCGCACTCGTGCTAACAAAACAAACACATACACATATTCTATTAAAATGTCCGGTGGTAAAGGTAAAGCTGGTTCCTCTGAGAAGGCCTCCCAGACCAGATCTGCTAAGGCTGGTTTGACTTTCCCAGTCGGTAGAGTTCACCGTCTCTTGAGAAAGGGTAACTACGCCCAGAGAATTGGTTCTGGTGCTCCAGTCTACTTGACTGCTGTTCTTGAGTACTTGGCTGCTGAAATCTTGGAGTTGGCTGGTAACGCTGCTAGAGACAACAAGAAGACCAGAATCATTCCAAGACACTTGCAGTTGGCCATCAGAAACGATGAGGAGTTGAACAAGCTTTTGGGTCACGTCACTATTGCTCAGGGTGGTGTTTTGCCAAACATTCACCAGAACTTGTTGCCAAAGAAGTCTGCTAAGGCTAAGGCTTCCCAGGAGTTGTAAATTTGATTATATAATCACTCTATTGGGGTTCCTTTCTCTTATGACGTCTTAATGATCTTCTTTTCGGTTTTTCACGGTTCGGTTATGCTTTTACAAATGTATATTAGTGGTTTGCAAAATAATGTATAAATCAGGGTTTTAGCAAAGAAATTGTAGCTTTTAAATTGTTTCAATGGCTGCGCTGTTGGAGTTGAAGTGTCTCTTAAAACCCGAACATCTGTGAAACACCCGAGCACCAGGTGTGTGTCGTAATGGTGGATTATGGGATAATAGAGTCTTTATAAGGCTTAAATTTGTGATAAGAATAAAATTTATAATTCCATTGATGTATGGTGTCTATCAAACTCCTTAAAACTTCCAATTGGCGGCTCTTACGCTCTAGTTACTTATTTTACAGAAAGAGCGAGTGTACTTCTCAAAATGAACGCTTCATTTAAACACTCTCGTTTATAGTATACAAACTTGAAAAAGGTTATAAATCATAAAGGAGTATAAATCAAAGAGTTATAACTCCAATTAATCATAAATCAGCACTAGATCCCTCCCCATTAATTAATTATCACAATTTAAGTACCCCGAGATGTCCAGGTTTTCTCGCGAGATGTACGGGTTTTACAATCAGATCATCAATAAAGGGCATTAGATTCATTAGTATAGCTCTATAAATTAGGAAAAAGCCTACCTTGCTCCGGAGTTAGGACAAAGATCCCATTTTCGGCATCATAGACCTGGAACAATAGGCCAAGGTCATAATCATCAACGAAGTCTGTTATCAAATCAAGGCTAGCCATTTCATTAGGTAGAGCTGGTCTCAGACGCTGTTCTCTGGCTTCAACCCCGTTTATAAGTTTGTAATAGATATCATGTTCTTCACCCACAATGTACGATTGAATAGCAGAGTAGAAGCCGAGAGCGTGGTATACAATTTGTCCGACTTTGTACTGTGGCACGATTGGCAAATGCGTTCGGTCAGTAATGGGCTTATCAAACAGCTTTTTATATGAAGACGTAGCATCCAATTTGAAGCCAAGTGTTCTGTGAGGACAAACTTCATCATCAACAAGAGCAGCAATAAATGGAAAGTCTCTCGCAAGGGGTATGAACCGTGAGAGGTCACCGTTAAGAGAACCAGTGACAGCCGACAAATAGAGCGAGTAAAATAGACCAATACTTGTTGGAATGTGTCTTTTCGACACATTATAGCACTGTTGATAGGTATCGCTTCCTTGGATCAAGTCGATCTCCTCAGACAGGGAGGAAACACGCTCCATTTTGGCAAAATTCTGAAGTAATTGTGGTATCGACAACGGGAAAGTCAAGCGATGGAGTTGGGCCATTGGATCCTCTGTTGATGCTGATGCAGTTCCTCGAACAAAGCTATAAACATCCGAAATTTTGAATACTTTTGGTATCTTCAAGTCGTTGTTTAGCGAAATATATGACCATCCACTGCGATATGTTGGGTCCAAAACGGCCAGGAAGCACGTTGTGAACTTGGTCTTAATGTTGAAGTACGACGCAATCTTTTCGATCGCAGCATACTGAATTTCTTGACTTCCTTCAACTTCTCCAGCATAGAATCTGAGAATAAAGAAGTTCTCCAAAACGTCCTGGCGCAATGATTCGCTGGGGGTTTTGCGGATGTGTAATGACAATTCTTTGATGATCTTCAGCACGATTTCCGTGGGTGTCACGTTTGGCTCAGCACTGATCTGGGACCTCACAGAAGAAGTCACAGAGTCAATAACCAGCTTTCTGTATGGAAGCAGCTTCTCATACTCCCGATCAAGCTTATTGATTTGTATACAGATCTCTTCCATGAGAAGCTCTTTAGCAGGCGATGACGGAGAACCAGTGCACTGAGCAAGGAAGTGTACGAGCGATCTGTGCCTCACAGCTTCGAGAACCGAGGTTGCAAAATAGCGAGTAGTCAAGTCCACTTTCTGCTGTTTACGGGATACCAAAAGCGGAATCATTTTCTCTCCTTTGGTCGCCAAACTCCATCCTTCTCTTAGTGGAAACGGTCTCTGTGAAAGTCGCCTTAGCGTCTCTTTATCCTCCAAATGCCTCGTGATATAGCACCCCATGTAGTTTCTGATAGTGCTGAAGTCGCCCTGATCAACGCTCTCCGGGAAGTACCATCTTCTCTGAACAAAACTGGCCCAAACATCGTCTGATTCGACTTGAAGCTTCGTTAGGGGGTCAACACATCGGAGACTAAGTAGGTCGTATACGCTTAAAAACGGCACGATCTGAGCCCAAATTTCCACTGGAAAGTCCAAGGAATGTCGGTGAATCATCCTTAAGCGTTGATTTGTTGCTGTTTGGTAGTTTAGTTTGGGTGAATTGGCTAAAAAGATCAAAAGAGATGCGAATATCGCACTAAACTATGTAATTATCCGATTTTGGCTCGTTCTCCGCGCAGTCCGACCGTAAGGGCACTACTTTATAGATGATGTTAGTGTGTTATTTATATATTTATATGTGAATTAACACACATATATACACACAGACACACAGATCTGTGTGACAATTGTGAGATTTTAATACTTGGTTCTAATAGAACAAAACAACTACCCATAGCAAAACACTTCATTATTGATTACGTAATCAGACCACCAAGATCCACTATCACGCACCCCATTCACAGCTAAAACTCCACATTCTGCGTCGTTTGCTGAGGCTCACCCTCATCTTCCACTGGAATACCCCACTCCTCGATCTCAAACTTCTTTCTCCCGTTTTTAAATGCAAATTCACTCTTCATCACCATCATATGGCCTCTTTCGCTGAGGTATGGCACTTTGTAGATGTGTACCAAGCCATGTTGGACTTTCGTCGGCTGATTGTGGTACGCTTTCTCCAAGAACTTGGTCATTTCCTGGTTAAAAGGCTCCAAGTGTAAAACACAGTCAAATAGCATCTCCATAGCCTTCACCATATGCGATTCTCTAGGGTATAAGTCCAACGCCATGGTCATACAAACCACAAGCTTAGAATACTTCCTTGTCAACGATCTGAGCCCATGAACAAAAGGCAAGACTTCCTGAGATGATGTCAAAAGTGGAGAATACATTCCCGGATTGAGAAATGATGGAATGACAAGTCTTATTACCTTATTTTTGTGGTGCTGAACGACCTGCTCGATCTGTTTCAAGCTCTGCTTGAAACTCTGAGGAATCGGTATAAAAGTCACTTCATTTGTTCCAGGACTTGGTGTGAGTCTCGAAGTGATATCAAATTGGTGATTGAAGTTCTTGTAGACCTCGTTGTCTTGAGATGTTTGCTGCTGTTGTCTCTTATTAGGATCATTAATTCCGTATCTCCATGCAATCCTCAAGTCTTTATCCTTGGCATTAGAGGCCGAAGAAGAGATCAAATTTTGAACAGAGACTTTGCTTTCATTCTCCAGAACTTTGGCTTTCTTAATGTCTTTAGAACTGCCCTTATAAACACCCGGAAACTCCTTACTCCACTGAGTATTTGAGCTCAAAACCACCACATGTGTGTTGCCCAACTTAGGGTCAAGTCTGTTGTGAACAACACCCTGTGATGAGAAAGCTTTGGCCAGAACACTGCCAAAATCAGTAGTGCCACTCTCTTCTAACAACATAGTGCTTCCCATAGGCAAACCAGAATGACCGAGGATCTTATCTAGATCACCACACCCAGTGGATACGACTCCACTTTGAGAGTTGATAGTAGAGGGCTTAACACCCGGGTGCTTAAAGTCAGACTCATCTTCAACAGCCAAAGTCTTCATCTTGTTACTGAGTGAATCAACAGGCGCACCTCGCACTGGAATTGAGCCTCTCATTCCCTGTAAACCGGGGGCTCTATTAGGCAGTGTTGATGTTTGTCTTCCAGGAACAGCTTGAGGTGTGTTATTGAGCCCCTGAGCTGGGGAACGGCCAGGAATTGCGCTGGGAACCCGTCCACCTGTGGAAATAACGTCACTTCTCTTGCGGAAAGACATTTTGAGCGTTTGAATTGGACTTTTTGGTGGGACTAAAGTGGTTGATGACGACTAAGTGATGAGCTTTATAGCAAAAAATTTATAAACCGAGGTGACCGGGGGAAGACGGTGGTGGAATTGGATAGAATATGAGGATAAAGTTAATTGTTACTGGTGGAATAGACCAATTGAAGGCATTAAAGTGTCATAATTGAGTATAAGTACCCATTAATTACCAAATTCCCCTCTTAATTGAACAATATATCATCTCAGGAGCCGAGTTCCGAGGATGGTACAGGACACACATTTACCCTCGGATCTCCGCTCAAAGTGGCAACATTTAGGATCAAACGTTGTTTACTTTACCATTAATTCACCGTATTTACGGACTAAAGCGGCAATTTACCGTCTTCAAGGATGAGCGAAGAGAATACACCGGGTAAAATTACCCCAGAAGTCCAAATTCCGCAAGATGATGATGATACAAAGACCCTTTTCGAAGAGCATGCTCAGCAGCTGTTGTATCTCAGAGACGAGGGAATTCTCGAAGGAAGCACCGTTATTGAAGGAGAAAGCGGTAGTTTAAGAAAGCCATTGAATAAGACACACGTTAGATCAATGTCCAATGAGATGAGACTAAGAACCCAAGTATCACAACTCCATTATAACAACAACAGAGTGGCATTAGACAGATCAATCTCATCAGGTGTTCAATTGCTTAGTGATCTTCAACAAGAGAACAAGGAAAGGCCCGTTTTTTACCCTTCAAATGAGCTTGGTGATAAGCTTTTGAATAGCAGAAAAGCTCATTTGGCTCTTATTAGAAAAAACTCCGTTCAGACCGTTAAGTCCATACAGAAACAGCCGGAAGACCAGGACGAGGATGAGGCCGAAGACGGCTTCGCTAACACGGAGCTCAGGGTTCTTAAGCTCAATCTAAAGATGGGAAACTCTCAGGTTTCGTCCTTGGATAAAGCCGGTTTAGCAAAGGTGTTGGATGATAAGATTACGCAGGTTTCTAAGCATTTGAACTCACTGAAAGAGCGAATCGATGACACATCGTCAAAAGTGTTTGTTACTGGTGATTTGAACTCTGGTAAATCGACTTTTTGCAATGCTTTGCTCAGAAGAAAAGTACTACCAGAAGATCAACAACCGTGCACCACTGTTTTCTGCGAAGTAATCGATTCCAGAGAGAATAACGGTGTTGAAGAAGTCCATGCTGTGCCGATTGGCTCCGAGTACGACATCAGAAACGAGTCCACGTACAAAGTGTGCAAAATCAAGGACCTGGAACACCTCGTTGGAGAGTGCGATAAGTACTCAATCCTAAAGGTATACATCACCGATAAGAGGTCTATTGAGAATAGCTTACTAAGCAATGGGATTGTTGATATCGCGTTGATTGATGCTCCTGGTCTCAACTTGGACTCTTACCAGACAACCGAGGTGTTTTCGAGACAAGAAGAGATTGATTTGGTTGTTTTTGTTGTTAGTGCTGAGAATCAGTTTACTCTTTCAGCTAAGGAGTTCATTGCTGCTGCTGCTAATGAAAAGAAGCTCATTTTCATTGTTGTTAACAGGTTCGATAACATCAAGGATAAGAATAAGTGTATGAGAAGGATATTGGAGCAAGTTCAACAATTATCTCCTGATACTCACAAAGATGCACGTGATTTTGTTCATTTCGTCTCATCCAGCGGAATTGTTGAAGGATTGCCGTCATTTGATGGCGATGATGATGGCCCTGGAGACGATGGTCCTGATGATTTTGACAATATTGGTGATAATCCGGATTTTGATCATTTGGAAGCCAGTTTGAGAAACTTCGTTCTCCAGAAAAGAGCTCTCTCAAAGCTCCAGCCTGCGAAAACATACCTTTCCAACTTGTTTGCAGACATTGAGGAGCTTTCCATGGCCAATCAGAAGATGTATTTGAATGACAAGGACTCCATGATGGCCAAACTTGAAGAGTTATCACCAAAGTACGAGGAAAGTATGGTGAAGAGCGTTAAAGTGAACGAAAAGGTGGAATCCACCATTGAAAACGTATCTCACGACGTCTACAACTACACAAGGGACAAAATAGTGTCAACATTGAACACTGTTGGCGATCACCCTGTTGTTCCGTACCACGGGCTCATGAACCTGGCTGTTTACGTCTACGACACCCAACAGGCAATAACAGCCAATATAATGGCAACAGTCGAAGATTGCGAGCAATACGCTCGTAAACAAACAAGTGCTGGCGTTGAGAAGATCAACAATTTGGGTAAAGAAGCGTTGGGAGACGAGTTCAACTCAGAAAAAGTGTTCAGAGACGACGTTATGTTCACCAGAAGAAAAGACTCACTAGTGAGACAGATTGATGACTCTGTCTCTGTGTTTGACTTCGTTGATCCGTCGTTAGAAGGATTCCTTGCTTCTATGGGAATTAATAAGAAAACGACGAGCCAAGTTGTGGTGTGGAAGAACTCGCTTTACTCTGTTGGACTATACGCTGTATCACGTGCTATGTCCACTGGAAGAGTTGTTAAGAATGTTTTCCAATATGGAACGTTCTTTTCACTCAGAACGTTGAGATTGCTTGCTATTCCTTTGGCAATCGGCGTTGGTATCGTTGGTATCACGTATTTGGTTACTGATATTCCGAACGCTCTTCCAAGAAAGCTCGCTCTTAAGATCAAGTTCCAGATGAAGGAGTTGGACTATCCACACCAAAATTCCGACAGAATTGCTAAGGAGTGTCGTAAGGTGCTAAAATACCCAGCACGTGAAGTCCAGAACGCTTTCCAATCTTCATTGGATAAGCATGCGATTCAAAGAGAGAAGATCCTCAACTCCGTCAAGGATGCTGACATTGCTTCTGCATTCTTCGGCAAATTGCTCAAAAAGTCGATTGACCAGAGAAAGCTGGTTAACTCGTTGAACATGGAGGCTGCTCAGATGTAAAAAATAACCGATACGAAACACTTGTAAATACTTTTTAATGACACGTTTATGATAAAAATAGTAAGATTAGCAACTTCACCGATAAGAACGATAAGACTCGTCTAGAAATCCATCAAAAGTGCACATACCAATTGCCATGTGAATTTCCAAGCCAAATCAACCCTTTAAACCGGGCACTTTCACCAAAGTTTGCTAATAAAATTGGTGTAAATCGGGCAAATCTAATGGACGAATGTTGCCCCAACCGGGTGATTTTCCGGTTAGTGCACTACGTCATAGCAGCAAAAGAAAAGAGGCCGTCGGCCGCGGACGGCCGTTCGAGGCATGTCACCGCGCAGAGGTGTGCTTTTTGGTATGTTTGAGGGCTGAGAGCTTTGGGTGTGTATTTGAGAGAGGAATTGAGATGATTATAAGTATTTACGAATTTAAAGCTCATTCATAGCCCTTTTGAGCGTTGTTTAAATGGAAAAACTCATTGACCGGAAAAACTCAAAAACTTACCCTCGGAAAAACTGCGCGGTGCACATCACCGGTAGGGGCACACCTTATATGTGTCAATATTTGGGCCAACTACGTAATTAGGCGTTAATATCCAGGGCTTTTAATACTTCTAGAACTAAGGTGATGAACTAAACTTAGGATAGTATATAAGCAGCTCAGTCCCCGTACTCTTGCATTTCATCTTTAATTTCCCTCTCTCTCAGCCCGCTAAAGCAACAATGTTCAACCCAACCAGAATCCTTAGAAGCTCAGTGGTGAAGGAGGCTCTTCCACACGCCGACACGGTGAAAATGGCCTATGATCTTCATCTTCCAAAGATGACGTTGAACAAGAACATGAATATTTCCAAGAAAACCGAACCGATTCTCTTTGTTCACGGAATTTTCGGCTCTAAGAAGTCGTATGCTCTGGACTCAAAGCTCATCGCAGACGGCACCCATACACCAGTTTACACCATTGATTTGAGAAACCACGGTGAAACTGGACACGCACAGCCTTTTAACTACGACACCCTTGTTCAGGATATCAAGGAATTCTGCTCAAACCACGGAATTGACAAGGTGAAGCTCGTGGGATACTCGCTTGGAGCCAAGGTGTCGATGCTTGCTGCTCTTCGACACCCTGAGATGGTGAAGAGTGCTGTTATCATCGACAACGCTCCGGTGAAGCAGCCATACATTGAGATGTACATGAAACAGTACGTGAAGAGTATGGTGCATGTTTTGGACGAGGCCAAGATCCGTACAGACGACAAGGACTGGAAGAACAAGGCCTCTGAGGCGATGAAGAGATTCCTTCCTAATGCCGTGGTACGCAAGAATTTGCTTGTGAATTTGGTGAATAAGAAGCCTAAGAACTTCGAGTCTCCCGTTGTTGACTTCGACAGCGAATATATTCAGTTCCTAAACCCAGTGCACCACATGGAGGAGATGGCTGTGAAGGACGTTTCTGATTGGCCAGTGGAGAGTACCGAGGGTCTCGAGTTTAAGGGTCCGGTGAAGTTCATCAGGGGCCTCAAATCGCCATTTATCTCCAAAGAAGGTCTTCAAAAAATCGATGAACACTTCCCACAGAACGAGTTCTACGACGTTAACAGTGCTCACGACATCCTGGACCAGAGACCTAACGAGTACGTGAAGGTGATCTGCGACTTCTTCAACGTGCACAGATACCAAGATGCTCCAGCTCACACGGCAATTGGACAGCCTGGAGCCATTTCCACCGAGATGAGGGTATGATATATACTTAACAATACACTATAGAGCTTGATTGATGTCTATGCCTGTATTAAATAACCAATAAATTAGTGCTTTGGGTGGCCCGGCACCTCGCGACACCACCCAGGGATGTTATCACCACATCCACACAACGGTCTCTCGGTAACGACGTTTTCGAGCCCTGCAGCGTCTGCTAGCCATGGATGGTTGATCATTCCACCAGCATCGGCTCTTTTTTCAGGGTGTGTTGATAGCATTGGCTGGAGGAAGTCTGCGATTTCGCACGCATCCTGCTCGCTATAGCGATACTTATCAATGAGCACATCTCTCAACCCCCACGGTTTGAGCTTGGAAATGTTACGTAGTTCGCCCTTTGAGTTGAAGAGTTCCGAGGTGTAGCGTCCGTCTTTCAGTAGCTGGGCCGGAAGTGGGCCCAGCAGCTCGATAACTTGCGCAACATGGTCCTCGTCCTTGGTGTAGGAATGGCCCTTTACTGGGTCGAAAAGGTAGTCTCCAGTAAGCAGTTCGAAGATCATACACGCCAGAGACCACACATCAGCAGAACAGCCCCAAGGAGCGCCTAAAAGGACTTCCGGGGACCGGTATTGACGAGTTTGAATGTCGTCCGTAAAGTGCTCATCGTACCAGCACGCGTTACCGAGATCGGCGATTTTAACACCAATGAGGTTACCGGTTTCCTCGTCCTCGACACCTTCGTTATTTTTGAGTGTATTTGTTGGTGTATTGGCTTCTGTTGAGTCGGAAACCTCCATTTGGTGATGTTCTGCGGAGATAGACATTGAGCTTAGCGAGTTGGCCACAATCTCCGATTTTGACGGAGTTAATGACTTCAAAGGCGATGCTGTTAACTTTGCAGACCCAAAAAGCTGTGAAGAAGCAATTGGAGAAGGTAATGGCTGTGAACCAATCACCAACGTCTGACGTCTTGACCGTCTTCCGTTGCGTGTGCTGATGGTCGACGTGGTGGCATTGCTGACACTTCCACTGACGCTGTTCGACTCTGAGTTGTAGTGATGAGGACGAACCGACGACTTACGAGAAGCCCTTCTTTCAAGCTTTCTTCTGTCTCTTTGCTCACGCTCCTGCGACTCCACCATCGCCACAATGTGCTCAACATCGCCAATCTCAATGAGAACGTTCTCAGGCTTCAGATCAGTGTGAATGACACCACACTCACGGTGGAGATAGTCCAGGGCCAAAAGCATTTGCTTAGCAATCTGCTTAACATAAACCACCGGAATTCCACGGTGTTTGTACTTCCGGATCAAACTGAGTAGATTCTCTCCAAGTACCTCAAACACCATGATAACATGGTCACCATTCGGGCCGTGGTGCACAAATGAGTCCAGGAAAGCGATCACGTGATTCTTTCCTCGATGGTCTTTGTCAGTCTCACTCACCTGCCTCAGTAGCTTGATCTCATCGAGCGCAGTCTCCGTGTAATGACGAGCAGACCGCACGATCTTCATGGCAACATGTCTGTTTCTCTCGAGGTCTTTAGCGAGCCATACTGTTGAAAAATGGCCCCAGCCGAGCTTTCTAACAAGAACGTACTTCCCGTCTTTGTATAGTTCTCCTCTGAAGGCCGGGTGATAGCCTCCCTTTTTATAGTCTTCTTGGTCCTCTTCGCCCTTAAGCTCAACAGGATGATCCTCTTCCATCTCGCTATCGCTGTCACTTTCCTCGTCTGCTAGGAGTTGCTGGGGGTCGTGATGCTCTGAGTATTCTTTAGCATCGTGGAAATCGAAGTCTTGGGTCTCAGACTCCGTTTCGATGGCGTGAGGCAGCCGGGAGTCGAGTCCCGCTGCCTTTTTGAAGGCTAATGAGAGCTTGGATTTCGCTGTGGGCGTCGCCGAGGAGCTGGTGGGCGTGGCATTTGTCTTCTGAACACCTGAGGAGCTCTTCACAGGGGAAAAGATAGAGCTCCGGGTCTCTGGATCTACTGAGCGGGCCATGAATGTGAGTTGAAATGCAGTGAATGGGTGTTAATAATGAACAATGGAGCCGAGATGGAGGCTATGGCCAGGGGTGAATATGAGGATGTTTGGGTGTGTTTTTTGGTGTAAAGGTGTGCTTTTTAGGTGATATATGACACAATACAGAGGTTTTCTGCCTTTGGAACACCTGAAAATGATGAAAATGCTCAAATAAAACACAGATCAAACAATTATACCCATAAACAAAGGGAGGTTATATGGTGTAAATATTGGTAAAAACCCCCGATATCGCGAAAAAATATTACTTCCGAGGGCGGAACCGGGGAACTCCTCATACTTTAGCGGGATATTTCACCCTCGGATTTACTCCCCAAGTAGACGTCATGACATTACTGAGAAATATCGTCTTTAGCTATAAATATCGATCCAATTAAGCCAATTGAAAGGGCCAAAATGTCAGGATTGGATCTCGAGCAGGTGATTTTTGGCCTGGACAGTTTTGTGACGGAATGCCTTGCCAACACACTCAACGCTGATGCGGTTTACACCGAGACGTACGCCACGCTTCTCGATCAACTAGCTGTTTTATTAAGAGAGCCTGAGACGAGAAGCAATAAATTGGTCACAAACAACCTCACAAAGCTTGTTGAGGCATTCCATTATGCTCTTAAGAGGGCTGGAGAGCCTGGAATCAGGCCTATTGTGATGGAATCATTCCGAGTGGCGAGCAACGTTGTTGCTGACAATAGTGATAACCGTAGTGTTCTTGTGTGTGATGCCGGGTTTATTAAGGCTATTGGGGCTCAATTGAGTGAGAACTTTGATGATGATGACTTAAATGAGCGAGTTCTGATATTTTTGAAGAATTTGGTTATCAATTCCCCTGAAATAGCAGCCAAAGTCGCAGCATTTATCACCGAAGACCTATTGACGTATACAAGCTATGAATCGTCTTTCATGTCACTAGATTTGCTCACAGATCTCATTCCCTATCAGCAGTACAAACCAGACGTTAAACGTATTCAGTGGTTTTCGAAGAAAATCGAGTATTTCATTCACCATTTGCAAGAATTTGAAGATGACGAGTTCTCTGAGCTGTTGGTCAACACCTCGTCCATTTTAGAGGGGATCACCTTAGACCAAAGACTTAATTTCAAAGATCCACATCACGAGATTACCTCTCAGAACTCATTAATGAATAGTCTTGAGCTTATTCATCCATTGGAGTTCCAGAATAAGCTTATGGCCCAGAGAAAGCTGTTCGGATCAGTGGGTAATGTTAGTGCTAATCCCTCGGCCTCTAACAGCGTTTTACTCCGAAAATGTATTGATATTGTTCAAGATTCGACTCAGGAGAATGGCTATGTTCTTGCTTGTGCAATGACGATCATTGGAAACTCGATTGGAAGCTCTAAGGACCGTGATCTTGTGCTAGAGAAGGACGGCAGCATCATTCATCACACTCTCGTGAAGTACGACTATTTGGTCGATCCAGTCCAATTTCAGGGCACTTTACACGTTTTGAAGAATCTAGTGAGCTTTGACACCATTGGAGACTTCTTTTTGGAGGATAATATCAAGTTTTTAGCGCAATTGGTGGAGGCTACAGAGAGAAACTCGCGCTATTATACCAACTTCAACACTTTATTAACTGCGTTTCTCAAGAAGCTCGTTGTTCTGATGGGCAAGCAACAATTGGTGAAATTTCAACACCATGGCATCACAGAATCTCTTCTTACCTCAGAGACAAATTATGAGTCGAATACTGTTCTTTTGCTTCTGATCAACAAAGTGGCAGTCTATGGCACCGAGGTTGAGTTGAGGCCACTTGTTTCGAGGGTTCTGGAGTTCCCCAATTCCCAAGTTCCGGCTTCTTATATCTTTGAGCTTACTAAGACGGTTGGTGTTCTTCTTCAGAACAAGCCGGCTTATGTTTTAGAGCATCATATGGACGGTATTGTGGAGCTTTTAGAGGCTTCAAAGACCATGATTGAGGGCCCTAACTCACAAGATCAAGCTACTTTAGCAGTACAAAACAATGCCCGTTATATCAGTGGAGCCTTGATTTCTCTTGAGGATAAGCATACTATCAAACCAGAGCTCAAAGAGCTAGCATTACATCTCTTACGGTCTATAGATTAATATATACACATCTAAAGCTTAGCCTTAGAAGACACAGCATCAACGAGCTTAGCAACCTTCAAAGCCACACCCCATGAGAGCTCAAAGCCCATTCCACCAGCTCCGTAAGCGTGAACAACAGTATCTTTACCGTGAGACTCAGTTTCAATACGCATTCCTCCGTTTCTAGCCGGTCTAAAGCCGACGTTGATGTTTCTAATGTCGAGCTCTCCGTCAATGAAGGCCTCTGGATAGAGCACTTTAGCTCTCTCAATAAGAGCCTTGGTGTCCTCCTCTTTTGGCGTGCTTTGGTAGTCGTCCAATTGCTTTGTTCCTCCGAGAATAAGACCTCCATAACACGGTCTTGGGATAACAAAACTCCATAGTCCGTCCTTTGATTGGTGAGTGATGGTTTTGTTGAGGTACGAGCACTCCGGTTTTACCCTCAAAAGAAGCGTTTGGCCTCGGATTAGGAAACTGTCAGGGTCCATTCCACCGGAATACTGGAGGCCTGTTCCCGAGGCATTAACAACAATGGCCTTTGGGTATGCTTTACACACTTGTTTGAGGGAAATGAGCTCTGCTCTGACGAACTCAACACCGTGCTTAAAGGTGAGCTTTCTCTGGAGATATTGGATATAAAAAGGCGAGTTCAGCACCCAGGTGTTGTACTTAGCACCAAATTTGACACCTTTTGGAAGCTCTGATTGTGGAATGAGCCCAAACCCGTCAATTCCCTCAACATATCCCTTGGCATTAGCGGAGTAGATGCCCTGGTCCTCGAGCCACTCAACACCCTCAACCCACTTCACGGAGGACTCCGGCTCTGCCACAGCGAGCGTCTTGAAGTGCTCGTAGGTGTCTCTAGTGAGCATAGCGTCCTCGAAGTCCTTCGCAGTGTGTGAAGGGAACGGTCTGTAGTGAGCTCCGGCCCATGGCGAGGTGTACTTCGGGTTAAGAGGGTCTGTGGGGAAGTGCGCAGCGATGACCTTGACTTTGTAGCCCTTTTCAGCGAGGGCAAGCGCAGCCGAGAGGCCGATAACTCCAGCGCCAACGACGACGACTTCTGGCATTCTAATTGGTGTTTTTAGCTCGGGTTTTGGTCGTCAAAGTGGTGGCCTTATGAGGATAACTCGTGCTATTTATACACCCGCGATGAGATCGGTGAATCACGCCGCGAACTCCGAGATCGCACGATACAAGTAACAAAACAATAGCAATTTATATTATGTATTTATCAGAATCAGACGATTAGTCCAAGTCCAAGTCGCCCTCAGCATCCTTCTTCTCCGGCTCAGAAGACTTGGCCTCCTTGTCGGCCTGGAGCTTTTGTGTGAACTTCTGGTAAGCCTCGGCCTCCTTCTTGGCTCTCTCGGCCTCCTTCTTCTCGTTCTCAGCACTGAGGTAACGGCCTCTGATGAGGTTACCCTTAGAGGCCAATTCCTCGTACTTAGCGGTGTACACACCGAGGGAGGCGTCCTCGTGGTCGTAGAGCCAGTCCTCAGCGTTCATCAAGAGCTCTGAAAGGTCGTTCTTCTCCTTCTCGTTGACGAATGGAGCGTAGATGTCATCCAACTTGGATCTGAAGTCGTAGATGTACTCCTCAATCTCGTTTCTCTTGTTTTGGATCTTGAAAACAAGCTCATCGGCAGAGGTGAGCTGAGCCTCCTTCTGGAACAAAGCGTTGAGCTTGTCAACTGGCAGAGAGTCATCCTCAGAGACAATAACCAAGTCGTCCTTCTTCACGAGCTTCTTAACAGTCTTGTACTGTGGCTCGTAGTCCTCTGGCTTCTCGCCTTCACCTTCGTATGGAATCTCCTCCTCAACCTCAACCTCCTCAACAGTGTAAGCAGACTCAACCATGTAGAAGCCCGACTCGTTGTTTCTGAGCTTGGCCTTGACGGTCACGGTCTCAGCACCAGCTGGAACCTTGACACCCTCAATCTTATAAGTAGCAATCTCAGCTGGAGTACCCTCTGGCAAAGCACTAGCATCGGTGTACTTGGCCTCGATCTTGAAGTCGCCAGTTCTCTCCAAAGTGATCACCTTGGTGGATGGGAAGGCGGAGCCGGCTGGGAACACCTCGAGCTCGGTGTCGTCGTCGTCAACCTGCTTGTCCCAAGAGTAAGAGACGGAGTGTGGGTTAACGTCGGTGAACTTGAATGGACGGACTCTGAGGGTTGGAGAGTGGATAGCACAGATGAAAGTAGCACCTCTGGCGATGGCCTCATCCTGGTTCAAGTGGAAAGAGAGCGGCTTACCGAAGATGTCGGTGAGTCTGTCCTTAACGGCTGGAACACGGGAACCACCACCGATAACTTCAACAAACTCAACGTCCTCAACAGTGAGGCCGGCCTGCTTGAGAGCAGCGTCGACTGGGGTGCCGACACGCTCAAGAAGAGGAGCAATGAGCTCCTCAAGCTGGTCTCTGGTCATAGAGGAAGAGAAGTCAATGTCGTTGATGACGGACTCAACGTTGAACGGAGCCTGGGAGTTGGCAGAGAGAATCTTCTTGATCTTCTCGGCAGAAGCAAGCATTCTGGAGAAAGACTTTGGGTTGGATCTAACCTCAACCTTGTGCTTGGCGTCAAGCTCGTCAGCAAAGTGGTTGGCGATGGCGAGGTCCAAGTCTCTACCACCGAAGAACTTGTCGTAAGAGGAACCCAACACCTTGAGTTCACCCTTCTTCAGAGCGGCAATAGTCACCTCGTAGGAGGAGTGGCCAATGTCCAAGAAGGCCATGTTGGTCCACTTGTCCTCTGGAAGGTCGGTCTTGAAGACACCGTAGCCGACAGCGGCGGCGGTGAGCTCGTTGACGATTCTAACTGGGTTCAAGCCGGCAATCTTGGCAGCATCGGAAACAGCGTGTCTCTGCTTCTGGGAGTACCATGTTGGGACGGAAATACACACATCGTTGATGTTGAGCTTGGTCTCCTTGGTGACAGTCTGCTTGACCTTGTTGAAGTACATAGCAGCGAGCTGGGTGGCGGAGAAGGTCTCCTGCTGGCCGGCGAATCTCACCTTGGCACCAACCTGGCCGTCGACATCGACGAGCTGGGTGGTGAAGAACGGCGTCTCGGCGGAGAGGTCTGGGTGGCCGAATGGAAGACCAACAACACGCTTGATGTTGTCGACGGTGTTCTTGATGTTGGAGGTCTGCTGGGACTTACCGGTCTCACCGATAGCACGGTTCTGCTGACCGAAACCAACAATGGTTGGTGTGGCTCTGTTGGAGACCTCGTTCACGACGACATCAATTCCTCTGTTCTTAGCGACGGCGACGACGGAGTTGTGGTTACCGAAATCCAAACCAAGTGGAGAACTCATTTTTTCCTGTTGATTTGCTGGGTTTAATCCTAATATCTAGTGGTAAATGGTGGCAAGCTCGCCGTTATATACGAAAACTTTTCAGACCCGCGATGCCCACTTGACGATTCGCGAAGATCTCTAGAAGGTTCTATTGCAGACTTCCTTATCGGGAAGCTCTGGCCCTAATTCGCGTGTATACGTTGGTACGCACTATTCTATATTATTGCTTATTCAGGAGCTTCTCATGATTGTGAGCAGTGTCTGCCACCCTGGCTGCTCTGTCAGATGATAAGCATCCTCGATATTGCGTGTGATGGCCACCTTAGCGGCGATTTTTTCCTCTTCTGGCGACAAAATGCCCATCGAGAAGAGATATGTCAAAAGATGGAAGTCTGAGAGCTTGTTGATAACGTCTTCCTGGTCGGAAGAGTCAATTTGAAGGTGTTTACCAACTTGGAACAGGTCCTGGGATACTCCCATGATCTGCCTGTTCTCAATTGGGAACGAGTTTGATGTGAAAGTTGGGCTCTCTTGCTGTGGGAAACCGTGTGATAACGTCACCAACAAGTAGTCCACAGGGAACGCAGGCTTAGCGTTCTCCTTTACTTGTCTTTTATACTCGTTAATCTTCGTGTAGAAGACCTCAGGAACATATCTCTCGGAATTGGTCTCGTTGATATATGCGAATGAAGGCTTGGTAGAGCCAGAGATCATGTCAGCAGTAACGAGAGCCTCGGCACTCTCGGAAACTTGATACGGAGAAATGTCAATTTCTCCTTGTAAATTGCCTGAAATAGCACACGTGACAAACTTGGAGGAGAACTTGCCAGAATCAGAGAAATGCGTCTGATTAGGATACTTCTTTTGAAGCTTAGCAGCGAAGATCACCTCAAGCGACGAAAGGAAGAAAGAATC
Source organism: Petasospora stauntonica (assembly GCA_030558335.1). Lineage (NCBI taxonomy): Eukaryota > Fungi > Ascomycota > Saccharomycetes > Phaffomycetales > Wickerhamomycetaceae > Petasospora > Petasospora stauntonica. The sequence continues at coordinate 919,323 of JAJMSG010000003.1, forward strand.
CTTGTGTCTCTTACAAACAACTGAACCATCACCTTTACCACCATCTGTAAGGTCTGTGAAGATTATGCCGATCTTTTGTAGGCCGCACAGCTTAGCAATTGCGTCTACTTTGCCCTCTTCTTCCCATGGCATTGCCATCGTGATACCGTCATTCTCACCGTGCTGTGGAGGCTCGTAGATCGCCTCAACAACAGCTTTGATTCCTAATGGAACTTTGTCATACTTTTGGTACGTTCCGTACATGTAACCGATTCTCTGGGTCCCCGTCTGTCTCCAACTATCGATAAATGAGTTCACAATTGCAGAGCTTGAGATCTCGAGATGATCCACCATTCTGAAGTCCTGCTGTTGCAGCGTGATAGCAGAAGGCTGGCATTTAGAACAAATACCACGAGGATAAGGCTCATGGCCTCCAGGACAGTGCTTATCAATGACAAAGTTGGACTCTGTGAGAGGTGCCATGTACGAGGAACCCTGGCCCTTATTAGTGGCGTGATCGAGCTGCTTCACGTGGGCATGGAAAGAAGCGTGTTTAATGGAATGTTCTTCACGATATTCCTTGTCCCACGGTGGCAAAGGAGAACAATATTCACACATGCCCGAGTCTGAGTGTCTGCACATTGTGCTCTTCTTTCTTGGGATGAGACCATCTTCCTTTGCGAGCTCTTTATCAACGGCCAGCTCATTGATGAATTTCGACCCTGTGGGTAACTGTGGAATCTCAACAAATGTCTTTCCCGAAGCAGTGGCCGCAATTGGCTGAGTTGGTGTACTGGCAGCTGGCGTAGAGCTAACATCATCGTACTTCATGAACAGCAGCTCACCGTTTTTGAAGCCGAGGTCCGCAACAGATCTTCCAACAAACGCTGAGAGATGGTCGAATGGTCCCTGTGGCGATTGAGCGAGTTGAACTGAGGAAATCTGGGCTTTCGGGAGCTGTTTGCACACACCTTCAACAGCCTTCAACAGATCGGACTGAGTGTCTGCGTTGACACGGAGCATGCCCTCTTTTGAGCGGAAACGGAGCACCTTTTGGGATTAGTATTCATTAATTTGGATGAAGCAGGTGAAATACTTACGATTGAGCTCATTTTGGAACAGATTGCCGTGAAATTAGTGAATTTAGAGCACTCAGTAAGATGTCGCCACTGTTCACGGTGTATATATATCTAGGGTCGCCACTAGGGTCTGGGGTCTAGGATTCGGGTCTAGGATTTTGATTTCCGCGAACACGTTTTATTTCCCGTGGCCATCAACAGTGGAAAATGCCACCAAGCACTTCTTTAAACACTTCCAAACACTTTGAAGAAGCCCTTAGACCACAACAATGGACGAAGAGACAACACAAACAGCAGAGGAGACATTCAAGAAGGTGTCAGTGTTTACCCCGATCATTTATCTCGCGGTGCTGATTACTGCGCTTGTGGTATTTTCCATCAACTACAGAAAGAAGAAGATCAATGACAAGTATGCACAGAAGCCGTTCTTCCCACGCAATATCGCCAAGGAGATGTACTTTGAGCTTCTATCGATGGAGGAGAAGCCAAATGAGAAGGTATTGAAAGCTGCTTTGATCAGACGTGGTGCCGAATCAGTGAGAAGATCCATCAAGCTCAAAGAAGTCACACCTTACATGACAATGCTCTACCAAAAGGGATCGATTGGTGACGAGCTTTGGGAGAGATTCCAAGTTGCACAGAAGCTTGAGGAACTAGAGATCAAGGAGATTATTATGGAGACAGAGAAGTACAAAAAGGGCTGGGTTCAGCTGTTTGTTCCGCTGCTTCAAGAGGTGTGTTTCAACGAGGCTCTTAGAAGAAGATACGCCGCACTTGAAGACAGAAAACTGGAGCTTTTGGATGTGTGGGGCATCACCGTTGCTGAAGATGGTAAGCTTGTGACACCGAACAAGACGTCTTCGCAATTCCAGCCTTCTTAGGAAGTTGTATCTACGACAATAATCAAGTCTAAAATGCGAGTGCTTTTCATGTAAGCTTTTTTATGTACCTCTAGTTTCTCTTCTTACCCTTCTTCTTGACGACCTGGAAGTCCCATCCGTCGTCGTTGTCCATAGCAGAGATGTGGAGGGCGTCAGTCCAAGTTAATCCGTCGTTGACCTGGGATTCAACAGCTCTTCTTCTCTTCATGAAGTCCTGAGAGAAACGGCGGCCATCCATCGTAGAAGAGTTAGAGTAAATAGTATCAGCGATGATCTCAGCACCCTCAGAGCCGATAGGCAGCATCAACATGATCTGGAGAACATCTTCAACATTAACACCCTTGTTTAGCTTCAGAGCGCCACGACACCAGGAGAGGAACTCCTGGCGAGGAGACACCTTTGTAGCGGCGGCAACCGGCACAGAAGAAGCCACCGGAGTAACACTAGAAGCAGAAACAGAACGCAGCATATCAGGAGAAACCTTTGAGGTTGTGGAGTGGACAGCCATTGGAGCTGGCTTTGGCTGCTGAGGCTTCTTATTGGAAACCACGGTCCAAGCGCTTGTAGCTGGGGCAGAGGCGGCGGCGATGGAGGCAAATTGGTCTTTAGCGGCTATTTCCAGGGCCCGCTGGACTTCCTTAGCGGATTTAGCAGCTAATTCGGCTTCTTCACGTTGAATATCGGCTAAAGTCTTGACTGGACCTTCAACCTTGCCGCTGATGGCCCATGATGATGTTGTTGGGAGCGCTGGTTGCTTGGCGCTTAGCAATTCCTGCTCTTTGAGGGCCTTCTCAGCGTTAAGGAGCGCCTGAGTAGCCTGAGCGGCTTTGATTTTCTGCTGGCGCTGCTTCTCCTGGGCCTCGAGCTGCTGGATCTGCTCCAGGGTCATCTGTGGAGTGGTGAAGGAGGCGGCGTGGTTAGCCCATGGAGCTGGTGGCGCCGACTTGGCCTCTTCCTTCTTGAGCTCAGCTGTTGTGGTGATCTTGACAGGTTTGATGGTCTTTTTAGGTGCAGGGGCCTCAGTTTGGACTGGGACTGGAGCTGGGACTGGAGCTGGAGCTGGAACAGCTTTCTTTTTAGTCTCTTTCTTAGTCTCCTTCTTGATATCTACCTTTGGAGCGACTGGAGAAGGAGCCTTGGCTTTTGGCTCTTCAACTGGAACTGGGATCTCGGACTTCACTTCAACAACTGCCTCTTCAACTGGAATTGTCTCAGTCTGGACCTGGGACTGAGTTACAGCCTCAGGCTCTTTCATCAGACTTCCCAATTGCTGGTTTAAATGACTCAAAACGTCCTCCTCATGCTGGTCTTGGGTCTGGGTTTGCTCAAACGAAGAGAAGCTCGACTGCATGTAATCAGCACCAAGACCATGGACAGGCTGAACCGGCTGAGCCCAAGGAGACTGAGATCTTCCAATGTTCCATGAATTCTGAGCCTGGTGGAACTGCGGCAATTGAGCCTGGGGCTGGGCCATGAATGGTGATGATGGCTGTGTGGTGTCGAAAAGCCCTGGGATCTGGTGCTCAAACGCGTGGTGAGCTCCGCCAATAGCAGCCAAAGGAGCCATGAAAGGATACACAGAATCACCCAAACTAGCAACAAAGTCACGAAGAGGAGCATAGCTCAATTCACCATCTCTTCTGATCTTCAAATCAGGAACTAAGTACGAGTTGGAGTACCACGATTGCATCTCAATGCCGGAGAAAGGACCCTGCTCGTTGCCACTTGGATCAATGTAATACCACTTGATATCCTCTGGCTGGACAAGCTGCTGCTGGGGCTGCTGCTGGCCAAAGAAGCCTCCAGAAACTAGAGGAGAGCCCACATTGGAGAATGACGATTGAGAGCGCTGGAGCTGAAGACCTGATCTTTGGCCGAGGAAAGGACTCTGACTCTGTTGCTGCTGCTGTTGTCTAGAGTTGGCAACAGAGTTAAGTATGCTTTGGAAATCAAGACCATTCTGTTCCTTCTCGGCCCACTGGTTGATTTCGCCCATTTTGGTGTTAAGTTTCTCAACAGCCTTGGATCTTCTGTTATTGGAAACTGAGCCCTGTCCCTGACCTTGAGCCTGGGCTTGAGCCTGGGCCTGGGCCTGGAAGACACGATCTTTCTCCACTTGCTCCACGAGCTCTCTGATTGGCTGAAGAGAACGGTACTTATCTTCAAAGCCTTGAGACTGAAGCTGCACCTGGAGAGCCTGCCACACTTGAAGAAGCTCATCAACCGTGTAGCTCTTCTTCGACTGTTGAGGCTGCTGGTGCTGGCTTTGCGCTTGGTAATGCTGCTGCTGTGGCACATTCACAGACAGAGGGGCCTGACCCCACATCGATTGGCCACTATGAAGGTGGTCCTCAGCAATTCTCGACGAATTAGGGCGCATCCTAGTCACTCGTTAGTATCGAAACTTGAGATCAGAGACATATCCCACTAAAACAAGGAACTTACCACTCGGGACCGAAAGAAAGGGCCGAAGCCTGTGACATTGGGTTCTCGTCGTTCATTTGCATGGCGTCTGAATGTTTAAAATGTAAAAATGTGGAAATGTGGGCAGAATTGATAAACAAGACCTCCAAATCAAACCACCATTCACACGCTCTGCTGGGGCATCGGGACAAAAATTTTCCCCTGCCAAACTACTGGAAAGTCGCGGATTTGGGTCACGTGACAAGACGGTAAGCGCACTCCATCCATCACATATCTCTATGGCTCTACTAACTATAGCAAAAATCACTCAATTAACTGGTAAACGCTGTGAGAGCCCTCTCTAGATACGCATCTTCTTCTCCATTTCCGAGTGCATATCCACAGTGGACCCGTGCTGCTCGAAGTTTGTGTAAATCTCGTCCCAGTCCACCGAGGTGTCTCTGTTCAGGAGGATGTCTCTGTGTACGTTTGAAGGGCCACCAAGGGCTGCTGGAACAAAGTCTGTGCTCTGGACAATCTTAAGCTCCATTTCTCTCTTAATTGGCTCGGCAGCGCCGAAAAGACGACGGTATTGTTCCATCTTCAAATCGTGTTGTGTCTGCTCCCATTGGTCCAAGCGAGCTTCAAGAGGATGGCGACCATTGACTTTAGATGCAATGGAGAGTGGGCCTTCTCCCGTTCTAAGAATATCTTGCACACCTGGTGCGGATGGAGCAGCTTCACCGAACTTTGTGGAGTCGACTGTTGATGGTTGTGTGTTGTGTGGTGTAACTCTGAGCGACTGCGGGGTGTTAGTACGAATTCAATTTGACAATTCAGCTCGAAATCACCAGCCAATCATAATTCGCCACTTACCATCTTATTTTGTGTTATTATAACCTCAGATTTGGAACCCTTTTCATGTCAAACGAAGTGGCAAACACTCAACACATTTCAGTCTCAAAATCCTAGACCATCAAAAAACGCGAAACCTCAGTGTAAACACTGGGTCTCGGGTCTGTTATCACTCCAATTACACACGCAAAAGGGCCCCAGAAAGGCGAAAAAGAGTGAAAATACTACCAATTGAACACAAATATCGCCCAAATCGAACGAAAATATGACTTCCCCCGAGTTTAAGCTACGATACGCGCTAAAAACAGCGCACAAGAGCCCCACAACATCAGCGAAGCTCAGTCCCAACGGAGAGCTCATCGCAACGGCCTCCTCGGACTGTTCCATCAAGCTATTCTCTGCCGTCAACGGTACGTTCATAAGGTCAATGTATGGCCATTCTAAGGGAATTAACGACCTCGCGTGGGCCCCGGATAGCACACATCTTGCGTCGGCCTCAGACGACTTCACAGTGCGAGTATGGGACGTGGAGTACGGAGAATGCGTACGATTGATGGAAGGACACACGTACCATGTCACGTGCTTGGAATTCAACCACAAGGGTACCCTTTTGATCACTGGTTCGTCCGATGAAGCCATCAGAATATGGGATGTGCTCCAGGGGAAGTGCCTCAAGACTTTGAGTGCGCATTCAGACCCTATCGCATCGTTAGACCTCTGCTTCGACTCTACAATGATCGCCAGTGCAAGTTATGATGGTATGATTCGTTTATTCGACACTGAGTCTGGCCAGTGCTTGAAAACATTGATTTACGACAAGGGAGGAAGCTCTTTCCCGGTGTCATACATCCGCTTTAGTCCGAACGGAAGATATCTTTTAGCGTCCTCTCTGGACAGCACAATAAGACTATGGGAGTACATGGACGGTAAAGTGGTGAAAACATATCAGGGAGCACAGCTTGAGAAGCACTCATGTTCCAGTAGGTTTGTGGTTGTTGGAGATGAGGTTATGATGTGAGTTTCTTTTATTGGGTATCTAGTTGATTATGACTACTAACATTCTTTTAGCGCATCTGGCTCAGAATCTGGATCTTTGGTGATCTGGTCTCTCCAATCTAAGCAGATTGCTCACGAAATAGAGGTGTCAAAGGGCTCTCCGGTGATCGACGTTGATGGAGACGATTCTGTGATTACTGCTGTGTGCTTGGACGGCACGATGAAGCTGTTTGATGTAGTTGCTTTGAAGTGAGAGGGTGTACTCAGAAGAAGACCAATTAGCACTCAAATTGTATTAATTATGACTATTTCCCGCATCAATATAAAAGTAGTGCCCTGACCATTTTCATCCCAATGAAAGCTCCAATCGAACCACAGATCTCTTTCTTTTCCGTCAACTTTTTCACAATTAAAGCTCAGATGATGCGCTGTATTTCACGGCTTAGAGCCAGCAGTACACTTAGAAGCACTCGTGTGCTATCACGTGGTCCACGGAGGTTTCTTTCTCTTCCTGCGAGAGAAACAACGGTGCAAAAATGTGAGTTAGTCGTTGAGAAATCATCGTGAAGAAGGCACTAACAACAGCAGTCGCATTCCCTAAACACACACATACAATTGAACAGGTAAACTCCAAATTGGATACATTATGGGGAAAGCGTATTACCCTTTCTGGATGGATTGAGAAGAAGCCGAAAAAGCTCGGTAAAACCATCGCTTTTGCGACGCTTCGTGACTTCAATGGTGATCAAACGCAGCTTTTAGCTCGTGAGAACGAGTTTGTTGACAGTCTAAAGCAAGCACAAGTTGAAGATTGTGTTGCAATTAGTGGTGTTATCACTAAAAGACACGATAAAGAGGGAGAAGCGGAAAATAGATGGGATTTGGTGGTGGAAGAGTATACTACATTAAACCAGAGTTCTGTGGTGACAGCACAGCTCGAATCTTTAAAACAAACACCCGGTGAATGGCCTCAACAGTACAGATTCTTACAATTAAGACTTCCTTTTTTCCAAGAAGCACTCAAAAAACGTGCCTTGGCGTCGCAGACCGTGAGAGACTCGTTGATTGCCCTTGGTTTTACCGAGGTCGAAACACCAGTGCTCTTCAAATCAACACCTGAAGGTGCACGTGAGTTTCTCGTTCCAACCAGAAGAGAAGGCATGTTCTATGCTCTTCCACAGAGTCCACAGCAATACAAGCAGCTTTTGATGGCTAGCGGTGTTAAAAACTACTTCCAATTGGCCCGTTGCTTCAGAGACGAGGACCTCAGAGCCGACAGACAGCCGGAATTCACACAAATCGACTTGGAAATGTCGTTTGCTGATATGAAGGATGTCCAAGATGTCGTTGAGCAGACCGTGAAGAACGTTTGGGAAAAAGTGGCTCTAGAAAAGATTCTCACCGTTGAAGGTGACAGCGGTGTTAAGGACTCTGCGCTTGTTCACATGACGTACCAAGAGGTGTTATCGAAGTATGGCATTGACAAGCCAGACTTGAGATCCACAGTTTGTATTGACGATATGAGTGAATATGCCACTGCTAAAGAGGATCCGGGGTTCCCGGTGTTTGAAGTGTGTGTTTTAAGAGGTGCAATGCTGGGAGCTGATGGTAAGAAGAAGAAGAAGCTTCCTGGAAAGCTGTTTGACGAGGCAGAGTACCGTAACAGAAAGCCAGTGGTTGTTTCTATCAAAACAGCAGAGGACGTTGAAAACTGGACGCAAAAGTTTGAACAAATGGCCGATATTCGTGATTCCGAGGGTATGAAGTCTCAATTGAATGTTCAGATTGGTGATGTTGTTGCTGGATCAACGAGAGCTTCTCTTTCTTACGAAAATCCTACCCCTCTTGGCCGTTTTAGGCAATTGGCCATCTCTGAATTCCCTGATGAATGGAAACGACCAGCTTCCTTTGTTGGTATTTGGGTCGAAGATTTCCCTCTTTTCTCTCCACAAGAACTCACTACCGAGCAAAAGACACACTATCCGCAGTACAACACTGAAGTACTTACATCCACACACCACCCCTTCACAATGGCAAAGGCAGAACACTACGAGCTGCTAGAATCGGATCCTTTGGCTGTTAAAGGTGAACACTACGATCTCGTGATTAATGGTGTTGAATTAGGAGGGGGATCTCGCAGAGTCCATGATTCCGAGCTCCAGAGATATATCTTCACGGAGATCCTGAAAGTGCCGGATCCAGATAGATTGTTTGGCCATCTCCTTCAGGCTCTTTCTATGGGATGTCCTCCACACGCTGGTTTAGCTATTGGTTTCGATAGAATGTGTGCTATGCTTGTTGGAAGCCCAAGTATCCGTGATGTTGTTGCGTTCCCTAAGACGCAAAACGGCACTGATTTGGTGGTCCAGAGCCCAAGCGAGGTGAGCGACACCGTTTTGAAGGAGTACCATATTAAAAAGACTTAGACGTTTGTATATATTGGCTTAAATAGTGGTGTAAATATGATACTGTGTAAATACCAAGCCCCGAGGTTTAGCGAACGCAGGGTCTATAGAGATTGGCGGGGGAGCTATGGAGATGAGTTGTGTAGTAAGTATAAAACAGTACAAATATAGCAACTAAAGTACTATTTTATCAAATTTCCAACCTTTTCATACCCCAATTGACCCTAAAATACCCCTAAAACCAACCAAACGCTCAAATAATTACCCCATTGTTTACTCCCATGTTGACGCGTACGCGTCGCCGTTTCCCCGACAACCGCGTTTCCGCTCAAAACATATATAAACAACGTGCTGCCCACTCACCACAACAAAGCGCTTCACCAACAAAGGCCATAAACCACAACAAAACGCTATGAAATCACTCGCTTTCCTCGCTTCGCTCTTCTCAGCTGCTAGCGCCCTCATCGCCATCGAAACCAAGGGCAAGCGCTTTATCCAGCCAAACACAGATGCCTCTCTTGAGGGAAAAGCCTACTTCATCAAGGGTATTGACTATCTCCCTGGCGGCTCCTCTGGCTACACCAGTGACTCCGGTGAAGACTCGCTGACTAATGCTGAACAGTGCTACAGAGACGTGTACGTGTTCCAGCAGCTTGGTGTGAACACCGTGAGAATTTACTCGCTGAACCCGGATCTCAACCACGACGAGTGTATGACTATCTTCAACAACGCCGGTATTTATCTTCTTCTTGACGTCAACTCTGGTGAGTACGGCTCGAATTTGAACAGAGCCGACCCTGAGGGTACCTACAACGCTGTGTACTTGTCGCATGTCTTCAAGTTCATTGATGCGTTCAAGAACTATCCTAATGTTTTGGGCTTCTTCTCCGGTAACGAGGTCATCAACGACCAGAGTGACTACGCTGAGACCACTCCAAAGTACATTAGAGCCGTTCAGAGAGACATGAAGCAGTACATTGCTAAGCACTCCAACAGAACGATTCCAGTGGGCTACTCGGCCGCTGACGGTACAACATTAACTAGAGCTACCCTTGAGTATATGCAGTGCCACATTGAGGACGACGACGACGACGATTCGAGAGCGGACTTCTTCGGCTTGAACTCGTACGCTTGGTGCTCGGGTGAGTCGAACTGGGAGACTTCGGGCTACGATACGCTCAACTCCACGCTCGGAAACACTACCATCCCACTGTTCTTCTCGGAGTTCGGATGTAATGCTAAGAGCCCTAGAACTTTTGATGAGATCAGTGATGGTATCTTCGGTGGTCTCGTGCAGACATTCTCTGGTGGATTGGTCTATGAATACTCAGAAGAGCCATCCAACTACGGTGTCGTTGAGATTGACGACGACGGAACACTCACCTACCTAGACGACTACACCAACCTTAGAGCCCAATACAAAAACATCACAATTCCAACTATTTACGAGAACGACGTTGACGATACCGAGGCTCCAGATTGTGATGCTGACTACATTACTTCTATTTATGAGGACTTTGGAGCAGACTTCGATTTGCCAGACCAGCCAGACGACATCAAGGAGTTGATTGAGTACGGTGCCAACGGAACAAACATCGGTAAGTTGCTCACCGATGTCGACCCAAAGAAGTCAAATTACACCATTTTGAACACTGAAAGCGATGAAGTGGAGTCTGCTACTGCCACATTCTTGTCTGAGTACGAAGTTAACACACAGAGCGGTGTTACTGCCTCCTCGAAGTCTGAGCCTTCCTCTACAAAGGCTGCTTCTTCTTCGGCTTCTTCTTCGTCTTCGAAGGATGTCGCTGGTGGCCTAATCGCCCCAGTCGCTGGTGTTGGCATGGGTCTCGCCATGGCTGTGCTTGCTTTGATCTAGACAGATTTTCATACCCACTCATTCAGTTCTCCACGAAGCAGATTTCATTTTTCTAATGTATGAATATACCCGTTCATTTCTTCACCTACAGCTGCATACCCTTGTGTATGAATATTAACCTATATAGCCACTCTAATTACTACTCTTTGCTGCCTGCTCTGCAAGCTTCTTCTTCTTCTTCTCTTTCAGCATCTTCTCATGCTCCGCAAATGCCTTGAAAGCTACGGGCACATTGCCCCAATCATCATCGTCTTTGTTCTCCTCTTCCTCCTCTAAATTCTGTGCTCCTGGCTTCCCACTTGCAGGGAAATACGCAGAGCTGCTGAGCTTCTTAGTGCCCTTACTCATCTTTCTCTTTGTCGCCCTCAATTCCTTAGGAACGTTCTTGAATTCCAGCAATTTTAGCGGTGGATGGAAATCTGCTGGCCAAATACTTTCCGTTTTGTTCAGCTCTGTTGCTGCCTGAGTTCTCAGCTTTCTCCAGTCTTTGATATCATCATTATACTGCTCCCATACACAATTGACACACCCAGACATACAACAATTATCAGGCTCTTTCGGTCTGTCAGGCACTGTTATACCAGCTATTGTTCTTGGCTTGCCCGCGTCTCTGCGAGAGGAGGCTAGACGAGCTCCTCCCTCTAATCTGCCCCCAAACACATTCTTCATACGCTCTTCAGCTGTTCCAGCAACTTCCGTGTTCCCATAAAACCTCAGTGGCTGAGCATTAGAGCTGTCTGTAGATGATGTTGATGATGCCGGTGCAGCACTTGACAGTGCTCTCAAAAACCTCTGCTTTTGGGCTAAATGTCTCCGCAGTGGTGTGTAAAGCATTCTAAGGGATTTTTTGTATAGTATCTTACCACCTTGGTTCTGTCTTCTTATTACATCAATAAGCAAACACAATAACTTGCCCAGAGGTCCGTGATCGGAATACAAATAAGTCGGATGTTGCCCCTACCGGATTACATAAGCAACAATCATCCAGATGTTGGTGTTCGGGTGTTGAGTCCCCCCGAGGCGCGAGCCCCGGATCAGGGCCTAGTCCCCGAGGTGCATATTATCTTCGGAGAAGTCTCGGGACTATGCCGGATAAGGCGAGATGGGCTCATCTCCAGACTTCTACGAACGAGTGTAACATTAAATCTATTAATTAAGTAGTAAAAAGTATAAGACGAACTGAATATGACTTGATGCAATTGGCTTAGAACTCCTTGGTTGGGAAGAAAGAAGAGTAAGCAGACAAAGCTGGAGCACCACCCAAGTGGACGTAGAGAACGTTAGCACCTTCCTCGAAAGCACCCTCTCTAACAAGCTGGATCATACCCTGCATAGACTTACCCTCGTAGACTGGGTCGGTCAAGACACCCTCAGTCTCACCACAGAGTCTGATGGCCTCGATGGTGCCCTCGTTTGGCACACCGTAGCATGGGTGAGCGAATCTGGTGTCGAGGGTGTAGTCCTTGAACTCCTTGTCGAGACCGATGAGCTTAGCGGTGTTGTTAGCGATTCTGAGGGTCTGGGACTTAGTCTTCTCTGGGGTGAAGGAAGCGTCGATGGCAATGACGTCGTTCTCACGGCCGTACTGAGCGAAACCGGCAATCAAACCAGCAGTGGTGGAACCGGTGACACAGCACACGACGATCTTGTCGAACTTGATGTTGTTGGCCTGCTCGTACTCAACGACCTCGTTGGCGAAGCCAACGAAACCGAGACCACCCTTAGGGTGCTCAGAGCAACCAGCTGGGATTGGGAATGGCTTCTCGCCCTTGTCCTCCAGCTCCTGGAGAGCGTTCTTGAAGGACTCTCTGATACCGATGTCGAACTTGTCCTCAATGACACGGACATCAGCACCCATGATACGGGAAAGCTCGATGTTACCGACCTTGTTGTAGATGTCCTTCTCAGCCTCTGGGATTGGGACCCAGTCCTCCTGGATCAAAACACACTTCTTACCGAGGTGAGCAGCGAGAGCAGCCACCATTCTGGTCTGGTTGGACTGACGGCCACCGATCGAGACCAAGTGGGTGTAGTCGCCCTCGAGGATGTCTGGGACGATGTACTCGAGCTTTCTGAGCTTGTTACCACCGAAAGCGAGACCAGAGTTACAGTCCTCACGCTTAGCGAAGAGGTTGACCTTGCCACCGAGGACCTTAGAGAGGCCCTTGAGCTCGGAGATTGGGGATGGGCCGAAAGTGAGTGGGTACTTCTTGTACTGGGAGAGACCGGAGGCGGACATTTTAGTAAATTGTAGTTGTTGGTTGTGATGATGGGAAAGTAGTCGATGGGATGGTGTGAAAAAAGAGGAATTTCTCCAGCATTTATAGTGCTCCCCATCGAGTGAACTCCGAGGCCATCGAGGCCTCGAGGGCCATCGCCGATGCGCTAGAGCGGAGTTGGCAGTCCGCGCTTATCGTACTGTGGTGTGGGACTAGGCCATTCTGCGCTAAGGGGACTGGGGCCTGGCCTAGCGCGGATTGGCTGGCACACCGCATCGGGAGGCCGTGCTTGTTTCTGGCCAATTATTGCATCCTCTGAGCTGTACGGTCTAGTGGTCGGGTAGTTGTGAGTACTCGGCGATGAGGGTTGTTTGCCCGATTGGTAGGGGATAATTTGATAGCGTTGGTGTACTCTGTGTGGGACTTAGTGAATCAGTAACACATCCTTAGTCTCCATCCATACACCACCTCTTCTCCTAGAACGACAATATCACCACCACACAATCAACACTACAACACCCCTACCACCAATTGACAGCGTCGGGATACCCAGACCGTTGGACAAAGCCGACCACCAACATACAACTCCGATTCCATACGTTTTCCTACACCGCTGGGCTAGTCGCTATCGCTGGCGCTTAGGCGAGTCCCAGTCCCACAGACTCACAATCAGGGACTAGAGACTCACTACGCGCGCTATCTGAGTCTCGCGCCGGCGCCCGCTCATCGCTATCGGGGATTTGATTTATAACCTATCGACTTCGCCCTTTGGCGCTCCTTTGCGCTCTACATCTCCAATTGAGCCCCCAAAGCACCCTCTACACATCAATTAGCCATGGGACAAGTGCCATCTGTCGAGAAAATCTCCGAAAAGACCTCCGTCACCCTCCCGGGCCACGGTACCCTCACCGGTCTCACCATCAAGGAGGAGTCTGGTAAGCCATTGACTAAGCGTTTCTGCGGTGTCAGATACGCTCTCCCACCAACCGGCGAGTTCCGCTGGAGACGTCCTCGTGCTATCCCAGCAGACTACGACTACACCGGCGACTACTTCGACTTCCCTAAGCAGGGAGCCCAGCCACCGCTCCCAATGAAGGAGCTCATCAACGTCAGAGCAGGCAGTGAAACAACCGAGGACATCACTTACCTCAACATCTGGGTCCCAGCTTCAAACAAAAACAAACCAGAGGACGGCTGGCCAGTGCTCGTGTGGTTCCACGGAGGATGGTTGCAATACGGAAAGGCCAACCACTCGATCAACTTCGACCCACGTGACCTCCAGAACGACGAGAAGTTCGACCTCAACTACATCATTGTGGTTCCGGGGTACAGAGTTTCCCTTTTCGGTTTCCTCGGATCTCAGGAACTGCTTGATGAGGACCCAATGAGCTCTAACTTCGGTTTCTGGGACCAGAGAGCTGCAATTGAGTGGACTTACGACCACATCGAGCACTTTGGTGGTAACAAGGACAAGATCTCTGTTGGTGGCCGTTCTGCTGGTTCTTACTCCACTTTCTTCCAGCTTTCGTACGAGCTTTACCACCCAGAGGAGAGACAGATTATTAAGCAAGCCTCTTTAGTCTCTAATGCTCTTTCAATCCAGCCTAAGGGTCTCGGCGAGCTCCAGAAACAGTTTGATGAGGTTGTTGCTAAGCTCGGAATTGATGCTTCTCTTTCCGGCCCTGAGAAGCTTGAGGCTCTCAGAGCAATTCCACACCCACAGCTTGAGGAACTCGTCGCTAAGCTCGATATGCACACTTTCAGAGCCTTCACCGAGGGTAACTTCATCTCTCCAAGCATGCTTAAGGACATTCAGAGTGGTCATTACGGTGCTATGTGTAAGGCCAAGGGCATCAGACTGGTGATTGGTGAAGTCGGAAATGAGCCTCTTGTTTACGCCAACTTGAACACACCAACCACTCTGGACGGTCTCAGACTCCAGCTCCAGAACTACTACCCTTCAAAGGTGATTGATGCCATTTTGGAGGCCTATCCAAAGGTGGACCCTGCGCTCGAAAAGGAGGACCCTGAGCTCTTCAAGCACAAGATTTGGGAAGTCTACGGCGACATTGTTTCCGACTTACAAGTTTCCGTTTCTCTCCGTGGTTTCACCCAGAGACTCGTTCAGGGTGGATTCCCTCTTTCCGACATCTTCCGTTACAGAATCGACTTTAGACCACAGTGTCTCGATAAGTACGTTAAGCCAGAAGACGGTGTCCCACACAGCGCTGAGAACCACTTGTGGTTCTACGCCAGACTTGACGGTTTCCTTCCAGAAGAGGAGCCTAAGATCCAGGAGTTCCTCAAGCCATTCACACAGTTCTACAACTTCAAACCAGTGGACTGGGACAACTCTAAGATTGATTCTTATAGATACTTTGCTAAGGATGGCTCTACTTACATTAAGGACGACGAGTTCTGGGCCTGGGGTATGAAGATTTCTGATGCTGTTTACAAGGCTGAGCTTGATGCTTGATTTAGTTCTTTATTTACGTTTAATACACTGATAGAAGGGGTGTTTACCCCGGATTTGAGAGAGTCCGGTTCTTAGCGCACTCTGAGTGCAATTCCGTGGAGTTGGCGCTTGTTCTATGTGGCAAGCTTATGGAAGGGACATGTTTGTTACATTAGAAAGGGCTTTCATACCATTTATTATCATGTTATGTAATCAATTTAAGTGATATGAGCGGTGCGCCTCAGGACCATTAAGCGCGAAGATCAAAAGTAAACAAACCTTTTAACTAACATCGTTCTAAATGGTACTTTCACCAACGCACCAAATCACCCCAAAGACCTCATAAAAGAGATAAAAACCACATGACAGAACAGAGGGTTTCTCTGGGAAGGTCAAGGTCGATATCTTATGCCCAGGGACGGGCTGGAAGACGAGGTATAAAGCCTCAATTGGAGAGCGGAAAGGATCATCATGAGTCCGCAGAAGTTGCAGTTCATGCGCCATTACACTCCACAGTTTCCACTGATAGCATCTCTACACGACGCTCAATATCGTCACAGTCTAAAAGAGACTTATTCAGTCAGTCAGAGCTTAGCGCTGAGTCAATTCCGGGTAATATCCACATGTCTTCAAACAGCTCTATTGAACATCTAATACGGCGGTATGGGGCCGTGAATCTGATAAGACAGCTTTCTACAGACCTTGCACAGCGGGAGGCCGAGCTTTCTCTGACTCAAAGAAAACACACGCTAAAAGAGAATGCGATGATGAGGTTGTGGCGGGAGATGGGCTTCTCTATTAGCCAAATAGACTCACTGCTTAAAGAGAAGATGGGCGACACAAACAACAATGATACTGAGTCCATACTTCAGGATATGATGAAGGATGCTATGGAGGACGGAATTCTTGCTTCAAACGAGTCCTTGTCTTCATTAGGCGTTTCTCCAGTGCGGTCCCATGGAACATCGTCTTCAAGTTTGGAAGATGAGGGCCATGTCACTATCACACCAAAGAGACAGGCGAAAACAAGGCCACATGCACACAGTTCTCCTCCTTTACCCCAAACACAAGGTCAAAATCAATCACAAGACCCATTCCACTACGAATCTCTATTGAATGCCGTGTCAAGCTCCCTTTTAAATCACGTGCCGCAGCCTGTTCAGGATGCGATGAAACCGGCCAAGAAGCTCGTCCCAGTGGAAATGGAAAGCATGACACAGTCATTTGCTGAGCAGCCCAGAAGCTCTGAGAACGACGGTGTCGGGTATATTGACCAGTTTGGCTTTTTATACGATAGCAAGCAAAAAAGAGGCTCTAGAGCATCAAACTCAAGTGGCAACATGAACCTCGGCAGAAGCTCTATTACGACGAAATTGCTGGAGATAGCACAGGATTATGATAAGTCAAAGCAACAAACAAGCAAAGAATGGGATGAATTCATCAAGAAAGTCCTCCTAATGAACACACAAGGCGATGATTGGCTCACGATAAATGGAAAGAGCATCACTCACCATAAGACCCTTTACAAGACATTTCAGAAGCTTGTCCAGGGCGGCGTTCCTATGAACTACAAGCCAAAAGTGTGGTCAGAGCTTTCAGGTGCCAACCATCTAATGAATCCATCAGAATACCATACTTTGATCCACAACACGGCCCCCAACACAGAGGCAGAGCCTCAAATTGAGCTGGACCTCTACAGAACTATGCCATTCAATGTGTTCTTCAAGGACAATGGGCCTGGGCTGGAGAAGCTTCAAAATGTGCTTATTGCATTTGCCAGAAAGTATCCTTCTATTGGCTACTGTCAAGGAATGAACTTCATTGTGGCGAACTTGCTGTTAGTGTATCACTCCGAGGAGGATGCGTTTTGGGCATTCATCTCAATGATTGAGAACATCTTACCAAAGGGATTTTTCAACTTGTCAAGCATCAAATCTGACTTGAAAACGTTGAAGAAGAATTTTCAGGAGCAACTGCCGAAGTTGTATGCACATTTCATTGATTTGGATGTTGAGTTAGAGCCTATTTGTTTCAATTGGTTCATGAGCTTGTTCACCGACTCATTATCGCCACACATTGTGTTCAGAGTTTGGGACAACTTGATGTTGAATGGCTACGTTGAGATACAAAAGACCTCTATTGCTCTGTTTAAAGTGTTTGAAGAGCGTCTTATGGCCATGGATGATAACATTACGATTTACGAGTTTATGAAGTGTCTTAATAAGACAAATGTTAATCTTAAGGGCTCAGAGCTGATACGAATCAGTTCCAGCCTTAAGATATGAAAAACAATGAAAATAACAAAATGAATATCTATTAGAGATTTGTTGGGAATTTGATCAAGTTGTCCACCACATAGTATTGGAAACAGTTCAACACCACAGGGAATACCAGCATCACAAGCACAATTTGGAGATTTGGGAAGCCATCCGACCAACTGAGTACCCAGTCAGCATAAATTGCAAAAATTGGAATATAAAGAAGCAGATAAATGGCACATTTCATCAGTGTTAAAGCAACAAAGAAGATGAATAACTGCTTAAGATACGGTACGAAGTGTGGTGGCTTGCCATAATTGCCACTCTCAATTCCCGAGATATGGAAGAACTCAAACACCGAGTACACCACTACTAAACACAGATAAAGAATTGGGACTCCTATTGTGGTATCCATAAGCAAATTGAGGAAATACCAGTCACACTCTCCGATGTCATCTCCATCACCAGCATCATCTGTTATGGTGAATTGGAACTGTGTCCTCGATTTGATGAGCGACACGAAGAGATTGAGTAAGTGAATTCCGAGGGACCCCAATAGCTGCTTAGATACGTCAAAAAACCATACTTTCCAAGGTCTTTTTGGGTGTTCGTAGAGCCTTTTAACCATAAGAGAGGACATGGCTATGAGTCCCAAGCAGGATTGTATGAAGATTGATACGGGGCCAAGCAGTTCGCATTTCGGCTCTGGGAGTATTTTGGGCTTTTTGGCGAGTTCATGTATTACATCGGTCATTTTGGCTTTATTGGGACACTTGAAGGGGACCAAAAGAGATGTAAATGAGATGAAAGCAAGCAGCTTGAATGCTCACCAATCAAAATAGTGGCGGGGCTGCGTAACCGGAAATGTGATTATGTAAGCACTGATTATGTAATGCTTAGTCAGCAAAAGTGAAATGTATTAGTTTTGGGCGTAGCATCTGGTAGAATGGGCCTGGAGGTAGTTTAGATTTTGATTAAGCCTATGGAGTTCAGTGGGGAACACGGAGAAGCTACCATTGTCCGTTTATACCGAGCTAGAGCCATGAAAGCAACAACGACACACGTGTGAGGTACAGCCTGAAAACAATAGTGTTGAAGAGTTTAAAACCAATCTAATGACTGAATATTCTGTCATTTGCCATAGTAACCTTATAGTAGCCTATTTCGACCCCAAAATACCCAGATAAAGCCACCAACACCAGCTAAAAGAGCTTGAAAACGCCCCACGTGACACGACTGAACACCAACCTCCACCGGTCTCCCAAACAACAATAACCAGGACCTCAAACGTCCGAGCCATAAACTCAAACCATACATCACGCCAGGCCACTAATCCCAACGGAGATCCATAAATTGCGCTCAACACATTATCTTTATCACCGTCGGAGCCCCACACAACCATGAGATGTCCGGGTGTTTCCCTATCTTATCAGCGCAACAAAATTTAACTACGTCAGAGCCTTATTGTTAACGTGCGCGTACCACCTCATTAGCCATGTGTTTTGGCCTTACCTCCGCCGGAGCGCTTCGCTAACGCCACCGGAGATACTACTTATCCTATTATGGCACATTCGGTAGCCCCCTCCTTTTGAAACGTCAACAAACAGTCATTGGCGGTGTATAAATAGGGCTGTGTTCCCGCCCATCTCTTCTTCTCCTTTACTCTTTGCAAATGGGTATCCATTAACGTTAAAGCTTTCCGGTTTTGACTATAACTACGTTTACGCTAACCGCCACATAAAGCGCTTATCTACATACTACAACAACTGAATTCTGCTATCAAAATGGCCCCAACCGCCGTGTTCCAGCCAGCGGCTCCGCTGCCACACGCCCATAAGAAGGCATGCACTCACCACAGTGATATTAAGCTCAAAAATGAGACACCCGTGGATATGGGAAACATTGTGCTCACAACATACACAGACGATGAAGGTGTTAAGCCGCTTGGAATGAACTGGGGCGCTGCTGAGCCTTTGGTCAGAGGACCAATCGTCTGTAACAGATACAAAGATGGTCTTGCTAAGCACAACGCCATCGGTGCTCATGCTGGCTCCTACTGTGTCTACCATGCTTTGGCCGTGGGATCTAAGCAGTTGGATCCTTCCTATACTGCTGATTATACCAACGCTGAACCAGCTTTCGAGATCTCAGAGCAGCCACAGTGGGCTGATATGAAGAAGATTGTTTCTTTGGACCCATTCGGTCACTTGGTCCCTTGGCTGTTTGACGACGTCTCTAAGTCAGAGAACGTTGAGATTAAGCCTACTATCTCTGTCACTAAGGCTCACATGCAGTTGGCCGAAATGAAAGAGGCTGTGGAACTTGGAAGACTCCAGGTTGATGGTGATGTTGTCATCAACAAGAATGGTGATTTGAACGTTTCTAAGGTTGCCGTTGAGCCAGTCTGGTACTTGCCTGGTGTTGCTGAGAGATTTGGCATCTCTGAAGGTGAACTTCGTAAGGCTTTGTTCGAAGACACCAATGGTATGTACCCAGAGTTGATCACCAGACCTGACATCAAGGTCTTCCTTCCACCAATTGGAGGTCTTACTGTCTACATCTTTGGTAACCCAGCTAATGTGTCCGACCCATCCAAGAAATTGGCCTTGAGAATCCACGACGAGTGTAACGGTTCCGATGTCTTTGGCTCTGACATTTGCACATGTCGCCCATACTTGATCTTCGGTATCGAGGAGGCTGCTAAGGAGGCTCAGAACGGTGGCTCCGGTGTCGTGGTTTATTTCAGAAAGGAGGGTCGTGCCTTGGGTGAAGTCACCAAGTATTTGGTCTACAACGCCAGAAAGAGAGGTGGTGACACTGCTGCTGAATATTTCCACAGAACTGAGTGTATTGCCGGTGTCAGAGATATGAGATTCCAGCAATTGATGCCTGATGTTTTGCATTGGCTCGGAATCACTAAGATTGACCGTATGCTATCGATGTCCAACATGAAGCACGATGCTATTGTGGAGCAAGGTATTCCAATTCTGGAGAGAATCCCAATTCCAGATGAGCTGGTCCCACCTGACTCCCGTGTTGAGATTGATGCCAAGATCAACTCCGGTTACTTCACAACAGGCAAGGTGATGACACAGGAGGAGTTGAAGGATGTTAAGGGAAGAACATGGGCTTAATTCGCTCCTTGCACATATACCACACTTTGTACATTACCCGAGAGCTGGTCTCTAGATACATTTAATGCATTTTATACAGATAACGAAAGATTTTATAACTACAAGTTATCAAAAACAATAAACAATTAATAAATTATGATTCTCTAGTGTACAATTTATCATGCAAAGGATAGTTTTCGTAGCAAAGTCATTAGATAGTAACACCACCTCTTTCCTCGTACATCAATTCCTCATCTGGAACCTCCTCGATGGTGACCTTTCTCTTTGGCTTGATTTCCTTCTCATCAGTCTTTGGAACTCTGATAGTCAACAAACCGTTCTGGTACTTGGCCTTGATCTGCTCATCGACAATCTTTGGCAAAGTTGGGAACTTGATTCTTCTTTCAACGGAACCTGTTCTGACCTCGTTAATCTTCAAACCTTGGTCGACTGCAAAAGGCTCTGGAATTGTACCCTTGACAACGATCTCGTTGGTGGAAGGATGGAAGTCAATGTCCAAGTTAGAAAGAGTAGCACCAGCGATAGATAGCACAGCAATGTACTCCTTGTCGGTCTCGTACACATTTGTCTGTGGAGAGTATGGCAAAGTTGGGTTCTTGGCGTTACGTTGAGAGATCTCAATCTTTGGCTTAGGCTCCTTGAAGTTAGCAGTAGAGTGACGGTGGTATGGCTGAGGCTGTGGTCTTACCTGTTCCTTGACCTCTGGCTTAGTCTCTGGTTTAGTCTCCTTAGCTTCAGACTTAGTCTCTGGTTTGTTCTCAGGCTTAGTCTCAGACTTAGTCTCTGGGACTGGCTTGGCCTCTGGGACTGGGCCTCTCTGTGCGAAAAGGCATGGAGATGGGGTCGAAGATGGTGTCTTCTGCTCAGTCTGTGGAGTACCAGCCTGGCCACCGGCGAGCATGTTCAAAATGTCAGCAAGATCAAGAGTCTGCGGTTGTTGAGAAGACTGCTGTGGCTGTTGAGATGGAACCTGCTGGCGTCTGTATGGGGCCCTTGGGCGGTAAGCCTGCTGAGCA
The DNA here is from genome assembly GCA_030558335.1 of Petasospora stauntonica. NCBI lineage: Eukaryota > Fungi > Ascomycota > Saccharomycetes > Phaffomycetales > Wickerhamomycetaceae > Petasospora > Petasospora stauntonica. The sequence continues at coordinate 940,879 of JAJMSG010000003.1, forward strand.
AAGTATGGCGAGTAGTAATCTGGATATCTCAATGAGTAATAACCACCATCGCTAGATTCGTCATCATCATCCTCCTCCTGCTGTTGCTGAGCGTACTGCTGTTGTGGACGAGCGTAGACGTGTCTGTTTGGGAATCTGGAGTAACGTTGAGGAACATTCTCCTCAGCCAAAGCGTTGATGATATCAGCGAGAGCAGCGTTGTAGTAAGCCATTGTGTGTGTGTTTGGTATTTATAATAGTGTGATGATGTGTAAAGGGAAGAGGAAGAGTAGACATTTTAGAGGGCGAAACCGCCCACCTTTATAGTCGAAACCCCGTTTGTCAACATGGCCGCAAGGCTGTGTTATAGAAGATTCTGGAAAAGCTTATTAGTAAACTGTTAGTAAACTGTGGAGGTTACGTATTCTAGAAAATTCCATTGTTCCCGATCGCCTCCGCAGTTTCGGGATTAAGTCGGAAGTTTCGGAAAGACACGTGAACTGTCACGTGTTATAGTCGGAAGTGAAATCTGGCGATCTAATTTTTTTCACCACCGCGATGGCACTGGGGAATTGCAAGTAAAATGAGTGTGTTTATTAGCATCAAAGGCTTTGCTAATTGGAAAGAAATTCACCAAAAGTAGCTAAAATGTCAGGCCAGGGCTACAACCAGGACGACCTGAACAACGACTTTGCCAACCAGTCACTTGGTGGCCAGGGAGGCTACAACAACAGACGCCAGTTCAACCCAAACCAGGCTCAATCTTTCCAGCCAGGTGCTCAACCTTTTGTTCCAGGCCAGCCATACGGCCAGCAGTCGTACGGTCAGTACCAGCAGGGCGGTTATCAGAACAACCAGGGTTATAACCAGGGGTACAACCAAGGGTACAACCAGGGAGGCTACCAGAACTACAACCAGGGCTACAACCAGAACTACAACCAAGGTTACAACCAGGGCTACCAGGGCTACAATTCATACAACCAGGGCTACCAGCAGCCATCTCAGCCAGCTCAGCCACGTGGTATGTCTCTTGATGACTACCAGAAGCAGGCTTCCGCTGGTGCCGCCGACTTGAACAAGCCAAAGCCTAAGCGTACTTTGAAGCTTGCTTCTTCGTCTGGTATCAAGATCGCCAACGCTCCTAAGAAGGAGGCTCCAGTTGAGGAGAAGAAGGAGGCTGTCAAGGAGGCTCCTAAGGAGACTAAGGAAGCCGTTAAAGAGGCCCCAGCTGCCAAGGAGGCCCCAGCCGCCGAGGCTCCAGCTCCAGCTCCAGCCGCCGAGAAGAAGGTCGAAGCACCAGCCAAAAAGGAGGCCGTTCCAGCCAAAAAGGAGGCTACTCCAGCTCCTGTTGCAGCCGATGCAGTGATCAAAGAGCAGGAAGAGCAGATTGACGAGGCTGTTGTGAGCGATATGTACGGCGGCAAGGACCACGTCTCCATCATCTTCATGGGCCACGTTGACGCTGGTAAGTCCACCATGGGCGGTAACTTGCTGTACTTGACCGGTACCGTCGACAAGCGTACCGTTGAGAAGTACGAGAAGGAGGCCAAGGACGCCGGAAGACAGGGTTGGTACCTGTCTTGGATCATGGACACCAACAAGGAGGAGAGAAACGACGGTAAGACGATTGAGGTCGGTAAGTCATTCTTCGAGACCGACAAGAGACGTTACACCATCTTGGACGCTCCAGGTCACAAGATGTACGTCTCTGAGATGATTGGTGGTGCTTCCCAGGCCGATGTCGGTATCTTGGTGATCTCTGGTAGAAAGGGTGAGTACGAGACCGGTTTCGAGAAGGGCGGCCAGACCAGAGAGCATGCTCTGTTGGCCAAGACTCAGGGTGTTAACAAGATGATTGTTGTTGTCAACAAGATGGACGACCCGACTGTGGAGTGGTCCAAGGAGAGATACGATGAGTGTACTTCTAAGCTCAGCATGTACTTGAAGGGTATCGGGTACAACGTCAAGGAGGACGTTGTGTTTATGCCAGTTTCTGGTTACACCGGTGAGGGTTTGAAGGACCGTGTTCCAAAGTCCAAGGCTCCATGGTACGACGGCCCAGCTCTGCTTGAGTACCTCGACAACATGACACATTTGCAGAGACACATCAACGATCCTTTCATGTTGCCGATTGCCGGTAAGATGAAGGACCTCGGTACCATTGTCGAGGGTAAGGTTGAGTCTGGTCACGTGAAGAAGGGTAACTCTTTGATTGTCATGCCAAACAAGACCTCTGTTGAGGTTCTCACCATCTACAATGAGACCGAACAGGAGGTCGACCAGGCCTTCTGTGGTGAGCAGGTTAAGATCAAACTTAGAGGTATTGAAGAGGAAGACATTTCTGCTGGTTTCGTTTTGTCATCTCCAAAGGCTCCAGTTAAGACTGTGACGAGATTCGAGGCTCAGATCGCTATTGTTGAGCTTAAGTCTATCTTGTCCTCCGGTTTCACATGTGTTATGCACGTGCACACTGCCATTGAAGAGGTGGAGTTTAAGGCTCTTCTACACAAACTTGAAAAGGGTACCAACAGAAAGTCTAAGAAGCCTCCTGCATTCGCCAAGAAGGGTATGAAGATTATCGCTGTCTTGGAGACAGCTGCTCCTGTTTGTGTTGAGACTTACCAGGATTACCAGCCATTGGGTAGATTTACCTTGAGAGACCAGGGCCAGACCATTGCTATTGGTAAGATCACCAAGCTTTTGGAATAAGGTGCCAATCTGTGTATATTTAAGGCAATTTTTGTTATTTATAGAGTAGTGCCCGTAACACCCATCTTATGCGCGAAACGCGCTTTTAGACCAGGGCCACTTTCGTGTTATTTATACACCTTTAATACTCCACTAAATAGAACTATTTCCCAAAATGAGCATTGGAAATGAGCAAATGTCATGGGAATATGCACTAGATGTGATATGTGAGTAATTTTGAAGTCAATTGAGAAATATGGTGCTAATAAAACACAGCTCAAAACGCGCTCGACCTACTATACAGAGACCAAGCTGGCCTCGAGAAGTACAGGTTATTCAAGCAGGAATGCGCCGATTTGGGCCTTTCGGTCGTCCAATACATCATTAAGTACAGACTATTTTGGGTGGATTCCGAGGGTAAGCCTCAAACGAAGCCGCGAGCCAATGAGATCTTCACAGATGAAGGTGATGTTAAGATCATAGGCAACGATTTCCCATACAATTTTAAGCCGAATATCACACATATCGTGGCGTGGAGTAAACTTGAGATTCCATCAGATCCTAAATCACCAATTGGAGACGTTTCTGACAGAACAAGGGCCATAATTGATAAATACGTTGAGAAGACGTTCATCCAAGGCTTAGGTCTGCCTAGGGAAAAGGTCGTTTGGTTTAGAAACTTCCCAGCACTCCAAAGCGTGGTTGAGCTATCTCACGTGCACGTTCTGATCGAAGATTTAACACCAGAACAGCTAGAATCCGTGCTAAATGGCCCAGGAAAAGTGCTAACTGCCGAGGATATCGACGCTATCCGTCAATAAATGTATTACGTAAGCACTACGTTCATGCTTACGTAATCAAATTAGAGTATCAAATACACAAATATTAGAACTGAAGCGGTGTTTGGAGTGTGGTGTTTTAGGCCTTGATTTTCGGCTTAATGAGTTCTGTGAGAAGTCTTGCGGCCTGGTGAGTTCCGTCTCTTATGAAGAACACAATCGACTGGACGAGTGAGGTAGCAACATTAACGAACTGTTTCTGAGCCAGGACAACGTAGGTGTGGATAAGATGGGTGAATATGTAAATGTGAGCATAGATGTAGTTTCCCAGTTTGTATCTTTCGATGAGTTCGCTGACTTGGAATAAGTTAATTAGGCCGTTTTTGTAATCATTACAGAAGACGATTTGGTAGTGCAAATTGAACCAGTCCGTGAAAGTGAGAGCTGAGTAAGCGAGGTTTCCGAGGACTAGCGCTGTCAAAAGACGAGTCTCAACGCCTGTGCGGGTCTGAACTGGACCTCTAAAGTACATGACTCCATAGATTGAGATAATGGCGAGGGTGATGAGAGATGTGCCAAACGGCGTGGAGACTAGCGAGGGCTGCAGAATGGGGACTGTGTTGCAGAACGAGGCAACGGGGGCGTTGTTAACGCCAAAGATTTTGGTGATGGAGGTGTCCATCTGCTGGTGTTGTAGTGCAGGTCTTGAGCCGAAAAGCTGAGCAATGAGTGACATTTGGCTGGTAAACAATGTCGTGTGTGTGGAGTATAAGCAAGCCAAATGCGGTAACCAAGGTGACACCAAAACACGTAAAATCCCACGCGAACTCGTTTTGTTCGCGAAAATGGTCTAGTCTCTAGTCCCAGGGTCCCGCTCCCCGGTCGTTTGTCCGTTTTGGGATAATCTCCGTCGGGGAGGTAAATTTATCGCACGCAGGTGATGAGCTTAGAAGCTGATCACCACTGGGGTCTCGGAGAGTGTTTGAGGTTGGCTTATCTTGAGATCTATCGTTTGTCTTCTTCTTATTCTTTTACTCCTACTTTATTCCTTACATTTCCAACACCGAGTCCCAGACCACGGGACTAGTCCACAGCCCCTAGGCCCAGCTCATCATGTCTCTTTCCCTCGGTGCTATTATCTTCATCGCCGTCAAACCGATCATTAAGATCTATTTGATCCTCGGTGTGGGCTACCTGATGGTGAAGAACAACATGTTGACAACGGAGACGAGTAGAGGAATATCTAATATGGTTGTTATGGCACTTGGCCCGTGTCTTTCGTTCAATAAGATCGTCACTAATCTCTCGGGCTCCAAAATCAAGGATATAGGCGTGTTTGTTCTAACAACACTTGTTCTTTTTAGCACAGGCTTCCTTTTAGCAGTGGTTGCTTCATTTGTCACACCCGTACCTCAAAAGTGGAGATATGGCCTCTTATTTGCAGGCATTTTCTCCAACATTTCCGACCTCCCCATCGCCTATGTCCAGAGTATTGACACCGGCATCGTATTCACAGAAGCAGAGGGAAACAGGGCAGTGGCCTTGACTATTATCATGGGCTACGTCCAGGGTTTTCTCATGATGAATTGTGGTATGTTCCAGATTGTTGGTCTAGATTTCAGAGAGACTGAAGACCCTGAGAAACAGAGTCCCGAGCCTGAGATTGAAGAGAAGGTGGAGAGCACTAAGAGGCCAATTTATGACCCTGACGATTCGATATCACCAACAGCATCTCTACCACCGAGAGAATCCGATGAAGATGAAGGCTCAGATAGAGAGCAGAACAATTACGACGTGATGCCTTTGGTGTCAAACAGCACACAGACAACGGGAAACACACAGCTTCACCACCAATTACACAGCTCAGCACATAGTCAACGTCGAAGAAGAGCAAGCACAATTTCAAGGAGAAGAGGAAGTGTAGCAGATTCTCTTCAAACAGTCCATTCTATTGGCTCTGGATATTCAACGAGATCCCACAGATCGAGGGCTCAGACGATCCAGGATATCATTGTTGAGTACTCTGAGGCTGACAGAATCAAGGAGATTGAGAATGTTGAGCAGCTGGCGAAAACCATCTCATTAACACAGCAAATTGGGCTTGATTTGGACTCTGACGAAGTTCCAAGTGATAAGCTCTCAAAATGGGACTTTTATGTCCAAAAGTACCGTCTTGGTTGGCTAGATTTCATGGCGGTTAACATGGCTCGTCTTCCCTCTGTTATTCTCTTTGTTTCCATTGCAATCGCCATGATTCCATGGCTAAGAGCTCTCTTTGTGCATAACAGCATCGATGTTCATGATGCTCCAGACGAACTTCCACCTTTGAGCTTTGTTATGGACTTCACCAATTATATCGGCAACGCTTGCGTGCCTATGGGCCTCATGCTGCTTGGAGGAACACTCGCCAGACTGGAGATAGAAGATATCCCCAAAGGGTTCTGGAAAACGATGGTATTTATGCTTATAGCTCGGCTTATGGTGATGCCTATAATCGGGGTGCTTTGGACCAACAGAATGCACTCTTCAGGGTGGGTTGAAGACGATGTTGCCAGATTTTTGATGATTGTGGCATGGAGTTGTCCGAGCGCCACAGCTCAGGTCTACTTTACTGCGTTTTATACGCCATTGGACGGGCCTCATCCGCAAATGGACTGTTATGCGCTCATGCTGTTAGCACAGTATCCGTTGTTGTTGATAACGCTGCCATTTGTTGTTACATTTGCGTTGAAGGTGAACTTGGGGTACTGATTTTGGTGTTAGCGCTGGGGGTGGTTATTTAGCCCTTTACACAATAGCGCTATATAGCTAAATTATTTAAAATATTTAAAATATTTAGACCATAACAAACTATTGAGACTAATATATTTAAAATTATTTAAAATAATTTAAATATTTAAACCCAAAACACTCGCCTAAACTTCCAAAACACAAAACTCCATTAATAATAAACTATACATGTCCGCCCCTCAGAACAACCACGAAACAAACTTGTCGTAGAACCACTCCATGTCCTTCTTATTGGACAGTCTAAGTCTCTCCTTTCTCTCAGCATCCTTGATCTTACCAGCCTCTTCCTCGTCGTCGATGAAGTGCTTCAAGGAGTAGAGGTCGACTTCGTGTGGATTTCTCATCTTGGACTTCTTAATCAGCTTGTAACCGACGTAAGCAATCACGTAAACTGGCAAACCAATGTATCCAGTGATGAAAGTCTTGTAGTTGAAGCCGTTGATGAAGACAGTGAAATTCTTGATGAAGGCGACAATAATACAGAGAACAAGCGCAACCCATGGACCCCATGGCTGGAATGGTGCAGTGTAAGCGAGCGAGTTCTTAGTAACTCCCTGGGCCTTCAAAGCTCTGGTGAAGCAGATGTGAGTGATCAAGATGGAAATCCAGGTCAACAGGCCGAAAATGGAAACAACGTTGACGAAGTAACCAAACACCTGAGAAGATGAAGAGGAAACAGACATGTAAGCCAAGCAACAGAAGGAAGCGCACAAGGCCAAAGCGTAGTATGGGATACCGTACTTGGAAGTTTTGGCGAAGATTCTTGGAGCGTTACCGTTACAAGCGAGACCGTAGAGTGTTCTGGAACCAATGTAAAGGTCAGAGTTGGCAGCAGAGAAGATGAAGATCAGAATACAAGCGTTGATCACGTGGTCAAGACCACCGATGTGAGCGTTCTTGATGGCGACGACGAACGGCGAAGCAGAGGCAGAAGTGGAAGCCTTTGTAGCGTTAATGAGCAATGGGTCGTTGTATGGAACACAGAGGCCAAGCAAGAAGACAGAGAGCACGTAGAAGATACAGATTCTGTAGAAAGTGAGTCTAATGGCCTTAGGAACGTTACGGCGTGGGTTCTCAGCCTCGGCGATGGTGATACCCACCAATTCCGTACCGGAGTAAGCGAACACAGCGGTAACCAAAACGTTCACAAAGGAAACAAACTTACCCTTTGAAACGTTCTCAATTCCAGAGTATGGCTTGAACGCACCCGGGTCCTTCCAGTAGCGGAAGCCGAGTCTGTCGTGGTTAGGGCCTCCTCCGAGCATGATGATGAAGAGCAAGAGTATGAGTCCCAGCACGATCAACACTTTAACACACGAGAGCCAGAACTCGAACTCACCAAAGAGACGCACACCGAAGATGTTGATTGCGATGATGATAAGAAGCAGAATGGTGATCCAGACACCAGGGTTAACGGTGTCTCTGCTGACCCAGTACTGCATCACGAGCGCACCGGCGGTAAGCTGGTTAGGCGTGACGATAAGGTACTTAAAGAGGTAGCAGTAACCGACAGCAAAGCCGAGAGCTGGGTCAGCGTATCTGTTAGCGTATCCAGAGAAACCCTCAGCGAGCGGGATATAAGTAGCAAGCTCACCAAGACAGCACATCACCATGTAAACAAGGCATCCAATGAAGGAGTAGCCGATGAACAGTGGAGCTGGGCCGGCAGAGGAGAGAGCTGAACCGGAACCAATCAGAAGACCAGTACCGAGAGCACCACCAATGGCAATCATGGAGATGTGACGAGCCTGGAGCGTCTGTTTAAGACGGTAACCATCCTGAATAGCGATGATCTCAGCTTCAGTGTCTGGCACAGTTGGCGAGGAGCCGAGGTTCTCGACATCGTCGAAGTCCTGGGACCCTGAGATGTTTGAGTTGATGAAGCTCTCTTTCTTCTCGAGCGACATTGTTATGGTGTTTAGTCGGCTGCAATGATGAGATGAGGTATCCCTAGGCAGCGAGGCAAGAGCTATTTATACGGGCGCTAGTGTAGATGAGCGGAGAGCCAAACCCGCTCCAAGAGGTAAGCAGATCAGACGGCACGTCGCAGAGCGTCCCCGTTTGATAAGAGCGGGGCGTTTGCTGGGCGCTGGGGGGCGGCCCCAGGGCGGACATCCATGGCCCCAGCACCGTCGGCCTTGTGACAGAACGGCTGTCACTTTGGCATGAATAGTGGTTCGGTTATCGAAGGAGCGTTTTTACATTCGTACTACAATGTTGCTCTGTATACTCTTACGACTCCACGTCCTAACGTGTTGCACACTACGAATGGCTATGAAATAGCCCAGCAAACCAGTGCCCAGATTTCACACCGCCCCGGCCGCCTTGAGCATATCTCGCTACCAGCGATAGCATCCCCCATCAAAGTTTCAGGAAATACGTCAAAAAATTTTGGACCCTGAAACGCGCGGTGATGCCACGGAGCCCCTGGGGGCGTTGGGGGCCGCCCCAGTCCCGTCCTAGTAGTACTTAAATAGCACCAATTATACCTAAAAAGACGGCCTATGAACGCTCTCCAATCAATCCCCGCCTTATCTCTAGTCCATACAGCCATGCCCGCTCGCCTGTTCTTGAGCACTTAGCATAATCAATCGCCGTGTGCCATTTTGCCAAGACTAAGGCCCTGGGGCTTTGACTGTCCAGACGGCTAAGAGACGTTTACGGCGCGTAATGTGCGGCGCGTACCATTTCCGAATTTGGCGATCACTTGGTATTATTTTGCTCTAGATAGGAGATCAGTATGGGGTAAAATATTTTGTGGCCCTAAGGGTATATAATATCAGAACAGGTCCAGCAGGTCCTTTGAGACACCGCTGGTCTGTGATTGCGATGCGGCACCAGACGAGATAACAGGTGTTGGCTCAGGCTGTAGCGTTGATGAGCTGAAGAGGTCGTTGAGCTCGTCGAGAATGTTGATGGATTGTGATTGGCCAGTGGATGTGCCAGAACTGTTGATATCTCCTTCATCGTCAAAGTCCAACAAATTCTCGTCGTTCTTGACTGTGAGCTTAACGTCCTTGATACGCGTAATCTGTGTGGCCTTGGCTCCCTTGGAGGCTGTGGTGGTAAACAGCACAGAGTTCAGGGTCGAAAGGTCTCTGAGAAGAACTTCTCTGAACTCAGGCTGGAATTGAGGAATTGTCGTGGTGATGTTGTCCAGCTTTCTCAGAATCGATTTCTGTAGTTGTGTCGACCCCTCAAGAGACAAAATTCTCCAGTAGAAGTATATCTGGTCTCTAACTTCAACATTCTCCACACTGTCCACGTTATTGAAAATCTTTGCAAGCAAGTCCTTCAACTGGCCGGTATTCACATTAATCTTCACTAACGAGTACACCAGAGTCAGCTGCACAGCAACATCCAGCTCCTGGAAATTGTCCACGTACTCGGAGAGCTTTGATGCATATTCGGCACCTTCGTACTCGCCTAATACCCACACTAAAGAGGCAATAGCGTCGGCGTCCACCAATTTATCCTGGGATTGGACAATTGTAGCAACAATCATATCAGAACGCTCTGGGTAGGCTCTCAAAACGTCTCTGAGAGCGACCACAACTTCATTGTACAACTCTCTTTCGTTGACCAATCCAATCAAGATATCAATGGCTTTGTTAGAGTACTTACCGATCTTGATACCGACTTGGCCAATTGCCTTCACCGCTCTCTTGACGAATTCAACATCAAACTCATAACCATACTCCTTCAACTCATTGAGGATCAATCCCGCGTTCTGCTGTGTAGCCAGTCTGACGATGATCTCAATCTTCTCAAGCTTCAGGTACAGAGGATCGTTGTATCTCACAAAGAACACCTTAAAGTAGTTGGTCATAACCTCTGGGTACTTTTCGATGATAATTCTCAAGTTTCTCAATGTCACATATTGCACCTCAGCTGGTGTGGACACCAGCGATGCCAATGGGGCGCCGAGTTTCTTCAGAATGGTGTCGTACTCATCCTTCTGCGTGATCTTTTCCACATTGTTGATGATTACTTTGATGGAAGCTAGCACCACAGAAGGGTTTGAGTGTTGTAACTGTGGAATCACTCTCTCGATGATATGACTTGGCTCGTCTGCCTCTGTCGCCTCGTAATCAGAGATTGCTGTGAGGATCGTGATACGGCCCCACTCAGTACACTCATTGAGCGCCATCAGCAGCTTCTTCAGTAGCGTGGAGTCCACAGTGAGCACATTGAGGCTTGGCTCCGACTCGTGAATCTCTGCAAGCGCCGAAATGGCGTTAGCAACGACCATTGGGTTCGAGTCCTCCACGAGACCCTTCAGCTTATCGAGGAAGCCGTTCTCCACGCAAACCTCCTGGTTCAGGTCAAACAGTTTGGCAACACAGATAGCAGCAGTTTTTCTGACGTACGGGTTCTCATCTGAAAGCGTTCTGTTCAGTGGAATCTCCACGTAGTCCACAATCTTGTCAACTCTGATGCACCCCATCGTTCTGATAGCCAGCGCTCTGACGAGCGGATTCGGGTCCTCGGTGTCCTTGACGAAGGTGTTAACGGCCAAGATACACAGTTCTGGGTTCGTCTTTGCGTAGTTCATCAAATACAAATACACCAGCTTCTTCTGTTTGAGGTCATGGGTGGCGATGTTCTTCAACACATCAGGGAACAGCGAAGAGACGTCTTTGCCCACGGTCATGGCGGCAATCACCTGCTTGATGGTGTCTTTACGCTCGTTCGCATACTGAGACACCAGTCCAGCACGCAGCTCGTGGGTCTCACCCTTACGAGGCTGTGCAAACATCTTTTTAATCTTCTTTTCGATCGACATCGTTGTAGTTGTCGTTTGTTTTAGGTGTTTGTTGGTGTTCACTGATCTAAGGCGCCAGCTAGTTGTAGTTGTTCAATTTTCGATTTAAAAAGCTGGGTGTGCTCAATGGAACTCGTTCTTCACACTGGTTCAATCTAACCAGCCAAAATCACACAAATTCAACACCTTTTGCGACGGCTAAGCTCACCAACACTCTCCGTCGACACAATCAACACGCTGGCGGGCCAAACGAAAACAAAGGCTCTTAAATAGCACCGCGAAAATGGGCTGGTAGGGGCACTGCACACTTAAGTTATCCTTCATGGTTGGCCCTTTTTCTTCGTTTAAAGAGTATTATTTTGGTCTATCACACGCTTAGAAGATGCCAATTGATCTGGGCCTTGCGAGAGTAACAGCTCTTCTCTCTAGGCTGGGCAATCCCCAAAAAAGTGCGAATTTTGTCCACGTTGCCGGCACCAACGGCAAGGGTTCCGTGTGTGCTTACGTCTCGTCTATACTGCTAAACACCACAGACTTCACCGTTGGAAAGTTCACATCTCCACATCTGGTATACAGGCATGACTCTGTTACGCTGAACAACAAGCCAGTGGAGAAGCAGATTTTTGAGCTGGCTGAGAAAGAAGTCCTCGAAGTTAATGAGCAGTTCTCTATTGGGGCAACGGAGTTCGAGATCCTCACAGCTACAGCACTTCAGATATTCAAGGCTCAGAAAGTTGATATTGCCGTGATGGAAGTCGGACTTGGTGGACGCTTGGACGCTACGAATGTTCTTGAGGGCGTTTCGGTTGATACTGAGGGAATTTGTAAGGAGAAGGGCGTTCTAGTGACTGGCATCACGAAGATTGGGCTGGACCACGAGAGCATCCTGGGCTCGACGTTAGCCGAAATTGCGAGGGAGAAAGCTGGCATTATAAAACACGGTGTACCCAATGCAGTTGACGGAACTAATGAGAGTGATGTTTTGGACGAAATTATGAAGAAATCTGGCGAAATGAGTACTCAAACGGCCGTGGTACGAGCTCCCGCTTCTGGTGCTATTGAGACCTCATTTGGCGTTGTTGACAGATCCCTAAGTCCTTTACAAGGTGATTATCAGCTGCAGAACCTCTCAGTGTCACTCAAAATCATAGACCTGATCTTCCCATTCTTACAAAAGAACTACCCTGGACGTGTGAATTTTACCCTACAGAACATCACCAAGGGCGTCCAATCAACGCAGTGGCCAGGAAGACTTCAGTCGCTTCAACTGAAGTACTCCAAAAGCCAGAATACGCTCCCTGTTCTCTTAGACGGTGCTCATAACGGCCAGGCTGCAAAAGAGCTCAGTAGCTTCATTCACAAGACATACAACGGTCCGCTGACCTTCGTCTTAGCAGTGACAAAGGGCAAAGATCTCACTCCGCTTTTGGGCCAACTGGTGAGGCCAGAAGACAAAGTCATAGTAACGAAGTTTGGCCCTGTTGATGGTATGCCATGGATCGCTGCTAATGAGCCAGATGATCTCAAGAAAGAGGTGTTGAAGTATACGCAGAACGTTGTTGTAGAGGACCAGATTCCAAGGGCTTTCAACCTCATTTCCAGCTCAGAAAACGTCATTATTTGCGGCTCTCTCTACTTGGTCGGTGAAGTTCTGAAACTCCACGATATCAACACATCTACCTAAGGCAAATAAAGGTCATAACATTTCGTAAAATATGTAAAATAGTGTCAACGGTGTGAGCGCATCTTCACCATAAGAGCCAAGAGTTTGTTCTCAATCTCGAAGACCTCCTCGTTGCTTAAATCTGCCAATTGCGCTGAAGATATGTCATCAAGAGCAGCCGAAATGTGCTTGAAAGACGATCCAGACCTCATACCCACGCAAGAAGAGTTTCTAGATAGGGCTCCTGGCTGACGAGGACGAGGTGTTGGAGAGCTGTATGCTAGCATACCACTAGGTGAAATAAACGGACCTCCTTCTTCTTCCAGGTGAATTCTCTTCTCTGGTGTAATAGCAACATCGCCTGTTTCGTCACGAGTCCTCTTTTGACTGTAGCTTCTCTGAAACTCTGTAGCGTCAATAAGAACAACCTCACAGTCACTGCTGCTGTCATCGCTTGAATCTGCGCTCTGCACTAACTCCGTATCTTCGACAACATTCTCATCAGCTGCAGCACTGGCAGAAGAAGATAAGCTTGATGAAACTGCACTCAATCCCTCGGTAAGCTCAAGTGACCCACTTATCAGGATCTTGCTGTCATTGGTGTCAACTTCACCAATAACCTGCGTTGGTCCGCTTCCGGAATCCTCCATTGACGATTCAGCACTTGGCTGAGACTGTGGTTCGCCAATCACCTGAGTCTCTGCGGTTCCCAAGCTGTCAGATGCGCTGTTTTCACTCTCATCGTGGGAGTTCGGCTCTGTAGGGAAAGAAGAAGGCAGAGAAGAGGGTGATTCGGCTTGTGAATTGATGACAAGAGTGTCCTTAATGGCTGACTGACTTGCGGCTTGAGATCTGTCAATTGGCTCGTCCCAACCCAAAATTGAACGACATTGTTGAGGCAAATCAGGACACAGCTTAACGGATTGCAACGTCGAATTTGTTGATGGCATCACCTCTTGCAAGTCATTTTCGGCTCTGACGTCTTGAACGTAATCAGCAAGCGCCTTCAGAACTCGAGCTATCTTAGTTAACAGGAAATCATTAGTTGGCGACCCACGTAACAAATTATAACAAACAGTGAGACCATGGTTCACAATAGCGTCTCTTTCTTTGAATTCCAGCTGGTTGGCTCTATTGAGAAAGCCAACGAATAAGCCAAGAACCTCAGAACGTTGAGAATCAACAAAATTCTGGTAGTAGTCAATAGCATGGAAGGGGAAGTGCTCTTTGAACTTGGACAGAAGCTCATTTGGTGCTTTATCAACAATATATGCCAGCATCTTGAAGGCGTACTCTGGATCTGGTGTTTGCAGCCTGGCTTGAACACAGCTGACAATCATAGCTTCAAGACCCGGGAAACTATAGGGAGCATATTTCCAGATGGTGGTGATGTCCTCAAAAGACCAGTTCTGCAACAACAATGGCTTAATATAAGCCATTGGTGAGGAAGTCTTCGAAATCGTCACGAGGAAGCTCTTGATGAGGCTCTCATTCTTAGGAACTAGTCCGATGGTATGAGCCAGGGCAATGGCTTCGCTTTCCTCCAGTTTTTCAAAGATTGTGGTCTCCAGGTTGTTTGCGATGTACTGGTTGATGACAGGGTCATCCAAAGACCTAGCAAGATTCTCAAAAAAGTGCATTCTGTACGTCTTAATATGAGATAGAACATACTTCAGCACATCGGTAGTCTTCACTGGATACTTAGTAGCTTCTTGAATGATGGATATGTAGATGTTGTCTTCAAGGTACACCGTCTCCTTCTTCTCGTTGACTCTTGCAACACACAAGGAGTTGAATGTGGTCTTCAAAAGAATCACATAACGATTCACGTGCTCAACCATCGCCTCTGGTTTCATGTCGTTCAATCTTTCGGCGTACTTCACGAAAAAGGCTCTGTAATCCTCGTCTATAATCTTAGAAAGCTGATTGACATGAGCACCAGCTTCAAGAGATTGGACTACCTTAAGCCTTGTCATCAGCATTGTCAAATTCAGATTCTTTGCGGCCCACGGGATGTGAGTGGTGTTCCACACGTCACCAGTACAGAATTTATGAAGCACAGCGTGGCTCTTGAAGACTTGCAAAGACGACAGTGGTTTGATGTCCTTCAAGTCGAACATCTCGGAGCTCATGACTTTGAATAGATAGAGGCTATAGTCTCTGTTAACACCCTGGGCAGAGAGGATATGGGCGATGAATCTCCCCACGTAATCAAGCGTTTCGGGTGAGCTTGTGCACGACAGAAACTTCTTCAATACTGGTATCACACGTTCTTCGATGATGACCGATGACAAGTCTTTGAGCTTAGGATTGTTAAGCAACGTGTATGACATCCGTGTAAGAGTTGAAGTCAACTGTGTGCTTAACTGTTCCATAGTCAGAGCATCATCCATGTAAAGCACTGCAAACACCATATCCAGCAACTTGTTGAAGTCGTCTTTCTCGGCCTGGTCTAGTGCGTTTCCAATAACATAGATCAGCCCTCTCCACGCTTTCAGTCCAAGCTCTTTACACTCTTCGCCATCTCTATTGAGACAGTTAGTGAGGATTGAGTACCAAGGAGAGTCGATGTTCAGGCTTCTCTTGACATACGAAGCATCGTTGTACATCAACACTGTGAGCCCCATCCAGATATCCATTGCGACCTTTGCGTTTCCCTGGTCCATCAGCTCCAGAAGTCTGGTGGAGATATACGACTGAGTTGACTGTGAGAGATCTAATGGAGACGATCCAATGGACAGCTGACTGTCTGGGTGGATATTAAGAGTCTTCAAAATAGTCGCCTCCATTGAGGATCTCACTTCAAATCCCACCGGCTTAGAAGACATATAAAGCTTTGCAACTTCGAGCAAAAGAAGTGAGGAAACACCCACTGTTTTCAAGTAAAGTGGAGACGAGAAGTCACACAAACAGTTAAAAAGGTAAGGGAGCCATACCTTGACATTCTTCTCCATCATAGGCGTACTGAATACCAAAAGCGACTTCAGAGTGTTGATCTTTTCACCAATCAAAGACCCCGAAACAATGTACTTCATACGCATCACCGAGCTCAAAACTCGCTCCTGAATCCCATTGGAAAGCATCGAATGCACTCTGTGCTCCTTCAAAAGCTGCATGTTAGCAGATAGGAGACTTTTGGAGGTCTCGTTTTTGATGATCACACTGCAGCTGTGTAGCACTGCCCATTCCGCAAACTCTTTGAGATTATGACCAACTTTAGCCATCTGAGCATGAAGCTTTGCACTTGAAAGAATAGCAGTGGAGACCTTCGTGATCTGGACATCTGCTCGTGTTAAAAATGGATCGGAATGGTTGACCTCGAAAATGGTGGACTCGATGTTCATCGTGTCCTGCATTAGCAGAGGAAGCAGCTCATCGAGGCACGAAGTCACAACTGCTGCTCTCTTTTCATTCATGTCTTTGAGGAGGATGTTGAAAGTGGCATAAATCTCAAACTGTTTGTTGCAATCGTCTGTTTTTAGCATACTTAGGCCACCGGTGAAAAGGCTCTTGAAGCCTTCAAAGTCGTCCTGCATTCCTGGCTGATCGAGACGGGGGATGTGACCCTGTGACCAAAACTCGGGCATTTTGGGTGTCAATTGGCGAGACCCACTTAAAGACCCGCTCAAAGTCTCCATATGTGGTGGCTGGGGGCTTCCTAACGTATTCTTAAGTATGGGTTTGATGGGCGTAGGCACCGTTGATTCTGGAGCCTGCTGAGGCTTCTTCACAAAAACATCAGCGAACATCACTCGCTTGCGAATGGCAGCCTTGTGCTCCTGTAATGGCGACGACTTCGTTGTGGCCCAATCTGGTGATGGAGACAGTAGTGGGATTCTTTTGATAGGCGATGAGATGAACAGTGCCTGATGCACTGGCTTTGAACCAGTTGAGCCCTTCTTGCTGGCCAGCACCCTGTGCGCTAAGGGAGACTCATTGTTATTTGAAATGTCTCTCGCCATTCTTTTGGATCTAGCACTGGTTTGTCTATCATTCGAAGACGGAGTCTGAGACCCCATTGTCTGTAGGGCATTTCGTTTCCTCGTTGATGAGGGACGAGTTCGCTTGGCCACAGGGGGAGATGACGCGACGGTGGGCGAGGCCACCGCAACGTTTGTTTGGTCCATTTTGCCAAACTTGGATTTATTGATGATTGGTCAGTTCTCCACTGTTTCTAGACCAAAATCACCTCAAAATTATACGAATTTATGGCAAAAAGAAGCGCTATAATACAGAAACTCAAACGCGAAACCCGTACGCGGTGCGCGACGCGTAGCACTCTTTTCTAGCTAGTCGCGCTAATTCCCTTATTGAGAATTCGCGAATTTATCGTTACGAGCCCTGCGCTCATTCCGCTCTTATCACTGATCGCCGTAGAGTTCTGATAACGTCCGACCACTGTTTTCCTCCCCTGTTCCGTTCAGGCCCCAGTTTTGAGCTGCTTTCACACGAAACATACAAGATAATAAACATACAAAAATGTGTATGGGCAGACCGTCACACGTTCACAAGCAGGGGAGATCTCTCTCAGTCTGCGATATGGTGGAAGTTTTTAGTCCAAACTCTGTTTTGAAAGTGCCTCACGATGTGTTTCTTCAAAACCTGAAACTTCAAGAGATTCGTCATGTTGAATTTGATCAACGTGTTTTGAGCCAAACGACTGATGACAGACCTCGAAGCCACCAAACAAGTGTACAAATACAAGATGTTCCGTTATCTGCGGAGAGATACTCGTCGTCGTACGGCGACTACCAAGGAGAGCACTTTGATGAAAAGAAATATCTTCTATTCCAAGAGAAAAACAACTACGAAGGACTCCCTCTTCCAGTAACGACTTCAGTGAGTTCAAAGAACAGTACCATCTCAAAAACAAGCAAAATTATGCTGCTGCTCATCGTAATGATGATCGGACATATCACGTACCAACTACATTCCAGATCTCACCGCTGAGTCATCTCAAATCCTACTTCTAACGACGAAACTGTGCTGGCTTGGTCCAACACAACGATACCCACTCTAAATACGACTATACTTAATTACACTTGCATTTTCACCCTTAATTTACGTTCATTCTAATTCCGCTTTGATTATGTAATTGTTTAGTACTGGCTTACCTAATGGTTCTAGGCCTAGCGCGAAATTTTTTTGGGTAATAAAAAAAAAAGGCAGCGGCGCGTGTGGAAATTAAAGGCTTCAAAGCTCAAGGCTCAGCCACGAGGTGCTTCAAGGAGATTTGTATAAAGACGCAAGCTTCGCACACAAAGCAGTCTAGTATTTCCCAAGCGCGAGTTTCGATTCTAAGTTTTGGTTTTGGCCTTTTCTAGCATCAAATTACCCCCGTTTTTGGACTAATATCACACAAGATACCACGCTGATACTTGGAAGGAACCACACCTTCCCAGATCTCGCTATCTTCCAGCCACTACGCTCATTTAAAGCACACTCTTTTGCTCAGATCGTGATTTAATTGCTTAGAAAGTGTTACCACAGTTACTCTCAGCCCACGCTATCACATAAAGTTTCCCACATTGCAACACTCTTTCCCCATACTCACTCGTTAATCTAGATCTCAACCCTTGAGATCTCGCTCTTTTCACCCAGATCCACACATCTACACGCAAAAGCACACTAAAAACAACATCTATGATTTCACAGCTGCTACTTTCGACGCTCCTGGCCAGCTCCCTGGCCTCGGCATCCACCTCGTTGGGCTGTTACTCTTCCATTCCAGATTCCTATACCAGCATGGGCTCATACCAATGGCAGACGTCCTCCTACTGCGCCGACCAGTGCACTGGCTATACTTTCTTCGCTCTCACCAAGGGTTCCACCTGCTACTGTGGTAACGACACTCCAACCGGAGACACATCCTCGTCGTGCACCGTGGCATGTTTCGGGTACGGTTCCGAAACATGCGGTGGTGATTCCTCCTATAATGTCTACGCCATGGACGACAGTTACGTTGCCTCTTCGGGAGCTGCCGACTCTACCACTGGAGCTGATGCTACCTCCACAGCTGCTTCCAGCGATGCAACGACAACGAAGGACACAGCTACGACTACCGAGGCTACGAGCACCAAGGGCTCTACAACCTCGGCTGTTTCTACACAGTCGAGCGGAGGCACTACGGTTGTGATATATTCGACTGTGGCCGTGAACCCAACCACTACTGCTACTGCGACTTCTGTTGTCAGTGCGACGTCCACGTCTGACTCGAGCTCGGACGACAGCAAGTCCAACAAGAAGACCATCATCGGCGCTGCAGTTGGTGGTGTCGTCGGTGGTCTCATTATCATCTCTATTGGTGTGTTCGTATTCATCTGGATGCGCCGTCGCCGTGAGAAAGAAGAGCGTGAAGCTGAGCTGGCGGACTCTGCGTACTTCGGTGCCATGAAGCGTGATAAGTCCCAGCTCAGTAGACCTCTGTCCAACCCATTCCTCTCTGCTAAGGAGGAGGATATGATTGACCAGAGACTCAACCCTGTGATGCTAGGGAGAAGAAGAATTAGTGAAGGCTCCTTGGCTGATGAGGCTGACTATTCCAGAAAGATTCTGAGAGTAGCCAACCCCGACGATGAGTTGTGAGCTTCGCCCCGCTGGTTACTGTTTTTTCTCCCATATTTATTGCATCAACGCTTTTTCACGACCCTTCTCTCACGTTCTCTCTCTTTTTCCACTCCTATATACCCCAACAATGACGATCTTTATGCTCTTTGTAGCCCATATCATGACCCCAGAATTCCCCAGCTGCGTTACGAGCCCTGCGCCCCTTCGCGAATCCCAAGCAGCAGCGTGAAGCAAATTTATGGGCTGTTGTGTGGCGCTTTGTTTCCCCACCCTTTTTGGCCGAGTGGCCCAGGTGTTAGAATTAAATACAAATACAATTATAAAACACAGATTTGTCTCCAAATGCCACATACAAACGACGTTCCCGAGCAGGAGAAACATATCTACGACGAGCTGAGCCAAACCCGCTCGAAGCTCTCCGCTCTCAAGAAGGATCGCACACAGTATCTAAACTCCAAGGACGTCCTACAGGTCTACCACAATGTGCTTTCTCTGGTGAAGCAGCTCGCCAAGATTAGAGGCTTCACGGCCTCCGAACAGCCCCACCACATAGCAAATAGAGTGGACCAGGTGATGGATGATGTCTTCCAGCTCTTATCTCTCTTCTTTATCACCGTGGGGCTCACCAAGACCGCGCCGGCTACCTACGCCTCTTTAACCACTGTGCAGAGACTGCTGGAACATCTCAGCGAGAGCAGAGTGTACACGCATCACGACCTGATGCCTATTAAGGAGAGATTGACCGAGATATCGCAGATCGTGAACGAGGACAAGAGCGTCGAGGAGGACGAGGGTTCGCTGCTCAAGTACAAGCTCAACGAGTGTCTCGATGAGTACAAGGAGGTGGAGAATAAGGTCGAGGACGTTGACCCGTCATTGCAGAGTCTTCTGGAGAAGCTCGTTTCTTTGAGAAGAAAGCTGCTGAGCGTAGCGTCAAGACCGAATTACGATAAGAAGGAGCTGGACCTCATTGAGGAGCAGTTGCACGAGCTGGAGACCCACAGAGACTCTGTCGGTAAGTTCCAATCTTTGGAGACTGGTAAGACCGAGGAAAACGGTCAAAGTGTGCTCAATGGTTTGTTAGATGACTGCCAAACGCTCATTCATGATCTTCATGCTCACAAGTTCAAGCTCGATGAGAGTTTGCTACCGATTTACAACCGTCTGATTACGCTCAAGACCACTCTTGAGGATCTGCTTGTGACGAGAAGATGGACACTGAGAGAGACCGATTTGTACACTTACCAGAAGGACTTACAAGAGCTGGACGATTTGAGAGTAAAAGGTAAGTTCCCTTCGACAGAAGGCACTTCCTCCAACAAGGGCCAAAGCGTACTTCTGTACCTTCTGAGAAGATGCTATGCCATTGTTTACAAGCTTTTGGAGTCGAGTGAGCCTGTCAGTGAAGCTCTCCAGCCAATTCACAACCAGCTGTCTACAGTACGCAGATGTCTTCTAGAAGTCAAGAGAATGGGAGGCATCAATTCTCCGAGAGAGCTCTACCCTTACCAGATGAAGCTTGCCTCTCTTGATAATGTCAGAGAGGACGGAAAGTTCATCGTGGACGGCCAGATTCCTGAGGGCCAAGGCACTCTGAATGCTCTTCTCGCAGAATGCTATGATATTTGTCAAGAGATGAAAATCGAAGCTGAAGACAACGGAACAATGCGCTACGAGGACGAGGACGAGGACGACGATGCCGAAGAGGAGAACCCTTACGCCAACGACGACGAAGAAGAAGAGGACGAAGACGAAGATATGGAGGAGCACGATGACACAGGCTTTGATGAAGACGAGACTGATTACCCACCAAGTTACGCTCCAAGTATCGCAGACACCGACGTGAACCAATAAATATCAACACTCTCTATGCCACCTAATTGTCCTGTAGAGTAACAATAGCACGGCCAAATCCGGCATATTCCGCGACCCCAGAGCCCGTTATCGATACGGCGGAAGTGGGCTCCCGCGCGCGCGACGTGCGCGACAGGGAGCCAGCTATGAGTCAGTCGTGCGTGTACCAGGCGCTCGCATCGATGAATCAGAGCGTAGTGCCAGTGAAAAAGTGGAAAATCAGCACTTCCTCTCTTTAACCTCGACAGAGAAGAGGCGTAAGCGACACTAAAAATACAAAATGTGTGGTATCTTCGCTGCTTACAAGCAGGAATACGTCGACGCCTTCAAGTCTAAGGCCCTCCAGTACTCCAAAAGAATCAGACACCGTGGTCCAGATTGGTCTGGTAACCTCGTCAAGAACTCCACCATCCTCTGTCATGAGCGTCTCTCCATTGTTGGCTTGGACTCCGGTGCCCAGCCAATCACCTCTGAGGACGAGTCCTTGTCCCTCGCTGTCAACGGTGAGATTTACAACCAGATCCACCTCAGAAACGAGTGCTCCGACTACCCATTCAAGACGCTATCTGACTGTGAGCCTATCATCCCTCTCTACCAGAAGTACGACATCGACGCTCCAAAGCACCTCGACGGTATGTTCGGCTTCGTCCTCTACGATGCTCCAAGAGACCGTATCATCGCTGCCAGAGACCCAATCGGTGTTGTGACGCTCTACATGGGTAGATCCTCCAAGTCCCCAAAGACCGTCTACTTTGCCTCCGAGCTCAAGTGTCTCGTTGACGAGTGTGACTCCATCATCGCCTTCCCACCAGGCCACGTCTACGACTCCGACACAGACAAGCTCACAAGATACTTCCAGCCAACCTGGTGGGACGAGGACAAGATCCCAACCACCCCAGTCGACTACAAGACCTTGAGATCCACTTTGGAGCTCGCTGTCAGAAAGAGACTCATGGCCGAGGTCCCATACGGTGTCCTCTTGTCCGGTGGTCTGGACTCCTCCCTTATCGCTTCCATCGCTGCCAGAGAGACTGCTAAGGCCAGCTCTGCTGACGACGATGAGAAGCTCGCCGGTGTCGATGATGCCGGTAACTTGCACTCTCACGGCTGGAACAAGCTGCACTCCTTCGCTGTCGGCTTGCCAGGTGCCCCAGACTTGCTCGCTGCCAGAAAGGTGGCCAAGTTTATTGGTACCATCCACCACGAGCACACTTTCACTGTCCAAGAGGGTCTGGACTCTCTTTCTGACGTGATTCACCACTTGGAGACCTACGACGTCACCACCATCAGAGCTTCCACCCCAATGTTCCTCTTGTCTAGAAAGATCAAGGCCCAGGGTGTTAAGATGGTGTTGTCCGGTGAGGGTTCCGACGAGATCTTCGGTGGTTACTTGTACTTCGGTGCTGCTCCAAACGCTAAGGAGTTCCACACCGAGTGTGTTAAGAGAGTCAAGAACTTGCACTTGGCTGACTGTCTCAGAGCCAACAAGTCCACCATGGCTTGGGGTCTTGAGGCCCGTGTTCCATTCTTGGACAAGGCCTTCTTGGAGCTCTGTATGAACATTTCTCCTGAGGACAAGCTCATTAAGCCACAGGAGGGCCGTATCGAGAAGTACATCCTCAGAAAGGCCTTCGACACCTCTGACGACCCAAGCGAGAAGCCATACCTCCCAGAGGAGATTTTGTGGAGACAGAAGGAGCAGTTCTCCGACGGTGTCGGTTACTCATGGATTGATGCCCTTAAGGACACCGCTGAGGCCACCATCTCTGACGAGCAGTTCAACACTCCAAAGGCTGAGTGGGGCGACGATATCCCAACCACAAAGGAGGCTTACTGGTACAGATGTATGTTCGATGAGCTCTTCCCATCGAAGGCTGCTGCTGACACAGTGATGAGATGGATTCCAAAGGCCGACTGGGGTTGTGCTGAGGACCCATCTGGTCGTTACGCTAAGATGCATGAGCAGCACATTGACGGTTAAGCTTGTTACATTTTATAGAATAATGGTATACTCTTTGTGGCTGTTGTAGTTTGTACTGCGTTTCTTTCTTCGGGTTCGGTGGTTGGGGACATGTTTTATTCAATAATTAGTATATAACTTAAAGATGGGGGGCTTTTATCGCTAGCCTATGAATCGCTACGCGGTGAGGTCGCTTGAGCCAAAGGAGCTAAAATCTTGATAATAGCAAAATTTAAAATTCATAAGAAGTTCAATTGAGTCGTACAATAGCAATTCTGACATAACTAATAAGGCATTCATCGTCTCATTATATACAACTGCCTCCCAGTATTCGTCGATCTCCTCAAAAGTTGACCCCATCTTAGGCTGTGCGGCGCGTACGCGCTCTAAACCACGTCAAAATGTGACTCTTCCGCATTTTCCTCCCAAGATCGCTTAAACATCTCATCAATCTAAGCTGATTTCAGGAGAATCCTTCAAATTTGCTCTTTAACTCGAGACAAAACATGGAGTCTACTTTCCAACAGCTCGGTGAGACTCTACCTGAGCCTCTTAAGCACTCCTCGTCCCAATTCTTCGCCCTCGATTCCACATCGTCAACGAATGGCACAACTACCACCACAAGCTCCGCTTCGCAAAGCGTAAATGGTTCCTCGGTTTCCGTTAATGGTAGATCTAACGACCCACAGCCAGTGAGATGTGGAAATCCATTGCTGAATCGTCTGTCTCACCTTCAACAAGAGGCAAGGGCTGCTGGCGAAGTCGAGAGAACAGAGTCTCCAATGCCTATTCCAGGTCCCCTTGCAGCACCAGATGTTAACTTCCCAGCCCTCAATAAGCAGAATGCTGCCACTGGTGTCATCTGGTGTACTGACAGAGCATCAGAGCGTGGTTATCCCAACGCTAATTGGGTCAATCTCGGCCAGGGTATGCCTGAGACCGGCGACATCCCAGGCTGCTTCAAGAGACCTGATGTGATGCCGGTTTCCTTTGAAAGCCGTGAATACGCTCCAACTTCAGGTATCAAGGAAATCAGACAGGCCATCGCAGACCTTTACAACGAGCACTACAGACAGGGAAAGGCCTCCAAGTATACATGGGAGAACGTCAACATCGCACCGGGTGGCCGTGCTGCCCTCACAAGAATCGCAGCTGTTCTGGGTGATGCTTATTTGTCCTTCTTTTTGCCAGATTACACTGCCTACGCTGAGATGTTGTCTCTTTTCAAGAACTTTGCGCCAATTCCGGTGCCTCTGTATGAGACTGACGGCTACAGAATTCACATGAACATTATCAAGGGTGAGCTCAACAGAGGTGTTTCTGCTATCCTCACCTCTAACCCAAGAAACCCTACAGGCCAGGCTATGACACGAAAGGAACTTAAGGAGCTTCACGACATGTGCAGACACAAGTGTTTGTTGATCATGGACGAATTCTACTCCCGTTACTACTACGACGGTGAGCTGGGTGACTCAATCTCCTCCGCCTCAGAAGTCAAAGATGTTAACAAAGACCCTGTGTTGATCATCGACGGTCTCACCAAATCGTTCAGACTTCCTGGCTGGAGAGTGTCGTGGATTGTTGGCCCAAAGGAATACATCAACGCTCTCAGCTCTGCTGGATCTTACTTGGACGGTGGTACCAACTACCCATTCCAAGAGGCCGCCATCCCATACCTCAAGCCAGACCTTGTCAAGCAGGAAACAATTGCTTTGCAGAGACACTTCATGGCTAAGCGTGACTACTGTCTGGATAAACTGATTAAGATGGGCTTCCACTTCAAGGTCAAGCCGAACTCCACGTTCTACATCTGGGTTGACCTGTCACATTTGCCTGGTAAGCTGTCAAACTGTCTAGGCTTCTTCCATGAAGCTTTACATGAAGACGTTATTGTTGTTCCGGGTATCTTCTTTGACCTAAATCCTCTCAGTTTCAGAGAACTGAGCGATTCTGAGATGTACTCCTACATTAGAATCTCGTACGGCCCAGAAATGAGCGCTATGGTCAAGGGTATGGACCGTATCGAGTCTATTTTGCGTCGTTTCAACGCTCTTCCGGTCGGCTATGACAGTTTATAGATAGTTCGATAAATATTGTTGTTGAGGGTGTGTTTTGTAAGTGTTCGCCCTCGTTGGCTTAGCTGGGGCGAAGCGTGTGCGAAAATCACAAGCGAGAAGGATTTTGCTCTAGGCTGGCGAATTTGATTTTAGTTGATATTTAGCCCTTAAAGGTGCTTTTTTGATAAATGAGCTAGTCAACTCTCTTATTTAACACTCTTTGAAGCTAGCTATCTATTTTATATTCAATTTGAAAAGTTGAAGGTAGCTTTAATCATGATTTATAAATAGGCCCAAGGATCCTACCTTGATCAATTTAGAAATTCCATTACGCTCAAATTTATAAAACTACATTCTTGCTATAAAATAAACACCATGATTCAGCTGTCATCATCGTTACACCCAAAACATGCCTATTTAACCACCTTCCCTCTTTAAAACCAGAGATACAGTACAAACTCCATCCCCTAGTTGCCCTCCTTACGCGCTCCCAGCGCGCTCCCAGCCTACAGCCCAAAATTTTTCACTCTCCAACCTACCCAACTTCAACACACCAACTGGCTTAAAGAAGTACAAAAATCAAGAACCACGGCGATGCCTTCTAGCCAGCCCCTCTTTCGGGTTCGTCCTGGACGCGTGTCTCTGGTTGGGTAGAATACTTTCGTGAGATGGAAGAACAAATCAAGAACCTCTCCACCCTGAGTGAACACTTTGGAGAGGGCTCCCTGGTCCTCGGACTGGGGAGACCGGCTCCATTGTGCTAATCGTTTCATTGGCAGGACTATATCAAGGTTCTATATCTAACTATATAGTATAATGTACGAGTTCCAGGAGGTATTAAACTTAGAATTAAGCGTGGCCATCGGGCAGTGTTCAATAAGTGTAAGTGTAAAGGTAGTAATGTAACAGAAAATAAAACAGTGGAAAAGAACGGGATTAAGTGAAGTGGAGGACCAGTGGCACAACAACGGCAATGACGATGATGATGAAAATAATGAGGAGGGCGATGTAGCACCAGCACTTTTTTCTTCTAGCTTTTCTGGCAGACTCAACTGCCTTATCGGTGTGGCCGAGACCCAGCTCGACATCTTGCTGGGCACCAGCAACAGACTGGTCCACATTCTGGATCTGAACGTTCTGCTCAACAACCAACTCCTCCATGTCGTGGAACAACTGTGTCAACTCGGCCATGGTCTTCTCCAACTTCTGCAACTCCTTGTGTCTGGCCTGAACCTCAGCCAATGCAGTTCTAGCCTCGCCTCTTCTGGTGGAGTTCAAGATGGCCTGAGAGAAGATCTGCTGACCACCAACGTCGTCGATGGCCTCTCTAACCTCATCGTCAGTAGCATCTGGACGGACGATTTGGTACTGTCTAGCAGCCTGGTTTCTGTTGGCCTCCTTGTAGTCAGCTTCGGAGAGTCTGTAGTCCTGGATGAGCTTAAGGAAAGCCTGTCTGGAGTTTTCGGCCTGGGCCTTCTTAGCACTGTCACCACCAGCCTTGATCTGGGCATCCTTGATCTTCAACTTCAAAGTCTGTTGCATAGATGAAGCCTGTGACATGAGGTTGTCGAGTTGCTTTCTAGTGGCAATCTCCTGCTCCTCGTTGACCTCGTTCAAGAGCTTCTTCTGGTTGAACTCGATCAGCTCCACAACCTGCTTGTAGTTCTCCAAGTCGTTGTTGATGGTGGTGATGCTGTTCATGTACGACACGAAGTCGTCGCCACCATCGTTGTAAGAGTTCAGCTCGTAGCTGTCGCCATATGGGTTGGAGTTATCGTAACCGTAGGACTGCTGCTGGAGATTGTTAGAAACGTGTTTTGGTGTACGGAGGAATGTGTAGCCGCTTTCAAATTTAGGATAGTAAAAGGCTCTGGTGAGTTTTGACAGTATAGTGGTAGTGAAGCATCACCAATTGGACGCCAAAAAAGATCTTAATCTTCTAATAGCTCGCCGTAATTAAGCAGCATTCACACCTGGGACCCTTACGACACGTAATGTATCGTGTTATTAAATCAGCCATTTCCCCACCAATCGGCCTAATCTGAAGCTTCAAAAGCAACCAACACAACAACCAATAAATTCCAAAGCATTACTTACGTTGTTGTAACTCATTTTGGTCCTTCTTTATCTTTAATCCGTGTATCAAAGAGTGTAGCCGCCTCGAGCCGAAGCTGCTTGTTGAAGTTCCAAATAACACAAAAAGTGGCAGGCCCGGAAAGGCTTCGCGCCAAAAGTGCGCCAAACTCGGCTGTGAGGCGTAAAAATAGCACGCATTATATGGATTTGGCGAAAAAGTGGCCCAATCAGGAAACGGCGCGGTGTATCGAGTGCGAAAATGTAAATATCACGAGCATCTCCAGGCATATTTCTCTTTGATTTTGATACTTTTTGGCTTTAGTGTAGGACAATTAGAGACTTTGAAAGATTTAGAGGCATTTAGAGCACAATAAATGACCTCTCTTCCCAATTACACAAAGCCTCAGCATCAGGCAGCTGGCCATCCGGACGCCCTAGTCGATGATAGCGGAACCCTTTTCATTAAACCAACTACACAGCAAGAGATCGACTTCTACACGAAAGCTCAGGAATTGGATAACTCAGCAGAAGATGGTGAGGATGATGAAGAAGGCTCAAGATTGACGGACTGGATGCCCGTTTTTCTCGGAACTCTGGAGTCTGGAATCACAGATACCGTGAAGAAGACGCAACAGGTCAGCGATGAGATCAGGCAGCTAGATAGCCAGCAAAAGAGCGATAAAGGGAAGCAGTATATGGTACTCGAAAACTTACTCAAGGGGTTCAAGAAGCCGTCGATCATTGACATCAAATTGGGGAAAGCTTTGCACGATGATTCAAGTAATGAAGAGAAGAAGAAGAGGCTCGATGAGGTCAGCAGGAGCACCACATCCGGCTCGTTACACTACAGAGTTTGCGGTATGAAGCTCTATGGCTCCACCATTCCAGATCTCAGCGTTTTTGGAGATATTAAAGATCATGTGACCAAGGATGATGAGGGCTATGTCACATTCGACAAGTGGTTTGGTAGAGCACTCACGAAGGACAATGTTGCACAGTGTTTGGAGTTATTCTTCAACCAGAACGGGCTATCTCCCAGCCGAAGAGAGGCAATTATAAGGAACACATATACAAGGCTACAACTTCTTTTCAACTGTCTTCTGAGCCACGAGCTGAGAATCATCTCCGGCAGCATTTTTATCGCGTACGAGAACGATGAAGATAGATGGTCCGAGGCACTAGAACAAGACCCCATCTTCAAGGACGATCTCGTTTATGACGACTCAGACGGCTCAGAAGACGAGGACGAAAACGGAAGTGACGATCAAAGAGCACCACTCAGTCTCCTCTCGATGATCGACTTTGCCCACGCACGGTTTACACCTGGTGAGGGACACGACGAGAACATTGTTGTTGGTGTAGAGAACCTCCTGACCTCCATGGAGGGGCTGCTATAGTCCACGGTAATAGATGCCAGTTTCAAGGTGAAGTATGGCACCACAATCAAAAGCATATACTCCAAATTATCCCGATGAGGAAATTAGATGTAAAGAAAAATAAGCCGTTAAGCCCAACAAAGCGGGGTTGTACATCTTGCAAATGGCCGCGCCGCGGCGCATGGGCCGAAATTGGGGTATCTGTAGTAATACATGTCAATTATGAAGGTATTGCAGTAGAGAAACGGTTCAGACGACACGATTTTTGGATCAATTAGTGTTGAATTTACCCAATTCCCCGAGGAAATCACACTTTTCCAACAATTTCCAACAAAAATGCACAACTGGTCAATGAGTACGGTGCCCGGTGAGTCGGCGTCTTATGTATGCATGCTGTTTCGATGGCTGCGTCCGAGACTCGTGAGTTTGGGAACATCCCCCAGGTGAACGATAAATTAACGAGCTCAAATTTTTCCTCTTGTTTCCTTGTACCACATTTGTTGGAACCAAAGAAGTCCAGAATGCTGTTCGTGTCCGTGCTCTTCTTGGCCAACGTCTTGGGTGCTCTCGCCTCCAAGTACGTCAATGTGTCCATCTCTGACGACCAGTACGACCAGCTGGTCAACACCGTTCACTTCGCTAAGGTGTCCTATTGTATGAATGACACCGACTTCGAGGTTGGTACTTTCGGCGACCAGTGTCCAGAGAACTCCTGGTGCGCTAAGTACCCAGACATCGAGGTCGTTGAGACTGTTAGACCATCCAGTGACAACACCTCTGGTACTGCCTACGTTGCTGCTGACCACGAGAACTCTATGATCTACGTCGTCTTCAGAGGCTCTGTCACTGCTGGTGACTGGGACACCGACTACTCCTTCTCTGCCTGTGACTACTCTCCAATCATCGGTACCACTTTGGGCTCCGTTAACATGTCTTTGGAGACCAACGTCACCACCTTGAACAAGCAGATTAAGGACAACGGTAACATCGACTTGTGTGACAACTGTAAGGTGCACTGTGGTTTGATGATTGGTTACGCCAACTTCATGGAGAAGATCTACAACGCTTCTACCCCATACTTGGACGAGGGCTACAACCTTACTGTTACTGGCCACTCTCTCGGTGGTGGTTACGCTCTCTTCGCCGGCTTGGAGTTCAAGCTCCAGGGCTACAACCCACTTTTGATCACCTACGCTGCGCTCAAGCAGGGTGACCAGGCCTTCAACTCGTTCGTTGACTTCGTCTTCGAGACTATCAAGACCAGTGAGGACATTGCTGAGGGTGACGCTCTCCCATTCGGCTCCTACGCCAGAGTCTACAACCCATGGGATCTCATTCCAATGCTCCCTCCAACAGCCAACTTCACCCACTCCGGTCTCCAGTTCGAGCTCGAGTCCCTCACCCTTCCACAGACCGTCGACGAGGTCTACTTCCAGGGCCCAGGCGACAACTTCAACCCAGACAACACCACCGAGGTCATCAAGCTCCTCTCGCAGAAGAACTACGACTACTGGGACTACCACTCCAAGTACTTCATCGAGATGGGCAGACCATGCGCCGACTCTGACGACGACGACGAATAAGCCTAGTGTGTACTCCTTTCTGTATAGACTACGTACGTGAAATGACAACCTGTATTAATACCTGACTCCCGCGTAGCTCAACACCCCGCTATTATCTTCACAAAACTTTACGCTGTACTGCATATCTCATCGCTGCAGCCGAGCGCTGAGGCGGCAAAGCCGCGACCCTGGGCTTGCCTGCTAAACTGTCTGATCCTTCGCCGTTGTAGAAATTATGCGGTGTGTACGCTGTTCACTCACGTAAATTTGCTGGAAATGTTGGGCTCGGGATTTGAGATCTGAGAGACACACCATTGAGCTGAGGGCCCACTGTTGGGCCCTGGGTTTGGAATGAGGTGATGGCGGTACCTGAGACCCCGGAATGCTCGTCAGGGCTTAAGGTTTGGTCCTAAGGGGTAAACAAGACCCTCGATCAGGAGGGGTGGATTTCCTAATCCAATCTGGGGCGGCCCCCACCGCCCCAACAATCCCCTCTTCTGTGCGTAAACGCTACCGTACGTACTTGCAAACCTGGAGACCACCATACTTCACTGTCGTTGTATGTGGCGGATGTACCACAACAACCCTCGCATGTAGGCCGTCTGCAAGCGTTCGGGCTCTCCGTTGCTATGTAATAATTTGGATTCGTACCACGAGAACTAGCTTGGCTTAGTTAGGGCTCGGTGTATATAAGGACCCTGTGTTCCCCTGCCTCTACCTCACACAAGCCCTGTTATAGATGTAAACCATCCTCAATGCTCCCATTCAAAGCCCTCTCCCTCCTGGCAGCAGCCTTCACCTCATTCTCAACGGCTTCGGCCACCATCGCACAGGTCCAGTACGACAAGCTCGTGGAGATCTCTCACTTTGCTAAGATCGCCTATTGTATGGCAGATACCACCTTCGAGGTCGGTGCTCTCAGCAATGAGTGTAGTGCCAATGCCTTCTGTGTGGCCCATCCTGAGATCAAGGTCGTCAAGTCCATCAGACCAGACATGGACAAGCTCGAGCTCAGTGGAACTGCCTTTGTCGCTGTTGATGATGCTAGCAAGACCCTTTACGTCGTCTTCAGAGGCTCTGCTACTTTTGAGGATTGGATCACAGACCTCACCTTTGCTCAGTGTGACTATGCTCCTTACCTGACCTCTGGCTTCTCTGCCATTGAGCTGGCCAACGAGGACGACGCTGACGCTTGGAACTACATCGTCCAAGCTAAGGGTGACACTGATGCGTGTAAGGGTGATTGTATGGTCCACTGTGGTGTCTTTATTGCTTACACCCAGTTCATGGACGAGATCTACGAGGCCGCCAACCCATACCTGGAGAAGAACTACAACCTCATCGTTACAGGCCACTCCCTTGGCGGTGGTTACGCCGGTTTAGCAGGCTCTGATTTCAAGTTCATGGGCTACAACCCACTGGTCATCACCTACGCCTCTCTGAAGCAGGGTAACGAGGAGTACAACCAGTTTGTTGATGGAATGTTCGGTACTGTTGCTAAGAATGCCTCTGTTGCAAAGGGTGATGCATTCCAGTATGGTTCCCTCGTCAGAGTCTACTCTGAGTTGGACCTGGTCCCACGCATGCCACCTGGCGACTCATACACCAACGCTGGCCTCCAATTTGAGATCACCTCCTCTGCGCTCGGCCAGACCATCTCTCAGGTCGTCTACAAGGGCCCTGCTAACAATGAGGAGGACGATAGCACCGCACTGAATATGCTGAAGGCTGAGTCCTGGGCCATTGCCACGAACCACTTGCACTACTTCGTGCAGATGGGCAGCCCATGCTCTGCTTGAAGCGGATACGAGGAATGATTGTTATGTTTAGATATGCTTATGAGACGTACTTGTGTTTGACCTGTGCTTTAGATGTCCCAGAGAGGCAAGACTTTGCGTATGTGCTGCAACATTGTAAATATAATATTCCTCATCACGTGGACCATATCTAGAGCCCAGATCTATGGTCCCCCCTTCTCGGCATAAACAGGAGAGTAAAGCCCACAGTTGAGGTCCCTAAAATCATAAGTCTTTGCCGAAACCCCTCCTCAATAACCCCAGGAAAAGGCAGATCACACGTCCGGCCGATCTTCAACAGAGCGTTCACCACGTTTTAGCGCTCCCAGAACACACTAGGAGGCCACCACGTTGCACAGCAAATTGACGAGGGTTGTCGTAGAGCGGCGATCTGCATCGGCATACCCAACGCTCACGCAGGCGACTACGACGGCGGGCCCACCACTAGAATATTCATTATGGTAATCCATCAACAGAGTCAAACTCTTATAAATTCCTATCCAAATTCTGATCCACGAGCAGCCCCAAATAGCCCCCAAGGCGATTTTAGGGGCAGCCCCCAGGAACAAAACCTTAAGGCCAAGGACATTATGCTGGAAGACGCAGGTGTAACGCCCGACACCGCAGATCCACCAGGTCACCTCTAAGACTTTGAAGCTTGGAAGGTCTCGGAGGAAGTTGATATGGGAAAGCAGCGGGGACATGAGGAGCACGTTTTTGTTGGTTAGTGTATAAATAGAGGCAAGTGTCCGTCTGCTCAAATGTGAGATTTCTCTGGTTTTGAAGACACCATCCAAAGCATGCTCTCTCTCAAAACCCTAGCACTCGTCGCTGCTTCCCTCGTGGGAACCGTTTCTGCTACCTCCCAGACCCAGTACGACCAATTGACAGATGTCGTTCGTTACACTGAGGTCGCATACTGTATGGACAGCACTGCCTTTGTTGAGGGTACTTTCGGTACCGTGTGCTCTCAGAACTCTCTCTGTAGAGACTACCCGGACATTGAGATCATCAAGGTCGTCAGACCAGACTTGTCCAAGTTCGAGCTGTCTGGTGATGCTTACGTTGCTGTTGATAAGGCCAACCTCAAGATCTACGTCTCTTTCAGAGGTTCTGAGACTATCGAGGACTGGATCACCAACTTGACCTTCACTCAGTGTACTTATGCTCCATATCTCTCATCTTCTATCTCCGCTGCGGACATGGCCGCTAACAGCGAGAACGACGATGGAATTGAAGCTATCGTTGCTGCTGACGGTGATACTGACGCTTGTCCTGGTGATTGTAAGGTCCACTGTGGTCTCATGGCCTCCTACACTCAGTTCATGGACGAGATCTACGACGCCTCCCTGCCATACCTCGAGGAGGGCTACCAGCTCACTGTCACCGGCCACTCCCTCGGTGGTGGTTTCGCTGGTTTGGCTGGTGCTGACTTCAAGCTCAAGGGCTGGAACCCTCTTGTTGTCACCTACGCTGCCTTGAAGCAGGGTAACCCAGCATACAACGCTTTTGTTGATGGAATGTTCGGTACTGTCGCCAAGGACGCCGCCACCGCCGCTGGTACCGGCTTCGCCTACGGTACCTACGTCAGAGTTGTCTCTGACTACGATTTGGTTCCACGTTTGCCACCTGGTGACTACGGTAACATTGGTTTCGAGTTCGAGATCACTGCCAGTGGAGTCCTCGGCCAGACCATCGACCAGGTCAGCTACATGGGTCCTTCCGACAACCTGAAGGACGACGCTCCAGCCCTCAGTGCCTTCGAAAGTGAGTCTTACCAGGTTGCTTTGAACCACAAGGACTACTTCATCACGCTTGGTGAGCCATGTTCTGCCAGTTGATCTGTGCGAGGACACTAAAAGTTGACTAAATTAGAATTCACGATCATAGCATATGTGACATGCGTAGTGGGTTAAATATGTAGGAACTGAAGCTTAAGGGACTTGCTTTGTTCTGAGAGATTGTGTAGCTCATCAGCAGTCTACTATAATACAAGCTGTCTGGCGCACAGAATTTGATGCTACTGAATATTATGGGCCTCGGCACCTTGGCATATCGGAGTTCCGTCTTGTGCAAACTGCGTATATATGTGGGTTTGGAATTTTACGAGTTTTGAGGTTTCAAGTGTAGTTGGTGATATTTGGTAGATGTTTGTTTGTTTGTGAGTGTGTTTGTTGCCCTGGATAGTTAATCTAGCGTTCATCTTAATCTACACGTTGTATTTGAGGTCACGGCTTAGGAAGGCGCTCTTACGGTGGCCTTTATTCGGCTTTCGATGGTCAAATGAAGGTGAAATACGCTGGAAAATGGACTTATTAAAATACAAAACATGTGTGTGGTGTTTTAGCACTAAATCATCAAAATTGATCACAAAATTAAAGTTGTTCTTAACCTTTGTTTGAACTGCTAATATTAAACATCGCAGATGCTCTCCCTACAATAAGACATCACAATATTAATTGTTGACCAAAATCTCACCCAAAAATCACCCTAAAACTACCACCACACTAAAAACCACACATTAACCAACCTCCAAACCTCAAATCTCAATAAACCCTCATATAAACCCTTATCAATTCAATAAAATCCAATCGCTGGTGCACGGATGTGCACATAGAAACTAAGTTGTGCGCTGCCCAAGCCCGACGTGGTGTCCGGGTGTAAAGTGCATGAGGATCACGTGGACTAATTTGGTCCCCGTGGGCTCCTTTTGCTCCATTTTTTTCGCCAATAACAGCCAGGCAACACTAAATTGCTCTTTTTCCGTTGAACCGTACGGCTACCTCTTCACAAACGTCTCATGTTCAACACCCTAACACAGCAAACATAGTTGTTACAACAGCTAAGCCGCAGAAAAGCGTGTCCTAACCAGAGCCCAGACCCGTATATTTCTCAAAGGCCAGCCCGCGGTGGAAGAATCAAACAATTGGTAAATATTGCAGTCAGCGTTGGCCCGTTGGAGATCGTAGATTTGGCAAAGGTAAAACGCATAAGCCGGGACCTTGGAGTTTCTCACTGATATTCATTTCTTTGTGTTGTTAGGCACAATTCTACTGATCTAACATCGAAGCGTGGGTTTTGATTGGCCGATCTTGTTGTACTTGCTGTGCCTTTGATTTGTTTACTTATCAGCAGCTTTATCACTGCCAATTGAATCTTCAGGCTTCTATATTACACACAAGAAAGTCCGGATGATTTCCAGACAGTCACCGACGTCGGTTCTTCCGCCTGTGAAGCGTCTAGTTGTGCTTCTTATACTGGGCCTCGTGGCCATTTGCGTTGTGAACGTGTTACCTGGGCTGTTATCTCGTGGCGCTCTTCAGGAGAAGTTTTTAATAGAGGAGCAGCTTAGAAAAGTGGAAGATGAGCTTAAGGTTACATCTCAGCAACTAAACTCCCTTAAACAGTCGCAATCAAGGTCAGGATCGAAGTCTTCGGAGTTCGTTCATGCTAAGGACTCGACAGAGGACCCTGATGAGCTTAGAAATCTCGAGATTGTGAGCCATAAGAAGCTTCAGGCTGCTAAAGACGAGATTCTTCAGCTTCAGGCTGAGCTCAGAAAGGCCAAAGAGGGAGGTTTCACTGGCACTGGAAAGGACTCAAAAACAAAGGATGTGGCTGTTCCAGAATTCCTCGGAAAGAAGGTCAACTCTCGCTTCATCAAGAGCTCTTTCAAAAACAGATCGCCAGAGTACCAGAAAGTGGTGTACAGAACGGCTACCTCAGATCCAGAGGAGAACGAGCTTCTTCTTTTAACGGCGATTGCACACTCTGAGTCGTATGGTGAGGGAAGATCGTTCAAAGACTTCATGGACACCGTGAAGGCCGTGGAGTTTGAGCGCACAATGGCAACACTGGGTCTTCTTGTGGGCACAAAAGAAGAGTTTTTGAAGATTCAGGAATACATTGATGCTAACGAGGACCGTACATTCTTCTCAAAAGTGGTGATTATCCACGCGCAGTTCCTCGAAGACCTCTACAAACTTGACCGTGATGTCAGACATGAGCTTTCCAAGCAGAAGGAGCGTCGCCGTGCTATTTCCAGGGCTAGAAACTTCCTTATTACCAACTCGTTGATGGACGAGAACTACTCGCTGTGTCTTGATGCCGATATGGTGGACATTCCAAAGGACCTGCTTCAGGTGTTTGTTAACTCAGATAAGGACATCATCGTACCGAGAATTTCGCAGGGTGGTGCTCAGAATTACGACTTCAACTCATGGAAGGGTTCTAGAAAGGCCCCAAGTGCTGAAGAAGCCGCTAAACTCGACAAAAATGACCCAGACTACCTCTTTGTTCCAGGCCCAGCTGGAGCAGCACACATGCACGACTTCATCAACGACCCGGAGACATGGGACAACAACATGAAGCGTACTTTTGCTGTTGAACTGGACTCTGTGGGAGGTGCTGTGCTGTTCGTTAAGTCCGCTATCTTCAAGCAGGGCATTATGTTCCCTCCATTCTACGTTGTTGGAACAACGTGGGACAGAACAGAGGGTTACGACGGTATTGAGACGGAGGGCCTGTGTTACCAGGCCAAGACAGTGGGATACTCGTGTTGGGGCTTCCCTAACATAGTAGCAAAGCACGACGTTGAGCTTCAGGACGGTTAATTTCCGGATTTTATAGACTAATCCATTGTATTTTGTTATGGTAGAAATAAGCCTAGTCCCTGGCTACGGCCAGACCCAGACCCAGACACTGGGTCTAAGCCCACGCATAAGGTCGCGCGCTACTTTGACAAGCTCCCTGGATCTCAGTAGATCTTCTGTTTATGTTACAATTGGTGTGAAAACACTGCTTTTTAACCAATAAAACACAGGCAAAGATGATGTTCCGTCTGAACACACGCCAGTGGGTCGCCGTGATCGTCTCACTGGTGACGGTGCTCTCGCTGGTGTCAATGACCAATAGGCAGTATGCGTACTCGCTCAAGGATCTCTCAAGCATCATCAGCTCGCTGGACTTCGACCACCAGCCGCATTCGTCCTCAATGCTCAAGACTAAGGCAACTGTGATGAACAACAAGTCTCCTGAGGTGATTGCTAAGCACGAGATCGAGAACAAGGTGAATGAGCTGCTGAAGCAGAAGCTCGAGGTGGAGCTCAAAGTTGAGAGGGAGGAGTTCAAGAATAAGATCACCGAGATGGAAACTAAGGTAAACAAAGCCAACATTGAGGCCGCCAATGCTCGCAAAGAGATGAGTATGGCTGTTGCAGATATCCAGGTTGATATTCAAAAGCTGGCTGTCGAGGCGAAAGAGGGCTCTACAGAGCAGGCTTTCACTAAACACGTCTACTCGTTCAAGACCAAGGTCAAGGAGGATGGCTCACGTGATACTGACCCTTTTAAGAACGAATTGGTGCTTCTCAGCTCAATTACCAACAGTTTCGGAAAAGGTAGAACATATGCCGACTTTATGGCCATGCTTAATGACGTTGGTTACGTTCCACATCCGAAGACCTCGATCTCACTGCTGATTGGTGATAGGGCTACTTTCGACAAGATTGATATTTTTGTTTCCTCTGTTTTCGAGAACATTCGTGCTGCTTCTTCTCTCTCGGATGTTTCGGAGTCTTTCTCTATGATTACCTTGCTTCATGCTCCGTTTTTGGAAGAACAGCTCAGTTTAAACAGAGCCGAGCGTCAAAAGGCCGAGCTCCAGAGACACAGAAGACGTGTTTTGGCAGAAATGCGTAATTTCCTGTTATCGCACGGTATTGGAAATGAAAAGCACTCTCTTTTCCTCGATGCTGATGTCATCGAGCTGCCAAAAGACCTGCTTAAGGTGTTCATTGAGTCCAAGGTGGACATCGGAACCATCAGGATCGACATGAAGTCGCCTGAGGGCCAGGTCACACACCCAGACTACGACCTGAACTCATGGGCTGGGTCACGTGTTAAACCATCTCCAGAACAGGAGAAACAGATGGACGACCACGACCCTGACTTCCTCTTCGTACCAAGACCTGACGAAGATGCTGTTCACTTCCTCGACCTCTCCAGAAACAAGGAGAAGTTCGGCCTCGATGACACTCCAGGTGCCAAATACGAGCTTAAATCCGTGGGAGGTGCTGTGCTATATGCTAAAGCCAATGTCTACAGACAAGGTGCTATTTTCCCACCATATTACGCTGTTGGTACAAACTGGGACAGAAAGGAAGGCTGGGACGGTGTTGAGACCGAGGGTCTCTGCTACATCGCCAATGCTATTGGCTACAAGTGCTACGGCTTCCCGAACCTCATTGGTTTCCACACTGTGTGAGGTTGTAGCTGCTCTATAGGCGTTTTAGTTAGTTTTATACGTACGTTATTTGATTTCGGTGAAGGTGTGGTGTAGTTTGTACGCTTAGGGGTGGTGAGCGGGTGTTCCGGAGTGATTTGTGAGATTTCCTCAGGATTAAGAGATAATTGGTGAGTGGATTGTGCAATGATGAGCTGAGAGTGCTTCATTATGCCCGTTCGAAGGACTAAATTAGCAAACTTGGGAACTCTATAGGTGCACAACACGGTCAGACAAGCAGCGAAAAATTAAATTTTCAAGATGAAGCGGTGGCTCAATGGTAGAGCTTTCGACTCCAGTTGGATTCAAACAGTGCAATCGAAGGGTTGCAGGTTCAATTCCTGTCCGTTTCATTCTTATCTTATTTTTTTTGCATCTTTTTTAAAGCTTATAAAGCCATTAAAAGATTCCCTTAGAATCATATTTATCATCTAATACTCTCAATTGACTCATTTCCGTTATATTAAGCTATAAATCCCAGCCGAGGTCGAACATCAGAATGGCTTAGCGCACTTCCTTAGCTCAACATCTCCAGTGCTAGGACACACCATTGTTTGCCAATCAACAGCATACATAAGGCCTCCAGCACCATTTCTAGCCTTGGCAAATACCACTCCCAAGTCATTTCTCGCCGTTGTCAAGTAGTAATTTGTACCATCACCTAGCGACAAGATCTGTGCACGGACAATATCGCCAGGCTTAAAGCACTCAATCATCTTCACACGGTCACGGTCAGTCGAACGAACGTCCTGAGAACGAATAATACCCTTAAAAGTTTCACCGAGGTCAGAAGAGCCCTGGTGAATAGAGAAAGTGGCAGCGCCAGAGCCACCACCCGGTGCGGAGATGCCATGGCCATTGGCCCCGATCCCGGAGTCACTAAGGACATTTCCGGCACCTTCTAGGGCCAAAATTTCAACATATGCTTGCTTAAGGTTGAGCCTTGTGATACGCGTGAGAACGATGTCATTCTCCTTCGGTAAACTCGTTGTGTGGTGTCTTGATGTGTCTGATGATGAGCCCGATGACGGTGGCACAACAGAGATGCGATATCTAATAAATTTGATCTTCTTTTGCTCCTCGCTCTTTCCGTCTGAATCAACAGAAGATTTTGATTCTGGAATGCTCTCTACAAGAACTTTTCCGATCACTGTAGAGGTGATGATGCTCTGCTTAGTTCCATTGATCTCAATCTCCTGTATCGTACACCCTGTGCCTGGCTCGAACTTGTGCGCTGTATCCTTAGAGCCCTCAACGGTTCTGTATAATGGAGAGATGTGCTGTCCTGGGACAACGATTTCTGGCTTTTCCTGTGACATTGGGCCTACTTTGATGGTGTTTAATGAGCCTTAACGTAGTCTCAGGGCAGAGACTCGCATATAAATTTTCCAAGTCCCGTGAAGGAGTGCGCATACCAATTTTATTCAAGATGAGACTCGGTTCTTGGATTAATGTCTTTCTTTACTACACTTTTGAGCCGGATAACCTAAGAAAAACCGCGTAGAACCATGGCGGAATTCCCAAAATACGTCGACGGAAAGCCTCCAGTTGTCACACTCGCTCAGTATGATGAGGCCGAGTGGGCGCAGCAAACAGCTGTGGATGATACTCCAGATGGGTACGTTGCGGTGAACATGAACGACTCTAAGCACGTTGTTGCCAGATTTGATAAAGAAGCTGGTACTGTGCTCGATAAAATCTTCAAGAGTGCTAAAAGTCAGTACGTTGAGGAGAATGTGCTTGGAAAGAAGTGAGGTTGGTTTATATAGGGTTGAAGGGTGGTTTTTGAGGCCTAGTTTCTAGTGTAAATGACCGTTTAATGTCACTACTTTTAAGCGTAAAGCATACTAAAAACGATGTTAAGTCTGTATATATTCACAACTTGCTGCTTTTAACCAACGAGCCCTCGTCGTACAACTTGCTCAGCACATCCTTGAACTTCTTTCTAGCGTTGTCTCTCTTCAGCTTCAGAGTTGGTGTAAGCACCTCATCCTCCACCTTCAAAGGCTCAAAGTCAAAGTGGATGTTATGGAGTTTCTCGAACCCTTGAAGATCTGCCTTTGAAACATGCTGGTTCAGCTCTTTCAGCACCAATTTCTTGAATTTAGGGTCTCTCAGCAAGGACAATAGGTCTTCGCCTTTGATGTCGATGTCGTGGTCTTCCTTCAGCATCTTCGTCAGATATTCAGGAGAAACACCTGCTACACCCACCAAGTAGTTCTTCAAACTGTCTCCGTGGACGAAGATCTGTGTCAGGAGTGGCGAGTGTGACAAATAAATGTTCTCAATCTTCTCTGGGGTCACGTACTCGCCCTGAGCCAGCTTAAAGAAGTTCTTCACACGGTCGATGATGTAGAGACCACCGTCCGCGTCCATGGCGGCGACATCGCCGGTGTGGAACCAACCGTCATCGTCGAATGATTCTTTAGTAGCCTTAGGATTCTTGAGGTACTCGCTGAAGATCTGAGGACCTCTCAGCAAGAGCTCTCCTCTTGGATACGGAGTATCATCAACCCCGTAGCCCATATTGGAGAGGTCTCTTAGTCTCACTTCACAGCAAATGGATGGAGGACCCGAGCAGTTCTTCACTGATGGTTCAAACGGATCACCGAAGCAGATACCAGCAAACGATTCAGTAGAGCCATAAGCGACTGAGAAGCCAACTCCAAGTGTATCTCTTAGGAAGATAACACACTCCTTTGCCAACGGAGCTGAGCCACTGACGATGTACTTACAATTGTCGAAGCCAAAGTGTGATCTCAAGTGGTTACGGATCAACAGCTTATCAACGTCATGGACTTCAGCGTTCTCAATGAGCCCATCAACATTGAATTTGGCTCTGATGACACCCTTGATGGCTGCCTCAAGCTTGTTCCAGACACGTGGAACAGAGCAAAGATAATGAGGCTTTGAAGCTCTTAGATCTTCAAACAGAGTGGCAGGCTCAGCAGGGTTGGACAGCATTCCCAGTCTGTAGCCCATAGAGAGCGCAAAGTTGGAGATCTCTCGCTCGTAGATGTGTGCCAATGGCAGCGCACACAGCGCAGTGATTTGCTGGCCCTTGTCGTCCTTATTGTTTGACAAGTCCATATATTTTTGCATGTTGAGCTTCGAAATTGGACGCTGGAGAGTCGTCATACAAGACACAACGCCAGAAGTGGCGATACGGTGAGTTAGGACCACTCCCTTAGGGTTGCCTGTTGTTCCGGAGGTGAACGAGTACGTGTAGACAGTGTCCGGAGTC
Source organism: Petasospora stauntonica (assembly GCA_030558335.1). NCBI lineage: Eukaryota > Fungi > Ascomycota > Saccharomycetes > Phaffomycetales > Wickerhamomycetaceae > Petasospora > Petasospora stauntonica. The sequence continues at coordinate 982,318 of JAJMSG010000003.1, forward strand.
GGTGGGTTGTAGGCCTCGCCACCTGGCAGAGGGTTTCTCTCACCGGTTTTCTCCACAGCACGGAAGTCAATGAGGTCGATTCCGGCGTCTGAGGCTTTCTTGAAGAGTTTAGCGTCGTCGTGATCGAACTCGTCGAGAGAGACAAGGATGTTGAGGTCCTTGAGGTTGCCCTCTGCCTTGAGCTCGATGATACGAGGGATCTGGTTCTTGGTGAGGAAAAGAATTGGCGACTTGGTAACCTCGAGAATGTAACGTGAAGAATCACGGCCTAAGGTTGGATAAAGAGCGGTGTTTGGAAGAGAAATGTCCCTCGTGGCGAGGTCAACAAGCAACCACTCGTAGCGATTAGGACTGAGCAAAGAGACACAGAAGTCCGGCTTCTCGCCCTTAATACCAGAGTACCTCTTGTGGCCAGTAACAAGATAAACAATACCAGCACTGATCTTGTTCTTACGCTCTCTCACGGTAGCATAGCTCTCGTAGGTGTAGAAGCCGTCAAACTTGCGCTTCTCGACGTTGTTGAAGCGTCTCACGCCAATGCAGTCTTCGGAAGCAAACTGAGTGGCAGCGTGAGCAAAGAGAGATGTGAGCGTATTGAGCTCAGGAGAGATTGAGTCAAAGAGATCATCGGTGTCATTGGCAGCGTTTCGGTAAACAGCAGTGTAACCTGGCTTTTTTGAGCCCGGTACAGGGACGGCCTTATGTCTCTTAGCGAGAGGAAGCCTCTGTTGAAGGGAATTGATCTGTTCTGTCATTGATGGTGTTGATTGATTTATCCGAGAAACCGTGAGATCGGTTAGAAGACAATTCCAGGGATCAAACTCGTTATATATTGATTTTTTTTGAGGGGAACCACACTCCTGGGGAAATTTACGCCTTGGTATCCTCTATTATATGACAACCCCACATTTCATCACAAGGGCGTGAAAAGTCTCCACCTCGGTGATTAGGCAGTCGAATTTCGGGCGAAATGGGGTGAGAAATGACTAGAGATCTGATAGATTAGGGTGACAGAGTACCAATTGACCTAAATAGTACCCAAAATTCGACAATACGTAACATTGTTGAACATTATCTCTCCCCTTGAAAATTATTACGTAAGCAAGCATAGTATGATTACATAATATCAAATCACCGGTACACGCCACACTCCCCAGGTCCGCGGCTCATCTCTTTAATTGTTATTTCCTCTTTAGCCTTTATCTCTTACAACTACACAGCATTCAGAGCAAATCGACTGGCGGCTAAGTGCAAAAGATGCCCAAAAGGATTCAAGATGTTGTAGTCCAGGGACTCACGCAATTGTACGATGTAACGTCGCAGTACTCAGACAATGGAGGGAATAATGTCTCGAATGAAGCTTCTAAAAGGAGATTAGCCGCTGCAGCAGCAGCCTCAGTGATTGGAGCCAGCTTGGACAAGCTCCAGAGTCCTCCGGGGTCAAGCTCAAGTGCTGGAAAGGACTATTATAACTATAGTGATAATCCCTCGGACGGGGATCTTGATCCGTACTGGAGAGACGAAGATTGGGAAGGGCAATGGTCGACTGAAGAGCACAGAGAAAAGCGCAAAATGGAGAAGCAAAAGGGCCATTTCGTTGACGTTTTCTTTGAGAAGATGCTTGAGCACGCTTTGCCACAGGGAATGCCGGACAGAGAGCAGCTTGAAGGAAGAATCAGCGACCCATTGAGAAAGAAGACAGAGCCACTTTCTGTGTCTAAGTTAGTGAGAAACTTGAGGAAGCTTACAGAGAAGCTTGGCGGGCTATTTCAGACCCAGTACTTCCTTATTAGGATATTTCACTGGACAAATCCGCCGCTAACGTTATCAGCGTTACTGCTGTACACACTGTGTGTGCTTCACCCGAACATTTTGATAATAATTCCGCTTTTGTTCTTGCTATATGGTATCATGGTCCCTGGATATGTGTACCGTCATCCTATCCACAAGCAAAAACTACTTCCTACCAAAAGCAGAGGAGACTCATTATTGAACATGATCACAAGAATCAAAGACGACGAGCCAGAGCTGGAGGTCTTCCTCAATAGCGACTATGAAACTGAAAGAGTACCAGAATTGGACGAAACAGTGTCCACAGGCTACGTTATAGTCCAAAAGAACATGGAGTTTCTGGTCAATATGAGGGACCTCCAGAACAACATGACAAAGCTACTCAAGCTGTGGGAAAAAGGTGAAAAGTTCTGGTACGGAACTGCTGGCTTTAAGGATGAGCGTGTGTCAACATCGATGTTCTTTTCGGTGTTTATGCTAGTCATTGCGATGATTCTGGTCGGGCCGTACATTCCCTGGAGATTCATAATGATTATGAATGGCTGGATAATACTCATTGCTATTCATCCGAAGATCAGATCTCAGCTTATGGAATTGAACAAGAGACTCCAGCCCCAGAAAAAGGAACTCGATAAGATTGTGAAAGAATCTGAACGAAAAGATATTATTATAGACGAGGATCCAGATATCAGGGAAGTGGAGATCTTTGAGATATGGCAGAGAAGTTTCACTACTAACGAGTGGGAGTTCTACATGTTCTCGTCACAGATTTTCGACTATACCAATACCTACAGAAAGTCCCAGACACCTCCTCCAGGAGTGCAGACTATTAAGGATGTTGCATGCCCCAAGAGCTGGAGATTCGATGATGATTCGTGGAACATCGACTACGACTGCCACGAGTGGTGTCATAACAGAGGAATACGCATGAACAAAGAAACCTTTGTTGATGCCAATAACGAATTTTTGGTGGATGAACAGTTTAAGAGAAGACGACTCTACAGAAATGTCATCAGATATTCCAAACCAGCAAGAAAGCCAGCACACTTGTTGTAAAGTGTGACTACGAACTAACGATTAACGAACAATACCCTTCTATTACTATGTAAACTTACTCCTTTTTGTCCTCCTCATCGAGAAGGGAATGCGTTTTTTCAGCACCCCTCTGGGCATACTTCTTACCGAACACAAGAACGAGCACTCTGTCGGTCATTTTATTGAGCCACTGGGCAGACACAATGACACCTCCATAGATAGTGGCCAGTCTGACGAGCCATGTCATGAACGGCAGTCTCTTGTCCTCCACAACCATCGTTATTGGCTCAAAGTTGTATTTGAAGAAGAGACCAGGGATACCACGGTTCGTCAAGCTATATGACTTCTCGTGCAACGACATAGAGTACTGGTTCGTGTCGACCTCAGCACCAAGCTTACGGTACTTAGTAGGAACAACTGTGAGGAAGTAATTGTAAGACTCGAGGTTGTGCTCCGTTACTCTTGCTGTTCCGTCTAGAGGGTTGTTGATGAATGGATAGAACTGGCCAAACGAGAACTCAGAGATCACGTGAGTGAAGTTAAGGGCCTCAATGTCGACATGGGCTCTGTCACGGTAGCCGAACCCCTTGGCTGTGATGTGGAAGTCTCCTGAGACTTTGTTTACTGGGATTTCGCCGTAAATATGGCACGCTGGAGCACCCGACTGCTTGTTGTCTGAGCTGTCCATGAACTTGGCGACGATACCCTCGGCCATGATCTCGTCCAGCTCTGGTGTACGGATTTGCTTGTCATCGTTGACTCTGTATCCGAATGGAACGAAGAAATTGAATCCTTGGTACTTGAGCGTCTCCGCTGCGAGGAAACGGTCGTCTGTGATGTCCTTCACGTTGGTATGGATGAAGTTGCATGGCATGGCCACGAGTATGTCGAGGTTGATCGTGAGATTTTGGGAGACTTGGCTATCAACAACAAACTGGTGGTCAACACGGCCTCCAAAGAACGCACCGAGCTCAACCCACGTTAGAAATAGCAGGAAGAAGAACGTAAGAAACGTGGAGTAAGATCCTCGTGTTGATCTCACTGTATGTGTTGCTGCTACCTTCGCTATAAAGGGTGTTAGTAAGTGAAATTTGCCCGGAAAAAAAGAACACGAACTTACGAAAGGCATCGAATGTCCTCAGATTGGCCATTTTAGTGGGTTATATTGCTTGAAAGAACACTTAAGCATCAAATCACATTTACAAACACCTGTTCATCTCAATCTCCTCAACGTTCACCTGGCCGCGATATCTGCCATTTTGACTCGTGTCAATACATCGCTACGGGCAACATCCACATAATGTTAATGTGATATTCAGGCATGTTCATATAACTATTTACTGGTTATCGACCAGAGTCTCCAAGAATTTGTGCGCCAGAAGCTGTGTGGCAGTTGGTCTCTTTTGGTAGTCTAGCACGAACGACTGATTGAGGAAATCACGTGCCTCCTCAGTACACCATTTAGGAATCTCTGGAACGGTATGAGTACCGATTTTAAAAATGGCCTGCATTTGCGAGAAGTTAGGGAAAGGATGTTTTCCTGTGAACATTTCGATAACGAGACATCCAACGGACCAGATGTCAGCTTTTGTGGTTGTGGCGACTTGTTTGACGACTTCTGGGGCCATCCAATAAACGGAGCCCTGGAGCGATGCTCTTTTGTCGCTTTTGGTAGATGAGAGCTTCTTGGAGATACCGAAATCGGAGATCTTGACCTCACCTTTTATGTCAATGAGAATGTTAGCACCCTTGATATCTCTGTGAATGATGTTTTTGGAGTGCAGATAATTCAGACCAATGAGGATCTGTCTTGTGAAGTTTCTAATCAGTGGTTCTTCAAATGGCCCATAGTTCGTAAGCATGGAGTTTAGAGAACCACCAGGAACGTATTCCAGGAAAATATTGATATAACTCTCGTCTGTGGAAGAGCCCAGATACGTGACTATATTGTCGTGGTGCAATTCTGACAAAAGCTTCATCTCGTGCTGAATGGACTCGACGATCTTCTGGTGTACCAGTTTCTCCTTCTCCTTGTCCTCCTTTGATTCGTCGTAAAGAGGCTTCAGCTCAACCTGTTTCACGGCCATAAGCTCACCTGTTAAGGCATTCATACCCAAATAAACGGTTCCGAAAGAACCAGAACCAATACGTGCACCCTTGAGCCAGTGCATCGAGCCAGAGGAGAGGCTCACATTGTTCAAATTGGTAGCGATCACTTCCTCCTCGTCAGAGTCTGACTCCACATCGAAAAGCTCAATGATGGATGTACGACGAGAGTCAATCGTACTAGCAATTGAGAATCTTTGCTTTGTTTGGTCCATCGAAGACTTCAGGTTGAGAGAGTCCATGGTGCCGATAGTACCGAGATTATCGAGCCTTGCTTGGTCGATTTTGCTGGTACTATCAACGAGGAAATCTCCTACTGTTGACAAACGCTTATTCTGGTGTCCAACAGTAGACATCCGAACGGAGTATCGTACTGAGTTTCGTATCGTTTTCTGAAGTTTGTCCTTATTCGTCTCTGGGAAGTACTGCGACAGGTTGGTCGAAATGAGCTGTGATGTTGGTCTCTGTCCGAAGATGGATCTGAACTTTTGGTCCTGGTTCGACTTCTGCGTCGACTCCTCTGACTCGATCTTTGCTGGCTCCATGGAGATGTACTTCTTTGACACCTCAATAGCCATTGTTGACGGCTGCTCGTTCTTGGGGCAGAACAGGATTCTGTGCTTCTCAATGCGGTCGTTCGAATGGCAGATCGTCACCAATTCGACATCAAAAAGCAGATGAACAAGGCCTTGGAAGTCAGTTAAGTAGACGTCGTAGGCATTGATGTTTTTGTTTGGAAGATCCAGGAATTTGATGAGCTTCTTTTTGATGGAAACAGCGTTGAAGCAGCCACTGACGTTGATCTTGACGGTGGACCCGTTCTGCAAAATGAACGAGACCAGAGACTTCTCGTTTCTCTGAGGTGGAGGATTAAGCTTGAACTCCGATCTATGGTTGGAAATCAGGGTCGAGGACGATAATGACTTGATAAGCGGCGGCCTTATTTGTACTGTTGATCTAAACATCTCATCAACATTCATGAGACTCACATAATGCTCATCCTTCAGCTTTTTGACCTCATGTTCCAGTTTAATTCTGTCACCAATCTTAGAGACTCCAATGTCTTTGAGAATGGAGATATCGATGAATTTGAGCGTTTCGAAAGATATACCAAACTTGCTAAAGTTGTCGCTATAATGCGTAAGGCCTAGTCTCTCGAGCCACTGGTAGAGATCGCTTTAGTTTGGCGTTAGTAGGTGTTTTGGGGCTGGAAAAAGCGCTAACATACTCAGTGGTATCCATATCTATCCACTAGAGCCTCAATAAACGTGATAGTACTGGCTATTGGACCCCGGATCTAAGTGTTGTTTTGCATGTTTGACGTGTAAATGCCAAACATTTTCGGTTCGGAGACCAGGCAGCGCGCGCGAATCGAGGCGGAGACTAGGACTAGCGATAAGAGACTTTAGTCTCAAGTCTTCAGTCCCTTACATGGTCTCAAGGCCTCGCTCGATGAGCCCGATGGCGCGAGGCTCAGCCTGCGGTTGGCTGCCACACAATCAACTCTTCAATTGTTCTTTATCCTTCGTTAAGAGAGGCTGTAAATCACTTGAGAGTTCACTTGAAGTCACACGAGTGGTTCTACTTTGAAAAAATCATGAGCTCAGAGCAGAAAGGGGACTCAAAGACTGCTTCCGAGAAGGAGGACCAGCTCAAGAGACTAGAAGATAACATTCGCAAAGATGGTGGTGTAACGCTCGGAAAAATCCCAAATAGACCCCATGCTAGAGATCCAACTCATAGGGTTGATATGGAGCAAGTACGTCGAGAGCTAGCATCTGGTTCCGGTGCTAAGGATCCCAGTGGGCTGCTTCATATCGGGGGCCATAGACCCAGTGCTAAGAAGTAGGTGTATTGTCCACTACTAGTGATTTTTTTGCATGCGGATCAGGCTGGGGGCTGGTTAGTAGAGCCAGTCCTTTAATTATGGCAATATCTCTAGTCCAATGATCTTCAAGAGAGACAGCATCAAGTTTGCTATGTAGCCCATAATATCAGGCCCGGGCTCCCACGCCGCAGATCACAGCGACGCATATTTAGATCGTACTGTCTCAGCATGGAGTGGATTCCCCTGTGTGGGTATACTGTCCAACCAGATGAAACAGGTGTTTATCTAGAACATTTTATCGGACCTTAGTCCCCTATAATTGCTTACCGTAGGCTCTCTTCGAGACCACCTTTGAGGTCTTGCTAAGGCCCTTCCACCGCCTCCTGGCCCTTTGTTTGGGCCCTGCACTATGTACAGTTCTCAGGCTGTACTCATCTCATCGTGGTCTATCTTCGTACAGCTCTGAGACGTCCGCAGATCTGAGGCAGGGGTCGAGAAGGACCGAGAATGGCACGTAAGACATACACTGTGCTGAGTGAGTGAGACAGGCCAATCGATGGCCAATCACGTCAGTGCGGACAATTGAGGCGTGGATGTGTCAGAAACCAGACGCAGGTGGCGATATGCCAGCTTTTTTGACCGGTTCTGTGGTTGCTGGAGGTGTTATGTAGTTAGTGGAAAGTGTTCCTATCTTGGGGATACACCAAGAAGCGAAAGATGAAGAAAGCCCTTTTTTTCATCAAATATAGCTAATATATCACCCAGATCACATACAAATACCATCCTCATACACTCTCACCTTCCAAACTCGGAAATCTACAAATTTCCACATGTATCTCCATGCAAAATGGCGTGCGTGCTTAACGGCCGAGACCATCGCTGCGGGCCCGCCCTTCCCAAAAAAATCCACGGAGCTTCAGATCAAAACTAATACAAAAGCCTTTGCATTTCTCAATCTTCGCAACTCCTTGTATTTCTCTCTCTTAAGCATTACACAAACGCTCTCAAACAGATGGTCAGGCCGATGTCACCAAAGGTTATGCCACGTCGTTTAACAAGGTCAGTCTCTAGGCTAATAGCGTACTGCTCGCTGTTGGCACTTGGGTGCTGGCTGCTTCTCCGTCACTCATCCAAATCGAGGCTGGAGTTCCACAAGATATACTCTACGAAGAGCTACGTTCCACACGAGTCCTTTGACGAGGTGGTGGCCGGAATTACCCTCAAATCGTGTAACATTCTGAGCCGCTGCGATGCCGGCCCTGGCTGGAGAATACTGCCCAAGAGGCTTGATTGGAACGCCGAAAACGGCAAGAGACACTCGTGGTTCAGCCGCCAACAAATCTTCGTCAAGACTGTGGCTCTCACTGATATCGAAGGTGTGAGCGCTGTGACGAATCTCAAGGTCCTCGACACCGGTGTTGTTGTTCACGAAGTGGAGGTATTTGACCCTGATAGATCAAATCGTTTCTACTACGGAATTGATGTGGTGTTCAATAAGCCAGTCGATCCTCGTGATGACTGGGTCGTGATGCCTACAGCCATTTCCGGCATCAGAGGATCTGTTCCGGTGTACTTAACATATAAAACAACACCAGCACAGTCTCGCCCTATGATTCCGGCCCTCGAGGTGAAGAAGGACGGTGCTTTCAAGGTGCTGCAAGTCGCTGACTTGCACTTCAGCTCTTTTGATGGAATTTGCAGAGACCAGTATCCAGAAGTGGCAAATTGCAAGGCCGATGAGCGTACTTTGGCATTCTTGAACAAGGTGCTTGATATTGAACAGCCAGACCTCGTTGTTCTCACTGGAGATCAAATCTTTGGCGAGGATTCGTTCGACTCTTTAACAACAATGCTTAAGGTCGTCCAACCGTTCATTGACAGAAGAATTCCATACGCCGTGATGTTTGGAAACCACGACGATGAGGGCTCCATGTCAAGAATGGAGTTGATGTCATTGCTCAAGACATTGCCTTATAACATGGCCACTGAGGGTCCAGACGATATCGATGGTGTTGGAAACTATATCATCCATGCTTACTCGAACAAGGGCCCAGCGATCAACTTTTACATGCTGGATTCTCACAAATACTCGCAGTCTCCTAAGGTTCTTCCAGGCTATGATTGGCTTAAGGAGAACCAGTTAGAATGGTTGAAGAGAAACAAGCCTTCTCTTCCAGACGACACTACTCCTATCAACATGGCATTCTTCCACATTCCTCTGCCTGAGTATCGTAACACGAACCAGGGTTTCATCGGTAACTATAGAGAGGGCATCACGGCTCCAAAGTACAATACTAATGGAAGAGACGTTTTACAGGAGCTAGGCGTTTCGGTGGTGTCGGTGGGCCATGACCACTGCAACGACTACTGTTTGCTTGACTCCAAAGACAGTTCTGACGAGAACAAGCTCTGGCTTTGCTATGGTGGTGCTGTTGGTGAAGGTGGCTACGGAGGCTATGGAGGCACTACCAGACGTCTCAGAATCTTCGAATTTGATATGAAGACGTCCTCTGTGAAGAGTTACAAGAGACTGGAGACTGCGCCAGAAGAGACGTTTGATGAACAGGTGCTGGTGAGAGGTGGAAAGCCAGTGAGGGAATGAATACAACACACAACACAACAATAACGAATTGACGAATAACAGCTACTTGATTTAAATTTATAGATCCGTATTAATGCATTGATTTGCTGAAGCTTTAGTAGTGGTATGCCTCATCCAAGACGTCGTGGATGTTGGTGTTCAACAGCAGCACGCCGTACTGGAACCGGTAGAAATGCGATGTGTAGAACAGAGGGAACACCTTACGCTGGTTTATCTGAGTGATCTTATCGATGACATAGGACGATGATCCAAATGGCTGAATATGGTATCTTAATGGCACAGCCAGATAGCGAGAAAGAAGGGAGATCATGTGCGCAACGTAGCCAAACGCAGCGTTGATCTCGTGGATGTATTCAGGGTCGCTCGCGTTGAGGATATCGGTCATATTTTTAAGGGATAAGTCCCTTGGAAGGATCTCAAATTCCTTAACTTCAAGCCATTCTTGTATCAGAGCCCTAGGAAATAGCTCCACCACAGCCCTCACGACCGTGGACCTCTCAATTATGAGGCTCTGTAATGTATTCTCATACTTGACGAGAGTCGACCCGAAGTCCTCTTTCATTTGTGAATGTTCTTGGGAAGACGACTCTCCAAGAGCCATTCTCTTTTGGAGAAGCTTCCTTTTCTGCCTTTTCAGCTGTAGAAGGTCCTCTAGCTTCTCTTTCCTCACCTCGTTAGCCTGTTTCTGTGTCCTTATACTTCTCTTAAGCTGATCCACACGGTGGTAGTCCACCACTTCGCTCTCCGCTATCTCCTCTTTTATCCGCTTCTCGAGCTTTAGTTTGGTCACATGGAGATCTTCAATACCCAATTGGAGGCCATTGAGCTTCATCAGCGAGTCAAATGTCAAACTGTTGAGCTTTACCCTGTGAGAGACGTCTGTAACACACGCAGATTCGTACAACTGAAGATCGACACCTAAGGGTAGAACATAGGCACCATCAAAAAGCTCCACAATCACAAAGTTCTTGCCAATAGGCTTCACATTCTCTAGTGTTTGATCCCAGTACAGCAAAAACCTCATGTCGATTGTATAGTCCAGCAGTAGTGACCACTCAGACTTGCTGTTGAACCTGCTAGCCCATACCTTCAGCTTGAACTTGCGATGTGATCCCTGCTTGATCCCGTTTTTGAAGCCATCTAGACGAAACTCCTGGAAGTCAGCATCAATACACCGTTCTTTGACCTCGCTGACGTGGAAAACTTCATCGTCTTCGTAGTGGAGAGAGTAGAATACATCGAGAAACTTGGAGCTGTTGATCGACTGAAGATACTGCTGTCTCTCCATTGGGGTATTGAGCCCGACCATATCCTTGGTGTCACTTCGTACTTTTGTCGGTACGCGTTCTGTAGTGGATTCCCGTGATACATCGAACGTGATGTTTCGTAAATGGAGGCCTCTCAAGTGCCTTATCCTTCTCTGTAGATCTTGTTAGTGCTGTACTCTTACTGGTTTAAAGCTGCTTACTCTTCGGGGATCAAGAACACACGACTCTGTGTGAATCTCCGGCAGACCGGCTGTGTCCATGAGAGTCATAAAGGACATCAGGGAGCTCGAATTTATTGAGTTGAGGACAAATCAGATCGATAGATAAAGGGTTTTTATCTGTTGCATGTATTTACTTTTGCAATTTGTCGCACCGGACTCGGTTCTGGGGTTCCGGGAGATACCGGGATTATTGATAAAATTTAAGAACTGATCATCCTTCCTTTACTAGTAAATAACACTTGAAACGCCAATTGACTCCAAACATAACAAGCTGATTTAGATTAATCTCTAAATTACGCCCATATTAGCTCCCTTCATTACGTAATGTAATCCCGCCTGCTGCCCGTACCGGTGAAGTGACATCGCAGTCGAGTTGCTTTAGGTGGGGTTTTATGGGGAGCTTTTATCGCATTGAGAAGCAGCAAATTTGTGAGGTATACAATTAAGGTATCTGAGATCTAACTAGCTATTTTCAGTGCCTTATTGTGTAACAAAAATCTCCACAATTAACACCTCAAGCTCCCGAAGAGCCACTTCTCTTCGCGGAGCCTTAACTATGGGCTGAAAAAAAAGCCAGCGAAAACCCGCCTATGAACGGTGAGGTTGAGAGTTAACGTCGATTGTTAACATTCACATCGCTTATATCAAAATTCTCCAAAATCCCAGCGAAGCACGAGCTTTTAAACGGAGATCCCAGCACAGTCTGCTTGCAAAGAACACATTCCACCAATTGAGTGCGTGATTTCGTGCGTTCAATAATCAAGCCGCCCGTTTCCTTGGCTCTCGTTACATATAATCTCCACACTCTCCATCGCCACAAACGAACACAAGAGAGGTGTACACAGCCATGGCACAGACAGCCGGACAGAGGCGGTCCCAATCACAGGGGAACCAGCACCTCGTGAACGGCCACAGCATACAGTTCGAGTATCAACATGAACATGAGCATGAGGCTCATGATTCTTCAGCGAAGAAGAAGAAAAAGAAGAAGAAATCCAAGGGAAAGAAGGGCGAAGTGCTCAATCATTCCTCTGGAGTCACTGTAACAGGCCTTGAGTTTGAGGACCCAGAGATGGATTACCCGGAATCAAGAGTGCTTAAGCAGGATTCCAATGGAAATGTCATCGTCCAGAGCCTAGAAACTCCGCCAACATCGAGCTCTACAAAGACATCCATCAAGAAGCCTTCTGCTCACCCCCTACACACAGCGAGTGCTCCATTACCAAGTGTTCCCCCAACTGATCTGACATTGGAGCTGAACGATGAGCTCAGAGAATACTGGCTCAGCCTCAGTCTCAAGGAGAAGACAGAACTTCTCAACGTGGAGCGCAACTCCGTATTCCAGATCATGAAAGCACAGCAGAAGATCACTTGTAACTGCTCAGTATGCGGTCGGAAGAGAAAGATTATTGAAGATGAGTTGACGAAGCTCTATGACTCGTACTATTTACGCATCGAGAATGACCAAAGCTTCACCAATGAACTTTTCCACTCGCTCTTCAGTCCCGCAGTCCCAACCTCAATCCAAGACTCGCAATTCTCACATGCACACACACATCAACATCAACACGAGACTTTAAGCCGAAAGTCCCAGTCTCCTTCTCCGGGCCCTGCTCCACAGCAGCCACAGCAACAACAGCCCAATGAATCAGCGGAGGGTGTTGATGTTCTCAGGAAGAACGGTATCATGTCAGTAGCGGAGGATCTGCTGCAGAATGATGGTAAGAAGTTCCTGGAGATGATGGAGAAACTCGCAGAAAGCAGGATCAAGAGACAGACCGAACTACTAAAGAGAACGGATCTAATGGTCAAGAACAATAACCAGATTGAAGAGGAAGAAAACTCAGACTACAATCATGTGGATGACGAAGAGCTCGACGAGGAAACGATTGATTACCCAGGATCTGCTTACAACCTCAATAGTGGCTTAAACAGCTCTCTTGATGATGGATTCGGAAATAGCTATCAGATTCCACCACAGCCCCAACTCACTCTTCCATTGGATCCTGTATCGTACTATTTCACTGAAGAAGGGTATGATGAAGCTGAAGATTCCGACTTCGTTCCTCCTATTGACTCAGACAGTGATGGTGAATACTCTGAAGACTCCGATGCCGGTGTTTGGGAAGACGATTCCCCAGCTGATTTCCACGAGGAGCTCGTTGAGATTCTCAGGGATCAAAGTGACTACTTTGCGAGAGAGACAGCTGCACTGCGAGCAAGCAATAACGAATATGATCGCCAGATGCTTCATGAACATCTACAGAGACAGCAGCAACTTCAACGCCAGCTTCAGCGTGAGCGTGATGAGTTACAGCAGCTGCAGAATTCCTATATGATGGAGAAGGGTGTTCCTCAGGCACTGGACTCTCATGGCCATCCGATTGAGGATGTCCTTGACGAGGACCTTGAAGATTTCTATGATGACGAAGAGGATGAGGATGTTGAGGAGGAAGAGTTTGAGGATGAGGATGAGGAAGAGGAAGAAGATGACATGGACGAGGACGACGAAGAGGAGGAGTTCAGTGATGATGCTGTTGATGAGGAAGCTCAATTGGAAGAAGGTCGCACGATGCTACAACTCTGTACGACCAAGATGCTGAGACAGAACCTCCTAAAGTCATACAAGGAGAAGAAGATCCAAGAGCAGGCTCTGGCTTTACTTGCTGAGGAAGACGAGGCCAAGGAGCGTGAGAGACGTAAAGAAGAGAAGAAACAGCGTGATAAGGAGAAGAAGCGTGAGAAGAAACGTCTTCAGCAGCAGCAAAAGGAGGAGGAACGTCTAGGGAAGGAAGCTGAGCACGCTAGACTCGAGAAAGAGAAACACGAAGAGATGATAAGAAAGATGGAGGAGGGAAGAAAGCGCAAGGAAGAGGCCAATCGAAAGAGAAGAGAGGAACAAAAGCACAAGGAGGAAGAAGAGGAGAAGCGTCGTAAGGAGAAGGAGGAGAAGAAGAGACATAAGGAGGAACTCAAGAGACAAGAGGAAGAAGCTAAGCTCAAGGCTCTTGAGGAGGAGAGGATAAAGAGACAAGTTGCTGAAGAGGCCATTTCTCTCAAGAAACAAGCCGACGAGGCTGCTAAAGCTCTTCAGTCTCAGCTCAAGGAGGAAGAGGACGAACGCCAGAGACAGCAATTAGAGTACGCTCGAAAGATGGAAGCTGAGCAGCCGCTTCAGACGAGGTCCAACTCGAACGTTTCCTTCAATGGCGGCGCCAAGCCTATTGACCCTATTCAGGCCATCACAAATCCTTTACTGGAGAGTGTATTCTCTCACAACAGTTATTTGGGGTCTCCTATTCAAAATGCTTCTCTTCCTGTTTCTAATACTTCCACTCCACCACCTGGATTCCCTGGGATTACTCAGCAACATCAACAGCCAGGCTCTTCATTCTTCACTCCAAGACTGTCAGATTCTCTCGGACCCCCACCAGCTTTATCGCCATGGGCAGCACCTGCACAGCCCTCTGAGCCGTCTTTTGGCAACAGCTTCGAGCAGGGTCAAAGGGGAGGTGTTGAAGATATCATCGGTTCCCTAGCATCGACGAAGCTTGACAACTTCAACAGTGCCGGTGGCTTGTTCCCTGGAAGAAACCTGTGGTCTAATGACACAGCTGGAAACGGATGGTCAAACACCCAGCCAGGTGGAAACACCCTAACATCTTCATTCGATCCGTTTGGATCTTCCTCCCTCATGGGAAATGAAGCTTCCAATGGCCTTTCTCAGGTTCCTCCACCTCAAATGGGCCTATCTTCGGGTCTCTGGGGCTCGGGATCTAACACTGTTCCAGCTGGAAATGCATTTAATGGGCATCCACAGGTTCCTGCTCCTCCAACAAACAGCGCTAGCAACGGAAACGTTGAAGATCTGCTGAGAAACTATCAAGCCCAGATTTTCAAGGCTTACCAATACTTGTACGGCAACAACCCGGAGCGTATTTTCATCGGCATTGACTCTCTCTACAGAGCGTTTTCGAGCTTGTTTGAACATGAAACTGTGCCAGCAATGAACCTCTTCGTCCAGATTTTGCAATCGCCATCACAGATCTACGAGTTTGAGCTCATCTGTGACGAGCTCGGCAACGTTACTCACATCAAGTGCTCTCCAAAGGGCCAGCAGAACGTCGCCCCACCACCACCACCACCACCACCGGGTGTTGTGCACCAAGTCCAACCTCAAGTGAACCCATTCGGGTTCGGAAATGCCACAACTGCGAACCAAACTTCATCACAGCCTGGTGGCTTATTCGGTATGAACGGTGGAGGACTGTCCTCTTCCACATGGGGATCCATGATCTAGTTCTTGTATTTAGTTCTACTTTTGACTTAGAATTGTATGCGTCTTGTATCGTTCTATTATCTATTTGTATGCTCTAAACCCTCGATTGTCTTCTTACCACTTCCTTAGCGTCGTTGTAGATCTTTGCTCTCTCTTTCAGCACATACGACACGTCGTCATCGCAGCTCAGTCTTGTGATGTATGCTTGTAATATCTCCAAGTTTCGCGTGATTCTTCCCCTCTGTATCATCTGGTGAGTTAGTGAGTCCATTACCCTCTGCTGGTCCTCTTTACTCAGCTCGGAAGCCTTCTTTTGGAGAACCTCAATCGCCATATCTGTCTCGACGAACTGAGCGTTCTGTAACATGAGTATGTCAAAGACTCTGTCGAGTTCGCTCATTTCACATTTGATCCTCTGTTTGATTCTGTTGAAATCTCTTGTAGCACTCTCTCTGAGTCTGTCGATGTAGTGGTTGGGCGTACGAGTACGAACCCTCTTCGAAATGAACTCAGTGTTCCTCGAGATCTGCTTCACCTTGTCGTCCAGAGAAAGAAGCACTGCAACGTACAGGTTCTCGATCTCCTCCTCACACACCGGCTTGTAATGGCTGAAGCTGATTTGTGAGAGCTCGACATCTGAAAACTCAGCACAGGAAGAGGTATCGTTGAGAATCAGCTCCTGCGTGTGGTAGAGGTTGTAGAAGGGCGACTGTGTGCTGGCAGAGGCCGCTGTGCAGTAGTCCGGTGGAGGAGCACAGTGTGTGACGGACATTTCGTAGGAAGGAAGGATTTCTGTTGTCATTTTTGGTGTATTCTGGTGTATTTTGGTGCTCAATAGGCGAATGTTGTGATGCGTTTTGTTGATATTAATATTTATGGTAGGCACGAGACGTCACCGATAAGGAGTGTTGATGATTCTCGGAATTTCCCGGGTGTGAAATGGTTCGGGTGGTCCGAATATATTATTTCGTAAAGATATTGAATATTATTGATTAACAACAAACCTCAGCTATAAATCTCCAAATCAAAACACAGCAAACCTCCCAGTTATATACCTTTGACCCGAGCCTGTTCTGGAAGCTCATCGCTTATCAACGCGGAAGGGCACGCTCCATTGCCGTTAGGGCCACTATGCGATGGTACGCACACCTCCACCGAGATTTTCCGGGCTCAGGGGCCTGGAACGCTTGGGCGAATGTAATCGTTGTGCTGAATTCAGGTCTTGGCATAGATTTGGGTGGTGTTAGAGAGCCTTTTCGAGGCAGTTACGGGACCAATTAGATGTGCTTACAATTAGATAGTAGAGTGAATTTTGTGTATTTGTAAGACGGACGAAGAACCCCCACGCTTTCCAGCCACTCTTCCGTGGAAAGCTTTGAAATTGAGGTGGCAGGGCTTAAATGGCTCACTATTACATCGAATCTTAGTAACGGCCACTAGTTTTGATCGTAGGGCCACTACTCCCTAAATGAAGAGCCACACTGCCAAAGCAATGTTATATTTATAGAATACACCGGTATTAAACACTATCGAGACCCCTAACAACATACACTGTCATTCCATCTTTGAGAACATTACACCGTGAGCTTGTTTCGAGCTTATCAAAAGTCTCATTGCCGTTGTCCTTAAAAAGAAACAACCGTTGCGCCTGGTCTGTAGTTCTATTGTTGATGTTTTTGAGCTTCAACTCGGAGGCAATCGAGTCCAGTGCTCTTCCAATTGGCCAAGCACGTGACACGTAAAGTGGTATTCTCTCTATTTTATCATACTTCGACTCTTCGTCTAGGACTTGCGCCCAGAGATAGAGCTTTTCTGTAGTAGGGACCATTGAGTCTCCCTTGGCCTTCGCTTTGAGCTGTGATAACTCAACGATCCTCTTAGCTGGACCCTTGGAAACCTTCGATTTCGTCTTTCTAGTCTCAAACAACTTCTTGAGCTTGGCAAACGCCGATTTGTCGTTCTTTTTCAACTGGTCTTTGATCGTTACAGGGTGATCCTCTGTGGTCTTCAGCTCAACCTTGAAGTTTGATCTATCGGGGAACAACGACTTGGAACTAGGCAAATGCGATGTGTCCACAATCTTCTCCCTTGCTGTTTTCTGTTGATCTCCTAATTTAAGGCAATTATGTGACTCTTGTGTGCGATGCTGTAAGCAAAATGTCTTCGAACATGAACACTTGAAAGGCAAGAAGTCGATCTGCCCACAGAAGGAGCAATGCTCGCCAATATCCATCAAAGCCACGTTACTCATATCCTTTTCCTTCGCCTTGTCCTTGATCTGGAGATCTTCCATCTGTGGTGGTGACGTTGTCCTGCTCATTGTGCTTTATATGTGCGTTTAGTGATTTGTCAGAGTGGCGGTGGCGCACGGTGTGTGTATGATTGTGGGGCAAAATGCGTTAGGCAAGTGGCGATTGATTAAAATTCTAGCACTAGAACTTTCTAGAGAAACGCTCAAAGTGGTAACTGGATTAGATCAGAATTTAGTCCAACTACAACGTTCTATAAATAAGCCAGCGGTTGAATGTGGCGATGATCTCTGTTTACATTTCGTTCCGCGACTATAGGCTTACAACTAAATGCATAACATTATTATTCATTATTCATTAAGCAGTGCACATTACACTGATGCTTTGCGGGCTATGTAATCTCCCAGCTTCACTTTCTTCGATGCTGGTGCGCTAGCGTTGCTGGCATTAGGCTTAGCCGTATTAGAGGCTGTGATAGCCGGGACATTAGGAGAGGGAGTAATGGAAGGGGAGCCTCGCGGCGGACGCTTTACTCCAGGTTTTGGGCTCACAGCGACAAGCCGCTGGATTGGCCTCTTTCTTTGGTGGAATATCGATGTTGGTGGCTTCCTTGGAGACGTTTTAGCAGGATGTTGAGCCAATGGCTGGGATGTTGGCTGCGCCACAAGAAGTGGTTGTGTTTTCTGTGTTGAGCGGTGCTGTGGCCTTGTTGATGGGGGCTTCGTCTTGCTTAGAGTGTTAACTGTGCTAACAGCTCTTGGTGATCCTAGCGGAATAGGTTGTGGCATCAAAGAAAGCGGGTTTTTGAACAAGTTTCTCCGTTTCTTCGCTTCGTCTTGAGACTTCTGGAAAAGCTTGGATCTGTTCGAAGTAACAGGACGCCTAACGGGTAGAATTTTGCGTCCAACCGGTATCACTTCTTTCAAGTGGACCACCTTGTTTTGCTCCTTAGACTTCTCAATAGCCCGTGTTCTTTGCCTTAGATTCTCAATGGCCATGAGTTCCTTCTCAGCAAACTCTTGCTGGTATTTCAGATAAAGCAACTTGGACGGGAGTCTATACTTCTTCGTCATCCCTAGTTGCTCATATTTGATATAGTTGTCCAAATTCAAAGAGGAATGGTCATAATTTAGGTCATCCAACTGTGACTTGTAGAAAGCTTTGATCTTTGAAGAGGTTGTAGTGTATCTTTCCTGAACATTCAGCGGAAAATCCCTCAGTAGTAGATTAAGCCAAATCTCTTCATCTTCTAAAACCAATCGAGGGTTCCATTTTTCCAGGTTCATCAGCTGCGGTGCTGTATACTTCAGTAATACTCTTCTGATCAAATGATAGCGTGTGTCGCCCAGCTCTTGGAGTGAGAGATGGTTCTGGAGAAGAACATTCTCACAGAGTACCGAAAGAGGCAATACTCCATAGGGCATAATTCCAGTTATGATCGACTGATTTCAGAGCTTCAACGTGCACAGAATCTTATAGTGTCAATAACTGATAAACAGCTCTTGAAAGCCGATGTGCTATGGCAAAGAAAAGAGCGTGGCCCTACCTAAGATACGCGAAAAATACGCGAACACGTTTGATGCAGTGATTTAAACTACGGGTTTAAGAGGAGTTAAGCGCCCGGCTTTTTGCGGTCTTGATCTTTGAGCTGTAATTGTGTTTTAATTTCGACTTTGAACGCCCGAGACTAGTGATTATGGTTAGTTCTACTAATCTATGTTAAAAAATACCACTTATAGCGCAATTTGTCCGAATACTCGCTATAACTATCCGCTTTCTGTTACATTGAAAAGGTGTCAAACTGCCTGGTTTTTTTTTTTTTTTCAAAAGTGCTTACAAAGGGTAAAAAAATTCGCGCGAGCAAGCTGAGGCCGCTATAAGCGCGTTGATGGGGTGTAGCTCCGTAAATGAATCGGTCAGTATTTAGCGAAGTAATGAATGAATTGGCATTTAAAATAGTCCACTAGATGTAGAAACCTCTGTATATCGTTCTTATCTAATCGTAATCCAAAATTGTCCCAGGGTCCGCACTTAAATCGCCGCGCCCAGCCTCGGCTTTCGGATCTCATTCGGCCCGGACCAACTCACCTGTTCCAAGCATCCAACGGAAAAGTTACAGCTTTAATAAGTTTAAGGCATTTTCCAATCCTAGACGCGTACTGTTTTAGTGATTGAGCACAGAGAAGGCAATAGACGGTGACACAAGACCTGAAAGGTACCATCTAAACAAAATATCTAGACCACATCCTCCTGTGACCTCATCTCGCAAACCACACACTGTAATCTGACTAATACCGAGCAATGCCACTTTTCGGAAAGAAGAAGGAGGAGTCACCTCAGGTGGACCCTTCAAAACTCATCAAAACATCTGTGCCATTCTCAGAACCACCTTCAACAGCCAAAATCCCTGAGACTGCTAAGCTAACCAGCGAGCAGCAGGAGAAGTACAACGCTATCCTTAAGCACTTCCAGGACCCGGAACTCGAGGTTTACACAACGGAGAAGAACCCTTCGATTAAGCAGAAGCTGACGGCTCACGAGAGATCATGGCTCACAAGGGAGTGTTTTCTGAGATATTTGAGGGCTACAAAGTGGGACACGAAGCACTGTATTCAGAGAATTGAAGGGTCTTTAGCATGGAGACGCGAGTTCGGAATCACTGGTGAGGACGACACCGTGACCCCAGACTTAGTTTCTGAGGAGAACCACACCGGAAAGGAGGTGATTCTTGGCTATGAGAACGACTCCAGACCAATTCTTTACCTCAAGCCGGGCAGACAGAACACCAAGACGTCATTCAGACAGGTGCAGCACCTCGTCTTCATGCTGGAGAGAGTGATCGACTACATGCCTCCAGGACAGGACTCTTTAGCTCTTTTGATCGATTTTAAGCAGTACGATGATGTTCCATCAGTAGGCGGGGCTAAGATTCCGCCAGTTAACGTGGGAAGACAGGTGCTACACATCCTCCAGACACACTATCCTGAGCGACTCGGTAAGGCTCTGCTTACGAACATCCCTTGGCTTGGGTGGACTTTCCTGAAGATTATCCACCCATTTATTGATCCTTTGACTAGAGAGAAGCTCGTGTTTGACGAGCCATTTGCACAGTACGTCCCAGTGGAGCAGCTTGACAAGCTCTATGGAGGCTACGTGGACTTCAAGTACGACCATGACAAGTACTGGCCGGAGATGAACAGAGTTGCCGAAGAGAAGAAGCAGCACTACTACGCCAGATTCGAGAAGTTTGGAGGCATTGTAGGGCTCAGCGAGTACGACCTCAGACATTCGGACTCGGAGGAGCTCACTTACCCTGTGGAACAGCTGTGGACAGCAAAAAGTAAGTCTACCTCTATCGACAAGCCCGTTGACACGATTACTGAACATGTTAGTGCCCTAGAGGTGTCTTGATGTGACATTATATATTCAAGCCTTTACATAGTGGATATTCGTAGCTCAGTGGACCCATCCACCGTCAAACCAACCCGGAACCATGCCAACTTGGCCGGCCTCTTCAATCTCTGTACCGACAAAAAGCTTCCTGTAGCAACGACTTTCCGGCTCGCCGTAGTGGCTGTATGGGTCGTTAGACGACAATCTCTCTCCACATAGATAGCAGAAGTTCTGTTGGCACACTGTGCACTTCATTTTATTGCAACCCTCGTCTTTGGTGGTGACGGTGCTGCACCGAGGGCACTCCACGAGAGACGGGTCGAACATCACGGCTTCCCGGAACTCTCTGTCAGCTCTCTCTCTCTCAACAGCTGAGTTCAGTTGACGACGACCGTACCTCATCTCGTATATTGTTCGTTTGGCTGCTGTTATGGCAATTTCCTCGTTTAGTAACTCCTCCAACACCGACGCAGGGATCCTATTCAGGTGCTCGCCGCACTCGTTGTTGTACCCGTGCCAGCTATGCTGGCAGTCGTAACAATACGCCAGGGAACAGTATTTACAAACAACCAGTCGATCATCAGCGTTGTCTCTGAATAGCCAGTGAAGACACCGAGGGCATTTAGCGCACAAAAGAGGAAAGTGCTGCTCGTAAGTCTCGAAGAGGGTGGTGTTGAGAAGCTTCTCGTACTTAATCATGTATTCGTCTGAAAGTACTTTTTTTAGGAGAGATGATGAGATTCTGTCCTTAAAGAGTGAAGACTTCAATTGGCTGGCATTCATCTCGTCAATGTTTTTGATGACCTCAATCGGACACTCAGGACATTGTAATTTGGTGACCTCTCCGCCATCTATTGTAGATTCCGCATATTCCTTGAAACAAGCTAGGCAAAGACTATGATCACAGTCTAAAAGCACGCCTTCTCGACCATCTTTCGGATCAAGGCAAATTGAGCACGTAAATCGTGAAGTCTCAAAGAGTCTCAAGCGAACGTACTCTATGTGGCGTTTCCACGCTTGGAATTGTGCATCGTCCTCTGTGCTAAAACAGTAGTCATTCAAGAGCTCTGATTCCATGTCATTGGGCACCTCAATGGCGATGAAGTTACACACACAGAGGGCCAAAGAGTCTTCATCTTCGTCTAATTCTTGGTATTCATGAATGGTTTGCTGGATCTTTGAAGTGAGTGCTTCGATGACTGTAGACTTGAGGATGCTTGATAAGAGAACAATTCTGTTTCGCCTCATGGGTAGTGAGAACACAAGTTCGTATCCACCAACCTTTTCGGCCTCGAAAGAATCCAAGATTTCCTCTCCTTTAACCAGTTGGAACTTAACAGGTGTACTGGGTTGAAGATCAACTGGGAGTTTCAATAAAGAGCCTGAGCCGTCGCCTCTTATCTCGATCTCGGGAAACATAGCTGTGAGGATCTCTATAGTGGCGGAGATATCCTCCTTATCTGCTTCGGCTATTCCCGGAGTCATTGTGCTATATCATGATTATTGTTTTGTCCATGAGATTGGAAAGAATGGCTCTGAAACGTAAGAAGCAATAAAGTATTCTTCCCTATAGCATCACATTAACTTATGCCCTCTGAGTGACACACCTAAAAATGACAGACACCCGGACATCCCGAGGCAAGATCGAAATTTCCGCGGTAATGAAAAGGTAAACAAACGATTTTTCCATTGACATCAACAGCTCTTCAAGTGGTTCAATTAGCTAAAGTTTATAAGCGGGAGTTGCTGAAATCTCCATTTCAGGAAGCTCGAACACATACAATTCACTCAAGCCATGACCGCCGAGCTGAAACGAGCCTCAAGCGTGGAAGCTGTGCACGAGCAGTCCATCAAGAGAGCAAGATCATCGCAAGCACAGACACAACAGCAGCAGCTCAAGCGAGCCAGATCTTCAAGCCCGTCTCAAGATGGCGATAGAACGTGGAGGAGACCGCCTGTTATTCCTCTTAATCCATCTCAAAGACTTGACCTGTTCAAGAAGAAGCAGAAATGGAGGATGTCTTCGCTATATGCTACCAGAAACACACTAGGCTCGAGTCCTAAGCTTATCACCGCTGGCCCTTCGAATCCCAGAAGAAATGTTCAGTACGGCGAAGTTTCAGTACAAACAGACTACATTCCGGAGCTTGAGTCCAAGCAGTTAGTAACAAGACAGGAGATCTTCGAGGAAGCAGAGAAGAAAGTTGCTGGTGTATTCTCGGGCCAGTTGCTTTATGATTCCGATGATATCGAGGATAAGAGCAAAAGCCCTGTTAAGTTCCCTGTGAAAAGACCACAATCTGCGGATATCTCATCGAATTCGCTCACCACGCTGATGGACACTAAGAAGCTTGTACAGAGCAGCAAACCAGAGGCTGAAGTGATACCAACCAAGGCAGTTGAGAAGGATAAAGAGATCACCCTGGGTCCAAGCGCTGGCTTCAAGTTCAACAAGGTTGAGCTGCCAGCTGAAGTGGAAACTAATGAGCCTGAGAAGCTGCCGTCAAAGACACCAGTCCTGTCGTTTGGCTCCAAGGCCTCAGCTGACAGCGCTGCCAGCAAACCAGCTTTCAGCTTTGGATCTGGTTCACAGGATAAGAAGGATGACAAGGCTTCATCGTTGTCCAGTGCCACGTCAAGTAATAAACCGGCTTTCAGTTTCGGTTCTACGCCACAGGATGGACCAGCTTCTTCATCTACACCTGCATTTTCATTCGGTTCCAAGACTAAGAGCAGCTTTGAGGAGAAGACGGCAGACGAGCCAAAGAAGCTCTCACTGTTTGGTGCATCTTCTGATAAGAACGATGAGGAGCCAGCTGCCAAGAAGCCAGCCTTCAACTTTGGTGCTACTTCATCCGTTCCAGACACGAAGAAGGACGATAAACCGGCCTTCAGCTTTGGATCGACAACCTCTACAACAGAGAAAAAGGATACTGGCTTCAGCTTCGGATCTACTGGCTCAGCACCTGAGAAGAAGGACGACAAGCCTGCTTTCTCCTTTGGAGCTACGGCATCAACAGCAGAAAAGAAGGACGATAAGCCAGCCTTCAGCTTCGGAGCCACTAGCTCAACAGTGGAGAAGAAAGACGATAAACCAGCCTTCAACTTTGGCTCTACGACGGCTTCCACAACAGAAAAGAAAGACGATAAGCCAGCCTTTTCATTTGGCTCTTCAGCTGCTCCGACAGAGAAGAAGGACGATAAACCAGCATTCCCTTTCGGCTCTTCTGCTCCAACAGAAAAGAAGGATGACAAGCCTGCCTTCTCCTTTGGTGCTTCGTCATCTGCTACAGAAAAGAAAGATGAGCCTAAAGCGTCGCCATTCAGCTTCGGCTCCACAGCAGCAGATCCTGCTGAAAAGAAGGATGATAAGCCTGCTGCTTTCTCCTTTGGTGCTGGCTCTTCAACATCAGATGCTGCTAAGCCATTCCTCTTCTCCGGAGCTCCTGCTAAAGAGGCCGATAAGCCAGCCTCCGTGTTTGGTGCCTCCTCAACATCTAAATCTACAGATAAGCCTTCATCAACTTTCAACTTTGGCGGCGCACCTTCAACAAATCCTAGCACAATCTTCGGGGGTTCTTCCACAACAACATCAACTGCTCCACAGTCAATCTTTGGAGGCTCCTCTTCCACAAGTACGCAACCATCGCAAAAGAGAACGTTCAGTGGAACATCGGCGTTCGGGGGTGCTGCTACTTCAACACCAACACAAGAGAAGCCATCGTTCTCCTTTGGAAATACTGCTGCTTCCGGTGCAGCTAAAACAGACGGTGCAGCTTCTTCATTCAACTTCGCCAAACCAGCAGACCCAGCCTCAAGTGGGTTCAACTTTGGTGGGTCAACACAAGCTCAAAACCCATCTTCAGTGTTCGGACAGGCAGCTGGCTCATCAACACCTGCGTTTGGTTTCGGCCAAACATCAACACCCAACCCATCATCGGTATTCGGCCAAGCTCCCACCACTTCAGCATTCGGGTTTGGTGCCAGTTCAACACCTGCTCCAGGTGCACCTCCATCACAGTCTGCGTTTGGCGGAGCTAGCGGAGCGTTTGCTGCTCCAAAACCACCATCTCTCAACGCTGGTAACGTGAACTTCAGCTTTGCTTCTGGAAACGCTGATCCAATGTCCGTGTTTGGAGGTGCTTCTGCTCCTGCTCCTGCCCAAGGTGGTGGATTTGGCTTTGGTACTCCTGCAATTGGTGGAGGTGCTCCAGCACCAGGTGGCTTTGGCACTCCGGCTGGCACCCCAACAAACGCTGCCTCTAGAGTTGCAGGGAGAAAGATTGCACAGATGAGATCTCGTCGTCCAAGATGATTGACATATAAACCACACAAAATACTAGCATAATAGATACCAACTCTACAAAATCGTTACATTAGTTATCATCAATATTAAAAGTTCTATCCTTTTAGACTCATCTCACCGACTCTGGTATTTAGTGAGCTGGCATCACTCACGGACTCGAGGTCCTGTACTGTCTTGATGAGGCTCTGCTCACCATAATTCAAGCCGTACTGCGCGTGGATTTGGAGCTTCTTCTGGGTCCACATCTTGATGATCTTACCTCTCTGCTTCATTCCGAGTCTGGAGTACGGGAAAGTGTCCTGCTTGGTGAACACCACGATGTCCAGAATCAGGAAATGGTCAGAGAGAACTTTGTTAAAGATTACCGGAACTAATGAGGAGAGGAATCTCCCTCTGTTAGTATCAACAACGGCAATAACAAAGCCGTCTGCCTTGAAAACACAGGCTCCCCCGGATCTGATATCAGCGTGAGATCCCTCAATGGATTTTTCAATGTCATCAGCAAAGTGCATCAAACCCATGCACTCAAACGTGTTGGCGATGGAGCCCAGCACAAACAGAGGCTGGAACTCAATAGTTCCAGATTTATCAGTACGTGAAACGCTGTGTAGGAAGCCCAAATCACCAGTTCTGACATAAGACATTGATGGATCTCCGCCCTCAATAAGAGCACCGAACTGGTGCTTATGGAACGTCTGAACATTCTCACCAATGGCCTGCAATACTCCGTCGTAATTACCCTCGGAACACACCCAGATCTCACCATACTCGCCCACTTTGCACAGTCTGTTAGTCTCAGGGTTAACAATTGCAATCTGGGTACACACAGGAACAATTCCCGAGTCCTGGACTCTGATCGCATGAGGAACGTTTGCTGGGTTGACGATGGAGATGAGGCCAAGGCGGAGGGCATCAGGCTCAAGCCAGAGGTCAATTGGGTCAAATGAGAGGTACGATCTCAGTGTAATCATTGGGTTGTAAGTATGGGAGTAAACATGACTGATTGCTGAGGATGTGAGCTTCGTAACACTGAATTTAGTCGCAACATCCTTGATGAGCTCGGCACTCGGTCTTCCTTCCCACCCGACCATGAGATTTTTGAGTCTTTCCAGCGAAAAGTCTTTGTTCTTGATCTTTCTGATGGTGTAGTCCAACATTTGCGGTGTAACATAGATATCTTTGACTCTATATCTGGCAAGAGTCATGTAGAACGAGCCCGGGTTGGTGGCAAAGTCCATCGGAGGAATGATGTATGTTGAGGACCCCAGATAAACACCAATAAGCGCACTTTGAATAAAACCAATACCTGAGGTATGCCTCACACATGCGATAACTGGGTTCTTACTCTCCAATTGACATGTTTCCTTCATAATCTTACACATCGCAGCAATGTTCTCGTGCGTGACCTTCACACCGGTGCGGATGTTGTCCTGGGACCAGCTCAGGAGAACTAAACAGGTCGAGTTAGGTGCTGATGTTCCAGCAAACTTCTTGATTGAAGCGCCAAAAGCGTGTAAACCAGCCTTGGAGTTGAGCTTGGATGTGTTTCTCATTTTGACTCTCTGGAAAGCTGCGTTCTCCTTCAACAGCGGTGCAACCGGCTTGTTCTTGAGGATAGTCTCAACTTCGTGGTTGACGAACAGGTGCTTGATTTTGTAGTCTTTGATAACACTGAAAAGAGCAGGAAGGTCCTCTTTGATTCTATTAGGATCCACGGGAGTCAGGGGGATGACAACGAGCCCAAGAGTCCAACAGGCATAGAGTGCAGCAACAAAGTCGTCAGACAATGTGAACATCAAGCCGACCTCTTCGCCGGCTTTAAATTTGCCCTTCTTGGCTTTCTCCAGAATCATGGCAACCACTGAAGCCACCTTAACATCGAACTTCCTCCAAGAGTAAGATTTGGCCTGTTTACTGACACCGGTGAATGCCAGCTCATCAGCTTGGTTTCTGACTCTCCATTTCAAAACGTCCAAAATAGACTCGAAATCGGTGAGTGGTTTGTTGGTTCTGTCGTCAACGGATGTGTCCCTGTAGTCTAGACCAGAGTATTGGTCCTCAGCACCGGAAAGCGACTCGTACCTTAATTTGGAAACAGACTCGGACCACACACTGTCGAGGTAGTACTTTGATCTCGGAATCTCAGTAATAGATTTCCTCACATTATACTTCACGTAGACAGATTTGAGTACACCTTCTAGGAAGAAGCGTTTCACCATCATGTTAGCGATACCAGGGATACCACTCTTAATTGTTCTAGGGAGCGATTCAGGTTGCAGGATCAAGATACAGAATGGGCGCACATTGTGATATCTCTCCAGCGCAGTGAAACTTTTGGAGGCAATGAGGTCAAGCTCAGGGATATCCACAGCTCCTAAATCGTTCGGAACTGCTGCTGGAGACTCAATGACAACAACAGGCAGATGCTCGTTGTTAATCAACACGTCGAATGCCGAGGAGTCTGACACTCTTTTCTGGGCCACGGCTCTAGACAGAGTATAGGCAAGGTGGTCCGAGTAGTGGTATCTGTACTGTATGGTATCATCATCAGCTTTGTCCTCTTTCTTGTCGAGCCACGTGACTCTTTGACGAAGACGATCTTCATAAAGACCCAAAACATAGACCTTACCATTGTAGGTAAAACCAAGAAGACCGGTTCTCAGGAATTCCAGATCCAGGAAGCCCTCATGGTCTCTACATCTGGCATGGAAAATGTTCTGTGTGCCCTCCGGTGCAGCCCAGAAGCCACCTGGCAAAGAGAGAGAATCAATCCAGATTTCACCTACTTCCAGAACACCGGACAAGTAGCATGTATCAGGGTTCACGACAGCAAGTGTTGCATCAGGCAGTGGGTAACCGAAAGAGCCAATTCTCAAGAAATCTTGAGTTTTATAGCTGTCTGTAAGTGGTGGCGGACGATCTGAGATGACTTTCACTGTGTTTGTAGTGAGAGATTGCTTGTCGATGAGAACTTCCGAGACTTGCGATTCACTCTTTGGGACGGCGTCCAAGTCGTCTGTTATCATAGGAGTGATAGTGGTGTTAAGCTTGTGTTCCTGGCCAATCCAGTCTCTCATGGAGATGACCATTCCACCAAACTCACTGAGGGTCAAGAGCGGTGATACAACGTTTTCAACGTCTTTACAGCCAAGAGGCTTAAGCCAACGGTTGGTGAGAATCTCATGGAACTCACCATCCACAATCGAAGTGTAAATCAGCACCCATTTCACCGTAGAGAAGTTCACCTCTCTCTTCGAGAACTTTCGTGTGTACTGAGGGAATGACTGGTAATTATAGACGACCTGTTTCAGCGAAAGGTAGTCATTAAGTAGTACGGTGACTCCGAACTTGGTGATGATGTGAGCATAAAGACCAGCAATATCCAACAAACTCGACGGGGTCCAGATCATCAAGTTTCCTGTGAAGGTGTTCAACAAAGTACCGACAATCAAGCCAACAGATTTTCTAGCGTCGAGAATATTCAGCATGACATTTCTGTTTCTTGTGAATGAGATATCTGATCTCTTGAATGGCTTACCATCGTAGTTCGGATTCGATGAAAGGATCGATGTCAGAGAGTTCATCTGTTGCATCAATGTTTTATGAGTGATAGCAACACCATTCAAATCACCGTCAGGGGATCTAACAAACTCGATGTAGGCCAAATCCGGTACTTGTAGCGTTGGTGGGTCCTGCTTTTTCTGTTGATGGTACGAGCCGAAGTCGTTGGTTTTCCAGAAAATCAATCCTTTTGGCCACTTCAGCTTCGTCTGGTCATTGACCTTTCTCTCCAAGTACTTCATAACGGTCTCTGAGGTGAGACAAAGATGTGACTGTGTTACCGTCATGATTTGGATCATTTCCGTGACTTTCATGTCCAATGTGATGGGGACGGCAACGACGCCGGCAAGAAAGCAGCCGAACAGAGCAATTGTGTACTCCACAACTTCAACACTCTGGTAAATCAAACAGACTCTATCGTTTTTATAGAGACCCGACTTGTCTCTGATTTGCTGCGCTACCTTCTCTGCTCTGAGGTAGAGCTTTTCCCAAGTGATCGAAACGGACTCTTTGCCCTTTGAGTCGATTATCATCAGCGCTGTTTCTCTCTGATAAGTAGATCCTCTGTGTCGGAGAAAAGCAGCTAATGTATCAAAGTTCTCTGAAGAGCGAATCTCACTTATAACACGCGGGTCAAGCGGTCTTTCCAGCTCAACATTAGTAGACGGTGGGACGGACTCGGATCCAGAGTTGATGATCTGTCGAGGGTCACTCACGATGGAGTTCACGGAGTAAGCTCTGTGGTGCGACTTGGCGTTTGAAGAAGACCTGCTGACTTGTGGAACGCCGCTCTCCTGGTATTTACTAAGAATTGCCTGTCTTTTCTTGACATATCCCTTTTCCGTGAGATAGCCATCCCCAAACTCGGTGTTCAGCTCCTGGAGTTGCTTCACGGCACTCGGCGGCAGCCCTGCAGGAATCGATGAGTCCATCATTATGGAGCAACTCTATATATTTCAACGTGTCTGGCCGCCCGAATTGCCTTCAACAGTTAAGAAATCAACCGTTTGCATACACAAGAAGTCAAGAAAGTAAATGTTTTGTTATGGCCCTAAGCTTCTCCGCGCCTGTACCTGAATTCCGGGACGGGCCACGACCTGTGTATATGTCTTTGACAGCAACCGAAGCGAAAGTTTGATTTGAATAGCCGCTAACGAGCTATTTGAAGGATCACAAGGGGCCAATTGACCGACTCCAAGCTCACAAATGTCAGGTAAGAGCTCAGACCCGCTGAATGCCGGTCTCCGGGAGGTAGACCCTGTGCCGGAACCACAGCAACCACCTGCTGGCGAAGCAGCAGCTTCTCACTCTGGAGCTTCCTACACTGATGACGAGCAGATTCACTCACCACAGCCCCAAAATGCTTTCAAACACCCTGTCCTTCAGACTGCTAATGGCAGATCTTTCGGTGATCCAGAAAGACAGCCATTGCTTCAGCCAGACGACCCGAGCGTGTCTGCCCTTAATGTCAGCAATGTGCGTATCTCACGCTTCTTCTTGAACCTGCTATCCTTTTTGTCCACCATTTGGCTAGTTTTACTGCTTTTATCGGACTTTGTTTCCATCCCAGGCTTTAACAATAGAGGAAGGTCCTTCCTCGAGATGAACTTCATCATGGTGTCGCTGTTCTCCACAGCCTCGACGCTTATCTTCTTCCAGGTGCCATCTCTCTTTGAGCGCAGACTTGGCTACGTTACTGCCGGTCTCGTGGCATTTATCCTGCTTATTCTTGTTATATTCGACAGAGCCGACATGGGTGGTATTGGTTTTATCACCGGATTGTGGTGCTTGCTGACCGTAGGCTTCACCAGCTTCAGCGAGTACTTGGTGGAGCAGGGCAAGGCTCACGAGGAGATTCGTCTCACGGGCCGTGTCGAGACAAGACGAACACTCACTGAGTGGCTCATAGTGTTTACCAGGAACTCCTTGAAGGCTGTTCTGGCTCTTTACACTGTGTTTATTACCCTGAATGTCATCCTGCATGCGTTTGATGTCATGAGAGTGAAGCCATGGGGAGAAGAGGTCTGGGTGGAGGACGACAGCTTCACATTGCACGTTGCATGCTACGGCGACGTCACGAACTCCAGTGCTTCCACACAGCCAATTGTGCTTCTTCAAGCTGGACACAACTCGAACGAGGAGTTCAGTGAGTGGGTCGAAGAACTCCACCACTTGAACCAGGTTGAGAGATATTGTATTTATGACCGTCCCGGTTACGGGTTCTCAGACTCTTCTCCATCGCCAATCTCTCTCTCAATTACGTCAGACTTGCTAGCACAGGCTCTCCGTAAGTTGAAGATTAGCGGACCTTTCACAGTGGTTGGCCACGATATTGGTGGACTTTACGCCATGGTGTTTGCATCCCGCAATCAAGCTCAGGTTGAGTCGTTGATGTTGGTGGATGCTTGGCACGAAGACTTGCTGACGAGAAACCCAGCTGGTAAGGCGAAGAAGGATGAGCCGGCTCCAGCTGAGATTAGTCGTATGAACCCAGGCGCAGGGTTCAGGCTCTGGATTAAGGGTGTCTTCTCTCCACTGGGATTAGCATTACAGGGATCGTGGATCCTCAAGCACCACGGCTCTAAAGATCGTATCTATGGCCGTGACATGAAACACCAAGGCCGCTACATCCGTGCTCGTCTTCAGGAACAGGTGGGTGCTTCCATTTTGTCCTATAATGAGATTATTAACTCCAAGGCTTCGCTGGTCGATATGCCTATTTCTGTGGTGAGCTCAGACTATATGATCAAGAAGAGTTTGAACTGGGGTAACTGGCAGAGACAGCTGACGAAGTTGAGTACAGCAACTTACGAATGGAAGATTGCTGATGGAGGCCATGACATTTGGAAGAGTCCAAAGGGCAGAGAACAATTGCAGGACGCTCTGTTGAGACTGCTGGATAAATGATATCTCTATACGTGTTTAGCCTAATATCACGCAAATTGTGTACGCATATGACTCATGAAATACATTAAAATTGTAGACCCCAACGGAAAAGGAAACTTACTAACAACTCGACTCCTCATTCAAAACCTCCATAACCAACTGTTCATCATCAGTCAAGCTGTTCGAATTGGATTTACGCATAGTCTTACCTCTATGAAGCTCTTCTGTGCTTGACCCAGCTATCTCTTGCTCCTCATCTTCGACCATATCCTCGTCTTCATTACCTTCTTCTTCACCGCTTTCATCCTCGTCCAAATCGGCCTCTAGGTCACAAGTTTCACGACAGTTTGGACATAAGAACTGCGGGTAACTCTTCACAACAATTGGTCGTATACATTTGTAGTGCCAGCAGTGGGAACAAGGAGAAATGAATACGGCCTGGCACGGTTTTACCTTCAAAAGGCAAATTGCACACTCAGATAGCTCAGTGTCATTAAGCAGAGCAAGCGACTTGAGTCGTTCATGAGCCTCTTTATTGAATTGGTTGGCCTTACACTGCCATGACTTGTTAGTCTCAACACGCATCTTAACACATCTGAAGATATCCTCAACACCTCCTCGGAAGTCCATACCGAGCTGCAAAACATCACCATTCTGAATTGGAGTGTCGATCGACTCAACACCAGCGGCCGACAGACGTACGTGGTTCAGAAAAGTTCCAGATGACGACTTCAAGTCCTTTATGAACCAGTTACCGTTCATATCAACATAAAACTCAGCATGTGTACGTGACACCACCTTAGATTTGAAAACTACTGGCGCATCGGAGCCAGGTGGAGCATGTGCGGCTTCTCTGACCTTATCTGTGTATCTTCCCACCGAAAGTCTCGATCCTGGCTTAGTCTTTCGAAGCACAGGACTGAAATAGAGCCCTTGCTGGGTTGTAGAATGGTCAATGAAAGGGGTTAGCCTAATGGAGTAAGTTCCATCGGTATCTGGCTTCTGTGTGGGAAGAGCCGTGGTGCCCATCTGAGCCTGTAAAAACTCCTCTGTTGGTGTGGCGGCGTAGAGATCGTTCATGTTATCGAGCTGGGCTGCGGAAACAGGCTGAGGATGGGCAATAGGAATAGCAGAAGATGTTTGGGATCTAGTGATATTTGGTGTGGAGTTGTTGGAGCTCTGAACGAGATTCAGTCTTGACGAGGAACCGGCTCTTGAACGGCCTGCGGGACTACCACCGTGGAGATTAGACGACGATGATGATGCTCTGAGTGTGTTTGTGATGGAGGAGAAGAAGTTAGAACCAAATCCAAACGAGGAGCCTCTTCTTCTGTTTTCGACTCTAGGTGGAATTGTTGGTGTGCCTGGCGTTGAAGCGTGCGCTGAAGAGCTGTGTTGTTGTTGTTGGGCTGATGGAGCGTTGATGTAAGAGCCCGAATGCGACACGGAAGGGTGCTGGGCGGCACTATTTCCAGGCATCTCTCTGACTGGGTTTAATCGTGTGTGTTTATGGCAGTTTAAGTGGATGGAGTCCTTAAAATTGCGTGTGAGATCGTCTTAGGTCAGTGTGTGGACTCAACGGCTAAGCGATCTGGTGCGTGAGGGAAATGTGAAACGTCAGCTTGCGGAGCCAGTCTAGCGCCGATTTTTAATCTGACAAGGGGGATGGGCTCGGTAGTATATGAGGAGCAGAAATGTGCGCTCTAAAAAGATAATTTGTAGCTTTTAGGCGACGCCTTGAAGACCTCTTTTGCGTTGGTGATGGATTAAAGGGAAGCGAGAAACCTGTGAAGCTCAGAATCTTTGACTTTCCCATTTCTTTTTTTCAAGCCTGGGACGGGTCTGGGGCCATGAGACTCGCGACTTAGAGGTAAGACTACTTGATTAGTGAAGGAGAATAGAGTCGGTGTAATGGAGATTGAAGGTATAATGTTGCTCCTTGGAGACCTTTTGAAGCTCAATATTCATACAGAGTTGGGAATGTTCCATAATTGATACCAATAACGGCCGTAAAAAGTCTTTCGATAATACCGAGATAACAAACCGCCCAGACCGGTCTCCAGGGCTTCGAGGCCCCAGTCCCGCGACTCCAGCTTTTTACGAGAGATGGGCGATGCCTGAAGAAAAGCATGACTTCTATTAATTCCCCTTGTTATTATGTTAGATTAAAGACCCTAAGCGGCCTTCAAAGAGCATATCTCACTTCAAGAAAGACCAGGACATGACTTTTAATATCCTTTTGGCGCACTTTTGCGATAAGCATGGCCCTCGGTCGATAATGTGCACCCAGAATGCTACGGACTCGCCAGACCAGTTCACGCTCTCGGATTTCTCTAAGGAGTCGTACTGTGAAGCCTGTTTACTGACATTTCCTAAACGAGATGCGACTCTCTCAAGTTCGCCATCTGAGCATATGACAGCAAAACCGTCAGCGCCAATAACAACGATAAGAACAGTCCATAACGATAACACATACACAACAACACAGTACAGCGCGCTCAAGTTTAGACAGCTGAACTCAATCGTGCGCAAGTGCCTCTCTGAGGAAACGACGATATATGACGTAAGACCCATGTATTTTGGAGATGAGGTCAGAGGCTACTCTCTTACGCAAAGTTTTAAAGTGAAGGACCTTGAGGCAAGAGGTTCAGAGAGACGATATTCTTTCATCATCAATTGTGACGATGAGAAGAGATTGCTTTCAAACTGGGATATGATAACGCAACATAATACGGTGATCATCGAGACTTTACTCGAAAGAAGAAAGGAACATGAGCTTCAAAGCGCAACAAATAATGACATCTTTTTGAGAGGTAAGCTACAACAATCTAAGAGTTTATCAGAGCTGCTGGGGGACGATCAGCTCTTCGTGAAAATTCACTTGTGGAATACGAGATTGCTGGAAAAGCTGAACTCAAATTAGCCCCTTGATATTTAAGACATTTAGACATGAATTGAACGGCCTTTTATGACTTTTCTTCAACTTACTACCACATGAACTCTAACTAATAGGCCCAACTGATAAGACGCGGATCAATTCTCTGGGGGATCGTCAACAAGGCTCATAACCAAAATTTTGCCAAAAATTGTAAAAAATAATGGATCCTATGAGATTCGAACTCATGCATCTTACGATACTTGATCTTGAGTCAAGCGCCTTAAACCGCTCGGCCAAAGATCCATTTGTTATTAGTTCAGCTTCGGCCTTTGTCCACCGGTATCAGGCACTAGTGACATTTGCTAACTTGCAAATAACTCGTGGGAGACTATGATTCTACGAATTGAATGATATCAGTGCAATTAAATAGGTATATGTAAATGTAGGAAGCTTCATCTCAACCAGAATATCGCCAATACTCGACACTGGTTGTTCAATCCGTTCTCTGGTGCTCCTCCTCAGGTCTCAAGAAAGTCTCCAACTCAACCACCTCATTGGCGACCTTCTGATACAACTTGTTCTTCTTAACCTTGTCCTTGATACCGTAGACATTGACGAACCATACGACAAGTCTGTAAGTGACCCAGATCAAAGCGACGTGGAGCAGGATTATAGCGGTGTGAACGACAACATCTTCCTTAGAGTTCGGATTCATTGTACGGATGTAGATGACAATATTAGTAGCCAACAAGAAGTCCACTATACAGACAATAACAGCGAGCACAGCCGCAACCCACAGCTTGAAGGAAACACCGTGCTTGTGGTCTTTGTAGTAGGCATATGGTGGACCGAACAGCTTTGTCTCTGCCTCTCTTGTAGGCTTTGCACGACTGGCCTCAGTGTCACTGAGCAAGGACTGTGATGATTCTCCGTATGACATTCTCAAGGAAATAGCTTTTGCACTTGAGTTTACTTGATCAATGGGTCTCAACAGCCTTCGGGATGATTCGGGTGTGAAAAAAAACGATGGCCAGTGTATTTTTTTGCAGCTGATGCGCTCGCGAGATGCGGAGACAAACTGATCGCATCAGATAAGCTTAAATGCGCCGAGCCAAGCTCTATGCAGACTATCTATTGTAAAAATATGTGGAGTTGAGGGGAGCGAAGCACAGAGTAGAAGCTACATATGCCATCAATGAGTCATAGTATGAATAAAATACTTATAAGTCTAGCGTAATAGTCGTAGGCAGAACAGATTGGTAGTCTGTGTTGGGGTATAGAAGGAGGTTGAACAGCTTAGGCAGCCTTACTGAAGTCCAAAATTTCGATAAAGCTGTGGGTGTTCTTTTCAACTGCAACAACGCACTTGCTGTCATTGAACTTGGCCGACCAGATAGGACCGGCGTCCGGAAGAACACTTGAACGGATGAGCTTACCATTGTTTCTGAGATCGTAAACGTTGAACTGGCCTTCGCTACCACTCACCAGGAAGTTCGGCGTGGCGTGGAAAGTGGTAATAGCAGCGTGATTATCCTGATGTAGAACAAACTTATTCTCGTATGTCTCAGGGTCCCATCCACGAAGTGTACCGTCGGCAGCGGCACTCACTAAGTAAGAAGCAGAGAGTCCTAATAGCCCGACTAAGGACGTGTGCTTAGACAAGTCTGCGATACATTCGCCATTGCTCAAGTCCCACACTTTGATAGTGGAGTCCATCGATGCCGAAATGCATCTATTTCTTTTGACATCCAAAATGGTAGAGTAGATTCGGTCCGTGTGTCCTTTTAACACGAAAACCGTCTTCTTCTGTTTCAAGTCCCACACCCGTACTGTATTGTCGTAGGAGCCAGACACGATAATGTTACCGTATCCTGTCACAGTTCTCACAGAGGCAGTGTGTCCACGAAGAACTGTAACCAGATATGGGTTGTTATCAGCGTCGTTATCATCGTAGTCATCACCATGGTCAGACTCGTCCGGCAACCTCCACACATGGAGGGAGTTGTCTCTAGAGCCTGTGATAATATAGCGATCGCCATCATCCAAGGTAACGATTTCCATACATCTAATGGTGGACGTATGACCACGGAACACATGCGTGCACTTACCCGTCTTGATGTTCCAGACTCGTACGGTACGGTCTGTGGAGCCACTGACGATCTGGTCGCCAATGTACTTTAACGCCCAGACTCCGCCTTCGTGGCCTTGGAGAACACGTATGAGGTCTCCGTTCTCTGGATTGTAGATGTTAATCATCTTATCGTCAGCACCGGTAATGATTTTTTCATCATCGAACTGGAGACAAGTAACAACATGGTTACCGTGACCAGGCACAGTGATTCTGCGCGGCTCAAAGCTCGGGTCTGCCCAGTTCTGGAAGAGGCTTTGTCTCTTAGAGTATAGCTTGCGGTAGAAGTCCGGGTCTGTATCTAGGGAGGACTTGAACTCTTCGAGCTCTCCTGTGCTGACAAACTGGTCTCTCAAAAGCATGTGCTTCCAAGTATCAGATGAAACCAACTTGTTCCAGCTCTTACACACCGACTGGCAGTTGAGAAGAGACTTGTAATCTAAGTTTCTCACAATCTGCTGTGATATTTCAGGAGGAAAGCTTGCGACAAGGTCACGTTTTAAAGCACCGTCGAGAGAATTTAAAAGGTCGCTTAGTGACGAGCGGTCGGCCTTACGCATCAAGCGGAACACCAAGTTATTGAGACCTTGTTGTGACAAAGAGTCGGCAGCGAATGTTTCAAGTCTCTGAATGAGGTTATCAGCGCCAGTGGTGATCACACCGCTTTCGTCGTCCAGTGAGTCCAAGATGGTCGTTTGGCTGGGCGAGGCAGATGGAGAAGGAAGTGGGAGTTCGTTTGTCGCCTCAGCATGGACAGCAGCAGGCTGGGGAGCAGCCATTTGACTTCCAGCCATGTTCAGCTGATTTGCCAGGTTGTTGTCCTCCTCCTCGTCTGGTGTGCCAATAGTCTGCGAAGTGTTATCGTCGAAGTCTTTCATTTCAGTATCGCTCTCTAGGGGCATCTGCTTGGCGGCGACCCGTCTTTTGCTTTCCGGAGACAACTCGAGTTCTTCAGCTGTTCTCTTTCTGGCGTTGGCGTAGCCAGCGAGCTGGGGCTCTGGCGTGGACTCGACGTATACCAGCGGCTTCAAACAGCTGGTGTCAGCGTGAAACACAATCTGGTCAGCCTCCCTGAGCTGGCAGCAGTACGGCGGCTCCGCCTGGCGTAGCGGGTAACGTGGTGGAGAAGACATGGCTCAGGATTTTAGAGCTTTGAAGCGTGTCTTGTGCCCGTCTGGTGCTTGTTTCGAATGTGTGTCGTGTGTTTATGTGTCTATGGTCACTGGCAGAGTCGACGCGAGAATGGCTCAGTTAGTGCGGGAAGGATGCAGACGGTTGGCTTGAGATTTGGCGAAAGTGTTGCTTGGTCACTGCTAAAGCTTGAGGTCTCTTCTCCAGCCAGTGATGGATCTTTACACAGCGGCGATTTTAAATCTCTTGGAGGGCCTTTTATCATGCCGGTGAAACTCGCCCACACAACAAAAACCTTCCCCTGTTGTTTGTTATTGCGCGCGCACGGCCGGCAGCAGTTGCAAAATTTGGCACAATGCCCGATGTAGCGTGGCAGATACTACAAGAGCTGGTAGGAAAGGACCGCTGGTACAAAAGGATCTGAGATCTTGCATTTATTGGCCCCTTCTAAGCTAGTAGAACTTCAAAGAATCAAAGACATGAAGAGATTCACCAGCCGACTCTTCAGCACAGCCAAACCGGCGCGCTCACTTTACTACTCAACCTCGAACACCACTAACGGCTCGTTAACAGAGCAGCTACTGGCGAAAGATATCCCAACGGTGAAGCTGTCGTTTGATCTGTACAATGAGAGCTCATCATCCGTGCCCAAGCCACCTGTTATTGTTCTCCACGGTCTTTTTGGCTGCAAAACAAACAACCGCACGATAGCGAAGAAGATAAACGAGACTCTAGAACGTGATGTCTATTGCCTTGATTTGAGAAACCACGGCGACAGTCCTCACATTGAAAGACATGACTACCCTGCCCTGGCTGCAGATGTTGAGCAGTTCATCAAGGATAATGATTTGGGCCAGTCTGTCATTATTGGCCATAGTATGGGTGCGAAGACTGCGATGGCCATGGCCTTGCGCTCCAAGAACCTAGTTGAGATGATGATCGCAGTTGACAACGCTCCAGTTAATCTGCCACCTGGTGGAGACCACGTGAAGTATATTAAGATCATGGAAAAGATTGTGGATAACCCAGAAATTACATCCAATAGAGATGCTAACAACTACTTCGCTCAGTTTGAGAAAGACGTTAGCATTAGACAGTTCCTGCTTCAGAACATAAGAAAGAGCAAGGAAACCGGGTTGATGACAAGCAGAGTTCCCCTAGAGATCATGAAAAACACTCTCGTCAAAGGGGATATCGCTGCATGGCAGTTCGATTGTTCATTTTCTCAATGGACTGGCCCTGCGCTCTTCATCAGAGGTACTAAGTCTAACTACGTTCCAGACGAGTACTTGCCAGACATCGGCAAATTCTTCCCAAGTTTCGAAGTCCGTGATGTCGACGCTGGTCACTGGGTTATGGCGGAGAAGCCTCAAGAGTCTTTGGAGCTGATCGTGGACTATGTGCAGAGAAATGAGGACTACTGAGCCTCCCTAGAGTTGTTTGACTAATACAGTCTTCCCCAATAGAGAATCAAGCCATGCCAATTTGTAGCTGTATACATAAATGGCTCTCATCTCCCATTTGATCTGTCGATCGCTATTGTATTTAGTTAAGGTCTAGATAGTTTAACCGTTATAACATCGAGCTCGGATATTATTTAAGCCCCGAGACGCTCATCGCTATTGTCCTTCATCGGCGCAAGATACAAGGCAGTAATGAGGTTCCGAACTAAGGGTCTCAGCTTTCCAAATCTTCCTTAATTATTTAGCGAGCTCTGGAGTGTTAGACTGTGGTTTCACGGCTATAAGCTATCAGTTGAACCCTCAGCCGCCCATGGGGCAAGCTCAGGGTCCAGGGTCCAGTCGCACCAATTCTCTCAATCACTTGTTGCCAGAGGCTTAGTCTCGAAACGGAGATTCCCCAGACCAGTGTCTGATATTCCGCGTTAGGCCGCGTTTCACCTCCACCGATCTACACTGTTAAAGTTCTGGCGCTTATATAATCCGCATGAAGCTGGGACTAGCGGGTCTGGTTTTTGCAACTTGACAGTGTGGGCAGACGCGGGGCTAGGACCCACCGTACGCGCCGGATCGCAGATCAATAGACCCATTAGAGCTGCTTGGATGGTTGGTCACTAGTGGGCTGGGTGCTATGACCGCCCGAGGCCCGCCCCAGAGACTAGTAGATGGTACGAGGATCAGCGAAAAGACATCATAGTCTGGTTATTGAGGTAGTTATGGGCATTCTCACAGAATGTGCGGGCAATGACTTGTTTAGATCCCTTAGTTTACTCTCAGAGACCCTGAAAGTGAGTCTGGCTTCGGTTGATGAAAAAATAACTCGTAATTATTATAGCTACAAGAATTGCCGACCAAGCAAGATACGACAACTATCGTACGCTGCCGGCAGCACGATTGTCGAAATACCAAAAGGTGAATTGTACATCAAAGTCCAGCTATTCGTGCCAACCTGATGCGGCATAACCATCGCGCTAGCGCAGCGACGTTTAAGTATCTCCGACAGAGATGTACTTATGAGTCCGACGCTCTTACCACCTGCGTTAGGATATTACTGGGGAATTATTTGATCTGCTAGTAACGAGATAATCTTCCGTAGTCTCCAGAATGGAACTCGCTCTTGTCAAATCACAAGCGTCACTTCTTTAGTGTTGCTATGACATACTTAGATTTCTTGTTATATCTAGGCCGGTCCCCAAAAGACGGACTTGGAGATCGTTTAGGATTCAAAGGAAGGGGGGCCCCGAAGGCGTGTGTTCTACATGTCGATAGGCAGGCTGTCTAGGAATACAGTATATTCTAGAAGAATGAAAGACACAATCGCATAGCGCTCTAGTATGACGTACCATGAAGCACCGCCTTGAGTAGATGCGATATGGCCGAATCGCACTTCATCCGGCCGAGGCGATGTCCTATTCTGTGCACTTACATTTAAGCACAAATCACCAAATACTTCTTCAGGATATGGACCCAGCACGGATAATCACGGCCCATCTTACAACCTAAGAAGCATGTCCACAAATTAGGTGATCGCTGTGGTCGTCTCTGAAATGTGCCACAGCACGGCACGGCGTACGTGCTAGGGGACCTAGCATAAAGATCTGAGTAAAAAGGCACTAAACAGCCCAAAGCACCAGAGACAGCAAAGCATATG
Source organism: Petasospora stauntonica (assembly GCA_030558335.1). Lineage (NCBI taxonomy): Eukaryota > Fungi > Ascomycota > Saccharomycetes > Phaffomycetales > Wickerhamomycetaceae > Petasospora > Petasospora stauntonica. Next base: position 1,023,091 of record JAJMSG010000003.1, read on the forward strand.
AATCAGGCAAACGCTTTTTTCAGAGCCAAGAATAGAACCTTCCAGCCAGAATTGGAAGTGACTCAAACCCAAAGCGAGCTCCACACAAATCCGCGCCCAGGATAGCTGTTTGAGACCTTAGTCCTCTCTGAGGCCTTGCTGGGACTGAGGGATATGTGGGTCGGTCTTAATGCTGCTCGGTTTTAGCAGAAGCGGGTCTACTGCCTCTGACTGCCGATTAAAGGGTCCTCAATTTGACTGGTTGAAAAGGGCCTCGAGTGCTTTTCACTAATGAGATCTGTTAATTACTGCCCTCGTCAGAGCTTCTGTGGAGCTTCTAGTAGGGTTGAGCTATATACCAGCGATACTTTCTGGGAGCTTAAGGAAGATGATCTCTCGTAGTGGAGGCGCAGGATGATGCGTGTTGCCTCCAGAGGTGACCATGGCTGAGGGCAAGTCCCGGGCCTAGGACTTTTGTACTTTATTTCCGTTTTGGGCGAAGCGCCTACGGGCCTCGCTCTCCGAGGCCCAGATGTCGTAGGCTTTACCCAACAAGAAAGCTCGGGAATTGGAAGTGTCCAACCAGCGAAGTGGTAATGGCCCGCTGTCGTTGAAGGGTTAAGACCATGTACTCAGCTCCAGAAGATGTTCGGCAGTTTGTGTTAATATCCGACTTGAAGGGTTTATGCATGACAACTTTCCGGCCGTCTTCGCCCGTGTACGTTGAGATCAGGCCCGTTAGGCAGGTGCGGCTAACAGCGGTAACGGGGAAGTGGCACCTGTTAGCGGACTTGCTAGCTTAAAACACAATAAAGCCACACAAGACGTCCCGGGTAACGTACCGAGACGTGCAATTTCATATGGTGGTGGTCCAGTGCCTAGGTAACCACGCAACAACTTGAGTTGTATTCATACCCGTCTGTACGCCATCTGAGAACTACATCGAAGTATTCGGGACCCTGGACCCTGCTCGGCTAAGCTGAAGGTATTATTTCTGTACCTATCAAACTGTAGTAGCATGTAAGATCTCATAATATTGTACCCCAGAAAAGGATCTGGTGTCATCGCTTAGTACTTTGGCCGTAGCGAGGATTGCGTTGTATCTTTAACGAAGGGCCCCGTAGTACCCGAAACATTGTATATCACCGCGGGCCCTCCGTTTGGGAGATCCAGTGACCCAGCTCTCACCCCTGTCTTCGCTTGCTTGCTTCTATTGGTGTGGCACTTTGAGCTAGGACCACGGCCCAGGAACGGGCGCATGTGCCTCTATATCGGAGTCATACAGACCATGAGTTCTCGTTTGCCACTTCGACTTCGAAAGAGATTTCACGGCCATGAGCTAGGCTCCACAACCACTGTGCCTGGGAGTCAAAATACAGCACAATTCTACTGAATTTACGCTCAACAATATTTCTCCAGAAACCACACCCGCCTACCTCAGAGCTGGTATCAACACCAGATCAAATGCAGAAGTCGTGCCCACTGTCAAAATTGCAAATTGATTGCAAGACTCGGGACTGGGAAAGTCTACGAGGGAGTGGCCCAACCGCCCAGAGTGCATCTGACCGCATGAAGTTCGCAACCTAAAAGGCGCGTTGGTCCGGCCATATCTACGATAAACTAACTACATTAGACCCTTAATGAACCCTAATAAGCTTTGCGCAGTGATATCACTGCTATTTGAAGGAGACAGAGCGGGTCTGCATGCCCAACTGAAGCGATAAGTGGCTTTGGTAAGTCTAATCGTGGAGATATCGCTCTAGATGTGGAGGTCTATTAATGCTCGCAAGGTAACGTGCACAACTCAGATTGATGATCTATAGCGTAAATTACATTTATGAGGCGAGCCAAGCTCGAAGGGAATGTGCCATAAAGCACATTAGATCCAATTATGGCAGTGCTTTTGCTCTCAAGCTGATGACTGATTGTGTCATTAAAGGCCGCGTATCCCCGAAACACCCACAGCAGCTTCTACGCTACACACAACGGCCGAGGGCTATGCGTGCTGAGAAGTGACCACTGACGATCCTTGTGGGCCCCTGTTAAGCCGATCCCCCACTACTATAAAATTCATCATGTCAAAATCCAGGCGGTTGAGACTACAGTCTACAGTATGAGTCCCTTGGGCCCCGGCTGCCCCAGCGACGCACCTAACCTTAGCAAACCGCGGCACGACGGACAGGAGATTCGAGAATCGCTGTTAGACCCGAGATAAGGGACTAGCCGACTTGATCAGGGCCAGCGCGAGATACACCTACGTTTCTAGTAGGCTATTCGGCTTGCAAGCTTTCATCAACTAAACTGGCTCCCACGCTAGCAAATGAAGGTCTCACGGTGTGAGAGCCACTTCAAAACAGTACCAAGAGACTGCTCAAAGCTGTATGACCGCAGAACTTGTGAGGGGCGATGCAGGCTGGGAGACGCGGTGCGTCCCGTACCGGGGACTAGAAAGGTGAGTCCTAGGGACTAGCATCAGCGCGGAAACGCTGGCTAGGTGTGTACCCTCGCGTACGATTGCAGATGAACACCTCTCCGCTGGTTTCCACTGCCCGTTTATAAAGATGATACACCATGCCATCGAGTCATCATTGTCGGAGATGCACTGCCCTCCCACTGCCCACAAGCAACAGCGATCGGACCCTGGCACACTGCCCACTCAGAATCTTCCATTACATCTGTGCACGCTACAGCAGGTACACCAGAGTTTATAAAACAAACGGGTTCCCACATTTTACAAGCCCTTCTCCATCAGTGCTGCTTCAGGACAAAGCCGCCATCGTCCGAACTTGACTTCCCAAAGTGTGCAGCACCTCAAGTAATTTAATCTTGGAGAGGCTGAATATTATCTCGGAAACACGTCAACACCGCACCTGGACCTATAAATTCTTTACGCTGCCCCCATTGTCAGATCACACTCCTTGCACAGGTCCCTTTGAGGTTTCCCCTAACATGGATGTCTTGTACTCCACGCAATCATACTCACAACAACCCACGGACCTGTTCGCCACTGAACCCTTGACCCTCGACACCTTCACAGCTACCACCTCCACCACCAACTTCCAGTACTTGGAGCCACACGAGCTCGAAGAAGACAAAGAACAGGAAGAACTTCAACAACACCAGGATCCGCAGGAGCTCATTCTCAGCCCGCAAGAGATCGAGTCCTTTTCTCAGTTCGCCTACACCAGCGCCACCGCCATGGACTCACACTACAACCAGGCTGCTAGCAGCGCCAATTCTCTTCAACATCCCTCGTCGCCGTCTTCTTCCTCGGTTGGAAACCATCTACAAGTCAACTACACAGACATGAGGCTGAATACTCCAGCTGAGGATGCTGACAATAGCCGCACTTCCTTGAATGACCAATGGTCCACTCCACCTACTAGCAGCGGGAGCCAGATTGGCTCTCATCCACACTACAACTATCCTCAGCTTCAGCTTCCCAGCAGATCGATGATGGAGCTTGGATTCGCCACCAACAGCGACTACAACACACAGCCGAGATCTGGCGGAATGGCTCCTCAGATGGACCCTCACTCTGGCCAGCCGCAGTTCCCAATCAACATGTCATTCCAGCAAATCTCCGGTGCAAATTCCTTCCCACTGGCTACAACACATCAACCGTTGGAGCACGGCATAACGCCCTACCAAACGCCCCACGGCCCACCGCTGATGAGCGCTAGAGACCACTGGGATGGCTCCATACAATCCGGATTCCCCTTCCCACGCATACCTGTCCAGGGACGTTCACAGTCTTATCCTGAAGTGCCATTAACAATATCGAGCATCGCTGGCGATGTGTTGAATCCAGAGCAGCGCCAGCACCACTTGGCCCAGCACAGACACCAGAGCGAGCACTTGGGTCAGATCTCGGACGCTGACTTCCACGAACCAGCTTATAAGTCCGAGGTCTTCACGCCCGACGATATCCAGGTTCTGAAATCGCTACTAAGCAGCGGCGAGAGAATTAAGTGGAGATACATCTCTTCCCGCTTGTCCTCTGTTACTGGCAGAAGAGCTACTTCTGCTACTTGCCTGAAAAAGACTAGGGAGTTGTTCCAGCTCCCGTCAGACAAAAGCTGCGCTGCTCTGGGTACTAGTTTGCCATACCTGGTTCACAACTCGTGGGACCAGATCAGCGAGGACAACACAATGACAGGAGCCGTCGATGCCGTTTCAATCTCTCCGCAGTCTTCTTGATCACTATGCTAATAACATGAATTCGGCTCTTGCCGACTTCAAGATCCGTCTCTTACGCCACTAACGACTAAACCCCATTTATTCTTCTTTATGTTTCTGCTATAGAGGTGTCAATCACACCAACATCTTTAAATATCCAATTTCATTAATGCTGTACTCTTATTCAGTTTAATCACTATTGTAAAAGTCTGCCAACTCCAGAAGTGTCAGTAGCCGTTCGTGGCGCTTGTCAAATGGAGCTTGAAAGTAAACAAGAGCACGCTTCACAGAAGGACACTGACTTCCTAAAGGCAAAACAAATAACGAACCGAAGCATTATGAGCTCCGAATCGCCGTTGGATGATATTGTTGCTGACAATTCTCTCTTTGACACCGTGGGCGATGAGTTTCCGGATGTTGAGATGGGCAGCGACTTGGAAGAGCCAGTGTTAGAAACCCCAGAGGAGCCAGCTCAAGGCAAGGAGACAGAAGAAGAGCCAAAGAAAGAGGAAACTCCTAGTGAAAAAATCCAATCCGAGCCAAAGGATGAGTCAAAGGATGAGCCAAAGGACGATAAGAGATTCAAGAAGGAGGAAAAGATTGTGTTTGAGCCGAATGACGTGCCAGTCTCGACACTGATATCGTCAGTTGAGGAGACATTACCAGCAAACACCCCTGAGCAACCACAATCAACTATTTTCAGGGTTGTTAAGGACATAATGCAGGAGCACATTCGTTACGTGAGAAGCTTTCCCAAGAACACCGATGTTAAGCACCCAGAAGTTCCACAGTTTACTGATCCTGAGCACAAGATGAACGAGAAAGAGGATGACTGCGATTACAAGAGACTGTCTCCAAAGGGTGAAACGAAGATTTCTAAGGACGGCTATCTTCTGGGAGGCCGTAAGTACATTGTTTCTACTTTCACACTTCCTGGTAAGGGTAAGCGTCTGTATGCGCTAGCTAATGAGGCCGCTAAGATGCTCAATCTCCGTGATGCGTTCTTGATGTTCAACAAGGCGAAGAGCGTCGCCAAAATGATAGCTTCTGAGGAGGATAGAAAGTTTCTCATTGAAGGCAGCTTCAATATCTCGAAGATCAAATCCAGAGCAGTGGGGGTTGTTCCGGCTAGAGCTCTTTACATGACATTTGGTGCCAGAATCGTGGCCAGTGGTAAGAGAGTGGTGGATGACTATTGGGAGGATGAGGCTATTGAACAGGGCTTCACAGAGAAGGACCATGTTTTCATTGTGGATAAGAACTACAATGCTCCTAGTGCTAGTCGCTCTCACCAGAAGAAGGAGCCATCAGAGAGACGTAAACCTATGGTACCAAAGCACTTGTACGTCACGCCAATTCCGTCTTTGGAAGACCGTATGGAGTATCTGTCAAATTGCAGCAGTGGGCAGCCTTCTCAGGTTTTGCCAGGACAAGGTATTTCTGGAGGTCTAGAATTGGCTTCTATCGCTACACTTCCAAAGTATAGAAGCGAAACACACACAAATTCTAAGCAGAACAAGGTGCTGATGACACTCATGGACAATGGTGCGAACTCTTCAGCTGTTCCGAGTGTGAGTGCCACCCACGCTCTACCTGTGAACGATGAGCTTGCAGGCTTAAGAACAGGAACGGGGCTTCCATTCTACAAGTCAAGCATTGCGAAGAGAATCAGTAGGGAGGACCAGGAGAAGCTGACAGAGATTGAGTACTTACACGGTATGGTTGAGACGAACACTTACATCAACAAGTCGAGACCGCCGAGAAATAAGCAGTGGCAGTTCTACTGGCAAGTGAAGAGCGGTGTGGAACTTGGTCTCACAAAGGACAATGCTGAAGAATTCTTCAAGTCTCAGCAAGAGTTGCTGAAGAAAGAGGACACTGAGGTAAGGTACAACGAGTATCTCAATTGTGATCAAGTGATGACCAAGAGAAGAAGACCTAACCCCAACTTCATGGGTCATTCCAATATCCAAGGACACAAGCCACCGTACGCGGAGAGACCCGAGCCTCTCTCACACGAACTACCACCACAACACCAACAAGCCATGGGAATGCAGCCGGGTGCTCCGGGCATTTATGGAGGCCTACCTCCGGGTGCTCACCCAGGACAGATCCACGGGCAAATTCCCGGGCAGATGCGTAGCCAAATACCTGGGATGATGCCTGGAGGCCGTCCTATGCCGGGCCATGGAATTCAGCGTCCTTATTGAGTTCTCTACATACATGATACAGGCTTATCATTTATTTTGGAATGTCCATCACAAGAGCTTTGTCTTGATATCGTGACGTAGTCTGTAGGCGAAGAAGCACAACGCGAGTGAGACCATGAGGATAGGGAGAATGAGATACTTCAGTCCATTAATCAAGTCATGAATTGGATTTTGCTCTCTTTCCTTTTCGCTCAACACCAAGTAATCAATCTTCTTGCTGAGCTCTTCAATAGAGTACTCGTTCTCACGTAGCTGCTGAATGTTATCAGCACTCAATTTGTTGACGGATGCCACGGCCTTCTCGACCTCCTTATGAACTTCCACTTGCAAGGTGGAGAATCTCTGATTCAAGGCTTCGAGCTGCTCGCCCATGCCACTGATACCGTTGGAAAGTAACTTGAGCTTCTTATTCTGCTCCTCCAAGTAAGAGAAGTCTGGAGCTTTACCACCCTTTCCGGAAGCTGAGATGGCCAAGATTTGGGACTCCATCGATGCAAAATTCTCCAAGATTTCCTTATTGGTCTTGTGGAGAGACTCGACAATGCTTAAGACATCGCTATCGAACTTGAAGTGCTCCTTTGGCTGCTCCAATGGGGTCTCCACGTGCTGCTTCTCCACCACCTGTCCCTGTTCGTCCAACTTGACGTACTCGGTGACTCTTTTTGGCTGTGGCGCAGTGTATCCATCATTGTCAAGAACCTCAGTGATAACACCACCATATGTTTTGAGCTTTAGGAGCTCGAATTGCTCATGGGACTGGCCGGAAGTGGCAACAACGCTGACCTTGTGATCAGTAGGAAGCTTTACCTTCTGTGTTTTGGCACAGACCCTGTTGTTGATCTGGACAACGAGATTGCCAGCGTAGTAAGCAATTCTGAGAGTGTTAGGAACAGAGGAGTCCTGGTAACTCAACAAACAAGAGCCAAAGGCCCTCTCGTACTTCTCATCACCGCTGAGGGCCGAGAAGTCTTCCGAGCCATCGTTAATGTAGGCGTGAATTGAGCTTCCAAGAGGACCATCAGCATCAACGACAACCTGGAGACCATCGAATGAGTCATAAACTACATCTGAGGGATCTTTGGTGTACTTCATAGCAAAAGCACCCCCAGTTTTGCCAGTCTTGCCGGTTGCTCTAAAGATGGTCTCGAGTGTGAAGGAGTCGTAGGCAACGGGAATTGGGTTCTTGAGAACACCGGTTGTCCCAGCCTTCGGCGTAAGAATGATTCTCCCTTCTGTGAATTCAGCATCTCCTGTGATTTCCCATTCTTCAATTAAAGTTAGTCACTGTTAAATGGATGTAGCTTTGCGATAAGAACTTACTAGGCGGGCTGAGGGCATTGAGCGTGGCCAGCTCTGGTAGCGATAAGTCAGTATCCTCCAGATTCATATCATTGTCGGTGTGCGCCATTACGCAAGAGGCCAAAAGGCCCCATGTTAAAGTCTCAAGCTTCATATCGGTTGGCTGAGTCTCTCTCTAAGCTCTCTAAACCGTGAAGTGTCAAAGATCAACAGCCCCTTGCGCTGGTAATTTTTCAACGGATCAACAGAGCGCGAGACCTGGGGAAACTGCCAGCTGATGAGCCAGTAAAAAAGCTACAAAAATGGGTCGAAGCCCTTAGATTCTTCTTCAAATATGTCTACTTAGGGCACGAAATGTCATTGCACTCCTTACACTCGCCGGTATGAGAAGATGGCTCAGATTCTGCCACCAACCGACCCTCGTTCTTGTTAGCCTTGTCAACATGGCCCAGCGATTCTGTGGGGAATAAAGTGTCTCTCACCTTTTGTTTCAAGATCTTAGAATCCGGAAATCCACCGTTCTGTACTCTGTCCCATACTAAAATAGGGTCAATTGACTCACTGGCTTGAACTTCAACCCTGAAAACGCCGCTTTCGAAGGGTACTAATGAGACCTCACCGAGCTGCTCACCGAACGTCTGCAGAAGCTCTTGTACATACCATGCTGCTCGGAGATTCCATTTGCATCGTGTGCAAAACTTTATAGACACTTTGGGATAATGTGACATTGTTATTCAACAGCTTGGACGGTGCTTCTGGAATTTATGTATGTTTAACCTTGGCTTCTGGTTGCCCAGGAACATGCACAGGAACACGAAGATCACATTTCGCGTTCTAACATTGACACGGGCAGTTTCATTGCCATCACGGCTTTTACAACAGACTTACTTCTTTCGAAGTGGAATCTTGTTGTTAGTCTTCTGCTGCTCAATTGAGATATTTGAAGTCCCTAGATTCGGATAAATCGTCAAAATGCCGTCGTTTGCGGACTCGTTCTGGACGCCGGATTACCAGACCGGTGAGTATCAATACTTAGTTCTTAAAGAAGGAAGTCAGAATACTAACGCGTGCTAAGGCCTCAATGTATTGTTCTCGAAGCTCCAGCAGGGATGTGCCGAGAATGATGAATTTATATCGCTCTTCACTTCAAGAATGGAGGGAGAACAGGAGTATGGAACAAAGCTGGCACTTCTACCAGAGAACCACAGCCCACATAAGAACGGTTTCGACAAGGACGAAGGTGCTTCACTTAAGAATGCATTCAAGGGCATCACAACCGAGATGAGCAATGAGGGAGAAGGACACCTGAATATTGCACACAGCATCAAAACTATGGTTCTTGAGCCATTTTCGAAGTGGTCTGAGGAACATAAGCAGAGAGTTAACTACTCGGAAGAAATCCTAAAGAATAGCTTTGAAGTTTACAAAAACAAGCTCAAACTGGTGGAGAAGGTTCAAAAGAAGTACTTTGTGAAGTGCCGTACACTGGAGACCATGAAAGAGGGCAAAACTGAGGAAGAGATTCAGAGGGAAATGGAGATGGATGAAGACCACGATCAACATGCGAAAGACACGGATATTGTCGTGACATTGGGCCGTAAGCAGCTAACGAAGACTCAGCTTAAGGATCTGATGAATAAGATGCTCACTGAGATTCCTCAGAGACAGATCAAGATCCCAATTTTGGGATCATATGAGCGCTGTTCAACAGGTTCCCAAATCGCATCGTGGCTGCAGCAGAATCTCAAAATCAATGACTTAGATGAGTGCGAGGCTTTCGGCCAGGACTTGATCAACCACTCATATTTGCGTAAGGTAGCCACAATTGGCGCTCCAACTGGTGGCTCCTTCGTCAATTCGGGCTCTTTTGACTACCAATGGAAGGAACTGGCATACCACGCAGCACAGCTACCATTGAGAAAGCAAGCCGACGGCTCGCTAGTTGAGGGCGACTATAACGACTCTAATGGCATGAAAATGGCCTTTTACCTCGACGACTTAAAGTTGACATGGGAGAAGCCTACGCTGAAGAAGGTGGATAAGCAATTGAAGTCTCTGGATGAGATGTATCAGTCAGAAGTCAAGAGACTCGATAAGATCAGATGCGATCTGGAGGAGCTGATTGTTGATCATCTGGCATTCATGGAGAAGTGTGAACTCGATAGAATGAGAGCTCTAAAAAAGGTCATCTTGGACTTTTCCGCTTCGATCTCGAACAACATCACCTCTATTAAGTCATCGATTGACAAGATTCTGGTATACGAAGAGTCCATCTCTCCTGATAAAGACCTGCTCTTCCTTCTGCAAAACTACCGCACAGGGCCATTCTCTCCAAATGTCTTGCTTTATGACAACTACTACGACTCTTACAGACCAGAGATATTCGGTGTTGATCTCGAGTCCCGCTGCAAGAGCGATAATAAGACTGTACCAATTATTGTGTCCTCTATTCTGTCCTTCATGGATAACATCTACCCCGATTTGGCCAGCGACGAGATTCGTACCAAGGCCTGGCTGATACCCGTTCGTTTGCAATCTACTCATGCTCTGAGATCTAAAATCCAGCAAGACGGTGCAAATTGTCTTACACCTGACTTGTGGAGCCAATTCAGTCCGGAAGTGGTAACAAGTGTTCTCAAGCTCTATTTGCTGGAACTTCCTGACTCCGTTGTGCCTGGCTCTGTTTATGAGGTCATCAAGTCCATTTACACGAACTATGGCAGCGCTGAGCATACTTCTGAGCGTATAATTGGGATCACAAATGTACTCAAAGAGCTCGACAGACCACACATTGCCACTTTGAACGCAATCTGCACCCATTTCCAGCGTTTGATCTCCATTTTGGGCGAGAATAAGGACACATCGTCCCTCGCAGTATCATTCCAGGATGGTATTGCCCAGGAATTCTCAAATTGTATTCTGAGACCAAAGACTCACACCAATATGACATTGGGCGACAAGCACACTTTCAGATTCTTGCACGACTTATTAACACATAAGTCCGAGATATTCAAGAATGTTAAACGTTCTGGATCAATCATTCACAATGGTTCCCAGAAGTCCAATGTCACTGTCAAAAGACAGGATTCTACGCTGCAATCGAGACTTAAACAAGCCGTTGTCGAGGGCAAAAAGAAGCAAGAGCTACTACAAAAGCAGGATAAGTTAGGAAACCTGAACGAAGAGGGCGAGAGCAAGGAAGATGACGAGGAGTCAGAGGAAACTTCGAAAGTTAGCGATTAATTTCAAGCAAAGTATGTAAATAATTCGTACCATTAAGTTTTAGTCATAAATATAGTGAATGTTGATTCTACTTTCTGTCGTTGTAGACTTTGAAAGCTGGTGTGCTGTCAGCGAGCTTAGCGAACAAGTTCTTTGGTGTAATGTGGTCATTCTTCTGTGGTTTGTGCAGCAAAACGTCTTCGTCCTCTTCAATGTCAGAATCATCTAAGGAGCCTGCCTTCTTGATGATCTTTTCGCCCTTCTTGTTGACATATTCCACAAATTCTAGTGGCTTAGAGGGTCTTCTGAGAATAAATTGTTTGGCCGATGCGTCACCAGAGACGAAAGGATTAGAGCTTCTTGTCTTTGTTATCATCGTATCCAAATCCTCTTCATCATCCTCAGGGATGGCATTTACCCAGGTCTCCGCCATGGTTGGGGTAATGAGATTACCCTTGGGCGTCGATACAGCAGGCACTTCCTCATCCTCGTCACTTTCCACATTGAAGGTCAGTCTTCTTTTCGAAACACTCAGCATTGGCTGCTCTGGGCTCTGCAAAAGTCCCAATATCGCATTAGCTTTGACACTTGGACTGTGCTCGTGGCGTTGCTTCAGGGGGGACTTGAATACATTCACGTGCTCTTTGGATCTCCCTGAGCCCACAGTCGAGGGAGTCGGTGGGAAAATCGTTCTTGTGAAAGCGTCTCCTAGCAGAACGCCAGAAGTGACATCGCTCCCCTTTTTGCGGTGCCTTGGGGTTGGATTGGGCGTCTGGAGTTGTACATTAGGACGTGTGGAATGTCTTACTGGAGAGAGCTGAGGCTTCGAGACCTTCTGAGGGGATTGTTTGAAGAATGGAGTGGTCGGCGTGAATGGAACACCTCTGTTCTTTTGTCTGGCACCTTCTCTTGGTGGCGTAACTGGCTGCATTCTGAATTATTGATTTGATGGAATGTAATGAGATGAGGCTTTGTGGAGCTTTCTCTAAACTATGGAGCAGGACGGAGCAGGAAGGGCAGCTATAACCGGGTCAGCAAAAGAACTTGAGGAGCAATTAGCTATGTCTATCGAGAGTCTTCCCTTTTGGCAACCACAGTGATGGAACAAAGATCAAAACACAATAATGGTAACTGAGGCAAAGGAGAAGCACGACGCGCGCAAAAATGGCTGGTTGATCTCTTGGCCTAAAAGCGCGTAAGCTTATATGTTGCCCCTTGTCAGTTTTAATTACTTTACCCTTTTTGGAATGCGTGTTAGATTTTTTCGCCAATTTCCCAGTGAGGAAATGAACTGTAATTCTGGAATATAGCAAAAAAATTAAAAAAAAAACGCAAAAAATGAAAAAAAAAATCACGCCAGGGGCTCGGCATTAGCAAACAAGCAGCCAAGTGCATGGATTTGGCGACGACGTCATGGTACGTTGTCGGCATGAAATTGAACGTAGCAACACAGATTTGCTAGTGCTTAAGCTTTCCACAGTATGGGAAGTTACCGAGATTCTACAAGATTTAGACCCAATAAGAAGTGTGTAATGTTGCCGTTGAGAAGTATTTTAGTGCAAGGGTGTTGTTCAAGAAGTTTTACGCCCCCTTGCTAAAAGCAGCTAAAAGTGCTCAGACCCTGCGCTCGCTTGAGATGGGTTTCTACACGGGCTATTGTTGTGGGCTATTCTCACGGGGAAAAAAGGCTCTTCGAGGTTCTCTCAAAAATATATGGCTGCATCTCGTACATGAAGAGACAAGCGTTTCAGCGTCCAATGGACAAGGGTGACGCTACAAAAGTGGGCATCCCCGAGGAGTGGGCTGTAGTTTTTATTTATATACTGATCAGCCCCCTCTTCTGTCCTAAGCTTCCTTTGGTTTCTCGCTTAGCCCACATATAGTCTTAACATCTGCTATAATGGCCAGCATACTAAGGGGCTTCAAGCAGGAAAAGAAGCTCAAGAACGATGAGAGATCCAGTGAGCACGGATCCGATGCTTTCTCTGAGGAGTTCTCTGAAGGCTCTTTCAGCGTACGAGAGAGAACCACTAAGCGTACCCTTACTGCCCGTAACCTGCACATGATCGCTATTGGAGGTTCCATTGGTACGGGTCTTTTTGTTACCATTTCCACGGGTCTGCTTTACGGTGGTCCTCTGGGCCTCTTCTTGGCCTTCTTTATTTGGACAATGGTTATCTTTGGTGTCACCGCCTCGTGTGCCGAGTACGTCTGCTATCTTCCTATTGAGTCTCCATTCATTCAAATCGCCGGCCGTTGTATTGACAAGGCTTTCGAAGCCACTGTGGGAATCAACTACTACCTCATGATTTCCATCTATATCCCGTTCGAAATCACTGCTGTCAACGGAATGATCCATTACTGGAGAGACGACTACTCTCCAGCTATTGCCTTCTGTATCCAGATCTTCATCTATACCCTTCTTAACGTTCTGGCTGTGAAGTGGTTCGGTGAGTCTGAGTTCTATTTGACTATCGGTAAGATCCTGCTAGCCATCGGTCTTATCTTCTTCACCTTCATTACCATGCTTGGTGGTAACCCACAACACGACAGATTTGGCTTCAGATACTGGCAGGACCCAGGTTTGTTCAATGTCGTCTACACCACCGGCTCAATGGGCAGATTCCACGGCTTCTTGGCTGCCATGAACAAGGCTTGTTTCACCATCGTTGGTCCTGAGTATTTGTCCATGATTGCCAACGAGGCTGGACAGGAGTCCAGAAGAGTCCTCGCAAACACCTTCAGAACTGTCTTCTGGAGACTGATTGTCTTCTACGTCCTCGGTGCTTTGTCTGTCGGTATTCTCCTCCCATACAATGACCCAACCTTGAACGAACTCGCTGCTTCCGGTTCCACGTCTAACGGTTCTTTCTCTCCTTACATTATCGCTATGAACAATATGCAAGTTAAGATTTTGCCTCACATCGTGAACGTTTTGTGTGTTTCTTCTGCCTTCTCAGCTGGTAACTCTTACGTTTACTGCTCTTCTCGTGCTTTGTACGGTCTTGCTCGTCGTGGTATGGCTCCAAAGATCTTCAAGTACTGCACAAAGAGTGGTGTGCCAATCTTTGCTGTCGGTATCGCTTTCTGCTTCTCGCTCCTGTCTCTCTTGCAGTTGGGTGACAGTGCTGCTCAGGTTCTTAACTGGATCGTCAACTTGTGCTCTGGTGCTCAGATCCTGAACTACTTCTTCATGTGTATCACCTACGTTGGTTTCTGGAGAGCTTGTAAGGCTCAGGGTATCGACAGATCAAAGTTCAGATACACTGCTTGGTTCCAGCCCTATCTTGCCATTGTTTGCGGATTCTTGGTCCTTTGTATGGTTGGTACACTTGGATACACTGTGTTCATGCCTGGCCAGTGGAATATTGAAAACTTCTTGACCTACTACTTGATGTTGTTCATTTCCATTGGTGTTTACCTCAGTTACAAGATTATCGGCCGTACTAAGTTCGTCAAACCTGAGGAAGCTGATTTAATCACTGGCTTAGAGGAGGTTGAGCTTCATGAAGCTGAATACTTGGAGCAGCAGGCTCTTAAGCACGAAGGAAAGATTCTCACTGGCTGGGAAAAGGTTGTTAACAAGATCTTCTAAGAAAATCCTCAAAAAATTTGTATACTACAACTCATTATTGCACATTTGGTTTGCGTTAACTTGAATCTTGTAGAACCCCCTTTTAAAAGAAGCCGCATTGGAAACATCTGGCTACGAGGTAAGTATACTAACAAATTCATTAAAACATAAAGTCACAGACTTATAAAACAAAAAACGACGTAAACTTAACACCAGAAAGCGTAAAGTCTGTAGTAGAATGGCTTGGTGGCAATGTAGGCCTTCTCCTCGGCAATTTCCTGCTTGAGCAAGTCCAAGTCGTGCTCAGCTCTACCAGAGTCCAAGTCGATGTCCTCAGCCTTGATGTACAATCTCCAGTTTCTCTTCCACAGCTTGTGGAACACGTAGAAGGCAATGATAACAGGGAAAGCCAAGTAAGCCTGGAAGAAGACAGTTGGGTCTGGAGAAGCACCCAATGGGAACAAGGCAACCCAGAACTGAGCAATGAGAATCAAAATGTTGAGGATGACACCGTACCAGGAACCAATGATACCACACTGGGACATGAAGGCCAACTCCTCCTCTGGGTTTCTACCCTGGACCTTCATAGCGTGTCTGAATCTAATGTGGGCACCACAGACAGAACCCCAGGTGAAGACAGAGGACAAACCAGACAAGGCAAGCAGCCAGGTGAAGACATCACCCTGCTTTGGAGAAGCAGAAACGAAACAGAGAAGACCGATGAACAAGGTGAAGAGGGTGGACCAGACTGGACGACCCTTTCTGTCAACGTAGAGGAAGAAGGATGGAGCAAAGCCCTGGCCAGCCAAGGATGTGAGGGTACGGGAACAAGCGTAAACAGAGGAGTTACCGACAGACAAGACGGCAACCATGATAACGACGTTCATGACAGAGTCCAAACCACCGATCTTGGCGTTGTTAATGGCAATGACGAATGGAGAAGCAGAGGCATCGGAAGCGGTACCCAATCTGTCGTCAGTGTATGGAACCAAGAGACCAACCAAAGTCAAAGAGATAATGTAGAACAAAGTGATTCTCCAGAAGACCTGCTTGGTAGCCTTTGGCAAAGCCTTTCTTGGGTTTTGAGTCTCACAGGCAGCCAAACCGACCAGTTCGGTACCGGCGAAAGAGAAAGCAGCAGTAACAAACACAGCGCACACACCCTTGAAACCGTGGGAGAATGCACCTGGGTTGTGCCAGTATCTGCCACCAATGTAGCCACCAGACGGACCACCACCACAGTTAAGAACAATACCTAGAATGATGAAACCCACGACGGCGACAACCTTAATGAAAGAGAACACGAACTCGGCTTCACCGTAACCCTTGACACCGAAGAAGTTGATGAAAACGATCATAACGTAGAAGATAGCGACCCAAGCGACTGGGTTAACGCTGGAATTCCAGTATCCAATAGTAATAGAAGCGGCAACAAGCTCTAATGGAAGGACAATAAGCCACTGGAGGGCGTAGTTCCAACCCATGGCGAAACCCCAAGATGGGTCCAAGAAACGAGTGGAGTAAACGTTGAAACCACCAGAAATTGGGAATCTAACAGCCAATTCACCGATAGCGTGAACAGTAGCAAAGATCATGGTACCAACAAGACCCCAGGCAATCAAAAGGGCAGCTGGACCACCAGCCTTAAGAGCACCACCAGAACCAACGAACAAACCAGTACCGATGGAACCACCAATGGCAATCATTTGCAAGTGTCTGTTCTTCAAGTTCTTCTGGAGTGGGGACTTGGCAGTACGGGCGATGGCCTTCTCCAAGTCAGACATGTTAGTCATGTCAGCGTCCTCAAGCTCAACTTGCTTGAAGGAGTCCTTGAAGTTTTGCCATGCTGACTGTTTGCCAGTGTAGGCTTCCTGCTGTGTGAGAGAGATGGAGTCACCCAGTTCAGGGTCTGTTGTCTGAGAAGTAATATTCTCTTTGGACTTGATGTCAGACATGCTAGAAGTTTATGGTTAACGAAAGGGAAATGGGACATGTTGATTAGGGCCCCAACTCAGAAGGGATTTGGGCGTCTTATATACCGGAATCCTCGAGTTGAAGAGACATCGCTGTGCTGATGCCACCCCGCATATCCGGATACCATGTGGATTATCGACCCGCTTATCAGAGCCTGACGCGCGCCAATATTGAATCCTGATAAGACAGCGCCGACCCAGGCACCGTTCACGGGCACATACAAATCTCGCCGCAAAAAGCAATAAAAGCAATAAGAAGGGCCCCAGCCCCCTTCTATCAGGATTCAGAGAGGGTCCTCTGACAGGTCTACGATGAGGTCAACTCCATCTCTTGATCGTTTGTGCACAAGTTTGCTCCACCACATAAAGCTGGGGTTTACTCCGCTATCAGCTGTATCAGCTCGCAAGGTGCCGTATGGATTTAGTGCTGGAGTCACTGGGCAAGGCTACTGTACCATACACTATAGCCCTCCCTACAAATTTACGCTTGAGCGTCACTTTAACACCAGGTGCCGTATGTGGCTTCCTCATGCTTTGCCCAGCCACTGCTGCTCCTCTGCTGAGCAGCGAAGGTTCCGGGCACCGGCGATGGTAAATCTCCGGTTGCGGCCACTACTGTGTTGCTTGATGTAGGCCATGACATTAAACGGGCCGGCATATGCGAACAATAGACAGTGGCTTAATGAACAGAGAGATCGCTTTCCTTAGAAGTAGAAACCCAATTGTCCACTAACTATCTTGATGCCCAGGAGGATATCATTAGGGTGTCTTGGCTCTGCTTATCACCAATTTCACGCGATCATCAACAGTTGGCAGTGCTGCCCTTTGAGTACCAAGACTCTGGGCATTAGTGGCAGCAGATTAGTAGTTCGTACAACGACGATAAGTCAACAGACTAGCTGCCTCGCTTGGAACTCGCAATTCTTGTACAAGGTGGTCCCCTGTCAGTGTTTAGAGCCGTGCAAATGCCGGTGAGCCAACGCTGTGCCCAGATTGACCTTCTCAGTCATTTTGGATTGGCACATGGGTTGATTTGCTATCTAGAGATGATAATCGGTTGAGCGATATAGTGATCTTATTCGAACTATCTGACTGCGACAATCAATGATGATCTTTTCTTATCAGCTGCCATCTTTCATCAAATAGAATCAATTGGATGGATTCGCAACTCAGAGATGGCGATGTGACACTTGGGCTTGATCCACGGCCTGACGCCAACGGAACTATCTTCTAGTTTAGGATACGTCCCGAGCCCGTCAAAGTTTGGCCGGTGAATCGGATATAGTCATCCTACGATTCTTCAGCCCCAGTGGTAGACCACGAGTCGCAAGTAAGGGAACCATGAGACGGCTACTCCACCACTCACCAATCCATGGCGCAGCTCAGGCTCGTCTAAAGGCTACAACTTCGAGATGTGATAGGAAGTCTCCCCCATAACTAACGGAAGAGGCACCATTGAATTGATCCAGGGCCTCGTAAAAAACGGGCCAAGTACATGGCCAAACTGTGCCCACAAACTCTGGAGTACCCCGTGTGCTGGAGGGCGCGGCGTGGCCGAACCTTACGGCACTACGTATGCTTCTCGGCCAATAGCATTTTACGTTCGCTTAAGAACAAGGCACAAAAGGCACCAACTGGCTCCAAATGAGACCCTTCCATTGGACAGATCTGCATCACTCCCCTCTCGCCATGTCTCCGAGTATAATGTTATGCTGTGGAGAGAGCAGCGAGGAGTGAGCGGTGTGGTGTGAATTATGGGATCTGACACCTCTCCTATCCGGATACGTTGTGCTGGTACCTCTCGCCGGTGCATTCAATTGCCGCTACGGAAATAGGAAATGTTTAGGGTTTCGAGTTGATCTTGTATCTTGAGATACCACTTGATTGACACCAGTTTGACACATAAATGCCTTTTTGGCCTTGCCCTTGTACCTGACTTATAAAATTATCCCACAGAGTGCCGCCTTTTCGCCCTCAAGTACCATACACGGATTATATTTTATATGTGGTATAGCCGTGCGGCTTCATGAGGGTTGAAACTACAGCGCGGATTTCTATGCGCTTTGATATATATCGCACAATTATGAGGAGCGCTACCTGATATGGAAGTCGAGATTCTCTATGGCCTTCCGTACACTACTGACTGTGTGCTAAGGCACTAATGTGACTACAATTCACCAAATAAATGGAAAGGCACATATAACAATACGACACACATAAATACGAGATACGGCAGGTCACAGATCTGTCCTATCTCACGAATTAAATCATCCAATCCAGCATCTTTTGGTACCACTTTTTCTCTACCTTCTCCCCAAGCTTCAAGTGCAAGGACTCCAAGTAGTGCATCTCATGAAGTTCAACTTCCTCGAGACCACTAGTAAGATCAGCGTCCTCTGGCTTAATGAACTTGGTCTTGAACAAGATCTTGTAGAAGATGTAAACGAAGATAGAGAGGAAGACCATAAGGTAGTAAGTTAGGAAATTCTGGATGTTCCATTGGCCTGGCATGAAGACTGTGTAGCCCAAAGCACCCACCATGCACAAGACCAAGAAACCACTAATGATAGCAGTGTATGGCTGGAACCAGGATCTGTATGGCATTTTGTGTCTGTCCAACCCCTGGGCGTTCACAGCTCTGTAGAAGCCCAAGTACGTGACACACATGAAGAAGTAGTTCAAAATCTGAGCACCTGAACACAAGTTCACGATCCAACTGAGCACTTGGGCGGCACTCGAGCCGAGCTGCAATAAAGACAAGAGGGAGAAGCAGAAAGCGACACCCACAGCGAAGATTGGCACACCACTCTTAGTACAGTACTTGAAGATCTTTGGAACAAGTCCACGGCATGCCATACCGTACAAAGCACGAGAGGAACAGTAGACGTAAGAGTTACCAGCAGAGAATGCGGAAGAAACACACAAAACGTTAACAATATCTGGCAGCACCTTGATTTTCAGGTTGTTCATAGCGATAATGTAAGGAGAGAAAGAACCGTTAGAAGTGGAACCAGAAGCAGCGAGTTCATTCAAGGTTGGGTCGTTGTATGGAAGCAGAATACCCACACACAAAGCGCCGAGGACGTAGAAAATAATCAAACGGTAGAAAACAGTCTTGAAAGTTCCTGCAAGAATCTTACGGGACTGCTGGCCCGCCTCGTTGGCGACCATAGACAAATATTCAGGACCGACAATAGTGAAACAAGCCTTGTTCATAGCAGCCATAAAGCCGTGGAAGTTACCCATGGAGCCGGTAGTATAAACGTGGTTGAATGGGCCTGGATCCTTCCAGTATCTGAAGCCAAAAGCATCGTGCTCGGGATTACCACCGACCATGGTGATGAATGTGAACAAAATCAGACCACCAGCCAAGACGACCTTTCCGATTGTCAGGTAGAACTCGGACTCACCGAACCACTTCACGGCCATGATGTTCAAGAAGGTGTAGATCAAGATCTGAAGACAGAAAGTAATAGCAGGCGAGTAGTCGTCTCTCCAATAGTGGATCATACCATTAACAGCTGTGATCTCGAAAGGAATGTAAATAGAAATCATGAGGTAGTAGTTCCATCCCACAGCGGCCTCGTAGGCCTTGTCGATGACACGACCGGCCATCTGAGTGAAAGGAGACTCAACAGGAAGATAGCACACGAACTCACCACAAGAAGCGGTGACACCGAAAATGACCATCGTCCAGAGGAAGAAAGCGATAAACAGACCAGCTGGACCACCGTACAGCAGACCGGTGGAGATAGTGACGAAAAGACCTGTACCAATAGAGCCTCCAATGGCGATGAAGTGCAAGTTACGTGCGGTCAACGTACGCTTGGTAGTGTAGTGCTTGCTGTGGGAGTAAAGGGACTCCTGTGTACCCTCTTCGACATCGAAGGACTGCACTGTGTGCAGCGGTACCTGCTTTTTCTCGTCTGTTGAGGTAGAGCTCATGGTATAAGAAGAACTGCCCGCAGCTCTTGATGTTTGATGACTATTCAGACAATTTGAGCTTGACTACGCTCCAGATGTGGGGATCTGGTGCTTTATAAGTAGCCGATGCAAGGGCCCAGGGCTCTCCAGAGCTTTATCGAGGCCGTCCGGATACCAAGATCGTTATCGATGCACGACGATAGGATCTGCGAGCCGATTCGGGACGATACAAGGTACAGAGGTAGGCCACTGCGGATGCTCTGAGCTGCGGACCGTGGGCTTCTCGAACCAGATAAGCAGTCCTAAGGGTCCCGTAGTACCGCATAGTCTTTATAAGAAGCAAATATTGCTTTGGTGTATAGCTTCATGTCGTTTGTTCGTGCTATAGGTCTTTCCTCAACGAGGGCCCTGTCTTTAATTGCACGCAGCGTATATGGCCGGGCCGGCGAGCGGCGCCATTCTATTGGCGGAAGAGAACAATAGACCAAACCTAAATCATTATCTGGAGATTGTGCTATAATCCACTATCTTTGACCTCAGACACAGCCACCCGAGTGAAGTCCCGAGTCATACACACAGCTGAGAGATCCCAGATACACTGCTGCACCTAAACCTGAGTCTTCTTTGTTGTGATCCGAGTCAACGCTCGAGAGACCAGTGCCCGCAGCACTTGTAACCTTTCCGTATCAAGGCTCTCAAAAGGTGTCAAACTGGGGGCGCGTGTGGGCGCTCCAAGCCCGCAGCCTAGAGAGATGTAAGTTTATTCTGCCCTATTTCGGCAACCCCAGCGCCTGCGGGATTCCTGCTTTTAAGGCGCAGCCCCTAGCTGTGATGCTGCGCAGACCTATTTTTGTATGACATGTCTTGCTATTATAGCTGATTGGGGGCCACTTCGCTCTATTTTGTTTACAAAAAGTAACTGGAAGGCTCCTACAAGCTTGCTCTATAGCCTCATAGTCTTCTTTGCGGCTGTAAGCCTCCCATGCCGTCACCCGTTGATACTGAGCGCAAATCTACGTCGCTGATGTGACATACCCGTACTACGAGCATAGCACTTCACACAGACAGTGTTCTAGAATGGCGAATGGATCTTCCAAGTGAAACTTGTGCTTTAGTTGATGACCCGATCAGCGAGCTAGGGATCTTTACTATAGGAAATTTGCTCAGCGTGCCTTATCTGCCCAGCTCGGTGTGCGTCTCTGTTTATTTCGTGATGGGTCTTTTGGCCCAAAAAGGCAACCCCGGAGGGTAGGCGCACTCAAGTGCTTTATCGCAGTTCCTGGCGATCTATTGTGAGGACCCCATGAGGAAGGTGTCACCAACCCAGACCCATGGGGTAGCCGAGGACGATTATCTATAGCCCAGGCCCGAGCTAGACTGCCCTTCGCTATCAGCTTACAGCAGCAATAATGGGTGATCGGGCTACCAAGACCGCTGGCATCTCCTTCGATATGTGGTATCCCCTCCCCGACGCCTCCGCAATACTATACGTAGTAACTCATGGAGGAACCCATAGCGGGTATGCTCGCCTAAGATTGTCCCATGGGGCCTTTGGGCGCTCGCTGGTGGGCACCACGCGCAGAGCGCAGCCGTTTTTGTTAGTGCTTTCCCTAGCGCAGTGACACATACATTGCCTTATCGCTACACATGAGGTTTGGCCCACCGCCCCCTCTACAGGGGCGATACTTATAATAGACATCTTGTCCGTAGAAATCCCCATGTTTTACTCACAGGCTTAGAGAGACACCCTTTTACACCCGGCTCCAGAGGTATATAAGCTAGTCCTTGGTCTTATCTATCAGCAGCTCAGCGGCCATAAGTGTGACTCCAAGACAAGCATAACCAACTAAAATGCCTACTGCTGTGCTCCCAACTACCCTTACCCACGACCTTCTCAACGACAACCACAAGTTTGACGTCGAAGAGGATGTCTACCTGAAACATCTTGCTCCAATCACAAAGGAGATTCGCAAGTTCGGTATTGCGGATCCATCCTCAGTCCAGTTTGACCTCTCCAAGCACTTGCTCTTCACTGACGACTACTACAAGAAGACCAAAAGACTCACTTTGGAGCAACTTGGCCACACTGAGTTCCACCAGGCTCCTATCTCGGACATTGGTGTCTCCGAGCCATTCCCATTGTTCACTGCTGAGGCCATCGCTATCATGAGATACGAGATGTTCCAAAAGGAGGCGTTCCTCCACGCTGGTCGTTACAACAACCAGTCCACCACTGGTGACAAGGACTTCTACATGAGGGGCTACATGGACCATGCTCCTTTCACTAGACAGGCCTGGACTCACCCTAAGGTGATGGAGATTATGAGCACTATGGCTGGTGTTGATCTCGTCCACCAGTTCGATTACGAGATCGCCCACGCCAACGTTTCCGTCAAGCAGGAATCTACTAGCATCATCTCTGAGGACACCAAGGACTCCGAAAAGATCGAAGAGATCCCAGGTATTGTCTCATGGCACTTCGACTCCCCACAGTTCGTGTGTGTTCTTATGCTCTCGGACACCACTAACATGACCGGTGGTGAGACTGCTCTTGTCAAGGGTGACGGCACCGTTGCCAAGGTGGAAGGTCCAAAGCAGGGCTGGTGCAACGTGCTTCAGGGTCGTATTCTTAAGCACATTGCCACCAAGCCTAAGGGTGACTTTACTGAGAGAATCACCACCGTTTGCTCTTTCAGACCAAAGGACCCAATGCTCGACGAATCCCCAATCACCACTGTCAAGCCATCTGCGTTGTCTGCCTCCCGCTACAACGACTTCTACAAAGAGTACATGAACTACAGACTTGAAGTCTTGGAGAGCAGAATCAAGCTCTTCAGAGAGAAGATCACCGCTGATATCGAGGGCGGCGCCAAGTTCGACCAGCTTGAAGCCATCAAGTTCCTCACCGAAAAGGTCGCACACTACGCAGACCACACTTGGCAAGAGTTTGAGGTTGTTGACGATGGTTTGGTTGAAAAACCAGTCACCTTCAACGCAGTGCAGGCTAGATGGTCCTGAGCAAGCTGCTGTTCTTCTCAATGGCAGGTCCCTTGAAATCTAATGTTCACTTCATGTCCCTTTGTTTCCTTTTTCGCTTAATATGTTTGCTTCTTTATAATGCCTTATGATATACAATAAATTTATACTACACCTAGCTTCAAAGTAGGATATAACCAAATCTATCAGTTCTATTTGATGGTGATAGTCTCAACGAGATCCAGCTGTCTGGAAGAAGAGCCAACGTAGAATTTGTACTCACCTCTGAGCACAATCCATTGCTGGGTCTTGGTGTCCCACACAGAGAGATCCTTTCTGGTGACCTCAAAGGACGACGTAGTGCTACGTCCATTCTCCAAGTAAACCTTATCAAAGCCACGGAGCTGAACTGGAGGCGTGTCGAACTCGTCGTCCTCAGGGAAAGCAACGTACAACTGTGGAACAAAGGCACCATCGTAAGGGCCGTGGTTGGTGGTCTTCACGTTGACCACGTATCCGACATCCCACAGATGTGGGTTACCACCAAGACCACCACCAGCCTTAGAGACTGGCTTGTCTAGCTGCTTGGTGGAGTACTCAGGTGGGTAGGAGTAGTTGCCCTTCTTGACCTTTTGGTCCTCGGAATTCCATGGATATGTGATACCAGTAACGATGTCAAAGTCATCAGGGTAAACAGCATCTTCAGCAGACAAGTCGGTCTTGTCGTACTCGTAGACGTCCAAGTACTCTTCAAGGTCCTCTTCAATCTCCTTCTCAAAGTCTTGGATGGTCTGAACGGTCAACTGAGACAGAGTAAAGTTAGAGTAAGAAAGACCGTAACCAAACTCGTATCTGACATCCAAGTCGTTCTTGTCGAAGTATCTGTAGTCAACGTAAATGCCGGCCTCGTACAAGTTGTCTTGTGGCTCGTCGATGGTGACGTTCTTAACCAATGGAATGTAGTGCTCGGTGTCCTTGGCAATTGTGAATGGAAGTCTTCCAGATGGGTTAACATCACCAAACAAAACCTTGGCCAAGGCAGTACCGAAGTCTTGACCCAAGTATGAGGAATAGATAACAGCAGTGACGTTCTCGTTGTCAATAAATGGCTCCAGGTCCAACTGCATACCAGCAGTCAAGACCAAGATGGTGTTGTTGTTGACAGTGGTGACATTCTTAATCAACTCCTCGGCGTTGTGCCACAAGGTCAAATTGTTTGGATCACCGTAGTTGCCCAACAAACTGAAAGTCTCCTCACCAGAGGCAGAGTTTCCAACAATGATAGCAGCGTCAGCATACGGTGCAGAGGTCATAGCACTGACCTGATTCCAGTTATCTGGAACGTACTCGTAAGAGATCTTCTCCTCAGTCAATCTGGCACCAATACCGTCCTTTGGAGTGACAAAGTAAGAGAATTGACCTGCACCGGAACCGTACCCAGTACCCATAGCACCAGCTGCACAGCCATACCTGTGGCAGTATGTACCCTGATCATCGTCAGAGGCGGCTCTGCCCAAGAGAGCAATACGGTTGTATTTGTCCTTGGACAATGGCAAAGCATTATTTTCGTTCTTCAACAAAATAATTCCTTCGGTGGCGGTCTTCAAAGAAACAAATCTATTGTAGTCGGAGCGAACATCAATGTGCTGGTTCAGAAGGGAAACCGGGCCCTCGCCAATAAGTGGATATTCGTGGTCATATGTCTTGAAAGTACCGTAGTGGAAGTTCACACCATCTGGGTTGTGAACTCCAGCATAGATCAAAGAGGCGAGGAATCTGGTAGCCATGTCGTCAACACGGTCTGCTGGAACGGTGCCGTTCAGCACAGCCATTGTCAAGTTACCACCAAAGAACTGGGGCTCACCTGGCATGTCGATGTCGAGACCAGAAAGGACAGAAGACACACCAGAATACACGGCACTCCAGTCGGAGACAACAAAGCCCTGGAATCCGAGCTCCTCCTTCAGCAAATAGTTCAGCAAATAGGAATTCTGACAAGAGTGAGAGTTGTTGACTCTGTTGTAAGAGCACATAACAGATGTAACACCTGCTCTGACAGCCTCAGCAAACGGCCACAAGTATAGCTCATGCATGGATCTGTCGTCAATATTCACGGAAAGGGACTCGGTGACATTGTGGGTGTAGTCCATGACTCTGTTCTCCTTGTCAGTTGGGAATCTATAGTGCTCCTGTTCGTTACCGACCAGGTGCTTAGCACAGGAGACCACACTCTGGGACTGCAGCCCAGCGATCTCCAAGGATGCCGCAACACCTTCCATATATGGGTCAGGGCCGTGGCCCTCCCATCCTCTACCACCCTGGGCCTTGACACCCATTGGGCCGTAAACTGGGCCCAAAGTGACATCAATACCTTTACCCTTGAACTCAGAACCGATAGCGACAGATCTGTCATAGAACAACTGCTTGTTGAAAGTGGAGGCGGTTGCCAGGCCACATGGGAAGACAGAAACTAAATCGGCACTTCTAACACCCAACGGAGCGTCCTGGAAACACTTAGAAGTAATGTTCAAACGTGGAACTGATCCAGAGTAACCAGCACATTTACCCATACCACTGCCCACACCCATAGTGAGGTTAACCTTCTCGACGAGAGTCATTTGATTGACGAGATCACGAGCACGGTCGTAGGCAGCCAACCACTTGAACTCTTGGATACGACCTCCCTGTGGAGTTGGGTAGAACGAAGGAGATGAGCCGTATGAATCGTCCAGCAATTCACCATCAGCATAGCCCTCCCATTGAGCGAGGGAGAGCGTAGAGAACACAGCAACGAGGAATAACCACAGCATTGTGTTTAGCTTGAATAAATTATCCAGAAGCTAGAGACAAGAAGCCTCAGGCATACGCGGGAGTATATAAACAAAGAATAGGGTGGAGTGTAGATCTCTGCAGAAGCCTCAGAGACTCCCAAAGTGGTGGTCCTGGCGACATTGCCTGCGAAGAGTCAATACAAAGCTGTACTGCGATGCAAGGAGGCGATCGGGGGTCCCGCTCCGGAGGACCCTGTTGGCCGGTGGGGAAGATATTCCGGCGTCACCCCTGAGCCTCAGGGTCTATCGTCTGTGTACAGTAAAGGCCCTGAGGTAGTTCATGGGAATGAAAACATCAGTCTTGCTTAGCAGCTTTTTGAACGTCCCATGCTAGTCATGAGATGGCCCTCATCATAAGGTCAATTGGTTCTAGCCGCTCATATGCCCTTAAATGATCGTCATCGTCATATCGTCAATAAAGGGGCACCGGAGGTTGCCCGGTAGGGAAGGGCGATGGTGGGCGCCGAAAAAATTAATCCGGGGTACGCCCGGTTAATCCGACATCTCTCTGCAGTCGCTTGAGGTCCCCATTTAATTGGCCTGTGAAATGGAACTCGGGTGAGCTCATAAGGCTGAAGCCTTGGTATGCTGTAGAGAGACCTAGGCTTCTTTATGACGTGTTTGCGGCATTTCTGAAAAGACTGAATGCCGGCCGAGCGTGACCTTGTGCCTAGGCTGAAGGTCCAGACGAGTGCTATCGGATACCCATCACACTAAGAACATTTTATCCTGTAATGTATAAACCACAACGTTCAAGTAGATAATGAATTAATATACCGCCTGAAAAGATGCTTGTGTAGCTCAATTTGATATTTCAGTAATTTCTATGGTGTCTAGAGACCAGAAACCACAGGCTTTCCGGCAGCCAATTCTGCAATTGAAGCTTCATAACCTTCATCAGTCATGAACAATACAAGATCAAACTCCGGTCTGTGAGGCTTTGTTATCTTATGATATAACTTATCTCTTGCCGTGGGGAATTCAGACATCGCGGATAGCTTTATTGACTGGTATACGAACTTCATCCAGACTGACATCCGTATTGTGTAGAAAGGCTGCAGATAAGACACACGCTATTATGGGATTTACCGAGACTTTCTCCATTGTCGAATCTTTAAGCAGCCATTATTGCCACTTTAGTAAGTTTTGGGATCTGTGCGCCCCAAATCTTAGTTGTGAGTTGTAGGAGCCGTCATTGTCTCTTCCCAAAATGGAAGTGCGCTACAACACTTTAATGTTACAGCGAATAGCACGATTTCCTGATTTGAAAACCTCAATCGAACATGGCTCACTTTGATTTGCATTTTGCAAACTCAAGAGTGTTGTAGCCTCAAAGTACTGAAAAGTACATAAACGATCGTTTTGTCCTGGTTTCAGAGCAGTTTCACTCTCTCTTCACTCCTCACCAAACAACAACTACTTTCTACAATGCAGCCAACTTACAGCGCTTCCGCCGCTCCACAGGACAAGACTGAGGAAAACCAGGACAACATCGTCATTCTTAGACTTTGGGGTAACCAATGGTACACTTGTACTATTGCTTAATTTGTCTCGCCTTGGCAAACTATGAGCTTTTGAGCAACTCTTTTCCTCCTCCTCCTTTTCCACATTCTTCTTTACGTTCTTCCTACTGACGCTGAATCGGTTTCTTGATTCAGATGAAGTTTGGTTGATATACCTGTTCCTTCTATCCCTGTCATTGGGCTGCTGTTTGTTGTAGAGACTTGCTAACTAATGTTGAACTGTTGATATGATAATAATGCATATGCCTGAGGCTTTTTTTTTCTTTTAAAAGTGTTTCAATAGTAGTCCCACATCCTACTTCTCCAGTAATAGGTACACACGCTCGTTATTGGACCTTGAGCCAGGCTGCTTTGCAATAACCTGCGCCGCTGGCATGGGAAGCGAGCTACAAATGCAGCAAACCAATCGGAATCAGTGCTCTAAAAGCTAGCCACAAAGAGCACCAGCTACTCAAAGAGAGATCAAGTAGCAGTTTTTGCCTTACTGTTTTGATCAAAACCCAATAAAAGTCCTTGCCTGATCTCAAAACTGTACAAATCAATGATTTCATTAGAGATATATATATACTTACACACATCCATGCACCATCGCGCAACACCTGGACATTATCCTCGATCGAAGTAGTGAGAATAGCTCAAATTATGCGGCAGTTACAAGTCTTTTTCTGGTGAGATTTTGATGACAAACAACATTATACATCATAGTGTATCATATATTCCAGTATTATGGATTATTAGAGGATTTGCAAATATTGATTATTTTTCACTACAATTTACTTTCTTTTGAATCGCAAATTAGGCAATCCGAGACCCTAAGTCAGGAATTGATTCTAAAATTTAAATTCCGAAAAGTACTCATAAACACTTCAAACTTTCACAATAGAGGTATTCTATGATTCTTAGCCTATTGGACCATTATTAAATGGGATCAAATCGAGTTTACCTATAAAAGACTAAAACGCACGAATACGCGATACCCCAGATCGGCACAGGGTCCGGGATTTGGCCGCCCGGGTGCGCTATTCAAACATTGTGATGCTCCGCTTTTAATTTACCGCTATGCCGTAATCGACTGTTATACAAGGCGTCATTACGTTTAACCTTCTGTTATTGGTTACTTTAGACGCCCGATCTCGGGCGTCCCGCATTGATAGCATCTTCTGTTGGGCCCAGGACCCCTCGTCCCGACCCTTTTTAGGCAAACAACTCAGTTTTAGGCACTCAGGGCTCCGAGAACACCATAATAATAACGAACAGGGACTAACGGAGGTAGCACAGCAAGTCGGCTCCGATTAAACTTCATTATCGGTATCACCCGCACATATTGCGCTACACTATTCCACTTCAATACGATTAGCCCCGCAAAGAGCTTAGCGCGAAGGCGCAGTGACGGGTATTCACGGATTTTGATGCGCTCGGGGCCGTCATCGCCGTTGGTGGCCTGTACTCCGATGAGCATTTTAAGGGCTTCAAGAGGTGCTAGATGTGGCTAAATCGTGGGGATTTATGTGCAATTCGATACGTATATTGAGATCGAATGAGGAGAATTGACCCCCAGATAAGAAGCTGGGCCAAATATGCGCCCAGAACTTGGTCTTATTGTGAAACGAAAGCCGAGCTGCCCAGCGCTCTTGGCCCAGCTTGGCTCTAGGCTTGGCTTGGCTCATGAGCATCAGCGCTGCGAGGGTATCACGGGGAAGAAAAGCAACTCACCGAAACACACAGAGCTAGCACTTCAAGGAAAGAAGAATCCTATCCTCCAGCCGTGAAGTCTCACAACTTCAAGTGCGTGACCCATGAGGCCATATAAACCAGCCGTATCACCATCAGGCACGATGTTTTTTCACGAGTGTAGGACTTCATTATTGATCCTGTCACTATGGCCGTAGCTTTGCAGGGCCCACTGTTTCCCCACTTGGAGCGCACCTTTTGCCCGGTTCTCTCCATACACTCACTGTACAGATTAGGAAGCAAAAGGCTTCGGTTGCCCCCCTGCAGGGGAGTCACCATGAAGATCTGCATTTAGCCCCAGTTTTAAAACTGGGGCGACTGGGGAAACATGCACAGAGTGCAAACAAGGCCTCCGAAGCTGGTGATTTGCTGTTGCACTATTTATATCAGGCGATGCCCCGTAATTTCTGTAGTGGAGTAGAACAATAGAGTAGAATTATCCATTTAAAAACACAAAAATGGCTAAACCTAGCTTCTTCGCTAAGTTGTACAAGACAGACGACACTCCGAAGGAGCTCTACAACAGAACACTGTTCTTTGCTGTGTTCTTGTTTGGTGTCTTGGGATGTGCTAGAGGTTACGATGAGGGCAACATCGCTGGATCCCTGGCCCAAGCGTCCTTCCAGCAGAGATTTGGATTGTTGGACGAGACCAAGTCAGCCACTGCGCTTGCAAACCTGAAGTCTAACATCTCGTCCATGGTTCTCTTGGGATCCATTGGTGGTTGCTTGCTCGCTATGTACTTTGTCGACAAGTTCGGTCGTATCAGAACACTCCAGGGCTGTTGTCTGGGTTGGATTGTTGGTGCTATTATCCAGGTCACCTCGAAGCAGGTTGGCCAGCTCTACGCTGGTAGATTGATTGAGGGTCTTGCTGTTGGTCACACTGTGGTTATTGGCCCTTGTTACCTCTCTGAAATTTCCCCAAAGAACATCAGAGGTCTCTGTAACTGTATCTTCGCTGGTGCAGTTTACTTTGGTTCCATGATTGCTAACTTCGCCAACTACGGTTGTGCATTGCACATGGCTGAAGATGACGACAACTTGTGGAGAGTCCCAACTTCTCTGAAGATTGTTCTCGGTGGTCTCCTTACAGCCGGTTCCTTCTTCTGTTTGGAATCGCCAAGATGGCTCGTCAAAGTCGGTAAAGTCGACAAGGCATACGAGAACTTATCTAAGATTAGAGGTTTAGAGCCAAACCATGCTTACGTCTTGTCTGAAATTTCTGACATCCAAGAACAGCTTGCTCAGGAGCAGGCTGAAATTCAGGATGTCTCCAAGCTTGACATGTTGAAGGAACTCTTCCTTGTGAAGTCCATTAGATACAGACTCTTCCTTGGTCTTGCTGGTCAGATTCTCGGTCAATGGTCTTTCGCCGGTTCTATCACCATCTACATGCCTGAATTGACCGCATTGGTCGGTGTTACTGGTAACAAAAAGTTGCTTTACTCTTCCATTTTGGCTGTGGTGAAGTTCTCTGGTGCTTACATTGCTGCTTTCTTCCTTATCGACACTCTTGGTCGTAAGCGTGCTCTCTACTTGGGTATCATTATTCAGTTCATCAGTACTCTTTACTTCGCTACCTTCTTGCAGGTTGTTCCAAATGCTACAGATGAAGATTACATTATGTCTGGATCTCAAAAACAGGCTGGTATTGGTGCCTTGGCATTCCTGTTCTTGGCTGGTGTTGGCTGGACTTTTGGTTGGAACTCCATTCAGTACTTGATTAACTCCGAGATGCTGCCTTTGAGAGTCCGTAACGTCGGTACCGCTATCATCATGACTTTTCACTTTGCTAACCAGTACGGTAACACCAAGGCCGTTCCTTCCATGCTTTTGGCTTTGACTCCAGGTGGTACTTTCTTCTTCGCCAGTGGTGTCCTTCTTTTGGGTCTCTTCTGGGCCTGGTTCTTCCTTCCAGAAATTTCTGGTCGTTCACTTGAATCCATGGAAGAAATCTTCAACTTGCCATGGTACATCATCGGAAGAAGAGGAGCTGAGCTTTGTCCTGATAACTCTGGTATTGCACATGTCAAGGAGGCCGAGAGAGGAGAGATTGAGCTCAAGCAAACTCAGGAGTTCATTGAGGATGCCTCTTCCTTGTCTGATGGTAAGGAAAACGGCCTGAATGAGAAAAAGAACGGTGTCTTGGTCTAATTTTACGCTTTATGATAATATTTATTCTGTTTGCTAATATATCTTCGTCTATTTACGCCTATGTAATACTTATCCAATTTTGTTACTTTCCTAATCAGGCTATTTTCCGGATTTTTCATATATCTTTAAAAAACCCCGAGGCGGACTATTTGTCACTTACAACAGCTGCTTTGGGAGATAATACAAAGACAGGAGTAAAGATGTTTCGTCTTTCTTTGGGTCTAGCTTCACGGCCAATGTGCTTCATAGCTAGCAGAGCACTCACTTCGACCAGAAGTATGGCTGTGCGCCGTATAGCTTTGAGTACTCACCAGCACTCGGTCAAGAGCATGCTGCAGATGAACAAGGTCAATATGATCCCGAAACGAAGCGTGGTAACATCAAATGTTGACTGGAAGCCAGTGAAGACAACAGAAAAGGAGGAATGGACAACCTCCAAGTACATTTTCTTATCATTACTTATTCTGATGCCGGTGATCTCTTTTATGCTCGGTACATGGCAGCTGAGAAGACTGAAATGGAAAAACAACTTGATCGCCACCTGTGAGGATAGATTAACATATGAGCCTATCCCTCTGCCTAAGAACTTTGATCCTGAGGACGCTGAGGACTG
Organism: Petasospora stauntonica; assembly: GCA_030558335.1. NCBI lineage: Eukaryota > Fungi > Ascomycota > Saccharomycetes > Phaffomycetales > Wickerhamomycetaceae > Petasospora > Petasospora stauntonica. The sequence goes on from JAJMSG010000003.1 coordinate 1,055,281, forward strand.
GCAGTACAGAAGAGTTCTTGTCAAGGGTAAATTTGATCACTCGAGAGAAGTGTTTGTTGGCCCGAAGGTCAAGAACGAATTAAAGGGTTACACTTTGTATACCCCCTTAGTGAGATCGGATGGTGGCCCAGATATTCTTGTGGAGCGTGGTTTTGTTACGGATGAGAAGGTTATCCCAACAAGAAGATCTTTACAGCATCTATCGGTGCCTCAACACGAGGTTACGGTTGAATGTATCATTAAGCAGATCAATCCCAAAGCGGCTCTCACAATGGACAAGTTGGATCCAGATTCCCGTCTATGGCATGTTTTGGACTACGATGAGATGACTGAGTTCACAGGATGTCTCAGACTGCATGTTGCAGCTCTAAAGGACCTGAAAGACCATCCCATCGAAACAAAGACCGTGGTTGAGCCAAAGCCATGGTGGAAGGTGTGGGCTACGGCCAAGGAACACACTGTGACCCAACTGAAGCCGCAGCAGATCACTGACAACCAGGAGTTCTCTGAATATCAGATGATGAGAGCTGGTGTTCCAGTTGGTAGAACAGCAACATTGGATGTCAGAAACAACCACTTGCAGTACCTTGTGACTTGGTACGGCCTTTGTCTTGCCTCCTCTATTTTACTATTTATTGTGCTGAAGAAGAAGCCTAAGGACCCTCTGGCTGACAAGATCAAGCATGCTGGAAGACACATGTGAATTACATACAACTGAAATGAACACCCTGTATATAAACCATGTGTAGATAGTTGTTTACCGCTTAGTCGCGCCGCGGGGCTCAAATAAAAACAAGCAAGGGCTGATGTAAACAAACAAACAAACAAGCAATAGGCCCACAAAGAGAGCGTATAAACTGTCACAGAATGCCGCCTAAGAATTCCAGAAGTTCTACACCACACAGAATGTCACGTCCGTCGAATGTGCTACCGTCTCCAGGCGTTCACTACGAGATCGACTCAGAACACACGCCGCTAGAACAGTTCACAACGTCATTTGGTGAGCTTAGCGATAATTTGGTCGATTTGGACTCCAATGTTCAACAGATCCAATCTATACACGAGAGTCTCAACAGCTTCAATGAATCCTTCGCCAGTTTCCTTTATGGACTACAAATCAATGCATACACAGTGGAGTTCAACGAGATTCCTGATTTAAAGAACCTCAACCAGGACGAAATCAAAGAGAAGATCAGAAAACTCGAACAGCATTTCCGAGACCAGGACGGTAGTTCAGAAGACACTTATATGACGAATGATGATGATGGATCGTTTATAGCGCAGCCAAGGTCGCAGAGGTCGTCACAAGTACCAAGAAGCTCTGGGAGCTCACAGAAGAAGCAGCCGCCTGCAAGCACAACTACAAGCTCCAGGATACCAGTGGGAAGAAGGGTGACAGGTGGCGTAACGAAACCAACAAGAGCCAGTGAAGGAAGACAGAGGCCGCCTGTTCAGAAAGACACGAGGCCGCCTTTCCGCTAGTATTATCGTTAGCTACAAAGTATTTATCTTCAATAAAGCAGAACTTTTTGGCATATATACATAATAACAGTCGTAAACATAAACATGTGGCATCATAAAATCGTTTTATAGTAGTATCTTTTGTGAAAGGGGGATGTCATCATTCTTCCAGTCTGGAAAGCTTGTTGGAGAGCTCCGATAAGTTCAAGCTGGTGTAATTATGCGATGAGATCCACTCGCCTTCTTTTGGGGTCAGCAAGGAGCTGCCGTTTGAGATGTTGGAGTTTGAGCGCGTCATAGTAGGCACATCCAACGGTATTTTGTCCATGAATATGTGGTAAGGTCTTTCAATCGTTAGCTTCAAAGCTATGTTATCATGTGAATCGTGCGAAGAGTATTCGTGAAGCAAGCCAAAGTATTTGAGCACAGCCACTGTTAAAACCTCTGGTGACTGAATCATCACGTCGCTGTTGACGGCTTCCAGAGATAATAACAGGTCGTGAATTTTGTCGATGCTCTTGGTGGTGTGTGAGTCGGTCTTGATGGTGACCATGTTCTGGGGAAGGCCAAGTATGAGAGCCATCTCTTGCACGTCCACTGCTGGAGGCGACAAATAAATTGTCTTCTGAGAGATGTTAAAGTGGCCAAGGAAGTTCTCGATCATCAGTGGAATGAACCCCTTAATGTTTACGGCCTCGACAGAGAAGACGTTGATGATCTTCAAAACTTGGCAGTTAGGATGTTTGAACTCGTTCTTGTCCACAGTTTGGTACACAGACTCGTAATTCTTGACTCTCTTCTTGAAATCCTCAAGCGCTGCTGCTTTGTTCTCGCAGTTCTTGTAGTCTGGGCCGTTCAACTTCAGCATAATGTTCTGCTCAATCACATCCCTATTTGTGCAAATAGACTCCAGAAAGAGAATGTTACATTTGTTGTCGCCCATCTTCTCATTCACGTAGTCAACCAGGAGGTTTCTTCTTCTTTTGGTGGTGTTGGTTGCGTCAAAGACTCCAACTTGACCCTCACCGCTGAGGTACTCAATAACGTCATCTAAGGTATCCAGAGCGAGCTCGTCCCTCACCTTGACATTATCTCTGTGCTTAGGGTCGAAAAAGTCTGCATTTTGCTCGTCGTCCAGGCTCCGTCTTCTCTTGTTTCCCACGTTGAAAACACATGTGTTGATGTTCAGCCATCTCAGGTAGTTCGACAGCTTCTTGGTGATGTACGACTTACCCCTGGCGGGCAGCCCTACCATCACTATGATGAGCTTCTCGTCTGACATGTCGTCGTGCTAATTTCGAAGACTTTTACTTAAGAATAAAGAAACAACTTAAGAATTTACCTTTTCTTTTAAACGACAGCGGGGGCTCGTTAATTTAACAGTGCCAATGTGCGTGTGTGTCATCGATCATCTGCGGGCTCGGTGGCTCTCGAGCCCTCGTTCCCCGGAACAATAGCGGCGTAGGGCTGTGAAAATTATCCGGGCAGTCGGGCTCCACGCGCATCTATAAGCTCAGGGTTTTCGGGCTTCCGGGAGCTGAGTCACCGGAGTGTACTGTCTTCACAACGGTCACTTTTCTAGTCTCTAAAACACCCTTCTAACCTGCTATCCGACCACCATCAACAACAAACAACGGCCCACTCGCACCGGTCGGAGCAGGCCCGCCCATTGCTGGCGCGTTGGGCGTTGGTTCAAGTGAGGGGAAGACCGCTGAGCGGGTTGTAATGTCCGGGTGTGTTAGTGGTAGGGGCCACAACCCCGCCCAGAAGGAGAAGCGTTACGCGCTGCGCAGTGTTTTAAGCAGGCTGGTCGTCTTTTGAGGTTCTTAAGTGGTCTCTTTAGTCGTATGAAGCTGAATATGGCTTCTAAAGCCAACTTATCACGTCAAACGAGCACCTAAACCCTTCACTTAACTGACACATAGAGAGGAGTCATCCTGGATTGCGTACCTAAACCCCACATGCCACGCGTTGACTCTCGCTGGCGCGAGCGGCTGCCAAATAGGCTACGCCCGAGGGCTAAGGCTATATCGGTGGCGGATGTTAGAAATTCGGTTAAAGGCCACGCAGCGAGGCCGGAGATGTGTAGATCTACTTTGACATATCCGGGCTACAGATTGGTGTACGTGCGTGTGTGTTTATGGATGATCTGTATATAATCTGTAAATATCACTGCGCGATCGAGCCACGGCGAAGTGTCTCCATCACCTTCTCCAACTCAGGGTCCTGGTCTGTATTACCAGAATTCAGAACGGTTTTACCAGTGAGGCCTCTACCTGCAATGGCACCCGGGAATTGGATGTTAGCAACTGGGGAGGTTGGGCTGTCGCTGTACAAAGGCTGACCCAAATCAATGTGACGATTCTCAACTCTCTGGTCAGATAGGTCTCCAATAGCCGGAGTTGGAGACCTGAAAAGGTCCGAATGAACCGATGGCGTGCCACTTGCACCGCTTTGTCCTGTGTATGTGTTGGACGACGATGCGTGCTGGAAGGAGAAATAGTCTCCGCCACTTGGCTCCTGCTGGCGGTGGCTGTCGGTGGAGGACGGGCCAGGGTTTTGGAGAATGCTAACCGGCTGCTTAGGCTGAACTGGTGTCGGTGCCTGGACTTCAAGTTTTGGAACGCTCAGTGTGTTTAGGGTAAGCTTTGATCCATTGGCAGAGCCCTGTTCAGATGATGTACGCTTTGCAGTACTGTAGTTTGGTGTATGGAAAGAAGGAGGCTGTGGAGAAGCGGCTCGATGAATAGCATTCTCGTTCGGTCTTTTGATTGGAGTATCTTTTGGTGATTTTACTTGGACGTTTGAGCCAATAGACGACGATGTAGACATTGCAACAGCGCCTGCTGTGTTGCTTCCAGGAGATGCAATCAAATGGCTGTAACTTCCGTTCTCGTGGGTATATGGCTTGAAAGTGCTGGTATCTGGTCCTGTGTAATTTGCGGTCAAATCTTGCAACTTCTTAGAGATGTCACTCATCTCCAATGGGTTTGGAACTTCGAATCTCGGTGTGCCGTCGTGGGAACCGGATCCGCTTCCAGACGAGTGAGATGTTCTGCGGGAGACAAAGGATATACGCTCCTGGAACGAGTTGAATGAAGTCAAAGACTTCAAGTCCAAGATCCATTTTTTGAAATTCTGTTCCGTCATCTCAGCTGGGATCCACTTGAAGACATAGTTATGACCTTTGTGGCCATTGGATGCCTTCAAATGCAATTGGAACTTGTTATCCGTGGACTCCGTCAAGATACAATCGTTCAACTTGATGGAGTTAATAGGTGTCAAATTCTCTAGTAAGTTGGAAGACTTAAATTCGTGCAAGTAATTCAATGTCAAGATGAAGAATGACTTGTTGTAATTTTTCAAGATCTTGGACTTCTTCAAGAAATATCCACTGCGGATCGACTTCGAAATTAGATGCTTGTTGTAAGGGTATTTGATAGTAGAAATCTTTCTCGGGGTGGGTAGTTCCTGGTCATGGAAAATTTTGAGGAAGTTCTTTCCATCATCTCTAGAGACGAAGTCATCCCATTCAAAGGCGCCCTTCTTCGAGATGATACCCTCGTGTAGCTCATTGATCAGGTCGTTGTACATTACAAAGATCTCTTGAGATATCAGCTCTGAGTATTTGTTAAGAGCCTCCTGCACTTCATGGAAGACAATCTTCTCTAGTTCCAGCCCGGTCATCTGTAAGTTAATGAACGCTTCCTCGAGATAGTTCTCCTGGTTCAACTGCTGTTTCAATTGCAACTCTAACTTGATTCTCAACAAGAAGGGATCCAACTTCGCCGTGATCTGTGATTCATCGCCCCTATCTAAAGAGCGTGCCACAGTGAGGTAGTCGTCAAGACATTGACCGGAAAGGGCAATCTCCTCCTTCAAGTTATTCTTAAAGTCTCCGTTGAGCCCCTTGATCTCTCTGATCTTGGTCAACAAGTCCTTTTGCAACTCTTCCAATCTAGGAATGATTTCTGTTTGCAATTGGTGCACGATCTTCATTTGCTGTTGTGCCATGTTCAAGTGATATTTCTTCAACAAGATTTGAATGTCTTGGATGGATCCGGAACCAAATGGGGCAAAGAAGGATTGCTTCTTTGAGTTCTCCACGACGGGCTGCTTGATCTCGTGAACATCACCTCTTACAGTTGTTTTGTGCAGAGAGGTGAAAAATGGGAAGGCAATTGTGTCAACGACATTATTGTTGATGATGGAGAACTGATTTGTTGCAACGGAGACGGCTTTGAAGTAGTTCACAAGAGACTTGATGATCTGACGCCAAAGCTCGAATCTTCTGCTGAGAACTTCCGTGGGCTGGGAAAGCGTGGGCACCGGCGAGTAGAACGGAGAGTTGTAGTTGGTCTTTGGTAAGATGATATCGTCCACGGGCTCCATGTTGGGTATTCTAATGGCGGGTGGCTATACTGTCGGATAGACTGAGATGAGCAATTGGCAGGCGAAGCAGCGGCTTTTAAGCACAATCTGGCGGGCGGTAACGCTCAAGGCTTGGAAACTGAGTTTTTCAGTCTCCGTTTATCCAGTGATTGTCTTTGTTTCACTGTTATACTCCAAAATTTTAGTGTATTCAAAGGTGGAACAAGATTCGAACAACCCCATGAAATCTCGGGATTGCCCTACCAAATAGCCGCGCCGCCCAGACACTCCTCCGAGCCGCCCACCCTTCCAAAGCTGGGCTGTGGAAGATCGTGGAAGGGAGCAGGGCTGTAGCGGGCTTACGATTTCGAGTCCTTTTTTGAAGGTGGACAATCAGGAGACGCTATATATAGCAAATAAGAGGTTAAGTGGTTATATGCCCTCGGAATAGGTCATTTTATCCAGTTAGAGCGGCGGATTAATTCTACGCAGGAACAGATCAATGCTATTTTCATATTGGTATGGGACACGCCAAGAGTATTAGCTGTAGGCTTCAAGCCTTTGGATTCTAAAAGGAGATCATGGTTTTGGGATCTTGAGAGACTTTGAAACAAAGCAGCATCCGTGGAGGAAAAATGCCAAGACTGCTGGGTGGAAGTCGAATGGAGTTCCGTTGAGAATGGTGCCGTATGGGATGTTGTCACCGACCAAGTTCTTGTGTACGAGGTAAGCCATCGTACCGACCAGAGCCAAAGAAGTTGGGATTGGCAAACCCTCAAAGTACTTAGACTTACCAGTGAGATCCTTTGGAATGGTGGTGACGGTAACGTTGAATCTTGCAAGTCTTGTGAGACCGCAAAGCACAAAGAACGACAGCACCAGGACATCGACGGTGGTCTGCAGACCAATTGCGAAGGCGATAGAGGCTGGAGCGACACCGAAGGAGATCAAATCCGCTAAAGAGTCCAACTCCTGGCCCATGAGAGACGACTTGTTTCTGATTCTAGCGACACGACCGTCAAAGAAGTCGAAGAAGAGACCGAGTAGGATGAAGAAGTGGGCTCTCTGAACGTAGTGTGGCTTACCTGTCAAAGTGAATCTCAAGCAAGATACGATGGAGTAGAAGCCTGAGAAACCGTTGAGTAGTGTGATGAAATCGGCCAAGTGTAAGTTTCTGATTAAACTGAAATGATACTCATCAGAAGTGAACTTCACAAAATCAGTCTCATCAGGAGGATCGAGTGGCGTTGTGTCAGTCAACGAGAAAATAGAAGATCTTCTTCTAATGGGTGGCTTGATGGTAACTTCATCGCCAGAATCGATGCTGTCGTCGGCGATTGCCTGGCTGTCATCTTGCTGATCAACAGCGTCGTTCGTTGTGGTGGTGCTGGTGGAGGCAGCAGGGACGTCGTCTTCAGAAGACCCCTTCATGGATCTTGTAACTCTTTTAGCCATTTTAGTGTAGCTTTACCTTAAATTTGAAATACTGCCAGTTAAAATCGTATGAATTCACTTCAATTGCTTTATGTAGCACAGCCAAGATTCATTTCAAAACAACACTTTAACTTGCTACTAAACTCAAAACATGTGAAAACTCACCCGGACACCACAGGATTTTTGCGAGCTTACATAAGCAGTTATTTAAGCGCGGCGATGAGGGTAAAGTGATAGATCTGGATTATAGTCAGCTGGTTCTGTCTAGGTTTCTTATCGTCGTAATGAAGACTTTCGGTCGTTCAGATGGTGGTGTGATACATAATGAGAATAGGTTCAAGCGCCCCATAGCATAGCACGGCGGTAGAGAGCAAAATCCTTCAAGCCATCTGTACGAATCACATACTTGCCCCAGCTCAAGGAGTAGAATAGGGCCTTCCACACTCAAGAAGCTTTTTCTGTTCAGAAGGTTCGAGTCAATCATAATGTGCAAGGTTTATGGCACAAAGAGTCAAGAAGAAGAGCATCAAGATACAGCCCTCCCCTCGTTACCGCACTCCAAGAGTTCATCGGCAAAAGCAGACACAAACGGTCCACCAGAAAAGATAACTGAGCCTCCAATTATGTGCTATTACCCAGCTCAGGTTGTCAGAAATAAATTGCTGTTAAGATAACGGCATGAAGGCATACTAGAGCCAAATGCATCAACACCATATAGCGTGCATATGCCAATTTGCAAAGAGCCATTTCTGATATCAAGTGACTAGTGCCCTGTGTACATCTCGATGGACTGACCTGCTCACATAATCAAAATAGCACGAGAAGGGCATGGACACTTCATATTGACTCAGTCCAGGGTTCAGTATACCAAATCAAAGGGCGCGAGCTAACATTGACAAGTTTTTTAGGCCCTCGATGCAGCTACAATGTGAAGGAGTGCCTCCTTCGAATGTTTCAGCTTGCTTCGGATTGATAATCTGCCCTTCCAGATCAATGAATATTGGCACATCTCCGCTTCAACCGACGGCTCTACAATCTCAGGGTCCCTCTTCCGCTTGTCTGTATCTACGGGGGAATCTCATATCCAGAAACCCACAGCGATAAAGCACCACGAACTGCAGAGCGGAGATTTGTCCGGATTGGGCATTTACCCGAGCTACTACCATAGAATCGGTGCACACATGCGCGCTTGCCTGTCAATACGCCCAAGTATGCTGTGCTCTGATAATGTACAGTTATAGAATTAAGCATTGCCAAGGTGAAGTGTAGTACCATCAAGACAAGACTTGGCGAGATTCCCTTTTGGGGTTTAATTCCTAGGTATTTCAACCTCGCTTCTATATTTGGCAGGTGTCGGCCGGTGTTACGAAAATGGTAGCGCCCCGGCGTTGTAGACATAGTTGTCCGAGCGATGCCAGAGAGATGGCTGTTTTGATCACCGAGAGAACTTTGATATGGGAGCTTGGGAAGTGCTTTTGGCACTTATCAAAGTTCAGGGCCATGGGGATCCCCGGAGTGGGGCTGCTGATCTCTAACAAACGGCTCCAAGGCAAAGTGGGCCAAGGGTCTTGGAGATAAGACTAGCCAGTTTGACACATTACTACTTTATCTCTTTGGAACGCCTTGAAGGAGTAACCATGTGAGCTGACGGCACATATGAAGCACAGAAATAAGAATTTAGGTTCAGTAATTAAGCCGTCACACGGCGACTAAGGGTAACCACCTCAGATTAAAGATTTGAGACCTAAATCACATGAGGCAACACAGAGCACCCAGAGTGCTTTGGAGATGTAAGGCCGAGTGGCTGAGTCTAAAATCACCTCATCTCTCGAGCCTGGATTTGTAGAACGCAGTCTAGATCTTATCCAAGTACATTAGCGCAGCTCTAACCAGCTATAACCGCTTGCAAGATACCGGGAAGTAGGCTGAGGCGAGACCACAGCTGTCCGGAGAACAATACAAATCTGTTCTTGATTGCTGTGGTTTTTATCAAGTGGCATCACTAGTGAATGTACAGTTCCATGGTTTTCTTCCAAAATCCAACCCTGCGCTAAGATATTGTTCTGAGCACGGCGCCAAGAAGCGAAGCGCTCTTATCAGCACGCAGCGATGAGCCCGTCGCACAGGTGGGTCTCGTGGGTGCCTGGTGTGGGAATTGTGGAGAGCCTTAGCAATCGAATGCGAAGCTTACGTGTGGCTGCTTCGGCACTTTAGAGCCTTGCCTGCTGTGCTTGAAGAGATGAAGAGCCACACCAAGCGAGAGGGTTCCCGATCGTCAGGGTCTCCAGGCATCGAGCTCGGACTCGAGCCCGCAACCAGCTTCCATTATTTTAAATCGTCGAGCCCAGAGTTCAAGTAACCAAGCTCCGGCTAGTTCCCCTTTTGGAAATACATCCGTCCGCAATATTATGAGCTAATCCAAGACCCAGGTGCGTCACAGTTCACGGTTTTGGCCTCGCCACGTTATCAGCGAAAAACTGTGAAGCCACGCTTTTTGATAAGCCGATAACAATTATCCCCGGTGGAAGGCCCTGGGATCTGCGCCAATCGACGCTTTGGGAATCGCCCGATAGATCGTGCCTCGAGACATGATTTGGTGAGCGATGGGGTTTTAAAGCCCCATGAAATCCCTGATATTCCAGCGGTGGTTTCCATGAGGTTCTTTTATCTTCTTTATCGGTTGGCTGGTACAACGAAACAAACTGCCACTTACTAAACACACACAACATGTCATCCTCGTATGGAAACGTCGAGGTTAGAGGCTCGAACACCTCATCCTCTGGCGATGAGAAGAAGGCTGACTTCGGTGCTGAGAAGGCTTTCGAGCAGGATGTCGAGGTCATGGAGGTCGAGTCCATCCACATGATGGACGAGGATGAGGAGGCTGTCTTCGGTGAAGACAGAAAGAGATTGGATAACTCTCTTAAGCAGCGTCACTTGCAGATGATTGCCCTTGTTACCACTATTGGTACCGGTATTTTCCTCTCCTCTGGTGGTGTCTTGGCTACTGCAGGCCCATTGGGTTGTTTCTTGGCTTACTCTATCGTCGCCTTTGTCGTCGGTATGAACCAGATCGCTATGGCTGAGTGTGCCACTCTTATGCCTACTACTGCTGCTACTTTGCGTCACGCTGAGCAGTTCATTGACCCTGCTTGGGGTTTCGCTTACGGTTGGATTTCTATCTGGTCCAACATTATGCCTGGTGAGATTTCTGCTGCTGCCGTTATTGTGTCCTACTGGTCTGACTTGTCCCAGGCTATCTGGATCTCCATCATCATTGTTCTCATCGTCGCTGCCAACTCTATCAACATCAAGTACTACGGTGAGATCGAGTTCACCTTTGCTATGATCAAGATCTCTTTGCTTGTCGGCTTGATGATCACCTCCGTCGTTATCACTTGCGGTGGTGGTCCAAACCACGAGTCTATTGGTTTCAGATACTGGAAGGACCCAGGTCCATTCGTCGAGTACATTGGTACAGGCTCTATTGGTAAGTTTGCTGGTTTCTGGAAGGCTCTTTCTGGCTGTGTCTACTCCTTCGGTGGCCTTCAGTCCGTCCCATCCTTGGCTGCTGAGGTCAAGTACCCAAGAAGAACTATCTTCACCGCTTGTAAGAGAGTCTTCTACAGAGTTACCTTCCTCATGTGTGGTGCTGCTTTCTGCTTGGGTCTTATTGTCCCATCCAACAACAAGATCATTGCCTCCTCCTCTGGTAACGCTTCTTCTTCTCCATTCGTCGTCGCTATGCAGAACGCTAACATCAAGGTTCTTCCTCACATTGTTAACGCCGCTGTCCTCACTTCCGCCTTCTCTGCTGCCAACCAGGCTATCATTCACTGTACCAGATTGCTCTTCGCTTTGGCTGTTAAGGGCCAGGCTCCAAAGATCTTCCTCAAGACCAACAGATGGGGTGTTCCATGGGTTGGTAACATCTTCACTTGTGCCTTCTTGCCATTGGCCTACATGAACTGTTCCGAGTCTGCTTCCTCCGTCTTTGCTTGGTTCCAGTCTATTGCTTCGGCTAAGACCTTGTTTGAGTGGATCATTATCTCTGGTAACCACATCTGTATGACCCGTGCCATGAAGGCTCAGGGTATCCCACGTTCCAGATTGCCACACTCTATCAAGTTCGCTCCACAGGCTGCTTGGGCTTCTGGTTTGCTTTCTCTTTTGTTCTTGCTCACTGGTGGTTTCAAGAACTTCATCAAGGGCGAGTTCCTGTTCTCAGCTTTCTTCTCTTCCTACTTTGTCATTCCATTGGCCTTCATTCTTTACTTCGGCTGGAAGTTCACCAAGAAGACCAGATTCTGGAGACCACACGAAGTCGATCTCGAGGTTTTGTTCAGAGACGCCGAGGACCACCCAGAGCCACCAATGCCTAAGCTCAAGGGCTGGAGAATCCTCACCTTGCTTTGGTCTTAATCTTGTCTTATATCTCGTTCCGGTAACGATTGCTTAATGTGTTTACTACTTTTATTTTCAATTCACTTATATCCGTGGATCTGTCTTTGGTATATAGAAAAATATTTTACGATTTACTTCAATCTGATGTAGTCCTGAGGAGTTTATAGACGTGTGATACTTACGAGAAGCGATCGTTCACTGGTGAAATCTACAGTAGATTTTGAATTAATATAAGTGCTTGTATTAATTGAGGATATATTAAACAGACACCAGATAGCGGTCAGAAGAAGATAAAATAAAGACAGCTATTCAAACGAATTACCAGAAAGCAAAATAGTACTGGAGCACTTAGGCGATGGTACAGGTGTACCACTGGTTACCCCAGAGTCTGAGAATGACAATGTTGTCCTGGTTCTCCTCGGTCTTGTCTTGTGGGGCGGCGGAAGCGATAGTATTTGGCTGCATTGTTGAAGGTAGTAGTTGTTTGATGGTGATGAAAGGAAGGTAAGATGCGTTGATTTGAAGGGAGATGGGATGATTTATATACTTGAAAGTTACATGAGGCAAGGCCTAGAATGAAACGGATTTGATGCGGGAGGCCAATGTCAAAAATTAACTCACGTATCCAATTTAACCCATTAGGCGAGTACAATAGTATATTTTGCCGCAGATATTTTTGAGTTTGCATCGACATTGCCGTTTTGGGAAGACACAATGGATGTTGTGATGGGGCTCCGAGACAGCGTTGCCGATTTTCGCTTCGATGCACGTGTGTTTTCTCATGTGCGATCTAAACCGGCCAATAAGAGTGAGTGAGTGATCTTGTAACTAGGCTCCTGTGTGTATGATGCTGATTGTGCTTCCGTTGTGCTTTTGACATACGCTGTATTGCGCTAACCGGTATGAGATATTGAAGTGCGTTGTGAACTCGAGATGAGGCAACAATGAGTGCTTGGGAATTTGGTATGTGACCCAATTGAGAAGCTACAATCGCTCTGTCCTTTCCCAAAACATCATTAATTTTATGGTACGGAGTTTAGGTGACGGCTGGTACTACTTGAGCCATGCTATAAAATTTACCCTACATGAATATTATAGAAAAAGAATGTGTATAATAATAGAAGAAAAATACCGAAACGGCAAATCTTGAGGCATAAGAGAAAAGCAAAAGAGCGGCTTAATGAAGCATGGCGATTTGTGCACGAGACACCACAATGTCATGCTTCCTGGAGCAGAGGGCCAAACATTTAGGCGATAGTACAAGTGTACCACTGGTTACCCCAGAGTCTAAGGATAACAATGTTGTCCTGGTTTTCCTCAGTCTTGTCCTGTGGAGCGGCGGAAACGATAGTAGTTGGCTGCATTTTTTTTGTTGAGAGTGTTGATGAGATGAAAGACTAAGCGGAGATTGGAGTAACCAGGGAATCTTGGACGGTATTTATAGCTGAAACCATTATGAGGATCAATATCATGCAAACGAATATGAAACTGCTTCAAAATCGTGAGGAGTCAACTCAACAAGGGTTTATTCTAAGGAGGTGCAAAGACAATTTCCTTTTTAGACTAAAACAATGGGCCTTGAGGCTGTTGCCGCCTGCAGGGATCTGCTTTGTGGAATATGTTCAGCCTCAAAGGTTTTTAGGCAATGAATTGAATTTAGAAGGCAAGTGGTTAGGTCGGAACACATCTCCGGTTCCTGCTGACCGGCTTGGGATAAACTGTGATGTCTCATGGCTATTGTCATGACTGAAAGTGGTAAAGTCCATTGAACCAATGCAGCTTCCGCCCTACCGCATTAGCCGCAAAATTTAAACATATGCTGGATCGGTGGAACGACTTGCCAAAAGCATTACTCCAGGTGGCCTTTAAGCTGTTATATCTTGAATTAGGCGTGGAAAGGGTAAAAAGCTGTAGCATACGTGAAATTCGGCATACACGATCAGGCAAACATTAAACTTTCAAAATTTCGAAAAGCGCGAGTGGTTTAGCGGTAAAATTCAAAGTTGCCATCTTTGAGCCCCCGGTTCGACTCCGGGCTCGCGCATTCTTTTTTTGAATCTCTCACTAGTGAAAGTGTGGCCGAACCATTTCTCTTGGGGGATCCGAGACGCTGAAAAATTGTTGTCCAAGTATGGAGATGAACCCTAAAATTGATTTAATTATTGGAATACAAGAAGCATTTTTCTTCCAGATTCACACATCACCTTTCAAATCTGGAATAATGCTCTCACAGTTCCGCCCACTAGCGAGAGTCAGCACACTGCGGTCGTTTTCCACCGCTCGCACTCTCTTGAATAGTGCTACCACATCCACAACACCATCCCCGGAGGAGCCAAACGCCAAAAAGAACGTCAACACAGATAATAAGAACGACTCACATGTCGAATTCTTGAAGAAATACTACCCAGAGGAGCTCGTGGAGTCTATCAAGCTCGCCGAGACTTTCATTAACCCAGAAGACTACAAGAATAAGAAGCTCGCCTCAACAGAGTTCGCTCCACCATACCTTGATGATTTTGCCAAGCGTGACAAGTTTTGGGATACTCTGAAGGTTGAAGAGCCATGGAAACTCGACTACGATTACCCATTGCAGCCATCCCCAGTTGATGTCCCAGCTGGCTCCACACTTGAGGGCGCTGTGAGCGGTGATGCTAATAGTTCTATCGCCAAGGGCCTTGCCTCCTTGACCGGCTTGGATGAGAAATACATTGAGAAGCTCCACTCACGACCATTGATCATGAAGAGAGTGTCGAACCAGACTGCCAAGGGTAAGATTGCCACCAACTACGCCCTGGTGGTGGTGGGTGACAAGAACGGTATGGTCGGTATTGGTGAAGGTAAGGATCGTGTTGAGATGTCTCGTGCTGTCTCTAAGGCCCACTGGAACGCCGTCAAGAACTTGCAGTACGTCCCATTATACGAGAACAGAACGATTGTGGGAAACATCGACTACGTTTTCCACGGTTGTAAGATTTTCTTGAGATCAGCTCCACCAGGTTTCGGTCTCAGAGTCAACCACTTCATTTTCGAGATTTGTGAGTTGGCCGGTATCAAGGACCTCAGTGCTAAGATCTACAAGTCCAGAAACGGTATGAACGTGTGTAAGGGTTTCGTCGAGGCCCTGACTAAGCAGCAGACTTTGGAGGAGCTGTCGTTCAACCGTGGTAAGCAGGTTGTTGACTTGAGAAAGACCTATTACTCTGCTTAAACGGATTGTATATAAGCCCAACATTTGTAAATATAGAGCACTTCTACGCCACATATTCAAACTAGAGATTCCATTATTAACCCATTCCCTTAAATATAAAAAGTTACCGTATGATGTGCGGTTATACGGGGACCATCCTCTATCAATCAGATACCCCAAAGCACACTAGTATAAATATCATTTGTTTGCTTAGCAAGAGCACTCACCACAGTCATCGCCGTTGTTCTTCTTCACAGCAACAAACTTCGTGTTACAAGTGCAATCACAGTCTCTCTCGTTCAGCTTGGAGACCAGGGCAAAGGTAGACTTCGTAGCGGTGGTGGAGAGTGGTCTAGCGACTCTGACGATGGAAGACTTGAAAGTTGAGAGCATTTTGTTAGATATATGAAGAAAAGTTGGTGTTGAGTGATTGATTAAGGAGGTCGATATCCCCTATATTTATCAGAAATTGGGTTGTGTCAGCTATTTATACCATACGGGTGTCGATAGCCGGATGGCGCAATTGGGGTGTCAAATAGGCAAAAGAAACTATTTTAGATATCCGCACCTTTAAATTTGGGTCAATTCAACAAAACGCGTCGGAATTTGTGTAAATCCATAGATAGTCTCACTTCCACTGTATTTCCAATGTAATTAAGTGTATAAGTATCCCATATTAGGCCTGGACTACCGCTTGGGCCTTATCTATTCCATCTCCAGTGCGCGTCTGCTGGATCACCGAAAGACCGATAACCACAATTCCGGCTTTTAGTATGTCAAAAGCCTAGCCCTAGCCAAAGGTAACAGCTAAGCTAAAGTAGTGTTATAAGGTTGGGCTGCTATGACTTGTTTCGAGTTTGGCTGGCTTGCGCTTCACACAAGATGATGTGTGTGGTATTACGCTTATAGCACACCCTCCGTCACTATTGATCCTGCAACTCAATAAACAGACGCACTAAATACTACGGCCAATTCGGAGACAGTTCCTGTCACAAACGCCGTAAGTGAGTAGAAGTGTCACTACGCTAAGGCTACCTGAAAGCTGGCCAGGATACCATGTGTCTCCTTCAAGCGGAACACTTAATGGCTTGGTGATATCGCACACATGTCCATAATGGAGTGTAAGAACGTTTTAGCCCAAAGAAGTGGAGAGTGACGTTGAAAGTTGATCTGATAGAATACTCAAACGATCATATCTAATTCACTATCAGAAGATCAGGGATGCGTACTGCCATATCGCATGGAGGCGTCATCTTTGAGCGACTAGACTCCCTGATTCTACCAATTTATCTCTCCAAGGGCTTCGAACATCAACCAAAGAATAGGGATTCTTTTTAGTTAGAAGACCGACCCTTTTCACGATCGTTTTCATGGTGGTACACATATTTCAATTTACAAGATCTAGGCGGTATGTTCTCGAGATGACATAATACAGATTTTTTTTCAAAAAATTCAGTCTTAGCTTCTGTGTGAAGGATCAATCGTAAATACATATATTTAAGGAGCAAAGCCTATAACAAAGCACTCAAAATGTCCCAGCAGACACTCACACAGGAAGAAAAAGATATCATTATTGAAGATGCTCGTTATGGTGACCTAGAGACTCTTCAGGAGATCTTCGGCGAGCTCGATGGATCCCTCATCGCAGACATCAAAGACGCTGAGACGTTCGTCACACCAATTCACATGGCTGCTGCCAATGGCCACTTCGAGACAGTGAAGTACCTACTATCTAAGGTTCCAAAGGAACAGGCTACACAACTAGTCAACGCACAGAACAACGAAGGTAACACAGCTTTACATTGGGCAGCTTTGAACGGTCACTTGCCAATCGTTGAATTGTTATGTGATGAGTACAGCGCCGACGCTTTCCTCAAAAACAAGTTCCAGCACGACTCCATCTACGAAGCTGAGAACAGTGGGAAGGAAGAGATTGAGACCTACTTCCTCAAGAAGTTCGATGTTGAGCCAATTGGCGAGGATGGTGAAGTTGACCTCAAGGTGACCAGCGACGATGTCGAGGTGAACCCAGGTAAGGAGATCGAGCAGATTAGCAAGGAGCAGATTGAGAACATTGAGACGAACGAGAAGTTCCTTGAGGAGAGAACGGCGAACATGAAGATCTAAACTGTTCCGTATTGTATAGAGGTTAAGAGATTTTTTCGGGATATTACCGTAATAGGCAACTGCGAATAGAATCGCGTTATTTGGCTGGTTACCCGGCCTCACATTTGCGCGATTTGGCGCAGCCCTTCGCGCCAAAAGTTATTCACGCGCTGGACGAACGTGAAGAAAAAAAAGCGGCGAAAGAGTGTGACATAATGAATTGATTGTGTTAAAAGACTCGAATTTTGTCATACAACTTTCTTCGTTCACCTCATTTGTGAAGTTTACACGATTGGATATCCTTAGTGTTTTTCAGGAATTATCCACATTTTTGATACAAGCCCACCACTTCCAGATAGAGGACTCGTTCAAAGGTACAAGCACTAGATCATCAAGCTTGATAAGTGACAACTGCACGCTTAATTGAAGTAGAGAGAAAGATATAATACAGCCAAAATGTCCGCTGAGAACGTTGACTTGGGCTTCGACCCAACTTTGAAGAAGAAGAAGAAAAAATCCACCAAGGCTTTCGATGATGCCACCCCAGAAGCTACCCCAGAGGTTGATGACGTTTTGTCAGGACTCAAGAAGAAGAAGAAAAAATCTACCAAGTCCCTCGAGGGCGAAGAGGCTGCTGCCACTGACGACATCACAGATGCTCTCGGCGAGCTGAAGCTCAAGAAGAAGAAGAAGAAAGCCACAACACCAGATGATTTCGAGAAGGAGCTCGAGAAGGCCGGTGTGAATGAGGACGAGATCAAGGGCGACAGAGAGGCCTCCGAGGAGCCACAGACCGAAGCTCTTCAAGCACAGTACGGGTTGCCATACGAACAGCTCTTAGAGAGATTCTTCGAGATCCTTAAGGCTAACAACCCAGAGTTGGCCGGTGAGAGATCCGGTACAAAGTTCAGAATTCCACCTCCAGTTTGTCAGAGAGAAGGTAACAAGAAGACCGCCTTTGCCAACGTCCAGGAGATTTCTGAAAAGCTCCAAAGATCCCCAGACCACTTGATCTCATACTTGTTCGCTGAATTGGGTACCTCCGGTTCCGTCGACAGTCAGAAGAGACTGATTATCAAGGGTCGTTTCCAGCCTAAGCAGCTTGAGAACGTGCTGAGAAGATACATCATCGAGTATGTGACTTGTAAGACATGTAAGTCCATCAACACACAGCTTAAGAAGGAGAGTTCCAACAGATTGTTCTTCCTTGTGTGTAACTCGTGTGGTTCCACAAGATCTGTTTCTTCGATCAAGACCGGTTTCTCTGCCCAGATCGGAAGAAGAAAAAGAGTTGGTTAAGCCTTCTAAGCTTGCTCAGCTCTATTTTGCATCCCAATTCTACGTACTGTTTCCTTTGTATATGTTGAAATGAATACAACACCCTACTATATAATATCTACAGCTTGGTGCTCTCCAAGAGCTTTCTAAGTGGCACACCCCATACCGACGTTCCGTCGTTTGACATCATGAACTTCATCACGCTCCGCTTAGCCTGTTCTTTGTTCTGGTAGTTTTCAATAGCACTCGTTACGAGCGCTCTGTGAGACTGTGCCATCTTTGGTGCGCTATCGCGTAGCTTGCGAGAGTAGTGTTCAAATTCCTTAGCCGGGAGCGTAGAATCGACTGAAATCAGCGTTCCAATACGCTTTACAAGCTCTTCATCACTGATTTGTGTGGAATTTGTTGCAGAACCTTGAAGAGATGATGAAGATGAGGCCACACGTCTTGGAGGACCAGTAGGTGGCATCGAGCGCAATGGTGGCTGCGAATCTGAAAGAGACGCCGTAGCAGACCTTGTAGATGCGTTTGAAGCCAGTGATGCTGAGCTGAGATTGTGTTGAAGTCGTGAACGTCTTGGCTTGGGGCCAGTTGAAGGTGACATGTCAAGAACTGGGCAGTCGTTGTACCCAACGATTTGGGATTCGGAGACGTTCTGGTAGGAGGTCATATTTGTGATTGGAGTCGGCTTGTTGGCAAGAGCAACGAAATGAGTAATAAGTTAATTCCTTTGCTAGATCTTAACTTTGAAGAAGGAGATGAAAAACTTTCAAGACGAATGCGCTGTCAAGTTTTAGCTTGATGTCTGAGCATGTGCATAGAAACGTGTGAATGGTTGTTCGATTTAGCAGGGGGCAACACTACCTTACATTAAACGAGATCTAGGCCTGGGGCTCAGCGAAAGGGCTAATTATTTGCATCAATGGGTACCCTAGTTTTATAATTTAGAGTTGGTTATTTTCGTCATTGAATATATTTCTTCTATAATGATAAGATTGGCAAGCATTTGAACAGCAACTGCTACTTCACACCCTAGACTGAACATTGAGTGCCTTAGATAGCACCACCTCAACAGAGGGTCTGCTCACAGGGTCCACCACGAGGCACATTTCAATCAGCTCCTTGATGGAGTCACTGAAGACATCACCACGCTTTGGATATTCCCATTTACCACTGGAAATAGCCATGTTCATGCTTCCTCCATTTTCGGCCTCTTCATGTTCAAACGGCGAGCATCCATACAGCAAAGCGTAGAGGAGACACCCGAGAGACCATACATCGATTTTTTCGTCCAGTTGTGCTCCAGTTTTGACATCAAGAAGCTCAGGTGCTCTGTAAGGTAAAGTGCAGTGTTCAGCTGCGAGCTCTTGAATAGCCACCGCAGAACTTCTAGTTTTGGCAGTAATGCGGGCTTTGGCACAAGACCCCAGGTCACACAGCACCGGTAGACCATCCTTCGAAAGCATCACATTAGCTGGCTTGATATCTCTATGTGAATATGCTGTTGTTTCTTGTAGTTCAGTGGCGTTTTCGATATCTTCATCAACAGGCCCAGTGGACATTGACGGTATTGTGTCTGTTGTGGATTGTGCATCCAAGTCGTCTGTAATGTTACTGTTTGATGCTTCCATCAGCAGTCTTTCATTTTCGTCTGTAGAGACGTCAATGTTTCTCTCATTGGTATTAGGACCACGGTTACTAGACTGATGTCTGTGCATGGCTTGCAGTCCACGGCACACGCCTATGAAGATACGCACAGCTTCAGACTCCTCAATATGTGTTCCCTCAATTGCATTTCTGTTGACAACGTCTTGGAGTGACTTTTCAAAGTACGGAAGCAAAATGTAAACGGTTTTGGACCCATCCTCCTCCTGAACGACGCTGGAGTCGATAGCTCTGATGATGTAAGGAGAATGGAACTCTTTATAGCTGTTAACCTCTGTCATAGCAACCCGCACAGACTCCGCTCCGAATGGGCATCTGATCTTTTTCAAGGCATATGTAGCGCCATTGGACGCCTGGACGAGATAGACGTATGAAAAGCCACCTTCTCCTAGTAGTCTTAATATCTTGAACTGGGCCCTGTTGATAGTGAGAGCGGGCGTGGTTGCGAAACACGGAAGGCAGCTTGCGAGGAAGTCCATAGTTTCTTTTTAGTGCATGTATCTCAACTTAGCTGAGAAGTTGGTATGAGTGTTAGTTATTGAGCTGTGTCAACAATTGATGGCTGTATCTCACTTATTACGCACTAGTTGTTATACTCTACAGCCAAACTGACAGCTTAGAAAGGGAGTCGCGAATTATGTTGATCGCGGAGGCCTACAGCGCCTTCAAAAATTGTAGAGAAAACCTCCAGCTCAACTTGGTGTAAACAAAGAGGTCTAAGAGCAGCAGCGGTATCCACAATGGTAAGTCAAGAAGCTACAAATAGCCCAGAACAGTACTAACAACTGGACAGTCAATCCAGACAACTGACCAAAATAAGGACCTTAAAGGTCTCTCGCTCATCGCAGCACACTCTCACATCTCGGGCCTTGGCCTCGATGACAACTTGCAGCCACGCTCTGAGGCTTCTCAGGGTATGGTAGGGCAGTTCAGAGCCCGTAAAGCTGCCGGTGTGATCTTGAAGATGGTTGAGAACGGTACTATCGCTGGCCGTGCTGTTTTGATCGCAGGTCCTCCATCTACAGGTAAGACTGCTATTGCCATGGGTTTGTCCCAAGCTTTGGGCACTGACGTCCCATTCACTGCCATCGCTGGTTCTGAGATCTTCTCCTTGGAATTGTCAAAGACAGAAGCTTTGACTCAGGCTTTTAGAAAGTCGATTGGTGTCAAGATTAAGGAGGAAACGGAGATTATTGAAGGTGAGGTTGTGGAGATTCAGATTGACAGATCCATCACTGGTGGCCACAAGCAGGGTAAATTGACTATCAAGACCACTGACATGGAGACCATCTACGAGTTGGGTAACAAGATGATCGATGGTTTGACCACAGAAAAGGTTTTGGCTGGTGATGTCATCTCTATCGATAAGTCTTCAGGTAAGATCACGAAGCTCGGTAGATCCTTCGCCCGTTCCAGAGACTACGACGCCATGGGTCCTGACACTAAGTTTGTTCAGTGCCCTGAAGGTGAATTGCAAACACGTAAGACCGTGGTACACACAGTTTCTCTCCATGAGATTGATGTTATCAACTCCAGAACCCAGGGCTTCCTTGCCTTGTTCTCCGGTGACACTGGTGAGATCAGACCAGAGGTCAGAGAGCAGATCAACACAAAAGTTGCAGAGTGGAAGGAAGAGGGCAAGGCCGAGATCGTGCCTGGTGTTTTGTTCATTGATGAGGTTCACATGCTTGATATTGAGTCTTTCTCATTCATTAACAGAGCGTTGGAGGATGAGTTCGCTCCAATTGTGATAATGGCCACTAACAGGGGTCTAACGAAGACCAGAGGAACAACTTACAAATCTCCTCATGGTTTGCCACTTGATTTGCTTGATAGATCGATCATTATCCAGACAACTAGTTACAACGAGTTGGAAATTAGACAAATCCTGTCGATAAGAGCACAAGAGGAGGAAGTGGAGCTCAACGCTGATGCTTTGAACCTGCTCACCAAGATCGGTATCGAGACAAGTTTGCGTTATGCTTCCAACTTGATCTCAGTATCCAATCAGTTGGCTGTGAAGAGAAGAAGTAACGTTGTCGAGTTGGAGGACATCAACAGAAGTTACACCTTGTTCCTTGACTCTGCTCGTTCTGTTGCTTTCCTCAACGAGTTCTCCGAGCAGTACATTGATGATTCTGGCGAGGTTATGATTGGTGGTAAGAGAGATGGTGATGCTCCTAGTGTGAGTGCCAGTGCCACACCTGCGCCAGTTGTGGAAGCCTCTGCTGATGCTATGGACACGTCTGTCTGATGTCAGCCTTCAAAAGTGTGTAAAATAGACAAAATACGAGTTATTGACATGTAGCTACAAGCCATCTAATATCTATTCTTTTGATTTTATGTCACATAACCCGAGCTCTGCGATGCAGTGATGTCGTCCGGCGAAGAGACAGCATCTAACCAGAACTCTTAGTGTTCAAGATCAAGGCGATAATCATACCGTAGAGACCCAAAACTTCAGCAAAAATGAGAATCAGCACAATACCCACAAAGAGTCTTGGCTGGTGCATGAACTTCCGCACACCTTCGTCACCCACGATACCAATGGCATAGCCAGAAGACAAACAGGCGAAGCCCACGGAGAGACCACAGGCCAAATGCATAAATCCGTTGAACAAAGTGTATTCTTCAGTTGGAGAGAGGCCACCAGCGATCAACACTGAGACGACAAGACCGTAAACAGCCAAAATACCACTCATAACCACGGGTATAAGAGACTTCATGATAAGTTCTGGCTTGAAAGTACCAATACCAGAGATACCGATACCGGATTTAGCCGTACCAATAGCAGCACCGGCACAACTGAAGATCATAGCAGCAGCACAGCTGTAGTTTGTTAGTAATTGCACCCATAAATGCCAGTGTTCATCAATTGCCGTTACAAACAGCTCATTGATAAGCTTTCAACTCACCCTGCAAACCCAAAGAATGGGGCAAATCCCGGAGCGTAATCGACTTCCAAGTCAGACCTGTGTCAAGCGGTTAGTATTGTTATCCTGGATGAGTAGCGTTTGTGACAATTGCTTACATTTTTGTGTTGGTTTGTCTGTATTCTTCCAAAGGCTCATGCTGAAGCTTCGCTATTTGGCTGCTCAGTCTTAAGTTCCAAGCTGCTGCGTAGATTCTGGCTGAGCGGATTACGCGAATCGAGCGAGTTCGCGGTCTTCCAGAGGTTTTCGCGGGTGTTCTCAGAGCTACGCAGTTGGCGTGCCGAGAGATACGCGCTATGTATGGCTTACAGAAAAGTAAACAAACAAACGCTACACATTTCGGGCTTCACTAAAGGTAAAGGAAGACGCTCGCAGCCTTCAGCAAAATGGACCACCATCAAAGAATCAGCCTCAGTCTTCGGGATGTCAAGCATCTCCAGTCGCAGTTTGTTAAGGACGCTACTGAGAAACTCGATCTTTATCTCCCTACTACCGACAATAGTGATCCTTTGAAGCATAGGGTGTCAACATTAGTAAATGATTTCATATATGAGATCTTCGAAATATCAAGGGGCTCTCTCGAGCTTGATGGAGGGGATGACCCTAGCACAAGTCTCAGGACATTGTTGGAGAATCCTACAAATGGTAAGTTGTGCGCTACTACGTGGCGGGATACGTGATATTAACATTAAAACAGAGGTGGAGCCCTTTGATTTCTCTCTTCAAGAACAAGTTAGGAAGCTGTACCGTGAGGTTGAGGAGGAGACGATAAAGCTGACAAATCTAAGAAGAGAGACCCCAACTAACCTGAAGGAGACGTACGAACAATCGTTTGAAAAGTCATTGGGGATCCTAGAGTCCCTAGAGAAGGAGATCGAACAAATCACAGAAGAGGATGAACAGCAATCTTCTGAAAAGAAGTTTGAAGAGGTAATACAGCCGAAGCTGGAGAGACTCACGAAGGAGTATGAGGATTCCATAATTAAACTGAAGGATATCAAAAGCGTGAGTATGAGCTGGTCGCATTGCAATGCAAGCTGTTCTATTTCGACTTTACACTAACATAACATCCAGTCAATACCACATGAAAGAGCAGAACTTGAGAAAATTGAACAGGTAACACGGTTTTTGAAAGATAAACAGTGATGTTTGATAGGTTTATACTACGCAGATAATGAAACGCTTACGACTCTGGCACTGTGGCAACTGGCCCTTCACTCATGTATTTCTGTAGAATTGATAGCCAATTGGTCTCAACCGAGACGATTGCCAGCAAAATTCCCCTCTCAAGCTAAACCCTTTCCGAATTAAAGAAGCCTTATAAGTAAACCACAGGGCTTAGGGATCTGCCAACGCGAAAAGAAAACATAGGCGCATCGCCAAAGATCATAAGCTTACCACCTTGAAACACGCTGAATAACTCAAGCCATATTAGACTCAAAAAGAAATTGAAATGGTTCAAGTTCTTGGTGTAACCCCAGAAGCCGCTAGGGACCGCTTTGTTGCAGCTATTGGTGGATACCCGCCGGCGTTGACCGCCGGTTTGTGTGTCTTTCTCACGCTGCTTTACTTGATCAACTACGTTGTTGATATTTTCGATGCGATCGTTTTGGAGACCGGATCACTCTTTAAGCTCGAAATGAACAGACTATCATTCTATCCAATGGGCCATGTGAGTCTTTTACACTTGATTTTCAATGTTTTCGGTCTAATCACGCCACTTGCAAGATTTGAGCGTGCACACGGTACTGTGTATACCGGTGTCATTCTAAACGTGTTCGCTGTCGTTACTGGTGTTTTATACTGTGTGCTTGGATCTGTTATTATTCCAGGACACAAGGTGCTTGGCTCCTCTGGCTGGTTCTTCTCTTTCCTCGCCGTGATGGCTTACGAAGAGTCACGCGTTAAACCAACTATCCAAATCACACCGTCTCACACAATCCCTACTATTTTCACACCATTTGCCTCGGTTTTGCTTGTGGCCATTCTCTTCCCTGGATCGTCCTTGTTTGGTCACTTGTTTGCTCTTGTCGTTGGTTACATTTATGCGTTTGGCTACCTCGCTAAGATGATTCCTCCATCGTGGATCATCGAGTGGATCGAGGAGAAGGCAGACAAAGCCATCCAGTTGATTCCAACTCAGTTCCAGTACTACAAAGAGGTTGACGCAAAGCACACGAGAACACAAGATAACTATGTCTCTCTCTTGGAAGCTTCAGAAGTTCTTCCAACTTCTGCTGCACCAACAGAAGGCAACAGATTCAATGGCCAAGGCCACACACTTGTGTAAAATCGATACAGTAAATAAAGTATAAAGGCATAAATTCTGTCATAAAATATCGTATAAAATGCTTAGCTGGTAAATAAATCAGTTCTCAACATCAACTGGGTGCTCAACCTTCTCGAGCTTCTCCTTCTTCTCAGACTTCTGGTGCTTACCGTGAGCCTTCTTCTCAGAGTTCTCGGACTTCTGGTGAGACTTCTCAGACTTCTCCTCACCGAAGAGGAACTCGTGGATGTCCTTCAGCAAGTCCTGCTCGTTCATTTGAATCTCAACATCCTGCTTCTTGGAGTCCTTAGAGTGCTTCTCGGTCTTAGCCTCCTGCTTCTTGCTGTCCTTAGAGTGATGCTTCTCAAATTTCACTTCCTTCTCAGAGTCCTTAGAATGAGCCTTCTCAGACTTCTTAGAGTCCTTAGAGTGGACCTTCTCAGACTTCTCGGACTTCTTAGCGTCGTGCTTGTCGCCCTTCTTAGCATCCTTGGAGTGAGCCTTCTCCGACTTGTCGGACTTAGAGTGCTCCTTTTCAGACTTCTTAACGTCCTTGGAGTGCTCCTTGTCAGACTTCTTAGCGTCCTTGGAGTGGTGCTTCTCGGCCTTAGCATCCTTAGCCTTCTTAGCGTCCTTCTCTCTGAGCTCCTTCACTCTGAACTTGTCATGTGGCTTATCCTCAGAGTCTTCCTCCTCAGACTTGGACTTACCCTTGTGATTAGACTTCTCCTTGACCTCATCATCTTTGCCGTGCTTACCGTGCTTGTTCATCTTGTGAGCCTTCTTGTGCTGTTTCTCCTCCTTACCAGAGAACCAAGAGGAAACCTTGTCCATGACACTCTCATTGTCGTCGTGCTTACCCTTGTGGTGCTTGGACTTGAGACCGTGGTTCTTACCCTTGAACTTCTTCTCTGGCTCATCATCATCCTCGTTGTCATCCTTGTCACAGCCAGCAGTGAACTTGTCCATCATAGTCTTCATGTAAGAGTCCATCTGCTCACGGAGGGAGGTGAGCTCCTCGAGCAAAGCCTCCATCTGCTCCTTAGAGAGCTCCTTGATGTTGATCTCTTCTGGAATTTCAGCAATGACATCTCTCTTTTGGGACTGGAGTCTCTGAGCTTGAACCTTCAAAGCAGCCCAGATAGAATCTTCGATCTGTTCGATCTGTTCAGAAGCAACAACAGTAGCATCGGAGTCGGATTCGGAACCGGAGTCAGAACCCAAAGCAGCCTTCAACTCAGCAATCTTGCAGTCAATCTGTCTCAAGTACTTGTGGCCTTCGTGAAGCATGTTCTTAGCAGCCTTGTTGAGCTTGTGAGACACGCCCTTTGGCTCCTTGTGGTGCTTAGCCTTCTTCTCGTCCTTCTCGTCGTCCTCTGGCTTGTCCTCGCCCTCCTTTGGTTGGTGCTTCTTGTGGTGGTACTCGATAGCCTCTGGCTCGGCGTTCTTGTAAAGGTCAATTGGAATGTCACCAATGTAGCCTGTGTCACCGAATCCACCAAGGTAGTAAGCACCGTCAACCTCAAACTTAGCCCAGTGGGAAGAGTGGATTGGGTTACCTGGCAACCACCATGTAGCGTCCTTGTGACGCTTCAAGAAACAGGCTTCCAAAGCTGGAATCTCTTCCTCGGTAACATTAACAAACTTACCACGCAAGTTGATTCTAGGAGAACCAGCGACAGACCATGGACGGGATCCTGGGTAGTGTGGGTTAACTCTCTCATGTGGAGCATGGTCGCCAACTCTGACGGATAAAGTGGCAGCAGAGCCCTGCTTGACGTTCTTGAAGGAGGTTGACATGTCGATGGCAAGGAGGACTGGGTTACCATCACCACAGTCGGCGTAGTACTCGACAAAGGAGGATGGGAGACCAGAGTCATCACCTTCCTGGTAGATTGTGTTCACATTAGCAAGAGACTCTCTGTGAATGAGAGTTCTTGCGTAGACAGCTGCATCGTCAACGTTTGGCTTCTTCCATTCGCCTTCAGCTTTTGCACTGACAATAGCGCCGGCGAGGGCTAACAAAACAGAGAACTTCATTGTTTAATTGATGTGTGTAGCCAAGAGATTATGGAAAAGATAAAAGGCAGGGGAAAGTTACTGCTTTTTATAACGCGGCATGACACCCACTTTCCAGGCCGGGGGCTTAGCGCAAAGCCCGGAGGCAGTCTGAGATTTGAAGGGCCAGGGGCTCTGGAGTGCTACAAAATGGACCAAAAAGAGTATAGCTAAGTCTTTTCTACTTTTATAGTTATTGCTATTAAAATGGTACTTTTTGTCTCAATTTACCTCCAATATTGGCCGATTTGATCGCTCTCAAAGTCTCTCAGTTGTAGCCAATGATGGCGCGGACGGACGCACAAGCTGCATACTCAAACGCCCATCACAAGGCTCATTTGCCGGAGAGGCCGGTGAATAAGTTCACTTTTAGTAAAAGAAATTATGTTTGGTAAATTTGAAATGCCGGCATCTCCAATGGTATAAGATTACGTAGTTTATAATTTTTATTGAGGCAGGTCGCCTTATATTCACACAATTGAATTTGCCACACTTGCCGGGATCTCACTGCCTGTAAACCAAACCAGGCTGAGCTCAATTAGCCGGTACTGTGCATCCCAGTGGCTCAGAAAAAATCTGAAATACACTGGCTCTGGCGGTAAGCTTAGATACTGGAGAGGACAATATGGGGCTGTACTGGCGTAAGGGCTTGCTCAAAACGTCATAGGTCCCCTACCCTGAGTGGCTCTTTTTCATTTCAAAGCTGAAAGACCGATAAGAACCGTTTGCCGGATTGCGGCCACACAGGAGTAGCTAGCTCAGTAAAAGTTGGAAGCTTCTTGCTCGTCAATTGCTATGAGCTGCCGTGTCAAAGTTCATTCTCTTCAGATCTACAAATCGCTCAGCTTGGAAGCCCACATTCTTTAGATCTCGCAATATAGGAAGCGCGCCGGCTTTTGAACGGAGATGTCGGCATTTTTCGGCTATGCTCAACCTGATTTAGAGGTACGCACTCCAAAGCAAAAAATGTGGCAGATATGACAGTACAATCGTAAGGTTTGCTCTTGTTATCTTTGAGAGGAGAAAGAAATGTCATGGAAAAACTTTCAGGCTACTATTTCTACTGATTAAGGGTGTCTACTCTCATTCTATGTATTGAATGGTTCACCGACATTATAAATCACCGTGCACTGGGTGATACATAGAGCTGAGCATTAACACCATCATACACCGAAACAATAACACTTCGACTCTGGCTGCCCCAGAGAGGCCATTTCGGAGTCCTGACGGTCTGATAGATATCCTAGTCCCTGGCTAGTCCCGTTCATGACCAATTACTTATCTCGGGTTGATGGTTGTGTCATGGTTAGACGGACCGCTAGTCTCGCCGGATGGCCGGGAGTGAAAAGTCTGGGGAAGGGACCTAGTCTCGTTGCGGACTGCGGCCCCTGGATCGTCTCAAAGTTTAGATTAGAAGTTCAAAACAGGTATGTTGCCGAGACTGAATCGAAACAGTGGAGCCCCTCGAATGAACCCCTCCATGTCGTTCAATTAGGCTATGCTAAGAGCAGGAGGGTTCGGCGGACAACAAAGGGTTCGGAGAACACCGCCATCTGAGCTGACTTCCAGTGGACTCTGCTGATTTTGTGATTGGCTACGATGCCACTGTTTCATCAGCATAACGTCACTTGCTGCTCAAGAAGATGTCCTTTCGGCGTCCTATAGAATTGTAGTGTTGCGGCAGTAGCGCTGGCTGTGATGATGCCCGTTCTTCTCCGGGTTCGTGGGACCAGGGGACGGGACTGGGACTTAGCCTTCTGAGAGATAATAGCGTACGGTACCTCGGCAGTTGAAGCAGTCTCTGATCCAAAATAGCTGGAATGAAGCGCTTTGAAGTTGTGTTCCGGTCACCCATTCCGTATTCAGCCATTGAGGTCATAGCTCTTGTCTCAAGGAACTGGGACTAGAGCCAATGACTGGCAGTGCGTAGTAATGAGAGGTGAGACAAGGCCTATCATCAGCGTTCCATTCTTTCGCACGAGACGAGCTTAGGCAATTCACTCCAAATTACGCTGGCTATCACGTCTTGCCAGTGCAGGCAACCAAAACATTCAGCACTCTCCAGTGCAGGCTTTTGCCATTTCTAAGCACGAGTACATCAATCGCCCACAATCGCTCACAATCGCCCCAGGCCAAATCTTTCAGCGCCCAACAAAGAATCGCCAACAATTCGCAGCGCGGGTCCAGGGAACGGAGGGACGGGTCTGGGTTTTGTGGGGACCCAGCGAGCTCAACCGTTAAGCTGTGGGACCTATAAGCCGTAATTGTAAGAGTTAGAGGGTATATAATAAGATGCAGTTCACTCAAACGTTTCTTGAATGATTAAATTATAGTGTCATCACAAAATCACGAGCTTCTCACTCCTCAATGGTGGGCAATGGCCGATAAGCTGACTCTGCCGAAGAGAATAATGAGTCCCTTCAGTCTCAGCTAGTCCCTCGCTGGGCAATTTTCAGACCCGGCTATTCTCCTTTTCCGCGACGCGTCTAACCTCGAGGTTCCTCCCGGCCGTCAGTCTGGAGAAGCTATAACTAGCGTACAATTCCCACACCAATGTTCCTTTCATTCTCCTCTCGGACTCTATATACACCTTGCCTATTTACTTTGCGACTACCGAAGAATTGAGTCGAGTTTCCGCTTTCTGATATACGATACCAAAGCTGTCACCACCTTCCCAATCCCGACACCGCTGCCCCATACAATCTGCCCAACGCGCCTATACGACAGACCCGCCCGAGAGACTAAGAGACTTTTCAGACCAGTTTCCCAACCTCCTGAACGAAATTTATCAAATTCTGTCACTCCATCTTTCTTACGCACTTCGATCTCCTTGAATTGAATTCACCCACACTTCCATATTCAAATGCCAGAACACAAAGTCGTCCACGAGGCCCACAACGTGGAGGCCCGTCATCCACCAAAAGAGTTCTACGCCAGTCAGCCACGTGAGGGCCATGTCAAGGACCTCAACGAATACTTGAAGATGCACAAGCAGTCTATTGAAGATCCAGATGCATTCTTTGGCCCATTGGCCCGCGAGACACTCGACTGGCACCGTGACTTCGACAAGGTTAGCTCTGGCTCCTTGGAGAACGGTGACGTCGCTTGGTTCCTCAACGGTGAATTGAACGCCGCCTACAACTGTGTTGACCGTCACGCATTTGCCAACCCAGGAAAGACTGCCTTGATTTATGAGGCTGACGACGAGAGCGACAACAAGATCATCACCTTCGGTGAGTTGTTACGCCAGGTCTGTGAGGTCGCCGATGTGCTCAAGCGCTGGGGTGTCAAGAAGGGTGACACTGTTGCCGTCTACTTGCCAATGATCCCAGCTGCTGTTGTCGCTATGCTCGCCGTGGCGAGAATTGGTGCTATCCACTCCGTTGTCTTCGCTGGTTTCTCCGCTGGCTCCTTGAAGGACCGTGTCGTCGATGCCGGCTGTAAGGTCGTTATCACATGTGACGAGGGTAAGCGTGGTGGTAAGACCGTCCACACCAAGAAGATTGTCGACGAGGCTTTGGCTGACGCTGACATCGTTGACAAGGTGTTGGTCTTCCAGCGTACCGGCTCTGAGGGTATCCCAATGAAGGCTGGCCGTGACTTCTGGTGGCACGAGGAGGCCGCCAACTCCCGCGGCTACATCCCACCAACCCCAGTCAACTCTGAGGACCCATTGTTCTTGCTCTACACCTCTGGTTCCACCGGTTCTCCAAAGGGTGTTGTCCACACCACTGGTGGTTACTTGCTCGGCGCTGCTCTCACTACTAAGTACGTCTTTGACATCCACCCTGAAGACGTTCTCTTCACCGCTGGTGATGTCGGCTGGATTACTGGCCACACCTACGCCCTTTACGGTCCATTGGCCTTGGGTACTGCCACCATCATCTTCGAGTCCACCCCAGCTTACCCAGACTACGGTCGTTACTGGAGAATCATTGAGCGCCACAGAGCTACACACTTCTACGTTGCCCCAACTGCTCTTAGATTGATTAAGCGTGTTGGTGAGGACGAGATCGCCAAGTACGACATCTCTTCTCTTAGAACTTTGGGCTCTGTTGGTGAACCAATTGCCCCAGATCTCTGGGAGTGGTATGACGAGAAGATCGGCCAGGGCCGTTGTGTCATCTGTGACACCATGTGGCAGACTGAGTCTGGTTCCCACTTGATCGCCCCATTGGCTGGTGCCGTTCCAACCAAGCCAGGTTCTGCTACCGTGCCCTTCTTCGGTATTAACGCCTGCATCATTGACCCAGTCTCCGGTGAGGAGTTGCAGGGTAACGATGTCGAGGGTGTCCTTGCTGTCAAGAACTCATGGCCTTCTATGGCTCGTTCCGTGTGGAACAACCACTCCAGATACATTGAGACCTACCTCAAGCCATACCCAGGTTACTACTTCACTGGTGACGGTGCCGGTAGAGACCACGATGGCTACTACTGGATCCGTGGCCGTGTCGACGATGTCGTCAACGTTTCCGGTCACAGACTCTCCACTGCTGAGATTGAGGCTGCTTTGTCTGAGCACGTTGGTGTCTCTGAGTCCGCTGTTGTCGGTATTGCCGATGAGCTCACCGGTCAGGCCGTTATCGCTTTCGTTTCTTTGAAGGACGGTTACTTGATCCAGGCTAACGAAGAGGTTCACGACGAGAAGGAGCACATCACCCCAGACAAGCTCCGCCGTGAGTTGATCTTGCAGGTTCGTGGTGAGATTGGTCCATTCGCCGGTCCAAAGACCGTTATCATCGTTGACGACTTGCCAAAGACCAGATCTGGTAAGATCATGAGACGTGTGCTCAGAAAGATCACCTCTGGTGAGGCTGATCAGCTTGGTGACTTGTCCACCTTGGCCAACGCTGAGGTTGTCAAGCACTTGATCGAGTGTGTGGAGACGCAGTACTTCAAGAAGTAAGCTACCATATATTATACACTTATAAACCAGCTAGCCTGGCTCTAATGATATAACTTATAGATCTTTTCGTAGTGACTACAATCTTCAATCAAATACAACGGCATATACTGACTGTATCAAACAATCTACTTGAATCTAGACTCGATCTGCTGCTCGATGGCAGACTCAGCCTTCTTGAAGTTGTCCTCACCGACCTTGGTCTTGATCTGGTTGACTCTGTCGTCACTGATGAAGGACTCGAGCTTGTCAACGTGCTGGTTGGAGGACTCTTTCTTCTCACTGTCGCCCTCCTTCTTCTCGGAGGATTCCTCCTTCTTCTCGCTGCTGCCACCGAGGTAGTTCTTGGCCTGGGACTCGACCATGTTCTCGAAGGCCTCGCCCTCAACCTTGTCCTTGATGCTGTCAAACAAACCCATTTTGTATTATAGTGTGGATGCTGGAACAGCAGAGTGGACGAGTATTACAAGGATCTGGGCGACGTTTAGTATTTATACTTGGAGAGGGGCACTTACGCATGTACGTACGCACAGGTGAAATTTCAACCGCCAATTACCAAAACACCGGGGAGGCGATACGGGCCAATTACGCGTCGGTTGTTGTTTTATAAGCTTAAATTGAGTTCTGGTCACAATTCTCATGCTTTTTAGGGCTTTAACCTAATGCCATGACCTTTATCCCGAGGCAATGCCTGTCCAGATCTCTGTTCATCCCGGCATTCCGCTAGGCGAGCGTGTTCCCCCAGACGCCAGCGAACAAATCTGCACGGTGTTCCTGAATTTCTGGACCAGAGGTCTGGTCCCCCGCGTAGATAGGGGCTGAGGAGTATGTAAGCTGAAAGAATTTGAACCCTTATTTCACAGATATTGGCTTGTCTTGATTCATGGGATTTATGAGCTAGTGGTGGCTGCCATTTCAATTGATCTCGCCAACCTCATGATCCGGCAGCTGTATCTTTACAGGTTAAAGTACCGCCCCACATGACGTCAATTGTTAGATCTGTGCAGCCATTTGGCGACGGGGTGTTTACTGGTGCAATTGGCGATTCCTCGAGACGATTTGACATTTGTAGAAGAGATGATCAATGTGAAGAGACTATAATGCTTGATATTTAAAAAATTAGTGAAATTCCATAACCGTTCGAACGGTCAGACGACAAGCACCATAATTCTTATCTCACACAGCCAGAGTTTGAGGCGCGCACAATCCAGGAACACGTTGAGGGCCACATATAGGGTCTTGGTATTGGTCTTCTAGATGGTTATGGGGAGATGATGCTGGTTAGCCTTGGCCCATGTGTCAGGTTAATGATGATATCACCATATGGTAGCTCTACGGTGTCATTGCAACATCTTAGAACCAGACGAATAATGGACCTGCAGATGATCAGAGGTTAGCGAAATAATAATCATCGCACTGCCCATGGTCACCTTGTAACAAAATGCGTTGATCAGAGATAACAATATCCAAGGCGAAGCATCTACAATTGAAGTGAGACCAGACTATCCCCACTTAAATGAAGGTCAATTTATCAGCTTTAGCCTCATAGCATTGTTCACCCAGGGCGAACGCATCAGATCTAAGCACAAATGTCGAACACAGCCATTACTATCTACGCTGATGATAGGAAGGTACATAGACCTGGGAAGGTCGTGACGGGTTGGGTCACAATCAAATCATCAACCAATGTCTCAATCGAATACCTAACAGTGATATTGCAAGGATTCAGTCGCACTCGCACAAGAGATGTGACGGGTGGAATGAGTCCTCATAGCCTCAACTTCCTGAACATACCCGCAGAGCTGAAGGAGAATCTGAAGGGGTTTCACCACGGGCATTTGAGAGAGTTTCGCTTTGAATTCAGGCTCCCTGATGAGTTCAATTGTGCTCGTGGATCCAAATGTAGCTGCTTGGGAGCTACCCGTCCTTTGTATCCTTCTTTCCATACAGAAGAGAAGGATGCTGCTCATCAGAGGATATTTGCTTCGGTTGAGTACAAGATTGCCGTTGAGGTGAGAGCCCCTGGCTCTTTCTCTGCTCTTAAAACGAAAGCAATGATAATCCAGGTTGGCGAGCCGGTAATACCCACACATGAAGAGGAAATGAAAAACGTGCTCAAGATTGGAAAGAACAACTTCCTACTTGAGTCCTTTCAGCTAGGCGAATCCGGTGATAAATCGTTTCTAAGCACGCTCAAGTTATGGCTCAAGCCAAAGAGACCCGTCAATATGTTCCTGGTGATGGTTTGTCCTCAGGTGTTGAAAAGGAACGAGAAATTCATGATCAAGCTCTATCTTATTTCCAGTAACAACTTTGAGAAGGACCAAGAGCTGCTCTACATTCGTGACCTTAAATTGGAACTACGGACGACCACTTTGGCAAACGTCTCTTCGAATGCAATTGGAATGGTGACGCAGTATCATACGATTTACCACGGGCTGAAGCGTCCCGCTGAACCGAAAGCCGTGGATCTAAACAGTAGTTTCAAGCCAGTGGAGGACTTCATTGATTTGAAGCTGCCAAAGCCTCTGGAGGAACAATTCCCCGGCCATTACTTCGATCTGACCGAACAGCTACAACCTGTGCTAATTCCTGATGCTGCTACAAAGAGGTTCGAGTCATGCAATTTCAAGGTATGGGAGCACTGGCTTCGAGCCTCGATGGAGATAAGCTCTGGTAAGCCCTCCCAAAGGAAGGTCGTTGACTGCTGTGTCAGAGTCGAACTGAAATAGACGGGTTCTATACTTAATTGTAAGATTTTTAGTAGAATTTTTAGGCCTTATCTTAAGCTCTATTGTATGGTGCAGCGCACCATCCTCACCCTGAATGATGAGTATTTACCACCGCCAACGCACCGATGAGTAATACGTCAGCTCCTGTGGGCTATGCTTCCCCTGCCTACCGTTGCCAAGATAAGATAATGCCGTGAGGTATTGTCATCATCGGCTTGGCCCGGTGGGTGATGCAGATCACCACTCTAAATAATAACAATGCTTCGCACAGCCCATGGTCACAGGGGTTAGGATAAGGTGTCATAACGCTTTAGGATGTTCAATTATATAAAGCCAGTGTACCTCGGCAGCTTCTATGTCCATCCCATGTATTGCCTTTAGCTTAGCATCCGTAAGAAAGTAACATGACAGGCTCAATTGAAATCTACACAGACGGCAAAGTGTTCCATCCAGAGGACGAAGTGACTGGGTATATCAAAGTCACTGCAAAGACAGGAAGGCTTTCAATCAGCTCAGTTGAAATAAGACTAACCGGCTTTTGCAGAACTCGATATCTCAATGGTGAAGGTAAGACTATAAGCTACAGTTTTAACTTCCTAGGTAGGAGCACAAAAGAGTTCATTCATTTAGTACCAAACATCGACATTGTACTAGAAGAAGGAGGCTCTACCGAGTACAAGTTCAAGCTCAAACTTCCAAGCCACACATACTGCTCTACTGAACCCTCGTCTTACGTTTGTCCATGTGCGGGTCAGAAGCGTGAGCTATTTCCATCGTATTATGCAGTTCACAGTGGCTCAACCAACGAATATGCTCAAGTCGACTACCGTATTGCTGCTGAAGTCCGCTCTCCTGGGCTCAAATCGCCTGCTATGACGCAAATGGTTGTCATTCCAGTTGAGAGTAAGGCTCCGAAAAGATTGATGGACGAAAAGTCGGAGAAGGAGACTTTGGCTGTGGTGGGTAGCAACTTGATGCTCAAGGAGTACAGCGAGTCGGTAAGCTCAAGATTTGCGAAACTACTAAAGACGCCTTCATCGCCAACTTTGCCTATGCCTGAGATGGAGATCTCAGTTGCATTCCCGCCTGTTATAAGGGCCGGTCAGCCATTCCAACTGAAGGCTTTTCTGCTCTCCCATTCCAACCCTGAGTCTTTCAAGCAATGGCTAAAGTCGCTTGGTGATGAAGAGAAGCGTCCACTCTACGAAAGTGTATCTACTGGCCAGGGCTGGTTGTTCCTAGAGAATTTGAAGCTAGAGCTGCTTTCATTGACAAAGCTGGGCTATGAAAAGGATATGACACACTCTCATTTGTTGCACCAGAGCACTGAGCCTCCATTTTGCGTTGATCTGGCCGAGTTCACTCCAGTCGAGCGTCACTTCGACAATACCTTGGAGATGCCAATGGAAGTACGCTTTCCGAGCACATATATATATGAGATCACCAGTCATATTCCGCAGCTGGTGCTACCATCGACGGTGAAGTCACCTTTCAAGACGTGCTTTTTTGAGCTAAACAAAGAGTACAAGCTACAGCTTACAATGAGGCTGACATCACGGTCTAACCTATTCCAGCCTAAGGTGGTGAAGTGCTTCACCAAGTGTGATGTTGATGTTTAACTGATTTTTATCTTAATACAGAAAGTAATTGAATACAAACCTAAGATAGTTGTAGGGTCCATGGGTTCTAAATTAAGAGCGGCAAATGCCCGTTGCCCCTGTCAGCGTTATCACAAGAAAGCTTGGCTCCCATGCAGGAACAAGGGCACGCACAATCTGGAGATCCAGGGGCGACGGCAATTCCTATCTTCAGTATGACCAATTAGTGAGTCATTCTATATTGGCTGTGTAATTGCAAGTCTGCAGGATCATGGGATGACTTCTTATCTCTTTTTTGGGATTATCACCGTCGGGGACGCTAAATAATATCAGGATGCACAGCCCGCGGTCATTGTGTTTGATCCGGTGATCTATGTCACAGTGTTCGCTGGGAATGGGACAATATTTAAAGTGAAGGGTGCCTCTCAGGTTAGTGGCTTCCTGAATAATGCTAAATTACTCTAACAAATAACCCAATGGCTAAAGGAACAATCACCATTAACACTTCTGAAGAGAAGTACTATCCAGGCGATGATATCGCGGGCTACATGACCGTCAAAGCTCACAAGGACCTACCGATAAGCTCCATTGCACTCAAAATCAACGGTTTTGCTCGAGTACAGGTCATTAACAAGACTTCTGAAATTTACTCTAACAGTTTCAATTTACTCGGTGGTGACTCTGAGGACCAGAAACAGCTCTTTGAATTTGAATGCTTCCAGTTGGAATCTGGAGACTCTCATGAGTTCAAATTCAAGCTGAAGCTCCCAGCCGAGATCAACTGCAGCTGCCAGTCTCCTAACACTTGTCGCTATCAGAAAGACTCCAGATTCTCACTACCACCCTCATTCTACACCCGGCAGTCCGCTTCGAAGTCAGAGTATGCCCAGATCGAGTATAGAATTGATGCAGAAGTGTGCTCTCCCGGTCTTCTATCCCCGGTTATCACTAAGTTCTTGGTCCTACAGGTTGGTGAGAGTCCTTCACTAAATGTTAAAGAAAAAGAAGAAGTTATCATGAAATGTTCCCATTGGCCGATCTCGCTGAGTCTTTCCAAAGCATCTAGCTGGAAGATTAATAAGCTGTGGAATGGTCCCGAAGCCGTGCAGCTCCCAGAACTTCGTGTTGCAGTGGTCCACTCATCTGCTGTAAGGCCAAAACAGAACATTCCGTTCAGATTGTACCTCGTTTCAGACGCTAAACCTGACTTGTTTAAGCGGTGGGAAGGAAGCTCAGGCAGCAGCAAGTTTGAATACAAATCGACTGGCTTGGGTCGACTGAAAGTCACTTCGCTCAAGCTTGAAATGAGAACGGAGACGGTGGCTCATCCAGGAACCAGGGACGAGAAGGCTATCGGGGAATACCACCCAATGTATAGGAGTTCTGGGATGTCTCTGCCTTTAGATCTTGCAGATTTCAAGCCAGCAGAAGATCATGTCGACTTCGGGCTAAGTCAGCCTTTGGAAGAGTATTTCCCATGCTCATACATCTACGACATCTCAGATACCTTTCCGCAGATCCAGCTACCTGAAAGTGTAAAGCAGATGTTCGACATAGGGCACCTCCAACTCAGGAAGTACTTCTTTAGAGTCTGCTTGCAGATTGAGTCTCAATCAGAACTCTTTGCGTCTGGGAAGGCAAGCGACTTTATATTCCCGTGTGAGGTTGTTCCACAGGAACAGCTTGTAAGACTGTAATGCAGTGTATGGAGTGGTAAATGCAAGAAAGTGATGAATATAATGTAGAGTAAGAATATGGGATCATTTCAGCTGGACTGCGATTCAGCTAAATGTTTCATACCACTGACAATGTTAATGTGGTACAGTTTAGCAACAGCTATGTGCGTAGTGCCCCTGGCGCCTATGTTAAATGGGCGCAGGGTCCTGCCCTGTTCCTGCAGATGAGATAAGAAATAAAGTAAGATGAATACTTCTAATCAAGTGCTATTAGAAGGGCCCAATAGTTGATACGACTTCTGGTAGTAGAACATTAAATGGGGAAAGCCAAAAATTCGCAGTATATCGCTGTTCGAGCCTCAAGGTGCTAAGCTATATGGAGAAACCAAATGATATTGTCAGAATATAAACACTATTTAACCTTCAAAGCATCATTCTCCAGCTGCTGTAGGTTATCTGAGCTGTCTTCGAACCAGTCTCCCGATTCTTGCATCTCTTGAATCTCTTTCTGTAATTTGTGGACTTCCTTCTCCATTCTCTTGCCATAGTAATCAATGTAGTATGTAGCGCCGTTGTAGCTGGCAAATAGGAAGATAAATGTCAAGAAAGCAGCATTGGCATGTTTAGAGCTGAACCAAATTGGGCAGATCGACATCGTCAAAAGCTGGTATCCGTATTGGATAAAAGTGAACGCTACCACTGGGAACGGATCTGGCAAAGAGTTCACGAACTTACCGATCCACGACTTACCAAACGACTTTCTGAGCCATTCGAAGGATGTAGCTCTGCCTGCCTTAATCTTAGCTGCTCTTTTCAATGTAATGAAGTAGTGATATAAAGATTGCCATATTAAGTAGTAGAGCGAAGTCCACAAAATACCAGAGAAGAAGTTCCAGTTCGGCATCTCGGCTGCGCCAGGAAATCTAGCAGCTTTAAAGTCATCAGGAAGCATATGCGTGATCACAAACATCACCACCGGTGGCATAATGTGGATGAAAGATGATGTAAACTTGTCAATAGAGTGAAGAACCAAAGAGTTCCTCCACATGATCACAGCCCAGGCCAGCGTGCCATGGGTGAAGGCAAAGCACACGATATAAAGGTGCGCGGACCACGGTGCGATCCATATGAAAGCCAATACACAAGCATTGACAAAATAGCAAAGATCTGCTAGGAAATATTGGAATGTTTTCTTCCAGTAAGTGTAGATTCGGATTGGTAGAAGAGTCACTGCCAAAGCTGTGTATAGCCAGTGGAAATACTCTGGGTATTTACCCATGATATATCCTCCAAGGAATATGGACCACATTCCGAAGCCATAAAACACTTTCTCCGTTGAGGAAGCGTAGAACAGCTTACTCAGCCTCTGGTCCATCTTGTCCACACGCTCGCTCAGCTTCTTTTTGAGATGTTCGGTCTTGGTGTCATCTCTGAGCTTTTGTATTCTGTTAAATGATCTCTCTTTAACCTTATTGTACTTCTTTGATATCGAGGTGGTGGTCTGGTGGAACGTTGCCATCGGGTCCAGGAGGTCCAGCAGTGTGATACGCTCGCTTGGTATGTAGTCGATGGAGCCGGCGGAATAGCTGGAAGCGTAGAAAAGTGGCGAGCCCGAGGGCGTGGTGGTCCCATCAGAAGAGGAGGAGTATGATCTCTTGTGCTCTTTGCTGTTCTCCATCTTTAGGGACTCTGTAATTGTCGTGATCTGGCTCTGCTCACTGCAATTGGGCTAGCGGAGGGAAAGTAAACACAGGCGTGGGTTGCTTATATAAAATATTGTGTCACATGCTCGCGGGGTTCGCGGAGAGATCAAAGTACTACGTACATCAACTTATAACAATGCAACATGATAGAAATACAGAATATGCAAATACACTAACTAATACAACAAACTAAGGAAAAGCTAAGCCATACGTTTCTTGTCGTCGACCTCGAACTCATCGAGCTCCATGCCATCGCCAGAGTCGGAACCTGCGAGTGGAAGGTTCACAGAGTTAGCTCTGCTCTGGTCACGTGCGATCTTCTCCATGACAATACCGTGAGCCTTCCAAGCTGGGTACTTGAACAAGTCGTCGATGTACTCAGTTGGAATGTTCTTAGTCTCTGGGTATAACAGGTAGAAGATTGGGAGCGAGACGGTCATACAAGCGGCGAAGAAGAAGAAAATACCGTAGTGCATCTTGTTGATCATCTGGGCGGTGAAACGGGCCATAATGAAGGCCCAGAACCAGTTAGAGGCAGCGTTGACAGAGGATGTAGCAGCTCTAATGGTGGAAGAAAAGGCTTCAGAGTTCCAAACCCATGGGGTACCCGACCAAGAGAAGGCGTACGAGATGGTCCAGATGTAGAAGAGGGCCAAGGCAGCCTTACCACCAGAGTCGAGAGAGTCGTCACCAGCAGCCAGTCTTCCAGCAACATCGGCAACCTTGATGTAAGCACCAACGTACCAGAAACAGAAGGAACAGACAATAAGACCAAAGATACAACATGTACGACGACCGTAACGGTCAACAATACACATGGACCAAATCAAGCAGCACACACCCTTAAGGATACCGAAGACACCAGTGGACAACAAAGAAGACTCAACAGAGTCGATACCCATAGT
Organism: Petasospora stauntonica; assembly: GCA_030558335.1. Taxonomy (NCBI): domain Eukaryota; kingdom Fungi; phylum Ascomycota; class Saccharomycetes; order Phaffomycetales; family Wickerhamomycetaceae; genus Petasospora; species Petasospora stauntonica. Next base: position 1,095,964 of record JAJMSG010000003.1, read on the forward strand.
CTGGAAAATCTTTGGTGAGTAGTAGTTGACAGCGTTGACAGCGACCGTGTTCTGGATGACGAAACTCGAGGTGGAAAGTGCCAGTCTCTTAAGAAGAGTACGAGAGGATAAGATTGTTTTGAATGGGTCCCAGAGGCCAGTTCCGACTTCCTCGGCTCTGTTGAGCATTTCGTCCTCAATAGCACCGAGCTCGTAAAGAATGTATTCGTGGTCCTCTGGCAAGTTTCTCAAGTAACACAGGTTCTTGACGGCCTTGGCTCTGTTACCAGCACTGAGTAACCAACGTGGAGACTCTGGAAGCGACCAAAGACCAAAGGCGAGAACGCCTGGTGGGATCAACTGAAGCGCAACAGGGATCATCCACTGCTTAGCATCGTCATCTGGGATGTTAACGGAAGTACCATAGTTGATCCAGAAACCAACGGTACCACCGATCTGCCATGCGATTTCGTAGAAACCGATGAGCTGGCCTCTGATACTTGGCGGAGCGATCTCGGCAGCGTACATTGGGGCCACATTCGAAACAGCACCGATTCCCAGACCAGTCAGCACACGGCCAGCGTAGATTGGACCGAGGCCAGTGCCAGAGTTGGCAGCGAGCTGAATAGCAGAGCCGATGATCAAAAGTATCGTGGCGACCACCAGTGAGAGCTTACGGCCGTAGAGCGCAGCGAGGGGGTAAGTTGTGAGGGAGCCAAAGAAGGCACCAGCTTGGAACAGCGAGATAATCGTTTCAGAAGTCCAAGACTGCTGAGCAGCTGTTTGTGTGTCGAGGCCAAATTCGTGCTGGAAAGACTTCAGGGCCACTGCACCGCCAATGAAACCGGCATCATAACCAATGATGACGGCCACCCACGAGGCCAACAACGCCGCCCAGTAGACGCGCTTGTTGTAGATCTCCTTAGGTGTTGGGCGGGTCTCGTGCCGCTGGAACATCGTGAAGTACTTAGAGAGCTGCATTTTGGCTCCTTTGGGTCAAAGTCTCTTGGTCTCTTACCTCACCAGCGGGTGTCGGAGAGAGAAGAATCCGGGGTCAATTTTTCGAAGCTCAGCGAATTTTAATTTTTGGTGTGACTGAATTAATTGGCGCTGCCGCTGAAGCGGTGGCCCGGGCTGGGCCCTGGCATGAAAGATTTTGATGTGTGGGGCGATTTTGGGCGATTCTCTCGCCAGTAGCTATAAATGATGGCCTAGGCTATATATAAGAGTACAATAGTGAATGAGTGCTACTTCTGTTTAAATTGGTGTCTAGCTGTAGCTGGGATGTTGTTCAGCTGGCCTGACGTCATAAGCGGGGGCTCCCATATCATCGGCTCATAATCAGATCTAATGGTATAGAAAGCAAAATTAGATAACCCTAAGAGTGAGGTTTTGAGGCTGATGACTCTGCTAAAGACTTAGCTGGTAGCAAGATGAGTAACGTGACGGAGGAAATATATCACAAGATCAGACATCAAAACAAGAGTCATAAGAACCATCTGAGGCTGAAGCCAAGCCTGAGACAACGCCTGGGCGTGGAGAATCGGGGCTCGACACCTCTCTCTGGCACCGGGCGTGCCCCTGGATCTATCTGCTCGTAGCTCTAAATATTCCTAGCTTAAAGGGTTGGATCTTTAGTCAAGAACTCCTGCTCAAACTCAGCCCTCCGAAGCCAATAGACCTCAATCTTCTCATCGTCTCATACGTCGTCTAAATCAGGAAAGGTTATGAGCCCGGCCTCTACAATACAGACGCGAACTTGGACCCCATACAAAAGGCATCAACAAGCTCTTAAAGTTGTGTAAGCAGTGGGTGAAATCCAAAATCAATCCTATAGACAGCCAAAAACAGAGCACACCCAGAGGCCCCAAATGGCGTCTTTCATCCAAGAACTTCCAGGCCAATTGCAGGCTGATATCACCAAAATCTGTGGTATGTCGGTTATCTAGTTGATTTATCGAGAGCTTAGTACTAACGCTACAGAACACAACCCTCTCGCTTTCAAGGTATTTCAAGATCTTTACGAACATTTGACTGATGACAACAAAAGACGCAAACTTCCACCCTCGGAGACTTTGGTTCAAGTTAAGGATGAGAGGCCGTTAGAACGACTGATCCCCTCTACTATCCTGTTCCAGCTGAGAGACCTTAGTTTCCAATCACCAATTCGTAAGAAACTAAATTTGACAATGTCTATTTCGCCATCAACACAGAAGCCTGTCCTCTCAGTTGGAAAATCCAACGACGATAAACCTGAGTTAGTGCTAGGTGATTTGTCGTCAAAAAACATCAACTTTGCTACAATTCTGCCGATGGCCGAGAAGAAGAACATGCTTTACTTGGTTCTCTTTTATAATCAGGCGACGCAAAGCAATTTCTCGAATATTGACCCAATCGTGCTAACGATCAATGAAGATCTCACAGGGAGACAGCTAGCCCAAGATAAAGCGATGTCCGAGGGTGCTGATCTCTCACAGTTCATCATTAGACACTGTGCTACTGCTGGGTTAAAGGTCACCGATCCATTTGCCAGTGGGTCGTCATTTTTCGTACAAGCTCACAGAGGAACTAAAGAGGGTATTCTCTACTTCTTGCCAACGCATATCGTTTTTGGCTTCAAGAAGCCAATTCTGCTGTTCGCTTCACAAGATGTCGAGTCCATTTCGTACTCGTCCATCACAAGAATCACATTTAACGTGACTCTTGTTCTCAAAAACGGCGACAAATTCGAGTTTAGTATGATTGACCAAGAAGAATTCGCACAGATTGACGAGTATGTCAAGAACAGATCAGTCCAAGATTTCTCGATGACCGAAGAGCTCAAAGAGAAAACAAAGAACAATAAGAACCAGCAATCGGAGGGTGCTCTACTGGACGCGACACAGCAATTAGAGGGCACTGAGCAGCTTATGGGAAACGACTACGAAGAAGGTGACAGTGACGAAGACGATGGAGACTACGAGGTCAATCAGGAGGTTGATGATACCTCAGATGTCAGTGGAGCCGAAGAGAGCGGCAGCGAAGATGGCAGTGGGGAGGATGACAGCGATGACGTTAGCGATGACGAGGAAGAGCTCAGTGGGGATGCCGAAATTGACATCGGATCCGAAGACAGTGACGCAAACTAGTGATGTACAGTAATAATACTATATAATGCTTAAAATAGAATGCCTTTTTGTTTACCGTTGAGATGATGTATGCTTCTCTTGCATAGCCCTCGGTGCCTTATTTTACCCAGCCTCGAGGCCAATTCATCCGGCCCGGGGCCGCGCATAGAACCCGGCTTCTCGGGATTCCAATCTGGGGTCAGGGCCAAGATCCGGCGATTCAGGTAGGCTTCTCGGTATTCTATGGTTGACAATTGGCTGTTTTCAGAGCTCTGTCATAAATGCTAAATACTGCAATGCCAAGGGTGTTGTGGGGCAATATAGTACTGACTAAGCAGTACCCCTGGCCTCCTTAAGCGAAGACTATACGCCCATTCTCCAGGTGAAACGCGTAATTGCAATCCCGGGCGTGGCCGAGATCCCGGTTCTGATCTATTCTATTGTTAACATTAATCTTCAATTGTTGGAACAATTGCAAAACAGTGTATCCCAAGCAGTCACTTGAAGCTCAAAATAGATACAAACTATGTTTTCTGTGAGAGCCACAGCCCGTGGGCCCTGTAGAACGTGGCAATATCACTTTTCACAGCCTCCATACAGCCACACCATACGCCGGCTATGTAATTATGTACAATGATCCAGTTTCATATCTGAATCGCGGGGTGTTGGGCATTAGAGTATAAATAGGCGTGGTCCGCCTGTTTGCCACCTGATCGCAAGTCAATTGATCTATCAGTTCAACAGTAAACTACACAATGTCTGCTAACGATTTCTATTCTTCCAACGACTCCGGTGAGAAGTACACTCCACCTCAGAACAACGACGCTAAGTCCACAGAGGGCCAGACCGGTGAGAGAGGTTTGTTCACTGAGTTGGCCGGTGCTGTTGCCGGTGGCTACGCTGGCCACAAGCTCGGTGGTAACCACTCCACTCTTGGTGGAATTGCCGGTGCTGTCGGTGGTGCCGTTGCTGCTGAGAAGATCGAGGACAAGTACGAGGACTACAGAGACGAGAGAAGACAGCAGCAGAACTACGGTGGCCAGGGCGGCTACGGTGGTCAGGGTGGCCAGGGTGGCTACGGCCAGAGAGAGGGCAACTTCGGTGGCCAGGGTAACTTTGGTGGCCAGGGCGGTTACGGCGGTCAGCAGGGCGGTAACTTTGGTGGCGAGTTTGGCGGTGAAGGTCGTCATCACGGCGGTCCACACGGTGGTCCTCACCACGGCGGTCCAGGTGGCCAGGGTGGCTTCGGCGGTCCAGGTGGTAACTTTGGTGGACAGGGTGGCCCAGGTGGCTACGGTCAGCAGGGTGGCTACGACCAGGGCGGCTACGGTGGCCAGCAGGGCGGCAGATGGTAATCTGATCTAGTAATGAAATAAAAGTAACGAGAATTGTAATAACCTGTAGATTTAGTCAAGAATGTAGTTACCAAGCTTGTCCATTTTAAGCTCTTTAACACCGTCTTGGAGAGCTTGAATGATTCTCTCGTTCTCCTCGTCAGCTTCCTCGTCTCCTGATTCCTCTGACTCTTCGCTTTCATAGTCGTCGTAGTCATACTCACTGTCATCACCCTCTTCCTCTTCTTCATCATCGTTTTCCTGTTCATCTTCTTCTCCCTCTTCCTGTCCAGCTCTCATTGAGGCCACAGCGTCTTCCAAGTCTCTGTCACCCTTCTTCTTCTTGCTGTATCCTGAGGCCTCAACCGCCACATCGAGCTCAGCAATTCTCTCAACATCCCTCGTGAAATCAGGGTACATGTACTTATAGCCCTCTCCATAGCCGTCAGTGTCGAGCATTCCTTCCTCAGCGACAGGCTCGTAGTTCAGTTTCTTTCTGAAGAATCTTCTGATACACTCCACATCTCTCTTGAAGTAGAACTCGGCATCAACATGACCAATAGAAATACACTGAGGGAAATCAATAACAACGAAGTCTGTCTCGTATTTGTCTCTCACGTCCTCATTGACAATAATGATGTTGAACTCGTTGAAGTCACAGTGAATAAGTCCGTGGTTCGCCAGCTTGACAATGAACTTCATTAAATCAGAGTAAAGCTTCTTCTTGTCAGCATGCTTTCTCAAAGCTCTCATAGGGAATCCATCGATCCACTGCATAAGAACACAGTGACGACTGTAGTCGAAAGGCTCAGGAACATTGAATCCATTGACAAACAATGTGCTCATGAACTGATACTCTTTATTGGCTGCCAAACGAGACAAGTACATCCAGGAACCAGATGATCTGTTGCGGAGGTAGTCTCTGTTGTTTTTAACTGTTTTGAAAGAAGTACGGCCCAATCTGTGAATTTTGAGGACTTTCTTACGTCCAGCAGCGTCGGAAACAGAGTAAATATCGGACTCTTTACCAACACCGATGGTGGTACCAATGGAGTAGACTGTCTTTCTGTTAAGCATCGACTTGATGGCGAGGTAGTCGAATCCAGTATGACTGAGACGGTAACCGTCATATTTAGCATTTCTGAGTCTTTGGATCAGCTTAAGCTTTGCAAGATCGGAGATACAACGATTTGTTCCACTCTGAGAACGCAATCCACCAATCTGATGAATCAGTGTAGTAGGAACCAACTCGTGGTTACGAGATCCCATTTCAACCGCTGTGAGGACCCTGAAGTCATCAGGCGTTAGATAACGCATATGTGTTGTATCCAATTTCATCTTGGATCGTGCTTTATTCTTTCAACTGTTTGTGTATGGTTGCCCAGTTAGCACGAGTGTATATCTTAAAGCGTGCGATGAGCTTAAATTTTTTCAGTATGGGTTTCGCGGTTGATGATGTAAGGAATTTTTCACTATGAGAATCTACAACAGAATTTTAATTAACCATTTTGATTTAACACCATTTTGTACAAAGAAAAACTAACCGCATTCAGCAAGTCATGCAAATTAACGAGTAGCCATAGCCTTGGTGACAACTCTCTTAAGACCAACCTCAGCCTTTCTGTAGTCGTCAGCAGAGGACTCCTCAATCTCAAGAGCAGCCATAGCGTCAGCCAAAGCAGCCTCGATCTTGTCCTTGGAACCTCTCTTGAGCTTAGAAGACAAGACTGGGTCGGTGACAGTAGCCTCGATAGAGGAGACGTAAGACTCCAATCTCTGCTTGGCCTCGTGTCTCTTGGAGAAGGCCTCGTCAGAAGACTTAAACTTCTCAGCGTCTTCGATAGCCTTCTCAATGTCAGAGGTGGACAATCTACCGACAGCGTTGGAGATAGTGATGTTAGCAGACTTACCGGTAGACTTCTCGACGGCAGTGACCTTCAAGATACCGTTGGCGTCAACCTCGAAGATAGCCTCCAAGACTGGCTCACCAGCTGGCATTGGTGGAATGTTCTTCAAGTCGAACTCACCCAACAAGGTGTTCTCAGCACAGTTGACACGCTCACCCTGGTAGACTGGGAACTGGACGGTGGTCTGGTGGTCAGCAACAGTGGTGAAAGTTCTTCTCTTGATGGTTGGAACAGTGGTGTTTCTTGGAACAACTGGAGCGAAGACGTTACCCTGCATGGCGACACCGAGGGACAATGGGGAAACATCCAACAACAACAAGTCCTTGGTGTCCTCAGAGGTAGACTGACCGGTCAAGATAGCACCCTGGACGGCAGCACCGTAAGCAACAGCCTCATCTGGGTTGATGGACTTCTCAAGCTGCTTACCGTCGAAGAAGTCGGAGAGCAACTTCTGGACCTTTGGAATTCTGGTGGAACCACCAACCAAGACAACCTCGTCGATCTGGGACTTGGCGATCTTAGCGTCCTTCAAGACCTGCTCAACTGGCTCCAAGGTAGACTTGAACAAAGCGTCGTTGATAGCCTCGAATCTGGCTCTGGTGAGGTTAGCGGAGAAGTCCTCACCCTCGAACAAGGAGTCGACCTCAACGGTGGTAGTGGCGACAGAGGACAAGGTTCTCTTAGCTCTCTCAGCAGCAGTTCTCAATCTTCTGAGAGCTCTGGAGTCACCGGAGATGTCCAAACCAGTCTTCTTCTGGAAGTCAGCCTTGAAGTGGTCCAACAAGTTGGTGTCGAAGTCCTGACCACCCAAGTGAGTGTCACCAGCAGTAGCCTTAACAGTGAAGACACCACCAGCCAAGTGCAAGAGGGAAACATCGAAAGTACCACCACCCAAATCGAAGATGAGGACGTGTCTCTCCTTCTCGGACTTACCAGCACCAAGACCGTAAGCAATAGCAGCGGCAGTTGGCTCGTTAATGATACGCAAAACGTTCAAACCGGCAATGGCACCAGCGTCCTTGGTAGCCTGACGCTGAGCGTCGTTGAAGTAAGCTGGAACAGTGATGACAGCCTTCTCAACCTTCTGGCCAATCTTGGCCTCAGCAATCTCCTTCATCTTGGTCAAGACCATGGAAGAGATCTCCTGTGGAGAGAAAGACTTGTTCTCACCAAGGTACTCAACCTCGATCAATGGAGCCTCGTCCTTCTCGACGACCTTGAATGGCCAGGACTTGATGTCCTTCTGGACAGAGTCCTCATCGAAACGACGACCGATCAAACGCTTAGCGTCGAAAACAGTGTTCTTTGGGTTAAGAGCAGCCTGGTTCTTGGCGGCATCACCGATCAATCTCTCCTCAGCAGTGAAGGCAACGAAAGATGGAGTAACACGGTTACCTTGCTCGTTAGCGATAATCTCGACAGCAGAGTCGAAAGTAGCAACACAAGAGTAGGTAGTACCGAGATCGATACCGATAGCACCTGGGAAAACACCGTCAGCCATTATGAATGAATAAAGTGTAGGTTGGACACTAAAAAGAACCTTCAAAAGACAGAGATGAGCGAAAGAGAGAAAACTTTTGCAGTAAAATTTTCACTTTCTCCCACCACCCACCGCGATGCTGAAAAATTTTTGGTGCATCAACTGGCTGCAGCGATCTGCTAGGAAAAAGGAATAAAGCTGAAAGGGGCTTGGTGCCGCACTTAAGGGTGTTACCCGGTCTGTGACTAGATATACGCAGTGAGCCACGCATCCCTCTGCGTAACCGTGGTACCTAACAAAAGGAAAGAGCATACATCTGTGACTTAGTTTATTTAGAGCATCTTGGAGCCGGCTACGCAGCTCAATTGGCGTCCCTACCAAACTCCCTGAATTGGTAGACGACAGCTTCAATCATGGCCATAGCAGCTTTGACATTGGGCTTTGTGCCAGTCAATCTGATGAACTGAGGCAGCTGTTCGTTGTAAGGTCTTGAAAAGAGCGGTGTTTCTGGTAAATCTGTTTGCAAGGGAACAATCTTTATCGTTGCCCCACTCTTTTTCCTAATCTCCTCAATTCTAGCACCTCCTCTTCCAATAATATGAGATACTTCGCCTTGTGTGAATTGAAGGATTCTTGCAGCATTAACACACACTGGAGGTTCAAGCTTCGCTTGTCTTTGTGAGGTCAGAGTCAAATGCTGAGACTGTTGATCCATTGATCCAATTTGCCTTAATGGCCGTCTGTTAGCACGCTCCCTAATAGGAGTTCCAAACTGAGCAATGACCTTAGCATTGCCGTACTTCTGCTGGTCAATTCGAGATAGCTGTTGACATGACTCAATCACTTCCTTGAGATCAACTGAAGAGATCGTCACAAGATATCCTGGTAATAAGGAATATGGACGACGCAATGGACACCTGAATGTGGTTGAGTTCAACTTCTGAGGAGTCTGCATAGCGATATGGCGCTTGACGAGAGTTCCCACTGTGAATGGTTTGCCGCTGACCTTTGTTCTTTCCAGCATTAGCTGAAGAGCCTATGCGATGTTAGCACCTGCAACTTTGATACAATTTCTTACCTGCTTACCTCAAATACAAGCTCTATCTGGCCTTCAAATTGCACAGAGACATCACCGCTGATTGCACCTACTCTGGTAAAGGAAATTATGAGCCCCTTGGAACCGCTGCCGCCCAGCGCATCTCTGCCAATGGGCTCAGTAACATACTCCAAAGTACCTTCAGGGTATCCCAAAAGCCAATTTTGAACTGCTGTAATTCTTGTGATCACATTGAAACCTGTTCTTCTTGACTCCTGACTCTCTCTGGTTGTCATCTGAAGCACTGTGTGAAGGCGATTGTGAAGCCGGTGAGCCACGGCATTTGCCATTGTCGGCTCTTCGTAGATGGCGAATGGCATCGTTGGATATTCGATCTGTGAAATCGGGTTCATTTTGGGTTTGTCTGTTACTTCTATGTAATGAAAGCGAATGGATCAATCAATTTACTATTCGTTATCATTAACAGATATACGCGCCAACCAGGGCCATCGCGGTGTTATTAAAGAGTATGGTAAATCTAGTGAAGATATACTTATCGCATAAACAACACTCTATAAGATTCCTGGTACATAAAATCAATCAAAAATACCCTCTTCGCCCAAAATCTCCTTCGAAAGACTCACAATGTTTTCCAGCCCCTCGGTGATCGAAGTGAAAGCTCTAGCGAAAGCCATTCCGTGGATCTCAGTCCAATGGGACTTCTCATAAACACTGTCATCGCCGACTTCACTCTGTCTGTCTGTTTTCACTTCGTTCAATCTCTCATTCAATTGGTCAAGGATGTCGCCATTTGCCATCCTCTGTCTATCGCGGGCATTCTCAAGCTCCGCAATGATATCATACATCTTCTTTCTGACACTGATCGCAGAAGGAAGGTATCGTGGGACACGATCACGAGACATGAAAGCATTCGATATCACATACAGGAGGAAGATAGCAGTAGCAACACTGTCACGGCGATAAGAGAGCAGAGCCTGCGTTGTTTTCACATCCTTATCCTGCTCCCAAACCTTGAAATAAATTCCTGACATTCTCGCCTCAATGATCTTTTCCAAAATGGTATCACAGGAATCTAACAGCTTTTCGAATAACAATGGTCTGAAACCACCAGTTAGGTCACTCTCTTTACGTGCTTTCTTCAGCAGCACTCTGACAGCGTTGAGCGATTGTGACATTCTCACTTCTCTGATGTTCGCCAACTCCAAAGTCAAATCAGTTGGATCATCATTCTCATCTCTGTAAAGGTATCTCTCACTGACACTCTGGTATGACTGGCCGATATGCTGAAGCAAGGAGGAGCAAGCCTTAAACAACTCTCTCTTTGCAACAAAAGGCCAGATAACATGATTGACGAATACAGCAGTGCATATACTGACCAAGATGGACAGTGACATGATCCATGAATGCTTAAAGACGTCGTCGCCCGTCTTCTCTGAGTCCACCAGCACCGTCATGGAAACCAAGGTAAACCCAAGAAGACCAATCAGAGAAGACCTTGGATGTTTCAATACCAAGAATCCGAAGGAAAACAGAAGGCAAATCAATCCACCGAACGCGCCAATCACAACCGGGTGGATGTAACGATGAGATGCGCAGGCTGCCCATCCCCAGAAGCAGCCAACAATCCAGCATATCAGTCTTGTAGACACATTGCTCCATGTACTGGAGTTCTTAGGAGAGAGGAACAGATAGATTAATGCTGGACACCAATAGCAGTTGTAGGTCCAGTACCAATACCAGGATTCCACAAGCCAAGCAGGCAGTGATAAAAACAAGATAACAAATGATACCTTGAAAGCGTATTTAGTCTCGGAGTCACTCAAAGCTTTCACCAATGTCCAAAGCTTATATCTTAATGGGTTCTTGGTGCTGTGGAAGTTGAAGTCGTTGTGATCCATAGCACGAACAATTTTGGAATCATCTTGGGCACGAGTATCCTTAATACGAGACGTGTTCAAGTTATAGATTCTTTCAAAAGCATCCACAACATCCAACTTGGTTTCAAAATAGTGGAAGACCTCATCTGCTCCTTGGTCTCTCAAGCACTGCTCTGGTAGACGACGGAGCCCTCTTTGTAGTGGGTAGTTAGGGAAGAACACACTGTAACTGGATGCCCTTTTTGATGAAGCTATGATGGTATCTGAGAGTTTGAGAAGCATAATGGCCGATTGTCTCGTGTATCGCAGAACCAAGAATATGTTGATAACAGCTTGCTCACTAAGGAGATCACGACAAAAGTAGTCGGTCTTGGTGAACTTTCTGTATGCGATATCCATCTGAAAGACACGCTTCTTCAAAAGCTGTTTTCCCTCAGCCAAAAGCTCGCAAAGCTCGTCCTTGGTGAAGTGAGATTTGTTCTCGATCTTACAGACCAACTTGATAGTTCTCTCAATATCAGACAATTGGTTAGTCATTTGCTTAGTCAACTTAAACAGTGGAGTATTGAAAGCATCGTTCATGATCGAGACGTAAATCATCTCAGATTGGATATTGAAATGTGGATTGTTGGCCATTGACAAAGGAAGTTTAGATTTTGGCATCGGCGAAGCAACTCCCGATGATACCTGTGTAGATCCATACAGCGGAGTCAAAGTGGGTGTATCCGTGTTACTTTCTGCAAGGCCCTTCTCTTTGTTGAAGTAGATATTAGCAGGTGTTGGGATAGCACGTAAAGGCGATGCGATGAAGTTCAACTGATTTCTGACCTTCTTCAGATCTTCATCATTGTAAAGAGATAGCTTACATCCACTGAGGAACTCTCTAAAGTTCTCGGACAAGGCCAAAACTTTGGAGATCATCTCCTTTTGCAAAAAAGAGATGGTCTCGATGTCGGATCCCTTCTCAACAGTGGACATTGCGATCAGCATTTTTCTGATACTAGCTGTGCACTGGAGTACTGAGCTTGTGATCTTTTCATGGCCCAAGTTTGGGAAGTAGAGCAGAGAAGTAGCGAATGAGATCAACAGACCAAAAAGATACGGGATCGAAAAATCCCAAACGTTCCTCCAGTGCACTTCAGGCTGATCCAGCTTCAAGTTGGATGATAGAAAAATCAGTGCAAGTCCAGAGGTTAGCAGCATATAGTAGAGTCTGATGTAGTAAGCTCTGAACCAGCCCATAAAGAAGAGACCAATGAACAACGAACCTGCGAGGATGCCGCCCTGGTGGTTCCTTACAGGCTGCGTTGCAGTCGATATGTAGAGAGCCAATGAGCTCCACCCAAGGCCAATTGCCAATCCGCAGATTGATAGCACCGTGATCTCAATCTGGGTTCCAATATTGTGTACTGGGTGGTTAATAATCACCGAGACAGGAAGCCACACACGATAGTTACCAAACCAGTGGCCAGTTCTTTCGACAAGGCATAACACCAATGCAATAAAATAGGCAAGTGTGAACTTCGAGATCACTTTCCAGTGAATCCCGTATTGCACTATAAGGTCACGTATCGTGGCTCTGTAGAAGTGTACCGTTTTGAGACAGAAGACGCTCTCGTCGCTTCCCTTCTCATTGGAATTGTCAGTGTATTTCTGCTCGGAGTCGCCCACATTGAGATGTTTAGTGTATAGTGGGTCAAAAAATCCATCTCTGAGCTCCTCGAGGTCAAATCTCTCGAACTCTTCATTATGTTCCGTATTTGCTAGCTCCTGGAGTTTCAGCTGTGACATCGATGTACGAGGATTCTTCCTTGAAAGCGACTCTGACGATGGGACAATCTTGAAAGATCGCTTGAGTAGATTGTTAGCGCCATCCTTCCGAAATGCAGCGGCAGATGTTGGCCTCTGTGGTACTTCCAGAGACATCCCAGTAGCCATTGATGTCTCTGACTGTGTCGTTTGAGGTACCGCCGGTTTGGTTTCGCCCATATCAGCTGTTGTGTGTCGTTTGTTGATGTGTACGATGATGCGCCAGAAGGTGTCAAAATGTTATAGATAGCAAAGCGGTAGGAGATTTTACGGACGTCAGCACAAACAACCCCGGTTTATGCAATCTCCCAACTCTTGCGAGTATATATAGATCTCAAAGAAACTCAAAATATAGCCGTGTTGTGATGTTAAATCAGCGATGAGTCTGTTGATCAGTGGCTTCGCAGTGTGTGTGGGTTGACTCCAGAGCGCCTGAGTCAAAAAATCAACAGGGCCTTGGTTGGCGGTGTAATGCCAAAACCGGCCTTTGAGCGCGTGTGATGTCCCTGTATTTGGCAGAGAGCTCTTTGTGCTTACAGACTACTAGTTTTCGAATAACAAAGGGACATTAACGTAGCATGGTAATTTTATAGAGGATAGCAGCGAGGCCCTCTTGTCGTAGTGGGCCATCACCCGCTGAAGTGCGGCTGCTGAGATCCTAGCGTGGTGTATGAACACGCCAAATCGTGAGAGAGATATTATAGAATATCACCGAGCTCAATAGATCATAACAAATGGGGATTAAAAGGTGAGCTAGGCTTTGAAGTTCGCCTTCAAGCGCTCTTGCTCTTGGTAGATGATGTAATGGTGTGGTAGACCACAATGAGCGTCATTGTGACGAGGCCAAAGCCAATGGCGATGGAGTTCAATTGGTCATCTGTAATCATTTTCAGTGAAACTCTCTATATTCTGAGTCTGTCTGTGATGTTCTTTTTCTTCAGGAAATGACACGAGCTAAACCATTTGTTCAGACTAAATGTACTCTATAAGCACAACGTGTGTACTTCTCCCCAGCGCGCGCCTCGCAGAAGATGTCCGGGTGTAAATTTCCACCTTGACTAATATCGTGGCCGAGGTTCAAAAGTGTTATCTTCGGCAGTGTCTCCACATTTTTGGGCTGAAGCTTAGCTCCAGATAAGTTCCCTATTCCTTAGCCAAACCAGACAGATACCATGAGTTCAGCTGATATCGTCTTCCCAGACTACGTTCCACCCTCAAAAGTGCGCATCCAAACCCCACCTGCGCTCAAATTCATCACAACTTTGTTGTACAAGTCGGGCACAGGGCTCTCTTTAGCATATGTTTTGCTCCTGCTGGTAATACAGCCACTGCTAGAAGTCCAGTATGAGAGAAGAGGAGACTATTTAAAGCACACATTGTCCAAGTGTCGCAACTTGTTGAAGTTCATCGCTTCTCAGCACAAGAGTCTGCCCACAGTGGCTGTCAAGAGAGGCGATAAGCTCTATTCAGATGCTCAGTGCCAGACGATAGACGAAGATGAAGACGAAACATCAACAAATTCAGCCCATCCATCTGTGTATTTCAAGCTTGAGAACGAGACCGAAGATTCTGGTGAGGCGGTTAAAACCAATCCTGTGAAGGGAAAGCTCAACAAGCTCCACGAGATGTTGGACCATTACAACAAATACTGCTGCGACATCAACGAAGTCCACCCATTCAACTTCCAAGTGAAAAAGTTCCAGGGAAGAATTGATGCCTACTCGCACGCCCAGATCTTCAGAGGTCCCCAGAGAACGATGGCCGGTAAATCTGCTGGTGTAGACATCAGAAACGACATAAGGGCCATGAAAGGCTTGTACCTGACAGGTCAGGTATGACTGCTCGCATGATTGCCTTTACAGAACATATTTATCTACGTGTGAATGACATAAACTTTCATTTTATCTATATACAGCAGTCATATCGTAGCCATTCTCACAAGAGTGGACTGGCTGGGAAATTGTAATTGTAAGTCATTAATTCGTCATGAGGGTATGTTTATACCCAAATATGGTATTGACGGGATGCACCGTAGGGCACCCACCAGATGCTGTGTGCTTTGGTTGTATGTACAAGCTAGAAATCCATATCGCTGATGCTCTTCCTCTCGGCTTTGAAAATTCTCTTTGATGCTCCTCTCCTCTTCGCTTTTCTTCTCTCAAGCTTTGGGCTCGACACTGAAGTCTTCACCTTGGTGTAGCTACTTCCTGACTCCATCACCACGAAGCGCTGGAGTGGCTCTTTTGGCTCGCCTGCCCTGATCTCTTTAACACGCTCTTTTCTTCTCTTCCATCTTTCCTGAACTTTCTCAGCTTCTTCACCCTCCTTCGGCTGCCACTTGGACTTCAGGATTCTTCTGATGACTTCCACGGAGACTTCAAACTGCTCTGCAAGCTCGGAAGCCTTGATATCTGGTAATGTGGTCTTCAGCATCCTTATACTCTGCATTGATTCTCTGGAGAGCTTCTTCTTCGGGTTCCATCTTTCACCTTGGAACTTCTCCCGCAGCGCATACTTTTGACGTTTCCATTCTGGAAGGTTCATTTTTCTCCAGTCTTTCGGAATACTTGTGCCTGTGTTCACTGCATCAATCGGATCAACAGCTTTCTTAAATGTCTTCTGAGGCGTCAGCTTTGGATGGACGGCTTTTGATTTCTCAGTAGTTGGAATGTCAAGCTTAGAGAGCTCTTCCATTGTTTTTGGCGCATGACTTTTCTTCTTGACATGTTTGCTGGTTTCGTCCTTCTCGACAACAATATTACTAGAGGAATAGAGCTCCTGTAGACATAATTTGGACCCCGAGAAGTGTCTCCTTGTGATGCCATAGGTCAGGAACCACGATACACCACTCGGCTGCACTCGTGTGAAGCCCGAAAGGGCACACCAAAGTCTCAGCATCGTTTTGAAGATATGGTAACAATTACGGTCCTTTGTTAGCTGTACGGTTTTGTAGACATCAAACACTTCTGTAACAGATGCTAGAAAATCTTGTACGCATCTTGAAGTAGTTCCCCTACCAGTATCATTTTTCACTATATCCGGCCGATGAGCCCTCGGAATTTGCCGTTTCCAGCCGCGATGTTTTTGTTTGTTTTTCTCTACAAAAAAAAAAAATCTGAGGGAAACAGACCATTTCGTCTTAGTAACGTAATTCTTTCAATAGCAGTTGGCCACTTTGCAGTGATCTTTACCCCTTGTATCTCTCTATCTCTGAACCTTTGTTCAGTGTGATAAGAGTTTTGCTCAATTCTGCAACTTTAGCCGCCGATTCGTTCCACAGTTGCAAATCGGCTAAGCTTCCTTAATCAAACGGTTGACTTGCCACCGATTCGAGAGCCATCAAGACTGTCTTCCTGAGCTCACCAGCTTGCTGATTTAATTTCTGAATACCTTAAGCGCAGCAGGTGCAATGAACTTCTTGAAGAAGTTCCTTGGCTCGTCCCCAAAGGGAGAGCTTTCAACAATCCCATCTGGACAGCTTTACCTCAAGCGTGCTCCCGGCTCACCTAAGTCTGCAACTGAATGCCTTTACACTGATGCTGCTGCTTCCATTCGTGAGACTTCTGCTCCACACAATTATCTTCTTGTCGTTCAAAGAGTCTTCGCTGAGGGCGAGGAGCAATTGAAAGATGAGGAGGAAGGAGATGAAGAGTTTGAAGACAGCAAGGATGAAAGAATGTTCCTCATTGATGAGCAGCTGAAGGTTTCAAAGGCTAATAAGAGTGGTGCATGGGCCGTGTCGTGGTCAAACATTGAGGGTGATGAGGGCGAACAATTCGAGTTCATAGTTGATGAAAACGTTAATACTGCCGATGTTGATCAGTTCATGAACACCATATACGCTTGCTGCTATGAAAGAAAATACCAGAAGTCATCTGCTGGAGTTACTCCACAGAAGCTTCAAGAGTTCATTTATGATCCAGAGCTAGAGGCTGACTCTCTCGCAGACGGTGTTAACTCTCTTTCCCTCTCCGGCGCAGGGGGTTCTGCCTCTAAATATACCGAAGAAGCTGAGGATGATGATGACGATGACGATTCCTCTGACTCTGTCTATGAGGATGCTGAGGATGATTCCTCGAGCTCTCTGCCTCTGAGGAAAGCTCGTGGATTGACCAACGTCGCCTCTCCAGATGGTGAATTACTGGTCAAAGTGGCTGCCAAGCTTCATATTTACGATGCCTCCGAAGGTATCTTCCGTTTCCAGGAGGAGTCCATCATTACCGTCCTTGACCTAGGAAAGTGGAGTTACTGGCTCTCTATCAAAGGTAATGAAGGATTGGAGCTTGGTACTGAGATCAGCGATGAGCTCAATTCCAGATTCGAGGCGTCTGTGAATGCCTTCATCTTCAACTATTGGGTTCCTGATGGTGGTTTTACATTCCTCATCAAGTTTGAGACACCAGGTGAGCTTTCTTTATTCAAAGAAGGCTACACGCAGGCTTACTATGAACACAATAATCAAGCGAAATGGGAGAAGGTTGAGATCGCCGAAAAGGCTTATGCTCTTGATGCCTTTGAGGTTCCAACGGAAGATGCTGAGACCCTTCAAGATTATGAGGAAGAAGAAGAGGAGTATGACGAGGATGAGGATGAGGATTCTGCGGACACGAACATCCGCACTGGTCTCCACAAGGAAGCCTTCTCAGATTCTGAAGATGAAGATGAGCCTTCCGATCCTTTCAGGGGCCGCAATCAGAACTTAACAGTCTCGTTCAAGAACGATCGTTCCTATGTTACTAACGGTAATCGTATTGGTGTTTTCAGCTCTGCAGAGGATGATGAGTTGAAATACTCGACGACCATCCAAAACTTGAAGGTCGACGGTAAGCTGTTCAATCCATCTAAGGTTATGCTACACACCGAGGATCGTGCTCTCGTTATGCAAGGTGATAAGAAAGACACCCTCTACAGAATGGATCTCGAAAGAGGAAAGATTGTTGATGAATGGAAGGTCAAGGAGGATCTCCCAGTTGTTGAGTTCGGTCCTTCTGCTAAGTTCAACCAGATGACTGGTGAGCAAACATTCATTGGTATCTCCGATAAGGGTCTCTTCAGGGTTGATCCAAGATTGAGTGGTGATAAGCTTGTCGAAAGCGAATTCAAGTCTTACGCTACCAAGAATGACTTCAGCGCATTCGGAACCACCGAGAACGGTTACATCGCTGTCGCTTCCAACAAGGGTGACATCAGACTCTATGACAAGCTCGGAATTCGTGCGAAGGCACTTCTCCCAGCTCTTGGAGATGCTATCAAGCACGTGGAGACGTCTGCAGATGGTAAATGGTTGTTGGCAACATGTAAGACTTACTTGTTGTTGATTGACTTAACCATCAAGGACGGAAAGAATGCTGGCGAGCTCGGCTTCAAGAAGTCTTTCGGTAAGGACGTTATGCCAAAGATCAGAACATTGAGAATCTCGCCTGAGCACGTCCAGTCTATGCAGGATAACACCGGCAAGACTCTCGACTTCTCAAAGGCCTACTTCAACACCGGTGTTAACGTGAAGGAGCAGACGATTGTGTCTTCTTCTGGTCCATACGCCATTACATGGTCCATGAGAGCAGTTCTTCGTGGTGATGTCGATCCATACAAGATCAAGAGATACACATCCAACGTTGTTGCCGATAACTTCAAATTCGGATCTGACAAGAACGTCATCATTGCCTTGGAGGACGATGTTGGTATGGTCAATAAGAAGTCTTTCACTAAGGCTGACAGAAAGAGTTTGGCTGTCAGACCAGGCAAGAAGTCTTTCAGCTGATACACACACACCTTCCTTGATCTCTCTCCTGCATCTGCATAGTGCTCCGTTTGCTGGATCGCACATAACCCCAATTAATATCTCCGTTGCTTTTTCTTCCTTTATATATGTTCCAGTCTATTAAATGATTCAACACTTATACAAAGACATTCATCGTCGAAATGCATATATTTTAGCTCATACAACCTCGTCCTTGATCACGTAATTTGTGCAATCCATAGCACCCTTTCCGAAAAAGTCCGTGATAGTTTTAAATCTGCTATCAGCATCTTCCAAGGCAGCTTCAAATAAGTCGTTTCTTCCGCCAATTGCACGTTGATTCTCTCTGATATTGTGAATTGTCTCTCTTCCAGGAGTACATCTCGGGCAGCTGTTTTCTTCTGAGAGGCAAGTCTTGTGGTAGGAGTGATTGCACACAAAATGAACAGTCTCTCCATCGAGTCTGTTTGTGCACGAGTCACATTTAGTAGGCTGTGTAACCGTTGGCTCTGACTCCAGTTTGACAATCTGCCCGTTCTTTTTATCAACTTCGGCCTTGTAAGATGTGATGAGCTTCTCGTTGATTTCGATCTCCTTACGCTCTGCTTCAACGAGATCGATGATATAGTTCTCGATCAAGTCCACTGTAGCGACATTATTAACACTCAGAGCCTGGACGAACTCAAGTGGTGTCATTATGCGTTCTTTCTTGATCTTCTCGAGCACTTGAGCAAACCTCTTCTCGCCAACCTGAGCAAATATACTTTCGTTAGATGTGTAGAACATCAATGCCAATGGGTAGAGCTCAGGCTCGTTTTCGCCATAAGTTTCTAGGATATTCACACATCCATCAACGTCGCCAGAAGCAGCACACGATCTGAAAAGATCAACCTCAAATCCTGGGCCTTCACGAGCCATTATTTCGCCTTCGTTGAAGTCAAAGACGTTGGAAATTAGAAGCAACACATTCGGATCCAATGATTTTTCACCATTCGCAAGATCCAATGCCTTTTTCTGCCACTGCTTCTTTGAAGCCTCATCTTTGCTATCATCACCAAGTGTCAAATAAAGCTCAAATAGAGTGGTGAGAATATCCAATTTATCCTTCTCATTGCCCTCAAAGAAGTCATAGCTCTCAGCACACGCTTCCAAAAAGATAACAAACTCGTTTGGTCTATTGACGAAAGATGGGAAGATAACTCTTGGGCGGGGAGGCTGGTACGTTGGCTTTAAATTTCCATTCATCTTCGTACTATCATAGCCATTTACACCATTAGGTTGGTCTTCATCCGAGCTCGAGGAGGTGATCGTGCTGGCTGCGCTTGACATATAATCAACGAATGCCTTGTAGCTTTGAATAATCACAGGTTTTCCACCGTCTGCGTGCTGAACCTCCGGATCATCCTTCTTCTCCGGTTTGTAGTTCCCTGTGAACAAGTCAATCAGCAAAGCAGTCGTGATGTTTGGGCACTCATCAAGCAATATTCTAGTATATTCCACCAATATTCTCAGTGTCTCGTCGACTGGCAGTGTTTTGATGTATTTCAAAGCAGCATGAGGATCACGATGGTCTCTCAAGAGAATATCAACTGCCAACAGAGAGTCGCCCAGATTCTGAGCCAACTTGGAAGCCTGTTCCAAAAAGTTGATGTCTCTGCAAAGCTCAATGACAACATCCAAGTCAAATTCCACTTTCACCAGCTCATTCGATTCCCGGTCGTATCTTTCAATGAACTCGTCAAGCTTATCCACCGCTTTCAGCTTGCAATAAGTGCACAGCAGAAGGGTCACGTGCTCCTTAGTAGCGAGCCCTTGCTTCAGCATCTCCTCCAGATATCTCGACAGATTCCCCACATCTTTGCTGTCTTTGAACATCTTGATGATTTCACTGGTTTTGCCGAGAGATAGCGTGTCGATGTACTGGTCCATAGCCTCGTTCGTCTCGTTCTTAGTGTAAAGATAATCACCGTACTGCTTCTTTATTTGTAGCAAGTCCTTGGGATCAACGTTGTTCTCAGCGATTTGAATGGCAATCGGATAAAGATCTCTCTTAATGACGATATCTATCTGCGTTTGGATGTCTTTCTCGTGGATCTTATAAAGAACACCATCCGAGCTCAGAACATACAGATCTCTCCAACACATAAAGGCATCTTGAACAGCAGAAGCTATCGTGTGGCTCATTGAAATGAGCTTATGTTCTGTATCAGCCAAAACAATCTTTGTTGGCTCAGCATATCCGTTCAGAATCAAACTCGAACTCTCCACTGTGTTAGCACTGACGATGAGCAGATGCTTATCAAACTTGAAGATCTTCTTCTTCGTCATTTCCAATGCCATTGTGTAAGTTGCACCTGATGGTGTGTAATAAACGATTCCCTCGTTTCTTCCAATGAACAGCTTGTCTCCTTGTATACCAATAGTTCCCAAATCAGCGCCCTTTCCCGACTCTAACACCGTCTCGGAACCCGGCTTGTAGCCTTGTGTAGTCGGCACATAAAGCACTTTGGATGTCGTTGCAACGTACAAAATTGGATCATGGTTGTTCTCTTCCTCGAGTTCTAGACCTGTCACGGGATCTGGGGACTTGTACGCAACAGTTTGACTAGAGCCTCGGTCTCTGAGCAAGTCACCTCTCACAACAACGCACACACCGTTCGCAAAGCCAACGCCGATGATGTTGAAGTTAGACGAAGCAGTAAACGTCGTAATTGGATATGAGTTGTTGCCATTCTTGATGTGGACCAGTGTATGGTACGTGGATTCATTCAACTTCTCCCCATTCCGCGTGGTCACCTTACTCATTGACCATAACTTCAGTCGTGATGGCTGGCCCTGGCGCTCCGCCACTGTGGCGAACATGTCAGTATTGGGAACATTGCGGATATAAGTGATTGTCCAGCCCTTTTCGTATGCATTGAAGCTCTTTACAAGCGTTAAGTCCTGAGAAACAAGCTGGATTTTGGAGTTGTGAGTAGCCAGAACCAAATAGTTATCAACTGCACACACCGCTGTTAACGAAGGGTCTGAGTACAACGGGTGCTCTGAACCGAAGCTAGGATCCCTAATTGGGATCGTATCAAAGAATTGAAACTGTCGCCAGGACATTTCTTAGCTCTAGGGGAGTTGGTTGGCTTTTATATTGCTCGGGAGCTGTGTAAATAAAGGATTTGTGTCTACTCCATTCTTTTCCTTTGTTGATGTCTCGGGTTTATCGATACGCGCTGTGGAAGAGGGCTCATAACCTGTAATCTATAATCTATTGATAAAACTGAATTAAACACGCTGAAAATGGCCATTATCTTTCTAATAATGACCTAAGTGTCTCTTTGTAAGCTTTGAGTCCCTCTGTGGGATCGCCTTGAAGAGCGGCCCCGAGACATTTCTCTCCTACTGCTGTTATCCTGTCCGTTGGTACTTAGAGTCCCATTAGTAGCTCTCTCTTCATCAAAGACAGTGCTTTTGCCCGTCACAAGTGAAGCAAGCGATTCCTTGAACTTGAACTCGTTGATAGTGGACGCTGTGTCATCATCGTAATGATACCTGGGATCATTCGAAAGCTTCCACCACCTCTTTGTTGTATCATCAGATGCAATCCGTCTCGGAGGAAGAGCCATACCAGAGTTCAACACATCAAAAGGTGATGGAAAGTACAATAAATAGGCAGCATACAGTGATAGTGTACCAATCACGCCACCAACAACCAAATCGGTCAAGAAATGCCGATTATCAGAGTACCTTGAAGCACTCACAAAAAGTGCACCGTAGAAAGGGGAACACGCAATAAATATCTTCAAAGTGAGTGCCTTTTGTTGGAATATTTGATACTCAGTTGCTAGTAGAATGAAACAGTACGTTCCAGAAGCAAAAGCAGTAGCAGCATGCCCCGATGGTAGGCTTTTGAACCCATCTCGGACTAATTGGAGATCAGGATTACCACAGATAGCAACATTGCTCAAAGAGCCATATGGGGCTAAATCCCAGCTCATTGGCTGACATCTTTGAAGCATATCTGGCCTTGCAATTCCCAACTGCAACTTAAGGATTGTCACAATCGATGATTGAATGGCATTCAGTGCTAAAAGCGCTAAAAGTCCGCTCTGAATGTTCCACAATTTCCTCACCAGTGTATCCGTAGAATTGAACCCATAGATAACAAAGGTGAGAAGAATTGGTAGAACAAAAGAAAGGGTCCATAGCACAGCATTGTTCACCATAACACCCAAATCATTGTAGTAAGTATGAGAGATGGAGTTATCTTCTAAGCTAAACTCTTGGTATCGTGGATTAGCCTGCCTCCACACAAGCGACGCCAAAAGTATAAAGCTGAACAATATCCAATCAAAGATGTAAGAAAGCAAGCTCAATAAAGAAAGCTCAAGTGATTTGATCCTCACAATAGTGTCTTTACTCTTCGTTATTGTCATATTGACGCTTATATCAATGGCGCACCAAAAGCTATCTTCAAGGGCCAATCAGCTCGTCTGATATAAATTAAGCATGGCGATAATTAACCAAAACAAACCAATCAGCTTTAAATAGAGCAATGCTCTGTTTTTGTGACATTTGTGCTACGTTTTGTGTTAAACAGACTGTATGTAATGTCAAGGAAAGCACCCTCGAAATTCGCAGCGTAGTCGGAAGTCTTCCGAAAACCCCACAAATCGTGGCATCAGAAGTGGAGCTTGCAAACAATTGAGCTGATTGTACTATTAATTTGGCTTGAGAAATTGATAAAACAAGCAGTAACACACAATGCCAGCTGCTTCAACGTTGGGATACGCAGGATGGGCTGCATTTGGTGCGTTTTTTTGGAGTCTGATGTCTTTTCAACGCTCTGAATACTAACAACGCTCTTTAGGAGTACTCGTGAGAGGCTTCCAATTAGGTATTTTGAACAAGCCATTTGGATCGGCTAAAATGGGATACGTTTACTCTGCTGGTTTCTGGACTGGCTTTGGATACTTCTTTTACAAAGTGGTGGACCACAATGACGCAATTATCGACAATAGAGTCCTTCAACTGAAAGAGGCCAGAGAAGCTGCTAAGGCTGCTGCTAGCACCTCTGCGGAGCAGTGATGCTTTGACGTGTTGCCATGGAGCAACGTGTTTTATCCTCTTATTTATCTATTTATTCATTATTTATACAACCCTATATTTATCATTCAAAATATGGTAGTACAACGGGACTTGTTATATATGTCACCGAGAGAGATAGAAAACACCCAGACACCGCGTTTAAACACCCAGACATGCGCGATCATCGCAGCTCTTGGAGGTAGTTTATTTATACAATTTGATGGTTATCAGTGTATTGAATTGGTTGTTTGTGTGGCTCAGACCTCTAAGAATGTTTTCAGCATGTTTTAACTGAAGATTTCGTACTTTAAATTTTAGATTTTTAAGACTTACATGACTCCAATCGAATGTCTAGATTGAAAGAAGAAGATGGTATTCTCGGTGTACTTCATACCGGTACCTTCAAACAACTATACCTCTTCCTCTACTACCAATTCATAGCAAGTATAGATTTGTAGTTTGAATGAAGCTTACGATTCTCTAATTAGACGATTATGGCTTATTTTACACTCACAATCCACAATTATTATACTGATAAATGACCCGTATCTGCCATTTTGTCACGGGTACGCGATCTCAAGCCACTGAACTGAGGTCAAATTATGTTTGAATTATTACTCTCTTTAAACCATTAGACGTTTTATTAGCATAGCTACTCGATTGATACAGGGTATTTCAGCGACGAGAAACTGTCTTGATTTAAGGCCTATAGCTCACAGCCAGACAAATAGCCATGACGTCGCCTCGAAGTATCGAAGAGCTACTATACAAGAGAGTAAGTCCTTTAGCTTTTTGAGTAAAGACGATTTCTAACCATCAACAGCTGATGCAAAGTCCTGCATTCCACAAATTTGTGAAAAGTGTCTATTATAAGGTGAACGGTATTGATCCACAGCAGTTTAACCATGCTGGGCCAAAATATACTAAGATTGATGCTCTGTTCAAGCCATCGCCCATTCATAAGTTCAAGGCTTGGAGACTGCTGTTCTATGATGAAATGAGATCTTCGGTAGGATTACAAAGAAAGCACAACATTTAAGACCGGAGGATACAGCTAGAGCATTGAGAAGTACAAGTTTTTCGAAGCTAAGACCGGGATGACCAAAAGGAGATCTAAACCTTCTGAAAGCAGAGCAACTCGATAGCAAAGGACACTCAGAAGGGCCAAGTGTGATCTCTTGGGCTGTTTTTGGTACCTTTGAGACATCTCTCACCATAACAAAGCTCCAAATCAATGCGATGGCCTGATTGGTGGACACATATTAACGACTTTAACGAAACTTGAATGAATAACACAATCTGCATATATCGTCATACTTGAGTATACAACTCAACTCGCATTCATCGTCACGCTTGTAAGAATGTAATGTAAACCTCGTTGCTGTAGATCTTTTTGCCAAAATAGGAAACCCCCGAAAGGCTCGAGTGGTTGCTCTCACTAGAGAGGTCCTCTGGGGCAAGAATGCTCCTATTTTGAGCCTGGTATCGTCGTTTCAATATTAAGCCACTATTACTGCATATGGTCCACTTATTCACCGTATATACACCACTAATTATCCCCGTGCCTGGTGCCTGAAAGCGCGTGCCCTGGCAGATCTGGGGAAACTACATCAACACAACAAAGGGTCCTTCAAATAGCCGTTCGCCCCTTTCATTTACCCGCAAACGCACGAACCCTTACGAAACAACACACGTACCTTCTGGAACATTGTATTATGCTATAGAAGAATACTACGCTCTACATTGTTCTGCCTTATGCTCCCCGGTTGCAGATTGGCGTTGTCCTGAGCGCTGCCTGTCGTCATGAAACACTCCTGCGACACCGCTCTTTCAGCACTGGCTACCGGGCTCAAACCGGCAGCAATAGCGGTTATAAGGCACTAAAATCCCTTAAAAGTGCCAGAGGTTGCATTCCGCTTATAACTCACAGCTCATGGCAAGAAAACACACATGAAAGCTCTCCATTCCCCTAACCCATCAGGCTCTTCGTCGGTGTACTCCACGGTGCCCTCTACACCCACATCTCTTGAGGAACTTAGAGCTCTCACTATAATTCCAGAGCGCACGAAACTGCTGGAATTGGGCAGTAGACCGTATAATCCGTACGCCGACTCCCTTTGGTACAAGACGAGAGGCGAAGTTGGCCAAGATACCATCAAGAACATCCAGAAGAGGACTAAGCGTAAACATGATGAGCTTGTCATCGCACTTCCTCCTCCACGTTTGGAGTCTCTCGGTACCAAAAAGGTGGATTCTCCAATCAAATCAGAGCATTTCATCGCTGGACTCGATAACGTTCCATGTGAAACTGAGAAGTACAGAGGTCTAGACAAATCACGTCTCAGTACAGACTCTGCTAAACTATCAAGTCCTACGGAGGAGTCCTCAGGCACTAAGAAATACAAAAGTGCGTTTCAAGAGCTCGTTGTTACAGAGAAGAGATACCAGAGCGATTTACAGCTTTTGGAGACCATTTATCGCCCCCTCTTGCACAACTCGAAGAAGTTCAAGAACATCCTAAGTATGAAAGAGGAAGCTGTGATCTTCAGTAACATTGAAACTATTGCAGACCTCAGTGGGCTATTCTTACGTGATGTGACTCGAGTTCTGGGTAAATTTTGTCATGGATACTTTGAATTTGACATGAATAGGCATTTCGAATTGGTCGATGTTAGTGCTGTGGATATTGGTGACTTTTTGAAGAGCTATTTCATCAGATTGAACATTGCGTATTCGTCATATTTCAGAAACCACGAGTCTCAAATATCACAGCTTCACCACTGTTCCAAGGTAAATGGTCCAAGAGTGAACAAATGGCTAGAAGAATGTGCTTACTTAGCAAAGGCAAAATCCGATTGCTGGGATATTGAAGCTCTGCTTATTAAGCCTATTCAAAGACTTCCCAAGTATCTTTTGATGATCGACGTCTTGCTGGAAAACTCAGAGGACATACCGTACGAGTTTGTTGAGCATTTGTATGATGCAAAATCATACCTTGAACGCTTTCTGTATGAGCTGAATTCAGAGATGACGAACGAAGACCCTGATGATCTTCGAGACTCCACTAATTCAGACTCAGATGACGATGATAATGAGAACGATCATCTCAAGAAAGAGTCTGGAAAGTCTTACTTGGGGTGGCTAGGTGAAGGAGGGGTTGTTTCTTCAATTGGAAGATCGTTGAGTATGAAGAAGCCTCAGCCTAAGGCTAATCAGAGAAATGGTTCTAATAGCGAGAACCAAGAACCAGTACAAACGACTAAACAGTCACGACAGGAGTATATCAATTTGGTGACTCAATTCAAAGATGTTTATGGAAACCTGAAGAAGCTGAGAAAAGAATTATCACACTCATCGGATTCTATGCTGAAGATGGTGACTTACAGCAAAGAATTTAGCGGCAAATGGTCGTCTTTCATGGATGATGATGATGACGATGGCCCAGGTGCTGATAACTACTATATCAAATCGATTTACGCCAGCTATTCAGAGAAGATATCAGATCAGCACTCAAAGTCCAAACTTCACCAAAATGAGATAAATGAAAGCATTATAAAGGCATTGGACCTCGCACTGGAGAGCTGTGCTTCGGTGAAGTACCGCATTAGGAAACACAATGCTAACAGAGGAGCCTATGTTCGCTATCTAAAAGGCCAAAGAAACCACATGACGGAGATGGCCAAGCTCGAAGCACAAGAGTATATCATTATTGAGAACCAGATAAAGGACGATTTGCCACAGCTGTTAGAAAAACTAAGAGTTTTTGCGCATTACATCGCCTTGCTTTATCTCTCATTAGTGCAAGACTGGCTTAAGATGATGAGCGGGCCTACTCAATTAAATCAATACACTCAGCTACTCAACAACAAAGAATTACAAATGGGCGATAATTTCGATATTGTCGAGCTATTCCTCAACTCAAAACACAGCACAAGAGTGGCTCTGAGGGAAATGTGTGCAACATCATCAAAGAGTCTCAGCAGCGGACAGCAGCTGTGCATTCATCCTGGTGGCGCTGCCCGAGCACTCTTTAGTATCTAATCTACAAGTCAATAATAGTAATTTATAACATTAATATGATAACAAAGAACGAAAAGTGTTAGTGTACATGTTTTGGTGAATGAAAGGGATGTTTATGCAAAGATCGTGAAATGAAGATGCGAGTCGTAACAAGTTTTAGAATATCGGGAAAAATCAGCTTAATTTCCCGAGTTCTGCAAGTTACGCTTGTGCTGGAGCTCGTTCTTCTTCACAAGCTTCTTTCTCTCGGCTCTGGCGAGGGTTCTTGGGTCAATCAGCTCATTAGCAGTACCCTTGACCTTGTCATCAACCTCAACAAGCCACTGGTCATCCAAGTCCTTGTTCTTACCCTTGTAGCCCCATTTTGGAACCCACTCGCCGGTGGCTTCGTCGTAGACCATCTTTCCAGATTTTTCATTGGCCTTGATACCCTTTCTAGCAGCGAACTGCTCCCATTTGGTTGGCTCCTTGGCCTTTGGAAGTGGCTTCTCTCTTGGGAGATCGGTGATAGGCTCTGGGAGCTGCACAAGTGTTATACTTGAGGCCTGGCCATTCGAACCAGCGGACTCAGTGGTGGTCTTAATAGGTAAGGAGAGGATCTGATTGATCAAAAGTTGTGTGTTGTCTCTGGCAATGGCCTTAAGATACTCTTCACGGTCTGGGTGGTTAGCAGAGAGCTGCTCGTTCTCCAAGGCGTTGGTGTCGAAAACCGCGAGGTTACCCAGGTCGTAGGACACTGGAATTGGCTTTTTCACGGTAACTGGTTTGAACTCCTTCTCAGACATAGTTGATATCTCTGTATATAACAACTATTTATCAAGAGATGAGATGGGCTCGTGTGGCATAAAAAAATTTCCTATACTGATTTGGAAAATCGCGAAAAATGTTAGGGGCACTTCGTAAGTAGAGTACTTGCATTGAAAATTGAAAGGTTAGAGGGGCGAATTTGATAGTGTTATTGTTTAGAGGCAGAGAGGATAAAGAGGTTTTGTGATGACTGAGTTTGATGAGGAGGCTTACAGGCCAACAATTGATGTGAGTATAGCGATTTTGCTTCTGATTGGGTCATTTTTGGGGCAGTTTTGGGAGTGATTTCGAATAGTTGAAATGGTTGCTGATTGACACAAAGTGTACGGATTGGCTCGCCTAAGAGGGATAGAAATGTTCTAGAAAAGACTCCAATTGGCACATTGAACTTCAAACTAACAGATCCATAGGCAATTTTGAGTGTCGCAGACCTCGAACAGGTATCTGTGAAGAGAATAAGAAGAGCATTGCAAGAGCTGTTCGTTGTTGATTTTGAAGATTTCAAGAAGGAGATCAATGATCTCATACTAGAGAGATATCATTGGTTAATGGAGGAGAGGGAAAGATTAAAGGGACTCGAGGAGCTTAGAAAAAAGAGAAAAATGGAAGATGAGGACGCCAAGTTTGCAGCACAACTTCAAGGAGAAGACAACAGAGGAAGACGGAGGGCCACATCAGCATCAGCGACATCAGGTCAAAAGAAGAAAAGAAAAGCACCTGCTAACCCAAGCAGCACATCAATATCTTCTCTTGAGCTAAATCTGAGCCCTAAGCTCCAGGCTTTACTTGGTGTGTCGAGGCTTCCTAGAACACAGGTGGTAAAACAAGTATGGGACTATATTAAGGCCAATGATCTTCAGAATCCTAACGACAAAAGAGAGATTATCTGTAATGATAAGATGGCAGAGATCTTTGGTAAGAAGACGACGATGTTTTCGATGAATAAGTCCCTCAGCGCTCATTTGTACAAAGATGACGAGTAAGGCGTTGTTTGCGTGTTATTTTTGTGCCCATAAAGTCATTAAATGAATGTAATATATGCGGAATAGTAAGAATGTTAAATGTTATTGCACTTAAATCTTCAAAATTAGACCTCAAATCAAGCAGCGAGGCTATGGTCGTGCGGCTACTCTCGGCTACTCTCGGCTACTCGCGGCACCCCTCTTTACCGAGACCTCCATACGCAAGTGAAAAATTATCTATGTACACCTGCTATTGTTCGACCCCCAGTTCTGGAGATACCAGATCTGCCAAAGATGCCAAACCGTACTAAAGACATCAGATTAGAGGCGCTGAGGGGCGGAAGCGATCATGTTTCCTCATCAACTAGCAACCAGGGGCTATCGGCGCAACAGACGTTGACCGCAACGACGGGTTACCAGAAAAGAGAGGAAGCCAATCTAAAAATCAAGAGCGTGCTCACTGGAGAGACAACTGTGGACGCTGATGACCTAGACAGCGTGGAAGACAGCAGTGAGTTTCCGGATGGTGGGTTCCAGGCGTGGATTGTTGTGCTGGGGTCGTTCCTTGGCCTTATACCAGTGTTCGGACTCCTCAACTCTATCGGGTCTATTCAGACGTATATCTCCACCAATCAATTGAGCCACGTCGATAGTTTCACTACTGGATGGATTTTCTCCATTTACCTCGCTATTGCGACTGCTGGGTCGGTCTTCAGTGGCACTCTGTTTGATCGAATGGGAAGAGTGTTCCCTATGACCATTGGAACTGTTCTGTACTCGCTGGGACTTTTCACTACTGCTGAGTGTACCACTGTTTACCAATTCATCTTGTCGTTTGGTGTGTGTGTTGGCTTGGGTACTGCTTTGAACATGACCCCACTAATCGGCGTGATTTCTCACTTCTTCTTCAAAAAGAGAGCCCTTGCTACGGGACTTGCTACTATCGGTGGAAGTGTCGGTGGTATCTTCATCCCGATCATGCTGCGTAAGCTCTTCATCAGCGTTGGGTACAAGTGGGCCATTAGAGTGCTAGCTTTCATCTGTACAGCTTGTCTTACTGTGTCGATTGTGTTAACAAAAGAGAGATTGCCAAAAGATGAGCACTACAAACAGATGACATGGAAGAGACAGCTTTTGACATATTTCACCAGCTCAATCGACTTCAAAGCATTCAGAGACTTCAGATTCCTATTTTGCGTGAGTGCTATATTGTTTTCTGAGATGTCTTTGACCACGGCGCTGACATATTTGCCTGATTATGCTCTTGCACAGGGCATCAGTGAAGATAACTCCTACCTTCTTGTTACACTGATGAACGTCGTCGGTGCTTTGGGTAGATTTATCCCGAACATCTTGGCAGACAAATACGGAAGATTCAACGTTATGATTTCTACAAGTTTGATGGCAACAATTCTATGTCTGTGTGTGTGGCTGCCTTTCGGAAAGGATCACAAGGCCCTGTATGCATTTGCCATGACATTCAGCTTCTTCACAAGCTCCATATTCTCGCTGACTCCGGTTTGCTTATCACAAATCTGCAAGACATCCCAATTCGGAACAAGATTTTCCACTATGTACTTCATTGTGGCGTTTGGAAACCTGGTCTCTGTGCCAGTATCAGGTGCTATCATCGGTACTGGTGAAGATATTGGCCATTATAACAACTTCGTGCTGTACTGCTCGATGATGTCTCTTTTTGGCCTGGCATCATGGATCACCTCGAGATACTACATTGTGAGATGGAAATGGTATGTTAAGGTATAGTTAGATAGCACCAAATCATTTAGACAATGCAAGAATAGGCGATAATCACCAGTTGTGTAAACATATCAGATCTGACGGGATGTCCGGATGTAAAAATTGGTTTGAGCACTCCATCAAATCTCAGCGCCGCCAAAAATCCCAATGGCCGCAACAGGCCATTGATTGGCTCAATTGATTAGTCTCAAAGCAGCGATACACACTGTGAAAAATGGCATCCAGAGCTATTAAGGCAAGTGACTGATTATTGGAGATGCAAATTGCGCGTTTATATAACTAACACATCCACAGATCGGAGTGCCGCTGTTCGCCGGTTTGTCTGTTTACATGACCAACCCAGTCGCCATGAACGATACAAAGAAGCCATCCAGATCGTTCTACGAGAAAGAAGATGACCTATCACTATCAGCAGTGATAGTAGAGGACCAGGAGTCCATCTCACAAACCCCAGCTTCGCAGAGAGCTGCTGAACAAGCCTCTCACCCAGTGGAGAAGGAAGAGACCGTTGTTACCAAATACGTTGATGGTTTCAAGATCAACACATCCAATTTCCTCGAAACACACCTCGGAGGTGTTCGTTCGTCGATAATTGATAAGATGAACTACGCTGATGCCGAGCTTAAGAACCTGAAGTCGGCTGCCAGCAACGAATGGAACACTTTGTCCGAGAACGTGACATCGCTGTATGACCCTAAGGACGAGTTCCTCCCAAGCTTTATTTATGGCTTGACATTCATGCTTTCTGGCTCTATTTTGGTGAACAGAAAGTCTTTTCCAATCAGATTTGTCACGCCGCTTGTTTTCGGTATTGCAGGCTTCAAGATGTTCTTGCCTGGTACATTCGACAACACCATGAAACGCATCAGAAACTGGGAGGCCGAAGAGCACCCAGAGCTTCTACAATATCAAAGATCTTTCAAGCAGAGTGCTCTTGAAGCTGAGAAGCTTGTGCAGTCGACCAAGGAGGATCTAAATCAGTCTCTGATTAGTGCTGTTCACGACATCAGAACATCACTCACCAAGTAAATATTCATGCTTATTACACATTCATTTTGACTACATTTGAGGCAGAGTTTTCTTCTATTATATTGTACATATTCGTAAGCGAGTGTCGTCAGTGGTGTTTCGGAGCAAGATCAGTAGTTAGATCTTCCCTGAGGATGGTAGTACTTCTCAGCAGAACCACCGTACTCATCGCTCACTGTGCCAGGAGCGTAGTGGAACTGTTGCGGAGGCGCTGAGTAATCCATTGGCTGGTAGTTGTTATTGTGTTCTTTTGAAGGATTGAATGGATTCTGGCCGTTTGGAGTGTCCTCCAAGTCCCTGCGACGGTAATCACGTCTCGAGCCACGGCAGCAGAGACAACAGCAGCACAGAGCTTCACAGATTCCCTCAACACCCCAGCAGAAGCAGCGCAAGAGGCCGAAAACAACCCAGAACAGAACAAGGGCAGCAAGACAAATACCGACAATAGCAACGATCTTACACGTCTTGTTGTCCATGCATGTGTCCCAGTGCTTGAAGGACTTGGCTGTGGAGACCACGTCCGAGGTGAACGAACGTGGGTGTAGGAGCTTTGAAGGGCAGAGGTCGCTGGCGGACGGAGTAGGCAAAAGCATTTTAACGGGGTATATTGTGTGGATAGTGAGATTGTTGATGTTTCAGATCAAGAAAGATGCGGATCATCTTTGTTTTATACTGCGATGGCTGGCCCCCTGCCTGGGCAACGGCCAGGTCCGGACGCGTCACTGCGCCCCATTTTATTACGCGTCGTGGCACAGCTGTTTATAAGCCCCGGGCGCTGCTTTTTGATTAGGTGCTTGTGTTCTATTTCTGGAGAACAGGCTGTGTTATCGGCTGTCATCTGTTTGTGTCACATTACGTTTGGATCATTTGTTTGCTTTGCCGTGGATAAGATTATATTTTCCCCCCCTGGGCTATTAATAGGAAACAATAGATCGGCTGTGCCCATACGCAGGGGCGGCGTCAACAGAGAGCTTAAAATAGCGATCCCAAACAAAACCGTGTAAATTACAAACTATTATATAATCACTTCATGAAGTCGAAGATGCTGGCCATGTTGACGTAGCGACGGCCACAGTCGCTGAGGTACTTCTGAACGACGCTCTTCTGGAGCTCAAACAGCTCTCTGTTCTGCTCACTGAGCGCATCAATTTGGCCCTTTATCAGTGCCTGAGGCTTGGTCTTGTCCTCAGGGTCATAAAGAGGCTTCACCTTTTGCTGCTTGTTCTTCTCCACATCGAAAAGCGAGTCCAAATATAGCAGCTGGTTATATAGGTCCTTGTCACTGTAGCCGTATCTCATAACACCCTTACACCCGTGGTTTAAGCACCTCTTACCGTAGACAGAAATCTGCTTCGTAGTCATGCCACACGTGGAGTCGTCACACACAACAACGCCCTGGTAGTACAGCGAGATATAGCCACGGATGCAGTACTCCAGCTGACTCGAGATTTGGAGACAGCTGAGGTTCTCAGAGCACTTTTTACACTGAATACCACTGAATGTCATCATGTAGTCATTCGAAGCTGTGATACCACCAAAAGCGAACGAAGAACCACACTTACAATTCAAAATCAGCTCTCTCGAAGACTTGAATCTCTCAGCGTCCGATATCGTCGACTCAAGAGGCTGTAGCAGGTCAGATGACATTCCTGAGCGATTCTGTTGAGCTCTGTGTCTATATTCGATACCCAGAGACTCCGATAGACGAGCCAGGTCAATACCCTCGATACGGTCCAACAGTCTCTCAACAGGCGCAAGAATTTGCTTCTCCAGGTAGTACTTTGGATCTGGCTTTAGTGTTGTGTTCTTCGCCATAACCTCGGCCAGAGCTCTGGCCCTCTCTGCGGGCGTAACACCCTCACCATCAGTAACAACATACGTGATAACAGAGCCAGCTTTGATGACCTTGCCTTGTTCCCTGAGCCTCAGCGCAACCTGTACGGCCGGCATGTTCTTACCACCCGGGTAAGCCGAAGGGTCCTTGGATAGCTTCGTGTTGATCTTGTACTTGACAGCGACAATCTCGTTGTCCTTGACCTTCTTAGTAAGTGCTTCGAGGTACGTGTACACCTCGTTCAGAGCGTCTTCAGGCTCTTCATCACCGAGAATCTTGTTCAAAACGTACTCAGACACTTCCTTAGAAAGAGGACAGTACTCACGACGTCTCATATCAAGACCCTTGACTTCCAGAACGTGGGTCTCGGCACCAGACTTGTCGAATGTCACGTTCATCGCAGCGTACTTCTTCTTGGCGTGGAGCAGAAGCCTTCTGAAGACATTGTCAATATCAATCTCAAGCAGCCTGTAACGCTCGTTGACCTTCAGCTTGAAGTCTTCACCGATTCTGATGGCATCAGCAAAGTTATCACAGCCAGTGTCGATCATAACCGAATCAGTATCACCGTAGACGACTCTGAGGCCAATGGACTCAGCCAGTTGCCTTGTGTCCATCAGAATCTCACGACCCTTGTTGGTGACAAGCATCGCCAATGGCTGAGCGTAGAATCTCGAGTTCACGTAACCAAGACAACCGTACATCGAGTTGGCTGTGAGCTTCAGGGCCTGCTGCTTGATATCGTACTGTGCTCTCTCAACGGGGGTTGATGATGGGTCTTTCAGCAGCTTCTTCACCTCACGACGACGAGAAACAAGCGTGTTGAGCAGTCTTGGAAGAACACCCTGGCCAATAGTCGTAGCAGGAACCTCGGGCAAAGCGTCGATGTTAACGAGGTCTCTTTCCACTGTGGTGAAACAGATGTTGAACTCCTGGATAATGGAAGGATACAACGAATTGAAGTCCATCACAAGAACATAGTTCTTATGAAGACCCTTTTCCGGCTCAAACACCAAACCACCTTGATATTTGGCCTTTTTCGATCCCGTAGCATTCTGCTGTTCATCACCACCGTCTTCGTTCTGCTGCATTTGCTGTTGAAGAGCTTCCTGCTGCTGTTGCTTTGACCTCTTGGTTTCCTTATCTGGAACAATGTACCCATTTCTCGTGAACTCATGGAGCAAAATGTACTCGTTACGACCAGCACGGGTACCACCCAGGGTGTGACTCCAGGCATTGCCGGCCAAGTTGGTCAACTGCTTGGAGAGGGACAAAATCTGGATTCTGAAGGCGATTTCTGCGGTGATAAGGGCATTATCTCTGTTTTGCTTCAAAACCATAAGCAAATGTTGTGCATCTTGCTGGTACTTTGGATTGTTCAAGTTATATTCCAATGGAATCAGCTTCTTCTTACAAACAACCTCGTACATCTCAGGCAATTCCCAAGATTGGCACTTCATCGTCAAAGACTGGCCCATCTCATTGGCAATATCACACAGTAATCTACCAGCAAAGATCTCTCTAAGCAAGAAGTTGGAGTTGTAGTTGTTATTTTTGCCGAATCTGTCAGGCCATTCTCTTCTCATACGACGGCCAAAGTTGGAGAAAGTACCCACCTTGAGATCGTGCATTCTGTGCATCACGATATCGAGCGCAATTCCCTCGAGTTTATGGCCAATGAAGACGTCCGGATCAGCCAACTTCACCAAAGCAGACAAGCAATTAAGCATTGTTTTCTCGTTATTGAAGATTCTCAATGGAAGTTTACTCTGTTCTGCCAGTGGCTTGAGACCAGGAGGCAAAGAAACACCGATTGGTCTCGTTAAGGTGATCTGTTCTGTTGGGGCCAAGTTCTCATCAACTGGTGCGTCCTGAGGCAGATTCTTGAACGTAGATAAGGTCACAGCAACGACTTCTTGTTTATTTTCCTTCTGGTTCATCATCGTGACCACTGAGATTGAGCACGAGGTCAACGGTGGAGGCGTGATCTTGAATTCCGGTGTATTCTTCTCGATTGGGGTGACGAAGTTTGGGTTAGAAACCTGGACCTCCACTTTACAATGAGACGAGTTCTTCAGCGTGGTGAAGTCACCGTTCTTGATCTCCAGCCAACAAGGGCCCATGATGTTTCTCTGTAGAACAAAGGTCTCAAACACGTTGTTGTTTGTGCCGAAGACGTGAGAGAACGTCTCACCTTCGAGGTCAGCAGGAAGTGTGATTCTGGAGTTCTTTGGTGGCTGGAAAGGAAGCAAAACCTTCAAATACTCCTTTTCCTTAGGAATTCCTGGCTTCTCAAAGGCATACTTTCTCTTCTCTGGCTTGGCTTTGAGCGAGTCGAGGCCAAATTTCGACATAATTAAAGGCGCAATCTCCGAGTGAACGTCCATCGCTCCAACAGCGTCTTCAGTGTCATCTTCACCATCAACTCTTCTATAATCTCTAGGCAAAAAGTACAATTCTCTGTTGAAGTTGGTGATCTGCACCATGGACGAGACGTACTGGTTGTCTTTGGTGAGAATCTTACCGAAAAGAAGCAATGTGTTGTCGACCTCGGCGTAGTCGAGCCAGTACATCTTGAAAGAGTTATCGTCGCCTTCACCGGCAACAAGCTCCTTGTCAATCTTCTCAGCAGTTGAGATTGTTGATGTGTTACCTGGTGATGACGGTGGCAGCGATTGTGGTTCTTCTGGCTTCGTCTCACCAGCTTTGTTAGCGGTGATATTCACGGATCTCTGAACATTGGCAGTAGAGACTCTTGGTCTCTTAACGACAACAACGTCATCTTCGTCTGACTCTTCTTCAGCTTTAACATCTTCAGAAAGCGGTTCTGAGGCAATTGGCTCCTCCTTCATTGGAGTTTGTGATCTGCTTGTGCCAGCTGCCTTTCTCTTGGTGCTGTTTCTTGTCGGTGATGAGTCCAACGTCTCAAAGGAGTTGTTGGCAGCGCCAGTGTCCATGTCGAAATCATCGAAATCCGAGGGCTTGGTAGTGGCTTTGAAGTTGATAGCCGGAGATGACTTTTTAGCGCCAGAAGAGGCGAAAAAACCAGGCGAATTGTTCACTTTGTTGGTGGAGTTGAACAACGGAGTCTTCGTGGCAGAGGTGGAGAACTTCGAAGAAGACTTCTTCGCAGGCGCACTAAAATCACCCAAAATATCATCAAAGTCTGTGCTAACAGTCTTTCTCTTCGGAGCAGAAACAGAAGCAGCAGAAGTCTTGAAAAAGTTGTTAATTGGAGCTGATTTCTTCACCACAAGAGTCTTTTTCGACTTCTTACCACCTTTCTTCTTATCCATTGTATCTTCTTCGTCGGAGTAGTACTGGTGTCTCTTACCATCCCACTCATCAAGACCGGTATCAACGTAACCTTCACCGTTATCATCGATGACAAAGTCGTCCTTGAGCATATCCTCACGTCTCTTTTCTCTGTACTTGTCTTCATCGACTAAATCGTAGATATCTTCAGGCTCTGAGTCCTGGTTAACGTGTTTACTGGTACCAGCAGCCCTGGCCTCTCTGAGGGCCCTGAGCTTATCTGCTCTTCCCATTTGGCTTTGTTTTGGACTTTATTTAAGGAAAATGGTATGTGTCAAGGAGAGAAACGACGCGTAAATATTGGAGTTTACCTTTCACTTGACGCGTCGCGTTCGATGCACCGCCACACTAAAGATT
Organism: Petasospora stauntonica; assembly: GCA_030558335.1. Classification (NCBI taxonomy): domain Eukaryota; kingdom Fungi; phylum Ascomycota; class Saccharomycetes; order Phaffomycetales; family Wickerhamomycetaceae; genus Petasospora; species Petasospora stauntonica. Next base: position 1,133,415 of record JAJMSG010000003.1, read on the forward strand.
CACTAGCCACAGTGTGGCTAGTGCTGAGAATTACCTGTTCGCGCAACATCCACATAACAGAAATATGGCTGGCTTTGAATGATAAGACATTAAGGGACCATAAACAGCCATAAATCAGAGCATTTCACTTGCTAATAACAACATTGACAATACGTTGCATACGCTAAAAAGCTCCAACTCCAATAATAACCAAAATATGTCATTTGCGGTGGATCTCGAGGCTCAAAGGGATGCTCTAGAACAAGCTAATGGGGAAACAAAAATAGGCCAAATCATCACAAAAGCGTCCAATTTGCTCACAGATTTCGCTAACGGTGTGAACTCACTCGAGAGACTCATCAACCAACTGGGATCGAAGAGAGACAGCTTTGAACTCCGTGAAAACATCGATACCGTGAAGATTACAGAGCTTAATGAGTACAAAACACAACTTGAGCATCTTATCAATGATATCTCCTATTTAACGTCAAACAACACCACCGGTGCCAATTCCGAGGGCAAATTTAGTGAAGAGAAGTTTCGGAAAGAATTCGACTCGGTAAAGAACAACTTTCAGCAGTTAAAGCGAGTGTACACAGAGAGAAAGAGCTCAATCATCCTTAGCGATAGATTGGCAAGTAACAGTGCTATTGATGAAGCTTCTAGTTCATCTCCAAGCGAAACCACGCCACTAGTTCAAAATCAACAACAGCAGCAACAACAACAGCAGTATACGATATCTCAGCAAGACTTAGATCTTCATGCTGTTCTTGCTGAAGAGCGTGCCAATGAGATCAAAAAGATCCATGGCGGTGTTGAAGAAATCAACGCTATTTACAAACAACTGGGCTTCCTAGTACAGCAGCAAGGACAGCACGTTGATACTGTTGAAAACAACATGACGAGTCTCGCTAATAACGCGCAGAATGCTCAGCAGGAGCTTGTTAAGGCTGATAAGTACCAGAGGAGTAAGGGCAAATGGACGTGTATTTTGCTTGTGTTTTTAGTGGTATTTACTCTGATTGTTGTCCTTGCGGTGTTTTCGTGATGTTTATTATGTCTAATACTACGGTTAATGATGGGTATAAAGAGTGTAGAAGCAATTAAATAGCACAAAAAGGGAGCTAGTTGAGGATTCTAGGCCTCAATGTCGCAGAAGAGGACTCCAGCTGGTCGTCTGAAGAGTTTCGGTCCCAATCAACAATAACAGGATCACTCATATCGGAATCAGATCCCGTTGATAAGATATGAGCATCTGATGCTGTGGCGGAAGATGGCGTTGTGCCGTCATCGGATGTTAAACCAGGGTCCAGAAGATCGACCTTCTCATTGGCTGGAGCTCTGAACCGTTTTGAGACCGTAGCAGAACCCACCGAATCTTGAGATCCACGCATTCTTCTTTGGCCTCTTCTTCTTAAATAGTTATCATCTTCACTTTCATCTGAAGAAGACGACACTGAAGATTCTCCAAAATCAAGCTGTCTGCTTGAAGAGCTCAAGTTCGGAGTGTGGTAAAGGTCATCATAGCTATCTTCCTCACACCCGTACTGATCATAACGTTTTTCATGGTTTTGATGTTGTGAGGACTGAGGATGGGCTAAACGTCTCTTTCTTTCTCTTCTCTTCTCTTCAAAGGTCTCAACTGTTTGCTTAACAGCTTCCCTCAGGTCTTCTGCGAAGTCGGATTTGGAGACAGCAAGCGCAATACCGACTCCGATAAGAGCACCGGTGGCGAGAGTCAAAAGAGCTGGTGCAAGAATTGGCGTTGGCATATTCTTGGTATTTATAGCTAGACTTGGCGTTTGTTGAGAAGCTAGGAGATTGTTAGCTTTCAGATCAAATTTAAGTGGCAATCAGCTTGTGCCTTCCCCATGATATTTTGATAAGCGCGGAACCCCAGCTCCGCCTCTAAATTTAAGTGACACATAATATTTGATGTAAGGGCACTACTTCATATATCTACGGTGCAAAGTAGTAAACAAGTGTATAATTATAGCACATATAGTTCATCGAGATGCGAATGCTTAGCAGTATCGAAGCGAGCTGATATAGCAAAATGGGTTAAAGGATAGAGAAATAGAGAGAAAAAAAGAGAGATAAAGAAGACAGAGGAAGACAAGGAAAAAATGCAAGGACACCAGGAAACGTAAAGTAAAACAACAGAACAGAAAACATCAAACTCCAAACGTCGTGTCAGTCAATAAGAAATAGCGTAAAAAGTCAAGAGAAAAGCAAGGATCAACCTTTGAAACCGCTCTGGTAACCAAATCCAGAGGTTCTTCTTTGTCCTGGTCCTCTAACACCCAGTGGGTTTTTAGAGAATGAGAGTCTGATTCCACCTTTTCCAGGAACCCCACCGCCTGGTCTTGGCAGTGTGCGGCCATAGAGCTCTGCTAGAGCTCTTGTAGCGTGAGCAACGTCCTCAAACTCAACAAAACACATTGGACCGTGCGAGTGCGTGGACTGGCCAGTTGGGTTGTTCCCGTTGGCCTGTTTTGTTCTGAAAGACAGTCTTCTGAAGCCTCTCTGGGGAGAGAACAACTGGCGGAGTTCAACTTCGGTAGCGTCCGGTGGCAGGTTACCGACATAAAGGGTATTACACGGTGGGTTCTGGTCTGCTGGGTTGGCTGGAGGTGGAACCCTGGCCAAGATGGAGAGGTCCACTTGAGAAGAGCCATTTGAGCCAGCTAAAATCTGGGAATTACCCAGAGATGCAGAGGATGTAGCAGTGGATAGCGTGTTTGGCTGTTGAACAGACTGGGGAATAGAGCCCTGGACGCTTGTTGTAGAAGTGGCAGAGGCTGGCGGCAAAAGGCCACTGGCTGAGACTGGCGCAGAGGACATTGGCTGAGACGAAGTGCCGCTGGTGTTTGTTGCCAGTGATAACTGAGGAGGCATACCGCCAGCCAGCTGGCCAGAAAGAAGCGGCGACTGGTTGTTGAAGAAAGCAGAGCTCTGTCTTCTTCTGTCCCAGTCAACTCCTGGCGTCTGAGGCTGGGATGCCACCGTAGCGCTCTGTGGCTGAGAAGACCATGGGTCTCTCACCAGCTGGTCGTACTCACGAGCATCCTGCTGGGACTCCATGAGAAGAAGGGACTTCCCAACACCGTTGCTAGACAGCTGGCCTGGTTGCTGCGAAGATGGAACTCCCTGTGGAGGGCCCTGAGCCACCTGTGGCGGCTGATGCTGAGATAATGACTGATGCTGAGATAATGACTGATGCTGATGCTGATGCTGGGACGATGAAGGTGGGCCAAGTGGACCCTGGTGATGCTGAGAAGAAGCCTGAGGTGGCACAGAAGTCTGCTGCTGCTGCTCCACAGACTCTGGGATAGCGCTGTCTGCGCTGAAGGGGTCACTGAATAGGAAACGGGATCTTTGGTTTCCTATGCTTGGGCGCTTGGCGGCAGTGGCAGCGCCCAGCGACAGCGTAGGCTGTAGTGAGGTGTCGATGATCTCAGCCTTTAGGTAGAACGGATGACTTGGGCCAAAGATTTGGTTCGTCTCAAGGATTTGAGAGTATGTTGAGGCGGCGGCTAATGACACGAACCTGGCGTAGATGACAGGCATGTTGTTGGAGTCTGGAACGACTTCAAGCCCTGTAAAGTCCTTGGCAAATGCAAAAATACAGTAAGCCTCTCTGATGGTAATGTCAGACGGAACATTCTTGATCTTTAGAACATATAGCGGCTGCTGCTGTTGCTGTGACTGCTGGTCTTCGAGACTAATGGCGTTGAGGTTTGATGCCAGGTTCACAGGCGACGTCTGCATTGAGCGTCTACCCTCCTGGCCATTCATCGTGTTGTTGGGCAGTGATATGCTTCCTTGTGATGTCTCTGGAGACGAATGCGTTGGGTGTTGTAGCCCTGTGTTGATGTTGAGGTTGAGCTGTTGACCTGGCGAATGGCGCTGCATGTTGCTCGTCTGCGTGCTCATTCTTTAATTCTAGCAGTGAATGGTATCCAAAGTGCAGAATAGAACTTCTTAAGCAACAAAAGGTATGAAATTGCTTATGTGAGAGGTTTGATTATATGTGAAAGATAGGCGTACCCAAGAGTGGCCCAAGCGAAGTGAAAAACCGGGACAATAGACAGCCCTTAAAACCGTGTCAAACGCTCCGGAAACGGGTTAAAAAAGTGATAAACAAGACAAGTACACCTTCTGTATCACCACAGTACGCTTGAAATGCTCAATACCGCGTGAAAATACTGTGTTTTCCCAAGTTGAAGTTCGATGTGTTCAACGCGATGTTGTGATTGATAATGCGGGAAATAGCACACGGCGGGGGGCAACGACACAACGATATCGGACGTAAAGCAATGAGCTAAAACAGTCAATCAAAAAGTAGAGCTTTGCACTATTGTTATACACACTGCTGATATGGCCAAATTGCTGATTTGTTATGGTTTATTGGTGAAATGCTTTCGTAAATGGGATGTCTGGGTGTGCCAAAAAGGTGGTTGTTATGGTATTTGGTCGCTGTGGTTCGCGTGTGATTTTATTGTGGATTTGCATTTTCACTGTGTTTTGCGAGAACGCGAATTCGCGAATGTCACTTCCCACACGCCAATTTTCGCACCTGAAGGCCGGGTAACCCCTAAGTGGCGAAAATGCGGACTGTTTAGTATTGAATCGGCACAATGTGCGCCACTTCTTATCTCACTCGTTTCGCCAAATGGCGCAAAACTACACTTTTCCCGCCACCCGCATGAAGGGACTAAAAAGGCTAGACCCTAGACCCTAGGGCCAGCCATCCATTAGGACTAGCGAAGCCTACTTCAAGCTCGAAAGGCTGGCATTGAACCATTACACTTAGTCAATTGGTATAATAGGAAGATATATAGGCTATTGAAGCTCATAAAATCATACCCTCGTAATATTGCCCGCGATCATGCGCCAAATGGCAGTGTGTGGCTATTATTGACCTCGTAAATATCCAGTCTCTGAGGTGAGCAGCTTATGGGTGCATTTGATGATAAAGTCCTAAGTCATATACGTATAAATAGTCATGTTAACCCACTGAAGCCTTGGATTTAGGCCAATTGAGCCGGATCACTTCCTTTTGGCGGTGACGCTGAGCCCTCTCTTTCAATCATATCAACAACTTGAAGAGCTTCATCGATCGACGAGTAGAACTTTCCATCAGAGATGCTATAAATCCCCGAGTCTCTGAGTCTCTGTCTGATTCCGTATTGTGTAGGAACACGAACGAAGTAGAACTTGATGTCCTTCTTACGATATCCGGCCAAAATTTCGTAGAAGATCTGTGCAGCAGACGAATCAAAATATGTCATGCCCTTCAGATCAAAGATCACATTTTGGTTCATGAACTCTTGTCTCACTCTCGGAGCTGCTGGATGAGTCTTTGCAGAACCGTATCGTTCGATTCTCGTTAACCGGAGCTTAAGATCCGAGGTGTTTGAGAATGTCAATGGCTCTGCAATCTTGACAATGAGACATCCTTCAATTTCCTCTAAAACTTGGTAACAGCTTGCCCCGATATCTTCGCCCGGTATTGGCTCATCCGCATTGAGGAAGGTATTTGTTCCAGGGAGTCTGCCCAAGATCTGAATACGTGAATGGCTTGAGTTTTTAATCACTCTGATTGTCGAATAACCAACGCCCATGGCGATGCCTGCCTCCATCGAGTAGAACAGAGTAACGAGAACGGTGATGCAGAAAGTGACTAGCTCGCTGTAGCCTTTAGCTCTCCAGTGGAAGATAAGATCACCAGGAGTCTCATCAAGGAGCCTGATAGCCACTATTGAGGTCACAACTGACAAGATACACTTTGGTAGGTAGTAAATGTACTTCAACAGACCAAAAATTGTCGCCAGAGTGACGCATCCCATGATAAAGCCAGAAGTTGTGGTTTGAGCACCTGACATAGCATTGATTTTTGAACGGCCATAACCTCCGAATGCAGGCAAAGCACCAATAACACCACCAAAGATGTTGCTGACACCCAAAGCAACAAGCTCTCTATTTGAGGAGATCGGCAGATCAAATTGCGAGCCTAAGGACTTCGAGGCTGTTGTGGACTCAAAAAATCCCAATGTAGCTGCCAGGAAACTCGAAGACATCAGACGAGAATATAATGCTCTGTTATCGGAAGAAAATGGTGAGTTATAAGTGAAGTTTTGCGTTTCAATCTTACCCACAATCTCAACATCAAGGTCGTGCCATTTGTAATATGAGCATAAAACTGTTGAGAGAACCACAACGATGAGGATCTCAGGAATAAAGACAAACGACTTGTGTCCTTTTGCGATTGCTCTTTTCTTGATTTGTCCTCCTGCGAATAGAATAACGAAAGAAATCAAACTAATCCACGCCGTAGGACCGTGAGTATACTTCAAATTCTTGTGTAGTTCCCAGATCTTGTCGAACGGAGAGTGGAAGTGTGTTGGGATGTCTGGATTCACAATCCTTACTCCTAACTCATCATAAAGGGAGTTGATAATCATCACAATTCCGACAGCAGAGATGAAGCCACGGAGTAATGAGCGACTCAAGACGTTATCTAGGAACCCAAATCTGCTGAGGCCAGCGCCCAAAAGCATGAATCCGCCAATACACGACATGATACTCACCAAATCAACAGGATCTAGTCCTTCGTGAGCAATAATTGGCTCTACCGCCTGGCCCACGATCAAGGAAATAGCAGCTTCTGGACCAACAATCATCTGAGGCACAGAGCCTAACAAAGCGTATAGAATAGGCGGAACCGCCAGGGCATAAAGACCGCAAAGAGCCGGAACATGGGCAATAGAAGTAGCATATGATAAAGCAAGAGGAATTTGAAATGATGCCAGAGAAAGACCGGCGATGGCATCACCCGCCAGCTGTTTTTTGGTGTATGAAGGCATCCAAGAAAAGCATGGCAGGTAATATGGTAGCCGCTGGGACCACGATACCTCCGGCGGTTGCTGTGAAACTGATTCCATTGAATAAAGAGAGGCCTCTCTTGTTGGACTTGAGGACCTCACAGCCTTTGAGTCATTTGTTCCTCTGTTAGCGTCGTTTCTAAGCGCCGTGACGATGGTGCGTGGTCTCTGTTGTTGTGGCGGCGGCGACCCCATCAACGAGTCGTACATTCTTCTGCTTTGGATAGATGGTGAGCGGTCCATAAGAGGACTCGTTGCACTGCCACTTTCCTGACTGTGGCGTTCGTTCCGTACCATTTGGAGAGGTTATGAGAGCTGTGGCAGTTATGGATGATATGAAGCGAATGTGGTGATAACCTGGGTAAAAAACGCAGTTAAAATGGGTAAATCAGTAGCAAAACTGTGGATAAAGGAGCATGTGCTTGAGTAAGTTGATAAAATCAGTGGGTAATTCAAAATTTTAGCCACTAATTTTAACGAATAAAAGAGCTTTTACCCAAATTTACTGGAGATTAATTAGGGCGTGCGCTTCTCCAACATTCACTGATCGGGAAATTCCCCAATCCGGTAAGCGCCCCGGATTTGGCTTCCCGTGGGCTCAGCGCAGGACCCTTACTGCGGGGCCAATGAAAGAGGCCCAAATTGTAATACAACATATTCGTCTTTTCATATTTCATACACACTTCATATTTCGTTATATCATTACATAGTACATCTGTAGCATCATTTAAAGAAAATCTTCAATAGCACGCTTCAGGTGATCAGCTTTCGCCTTCGTGTTCTTGGCATCTCCATCAGATAGCTTGGAATACTCGTTAACGTTGAGTTTGAATCTCGAGATCATGTCTTTAGTTTCTCTTGTATCCCTTTCACCATGAGACCATTTTTGTATCAAGAGATCGATGTCACGCTTCAGTATGTTTGCCTTTTCAGCTTTAGATAAATCCTTCTGACCGGCCCTCTCATCAATCCAGTTCCACACAATCGCCTCTTCAGCTTTGAAGACATCTTCATGGTTCACAAAGATCTTCTTTAGCTCTTCTCTGGAGTTAGCCTTTAGGTCTTGAGGTCCGATGTACTGGCTTTGCAATGTCAAAATCTGAAGGACAACAATGAGCACTAAGAGACAAATGACAGCACATTGGTAGAGGTTAATAGATGATAACCAATCCAACGAGGATTCTGAAGATGGTACGACCGGTTTCTCAACCTTAGGACTAGATACAGGCATATCCACCATCTCTTGATCTTCGTCCTGCGATTCATCTGCACGCGTAGCCACTTCGACAGTTTCGACCTTCTCTTCCACGTTATCGGAGATTGTCTTCTTCACGAGTTCAATCAACGCCTCAGTAGCCGATTCCTGGCCACTCTTCGTACTTTTCTCAATAATACCCTTCATCCAACTCGATCCGATCCAATGCACCCAGTAAGATACAATAAGATCTGTCGAGTTACCCGGTCCCCAAGTCATGATGTATCGAGTTTTCACACAAAAGGCGCTTCCCGATGGAACATCGGGTGTTTGGGTTGTGTTCACACAGTTGATGTAGCCATCAAAGTCCACATGCTCAATAGTCTCTTTGACCATACATTTTGTTTGCTTTGGTCCAACAGAGAAGTTGAGAGCCTTGATATAGTCGTACCGGCGCTCTTTTTTGCCATCATCATTGGCCTCATAACTGGTGATGTCTGAGAAGCCACGAGAGTCCTGAGACTTGAGGAAATCAAGCACCATATCGGTGTTTGAACCGAAGAGCATCTCATAAAGCACGCCCGGCGGACACTTCAGGTTAAGTTTTGCCAGAACAGTCTCTTTGTTAGCTTCCGGATCATACGAACAGCGTGTTTTTGGGTGGACATGAGTACCAGAATAAGAGTATTTGGAGCTCTCCTTCAACTTGAAAACGCTTTGGCTGGAAGTCTTCATCTCAGTTAAGCTCGAGCCTGCACTGTCGCTTTCGTCCTCTTCATCCATATCATCATCTGAATCGTCATCCGAGTCATATTCCTCATCTCCAACCGATGTTGAGGACGATTTTCTGCGCTTAACAGGACTATCGCCGTCGATGGACATCATAGCTTCGGTAAAGAGGTATCCATCATCATCTCCCATCTCCAAACGCTTCGTTAGGAAAGCAGGGCCACCAAAGGACAACGAATGAGAGCCATCACTGCCTGATGAAGTTGCTTGCTTGTCTCCAGAAGCTCTCCACACTGACGTGATGAACTGGTAGACATTGTCTCTGGATAAAAAGCTCGCAAATGACTTGATTCCATCTTTGGAGTGCACTGCTATTCCGTTAGGGAATAAACCAGCTGTTGCAGTCTTCTCGAACCCTTCGATATCGCTGAACGGAATCACAAGAGTAGTTACCCACCCCAGAAGGTTGGAGTTGAAACAAACATTGTGCTCCGAGATGTATACTCTTCCTTGCAATAGAATCTCCCTACTTAGAGCACAGCTGAAATCATCAAGCAATCTTTCATCCTCAGGAACAGACTTAAAAAGCCTGTGGAAGTTCTTGTTCCGTGTGTCGGTAGCGTAATGGTACGCTGTTCCTTTGAACTTACGCCCAATGTACAGACTCTGGTCGAACGAGTCCTCAACGGGATAGGGCTTTTCTGCTTCGGCCAGCGGCGAGTCGATAAGATCGACTGAGCTAACAGATGTATTTCTCTTCGATTTGCTTTTGGCTCTTCCTCTTCTGTAGGTCATCATCCCTGGTGATGTGATGATCTTATCGGTTTCCTCACCACCGGGTGTCGGGCTGCTGCCGTCCAACGGAAGTGTGGTTTCAGCATCAAGCGTCGTATCACCCATCTTCTTTGCCTTGTTAAACTCCAACGAGCTGGAAGCAGCACTAAACATGTTGTTGAAGAAATTACCCGCCTGCCCATTTGGCGTGCTGGGTATCTGCTCATCTTGTTGCTGTGCTTCCGCTGTTGAGACATTAAGTGGCGCCGTGAGCTCCGAAACAGTATCGTTAACGCTTGAAGAACAAGAGCTAGATAACAACTGACTCTCAACATCATGCTTTGTGGTGTGTGGATCGGCAGGTGGCGCTTTGGACTGAACCGCCGACGATAATGTACCATTGCGCTGGGGAATAAGCACCGGAGCACTGCCCATCAATATAGGCTTCGAGGACACGGCGGTCTCATAGCCACTGAAATCTGCCACAGCGGCTAAGTTCTCTCTAACAAGAATCTCTGCTGGTCCTTGTAAATGAGGCTTCTGAACCGGCGCCAATGGCTCTGTAGCGGCTTCCTTGTTGATATCTTCTGTGGATGACGGCGTTTGCGGTAGAGGTTTTCCTGATTCCGTGGTATCTGTTGAGGCGGATACCGAGCTTTCGACTCTGTGAGTGTCTCCTTCGCTCATAATATCCAATTTATCCAATAATAAACACCGTTTGCAATTCACTTGTTGAAACAATTATCTTTGAGCTGGCGATGCTCTCGTTTAAGCTGTGAAGCTATAATAAAGGCTTAGAACTGCGGAGATGTCTGTGGCGCATACCAAATTGGTAGGGGCACTGCTACAATATTGTAAGCGATTGTCCTTTCATTATGGTGTTTATCTTCTTCCGGATTGGCCCTGGACGGCTAGTTTGGCTAATCTTTCTGTGGCGATACTCTTGGCGATTCTCTCTCTTTCGGTTAAACGCCTGCTGACAAACTCTTTCTCCCCCTTGGATAACAATACCCTGAGAAGAACGTCTTCGGTAACAATCTGGAAGAGCGACGAGTCCCTGTCGGTCTCGTTCAACGTTTTTATTGTCTCTGCACGTCTTCTTCTTGTGCCATAGGCACCAATGGTTTTGCTTCTTGCTAGTGTGTTAGTTCTGTTGACAGCAGCTTTATCATCACCCAGGAAATTCTTGGCTTTGATAGCTTTAAGTACCAAGGGTGTGAGTCTATCAACCTCTTTTGTAAGCGTAGAAGCCTGGCTATCATAGTGCCTTGCGATCAATAATAGAGTCTGATAATGGTCGTCCTTTAATTGCTCTAATGGAGGCCCAGCTCCTTCATTATGGAAGAATTCACACAACGCATTGAGCCATATGAAGACACTTTCAACCTCGAGGAGTGTCAAAGAACGACCATATCCAGGAATATTCACAGTATTTGTGACATTCGCCATGGCATTAGTGAGTGAGTTCTTCCATGTTGTATTATTCGACAAGATAGCTAGCACCTTGACACTGGCTAAAGCTGGCAAAAGAAGGTTATCAGCGCTAGTGAGCACAACCTTCCAAGCCTGTATCATAACCTTGATCAGCAAATCCGAGTCAAGAGAGCTCGCAAGAACTTGCAAGTTGGAGTTAAGGTAGTCAAATAATGGTACGATAGCGTCTTTACACTCTCCGTCGTCCGGCTTTCTCTGGCCGTTGCCACCACAAATACTTTTCAAAGTCTGTCTCGAGAAAGAATGAGTGATGAAGATAGAGAACTTCTCGACGATTAAAGTGTACATCCTTTGCATTGCTCTTGCGATGGATCTCTGAGCTTTGCCGACACTGAAAATGGCATCGTCCTTTTCACTTTCAAGGGAAACTTCAAAGACCAAAGAGCCTTGTAGATCCAAATCCTTGACAACCTCTTCTGGAATACCATCATTTCGGAATCTCTTCGGATCAAGTTGTAACATAGTACGACCACAGATGTTAGGCGATCCCATTCTTGAGCTGTTATCCCACACGGTTGCGGTAACTGTGATTGGGCTGTTTGAATTGGTCTCAACTTCAAATTCTTCCTCATAAGCTGGATTTAGCGTCTTTGGTATGGTTTTCGTCTTTCCAATTTCCCTTCTTTGACTTGAGTCAATCAGAACAACGTGAGAATTGGAGAGACCGTCGCTTCCGCAAGGTTTGATGTTTTCAGCACGAAGCACTCTCACTGTGAATACGTTGTTCACAACTTTATGATAAGTGTCAACACCACTTACCATGTCTTTGATAGCTTCAGGATCCAAAGTTCCCTCCAAGTCACTCAGAAGTTTGGACATTTGTGAGAGGTTGTTGAGAATAACACATGTCCTCAGCTTGAAAGAGAATGGTGGAGGCGGTGTAAGTTTCGAGTCTGTGGATATAGCATTCTTCATTTCGTTAAAAAGCCAAGTGGTGTTCTTCTTTGTGCCGTCTGGACCCTCAATAATCTCTTCGTCCTTTAAGTCATCAATAGCGACGAGCATGACACAAGCACAGTAGTAGACTAAACAATCAGAAACAGCTTTCAGCAACTTGGTGTAAATATAAGCAATTTGTATCTCGTTGCCCCAATTATAAGCTCTGAACATAGCAAATGACTCGTTTATCATTTTGAAGATGTCAAGAACCGAGAAGCTGTATCCTCTGTTCTGGCTCAAGTCCAATGGTTCGAAAACATCACGACGCAATGCGGCCTTTACGACGGGCAAAAACTTCTTAGAAGTCAGGTCTGCCAGCTCATCCAGGTACTTGAAGAAGAACTTTTCGAGTGCAAACGGCTGTTCGACGTTTGTTGGAGCAATCTGGTCGTAAATGTCCCTCAGATCACGTAACTCGCAATAGGCGTCCAATGCATCGGCGTAACTTAGCGTCTTCCCTGATTTGATAGCATAATGTTCAATATGGGAAAGAATGTTTTTCACATCTTCAGCAAACAGTCTGATGAACAAGTAACCCGCTTCATTAGCGATAAATATTTCATCCAGGAGAGCCTTTGGGAATTTTTTCTGCAGAAGCTGAATACTCTTGTAGATTTGCTGAGCCATATCTTTGACATGAATGAGATCCAGCGAGCTATCTCTCGGAATTGTGCCCAGTAATTCAATGTATTTGGCCTCTGTGGTGGATAGCATGCAATTCTTTAATCTCTTAATCCACCTCTGTGGTAACCCTGACTTCAAAATCACTTCATAAAACGGATCTGTTTCGATGAACTCCAGTAAAATCTTGAGAATCGGTGTAAATTTCGGTGACTTTGAAGCGTAGATAGCAGACAATGCGCCTCTTAAAGATGCCATGACTTGAATATATGTGTTAGATAAACTCGTTATCCAAACTTTCTTGTCTGGCTTCGACCATGAATCAGTGTCGCCGTTGTTGCTCAAATGCCTGAACATTAGTGCAAACAATGACTCCGTTTTAAACGGATCAAGCTCGTTTTCTGGATCCTTCAAAACGGACTTATGTGCAGCCTGGTACAAGAGACATGCATAAGATACAGGGTTGATTCTCCAATATCTGCAACAGCTGTCAAGCAAAGTCTGAAGAGTATTAGAAATCAAAGACCCTGAGTCTCTCGATGCTTCATAGCTCAATACTCTAGCCATAAGCTCTGAGAACGCTGCTCTAGCATCCAGCGGGATGAAAGAAAACGACTGCGAAGAGCTGGTGCTTGGGGTATCTAGCTTCTTCAAGACCTGGTCAATTTGTGTGAGCTCATCCTTCTTCCATTGGAAGTAAGTGTCAGTAGAATCAAAGTCATCTGGGCTGAAAACAGCTTCGTTCTTTTCAAGTCTGAGCTTAAGCAATTTCAAGTCACTAGACAAATACTTCTCGTTTGAAACTTCTTTCAGTCTTATCACATCCTGTTGAAGCTGGACACTGTCCACATTGAAGAGTTCGCCAACAAGTTTAGCTGTTGAAATCTCCAAAAGTCTATATGTGGGACGGACCTGGCTTTTGCTTGGAGCTGTGGAAACAGGTTGCTGTGTACTTCGAGCGGACGACTTACTGTTCATATCTTTTTGATAGTCAAGGAGCTTTTGAATTGACTCCTCACTGTGCTTGCACGTTCTTAAAATGCTCACGAAGACCTTAACGAATGTGTTTGCTTGCTGGTAGACAGACGTCTTCATATCTGATTCTGTCCCTAGGAGCTGGATCTCCTTTGTCGCATCTCCAATGAACATTACCAACACTTCATCCACTTTAAAGGCGGCCGAGCTTTGCTTCATCAAGTCGCTATATAGACGGAGAAACGATCTCTTGGTTAGTGGATCTGTAATCGACTTATTTCTACCCATAGCAATGTCTTCCATCACCTTCTTGAGCTTCGGAAGCGCATCCTTAGGAAGCCCTTCATCCTTAGATGAGGATCCCATCCCAAGCCAGGAATGTCTATTGCTTCGATTCTTTTCTGTTTGAAGTTGCGATGTCCTGCTTGATGTAGACGATAGCGAAGGCGATGGCGATGGAACTCTCGATTGAGTCGTTGACGACGGAGGACTAGCTCTGAACCGTGGCTCATTCTTGTACTCCATCAAAACAATCCTGAGAACGGCCTCATATGTCTCTTTGGCATTTCTTGCAGTTGCTTCTGTTGATGCCGGTGTCCCTTGCCGCGATGGGGTGTCTGTTGAGATCGTAGACCCCAGTGAGAGCGCTGAAGCCGTGCTTATCACTCGGTTGTAGGTCTTGTTATGATGATCCATGGTAATTCTTAGATCCGTGTCAATTATAGCAATTTGGAAGCTAACCTCCAGTTGCTGATCTCAATTATTGCCTCACTTTAATACCCTGCTCATCTAAAGCTGGCTATGTTGTGATTTTGGCCGTGCCCCTTGATGATACGCGAAATTCCGCTATGACGCGTCACCACTAGTTGTAGGATGAATTTGTCGATATGCTGGTAATTTTCTCTAGTTTGGAGGTTAAAGAGTGTTCTGTGGGATTTGTTGGCATCAGCTTGTATGTTTCATTACTTTTGGAAGTTCTTGGACCTCAATTAAGCTTTCCATTAGTTCAAACCCTCATAACGTAGAAGCAGTGCCCCTGCATTTCGCTGCGATGTCTTGATTCCCCAAAGATTAGTATGGCTATTATCAGTTCTTCTGGCAAGATCTCGAAAAATGGTAAGTACTTATGAGCTTTGAGTACCATCATGGCATGGTCGGAAACTAAGAACTCCTTGTCCTCGGTGTAAGCACTGAAACGCACAGACCCGCTTTCATTACGGCTTAATGCGTGTAGCAAGGGAAGGCAAAGGCGTAGTTCCGAAAGAAGAGATTCACCAGACTCCAGCAGTTCACTCAAAGTAAGAGACTCAGATTCAAAAGCATCACCGCCCACACCGCCGACCTCCCACAATCACACGCCTATATTGTAGGTGTTTGAGTATAAGCGCCACGCCTTTATTGGCACTCTCAATGTAAGCTAGAGCTCGGCTTGTCCGTCAATCACCAACAGGAGCCGCTCTATTGGACATTATCTTTGTCAACCTCTCTGATAGCTTCGTAGCCTGGCACTGTGGCACGAATCGTCTTGCTCATCCCCGACCAACGGTATGAGGAGTTGTCTAAATTCTGTACTGGCTGCCTCGGCTTACTATTTGTTATTGAAGTGCAAATCTAGTTCACCATACTCACAATAAGCTCATCATACATCAGACTTGGCCCAAACACCACGATCGTCAACTATAGTTCTTCGAAAAAGATCAATGCGTCCTCATGAATCGCTAAATCCCGCCAATATCCGGTTTTTAGCCGCCTCAAAAGATCGCGGGACCGCTCAAAATGTAAACAAACCAAACCAAAGTAAACAAACAAACACTTTCAAGTACATATACTGAAAAAGAAACGCATAAATCGACGTGTAATCATGGCTCAAAATGGACCAGAACCCATTAGGTACCAGAGACTCAACCAGGTGTGCGGTAAAGCTCTTGAGGAGTCTCAAAAGGTGCTCTCAGATGATAATATAGCAGCGTGCTACCCTTCTCTCGCGCAGTCACAGAATGGAAGGCGGCTACTGCAAATGGTGAAAGCCCAGATAATAGAATCCTGGAACACAAGCACCGAGAGGGAATTTCAGTCCATCTTCGAAGAAAGAGACATAAAAAATAAGCTAGATGAACTCGACGAACTCATTGCTGACGCCGAAGTACGAAAAAGTGAACAACAACACCAACAGTCAACGGAGCCGCCGTTACCAATTGATCATTTAACACCTTCAAACATTGTTGCCAGTCACTTGATACCAGTTAAAGAAGCTAAGTTGAAAGATCTTGAGACACGGCTCGCAGACATGAAGAAGAACAATGCTGATCTACTTAAAGATCTTCAAGGAATGGTTGAAGAGGCCAGTTCTTTGAACAAAGATGTGATGTCCACGCTTCAGCAAGTGGAAACGATGGCCAGTGTACCGGAGGACTTAGATATCCAAGTAAAACTGAAAACGCTGGCCGAACAGCTGTCTGGGGCTCGCTGATTTGGTCATTCTACGCCAGTCACATATAATGGGTATTATATTTTTCGTTTCGTTTACATAAAGTGTTGAGTTTTTTATCTTTTTAGTGCCATCCACTATATCAAGCATACTTGTTACAGTCGTAGTCCCAGCTACCGAAGAACTGGGAGGCCTTACAAGCATTGCGTGTCCAGTCAGCTCCGTAGATCAATGGAGTGTACTTGGCAAAGAAGGCAAGCACAGCAAGAGAGAATGCGCCAATGAAGACATATGCCACTGGTTTCTTCTTGGAGAACACATAGGTGACCAAGATATCAAAGAAATGACCAAGAGCCAAAATACCGAAGTAGTATGCTGGCAAGTAGTGGTGCAAGAACAGCTGACGACCCATGAGGAAAGATGGGAAGTAGTGCAAGAACCAACCAAGCAAATACTGCACAGTTTGAACATTGAAGTTGTAGACGTGCTCCTCTGAGCCCACGGCGACACCCAAATGCCATCTGAGGATCTGAATAGCGACATAGAAGGCAAAAGCGAACACAATCAAAGTGACACTCCACCAGATAGGAGCGTTACCGAACAAGTACACTTGCTGGTTTGGCGAACCCCAGTAGTTGATACCACGGAGCAAGAATGGCCAGGAGTTTGGAGATGATTCCCAAGCGTGTGGAGACTTGAGGTTGCTGTTAATGTGCCACATTCTCTGGTGGCTCTCAACAAGCTTATCCCAGAAGCTCAAAACTGGGTAGTTGACTCTCTCAGCGTCGGCTGGCAAGAACTCGTTCTCGTTGGTCTCAATGTACCACAACGACTTGTCAACGACACCCTGTGTAGCACACGTGACCTCCTGCTGCTCGAAGCCCCATTTTGGAAGCTTGACCTCGTGAGAGAACAAGTAACAGCCAGTCATAGCGTGACGCAATCTGAACACAGAGCGCAAGGCAGTCAAGTTGGTCTGGGCGTCAACGTCTGGTGTGTACTCTTTCTGGATCTCAACAACAAAGTCATCGTTTGGATCACCGCCAAAGCCCTCGTAACCGTAACAGGAAGCCTCCTTCTGCCAGTCGTTCTCCGTAACAGGACACTTGTGGTCGTGGGAGTGGAGACGGCGGCCAGTGCCGTGGAGCAGTCTGATCTTAGTACCATCGGTGATTTGCTCAAAGGAAGTTGGCGCCTCGCTCACGTTGTAGAGCTCCACGGTCCAGATGTTATTAAGGTCCAAGTGTGGGTACAAAGTGATCTGCTGCTGCTTAGAGCCGGTTTCGTAGGAGTGCTCGTGAGAGTGCAAATAGCCGCCCTGTGTAGCGTAGTGCAAAATGGAGATCTTGGAGCCAACACCAACGTCTTTCAAGATGTTCTGTGGAATCTTGTTACCCTCCAAGGTGGATCTGAAGGCAGAGGACATGAAAGCGGAGCCATCACCCTCCTTGGTGAGGATGTTGAAGTGGATGGCGAAGAAAGCGCAGTACAAAGTGATTGGGATTCCCAACAAAAGAATACCTCTGGCGGCAGTCTGCTTAACGATCTTGGAAACTGGGACGGACAAGTCACCGATCATGAACCACAAGTCGTAGACATTGAGAGCACCAACCCAGACGATGGTGAAGAGGCCAACCCATTTAGATGAGGCGGCAAGACCCAAAGCAACACCGGTGGAGACAAGCGCTTTGTACCACTTGTAAGTGAATGGGATCTCGTTCTGGAATCTCTTGTATCCGTAGACGGCAGAGGCAACGAAGAAGATCAATGGGGCGTCAAGCAAGATGTATCTGGAGATGGTAACGTACGAGTTCTCGAAGATGAATAGAGCGGATGTGACAAAGGCAATGAACGATCTGACACCAGAGGCTTTGAGCGTGAGGAACATCAACAACACAGTGCCGACACCCAAGAGAGCTGGCAAAGCTCTCATCACGACGTAAGGAGTGGTTGATGGGTAAGGGTCAGAGATCTTCTCAAAGTCAAAGTCACCTTGGAATCCAGCAAAGGAAGCAACACCTGCGAAGAGCATCTTGGTCAATGGAGGGTGAACATCCATGAAGAAGGTACTCTTGATGTACTTCTTAGCGAAGCCACCGAAATGGACCTCGTCAAAGACAACTGAGTCCGGGTGGGCCAATGCCTTACATCTGACAACCAGTGCGACAACAGAGAGGATTGCGGCGTAAATGAGGTCATATTGCGAGTTCATAGAACGCGTTTTACTGAGACTCTCTGAAGGTGTTGTGACAAGGAACGGACGCGTCACTCCAGCCTTGTACTGGAGTGGCGGCACTGGATCCACTGGGCCAGAGGCCTTCGCGGCAGCGCTCTTCTTGTCCACGGACTTCTGAGCCATTGTGTTAGTAATGGAGAATTGCTTCAAGGACAAAGAAACACGAGGAACTAACCAGTAAATAAGTAAGCAGAGAGCTTTAAGTTGTTATGCGTGGCTTTTTTCATGACACGTCCACATCAACTTTTCGCGATTCTCGTGGCTGGGATGTTGATTGTGCGCGAACTCGTTTTAGACGCGCTACAAGGTGCTGTACGGTGTTGGTGTATAAGCTTGTTTGGCCAATTGGGTGACTTTTGAGAGGTGAACTGGCCTGAAATGGTCTCTCGAGGTAGAATCAAAGCCTGAAAGGCACTAAAAGCACTCAACAGGCTATTAACCCGCCCGAAACAGCCGACCCCTTACTCCCTTAATTCCGCTTATTCCCGAGATTGACACAAAAGGCCTATCAAAAGGCGATTAACCAAGGAAAATGACTAAAATTGGTTTGATTATTCCATCTTTAACACCTTTATCCTTGCCTTCCATACTAACCAACCCCATGAATAATGAACAATTTTCTCCGGTTACCAATAGTCCTCTCGCTCTGTTATCTCGTAACTTCAATGGTCATATCGCAGTCAGTCTTCAACATCTCCCAAAATGATGTTGATGATCTTGTATACTATGGCAACTACTGCAAGCTTACTCACTGTATTGACAAACCTGGAGCTCTCAATCCAGGAAAGCTCTTTATTGAGGGTGGCTGCAGTAACAAATTTTGCCACGAGGAGAGAGGCTCACAGACAAAGCTTGTCAAAGTATACGAAGCTGGACTAGGCAACTCTGGGACCTGTTTCATAGCAACGAATGAGAAGAATCGTGAGATTATAGTGACTTTTAGGGCTTCAGTAACAACAACTGATTGGCTTAGTGATTTTTACATCTTGCAAACTGATTATGTGCCTGTTAGAACAAGAGACTTTGGCTTACCAGAATGCAAAGGCTGTAAGGTTCATCTGGGCTTTTACCAGCACATGGACTCGATTAATGATGAAGTCATTCAAAGCATCGTGTCTCTTTACAAAGTATACAACCCTGAGACTTATAAATTGGTGATTCTGGGACACTCATTGGGTGCTGCGTTTGCTCTGCTAACAGCTATAGAGCTTAGAGTCATGGGATACCATCCTTCATTGATAACGTTTGGAGGCCCAAAAATATTCAATACAGAGATGCTGTCTTGGGTAAACGATATCTTTAATACTTCAAAAGCTCCTAATGGAGGCCCTTTGCTCAACAATAAACACCTCAGAGTTGTTCATGAGGGAGATATTGTGCCCATGCTTCCGCCCTTCTTCGAGCACAGTGGTGTCGAGGTGAAGATAGCGAAGAAAGAGCTTCCACATGAGCTGAAAGACTTGATGATTGTAGCTCCTGAGCTTTCGGGTAGTGGAAACCTCACAGAAGAGACATCAACAGACTGGATTTGGCAGTTGTTAGGAGGGTACGAACATAGGACATACTTCATGACTTTGAACACATGTTACGACGTGGATGATTAGATGGCGTCTGTTAATTGAAGAGTGGAATGTATATACCTAAGACAAAAGACCGGTATCCTGCAAAATGTTGGCGAAAATACTCTCCCTTACCACAACAAAAACGAGGTTCATGTTATTCGTATCCGTGGCCTGCGTTATGTATGGGTAGATAGGAAGGCCTGATCTATTCACCTTGGAGAATCTCCAGAGAATGTATTTCGTAGCTTTGTTAACATCATTACCTCCCTTATAGTCTGGGAAGTACTTTTCCAGTGGTGAATATGGCAGTTTTTCGACGAAAACATCGATCTTATTGAGGAAAAGAATGATCGAACAACGTGAGAACCAGCGTGAGTTCACAACAGAGTCAAACAGCGTAAGTGACTCCTCCAGTCTGTTTTGAGACTTTTCTTCAAGTAAACACTGGTCGTACTCTGACAATGCAACGCAGAAGATGATGGAGGCCACGTTGTCGAAGCAATAGATCCACTTCTTACGCTCTGATCTTTGTCCACCAACATCAAAAATGTGGATCTTGAGGCCTTGTAGTTCAAATTTGAGGTCGAAAATACCAGATGTTTTCTTTCTTGTACGAATGATATCTGTTACATTTGGAAGATAGCCGTCTTGGGAAATTCTGTCAAGTTCTTCGAAGAAATACTTGGCTGAGTCCATGAGATAAAAGTCCTGTCTGTGATCTCTGATTAGCTGTGTTGTAGACGAGTTCTTCCAAAGAGCGGTGATCTTGTGGGCTAGTCTTCTGTCAAAATGTGCACTTGGGTCAACTGGCGGCTGTGCTTCGAGAATATCATCGAAATCAGACTCGTTGATCTGGTCATCCTCCTCAAGCTTCACATTGAACTTCTTGTAAGCCTCAACAAGGTCCTTCGCAGACGACACAATATTACTGAAAATAAACGGCTTAAAATCGTAAAGCTCCTGCTCAGTGAATCCATTCGAGTGTAAAATCCTTAGCTGCTGCAAAATCGTCGACTTTCCAGACTCACCAGTTCCCAAAAGAAGCACCTTCGTGTACTCATATGAGTCCTTGCCATTCTGTATTGAGCTCTGTGCGTTCTTGCTGCCAGAGCCTAGCGAGCTCTCTGATGGAACAATTGACTGTTTACGGCCCTGTATTACCTGTGTTTGCTGTGTTAAAGCCTGCTGCTGTGGCTGTTGTGTGGTTTGCAGCGGATCAAGCGAGTCGTTTGAAGCTGTCTTCCTTTCATTGCTTGTTGAGGTGCTGTTGTTGTGGCCGTTCTGCGTGCGCTGAGAAGCACCAGAAACAGCGGTGTTTTGAGCATGGGCTTCGTTCTCTTTAGAACCACAAACACCCATCCTGTCTTAGCTTTATCTTTAGCTCGTTCAAAGAGTAGTACCTTTGCTGTTAGCTCTAATTCCACAAGTATTAATGGGAATTTTGATTTTTGTTCTGGGCCAGCACTTTGGGCTGGCGGTGGCTGCTACGCTGTTGCCCCTACGCATGTTTCTGGGGCCGAAGTTTGAACTGGGCCCTTCGCTTAATAATAATCATATTCGTTATCAATTAGTGGATATTAGGGGATGTTCAAATGG
This sequence comes from Petasospora stauntonica, assembly GCA_030558335.1. NCBI lineage: Eukaryota > Fungi > Ascomycota > Saccharomycetes > Phaffomycetales > Wickerhamomycetaceae > Petasospora > Petasospora stauntonica. The sequence goes on from JAJMSG010000003.1 coordinate 1,154,830, forward strand.
GAATCAAGGAGCTGTATGAAGCTCAAAACTATGTGTTTGACTCTAAGTTCCAATGTGCGCTGGGAGATAGTAGAAAGGCCAATGAATTTGCCAGCTACGCTGTGTCTTTGCTCCTTGATGAACTAAAGAACGGAGGTGATGACAAAGTAAAGCAGCTTTGTAAGCAAGCTATGGACGCCAGCGACAAAGCGAATGGTAGAAAACAGCTTTCATTCAATGAAAAGGTGCTATGGCTAACCTCAAAGCTCAATGGCGTCGTACGGCCGCCGTGCACAGGCGAAGTATTCGTGGACCCGGCGTTACCAATAGAACAGAGGCTACCATTGTCAACAGAACAGAAGACTCAGCTCGATCAATGGGTAAGAAAGAAGGTCACAGATTTGTCCTCAAACGGGTGTTTGGATTTGCACCAGGATCTTCTTCAAGACTGCTCTTTTGTGACCTCAATGGTGTCGCTCATGAGGAACAATAGCGAGATGCTTCTCAACAGTGTGAGTCCTCATTCTGAGTCGACAAATTACATGGTGAAGCTGTGGTTCAATGGATCACAACGTTGGGTCCACATATCAAGTGAACTTCCTGTTTTGACGTCTCAGAAATCGTTATTCGTCCGCTCTACAAGCAACACGGACCTCTTGTGGCCAGCTCTTCTTGAGAAAGCATACCTCACAATACTCAAGAATGGGTACGATCCACACGGCTCCAACGCCAATATTGACACCTATATCTTATCAGGGTGGCTTCCTGAGTTCATTACTTCCGAGCAGAGGTGCGATATGGACGAACTGTGGGATAGATTGTACCATAAATTCCAATCAAATGGCGTGGTGTTGGCACTCGGAACGGGCGATTATACTACGGAAAACTTACACCCAAACCACGATTATAGCATCACTGAGATGCAAAAGTCCAATAGAGAAGTCGTTATAAGAAATCCATGGTCGCAGGAGACCATAACGCTGCCATTCGGTGAGCTTTTTGACCATTTCCAAACCTTTTACATGAACTGGAACCCTTCGTCTTACAAGTCTCATGAAATCGTCCATTGCATCTACAACAACCCACGAGGAGCGCTGTTCTACTCTCCACAGTGTTCTCTTACTAATAAGGACAATACTGAGTGTCACGTGCAACTTCTTTTGGAGAGACACATGGGTTCCAGCTCTTCCCACTGCAACATTAAAGTGTACACCTCGTCTGGCGAGAAGCTGATGGCGAAGAGTGTTCCGCTCAACAAAACACTTGGCAACAACACAGGCTTTGTTTTGACCAGTGTTGTTCTAAAGGGAAATCAATGTTGCACTGTTGTCATCACGTCGGACTCTAAAGAGAGTCAGAATTACTCGTTACACGCATACAGCGATGCCTCAATAAGTCTTGAAAAGGCAAGGAGAAAGTATTCTAGTTCGCAAACGATCAATGGTCAATGGGATCACGAAACGTGCGGTGGTAACTGGTCTTACCAGAGCTATATCCGAAACCCGCAGTACCAATTGGAAGTGTTCAAAGACCCGGCAGCTGAGAGCTGGGAGCACGATAACTACACTAACTCCAATGTTCTGATGGATCTAGGGCTTTTCGCCGAGGACGACACTTTGGTCAATTTCCAGCTGTTTTTCGACTCATCGCCAGGTTTTACGGAAAACTCGAAATCCATCATCAAGGAGAAGTATAAGCCAGGGAGTGTTGTCGCTCAATTGGAGCTAAAACCGGGTCTCTACAAGCTGATTCCATCAACACACTCCCCTGATATCCATAAGAAGTTTGAACTTGTGATGAGTTATCGTGGGAAGGCTCGTTTAACTCCGCTAAACACCAGGATTGGTTTGTTTGTGACTCCATTTGGATTCTCGTGGAATGACAAGAACAAAAGGAAGGTCAAGTTCACCGTTCAAAGAGAGACATTGATTTCCACTCATTTATGGTCAGTTTCTTCTGTTGATGACTCCGGAAAGTTCTCCCAATATAGGCCAAAGATCAGAGCATCTCTATTCTATAGTGATGGCACTCCAATTCTCGTTAATGATCAATTTGACGGTTGTTTGTACGGAGTTTGGACTCAAAAGACGTTGGTGAAACCAGGAATGGAGATCATTCTGTTAGTGGAGAGATTTGAGCTCGGAAGGGACGAAATTGCTGGAGAGATAGGCTCTGATACCAAGATTGAGCTTATTCAATGAAAGATCGGTCTTTGTATATCAAAATCACGAAATTAGACCCAAAATCATCAACTAGAGTTATGAGAGTAGTGCCCCGACCGCACCCGAAAAGTAAACAAACAATAGATGAGATGAAAACATCAACTTCACCAAAATAGCCATAAATTAGCGCTAAAGAGCCGTATAAAACATGGCGAGACTCGTGCGAAAGCAAAGCTTATGGTCGAGGATCCAGTCGTATCCCCTGGATTTACTTCTTGAGCTCAACGAGCAAAGAGAGCTGATTGACTGGGATTCTTACTCGAAGAGCGTGGCGCTTCCGTTGGGGTTCATACTAACGCTATTATATTTCTTTATTCGACTATGGCAAGACCATAGTGCTATTTCTGATCTTAGAAGTCCTCATTTCAACTACGAGCGGGCTATTTTGAGCGATTCTAAGTACTTTATGGGCGAAACCCAGCCTTCCATTGCTCAGCGCTTAATTTCATTCATTCAAACAGTGATTATCTCAGTGAACATCACCAACTCGATAGTCTTCATGTTGAAGACAAAGAAATACTCCGTTTTCAACAAGGATTCTATTGGTAAGACTTCATCTGCGAGAAAAGTCACCGGTGATACTTCATCGTCGGGGTTCTCTCTCTTTGGCTTCCTAAGATCGGGCGAAGATGAAGATGAAACTGTGGGCTCATATTGGGAATTAAACATGTGGAATCCTTCTCTTTTCTCCACATACTTGTTTGTGTCTTTTCCTCCGTTTAACGTCGCTTTTCTCTATATGTCGACATCCTCGTTCACGAACTTGTTGTTCCTCATGATGACCTCTTTGGTGCTCTACGTTGTCATCATCAAAGGGTTCTTAGTCTTGATCCAGGACAAACAGGTTCTGTATCAGCAGACATTTGACGAGTACCAGAGAAAGTACGTGAATCCTAAGCTGTCTATCGCTACAAGAGAGGTCTCTGTGGATGCTACACGCGGTCCATATGGTGATGATGCCACGCAATACTACTCACCAGGAAGAACCGAAAAGGTATTTAAAACTCACGATAAAAAGGGAAGAGAAAGCGTTGAGTTCTACCAACACGGCGAGTTCACACCGGTGAAGACTAAGCCGGGAAAGCCACAAATGAGCCTAAGGAAGAGCATCGCAACGTATACCCCAAGAGACAGACGTACAACTTTGGCATCATACCAGCCATCGCCATTATCAAAAAAATCTATTAGATAGTCGTGGAGATATACATTAAACTGTGCAAACGTTTTATAGGTCCTCCCATCCGAAGAGCCAGTTGTTGACCTTTCCCATTATGGAATTGTTGGTAGGCTTCTCCTCCAATGCCCTGCTGCTGGTGTACAAGCTCTTCACATCCTTCTGGGGCTTGAGGAAAATCTTTTCGTCCGTTTTAAGCTGGAGTTTCTGGGAATTGTTAGTGTATTTCAGCATGGCATCACCTTCTTCATGGTGAATATCACCAGTCTGTTGCATTGCGATATCGCTCTCTCCAATGTCCTCGTTCTGTGGGATTTTAATCGATGCAATGTTCTCAATGGCACTCTTCGAGTAAGGAATACAGCCAATCATGCAACCGTGGAAAACAGCTCCACTCTCTTCCAATGCTCTGATTGCTGAAGCTCTGTTATCATATGTGACTTTAACCCAGCCGTCTCCCGTGAAGATAGGGTAACTCTTTGATGCTGCTTGCTTGGCCCTGTTGGTAAACAGAGCATCCACTCTGGTGGCCTCAAAATCCTCCAGAATCTTACCGAACTTTCCAAAGTGCTTGATCACGTGGTTTGCGATGGACTCAGGGTACCCAAAGACCAAAACAGCAGACTCAGAACCCGAAGTTCTCTGCGGTGATTGTGCTTGCTGGTGTGCTTGAGCTTGTGGGAGTTGTGGAGAAGGAGAGTGCTTCAAAGGGGTTGAAAATGCTGACCTTTCTTGCTGGAGTCCACTAACACCACCAAACTGTGGATTTGGCTGCTCACCGGCCTTTGGAGTCATCAGATTGGCCGTGGTGTTCTGGTTAAAAGACAAGAATGAGTCGGAGTCGTCTTCTCTCTGGAGATCTGAAATGGTCTTCATTGGTGGGAGTTCGTCGGAGAAAGCGTTCACATGAGTTAATTCGGTGTTATTTCTTCTAGTACCAAACGTCAATGTCTTGAAACCGGAGCCAGAACTGCTGTTTTGACTTGATGATGAAGTCTTCGTTAAGAAGCCTGGCTCAGCTTCAATCTCATCAAAAGTCTCCCTTTTGATGGCCCTCGATGGAGCAGTACGTCTCTTAGGGTTGTTAAACCATAGAGGGTGTGAGTTAGAACCCTGGATGCTAACATTAGCCGAGGTTCCATTTGCCTGAGCTAAGCTATTCTGAGAATTGATCTGTTGTAATGTGAGTGACTTCTGAGAGGATCCATTGGCACTTGGAGAGTCGAAATTGAGCTCTAAAGAAGCTTTATGTGTTGGAGTTCTTCTAGCACTTGGCGAATAAGGAATCGAAGAAGAAACACTGGCTGAATCATCAGTAGATCTATCACCGTTGCTCCAATCATTACGGACTTTCAGCTGACCAAATCTACTCTGTTGTTGTTGCTGGTCGTGAGGCCCGTTAAACACATCAAAATTCTTCTTATAGTATCCACCAAAGAGATCTTTGGAATACTCCTGGTCCTCTTTACTCTTGAAAGCAGACATGCTCTTATAGTTCCCTTTAATTAGATCTTTGTTTACCTTTTAGTACTGAAAAAATGGTTGTAAATCCATACAATTATAAAATTCGCGAAAAAAGTGTTGATCTTAAAATTCGCGATTTCTTGCCAGATTCGAGTACCGGAATTGGTGGCAAACAGATCTCCATCAAAATAGAGGCCCAAAAAACACAGCCAATTAACCACCAATTAAGCCAATCGCTCTCTAAGAACAATGGTTGCCACATTGGAAGACGCTAGAAGCGCTAGGGACGCTGGAAACGCCCAAAAGGCCGAACAGCTCTACAAAGAAGTGCTCCAAACAAAGCCAACAGTCACACACGACTTCTCCGCCCAGGAAACAGCTATTCACGAGCTTGGAGCTCTCTACCAAAAGGCACAAGATGCCGAAAGACTCACACAACTCATTCCAGAAGCCAGAGCTGTCATCAGCTCCATCGCCAAGGCCAAAGCTGCGAAGACCATCCGCAGTCTTGTGGACCTCTTTGATGGCATTGAAGGTGCCACTGATGCGCAAATTGGAGCTTTAAAGGAGTCAATTGAGTGGTCTGTGAAGGAGAAAAGAACGTTTTTGAATCAATCTTTGCAACTGCGCCTTGCCACGGTATATTTTGAGAAAAAACGTGCTTTCCAGAGCTCATTGCACATCATTAACTCGCTGTTGAGAGAGTTCAAGAAACTTGATGATAAATCATCTTTAGTCGAAGTTCAATTGCTGGAAGCAAAGGTTTATCACCAATTGAGAAATATGGCTAAGGCTAAAGCTGCTTTGACCTCCGCAAGAACCTCGGCTAACGCCATCTATTGCCCAACAGCAACACAGGCTGAGCTCGACAACATGAGTGGTATTTTGCACGCTGAAGACAAGGACTATAAAACAGCATTCTCGTACTTCTACGAGGCATTTGAGGCTTACTCAACACAAAGCAATGATGAAGTTAATGCTGTGAAAGTGCTCAAGTACATGCTTCTTTGTAAAATCATGCTTAACCTGATTGATGATGTTAAGCAGATTCTCAGCTCAAAGTACGCTGCTAAGTACAACACCAAAGACATTGATGCGATGAAGTCGATTTCCCAGGCCTACGCTAACAGATCTTTGAAAGAATTTGAGCATTCGCTGGCCGTTTACGGTAAGGAGTTATCGTCGGATGCTATCATCAAATCGCACTTCAACGACCTATACGACACGTTATTAGAGCAAAATCTCGTTAAAGTGATTGAACCTTTCTCTGTCGTTGAGATTGACCACATTGCTCAGATCATTGGTTTGGACATTAAGCAAGTTGAGGGAAAGCTCAGTCAAATGATCCTCGATAAGGTGTTTTATGGTGTTTTGGACCAAGGTGATGGATGGCTACACATCTTTGATGAACCTCAAAGAGATGCTACTTATGACTCCAGTTTGGAGCTCGTGAAACACATGTCGAACGCTGTTGAGTTGTTGTACGAGAAGGCTGCTACGCTTAACTAAATACATGTTGTTATACTATTGAGATCAGCTGGTCACGTGAGTAGTCACGTGACCCCCTAGTAACACATCTATATTATGAAATCATAGTCCCTCGTCAGCTGCTAAAGCAGCACAGCGAGCCACCATGCTGAGATATTCCTTGAGTCTGTCGCAGCTCTGGAACAGCTGGTAGAACTTGGTGGTTTCACTAGCAACCATATTCGTCAATGAGAGTGCTTCTGTGAGTAATGTTGGGCTTTGAGAGCTTCCATCGACATAGACATTGTGTAGCTCAATAATCAAGAAAGGGATGTATAACGAGCGTAAGTCCTTAATTAGTTCTTGTTCATAACCGGTTTCGGAAAGCTCAAGGAATAGAGATGAAATTGTATCCTTTAGCATCGTGGTCACCTTAGTCATACCGTCCATAAACGCATACGTTGAAGAGCGTGATAAAGGCGAAGATTTCCAATCATCGATGGAGTTAAGTGCCACCACAAGCTGGTGATATTGTAGTATCTCTTCTCTCTCGTTATCGCTCACTTTCTGCTCAACAAGCTCGCCCATACTCTCAACATCGTAGTGCTTCAGCAGCAATGGAATGGAGTTTCTAGTCGCAAACTCTTGAGCAGCTTTAGCTCTTCCAGTAAGCAGGAATCTTCTGAACAACGACACTGCTGCATGGATAGCGTCTGAGTACATTTTGGCCTCAATAAACCACTCAACACCTCTGATTAGTCTCGTATCATCGTCATCCTTCGGCCGTAACGTAACACCACTCTTCAACGCGTAGCTGTTCTCTGTAACAGCAAAGACTCTTTCCACAGTTCTCTTGAGGATGTTCTCCAATGGCAGGTTGTACATTCTGCTGAGTTCGAGCTGTTTTGGCCTTGCTTGCGGGTCGTAGAGGTCCATGAGGAACAGAGAGTACGCGTCTCTTGCCTCAACTTCCGGCAAGAACGAAGCGTACAATGGGATCAGATCGTACTGCTCGTACAATCTCAGCATCAAGATGTATGTTGTGACGAGCTTTGATCTGTCTTCAGCGTCGATAATAGAGGGATCAATGATCGAAATGAAGATAGCCATGTGTGTGACGACTCTTAGAAGGTAAGGCTCGTTCATTATCTCGTTGGAGCTTTGTTTTCCAAGCATAATGTTTCCCACAAGAGCCAGAGAAGAGTGGATAATAGCAGGAATGTTGTTGGATATCACCGAAGCAATGAGAACACGCAATGGGTGTTCGCTTTCGTCTGGTCTCTTGGAAGCGAGCGAGTTCAGCACCTTTTGTACGGAAACATCACCGGTGTTTCTTGGGAACGACATAATGAGGTCATCCTTCGAGACTCTTCCGGAGTCAATGAGCTTGTTCTCCATCTCGGTGTTGAAGATATGGTTCAAGTAAATGAGCAAATCAGAGTCCCAGCTGGTGGACAGTTCCAATGGCGAGAGATCACCAGCCAGAAGGCCGTAAATGGCTCTTTCGTAAGCTGGAATCTGGTCATTTTGCGATAAAAGGTAAACAGTACGTCTCCACAACGCTTTTCTCTTGATTCCGTGTGTTTCCTCATCAACAGCATCGTTGATTTGCTTGTCAATAGCCGGATCCAGGTAGTTATTAGCACCAGCAAGAACCATCTTAAGAGTCCAGTTTCCCGTACGCTCACACTCAATAGAAGCCTCCTTGTACTTTCCAGCAAGCAACAGCTCAAAAATGTACTTATAAAAGGCCGAGTCTTGCTCCAAATCCTTGGGATCAATCGACTGGTTCAGCCGAATCGGAGCATCTGAGTCCAAGCTGTCAAGCTGGTTGGCAAGCTGTGTATCGAGCCACTTTGTAGTGCTCAAATTCTGCGGTCTCTCAACATCAACAGCATTCATTTGAAGCCAGTTCATGATGATCCATATCTCATACAAACTCGAGTCTTCAGTGAGAAACTGCTCCTCAAATACAATGTCAGAGTTGAAGGCATGAGCTTGTAGCACAGAAGGCTTGTCGGCGTAGCGGTACTTCAGCAAATTCTCCGCCAAATCCCACAGTTTGACCTCTAGCTCCCAGTCCTCAAACTCCGATGTATAAGTACCGTGTTCCAGGACGTGACGGGCTTTTTTAGCAGCAACATAGCGGAATTCTCTGACAATATCGAACTCGTCGTACTGTTTGTGGTGATGTTGATCTTTGCCCTCTGTGTGCAATTTATACTGTTTCAAAACGGCGGCAAACTCCGAAAGAACCTCTGGCTCCCAGAGAGAGTGGCCCTCGGTGACATCACCAAGAGTTGAGTCCATTTTCGCCTCAATTTTGGTGTTTTTGGCTGCTGAAAGTTGATGAGTTTACTACCTGAAGCTCGATGCTGAAAAGTAAACAAAAGTCTCACCGCTTGAAAAAAGGTCGCTTACGTAAAAACCCGAATTTATGGCCGAAAGAGGAAATTATAAGACATTAATAAATATAGTATACATCACTGCTGGGCTGCTTGGAGAGCAACCCTGTGGTTATACCAGATGGTATAGAGTGTCATTGCCACGACAAACAAGCAGAGCCATTGCGTCAGGGCAAAGGTCTCCATGTAGCAGCCTGGTCCTAAAGTGCAAACACCGTCGTCATCGCTGTGAGACTTCAACACCTTGGCCAAGTAATTACACAGTGTCATTAGTACAAGCACACCGCTCGTCGACATGATACCCCACAGAGTGGTAAATCCGTCTGTTCCAAACGTGTCGGCAACAATAGCAGGGAAAGTGCCGAAGCAGAACCCGAATGCAAATCCGATAACAATGGATGGGTATATCAGAGTCTCAGTCTTTTCCATTGCAGTGACCAAGTACTGTCCAAAGCCCATCAACAGAGCAGCAAATGTGATGCACCAGATTCTCTGGGCCTTGAAGCGACGTCTGACGATATCGGAGAATGGGCCAGACACAAGTCTTCCTAAGAAGTTAAACAGTGCGATAGTCGACACTTGTAAGGCCTGGGAGTCTGCGACAGGGACCTTACTATCAGGGTCTGCCTGTCCGAGTGCTACCACAACGTAGCCGACACTATAGATGTACATCTGGCCGATTCCCATGAGACAAGCCAGGATGATGTAGAACTTGATGAACACTCTTGATCTCAGAGCTTTCATGATTTCACCGTCCCAAATAGGTGCACCCTGTTTCACAAACACCGGGACATCTTCAACTGGCACGTAGATAGCCGAACCGTCGTCTTCGCTGACGCCAATTGCCATTTCTTCAGCGCCATTGGCCAGGCGGAAGATCGGTCTCTGGGCGTCTATCGAAAGCGTACTTGGAGTTCTTCCAATACCCCAAAGTGAGAACATCTTGTGCATTGAGCCCTTTCTCTCTGGCGGTGGGCCTGCCATTGATCTGAAAGACACAACACTTCCAGATTGGGAAGGCGTCATCAGCATGGCTCTTTCGGCGGTTGTGCTGTGTATAGAGCTTGTGCGTCTCTTCGGCGGCAGTTTCGACTTATCCTTAACAACGTGGATAAAGTACGCACAAACGATACAAATAGAAGGTGGAACGTACGTGAAGAACTTCAATAAGCCTTCAGTGTTCCCGTCGAAGAAATGGACTGAGATCGATGAGTATAGCAATGAGGCCAGCGCGTAACATGAAACAGGAAGCGCTCCGGCGCTTCCTCTGTGGTGAGGGAAGTTCGTTGTAGCACACTTCACTGTTGAGTAGAAGCTTAGCACTGATGCGAGTCCAGTGAGCCCAAGCGCCAGCATGTAGATCAACACTCCCTTTATTGTGTTGGAGTATGCCCAGTGTAGCGTGTAGAAGGCCACAAATGAGATAACACCACCTAAGAGCGTAGCTCTTTGGGGCCCAAGGCCGTCGATAATTAGCCCAGCTGGTAGTCCACCTAGAGATCCTCCTAAAGACAGAGCCAGTGAGAGTTTGGCCGTCTGACTACCACTCAACCCCACATGTTTGACGAGCTGTGGAGCGTACACAGCGTAGACGTAAGGTGTTCCTGAGGCAATTGCAACCAGCATAGAGGCCACGAGGGACCACGCACGTGGTCCTAATGGCGGTGCTCTATCAACTGGCATTATCCTTGTTCTCAATTGAATGGGTTTATGGGTTAAAATTGAGGCAGAAATGAATAAAAAGCCGTTAGATTACCCTATTTAGCTTTTTGTTGATGTTCGTTCTTATCGCACTTTCGGAGATCGTCGGAGCTGCCCGAAAGGTAAACAACGCCGGCGGTGCCTTCGGCCGAGAAATAAGGTATTTTTACTATAAAATGGCCATAAAACATGTGTTTATAACACCAATCAAAGCTCTAGACCACTGGAATAAGCGTGAACCAAAACGGCCGTCGCCGTCTGAATGTTCATAGAGCGAATCACACCGAGCTGACGAATCTCAACGCAGTAGTCCAGTTCAGCCAATAGCTCGCCAGGAATACCCTCAGCTTCTTTACCAAGCAGGAAAAGAGACTTCTGTGGGAAAACAGTGTCTTTTCCGAGAACAATTGACTTATCAGTCTGCTCAAGTCCAATCAAAGTGTAGCCCTCTTTGCGCTTCTTCTCTCTCATGTACTCGGCGATATTAGCGATGTTAACCTCCTCCATAGGCATCCAATAATCAGCAGTAACAGCCACACTCTTAAAAGCCGGGTGTTTCTTCACCCTGAGATCATCTACTGTCATCATTCCTGCTCCGAGAACATCGCAAAGACGACAAATACCACCCAAATTAGGTGGCTTGTCCACTAGAGAACTCACCACAATGAGATCAGATCTCTTCACGTGACGAACATTCTCATCAATATCAAGAACGGACTCCCATGCGCCGCTCTTTGTTTGTAATGGTGAAGAAGTGTCAGCTTTAGAGTCATCTGTGTCATTGGTATCCACTGATCCGACCCATTTGGCAACCTTCGTTGTTCCCACTGGAACACTGCCAGTGTTTGTAGGATGGTACTTGGTGAACTCCTTTTCAGTAATAGCATCGAATAAACGAGGAGAAATACGATTCAAAACACCACCAAATATGGCAACAAGATTGAAATCTCCTTGGACATCCCAAAGCATAGCATCACCGGTTCTGTATTTGCCAGAAATGGCACTTTTCTGCGCCTCTCCGTAGAGCATCTGGAGAATTCCGTCCACCGGCAGTTCGATCCCCTTGGTTTCCTTAATTTCAGGGTATAATGAAAGCATCAACGAGTTAGAGAAGTGTCTAACCAATGGCTTGTTCGAAGCACAATTAGGAATCAAGTACCTTGTAAACGCGTCAAAATATTCCACAGCTTCTTGTCCTTCAAGCTTCTGGGCCACCAAAAAGGCGATTCTCTCAGCAGAAGTAACGAGAACTGGCTTCCCTTGATCTTGGAACATATCAAAAACAGCACCTCTGTTTTCTTTATTCTTCAAGAGATCAATTGCCACAATCCATTCCAAATATGATCTGACCCACGGACTTGGCTCAATCTCTAGCTGTGACATCCATTTCTTAGTCACGGACTTCAGCAATTCAGGAGATATCTTCTCAGAAATCATCAACAAAGAAGCATAAGCCAATGCTCTCTCCGTCTCTTCAACAGCATCAGCACGTTTCTTAGGTGTCATGAAAGTGTACTTTTCACTCATCACCGATGTATAATACTCTTCGCAGAAGTTCATGGAGCACAACTGCAACATGGTGATGATGTTAATCTTAGTACTGACTTCATGATCACCATAAACACTATGGTAAATGTCATCTCCCCATCCCAACTCTTCATCGTACTTATTAGCAATAACATGTTTAATAGTGAACATGTTAGAACTCTCTTGAATCTGAGTGATAGAGCCAATCATGATCTCAATCAACCAGAACGTTTGCTCGAACTCCTGGGTGTAAGCTCTTTGGTATTGTAATAGTTTCTTAGTCAAACAAGGCAATAGACAACGTCTTGTTTGAGCCAAAGAAACGATATCCAGTCCAATTTGTAGGAGAACCTTACCATTGTACTCGTTATTGATAGTGTCTTTCAGCAGTCTTTCATCGAAAACAGTCTCAATAACACACATGTGCATATCTCTTTGCGATAGAATCAGTCTATCGCCAGTAATGTGCTCCCATGTGGACTCCAGGATCTCCACGATAGTAATCAAGTCCAAATCTTCGTAGTTTTTCAAAAGGAATTGCATAATCAAGCAACTTGCTTTGAATCCAGCGTAGTTTCCGTTTGGAAGCTCCTCCTGCAAAATCACCAAGACATCACTTAACTGCTCGGGCTCAAGAGGAGTCATTTTCAAGAAAGATAAAACAATCTGTAGGAAAGAGCCACTGTATTGGTCTCTAATCTTGAAGTTTTTAGCAGAAACGCATTGCTTCATGGTGTAGTGCAATGCCTTTAGCTCTTCCAATTGGAAGAAGGCAACATCAACACAATCGGAGACTTTGGCAAAGCATTGCTCAAAGAACTCCAATTTATCGATATCCATCGAATCAACAACAGATTTGTATAGCTGAGATAAGTCCACGGCTCTCCAGCTGTTTTTGAAGATATCCAAAGTACAAAGGTTCTTTGTCTTTTCATAAGACTCGATGTCGCCTTGGATCAATTGTCCCAATAGCTTGCTATAATCAATTGCAAGTTCAGCGTTGATATCCAACCCGCTGACAGCGAGTTCAATCAAGAACTCCTGAGATGTTTCCCACTTACCAAATAGCGAGTAAACCACAACTTGGAACTCCACTTCTCTGTTCCTAAACACCAGCTCCGAGCCATCGTGATACATTGAGACGTAGTCCATGAAGACTTCTAGATTCTCCTTGTAGATCTCATACTTGTTGAACTGCACGAATCTTGTCAAGGACTCCATTAATAGCGGGATATCATGCTTGATATAGCGCAGAAGTCTGAGGTGAATGGTCTGTAAAGTAGTGCCAAAGACCTCGTCCTCAGCATGGGACTCAAAGAGCCTATAAAGGAGTGGAACATGCTTCTTATTTAGCACCTGAGTTCCCTTTAGGCCCTTCAACAGCCCAGAAGCCACGTAGATTCTCGATGGATCGTAAAGTGGAATAGAATCGACTAGTAAAGACAGCAATTCAGTAACAGTTTGGTCCAACTTTATGGTCTCTTTCTTCAACGATTGTAGCAGACTTGAGATGAAAAGCTCCAGTCTCTCACCGAATTCACAAGTGTGTGTATCACCATTCTTCTTAACCTGGAAATGGGCTCCTTCCATTGCGTACCTTAGAAAGATTTCAGTAAGGAACGGGTGCGCAAAGTTGGACAAGTCCTCTTTAGGAACTGAAAGCATTAGCTCCAATGAATACTTCCGAACAGCTTCCATGCTCCCTTTGAAACCGGTACAAAGCAGTGCCATACCCCAAGAAGGCTTAATCAAAGAGTTGGGTCTAAGCAATTGGACCAAGTCATTGTGGGCTGCGATAGCTTGATTAAGTGCGGTATCAACACCAACAATCTCGTAAAGAGTTGCAAATCTCTTCCACTCTTCCACGAACTGCTCTTTGTTTGAAGGAGAGAACTTCATGAGTCTATTATCAACGTCTCTGTTAAGCTGTTGTAAGGACAGCTTGAGAATTGACAGGCAGTACTTTCTGTGTTCATGAACGCTTGATGTGAGGCCTCTCTGAATGAACAGCCAGTACTCATCTTCCAGCACAAGCTGCTCAAGTTGAGAGCATGGAACATTACCAAGCATGAATCTGAGCCAAAGAATGAAGCCAGCAGTTGTGTGGAATGTACTTGGAGATCTCTGTAATGTGTAGATAATAGTCCAAACAGAGTCATGGAGCAATGGATCGCAGACTGTTCTCCAACGAAGAGCCTTTGTACAGGCTATCACCACATCCTCGTCCTCTGAGCTCAACAACTCGATTATGCTGAAATCAAGAGATGAAACCGGAATAGAGGAGTCGGTAGAGTATATCAATTCGGCTATGGCAGCCAGAGACTTGGTAGAGTATTCGACATCATCGCTTGGTTTCACTGTGATGAGGGCGTTGATGGAGCTCAAGGAAGCTGTCAAAGCGGAGGGCAACTTTTCGAAAAGTGGCAGGACGGTCTCAAATTGATTCAGTTCTTCGTTCTTCAGCAACAATTTCTCGGTGTACGCCGTAAGCCGTTCAGAAACCAATCTATTGTCTTCGTCCTTATCCAGAACCTCTAACAAGGCATTAACACTCTCTGCGCTGCTGAAGTCATCTGAGAGCTTCTCGATTAGCTCTTTTTTCTGGTCACTGCTCAGGCAGTTTACCAGTAGTCTATTAGAGACGGACATTTGCTTCGAGTCCCGTTCTAAGAGCCAAGCAACATAATTATAAGGCAGAGTATCAATGCTCATCGCTAGCCAATTTTCTTGGGTTCGAGCAACATAATACCAGGGTCCCTAACCTTTCCGTTTCCGGCGATGTGCGAGAAGAGCGAGAAGTCCGAATCCGCCCCACTGGCACCAAGAGCACACAATTGCCCCCAAATTAAGGAGCTTTAATCGAATTCAATTGGGGCCAATTACACCAAAACAGCACAAAATTCATGTCACTGAGCGAAGAGGATAACAGCCCATTCACTTCCACCGCCGGTACCGGCGGAGAGGACGAGTTCACGGATCTTCCCCTATTTAACGGAGATGAAGAAGGCAAAGACACACAGCTCCCTGACGAGTCCAATTCCGGCGATACACAGGACCAGCCAACAGAAGAAGTATCGTGGGGCACACATTCACAATCTGAGCCTATTCCGGAGGAAGATAACACTCCAATGGGTGGCCATAGTTCCGCATTACCAGAGACAAGCGGTGCTACTACCACCACAGCCTACGACCCAGAAATGTACACCACCAGGGCGCAGCACTCTTTCAAGGACAAATTTGCTGTTTCCGTCGAGATAGTTGATGCTGGAAAGTCACGTGAGGGGAATACCAGAGGATATATAGTGTACACTATCCAGTGCAATGGCCAGTTGGTGAGAAGACGTTACAGCGAGTTCGAGCTGTTGAGAAATGCCTTACAGAGGCTGTTTCCTACGGTTATCATTCCACCAATTCCTGAGAAGCACAAGATCACCAACTATGCGACTGCTCCAACAAAGGCAAAGGAGGATGCCGGAATCATTGACCACAGACGCCGAATGCTGGGTGTGTTTCTCCGCAGGTGTCTTGACATTGATCAAGTGAGGGAGAGCTCTGTTTTCCAAAACTTCCTTGATCCAAATATCAACTGGTCTGAGGTTCTAACATCACCGCCTCTATCTGATATTCCTAAGAACATCCTCAAAGCTGATCCGCTGGATCCAGCGAAGTCTTCGCCTGCGCACTCTTATCTTCCTATACCGTCGACCGCTAACATCTACGTGAAAGAGTCTGAGGAAGATAAGAAGTTCAACGCAGCTGAGGCCAATGCCAAGGAGTACGATAATGTGATTTCGGCTGGTGTTGAGAAGACGAATAAGAGGCTCATGAGACACTTCTCTGAGATGGGAACGGAGTTCTCGGAGGCTGGTGGTGTTTTCAATGGCTTCTCGTTACAAGAGAACAGTCATTTGGCTTCTACCTTGGAAAAGTTCGGACAAGTTCACGACAACTGCTATCTTTCCACACAGCAAGCTGTGAAGTCTATGAACTTCGAATTCAGCGAGCCGCTAGGCGAGAGTGTTCAGTTTGCCTCTGTTGTGAAGGACATCATCAAGTTCAGACAGCAGAAGTCTCTTCAGCTTGACATTACCGCCCGCTCTTTGAAGCACAAGCTTGCTCAGCTGAAGCTTCTTGAGAAAGCAGAGCAGGAATCGAAGAGAATAGAGGAGGCTCTTCAAGCTGGTGAGGCCAAAACAGGGCAAATCAACTTCGACCGTAAGGTCGCTCAAGAGCAAGAACAACAAAGACTACAAGAGCAGCTAGCCGCCGCGGAGGATGTTTCCAACGTCACACCGCTAGAGCCTAAGAAGAGCTCCATGTTCAAGATCCCTGGGCTCTCCAAGATCAGCAACATGATTAAAGACACGATGGAAGCGCCCGACACAGATGCACAGAGGCATGAGAGTCTCGCAAAGACCAAGCAAGAGATCAACCAGCTGAAGCAGACGTACGTGGCTGCTGATCGTGATCTTAAGCGAGTGACCGAGTCTGTTACTGGCGAGCTACAGAGGTTTGCGGTGATGAAGGACGAAGACTTGAAGGAGATGATGAGTGCTTATAGCAGTGCGATTCTGGACTGGTCGCGCAAGAACCTGGAGTTCTGGGAGGAAGCGCAGAGGCAATTGGAAGCCTAAGCATAGTCTTTATGTATCCGTTAGTATATATGAACCATTTTCACGACCATCTTCAGCTAATAGTCCTCGCTGATCCAGAAACGCGTCCTATACCGCAGCCAATGCGCAGTGTTGATGTCCGCGATGAGCGTGTTTTTGTTTTTCCCGATTGGGGAGATCACCAAGGGATCGGAGAAACATGCAGCGTGAAACCAGGTACCAAAATGTTTTCTTCTCTTCTTCAAACCCTTTCTTATTGACCAATCTCAAGCCAAGTTACGCCGGCCATGACTCTGCCACAGCCGCCGTTCAGGGTCAGAACGGTTTACTCGTGGAGCGGAGCCGAGGAGGACGACCTGGGCTTTATAGAGGGGGACATTATTGAGGTTGACAGCTTAGGTGATGGTAACTGGTGGCATGGGAAGCTGAAGCGTAACCGGATGACTGGTAATTTTCCTTCGAACTACGTGGAATTGATCAAGTCTGATTTCCGCAAGAGTCTTCAGCAGTCGTCGGCGAGCTCCAGCGGGCCGCCTACACCGCTTAAGGACAATAGTACCATCAGCATGAGCGCAAGCATGAAGAACATCAACACTGCTCCACAGAGCCCGTACTCGCGTACGCAATCGCCACAAAGACAAGCACACGACGAGTTGCAATTCAGCTTTCAGTCCTCTCGCAGCCACTACAGAGACGACCAGCCGCCCAGCCAGCAACAGAGGCATAGCAAGACTCCGGTTGCACAGATCCAGGAAAGAGACGGTTACCAGCTTCCACACTCACGCTCCACTCCTCTTCTTTCACAAGAGCAGCAATACGAGTATCAACAGCAGCCGAGGGGATCCTACAACGCCCCACCTCCGCCCCAGCACTCTGTTGTTATGCCAGTGAAGTCTCAGTCTTCCTACAACATCAGAGGCGATAGCCATCAACACTCCTTGGCTCCAATGGACCCTTATTCTTCTGGAAGAGCTAAAACACAGGGTCGTCAGTCCAACATGAGAACATCACACACTAGTGACTTTGTTCTTCCCTATGATCCCGAAACTTTGAACCAATCGCGTTCTTCCACATCTCAGTCGTCTAACGTGTTCAGCTACTCCAACGGCTCCTATTTCACGAGTTCCCAGAGCTCTAATGAGAGCGGTGCTTTTGCCATGAGTGACTTCAGTGCTACCAGCGCAGGATCTTACGCAAGACACAAGTATGAAGATCAGCAGAGAAGCTCTTACATGGCGAGCTCCAACATGAAGTCCAGTGCCTCAGGAAACCACTTGCTTGTTGAAGAAAAGAAGATCAAGAATCACACTGGTATATTAAAGAAGATCTTCTCAACGAAAGATGCTCCTCCACTGCCTTCCGTTGATGCGCTGGCAAAGAATATGGACAAGGTTGTTGTTGAAGATCATCAGATGAACTCGTGGATCGAATTTAAGATTGATTTGAACAGAGCCAACTCTCTGAGCTCCAAGGAACGCCAATTGAGAGAAAAACGTATCAGAGAGACCGAAGGTTACGTTATTCTTGAGCCTCATAAGCAATTGTCCACGGTGAACAGCAACGAAGTCTACCAGACTGAGAACAAGATGGATTTGAATGCAATTTCTCTGAATCACGTGGACAACTTCGTTCGAAAGCTCACACCACAGTCCTCAGTTATGTCTCCTGAGGCTTTCATCACTAACGAGCTTGGTATGAAGTATTCAAGCAAGTTGGAGTATCTACGAGCACTGTTCATCCTTTGTACTGAGCACTTTGTTATCTTGGAGTCTCGTTCGAGTGATTCGTTGGAGCAGCCGCAAGTTGAGTCTCTTTTCCATTCAAAGAGAGGAAAACCTTATGAAATGGCTTACTTATTCAAGTACTTGTCTGATCTGATGGGGTTGAAGTCTGAGCTCGTTTATGGCTCTTTAAAGACACCACAATCGATCATTAGACACTACTGGAATGCTGTTCTAATCAACGGAGAGTGGAGATTTGTTGATGTTTCAATGGGAAATCTATCCAATCCAATTTATGAGATCTTAGCAAACAAGCCGGATGATCGCTCGGAGTCCTTCTATTTCCTTGCAGAGCCATTAGACTTGATCTACACTCACATTCCGGATAAGTTCGAACATCAACACATTATCCCTCCAGTTGATCCAATGGTTGCATTGGCTATTCCACCTTGTTTCCCTTCATTCTTCAAGAATGGTCTAAAGATTCACAAGTTCAGCAATGGTCTTACTAAGCTGAAAGACTATGAGATCTTCGAGATTGACCTAAAAATTCCAAAGGATATCGAGGTCAATGCCGTCGTCATGACAAAGTCCTCAATGGTCAACACACTGTCACAGGTGTACTGGAAACACAACGAGAGGTTCTGCAAAATCAAGGCCCTTTTGCACGACAATCAAACCACTGGTTTCGTCAACATTTACTCTGGAGTTAAGGGAACTCAGAAGTCACTCCAGAACATTCATCCATTGTCCATGGTCATTCCAATCACACACGAGGGAGACTACAGACCACTGGACTTCGTCATAAGGTACCCAACAGTCCCAGCACAGGCTAACGACTTGTACATTAAGCAGCCTCAGAACAGAAACTTGGCCTACAATGCCGAGTACGTGTTCGCTGTTAATCAGCACCCATCTAATGGTCTCAGCTCGAATGCCAGCTTAATGGGCAAGTCGAAAATCGCTATTCAGTCTCCATCTGGCAAGATCGTCAAGTTCATCAAGAAGGACCAAACAACTCCATTCGGAACATGGGAGCTTCCTATCAAATGTAACGAGATTGGTATCTGGAGAGGCCTTGTCTCCATCGACAACGGCACCAGTCTGTGCGTGTTTGCGGAGTGGGTATGTGACAACTAGCACTTTCAGCATATTATAATAATCATCGGGGCCTAAGGTCTCATATGTTGCACGTTAATTAATTAATTCGTTATACTCTATATTTAGTGACTATAAACACCCGGACATTTCATGATCACCGAGCGCGCGCGAGAAAGTCGAGATTTCCGCCGATGAGGCCCGCATTTCCTAATTAGTCCAGAACAATAAGCAATGATACTTTAACAGAGCCTCATCTCCAGAATTGTTATAAAGGGCCCAAATCCCCGTAATAATGGCTAGCAATTCTTGTGGTGATAAGAAGAAAACCGTAAACTACGTCTTGGGCCTCCTTGGAAGACAGCGTAAATCGGTGGAGATCGACCTTACTGATACTTGTGAAGAAGAATACCTTCAGTTCAACACAATGGCGGAGATGGCAAACAAAACCACAATCCTTGAGCAAGAGGTGTTTACAGAGACTGTTGAGCTTCAACGAGAGACCGAACAGGAAGTTTTGAAGATTTATGATGAATTGCTTGAGAATGGCAACATGGCTCACTTACTAAGAGATAAACACATTAATTACGCTAAAGTATCGCTGGGGCCTCTTCCTTCCTTCTTTAAAGCGCTTGATGCTTCTCAACCGTGGCTGTTCTACTGGCTGTGCAACTCTTTGGCGCTTCTTGGTGTAAATGTTGACTCTGAGACGAAGAAATCGGCTCTTGAGAGACTATGGAGCATGGAACATGTTGATGGTGGATTTGGCGGTGGCCAGGGCCAAATTGGCCATCTTGCAGCTTCTTATGGTGGCTTTTTAACATTAGCACTTATTGGAGATGTTGATGATTGGTCTAAAATCGACCGTAAAAAGACTTATAATTGGTTAATGTCGCTCAAAAGAGGTGACGGCGCCTTCGTGATGCACATCGGCGGAGAACACGATACAAGGGCTTCTTATTGTGCTTTGGTGATTGCTTCACTTCTTGATATCCTAACAGATGAATTAGTTGATGGAACCGGTGATTGGCTCTCTAAATGCCAGACTTTTGAAGGTGGTTTCGGCGGAACGCCATACGACGAAGCTCACGGTGGCTATACATTCTGCGCTGCTGCTGCGATGATGATCCTCGGAAAGCAAGAGCTCACCGAAAAGATAAGTCTAGAATCATTGTCGGAATGGGTAACATCACGCCAATTGAAACTCGAGGGAGGATTCTCGGGACGTACAAATAAGCTGGTGGACGGTTGCTATAGTTTCTGGGTCGGAGGAGTGGTGCCGATACTTGAGGTGATGACTAAGCAACCCAATATTGTTGACAGAGCAGCACTTCAGAATTATATTCTCGGGTGTTGTCAGAGCACGGAGTATGGTGGATTAAGGGATAAGCCTGGTAAAAATGCTGACTTTTACCATACAAATTACGTGTTATTAGGGCTTTCAGTTGTCCAGAATCAGTTCTCATTGGTCGCTAAACAAGACTTTAAGGGTAAAAGAGACGAGTCCGCATACGGATTTAAGTGTCAAAAAGCTGATCCTTTGTTTGTAACAGTTGATGATGAGGATATTGTTGCACCTTTGAACCCCGTTTTTGGGCTTCCAGTGGGTGTTGCGGAGAAGATGAAGCTCTTTTTCATGAACCACACCGGTGATCTTTGATATTGGAGTAATGATCACCGATTGTTGCCTTTTTATCACGATGAGCATATAATGACCACTTAATGTATTAGCAAACATATAATGCGGGGATATTGTAGGTGAATTTGCTTGATTTTTGGTGTATAATGTACTATTTAAGTACTATGTTCAATTGCTTAAGCGTTGCCCCACCAACGGCTCGAAACTCTGTGGCCACAGCTCAAATTTGGATCAATTGTTCCAAATTAGGCAATTTCTTCAAACGTGGAGAAACTAATATAAATACCAGTGTATTTCCAAGGGTTTCATTCCGCTTCAAGTCTCTTATTATCCATCAATTAACCATTAACAATGAAGTTCTCTATCGTCGCTATTCTCGCCATCACTTCCACCGCTTTCGCTGCCACTGTCACCCCAGCAGAGTCTGCTACTTTGGAAGCTATTCTTGCTGATATTAAGGCTCATTTAACTGACTATCTGGGCCAAATTTCCTCTGGAAACGCCCCACCACCAGAGCTCTTGTCTTTGGCTCAAGAAGCTCAAACTTACACCAATGAAGCTTACACGACTTTATTCTCTGAGGTCAACATGAGCCAGGTTTCTTTGTACATTAGTAAGCTTCCATGGTACTCGACTCGTTTGGCACCAGCTATTTCGTCAGCTACCCACGTTTAGGCTTGTTAATTAAGCTGTATATGTTGTTAGTAGGTAAGAGACGTTTGTGTTGATTGGGTGTAGTTTTTTGGCTTTTGATGGGGAAAAAGAGTGAAAAATACCCATTAGATGACTTTGACAGTATGTTTAAGGGCTAAACACCAACTTTGACCAGAAAATCACCCCAATTAATCACCATAATACCATATTTATCAACCATAAACAACGACCACACACCAGGGCTTCCTAACGCTTCCGCGAAAAGTGGTAAGGGCACGATCTCAATATGGGGTGGCCAAAGAGAGCTCAAGGTGTAGCACCCTTTAAATCTTCTATGAGCGGTGATTTCCTCTCATCAATTGAGCCTTTTCGCCAGCTTTCCTGTGAACAAGCAAACATGGATACCCTGACGTCTCACGAAGAGGATCTTGTGGGCCAGTTCGTGTCGATAACAGGTTACAACAATGCTCCGCATACTGCGATTCCATTTCTTCAAGGAGCTGATTGGAACCTGGAGAGGGCTATTTTGATGTATTTTGAGAGTTCTCCAGATGCTAACGAGCGTTTAAATGCCAATGCTAGAAGAGTGGTGATCCCTGGTAGTTTTCCTGGCGACGACTCTCTCAACGACCATACTCGAGCTCAAAGCAGGCCAGCATCAAATGGGTCCAGTGCCAATGTAATTTCTGAGTTCTTCGACTCTCTGAAACGGAAGATATCCTCATTTGGTGGCGGTGTTGATGGCTATACTCCTTTAAGCCAGGGAAGTTTCATGTCAACAAGGACGTTCATGTCATTAACGCCGAAGAGCAAAGCCGTTTATGTAACGCAACTGGTACTTTATTTGCCGGTATTCATTCTTCACAAGATCACGCTGGTTGTTTTCATAGTCCTTTCAAAGCTTTTCCCCGTTGTCAAAAGACTCACAGACCGCTATTCGCAGAATCGGAATGGCTCAAAGAGCGAGCCTAAGGGCATTGATCCAGCACAAGTTGCACGTAATTTCATCTCTGACTTCAATATGTATCACCATAATAATGGCAACAACAAGCTTGAGTTTTATGAAGGCGGCTATACAACCGCCCTTTTCATTGCGAAGAGAGACGCCAGGTTCCTTTGTGTTTACATCCACAGTGAAGAGCACGACGACACAAACAAGTTCATCAACACCACACTTCTTGATGATACGGTAATACAATTCTTCCAAGCACATAATGTGATGGTTTGGGGAGGTAATGTTATGGAAAGCGAAGCTTACCAGGTGGCGAATGTTCTTGGCGCCACCAAGTTCCCCTTCATTGCGCTGCTTTGCTTGAAGAGTAACACACAAGAAACACCTGAGGGGACCACACAGGGCGCTCCATCAATGACCGCTGTTTGTAAGATTGAGGGACTCGTGTCACCTGAGAAGCTCGTGGACAAGTTCTCAAGTCAGGTGGAAAGACTGGAGCCTACTTTAATCACCATCAGGGCCGAAAGACAAGAACAAGCGCTCGCTCGTATGATTAGAGAACAGCAAGATCAGGCTTACCAAGCCTCCCTTGACAGAGATCGTGCGATCGCTGAACAAAGAAGACGTGAGCAGCTGCTAAAGGAGAACAAGGAGCAATGGATTAAATGGAGAGCCGCCCGTCTCATGGACGAGCCGCCGGCGGCTGATAAGTCAATGTATGCTCGCGTTGCTATCAGAATGGCCAGCGGTGAGAGGGTTCAGAGAAGATTCCCACGTGATGCTCCGTTGGAGGAGATTTATGCATTCGTTGAGCTTCACCAGAGCGGTGTTTTGGATGGATATATTGATCGAAGCGCCAGAAAGCCTGAAGACTTTGAGTACGATTATGGCTTTAAGGTGATATCGCCGATGCCTCGTGCGATAATAGAGCCTTCACTTGAGACCACAGTGAAGGATGAGCCCTCTGTATGGCCTAGCGGTAACCTCGTCGTCCAGATGGACGATGAATAGTCAAAAATGCTACGTTTGTGATGATATCATTAGTTTTTACCGTAGTTCATGTACACGAGACCTCACTTCAAGGCTTTCTTCTTCTTCTTAGACTTGTCTTTCTTCTTGGAAAGGCCTACAGCGCCACTTTTAATAACCTGCGAATACTCTCTCCAGAACTTGCTCAGGTCTTCTGGTTTCACTTGTGTGGATAGTTTCTGCTTTTTCGACTTATCTGAGTTACCGTCAGTGATTCTTATGAGAATTGGGTATGACTTCTCTGATTGTGTAATTTTGGAGCTCTTGAGCACAGGGGCTTCTCTCGAGAATTTGGAGATCTCATTCAGTGTGTCGTCATTACCAACAACCTCATCACTGGCTGGTAATAGACGCTTTTGTGTGAGATAAACGGATGATCTTGTCTCTTGTGACTTGGTGAACAAAGCACCAGCAGCTTGGAGGAACTAAGCGTCTGTTAGTATTTGGACCCAATAGAAGAGCTATATAGTAGTAATATAATATCACATACCTCTGCGTTACTCAAAAGAGTCATTTCTGGTCTGAAACTGGAGTTATAATCTTATCCTTCAATACGAAATCACCACCATATGCTCAAACGCTGAGATGATGAAGCCAGGTAGCTAAAATCGCGAAATCTCACGAAATCCGCGAAACCCCCCGCGAACTCGTTTGATGGTTTGACATCAAAATTTCCCCGGTTTCCACAGTTTCGAGGCGTGTTTACATTTGGCCCAAAGCGGAACGTTTGTTGAGATTTGAGACTCTCTCTGCTGAATCCACCACAGCTTAAAGCTTCTTTACAGAGGCTTCGGTACGTCATCACTGGGCATTTGGCACATTGAGTGACACCTGTCAACTTCCCGATACATCGTCGTGTCATACGTCTTCCCACTATATTAACATTGATAAGGCGCCCCGCTTCCGTCTTGCTATTACTCCCTCCTTTCACTATCACCACCTAAATCAGCGCATATTAACACAAAACCACCCAAATGGCAGCGCGCTATCTCAGTGCGAACCAGTTTGATGTCTTCGAAGAGATTGGAAAGGGCGGCTTTGGTGTTGTTTTCCGTGGCGTTGACAAAGTCACTAAGCAGGAAGTTGCTATTAAACAGGTGGACTTGGAGTCCACAGAAAGCATTGATGATTTACAACGAGAGATACGCATTCTAAGTCTTTGCCGCCTGGAGCAAATTACACGCTATCATGGTTGCTTTGTTAAGGGACATAAGCTGTGGATTGTTATGGAATATCTTGATGGCGGCTCGTGTATGGACCTCCTTCTCCCTGGGCCAATCAAGGAGAAGTATATCGCCATCTTGCTGAGAGAGCTACTACACGCTCTGTGCTATTTACACGAGAATAGCCGTATCCATAGAGATATAAAGGCTGCTAACATTCTGCTGAGTAAACAGGGAGACGTGAAGATTGCTGATTTTGGGGTGTCAACTCAACTATCAACGAATCTCTCAAGAAGAAATACTTTCGTTGGGTCTCCTTATTGGATGTCTCCTGAGGTCATTATGGAGGAAGAATACAACTTCAAAGCTGATATCTGGTCGTTGGGTATCACAGCGATTGAGCTTGCTACTGGGAAACCTCCTTTGTCACATGTTCCTCCGATGAAAGTGCTCTTTCAAATTCCAGAGAAAGACCCTCCACGTTTAGAAGGCTCAGAGTTTTCAGACGACTTTAAGAGCTTCGTTGAGTCGTGCTTACAAATGAACCCAAACTCTAGACCAAGTGCTAAGAAACTGCTGAAGAGCCGTTTCATCTCGTGGGCCGGAAAGAAGTCATCTCTTGTTAGCCTTATTGAGAGGAAGAAAACATGGGATCTTTCTCATACGAAGGACTTGAAGAGAAAAAGGCTTTACATTCCAACAATTGCAGATGAAGGTTCTAGAGATAAAGAGAACTCTTCGAACATCTCGTTCGACTTTGGAGACGATTCGCTTCATGATACAACACATAATACATCTGCTAACCTTTCTTCTGAGGTTATCATCACTAAGAGAAGCCCTCTGAAGTTCAGCTCGCGGGATATGGCCCTTAGGGACAGCAATAACTACGGAGTGTTGGGAGATGACGAACCAAAGATAAGAGGCCTCAAAGCACGTTCATCCTCTCTTTTGAATTCAAGCACCGGTGTGCGTTCTACTACTAAAGACGATATAACGCAGAGCTTCCACGATGCTATTCATGAGATTGACCACCGCGATGATGTTCAGAAGGCAAAGCTTGAGCAGATCCATCTTCTTTTACAAGAATTGGACGAGTCGTTGGTTGTTTCTATGAACGAAAAGTTCCAAAAGGGTCTAAAAGAGAGGCAGCGACAGATATCTCTACAGAAGAGGCCAATAGCTCATCCCAAGCTACAAGCTCAATCACACACTATGGCTGATAAGAAGAAACCAGAAGCAGAGCCAGGACGTCGTCTTGGTCCAAGAAAGGCAGAGAGCGAGAAGCTTCTTCTTAAGAGATGGGCCGATCAGTACTTCGTCTAAACCACACAACACATTTATTTTAACGACTATCACGGGCATTCATTCACTGCATTACAACTTATGACGATTATTGGACTCAATTGTAGCTATTTATATTGTTAATTACCACCTAAACCACGTGTATCGCCGATCGCGGAGAAGCGGGCTTCTATCCCGATGCCGACTTTTGACACATAGCTTAAAACTCCTTAATTAAGCAACGGAAGCAACGTGGGCCCTGCATTTAAAGTACCTCCGGTTCCGCTTTTGACTCAGGAACCACATGTGTTGATATTATTATTCACTTCCGACCGCTTGCCGCCGTGGGTATATAAACACAACAATTCCCCCCAATTTCATACACAAACTCCACACTTCACCAAAACACCAACGACCTAAAATGAGCATTCTCGCCCTCTCTGCTCTCTTAGCACTCGCTAACTGTGCTCCTATTCAGCAAGCTCTTAAGGGATTAGAGGGAACCCCAGCAACACGCTATTCCTCCGACTTCACCCGAAACATCTTCGTCAAACAGATCCACTCACACAACGACTACTGGAGAGACGTTCCGCTTTACGAAGCGCTCTCTTACGGCGTTCAGTCTGTTGAAGCTGATGTTTGGCACTTTGATGGTGATGATACGTTATATGTTGGTCATCACGATGCTGCTTTGGGTCCCCAGAGAACGTTCCAATCGTTGTACATTGATCCGTTAGTGGAGATTTTAACACAAGCTAATCCGGTGAACGAGTTCACTGAGGATCAAGTTACCCAGTACGGTGTTTTTGACACGGATTCTACTGCTACATTGTACTTATTTGTTGATTTAAAGACGGATGGTAACACCACATGGCCATATGTTGAGGAGGCATTAGAGCCATTGAGATCAAAGGGTTGGTTGTCATATTTCAATGGAACTGATATCGTTAATGGC
The DNA here is from genome assembly GCA_030558335.1 of Petasospora stauntonica. Classification (NCBI taxonomy): domain Eukaryota; kingdom Fungi; phylum Ascomycota; class Saccharomycetes; order Phaffomycetales; family Wickerhamomycetaceae; genus Petasospora; species Petasospora stauntonica. The sequence goes on from JAJMSG010000003.1 coordinate 1,181,874, forward strand.
GCTGTTACGGTTATTGGAACTGGTAATACTCCTTATGACTATGTTTCTTCACAATCAGAGCGTGATTACTTCTTTGATGGGCCATTAGGCAAGTTAAATGAGTCTTATCCATCAACATTGAACCCAATTGTTTCAGGCTCTCTTTCAAGCATTTTAGGTATTGAAGATAAGAGTGAAATTGGCATGAATGGGCTCACAAATGACCAATATGCTAAGTTAAATGAAACTATTGCTGATGCTCATGAAAAAGGGTGCTTAACCCGTATTTGGGACGTTAATTGGTGGCCTGTTCAGAGACAAGAGGCTCTCTGGAGACAGATTATTAACTCTGGTAGTGACTTTTTGAATGCTGATGATTTGGAGTTGGCAGCTACGTTTGTTTAGGTGAAAAGAGGGTGTTTTGGTGTTGTTGGTTGTGGTCACGTGACTGACTTATGATGTCACGTGCAAAGCACGTGACTATCACGTGACCAAACTAACCCCTACAAACCATCAAATAACACATAAATCAACCACTAAAAACCCACCGTCTAATAATACTCCTTCTCCTCGTCACTCATCTCGTGTCGAACCCACGTTGCCTGGCAATTCTGGTCATCAAGGTTCGACCATTGGGTAAACTTCCCAGCTTTACACCGTCCATGGCACTTTGAGCTAACGGGGCAATTATAATAAGGAGAGTGTTCATAACCAATATCTCTGAACCAATGGATTTGTTGTTTATCAGCAAAAAGGCCCAATCCAACAGAATGAACAGGAGCATCACCCCAACGCTCATAATAAAAGCCACCAGCTTCCTCCAAGAAGTCAATCCACTTAGAGTACGCTTCACCACGGTAAAAGTCCATGTCACCGATTTCGAAGTTCGACCAGAAGTGGCATGTTGAGTATCCGTGAGCATTTTCGAAGTTTGATGGGTTTTGGAGGTTCTCTCTTAACCATGTTGAAGCAGCGTTTTGGTGAAGATATTGAGGATTTTTGGACAAAAACTCCAATGTAACAGGCCAAAGAGACTTCACAGAGTCTGGAGAATCATATAAATTGAGAACAAATCCGTAAATTTTGTTGTTATCCCTCATAAATTTGAAAACATCATAATCAATGTCACAGAAGTAATTGGTGTTGGGTTCGAGTCTCCAGTAGTACTTGAATTCTTTGAGTTTTTTATTTTGGTAAAATTTGCCCGAATAGTAACGACACATGTTGTGGTAAGACAGTTTTCTAGCATATCCAACACCTTTTTCCTCTAAATATTTGATACCTTCTTCTTCTTTAACAGCGTCGATGTTGGCTGGTTTGTCCCAGTCTTTAGCATCAACTTCTTCGAAATAGCACGTTGATTGGGTGACTTCTTGGATGGCCTTTTTGAACGATTTTGTGAATGGTTGATCATTTAAAAACACGTAAGGATAATGATATTTGCTGTTGAAAGTGTCTTCGATCTGTTGGATTGTTTTAATGATACCTCTGAGCTCTGAGTTTCGTACGAGAGAGACGAAAGTAGCGTTCTCTCGTTTGTATTCTTCTGGGGACTCAATATCTCCGATTTTGGTTAATTTGAGTCCCTTGGGTTCACCGATCTTCTTTTTATAGAATTCTTTGATAAAATTGGTGTTTTGCTTAAGAATTTTCTTGGATTCAGAAGACCCAATCTCAAAGGCTGGACTCATAAGAGCCCTAACACCATCGCTAACTTCATCACCATTATTCAGCACTTTTTCACCCAATTTGAGCGATTCCAGGTTCTCTGCTAAATCACTATAGAACGAGGAGGTATAATTGGCCATTAACTTCTGATAATAGTCCAGATTACCTCGTATATCGTCAAACTTGATGTCCTGGACGCTCTGAACGTACCCCGGGTTCTGCGAGAACACACCCACGGTTATGAGCGCTATTAGCGACAGAGTGCCGAGAAAAAGCACTTTTTTGAACCTTTTGGTGATCATTCTGGTGTAATAGCTCTTTAATTGGAGTCAAATGATTGATTTTAATACAGAAATACCAATATTTTAATCAAATTGCTGGAACAATATCTGATAAAACGGCTCGCGCATTGATTTTTATTCACCCGCGCCAGCAAAAGCCTTGTAGCCTTTGAACCACCTGGCCATGTCGCTCAGATAGCGCTGGTTCGAACCCTTGAAACCACAACTTTTAAAACATTTCTAATTTCACTCTCCCGGACTCCAATCCCTGTCAGTTGTACCCTTATGCTTACTGCACGCGATGCTTATGAGGACATCCTACTCATCTCAACAAAAACTGCACCTTCAGAGGGCGTCCATGTCCGTAGGGCTAAAAACAGCCAAACTCATGCTGGAGAACCACTTGTACGAAGACTCACATAACACGGGACGTACGAATGGTGAGATTTTGGCCTCTTTGCTTCTCTGTTTATGGTGTCCTATCTATTGGGGGTTCGTCTGAGTTGTTTTCTATGCCTATAGTATGAGATTTGCCTATTGTAATATGAAGATCTGTGGTGCCATGCTGTGCTTCGTGCAGCGTACGAAAGCGTAGATCCCGAGCCTCTGAACTGTTAACTAACGATACACAAGGCCTCTGAGCTTTGTCTCGCCTTTAATCCATGTCCAGACATAGGGTCCACCGTTGATCCGACGTTTAGTACCAAGTCCCAATTGACTTACCGGCGCATCACCTGAAATAACGCCCAAAACATAGTGCAAAAAACAGCACCAGCCCGGCTGTATGCACACAGTCTATTGCAGCAAATCGGATTGGCGTAGCTGGCCCAATGGCAGCTGACCCATTGGGCTAATAATTATACGGACAGTGCTATAGTGTGTCAAAGCACTACGAGGGGAAATTACATATGCAATCCGCACCCCTGGCTCAAACCTTGTAAACTACAGCTGTGCTCAGCCTCGTTGGCCGATGCCCTCGGAGCAGCGTCCGTCTCGGGCCGAAGAGAGCGATGTTATTATGGGCGTCTGATTGGTGGTGAGGCGGGACATATTCCCCACATAGTTTCAGCGTGAGGGTCCAATTGTAAAGTGTGACATATTGTGCCTGGACACGGGACAAAGTTGCTATATGGGTTCTAAAAACTACAGTTCAACTGCAATTGTTCACAAGCTGTCATCCAGGGACAATCAACTCTTTGACACATGACTGTCTCACTGTAGGGCGCAGCCATATTATTGGGCTGTTGGTTGCTATCTGATAGACTACTTTCCTATTAAGAAGCGGTCCGCTCGGCCTGACCCGTTGCCTATTGTATGTACTACATGTAAAGCGGATGACGAGCCTCAACTTACAATACAGACACCTGGACCTCAAGGCATTCTAGGCGCCTCCGATCCATATGGGTGCTGCATGGCATCTAGGGGTCAAGCAGCACTCCATTCCGGCATGACATTGGGAATTATCCCTCTGGATCAGATCAGAACCCCAATCTTAGCAGCCGAATTTCATCTATAGCACTAGGTTCAGCGCTATTGTTCAATTTGTACTAATTCTCCGAGAGATCCGAACTTCCGCCTCGAGAAGCTGCACAGTGTAACTTTGTTGGGCCTAACTTCCTCGTAGGATGTGGCCAAACGCACAGTTCAGACAATAGAATTAGTCTTCAAATGATAATTACAACAAGGTGAAATGCACAACTCGGATTTAGTGAGCTTCGGACGCTTCGATGGATTTCACCTCCCAGCCGCACTGCCTCGTGTCCTTGTCTGGGGAAGCCTGAAGACAATTGGCAGGGGGTTGGGGCCAAGGATGCTTGTCTCGAGACAATGCTCGGTGAGGCGGTAGATGGTACACCAATGTTTATATCACAGGCGTTGAAGCAGCAGCCCAATGCGGTACGCTTTCTTATCACCACAAGTGGCCAGATGGCTGCTTAAATCATACCATCAACAATGGGAAAGTCTCAAGAGCTAACCCGTGGCTAACAAAGGGCCCCCCAGCGCGGAGCGCGCATAATGCTTGTCCACATCTGGGGCCGTCTCCGTTGGACTGTTAGGAAGCTTAAAGGTTACCAGGGTTACCTCGAGGCGGATTAGATAAGTGCTCGGAGATTGGACTACACAGCTAAAACGAATCAACTAGATTGCAACAGAACAGTATAAAGAAGTGAAGTGGTGGTGATGCGATAACAAGTATGGAACAGGAACGGAAATGAGAAGGAAACAATTAATGATCATGATAAATGTGTAGATACGTGAAATGGTCGTGATATCGGCGGGGCAGCTTGTCTTGTGTGTTGTATAGTTCAGTTCAGGAAACTGGCAATGGAGCATGACTTGGACTTGTCAGTTGGCGACTCGCTAGAGCCTGGCGTGGCAAGAGACTCCGATTGCACAGCCCTTGGGATTTCCTCCGTCTTAACCTCCACGGTCTTAGGAGCCATCAGGCTCGGCAGAGGACTGTGGTGCTGCTGAGGAGGTGGCATGTGCATCTGCTGAGGCACTGGCTGCTGGTACACCGATGCTGGAGGCGCTGGGTATGCTGGGTACGATGGGTAGTACACCTGCTGCTGAGGGTGCTGCTGTTGTTGCTGGTGGACATATCCTGGGTGTGGCTGGTTTCTAAGGCTCAGGAAGCTCTGTGCAATGGCGTGCTCTTCGCTCAGCGATGGAGTGAATGCTCTATCAGCCTCCGCTGTCTTAGCGCCATCGCCGTTGTACATCATTGACTTCTGCTGGATCGCACGCGCCTGTTCTCTGATGTTAGCCTTAGTTCTGCAGAAAGGACAGCTTCCTTTCTTATTGCCGAATCTTCTTGGGATATATCTGTACCCAGGGTACTTCTCAGCGTGTCTCTTCTTCTCCTCCTCCGCGAGCTTGTTCCAGTAGTCCTTCTCTGGCGGCGACAGGTCTCGCCATCTCTTGCCGAGCTCCCTCGACACATCCGGGTTCGTCTTGATCACGTTGCCCTCGTCAAGCACTGACTGGTGGTGCTGCTGGCGGAAGAGAATAAATGCGTTTCTAGGTCTTGGAATGTGGTTGCCATCGTGCTTGCAAGTACAGCGGTCGGTAGGCTGTCTGGCGGAATACTTTGGCGACGGCGGGTCCTTGCTCTCGACAGGCGAGCTGGTGGAGGACGACGGAGTCGCAACAGTGCTAACCGCCGGCTGTTGGTGATACTGCTGGTGTGGAGACAGCTGCTGAGGCTGTGGAGCCTGGTAGCGGTACTGATCGCTGGGCGGCAGAGGATGGGCGGCAGATGACGGCGGTTGAGTCGGCTGGCCAAAAGGTAGCGATGCCGCCGTTATGATGTGGGAGAGAGGAGGGAGTGTGTGTTTATTATCCATAGTTTGCTGCTGTTGGACCTGAAGCATAATTCTAGAGGTCAGAGTGTGAAGCGTGTTGTGTCTCCTTCCAGCTTGGGGGCAGGTTATAGTGGGGTCGACTTTCCTTATTGCGCGGCCGGTGTAAGTACGGTGTTGTGATGTTGTACCTTGAGCTCTGATGAATAGAGTGTGTTGATTGATGTGATTAGAGATGAAAATCTTGATGAAAAGAGAGTAATTAACGCTTCAGACAACCCTACAGATTTGGGGGGTGGCCCGTTGATATAAATACTGTCGATTGTCCATTATCCAGATCGCGATGATGCGCAGTGTCAGACAAAAGCCCAAAAGCCCAAAAAGAATTGACAATCGCACAGGTGACAGCACAATGCAGGCCCTGCTGCGAGCTTCGGCATGGCGGAACGCACGTCCATGCGTGCCGAAACTGCGTCAGCGTCTGGGTGCATGGGCTCTCACGCAGAGACAACACTGAGTTGCAACCTACACCGAACAGCATGGCCACGGCCACGCCCGAGCCATGGGGAGAGGCCCCTGTTTGAGTGCTTGCGGTGTGCGTAGGGAGCGCAGCGTGGGGTAGAGGTCCCAGCTTGAGGTTGACCTGGGGAATGACTCGTAATGAGTGAGAGTCATCGCTCTTGTGGTGGGGCAGAACAAACTAGACTCCGGAGTGCCGAGCAATAGCACTGCAAAACACGTCAACTCCCAAATCACTTCCCGAACAAGAAGACGTACCTTTGCGCACGGGGCAGCGTCGAGTGCGTGGCCCACAAAGGGCCCCTTCCATTTAAAAGTTCTTTTTTATGCGCGGCCATGCACAAGGCGTGACGGGACAATTGGAATGATGGAATCTACGTCAGAACTTCGGGACAAATCCCTGAGCCAATAGCCTGTTCGCGGCCTTTTTACCATAACTGGCGCATACTGGGCTTGACTCTCGACTCTTTTGTCTGTCTTCCTGTGTGTCTTTGTCTATGTCTGTGTCTCTCCCTGTATCGCAGCTCTCCGAACGAGAGGGAAAGTCCGACCACTGCAAAGTCCAAACAAGGGTCTCCCGACAATACTGTACACTATATATGTCTTGCCCCCGAGTCTCTACAGTAGTGTCTCACAGCAGCTGTGTTTTAGCATTTCAATATCGAGCGAATGTCAACCCACCAGCTTTGGACAGATTTCGAGCAATCTTTCGGCGTTAAGAAACTCATGAGGTGACTGTAGTGCGATACTATATGGCCGGCCTATTGCGGGATGAGGTGACTCTCCAGAGCACAACGTACAATAGGGCCAACATGGCCCACATCTACCTAAACCATATGGATATGTGTAAAGTCCGACACTCGACCATCACTACATACATCCCGTCGTTAAAGATCCGGCATATTCCCGCCCAGCAATATACACCATAGCGATATCCACATACAATGCCCGTGTATGTGTACGAGGGCTGTGCCTGATCGGCGCCCAGTGGCTCGAACATCCCCCAGTCACGGGCGCCGCTCTGAGCAACACATTTCCATTCCCCAAACCCTAGGATGCACATACATGTTTCAAAACGCCCTCGTAGTATACAATCGAAACAATTAGAAGTTTTTATCACGCGGTGGCCCAGCCTCAGGCTCCACTTGGGCCTGGAGGTGGACCCCCTGGCCTAATTGACACGCCCCATGTACAACCCGGACGCTTCCGCTTTTACAGCTACATTGTCACATACAGCGCGCAAATTACAGTTTGGGCACTACAGGTCTTTGTTCTCCGAGAATCAATATACACAGTTATCGAGGGGCGTCGATCGATATAGGGATACACCTAAAATTTAGATAATTGTTTGTCTCATATATCTGTGAGCCTCATGAAAACTTGGATTTTCTTGCCATGCGAGCTTGCTTAAAGACTGCTGCTGGAATAGGGGCCTCAGACTGCATGGCTGCGGCTGTGCGAAGTCTGGAAGCCCGATGTGGAGTAACATCGATATAGCGGTGAACTCATAATATGAGGGAGCGTTATATAGCTGAACTGCGCATCGATATTGGAGCAACTGTAGAACTCAATGGAAAGTTGCCGCCCGTGATAAGGCTCTCGCTAGAACGCTCTACGCATATATAGGTATCCAAAATGTTCCCTGGAAATGGTGAGCCCCTCAGAGTTGACCATCAACAGAGGTCTCATCGGTTATAGCATACACTACTAGGCTCTAAATAAAGCGACGGACTAATTAATCCGGCCTGTCCGGTGAAATCTCTGGGCAAAGGAGGTCGATCCCCAACAAAAACCTACTTAACTTAGTGTCGACCAGCTTGGTAACAACGTCGCATGGCATACTCGACGCAGGTTCGTCCTCAATTGTGTCCACCTGGATATGTTTATGGTGTCTGTCGGCATATGCTGATAAATAACATCTGCCTCTAGGTCGTTGGCCTTCAAGGCGGCGGTTTACCAAGTCCACATTATATAGCGAAAGACCATATGGTGAAACGCTATATAGCAGAACCCAGATAACAAACCTCATATAGCAAAAAACTGTAAAATAAGCGCTACACCTCAGAACGATATATCGAATTCTACTACCACAACAAGCACCAGCAGGGCCAGATCCCGTGGGTGATGACAATTGCGACGCAACTCAGCACACACTCTCACAGGTGTTTGAACGCTCATGTACCATGCCAGACCGACATATAAGAGGTCGCTATGACGTACGTGTTTGCCTATTTCCGGTTTCGGCCCCACCTCTATGCTTTTACGTTGTTTTGGTATGAAGGGTCTTAATTTTAGGGGCTGTAGGGTCCATCGTTTGGAATATTGAATCTCCGCAATAAGGGCCCTTGAAGCATATAGCGCGGCTGAATAGGCGAGGCTCGAACTGTAATACTCCTATTGTTCTGCTAAACATTACATTGAGATAGGAGGGCTGTAAACAGATTCATCGCTGTTTGTATGGCTGTAGTGCGTATATGTCTTGAAAATATAGGGAGCAACCTTCGATTACGTAGGTACCTGGCTGTGCTGATATGGAAATTATGAAGATCCCAAGGTAAATCCCCATAAAAATAACTCACACGCCATATCTGGAATAATTCTCGGGGGAGCTGCCTGGCGCGCGCCCAAATGTCCCTTCCCACAAAGCTCCGCAAAACGTGGGTTTAAATTCAGAATCGCCTGGGTCATGCGGGTGAACGCATATTGGGAGTAGTGGTGTTTGGGTGGCTTGCCTGGAGATTGTATGATGGGTAATTAGATAAATAATGGAGTGTTATTGAAGATTATTTGTGCTCGTTGATTAGTTGATAATATAGGTAAAGTTAAGGAATTATTGGAAAGTAGAAATTCAGCCGATTGCAATTGGCCGCCGGGGTGATTTACTCATGGAAGAATTCATCTTCATAATTGAGAAGAGGAATGTCCCTAAATTTGTCGAAGTGTAAAACTTCAGAACTTTTCTGAGCGGAAAACACAGCAAAAATAGTACTATCGTGAAGAGAATCAATAAAACTACAACCTAAGCTCAGAAAATCTAAAGATCACTATCTTTATAGCCCCAAAGCACAATTAACACACATAGCACAAGCACCCTGGTGAGTGGATGTTTTAGCACAAGTGGTGTCTGGGTGTTACATTACAGTTTGGACCGCCAGTTTTACAGTTTATAGGCCAAACGCAGAGCGAGCGCGGGGGCTCCAAACAGCGCGGGCGCACCGGAAGTTGGCACATATACAGAACATGCAACTTTCGCCCTGTAGTTACTGGTCTTCGACTGTATTGTTCACATATGCACACTTTTCTCGCATTTTTAGCGGATAAGAGCCTGGTATTTCATAGACTAGAACTAGATGGCCGTATGACGTTGCTCTCAAAAGCCTTGCCCCAGAAGTGGCGTGTACCAATTCTATATACCCGGGACAGACTTGTGTCTGCTTGTCCTGGACATGCAACTGCCGGACGAAGTTGCGCAGCTCTCGGAGATTGCAGACAAAGGCGAAATCCACAGCTCGCGCACGCCTCAAGCGAAGGCATCAAGCCAAAACACTTTAACGTTAATGAGGGTTCTGTTTCAGCTGTAACGGTTCGTATGTCCTTTGGGTTAATTTTCATCCATAGCAGACAAACCCCAAACCATAGAAACAGAGAACAGGCCAAGAGCTGGGCGCACGAATGGCGTTAGTGGGCCGGTTTAACCCTCGCCACAGCACGGCTACCTTCCAATTCGAGCTCTGCAGCGAGTTGCGTGGAACGCGTAGATGTCGTATATACGCTACATAGCTTGTGCTAACATGGCGATGATGTGAGCTGGACATGTTCGTGTTATTTGAGACATTTCAGCCCATTTGATTGGTCCCTTCGTTGTATGATATCACAAATTGATTGGTGTGTCCCGAGGTGGCGGGACAGACCCCCCGCCCGGAGTTTAGATCAAGCCCCCAATGGCCTCCGGAGTCCTATGGAAAAACCCCGAGCTGGGGCCATGGGCTTTTAAGACACAAACGAAGGAATAGGAGGGTTATAGACAGGTTGATGAGTACATAGTTCCGAAAGGCTGGAAATCCGAGTATCGTTGTCCGATTTGTCTGTTAGCTGGGTTGTTTGATTTCCGATACGAAACAAGAATAAACCATATAACAGAAATATACAGGAGGTCAGACCCCAGCTCGCAGTTGCCCCAAACGGCCACCCCACAAACTCAAGTTTACAAAAGAAAAGAGAGCAGAGGGCATTTAACCATGCCAACGTACGAAGTCGATTGTTCCGAACGCACCCGGAGGGCCTGGAATCTCCACGCAAGTGAAGAGGTACATAGCGTTTACTGACATCTACAGAATATATGGCTTATGGTGGGAAGAGGCGTTTTTCTTCCAAGATAACGCCACTTTAGGAAATTCTGGCGTGGCAGTTTATAGGCCCTCAGCTTAAGGTTTGAGCGAAGCCGCGAGGCAGCCGTTATGAGGGACGAAACTCTAATGCCAATACAGCATGTCTGATATCCGAAGAAGTGGAATAGTTGCATGTCCGATGTATAGCTTCTAACTTTGTTATATGAAGGGGCAAATAGGGTTAAATGGATAGATACGTACACTCAGGGGGTGTTTACTTTTCTTTTGAACCCTTATACACTGCTTATCAAGGTTATTAGGTGCGTTGTCGGTTGAGCGGGCCGTTTACTATGAGTTGAGGTCCTGTCTTGTGTCTGTCGCTTTTGCGAAGACTACAGTTTCACCTGTAATATGATGCGTTAATGTAATATATGAGAAGCTTGTCCAATATACATATGAGTTTATAATTAGAGGTGAAGTGGCTAACCTGAATTTCGAGTTGTTAGGGTTCGATATATGGAGTGTAACTTTATAATAGCGCTATTCGGACAGGGATCTGGGGTTTAACACTGGGAGCATACTTTGTATCGCTAAACTCGATTGCTCTTTGTCTCTAATTATCATATAACCTCAAGACCAGCCGGTGACATATTGAACAATAAATCTAACATCGCGGAGCCCGATATGCGTCACAACATAGCAGCAACCTCATTTGATAGTCAACCAACAACAACAACAACAGCAACCTGATTACGTGATGCGATCAAGCGATCAAGCAAAACTATGCTGTCGTTCAATATGTGTTGTCTTGAAATTCGCCCCCAAATTACGTTATACCTAAGTCGTGATGCAGAGATACAGTATACAGTGGCAACTTGCTATATCGAGATTTGAGCTCTATTGCGAACAATCAATATAACAAAATAATACTCCAAGGCCGTCTCGGTGACGGCGTCGCCCTGACAGGGCTCATGTCGTGATATGATGCCAACAATGCGCCCGAGATCGACGCAGGTGGCTTCAAGTGGTGAGCGCATTCTGGAGCAAGGCCTGGGCTTCTAATCGATCAAGGTTGCTGTTTTGAGGAGTACAGAGTTTAACAATAGGAAATGACGCTAGTTTATTTGAGTTTCCGGCGCCTAACTTAGCCCCCTGGTACATTGTTCCCAAAGTGGTAGCAACAATGTGAGTTATGGATATAAGCGACAGTGCTAATTTTACGATTATTGATGTATCCGTACGAGCACTAGGGAAAGAGTTTGAAAAGCCCGCTGCACGCTTCGGATATTAAGTAAAGATATGGTTTACACACAGAGTAGGTGATGTATGGAGTGTTGGTTGCTGTTGGGTTGGTGGTGGGATGTTTTGCTATGTGGTGATTTGTTGTATGAAATTTTGTTATATAGTGGTTTGCTATATAGTGTTTTGCTATATGGTGTTTTGCTATATAGTGTTTTGCTATATAGCGTTTTGCTATATGATATTTGCCATATGATATTTGCCATATGATACTTGCGCGATATGGGGTGTGTTTGAGTTTTCTAGTATGACACTTCATAACCCACGACAACCGTTGCTGTGCCCTTAAGGCCGACCATACACAATTACCAACAATATACCTTCAATCTGCTCATTGAAACTACCACTTAAACACATCCTCTTCTCCCTCTAGTAAAACATCAACACACCAGATAAAGCACAATTACTGCGTATGTGCCAAAACTTATTGAAGCATGCATTCCTTCTGAAATCTGCATACACATGAACAATAACAGCGGGGGAACATGATTCTGAGACAACATAAGGGCTTAAACCATGACGATGAATGTCTACATAAATGGCCAGGCTTTCAATAGCCAATCTTTAGAGAATGCGCTCAAAAGACCACTTACAAACGCTTAGTCAATTACCAGCTTCCACGGCAGAATGCGTTACTTAAGCCCGACACTGGCTCATTCTTCAGCCCCCAAATTGCTCGGAAATTAAGTCTCATCGAGACAACGCGTCTTCAGTGACGTTTTATGGTGTTGAGACAAGCGTTTATAGGTGCTATAAGTTTAGATTTGTTGATATGAGGCTACCATAGAAACCGTTTTTATTGTGTGGCCCTGGGGCGGTCCTGGCCCCCGGGGCGGCCACGGCCCCAATGGCCCTGCGCGCACCAAAACCGTCGCCCAGGGGACGCGGCCCTGGAGAATGTGTATGGACAGCACGGTCTAAAGTATGGTGGATGGGTGTTTGATAAGGCTGGGCAAAGTAGTTTCTATTAGGATGACCTATATTCTGAATAATTGGCGTGTTATCACACGTCAAAGCACTGGGGCCACGGCCGCCCCCAGGGACCGGGGCCGCCCCCAGGCCCAGAACTGTGGCCACAGCAACTTATGGGGCTGTTGTGTTTTGAACGCAAATTTTGTAAACAAACAAACGGCTGACGAACCCTCAATACAAACAAAAAATAAACACTATAGAAAACTTCCACGATGAGCCCACCGATGAGAGGAACAAGGAACAGGACAAACCTAAGCACCCATAAAACCAAGCTCTAGCTAAGTCTCGTGGCTTTGGGAGCCACCGGACGTCCCCATTGGCCACCGCTGTCTGGGCAACTGCTTCCTGCGCGTGCCGAGGACCGCATGCTTTGTTGACTCTCCGCTCCAAAAAGGAAATCCCGTGAGTCCTTTTCAGCGGGAATCATGCACAAACGCGCCCCGAAAAGCATAAGTATGCATACAAGCCCCCGATCTGAACCACTTCGCGACGCGCGGACCACCCTTAACTATGTGTTGCCATAGCGACACTGTTTGTTTACACTTACCCAAAACAGCCTCTGGACGCATAGCGACGCGCACCCAACCGCGGCGCCCAGGCGCTCGTCACCCCAGTTCTGGTCACTTAGTAGGGAATGTTGTCGGTGGCCCCCGTCGGCCAGAAGAATTTTCTGGTGCTGGACGTCTTTTGCTTCCTAACACACCACTTGCTCTGGTCTTCAGAATCAACAAACTCAAGCACTCCAGTCATTCCTTTACACGTTCCGAGCGCTAATCTTAGTCTGTTAACACCTACAACCACACTCGTCAAACTCCCAGTTCCATAGCACCACTCACTCACTCGCTAGCTAAACAGGGACACAAACAACAACAACAACAACAACATCAACACTCACTAAACACCTTCTAAAGCTCAAAAATGCTTCTTAAGAACACCGTTTTGCCTCTGGCCATCGCCTCCCTCGTTGCCGCCGACGAGACAACCACCTATACCTCCACTGTTGTCGTCACATATACCCTTTTGACACCAGAGGAGTCTGCTTCCATCGCTGCCGCCGAGCAGTCCTCTGTTGCCGCTGCTTCTGCTGCTTCTGAGGCTGCTGCTGAGGCCTCTGAGGCTTCTGTTGCCTCTGCCGCTTCAGCTGTTTCCGCTGCTTCAGTCGCTTCCGCTGAGTCTGTGGCTGCCGCCCAGGCTTCTGAGGCCTCTGTTGCCTCTGCTTCATCCGCTGAGGCATTGTACGAGGCTTCTTTGGCTTCTATCTCCTCTGTGTCTGCTGCATCTGCTGCCGCCGTTGCCTCCATCTCCTCTGCTTCCGCTGAGTCTGCTTACGAGGCTTCTTTGTACAAGGCCTCCTTGGCCTCTGTGTCTGCCTACGAGGCTTCCTTGGCCAGCGAGTCCGCTGCTGAGTCCTCCTCTGTGGCTGCTCTCTCTAGAGCCAACGGTCTCTTGGCTATCGCTTCCGACGCTTCTAACTCAACTTCACACAACTCTACATTGACCTCCTCAAAGGTGTCCTCAACAGAAGAAGTGTCTGCTACTTTGACCTCCCTCACAAGCTCAAAGCCAGCCTCTTCATCTTCCTCAGGATTGGCTAACGGTAATACCGTCCCAGCTGCCATGACCATTGGTGTAATGGGTCTCATCCTCGGTGCTCTTCTCTGAGCCACCAAAAACTCCATTTTTGTCCTAATTTATTTGCTTTCACCGTTGCCTTTTTATCTAATACCACTCTGATGATCTTTGACGTCTTCATACCTCTTTGTTTTTTGCTGCTTTTTTTATCACTCTTTTGACTTCCTTCCAAACCGTCGAGTTCCCCTTCTATTGCTGGCTGGTATCCACCAATACCCCAGATGTTTCCCTTTTTGTCTGCTTTCCTGTTTTTTATCGGACTCTTAATGTATCTAGTACTGTCACCCACCGTAGCTACAACCTCCACAATGCAATCATCTTCTATTACAACACCTGCTGATCAATCACCGCAGAATATATGCTGTTACGTGCTCCTTCAACACGAGTATCGATCCAACGACCCAATCTGTGCTCTTTTGATAACGCAGCAAGCACTCTGAAGCTCTCTTTTCCGTGAGAACCTGACTCAGCAACGTCAATACGAGTAACAATACCACGAGCATTGGGTAAGGAGCCCAAAAGGGTAAATCCTCTCAGATTCTCGTCTAATTTCCAAACATTAATGGACCCATTCCACGACCCCGAAAGGAACACATTAGAGTACGGAATAGCGTGAATTGCGGTGATCCAATAAGGCTGTTGAGCTGAAACTTGGTGCTCTCTAAGCTCAGCATCTGCTTCACCAGACGCCTGTTCAGGAGTCATTTTAGGCACCAATCCGTGTGCTGTGTGTTGGATGAAAAGAGGCTTCTTCTTCGCCAAAGACCATAAACTAATGCTTCCATTGTCAGAGCCTGTGACGAAGTGAGAATCATCCAGCATCGAAACACAGTCAATTGAGCCTTCAGAGAAGAAGCTCTCTTCTGTTTCCATCAAATCCTCTTCTTTGCCCTTCTTTCTGCTCTTCTTCTCAGACTCTCCTCCTCTAAAAGTGAGCCTCGTCTCATCAGCGATCTTCCACAACATCGCACAACGGTCACGTGCTCCAACGGTGATACACCGCTCCTGTCCCAAAGCGGAAATGTCCACCACGGTGTCCTGGTGTCCGTAAAGGATCTCCAGCTGGGCAAATTGTCCAATGCTGTATGTCCGGACCTTTAAATCCGCACACGCAGCGTAAAGCTCATCCGACCCACGACGGAAAATGAGTCCCATAATCTCGCCCTTACGGTCACGTGTCTCCAAAACTCGTTGGCACGACAACGACTCAGTACTCCATATAATCATCTTACGGTCTCGGCCGCCGGTAACAACGTACTTTCCGTCCGGAGACGCCGCAACTGAGAGGATCTCGTCGCTGTGGCCATTGCGAGACGACTCGTTGTCAATCTCGGTGAAACGCTTGCCTCCTTTGGTGTGCTTAACACGCTGTGGCTTCTTGGAGAAGTCCCTGATATCATACTTAACAAGCTCAATGTCCTTGGAGACTGTGTAGGCGAAAGGGAACCGCACAGAGAGCCCAGTGAGGGCTTTAGACCCAACACGTGTGATGGTCGGTGTAACGTCGCTTAGAAGCAAATTATCACCAATAAATCTGTAAATATGACCTTTTTGCTCTGCAACGTCCTCCCTGAGCCTGGTGGAGATGATCTCATCATCAAGATCCTGTGCATCGAACTCGTAATCGCCAACTTCTTGCTTTAAATTCTCCAAATACTGCTTCGCAAGACGACGACGCTTATCAGCAGCATTCTCATGAGCAAACTCCTCCTCATCCTCTTCAGCGGTGTCCATGGAGACGTCATCGTCATCATTGTCTTCATTGAACGACACGTTTCCTTGTCCATCGTCTGAATCGCTGATTCCGGAGATTTCTTCGTCATTTTCCTCTCTATTATTTGATGATGATTGTGGTGTAGTGCCTCTGGATCTCTTCTGTGTTTTGCTTCGTTGCTCGTCTCTTGAGCCTCCACGTCTCTTGGCTTGAGGCTTCTTACCTCTTTTGCTCCCACTGTCTGCAAAGAACGGATCCAGAGCCATTCTGAGTCCTTTTTGTTCTATATTTATATGGTTGTTTGTTGTTGATGCCTATGCCCCATAGTTAAAAGCGCTGAAATTTTTTTTCTTAAGGTGCGATGAGCTCTCGGGCGCGGTAGGGCCACGCGAATCCGATATAACTTTTAATATAGTTGGAAATTCAATATTAAAAGTTGATGCAACTGTAATTAAACTACAGTATAACATTATATATATAAATATATCTGAATTACAGTTCTAGTACTGTAATATACACCCTCATCACACATCCGCAGTCTCCTTCAGTATACTCACAGCACGTTGCTCGTCACCAATAACACTATATATACCGAATATATCCACAACTTCCTTATAAGAGGTACCATTTCCCTCTAATTTAACACTCCTGAGGTGTTCGTCTATCACCGCTTGGAACTCATACCTTAGCACATTCAAACGATCCAGTTTGTTGGAGATAAACTGATATTCTGGTAAAGTGGTGATCAACTGGTGAATTGTGAGATATAAAGACGTTAGCTGTTTCAAAACCTCAATCTGTATGCTGTTTTTGTTCTGATTCAAGAGGGACTCAAATTTTGAAACAAACTCATCTAATAAAACCATCAACTTTGCGTGTTGTTTTAGCTCCTCCAGCTTATTTAGTGTGTCCAAAGTCTGGCGAACATGGTCTTGAGAATCATCCAATCTTTTCGTTTCATCTGTGAGTTTTCTTTTATATTTCGTAGCATCGATTCTCAGCTTATCAACCAATCCTTCACCACCTTCAAGTGCTTTACCGAGGTTAATGAAGTCGAAGTAGTCATTATTCACCAAATCAAACAATTCTTGATCCAGCTCCTTCAAAAGATCCTCCAGCTCTGATTGCAAGTCCTCAAGCAGTGTATAACGATAGTGATCAAACAAAAACTTGTCAACATTGAATACCACACTCTTGATATTGATGATGCTTTGTGCCGGGCTTTCGGGGTCTATTTTGAGATCTTTAAGGAAACTATCTCTTGTAATTCTTTTTGGATAAGGGAACTCCTCATCAGGGCCATCGAAATCCATTATTTTGCTATTTTTGCACTATATTTATTGCTTAATTATACCAAAATCGATATCGAAGTGCGGTTTGTTATATATCGAGCGATGCCCGGAAGTCAGCCCCAGACACCACTTCCGAGGGCTCACCCCCAACGCGCGCGCGACGCGTAAACTCATATCAACCATTTCAACGCGTCAGTCTTCATTAAGCTAATATATTTGTACTTAAACAGCATATAAAGCGCCAAAATGACACAGCCAGAGCCAGAAGTACGCGGTGTGTTCTCCGTGGGAGGAAGAACTCTCGTAGCGCACACACCCGATCACCAGAAGCTCGTCGTCGTTGGTGAAGCTGCTGGTGTTGCGCGTGTCTACGGCGTTGGCCAGGACACCAATGAGCCTGATACAATTGATATTCTTGAAGAAGCGTCTGATTTGGCTATTTCTAGCGATGGGTCTATGTTCGCTGTTGCCTCCCGAATTGGTCAGGCTGAGTTATACTCTCTCAAAGAGCTCACCTCCATTAAGACGATCATCAGGTCTCCTCTTCCACTCAGAGGCATCACTTTCACACATAATGACACCAGAATCGCTGGTGCTGGTGACGACGATGAAGTTCAGATCGTTGACTTGAAGAATAGTGAGAATATCGTGAAATTTAAGGCCGGTGACCAGGTCCACGACATCTCTTATTGTCAAAGGAAGGACTATCTTAGTATCACTCTTTCAAGCGGAGAAATCAAGATTTACTCGCTTTCATCCGAAGAACCAAAGCTCATTCACACTATAAAAGGTGAAGCTGCTTCTTATATTTACCAAGATGACGAATCTTCTGCTGAAGATAACGTTGCTTCTGCTCGTGTTGAGTGGAATTCCGATGGAACTTCGCTTGCTATTCCGTGTGCTAACAAGTCGATTAAAGTGTTCAGCACATCGGACGATTTCACTCAGAAGTACTCCTTCGTTAAGCTACACAATGAGCCAATCACAGGGCTTAAATGGTCGCCGAATGGAGAATATATCGCCTCAACTGATATGGCTAACACGCTTATTGTGTGGGACTGTTCTTCCAGACAGCCTTTGATCAACGACACGCTATCTTCAAAGCTTGTTAATATTTCGTGGGTTTTGAGGGATAATGGTCAACTGGACTTGGTTTGTGGCTCTGAAAATGGTGAAATGGTGATGTTTAGTGGTGCAATTGTTAAAAAGAACAAGCCTTCCAGCGTTCTTGACGACATCGTTGCCGAGGACGATATCGAAGGTGAAGATGAAGACGAAGACGGAGAAGCAGATGATATTAATTTAATGAGCGACGCGTCAAACGACGCTGAAGACAACGGCGACGATTTGAGAGATTTTGTGGACGACGACGATGCGCTTTTGGAGGAAGAGGGGTACACAATTCCGAAAAAAAGAGCGGTTTTTGAGGATGAGATTCCGCAAAAACAGCAAACAGAACACCGTTCTAAAAAGAGGCATTTTTCAGAAGAAAAAAGCTTTGAAATAAAGCCTTATTCTCCAGGATGTACACCGTATATTGCAGATCGTCGTTATTTGACGATTAATTCTGTTGGATATGTTTCCTCCGTGAGACAAGATGCTCATTACTCCATCACAGTGTCGTTCTTTGACCAATCATTGCACAGAGAGTACCATTTTGACGATATTTACGGCTATGATTTGGCCTCTTTAACACCAAATGGCCTCTTGTTGGGCTATTCGGGAAAAGACAAGGACCAGTCCCGCGTAACTTTCAGACCGCACGATAATGCTGGCGCTGGGTGGGACAAGATTATACCCACCAAAAATGGCGAAATTGTGTCCTCGATATCGCTGAGCGACTCTGTTATTTTGGTGTGTTCCTCAAAGGGCTTTATACGGAGCTTCTCGTTATATGGAGTCCCAACAGGCCTTCACAAATCTTCACCTGTTATTGCCTCGGCTTCCAACACAAACTACATCTTCACCATTTCGCTGGTTCAAGGAAAACACCTCATTTATAATATCCAGGATTTGGACGGAAGAGTGCTTCAAAGAGACCTTTCGCTGCCCCTAGAGCTGGAACCAGGCTTGGATCTGTTCAGAGGCGTATTTTTCAGCACGTACGGAGACCCCGTGATAATTGGAAACGACGGTGTTGTGCTAGTTCTCTCAAGATGGCGTTCCCCATTACAAGCTCGTTGGGTACCTCTTCTTGATGCTGATTCCCGTATTAAGCAGCTTGGTGGTAAAGGTGAGCTTGTTGTTTGGCCGTTAGGCCTGAACGGTGATAATTTGAATTGTATGGTCATCAGAGGGTCTCCATATCCGACTTATCCACTACAACTACCTACGGAATTGGAGATAAGAATGCCCCTCGGCTCAAAGAAAGAAGCCGAGGAAGAAGACCCTGAGGAAGAGCTCGTCAGAGCAAAAACAATGGGCGAACTTCTAGGAGAAACACTAAGCAATGAAGGTGAAACGTTTGAAGATGATGAGGAAAGACTTAATGGCTATGCTATTCAACACGATAGAGCTATTCTTAAGCTGATTGTGCTTTCATGCTCGGATGAAAACATCGGAAAAGCTTGGAGATTGGCCCAGGAACTGAAACAAGATAAAGCTTTGGCTGCTGCTTCAAAGGTCGCTGAGCGTGTGGGACTTGTCCAATTGGTTAATCGTATTAATAAGCTGAGAGAACAGAGAATGGACCAGGAAATGGAGTCTCAGGGCTAATAACCATTGTTGACTTTATTTACCGCGAATCGAGACTTTTTGAAATTCAAAGCGGTGTAGTGCGATTTGGGCTGTTTTATCGATTTAATATATAATTAATAATAACCAATTGAGCGTATTAGAGACGGAAAATGACACACCCATTAACACGGTACATTGTGGCGCATATAAACTTCCCCCATGCGCTTTACAAGCACTCAGAGCTGCGCCACGTGCAATTGCAGTTCCAGAAGCTAAGTGCGGGGCGACTCGTCATGTGGAAGGATTACCTCACAACAGCAGGCTTTAAGCACCATATGGGAAGATCTATGGGTATATTTGAGGTCTGTGATACTGCGAATGACGTTGAAAGTGCAAAAAACCGTTTGAAAAACGACCTAGAGACCATTGTTGGCGTTACAAACCCTGAAGATGTCGCCGAAGGTAAACAACTAAAACTCACTAATACAGACGATACAGTAAGTGCAACACCTTCAGATCCTTTCTTTAGAGTCGAATCAGCTCAAAAGGCTCACGCTACACGATTGGACTGGGAAAGTTGTATCCCAATGGTGGTACGAACACAGGAGTTACACAGTTTATAGTTCTACTTTATATTATAAGAGTTACTTAGAAAGCCTCTCCAAAGTCTTGGAATCAGCTTGTAGAACCTCATTCAGGTACTTAATACCAAGCTGTTGTTCCTGGAGGACCTTAGCAATCTCCAGAATCTGCTGTTGTCTTTGTTCACCACCGTCGTTGATGTCCTCTGTAGCTTCCTGGCTCTTGATGCCAAGCGAGCTATCCAGCTGTTCACCCAACGATTTGGCCTTTTCTTTCAGAATAGCCAGACGAGCCCACAGTTCGTTAGTCTTACCGAGACCTGAAGGGTCTTGTGACTTCTCCAGAAGCTCCTGGAACGCCTGGACAAGCTTCTCCTCGCTCGGCGATAGTTGGTAGCCCTTGGACTTGAGAACAGCAAGCGTCGACACCAATCTCAAAATACGACGGGAAATTCTCGTGTGCTTGGCCTTGGCTGCAACGACTCTTGATGCTGTGTCCAGTTCGTGCTTATCGCTCAAAATTTTATACTTTTGACTGATCTGTTGAAGAATGTTTCTTGACTGAGCAACGTGGTTCACCTGAAGCTGAGCTCTCTTCTGGAGGTCCTCAAATCCAACAGCACGAACTGCAATCGAGTTAGGAGATGGCTTAGACTCCATAGCTTTATCCCATTCCTCATTCTCGTTAGCTGGCTTCGTGTAAAGAGCAGCCTGGTTCTCGGGAACGGTGTTGTAGAAATATGTCTTGAGAACGGTTTGCTGAGAAGTTGGATCCCACGAGCTCTTCACCTTAGTCAGTTGCTCTTGAATATTAGCAGAGTAGTTGCTATTTGTGGCCAAAGTCTTAGCATCAGCTGAAGAAAGCAAATTCTGCTGCTGTGATTGCTGTTGCAAAGGCTGTTGTTGCTGCTGAGGAGCAGATGACTGCTGAGACCACGCAAAAGCAGGTTGTGAGGATGTGAGGGAAGGCTGCTGTGTTTGTTGCTGCTGTTGTTGCTGTTGTGTTTGTTGTTGTTGTTGACCAAATAAGCCGCCCGTTGAGGCATTGTTATTACCGCCAAACAAACCGCCAGAGGTGTTAGAAGGGGCGTTGTTATTACCGCCAAAGAGCCCACCAGTAGATGTGTTAGAGGCATTAGAATTGTTATTGTTACCGCCAAATAAACCACCAGATGTGTTGGACGTATTGTTGTTACTACCGCCAAACAAACCGCCCGTCTGTTGCTGTGGTTGCTGTGATTGTGTGTTTTGGCCGAAACCAAATGAGGGAGTTGAAGCATTAGGAGCAGAAGAAGCATTATTAGCGCCAAAAAGGCCGCCAGTGGAATTAGCAGCGGTTGATGTGTTTGTTGTTGTAGAAGAACCACCAAAAGAGAAGCCTGAGCTTCCAGTGGACCCAGCGGCTCCGCCGCCGAAAGGTGAGGCGGCTGGCTTGGCCTGGCCAAACATAGAGCCTGAAGAGTTATTAGCACCAAACATTGTGGTGTTTTTTGGGTTGAAAATGGTCTATTTGTAGCCTTTTAATGTTGATGTTTTGTGTTGTTGTTTGAGTGTGAGGTTGACGATGGAAATTTGTTTACCTTTTCTCGAATACCCGATCTGGACATTATTGGATTATTATCAACTACCAATAAATAACAGCCCCACTTCGCGCGTGCGAATCTCCATAGAACTCCACCTTTTCTCTCCTAATACCACTATAAACTCCTTAGAAAACCAACAATTTCCCTCCAAAACAAGCAATGGGTATCAAAAGAGAGCCAAGTTTGGACCACAAATGGAGTGTCGACCCGACCCCAATGCCTAGCGACATCCCAGATGTCCCGGAGGTCGGTGCTACCTCAGCACCTTTGCTGAGTGCTGCCTTCTTCATTGGAGCCCGTTGTCAGCCATACAACGACGATTTCATGCTCTGCCGTGATACAGAGAAGAGTGGAGAGCTGGATTGTCTCAAGGAGGGCCGTAGAGTCACCCGTTGCGCCTCAAGCGTGTTAAAAGACATGAACACGCACTGTGCTGACTCCTTCAAGCTCCACTGGCAGTGCTTAGAGAACAGTAACCATGAGCTCTACAAGTGCCGCAAAGCAGAGAAACTGCTTAACAAGTGCATGTTTGATAACCTGAAGCTCGAGAAGACGATTCCTGGCGCTAAGACGCCTGTCCATTTGAAGGAGAAGCCGCTTTATAAGCCGAACGTGGAGGACCGTCCTTCTGTCCATGCTTATGAGCTTGCTAAGAAGGAGGGCACTCTTTGAGCCTGTTATAGTCAGAGGGCATATTTATCCTATTTATTATTTATTATTTATTATTTATTGACACAATAAAATCATAACATCAACACAACATCAACATTAGCGCCAGGCGCGGAACTTAGCTTAGCACACAAACTATCACCATAAACAATGAGGCTCTATCTCGGCGCTTTGGCTCTATTGGGCTCTGCTATTTGGTGGAGTGTGTACAATGGAAGTGGAGATAATGGAATTGCTGAGGTAATCACCGTTCCGTACGAATTGGCTGGGAATAAGGAAGAAGTTCAACGTGTTCTATTAAATGATGAAGTTCACACATCTTTCCAATTTCCCGTTTCATTATTGAGATATCTGCTTGAAAACGACTCTGTACGAAGTGTGAGCATTTCAGGATGGAATGAGCTTCTTGATGTTAGTGCTAAGCCTGAATTAGGCCAATTTTATCTCTCGTTATGCTCTATTGAGAAGCTCGTGGTGATGAAGGACCAGTTGATGGAGTATGATGTTAATTTTGGCCAAATTTCGGATTTTAACACATCAGAGGGTTATACTGAGCCCATTGATGATATTATTACTAAGTTCTTTGGTGAAAACCCCCCAAAAAGGGATTATAATACTATCAATCTCACCCCAGACGACTTCATGTTGAACACCGAAATTATGGTCCCTCAGCTTCCTTTAAAACAGCAAAAATACCTAACTGATGAGATCGGAGAGTACCGTTACTTTAAAGAAGGATCATTGTTGAATACTAAGGGCCTCGCTCACTATGAACTGCGCTTTTTTAACCAAAAGATGGTGCCATTTGACAGAGTCACAGTTCTCCACCGCATCCTCAGATCATGGACTCGTTTCACGCAATTGGCCGGAATAAAGACATGGATTGCACACGGATCTCTCATGGGATACTATTTCAATGGAATGATACTTCCGTGGGACGATGATCTGGATGTCCAGGTTACTGCATCTACGTTTTGGGAGCTGGTGAGAAGAAATCAGACCGTGGTTGTTGATTATGGTGATACCGAGGCATTAGGAAGCTACTTGATTGATGTGAACCCGTGGTTTACTAAAAGAGAAAGAAATCCTGATAATAAGATTGATGCTAGGTGGATTGACGTGGAAACTGGCCTTTATATCGATATCACTACGCTTACTTCACAGCTGAGTCCTCATGAGGTAATGGACCAACTAAGTGAAAGAGAAACCAACGAATTTTACAAGGTTTTCAACCCGTACCATGAGGAAATTGTGACAGAAACAGAGAGTTATGAGTCTAATGTTCAACAGAGTATTAATGCTTCTTTGAGCTCTGGATCATTGATTTCATGTAAAGATCTACACTTCTACCTTGTTGATGAATTGAGTCCAATTATACCCACAGTTTATGAGGGTGAGGTCGTTTATGTTCCAAACAACATCAACAATCTTTTACTAAGAGAATACTCCAGAAAGTCGCTCTATTTGATGGAGTTTAAAGGGTTCACTTTTGACAAAGCCCGCAGAGTGTGGACACATCCAGAGCTCCAAACGGAGTATAACTCCTTGATTTCGCAGTATATTGAACACCATTACAAAATCAAGCAAACGACGTACAAAAGACACACTTTTAACCAGGAAGATCTGGTTAAATTTCCCAACATTAAAGTGGATCCACAGCTGAGAAACCTGACTACTGGTGTATAGTTAATGGTTCATTAAATATGTACAAATTCATGAGATTTTCGGGTAGTTAACACCAATCGTATCAGCTGTTTGTTTGAGCTCTTTCAGCTCTTTTTTGCCGTATCATTAGCCTCAAACTTAGGCCTTAGCAATCTGCTTCTGGATGAAGTGAAGCACAATTGGAGCAGCCCACAGAGCAGCACCGATGTAGACAGCGGTGGTCAAAGTTTGGTTGGTAGCAGCCTGGTGGGCCTTCTTTTCCTCCTCGGACAATGGCTGGTTTCCTCCGTACATTTTTTGGTATTTATATTATAAATTAATGAAAATGTGTTGAAGCGTTAAGTAGTAAAAGTGGACGATTTTTCAGTACTTGCGCCTGGCTCAGATTTCGCGAAATGGTGATATTTAATTTGGTGTTGAGCTCTTGCGAAGTAAACGTTTGGGTCAGTGTAAACAGCATAAATAGCTATTAATCGTTGGAAAATTAGCCTTTAAAGCTGTCCACGATGAGTGATATTGAAGAAAACACAGAGGCTGTGAGCGCCAGCTCACCGGTGGAGGATTCTGCTGTGCAATCACCGGCTCCAGAGTCACCAGCCAGCGAACATGACAAGGACTTTGAGGACGAAGCAGGCGACGAAGAACACCCTGAAACTCTTGATCACGAGGACTTGATTAAGATTAAAGCACGTAAGCGTTCGAATGCTCCTAGTGCACCAGTTAAAAAGACGTCTCCAGAGCCGGAAGACAAGGCAGATGCCCTAATGAACGATGCTGGCGATGTTGATGAACCACTTAATGATGAGGACGACAGAGCAGACAACGGACCTGATTCATCAGCAAAGAGACGTCAGGAACTCGAAGCAAAGCTTGAGAGAGCACTCAAAAGACCTAAAATCAAGAAAAGAAAAGATGAGCACGACTTGACCAACGATGAAGATGAGATCATCCAGATCCTCAAACAACAGATGGACACAGCTGCTAAGCTGGACTCTGAGCTTATTGAGAAGCAGTCAGGAATTGCCATCAACAAAGTGCAACTTTTACCAAAAGTACGCAGTGTTTTGTCCAAAGCTAACCTTGCTGAGGTGATTCTTGACAACAACTTGCTTGCTGAAGTTAGACAATGGCTTGAGCCATTGCCAGATGCGTCTCTTCCGTCGTATGAGATCCAAAAGACTCTTTTTGATGCTCTTTTGAAGTTACCGATCAACACCAATCATCTCAGAGAGTCTGGTATTGGCAAGATTCTTCTCTTTTACCAGAAGTCGAAGCGTGTTGAGCCAAAGATCAAGAGAATCGCCGACAAGCTGATTTCTGACTGGACGAGACCAATAATCGGCGCTTCAGACAACTACAGAGACAAGAGATTCCACAGCATCGAATTCGATGCTGTCAAGCTCAAGAGAAAGCAGAACACCGCCAAGAAGGTGACATCGGAGGAGCTGAAGCAGAGAGAACAGGAGAAGACCATCTATGAGCAACAAGCCGCCAGAAGAAACAGGGCGGCAGCGCCAGCTCCAACGGTGACAGATTACAAATTTGCACCAAAGTCCAGAGTTGATAAGAGTGCTAACATGTCTATTGCAAGCGCTGGAGTGGGCTCTTCCCTCAACAGAGACGACCAGTTCAAGAGAATCAAACAGAAGCTCAGCGGCAGAAGAGCGGGCGGCTCAAAGAAGGGCGGTATCAGTATTGAAGGAAGAAACGTTTAAGTAGTAACCACAACATCAATCTACAAAACATCTCGTAATTACCAAATGTGCATAAAATATACAAACAACCCAAGGCCAGGCGATGCAATGCGCTTAGGATCTTGGTTTCTCCTTCTTCTCCTTCCACAAAGCCAAGAGAGAAACACCAGAGACCTTGACGACCTTGAATCTAACACCTGGAATATCACCCTTAGCCTTACCCTTACGACCGAAACCGGCGAGCAAGACTTCGTCGTTCTCGTCAACGAAGTTCAAACAACCATCGTTTGGAACGAAAGCGGTAACTCTCTTACCGTTCTTGATCAACTGAACTCTGACACACTTTCTGATAGCAGAGTTTGGCTGCTTGGACTCAATACCAATCTTCTCAAGAACAATTCCCTTAGCGTGGGAAGAACCACCGAATGGAGAGGACTTGAAGGCGGTACCCAAAAGTCTCTTCTTGTAGGACTGCTCGGCCCAACGGCTGTTGTGATGTTAGTATTGGATCATGGTGTGGTGTTTGTCGTGAGCTGACGGTGATGTCTGGGTGGACGGCTTTAGGAATAACAGTTTGTATACAATTGTGTGTATGTGCTTTTGTTTGTGCCTCTGCTTGTGCCTCTGCTTGTGTGTGCCGCTCGTGTATCTAGATCCTTGGACCTCCTTATAATACTCCTCCCTCCATCCATTCAAGCTCCACCATCATCGAGCCAAACACCTTCGCTTGTTCTGGACTTACTTGTTTCTTCTGTGGACTCTGAGCTTTCTAGCGGAGTTCAATCCTCTTGGCTTACCCTTACCCATTTTGAATTGGTTATTTGTTAGCTGGAGTCTTTAATTTAAGATGATGTGGAGTGTGAAGTGTTGAAAAAAAGTCTTTTTTCACTAGGAGGAGAGAGCGCTGGGACTGTGGGCCGGTGCCCTACCGCGGGCTCGAATTCGCGAAATGCTGGAGCTGTGTGCGCGTAGGGGCAACACTGTGAGAGCCACTTGAGTGCGCGAACCGGTATATTGCTTATGTCAGCGAGTGTTAGTGCTGCGCGAACCGTGGGAGAGTTGACATCCGAACACCTTGAAACTTTTAGGGCTTATGGATGTCACGTGCACATGTTAGGGCTCCATCGCGAGCTGATAACGCCGCCAAGTAGACATTGATTTAAGGTGTTTATCTCTCCAATTGGCTGGAATGAAGCACAGGCAATGACTCTGACAAATCACCTTATTGCTGACTATCTCAAACGACATGGCCACCACCACACCTTAAAGTCGTTCGAACAAGAAACCGGCATCAACACCAAACACTCCTCAGTTGAGTACGAGAAGCTAGAGGACATTGTTAATGATAGAGCCAGTTATCTGGACCATTCAGAGGTTGTGAAGACTGATGAGATCAATCGTGTTGAAAATGCCCATTTATTCAAGCATTGGGAGTATGATGGAGCTCCAGAGACCGGCAAAGAGCTCAATGGAGTCCATTCGCTGGTGGTTCACATGTCCACGGGACAGTGTTTAGTTGATGGTGATATTAGAGATGTTTGTTTACTTTCAAGTGCTGATAAAAGTACAAAAATGATTGATTTAAGCACCAAAGAGCTTATTAAGACATTTGATAAGTCTCAATGTGTTACTAAATGCTGTTATGCTCTTCCCAAGACGGATAAACTGTTGACGTGCGGGATGGATGGTAAGGTCAGACTTGTGAGCATTAACGATGGTAACACCCTCGGAGAAGTTCAATTACACCCGAGACTCGTTACAGAAATGAAGATTATACCATTTGGTGATAATTACTTGATTTTTTCCATAGGCTGGGACTTAACAGTGAGAGCTCATAGCTTGAAAGAGGGCCATTTCGAGCATCTTTCAAGTTACAAGCTTCTATCTAATGCTACGGCAATTGAAGTGGGAACAACACCGAATGGAACACCAATTGTTCTTATAACGAGGTTAGATTCTTCTCAGGTTGCCTATTTCACATTAAAAGATGGAAAATTAATAGAATTGACAAGGGTTTCGTTGAATGATGCTGAGTTCTCAACACATGGGTTTAGTGGTATGTCTATTACGCTTTCTTCTAGTATTATCACCAAAAACACCCAAATTGCTGTTGGAACGTCTCATATTCCATACCTGAGAGTTATCATAACATCTCCACCGGATTTGGAGGGCATTCTGAGTACAACTGACTCATCAAAATCAACTCAAGAACAACAGCTAAGTACACCAACATTGCGAGGTCTCATTATCGGAAATTTCACCACCACTTCACCACAAGACAAGTTTTCACATGCAAAGATCATATGGAGATCCGGTAATTCCGGTATATGGATTGCTGGAGACGATGGAGTCGTCAGAGGCATTGAGTTCCAAAATGGCAGCGTTATCAGTGAGCTTAAGGGTCATGGTGATAAGCAAAGGATTAAGTGTATTTTGGGGTGTGTTGTTGGTGGCAGAGAGGTTCTTTTAACCTCGGGGGTTGATAAAAAGGTGATCTACTGGGCTTAGTCATAGAATATCAATGTTTATATGTTTATAATCAACGTGTTTTGAGTGATTTGCGCTGCAATTTCATAATAACAAACAACGTTCTCATCATAAGCGTAATCTGGTCCTTAAACATAAAGACAAAGCCCTGAACAAGAACTCCTTTCGTCAATTGAGGCAAAATACCCTTCCATAACGAAGCTATACCCTCGGTTCTCACAAGGTACCGCAGAATCGACTGGAAAGACTGCAAGTCCTCATTTCCCTTTTCGTCATTCTTCTGCAACAGTGCTTTAGCGATGATTAAAGGCTGTGTTATCACCGTTGCGAGCATCTTGGACACCACGCCAAGGAAGAAGTTCTCGTGAGGGTTAAGGATCGTGCGACCGTTAAACAGCACAGCTTTGAGTCTCTCAAAAGTAGCATATGTGATCGAAGGATTCGCCGTAAGCACCAATGACACCTTTAAACCACGCCACAGGCCAGTTGGTCCATGGTCTTCCAAAATGTTCTCTGCGCACTTCTTGATTGTAGGGTTCTTCTCCGGATTGGTCTGTTGTCTTGTGGAGATAACGCTGATTGGAGAGGTAAACAGTTGGCCCAAAGAGGCAGCTACCATTCCGAGTAAAAGCTCTTCAATTGTGGTGTTTTTCAACGATTTGTTGTTCAATTTCTTCATCTGAGCCCATGACTTACGTACAAAAGTGTACCAGTAGAAGTAAGTGAACGACTGAACTGCTGTGGAGATCAGTGAAGAGCTCAGCCCCTTATAAAGACCGAGAATTCCCTTCTGCTTGTAGATCTTTTGCAGGCAATCGAGCGAGTTTTTGTAGTGCTCGTGCTGTGTCTGCTCGTCTTCATCACCATTGGCGTCAAGCTGTGTCTGGATCACCGTCTTGATAAGGTCCAATGGGTAGACAATGGTGTTAGCGATAATGGAAGCCGAGGCCCCGTAAACAGCGTTCTCCAGGGACGACATTGCGGCTTTAAATCGAGGGAAACGGCTCAATTGAACAATTCAAAAGTGGAATTTCAATCCTCTTTATACTATATATATACTCCTCAAACGCCTTCCCCAGTTTTCCTCATAAAGCTCGGTAAGTTGAACAGCAGCCCCCGCTGTGGCCGCCTGCTTAAGCCGCGGTTCGGCTAAGATTGTGATTACGTAAGCATTACACTATTGCTTACGTAAGCGCTTACGTAATACATCGGTAATAGCGATGCGTATATATTCACAGCTAGAACCTCACCTCGTGCGGCAGAACTCTGTGTTTATGGCCGTCAGCTCTCACACTTCTTCCCTGATCTCTTCCCATGGCCTTTCTCATATCAAATGCGTCCTTTTGGTCGCTTATCGTCTTGGTGTCCTGAGGATAAGCTCTTCCGTCTCCGTAATAACCCACTACTCTTCTGTATATCGAGTAGCCCAGCTTCTCATATAGTGAAATAGCTAGTGTATTGTTTGCCTTGACAAACAGATCAATAAAATTCGTCTCGTGAGGTTTAGCATCTGTGATATACTCCAAGTTGTTACACAGGTATGAAGCCAGCCCAATTCGTCTGTAATGACCGTTAATAGTGACAGCAGTGATGTGAGTGTGCCATAAATCCTTCTTTCCTTCTGTTTTGGCCATCATATAGCCTGAAATGTCGTCTGAAAGCTCAACACTCTTGAAGAACAGAGATGGCCACTCCGTGAGGTACTCCAGGTAGAAAGCGATGTTGAAGTTCTCAGTCAGCGGGTCCAGGTTGACTGCGTTCAATTCAAACAGATCTGTAGCTTGGAATGGTCTTAGAGATGTCATTACTATTAATTTGGAGCTTTAATTGGTTTAATTTTATGCCATATGACAGTGCATTTATATGGTGATGTTCACATTAAAAAAGTCGCGCATACTTAATTAATTCGCTGAACCAATTCCTAACATTACCCTTTAATTATACCAAAATCAGCAACACACCAACCAAAATGACACGATTCAGAGGGTGTATTGACATACACTCGGGCCAAGTGAAGCAAATTGTCGGTGGAACGCTCTCAGCTGAAGACCATTCTCATACAAAAGACGCTTCTTTAGCTACCAACTTCGTATCGACGCTTCCATCATCACATTACGCTCAATTGTACAAAGATAACGACGTAAAGGGCACTCACGTGATCAAACTAGGCTCTAATGTTGAAAACGATAGAGTAGCACTTGAAGCTATCAAAACATGGCCTAATTCCCTACAAATTGGTGGTGGCATCAACGATTCTAACGCCAAGTACTGGATCGACGAAGGTGCTTCACATGTTATCGTCACATCGTGGCTCTTTCCAGGAAATCAGTTCAACCAAGAGAGATTGGATGCTCTAGTCTCTCTAATCGGCTCCAAAAAGATCGTTATCGACCTCAGTTGTCGTACTAAGATCATCTACGGTGCTAAGAGATGGTTCGTCGCTACCAACAAATGGCAGACAGTCACGGACTTCGAGCTGACTCAGCAGCAATTCAACCATCTCAGCAAATACTGTGATGAATTCCTAGTTCATGCTGCGGATGTTGAAGGTCTTTGCCAAGGAATTGACGAGGAATTGGTCCAGAAACTGAGCGAGTGGTGTGGTGATGTTCCGATTACGTACGCTGGCGGAGCCAAGTCAATTGATGATCTAAAGAGGGTTCAGGAGCTTTCTAATGGTAAAGTTGATCTCACTTATGGGAGTGCATTGGACATTTTTGGTGGAAAACTGGTGAAATTTGAGGACGCTTGCGAATGGAACAGTGGTCATTAGTCACGTGACTATCACGTGACCCGCACGTGACCATGGTGTGGATACTGAATGTTATAGACTAAACTACAAAACCATCCAATAATGTACATCTTTTTTACACAACCTACCATTGGCCGTACTGTGTGGCTCCATATTGGGTGCCCTGTCCCCATTGTGAGCCCTGGCCATAGGCCGTTTGCTCGCCATAAGCTGTAGCATTACCTGCTATTCTCTGAGCTTCATTATTATCAAGTTCTTGCAAAACACCGGCAATTTTCTTCTGTAGAACGTCGATTCCTCGTAGAACAACTTGGTCTGGTGGAAGGACCCCCACGGTCTCCACATCGAGGTAAAATTTGTTAGGAACTGCTTTGTAATCAAATGGCTCGTCTTTGTTTGGTGGCTCTTCGAACTCAGCGTTCTTCGAAAGAGGCCATTCTTCTTCAACGCTCTCCTCGTACCAGAAGTCTGTGTGTTTCAGCTTGTTCCAAGGATCGTATTCGAAGCCAACAGCAGCGCATGGTGACCATTTAGCGTGCTCTTTAGAGATACCCTTTTTAGCGATACATCTCACTTTAAGCTGCTGTCCTTGTCTCAGTCGACAGATCAAAACACCGTTTTCGGCCTCATCAACAATGATAGGGTGACCAACATTGATTTGTGTGTTAGAACTAACAATAGTCAAGTCCTTGGCGAAGACATTTTGCGTTCCATCGCCCTCACCGCGCACATCAAGAGAAAGCTCAACAGCACATTTGTTGCAGTAGTCATCACAGGTACAATCACGTGAGTATTCGAGCTTATCGACGTCATAACTTTGAAGTGGGATTAAACCGAGTCTGTGAGCAATAAATTCATCGGCCAAAACCGACGTATTTTCTTCGATTTCAACCGAATCAATGGCCAGTGTTGGAATCTCTGCGATCATCGTACGGCGGATGGAGTTGGCCAACGCCAGGTCCACGTTCGACAGCACAAAATCCACGCGGTCGTCCTCGATCTTGCGGATCGTCACGTTGAGGTCTGCCATGCTTTTGAGGTTTTTTTTGCGTTGGTAGCAGTGATTTAAAGCGTGTTAATCGTCAATTTGAAGTGTTTATTATGATGAAGTTGGACGTCGCAAGCGGTTCGCGAATTGTGTTGATACACCCGGACATTTGTGGGCGATGGCTAATAACTAATACTGTTATTCTTTGAGTCTTCTTCAACAAAACAGCGCAAACGAACGCATATAACCAACTAAATGTCAACTCAAATACCGATCCCAGATCTCCGTTTTGAGTCCTCTTTCAGACGCTCTCTCCAGGCCAAGGCTAAGGCTTCGAAGTCCAAATCTCTTCAAGCTGATGAGATTAATGAACCAATCGCAATCACCCCACTAATAGTGCTACAAGTTGTTTTAAAGGATATCATTGTGATGCCTCTAGTTCAAGGTATCGTATGGTCCTCTATTCTACTTCTGGCAAAGCCATGGCTTGCGATGGCTGCGCAGCACGGTCGTAAAGTCGGTATTCAGCTATACAGATCACTTGGCCTAAGTCTTGGTAAAAACAGAAGATATGCCTATTAAAAAACACACTTTATACGACTACAACATGAATGAACGATATTTAATAGATTACACACTAATTTAGAAGCCATTTGAGTAGTTGGAATAGCTGTTTTCGTCATTAGACCAGCCACCTCTTCCGCCTCTTCCTCTTCCACCTCTTCCTCCTCTTCTGTTACCGCTGTTACCAAAATCGGGCTTTCTTCTACCCGAGTTACCGAAATCAGGCTGGCCATTTCTGACTCTTGGAGCTGGAGCTTGAGATTGCTGTTGTTGTGGCCTAGAAGCACTATTTGAGATGTTATCAAAGAAGGACTTCTTCTTATCATAAGCCGGAACTTCGTCCTCATCTTCCTCCTTAGATTCCTGTCTGGCTTTAGCTAAATCATCCTCGAGGTTCATTTCCTTCATCTTAGCATTGGCACTTTCGAAATCAAAGTCTGAGTCTGGAACTAATGCCTTGGAGAAGTCATTTTGAGGAGGTCTGTTGTACTGATGTTGTCTTGGCTTACGCTGAGGTTTTGGCTTCACTTCTTCCTCTGACTCGGAATCACTGGCCTCTGACTCCGGCTCTGGAGCTTTCTCCTTCTTTGAAGGCTTCTCTATTGGCTTTTCTGGAGTCTTTTCCTTCTTTGGAGCAGCTGGTGTACTCACTTCTTCCTGAGGTGAGTAGTCAGATGGAGCTTCATCAAGAACAGATAAATCTCTCACATCAGAGCCTCTGAAAACAACAACAGGGTAAATGTCCTCGAATGCTGGAACCTCTTTTGCTGGGTCGCCAATTCTGCCCTCAGTGCCGTATGGTTTCACGTTTTTTAAGGTAACAGTGGACTCTTCTCCATTGACGTCAGCCAGAGTACCAACGTAGCTATGAAGTGTTAGCTTTTGAAGCGAGAATTTTCAGAACTTGAAACTTACCGAATACCCTTTCCGGAGATTAAGGAAATGATCTTTCCAATATACTGAGACATTATTGATTCAATTGGACAGTAATTAGGTGGCTTTATCACGTCTCATGTCCACCTTAAAGCACTTGTCACTCAAATGGTGATATCTGCCATTTTGGCACGGGTAAAATAGCGAATGCGTTTTATTCGCGCAACCACTATTGTTAAATTTTGCGATGGGCTCTCACATTAGGTCTCGGTGATTAACGAATAGTTTGTATTTAGGGGGATAAATTGTGATTTCAGCCTTTTTAAAGCATTTCATTTGATTATTTACGCTATAAATAGTCCTTTGTTCCGCGATGTCCGACTATGAGAAGGCGATGGAGATTCAAAGAAGAGCTTTTGAAGCTCAGTTCGGCTCTTTAGAAGAGATGGGCTTTGAAGACAAGACAAAGTCTCAAGCTAATGAAAGCGAAGAAGATGAATTTGACTATGAAAACGTCAGTATACAGAGTGGAGAAGAAGATGAGTCCAGTGATGATATGGAGGAAGACACTGATGGTGATGAAATTTCAGACGATGAGTTCAATGGGTTTAGCGAAGAGGATGATAAACCACAACCTAAAGTGATCAAATTCAATGATTCTGTGAGGGAATACAGAGAACCAACTAAGCAAGAAAAGAAACTTCTGAAATCCGGAAAAGCTGCTCCAACAAGGCCTAAACCTGTGGTCCAACAGGGTAAAAAGAATGCTCCAAAAGAGGATGATGACAATTTGAAGAATGATCTTGAATTGCAGAGATTCTTAGAAGAGTCTCACATCTTATCCAACTTCCAGCAAGAGAATTCTGGTGCTGATTTGACTTTAAGTACAATAAACTCTTCAGATATCAGTGGAGAGGCCAGAAAACACACATTAAACAACAGAATGAAGCAGATTTCCAGCATCAACTCCACCAAGGGTCAAAAGCTCGAGAAAATGCCTATTGCCATGCGCAAAGGCATGATTGATTCCCGCAAAAAGAAGATTGAGAAGTTCGAGCAAGATGCTAAGGACGGTGGTATTATTCTTTCGAGGGTCAAGAAGGGTGAATTCAGAAACATTGGTGGTTCACTGACCATTGACCAGAGAATCGGTGCTGGTATCAAGTCACAGCTTGACGACAAGAACAGGAAGTACCGAAAGAAGGGTCTCAAGATCAACAGTGTTGGCCGGTCGACCCGCAATGGTCTTGTTATCAGTCAGAGGGACATTGACCGGATCAACGGATCCGGCAGCTTCTCCAAGGGAAAGGGTAAAGGCAAGAGACGCTAATATAAACTAGATAAAATAAACGACCGCTACGAGAATCGAACCATCGCACTCCAGCGCTTCTAAAAGCCCGCCTCATCGCGCAGGGGTTAAGCCGCGCTTATAGCCCACGTGGGACAGCCGCAAAGCGGAGGATATACGGGCCGGAGCACTTCTCTTTTGAGTAGGTTTATTTAATACGAGTCACAAGAGTGAACTTGTGGTGATCGAGATCTTCTTCCTTTCACAACTCAGAGCTGCTTTACCCTTTAAATTCACCCAAAACCACACACGAAATGCCCGAAGGCTGGATGTTTGACAACCACATCTCTCAAGACCACAGTGCGTTCTTCAGCTTCGACTCGCCCAGCCAGAGCTCCGAGCATGCTCAAAACGAGCAGGGAGGCCATTCAGAGCAGGGTGCACACCAGGCCCAGCCTGCTTTGGAAGAGCTATCGCCGAACGAGCAGCCGATGAACGCTCACAGCAACTGGCCGATGTCCGAGATTCAGGATATCGATATGTCAGAAATGGACTCCTTTCTACCGCAGGAGCAGACTTACAACTCCACAAATGGCTCTGCTAATGCCTCGACATATACAAACCACTTCATCGCACACTATTCGCCTGCTTTGGGCCATGAGGCCGACGCCAACAGCCACTCGATAAGGCCAGATGTGGTGTTCACTCCGCTTGTTTCGCCAGCTGTTACACCGCACGATGCTTTGATGCACAAGCATTCGATGTCAGGGCCTTCTAATCCATCGTTCTTTTCTCCTCTGACTTCGCCAGCGCTCGAGGCCAAGTCGCCGATGAAGCACTCCAAGAGATCTGGCTCCATGTCAGAGGACAAGAAGAAGCAGTTCTCCAAGAGAAAAACACCAGGAAGCACACCGATAGTCGGACCTACGGTCCCTGGAAGAATTGCAAAGAGTTCTCCAGTGTTAAATGCTCGAAGATCTTCATCTTATGCTGCTAATTTACAGACCAGAACCGCGTATAGCTCTGGTAATGGCTCGAGCTCGACGCTCACATCTTCAAGCGCTAACACCGCTACAACCAGCAACAGAACATCGCCGTTTGAGCCATTTTCTGGTTTAACAGAGAGTGCTACTGCTGGCGATGATTCGTCGCTAATGGCACCTCCAAAGAGCACCGCAACCAGCACTAATGTTCCTTTATCAACGTCCTCGTCTTCATCATCATTGAGGAGAACACGCACGAAATCAAACTCATCTCTAAATGCTCCAGCTACGCCAGCTACGCTTATGAACTTCAAACTCGACACCTCTGTTTCTGATGACTTGGTTCCAAGCTCACCAGTGATTCTTCCTTCTAATGACCGTTCCTCGAGACGCTCTTCGGTGTCTACGCTGAAGAAAGAGAGGCCTAGGGATATCCCTCCAGACACATCATCTGCTTCGAGATCAAACAACGACGACGAGGAAGACCTCAGCTCCAAAAAGGCATCTCACAAAATGGCAGAACAAGGCCGTCGTAATAGAATGAACCAGGCAATCGCAGACCTCAGCTCGCTGATTCCTGAGGAATTACAGGCTTCAGTGGCTATTCCAAGTAAAGCTACGACAGTTGAGCTGGCTACTGAGTATATTCAGAGATTAACTGGTGAAATTTACATTCTGAGAGAAAGACTGAGACTCCAGCAGAGTGATTTGGTAAGCAATGATAGTATATCGCCTTTGGAAACGACAGAATGATTAATTTGGCTTCTCTTATATACATATAATAAAGTAATGATTTATGCGAAATGGGGTGTAGACCCAGGGTTCGAACCTGGGAACTTTCAGCAGTTTTTTTTTTTTTTTTTTTGGCTCCCACGCAGTGTTGAAAATTTTTTCACCGCATTCTCTCTCTTTCCTTTACACTTCACTCAACTCATCAACAAACAACATATATACCCAAAATGGTGAGTGCAGACGCCACCTAAACAGACATTATGAAGCTCCATTAGAACAAAATCTTCTATGGGGTGTTGACGATGTCGTTGGACCCGGTTTGGAGTCTACCGAAGGCCACAAGTTCAGAGGTGTTTCTCTTAGTATAAAGAGGAGCACTGTTGACGAACGGCCAGACTTCCAACCGCCCAACTCCATGCTTAACACTGAATCTTGAAGGAAACGCTTTACTGGAGTTTTGTAAGAGTTAGCAGACCTCTTTTCCCAGGGGGTTTTGCGAGTCTATCGAAACTTATACTAACCAATAAAAGGCCGTTAAGAAGGTTGCCCCAGCTCCACTCTCCCAGAAGACTAAGAAGACCACCGGTTCTAAGAACCCATTGGCTGAGTCCAAGCCATTGAAGTTCGGTATCGGCCAGGCCATCCAGCCAAAGAGAAACTTGTCCAGATTCGTCAGATGGCCAGAGTACGTCCGTCTCCAAAGACAGAAGAAGATCCTGAACTTGAGATTGAAGGTCCCACCAGCCATCGCTCAGTTCCAGCACACTTTGGACAGAAACACCGCTGCTGAGTCTTTCAAGCTCTTCAACAAGTACAGACCAGAGACCAAGGCTGAGAAGAAGGAGCGTCTCACTAAGGAGGCTGCTGCCATTGCCGAGGGTAAGTCCAAGCAGGACGCTTCTCCAAAGCCATACGTTGTTAAGTACGGTTTGAACCACGTTGTTTCTCTTATTGAGAACAAGAAGGCCAAGCTTGTTTTGATTGCTAACGATGTTGACCCAATTGAGTTGGTGATCTTCTTGCCAGCTTTGTGCCGTAAGATGGGTGTTCCATACGCCATCATCAAGGGTAAGGCCAGACTCGGTACCTTGGTGCACCAGAAGACCTCCGCTGTCGCTGCTTTGACCGAGGTGAGAGCTGAGGACGAGGCTGCTTTGGCTACCTTGGTGTCTACCATCAACTCCAACTTCGCTGAGAAGTACGAGGAGAACAGAAAGCACTGGGGTGGTGGTATCTTGGGTGCTAAGTCTCAGGCTAAGCAGGCTAAGAGAGCTGCTTACGCTGCCTCTGTTGAGAAGAAGTGAGCTTTTTCTCTCATGAAAACTTGTATAATAATGGGAACGACACGGAAATGAGATTGTTCTGTAGCAGGCGATTCGAATGGTAGGTTATTTGGCTATGATACCTTATTAATTGACCAAAATAGTGTTCAACGCTACTAATTACCATATAAACACCAAGCCCAACGCCCTTCCAGCCAATCACAGAGCGCGAAATGGCTGTTACCTGAAAAATCGCGAGTCTCAGAGCCCTCGAGAAAACAGTTCGATGAATAGCCTTCTAAACAACGATTTAATACTAAACAAACCACCAAAAACCCAGTGAAAATGCTCGCAACACTTGCTGAGGCCCTTGAGGAGCTTAAGGAGGCTTTCGTGCCAACCGTCGCCAAGGCTGAGTCCGAGGACGAGGCCGAGGAGGAAGAAGAGGGAGAAGAAGACGAAGATGACGAGGATGAGGACGAAGATGAGGAGGAGGAGAACGCTGACCCATTGGACAAGCTCAAAAAGGAGTGTTCTGAGGATCACCACATCCAGCCATACGTCCACCACTACGCTGAGTGCGTTGAGAGAGTCACAAAACAGCAGGAGGACCCTAACTACGACCAGCTCGAGTACAAGGAGGACTGTGTCGAGGAGTTCTTCCACTTGGAGCACCATCTCAACGACTGTGTTGCTCCTAGATTGTTTGCCAAGCTTAAGTAAGCCAAAGCGCCTCATATTCTACCACAACACAGCTTTTAAGATCATATTTCTATGCCGGGTTTGAGCCGGTCTCCTTTTTACATTGGTGTATATACATTTGCATATGAGAGGTGTAGTTGTAGTTGAGTATCGTTTATGTGATATATATGATGTATTTATCATATTTATCACATTTATATATAAATTCACATATTCGTACCCCAAATAATATCACCGCTTCAGATAAGATCTGCGGTGCGAGCATCAACACTAAACCACCCACAACAACCAAAACACCATCTAATGGTGTCCTGGTGGAAACAATATACACTCCAGAGCACTGAAAACCTTACTATGAAGGAGAATTGCCTCATTTCTTTACCCCCAGAGCTCTTAACCCGAATATTACGCCATGTTTGTCGTGATGGGACCGCTAAAGACTTAGACAGCTTAATGTTGGCATTTCCACAGCTAAATCAACACTTATTGCTCATAGTGGACCACCCTGAGAATCCTCATATGCTATTTAGTGCTAAAGGAGTCACCACAATTCCACTGAACAGCTACGAAGATTTGCCGTACGAAGAGAAGCGGAAGTATGCTCTCAAGCTGCTTACGTTAGCACACTGTGATGATGCGACGGTTACGGGCCAATTGACGAACTCAAGGGACTGTTTATATGGCAGATTTGTGGAATATGTTGATAAAATAGTTGTGGGATACCATCATCAAGAAACAGTTGGGTGTTGTTTAATAAAAAGGCTCGCTAAACACAGCTTGGAGTTCATACATAAGCCGGACTTACAACGAACAAAGAGCGTTGTTTTATTGCAAAAAAATAACGATACATCGTGGTCTTATAAACACGATAAACAGATGTTTATTTGTTATGATCGGCCTCCATTACGACTCTCTGAACGTCTTTTATCTCCGCTAAGCAGTCCCCAAGAACTGATGGCTCCGTCTACGAGCATGGACATTGTTTCTGGCGAAATGGTCCCATTATATAAGAGTGAACTGCACAATTTGGAGACTTTACAAGTTCGATTCACATTGCAATACAGGAATAAAGAAGATGACCATGCTTTGAGGACGAGAATCCAGCATCCTGGGCTCAAAATGATTGAAAGAATCTATATCGAGTTTGACACCCATATCATTCCTAACACGTCGTTTAACGTGTACCAAGCCTGGAAACGGCGTGATTTCAGACAATTCACACTGGTTAACGTCAATTGGTCGTTTAATGAACCATTTGGCTCCGGTTTAGAGAATGACGACTCACTAATGCCCGTTGAAGAGGGCCAGAGACCGTGGTCCTTCAACTTCACCGAGGTGATGTCTGATATTGAATATATCGGAATTCCGGACAAAGTTGTTGAGGGAACGCTCTGGACAAAGTGTAAGACGTTTACCTGGAAACGAATGAGTCCCAGAGTGGGAATTCCGAGAACCGAGGATGTTCTTTTTAACGGAAGAACATCACACAACTGTCCCCAGTTAACGAGAATGAGGATATATTCTACGGTGAAGGAAAGCCGGGTAACACAACAATTTGAAGCTGAAAAGCTGAAAACTTTGGAGCTTATATCTCTGGATAACGGATTATGGGATTTAAATGGTTTATTTGTCGGTGTTACGCCAGTTGAATCACTCTCTTTGGTGTTGGAGGGAGACGAGGACAAGCCTTCTATTGTCACTGCTTCTTCGCTTGACAAGGTGGCAAATTCACTTAAAAACTTGACGATTATTGGTTATTTACCTCATTTTGTGATTTCAAATGATTTATTAA
This sequence comes from Petasospora stauntonica, assembly GCA_030558335.1. NCBI lineage: Eukaryota > Fungi > Ascomycota > Saccharomycetes > Phaffomycetales > Wickerhamomycetaceae > Petasospora > Petasospora stauntonica. Next base: position 1,222,151 of record JAJMSG010000003.1, read on the forward strand.
CAAATTTGACTCAATTGACCCTCGATATGTGGCCATTGATGCTATCTAAAACGCCATCATTATGTCTACCGAGGGAGACTTTCCCATCTCTTGAAAAGCTCATATTAACATTGAGAAAAAGGCATTTCAAGAGCCAAAAAGGCTCAAAATCGTTTGATATTAACACATCTTTTAACCTCCAAACCATTGAGGTGTCATCGCTGCTCAATATGAACAAAATTAGCGTTAATAATCAACTGCTGGAGTGCCCAATGTGCCTTATCGTCCCTGGTGCTTATCACCACTTTGTTAAGCAAAACGACTCATTTTGCTACAAATTTGACACCACCGAACCACTCAGGTTCTACGAGTACAACCCATAACATTAAATGCCAATTGAGCCATTATACATTACGTAAAATAAACATCCTCCCATAAGTCACGTGACCAAATTCAAGTGAGCCTCGGGCACTTGAATCTCCGGTAATCTCCGACTTATCAACATCAACAGTACCATAAATACCGATAAAAGGCCAATGATCCGCTCGTTTTCCAGCAAATCTCTCGGCTCAAGGTCCAATAAGAGCAGGAGAAGCTCTCTGGAGACCAAATTCGAAAATCACGAGCTTCCGAGGGAAATAGCCACGAGGATTATCAAGTATGTTGTTCTTATCGATGATCAAGACGATGAGCACAACAAAGGGCCTCAAACGCTTATAAATCTTTTAAGAGCCTTTCCTTCTCTTTGCTCATTGTTTCTTGTTGTCACAGACCATCCAGAAACGCCGAGGTTTCTGTTTAATGTTGAAGGAGTTCCGTATATTTCGCTTAGAGATGCTCATCACGACTGTTGGGGCACTAGTACCAAATCCAGGCCATTTACTGTTCTTTCTTTGCTTAAAATTGACGATTCTGTTGTTGATGGAGCATTGGCGATATCGAATAAGTGCAAATATGCCAAATTTATCGGCAAAAACACCATCATTTTAGCAGCTACGCATCACCGGAGAAGCCTCGGTTCTTATACAATTGAGCATCTTAGTCGGCGAGCTTTGAAGCTCCATTTGACGATATTTCCGCAAATTTCGAATACCAGAGTTGTTCAGATTCATAAGAATCAATTTATATCACTAAAAGTGCAAAATAAGGGCTTTTTAAGGTCTCCAATCGCACAATGTGTTGATGTTGAAACGTCCGAGAACATCGACTGGCGAAGTGAAAAGTCCATGAAGAACATCCGGGTTTTACACCTCAGGTCACGTGGATCAAGAAAACAGTCACATATTCACCAATTAGGACAACTTAATGAACTGGAAAAGCTCCATATTTTATTTGATTCCGACTCAATTCCGGCCACTGACCTGAGAATGCTTATCGCTAAGCCGATGGAAAGAGAGCTTATCATCCACAACCTTCGATGGTCTTCTACGGCGCCATATGGAGATTATTTTGATTCTTTTATTAATGCTTTCAATACCCAGAATCACCAAGATTATACCATGAATATGACGAAAATTCAGTACATTGGAGTCCCGGATAAAGTGCTACAATTCACTCATTTCAGAGACGTTGAAGAGCTCACATGGAGACGACTTAATCCGAGACCAGGGCTCGCTAAAACGCATAAATCACTCCAAAAAAGGCTTCTGATTAAGTGTCCGAAACTGAAGAAACTCACTATCCTAAGCGTTTCAAACACTGAGGACAAAAAGGGTGAAGACGTTCCGTTTCCAGCGTTTCACGTGCCAAAGCTCGAACACTTAACACTCACATCGATATACGCTCCTCACGGAAAGGGAAGATGGGATATTTTGAAGCTTTTCGATAACCAGATTCCACATAAACTAACAAACGCTCAGTTCGTCGCTAGTGCTGCTGTTAGTGACAAATCTTCAACTCAGGAATACATGTGTCAGTCGGACTTGCTTCATCTCAGCAGAACGGTGGAAACCTTACAATTTATCGGCTTTTACCCAATGTGTTATATGCTCCGAGGGTTCTTTTCGCCTGTTAAGTTCAAAAAGTTGAAGAATTTGACTCTGGACGTTGGAAGACTCGTTTTCCAGCATTATCAAGAACTAAAATGGAAGCATAATGAGTGTCATTTCTTCCTCGAAGAAGAAGAGTGTTTCAGCAACTTAAGAGAGGTCCATTTCATGGTGGGAAGAAGATACCAAAAACACTTGAAACGATACCGAAATAAAAGAATAAGGATTATTTTACACTTACCATTAAGTGTTGAGCTTTTAACAGTGAGCGCTATAATCTGTGGTAACGAGCTTGTCCACTCAGAAATGAGACAACCTTTATACACTGATGATTGTCATTTGCTCGAAGAAGGTTATTGTTATCAATGGAGATCGAATCCCGGTGGCGACTTGGCCCTAGAAAGTGTTCTTAAAGAACCAGAATGGGACTGTGAGCTTGAATTATGAAGAAAATAACGAAATTTAATGACACTTGATTATTAGAGTAGTGCCCCTACCAAAATAAATTATATGTACTAAATTTTTGTAGATGTGAAATGTCAACAAAGAAGCACTTGATTTTAAGCAATTAAGTCCAATTGAAATATGTTTGAGGGTCCTTTCAACAGGTCTGCTCAAGACGAAAAAATACAGCTTCGTATTCTTCAAGTTCTTCGGCGTGAGAGCGACAGAAAGCAGCAAAAAAGAGACTCTTTGAAGAGGGTACGAAGAGCTGAGAAGCGAGCTAATAAGACAATTAAAGGGAAGAAACAGAAGCTTGATGAAATCACATTGCCAAGAAACAACATTCCACAAGAAGCCTATGAAAATGGCGATAGACAAGAGACGATAAAGCGCAAAAGAATCTTCCCTCAAGACACATATGAGCATTGGAACATGGAGCCGCAATTGAACAAGAACGTTTCCCGGGTTGTTTCAGGACATGTTAATAAGAACAACAATGAGGATGATTCATCAGATTCAGACATTGAAGAAGCTCAAACTGAAGAAAATAATGATGAACATCTCGAATCAGTTGCAGCTCAAACAGTGCTGCAGCTGGAGCAAAGGATCCAAGAAGGCAAACCGTTCATTGACAAGGGCTCTACGAAACTGATTGCCATGTCAAAAGGATACGAAATCCTGCCTTATTCGTTCACTCGTTGTTTGCGTGTTGAAGAGCACATTGGGTACTTTGCTAGTTCCATTTCACACTCTGTGAGGCACTTCGATACACTCAGGACTTTACTTCATCTGAATGTTCTTAAAAGGAACTGGAATGCTGCTTATAAAGTGTTTGCAGTGTTGATAAGGCTTCCTCGTGTTGATGTGCGTAATATTTGGCACCTTGGGTTGGAAATCCTGGTGAGATTGACCGAAGAGAAGTATAAAGAAGAGCATCCTTATGCGTCCAATTATGAGCTTAGAACGCTTGGAAATGAACAATACGATGCTCTCAACACGCCAAAAGATGAGCAGTTTCTTCAGTGGCTCAACAACTTCTTTCCTCTTGAGATTGGACGTACAAATATCACCAGACGTGATATTTTTGTCTTTAGAAAAGGGTCCAAAAGTACTCCTCCTGTGACTGCGATTACGCTAATTTGGTCTCTTCTTTTGAAGAGTAAGTTCGACTTGGTGAATGAAAAGCTCTCAGATATGCTTCTTTTGCCTCCTTACGTGAATGATGGTGTTTTCCACTTCGTTCAAGGCCTCTCCTTCCAGCTCGAAGCTGAGTATCTTTCTCGGAAAGAGGCCCCATCAAACGCCGATAAAGCAAAGATACAGAGACTCATCAATGACGCTGAGAAGTACTATGCCTTGGCAAAGAGCCTGGGAAGCGAATTCCCTGAGAAGACGATGAAAGTGGAGCTGGATCTCATCAAAAGTAACATAGCCGAAGAAGACAAGGACAACGACAGTAATGATAATGATAATGACGAAAACATGAGCAACCAGGAGAACAGTGATACCTACTCAACGGCCGACGAAGGCGAAGATAATTCGAAGCCTTCTAACGAGGGTGAGATGGACTTTGGGCTGGATGACGACGATTTAGATCGATTCCAGGACGAGCTTCTCGGCCAATTGAGCTAGAGTATAGTTAATAAATGATTCTGGTATTAAGCGTAAATTAAGGGTGTAGATCATAAGCGTCAAGTGTATGGGTAAGTAATTTTACTCCGTTTCATCGTGATTGAGTGGAATAGCATTGGCCGTCGCAGGATCCAGCATAACTCTTTCAATTCTGGCAGTCTGATTGGCTGACAAGTGTAAAGTGTACTGATCGTGGGCCTCATTTCCATTAGAGAGTTTGAAAAGAGTCCAATCCGGTGGTGTCAGCGCGTTGTGTGGTAGTAGTAGGATATCTGGCTCTGGCTGGTTCTCTTCGCCAGCTTCTGGTGGGTCAACTTCGGGAACATCCACATTTGGAGGTTCATTGGCTCTGTTTTCTTGCGGCTCTAGAGCATGGAAGAAATCAGCACCATGTGGTATGTGATTCATTGGGAAATTATCAACTTCCTGACCAAATAATGGAACTTCTGGTATCTGTGGTGGTTCAACAGGCAATTGAGTCTGTGTGGCCGGTGTTTGGGGTGTATTGATGAACACAGGTGCTCTGCACATAGGACATGCTTGAGATCTCTCGAGCCAGCCTTTTAAGCATCCCATGTGGATAATGTGACGGCACTGGAGCTTCTTCGGATAGAGACGGTCACCTTTACGTAATCCCTCAGTAGTCATGTCATCACGACATATAATACAAAGATTATTATCATCAGCCAAATCTTCCTCTGTTGCGTCTTCCAATTTAGAGTCCAGCTCTCTTGACGCAGTGATGAATCTTCTAAACTCGTTTATCTGGCCTGTCAACGTGATGATGTTGAAGAACACATCTTTGAATAAGTATAACGGGAATCTGTAAGGTCCGAGGAATGTATAAAGAAGGAATGAGTTCACCACCAGCACAAATACAGTGTGTGAGATGTTCAAAGTCTTCTTGTAGAGAGTTTTACTCTCCATTACCTCTTCGTCTGGGTGCGTGTTAAGATAAACAACTTCCCATGTGTTCAATCCCACTTCCACGGCCTGGACAGCCAAATCAAGGAACAAGATAGCAAATTCAAAACCGAAGGCAAAGAAAACGTCAGGATTATTACCAAACGAGTACTCAGCACACGAATAAACCATGCCGAAGTCCACGTAGAGCAGCAGACATAATGCAAATGTGTTTCTGGTTAACAAAATGTCTGATGGTCTTGTGGCATTCTGGAACGCCAACTCCAATCGATCCTTTAGAATCCAATGGAACACCTTAACAAATAGAAGGATCAATGTGAGCACCCCGGGTACTAATAGATAGTCATTGCTGAACATCGTGAGAACGAACAAGCTGTTCAGCACCGTAAATCGTGATCTATCATAAATATGTGCAATCTCAATCATTCTTAACTCTCCGAAGAGGACAATTTGAAGCAGTTTACCTAGCACAATGGCATAGGCAACGAGCCAATTGGCCAGTACAAGCGTACTGAAGCCTTCTGTGAGCTGAACACCAGCAGCGAAGAATGTGGGGCTCCGTTGAAGGATCGGGTACAGCGTTACCGCCGCAAGAACATTACTAGCCTATACACAGTTAGTAAATCTATCATTTTGAGCAATTCTAAAGTTAACCGCCGTGTCCATTCCTTTGCAATCTTCACCTATTTGCGTACCTCGTTCTGTTGAGAGTACAGCGTGGCTATACTTAAAGAACAAGAGAGAGGGTTGATCCAGCGGGCGGCTAGCCTCGAAAAACAACATACCACAAAGTAGAGCACAAACTGGCCAGTGTGTGATAAATTAACCATTTTGTTCTACTCCTTTAAGCCTTTTTGGCGCTTTGTTTGCTTTATCAGCTGGGTGTGTGATGTGTTAATTATGGCCTGGTGATTATTATATGCAGCTGTGGCCCTTACCAATGTCGCGAACACGTTTGTTGAGCGGCACTCTTAGTGTCGCTTGATCTGGCGCTTTATCCTTTGTTATTTATAGCTGAAAATAGGTGTATTAAACGCCAACTCAGCTTTTCAAAACGCTGAAAACACATTCATATGAGTGGTCTCGGTCTAAAGCTCGGGTCTCTTTTTATAAGACAGATTTCTAAGCCCATAGCTGTGAGTTGATGACTAGCGCCACTGAAGAGCATGTACTAACGCAAGCCAACAGAACGCTATAAAGACACAGGCCAAAGAGCACGAGGCATTCAGGAAAATATGTATAGCAGTTGCTCAGAGAGTGCACAAGACCGATGTCTCCGTGCGAATGAAGCTTTTGGGAGAGAAGGGCACTGCTAAAGTCCGGCCATTGAATGACAATAGAGCTATCGACAGCGGGGCCAATTTCCTTTCAGAAACCATTGTTTTTGCTGTTGCTGGGGCGATTATAGTCTACGAGGCCAATAGACAGAGACAGAAAGAGCTCACTAGAAGAGAAGCAGTGGAGGACGACATCAAAACATTACAGCATGAGATCGAGTACTTGAAAAAGAAGCTCAAGGAGTACAATGTGAGGCTCGATGATTATGTTCCATTGCAAGATGTTAAGCCTAAAGTACTCAAACTTGATGGAGATGGCAATATGATTGACCTACACCAGCAAATGAGTGAGCTTAATGCACGTATGGACAAGCTTGACAAAACGCCTACGACTCCAACGCCCAAGAGTGACCCTACCAAGAAGCTCACACCACCAAGTAAATGAAAGTGGTCATGAACATATTCAAAAATTGCATAAATCTTGTATATAAATAGAGATAAGAATACAATATGGCATACAATTAGCTGCATAGTGTGTAACGCACAAAAGAGAGAACCCGGGGAGTCGCGCCCTCGGAAGTCGCATTTTGAGATGCAGCGTTGCTATGGTTATCAATTGTTGTTGTTACCGGGGTGTGGCCGGCAAAAATCATAACAAAGAACTTTGAGCATGGCAGTTCAGGGTGATATTATAGTCTATGTGTAGTCTTAAATACGAAGTACAACAATAGAAACATAATCCAGATGTAGATTGGATAGTATACATATAAAATTACAACATATCTTGAGCGACGATTGGGTATAAAGCAGGGGTTGGGCATAGAGCTGAGATCTGGATGGAACGCACAACAAGCAAAGGAAATGGTGTCAAATTCGTTGATGTAAGCATAGAAAGACACAAACGGTGAGACCAGTAACATATAAAAAGCTCTGGTATAATCGTTTTGAAACATTTTCACCTCACCCTTAACTCACGGTGCTCCCGGTGCTCCCAGCATACGTACCCATTAAAATGTAGCCCCCTAATCATCATAGACAATAGACAAAAATTAAAATACAAAAAAGAATAACCTCCACTCACCAAATAGAAAACCATAATGTACAGTCCAGTGCATCATAGCACCGGATCAATAAGCTTGAATCGCTTACTTGTGGGACTTCTTCTTCTCCACCTTCAACAAGAGAGCCTGTGGGATGACATGTTAGTATTGCGGTAAATAAGCTAAGCGCCGAGGGTAAACATACCTTGTTGATGTGCGGCAAAACACCACCGTAAGCAATGGTGGCCTTAATGAGGGTGTCCAATTCCTCGTCACCTCTGATGGCCAATTGCAAGTGTCTTGGTGTGATTCTCTTCAACTTCAAATCCTTGGCGGCGTTACCGGCCAACTCGAGGACTTCAGCTGTCAAATACTCAAGAACAGCGGTCAAGTAGATGGCGGCTATAGTTTGCTGTTAGTATTGTAAATATATCTTCTATAGTACTCAAACTTACCCTTGGCACCGACACGGATCTTGTTCTGGGCGGTCTTCTTCAAGAATCTCTTAACTCTACCGACTGGGAACTGCAAACCAGCTCTAGCAGAGTGCGATTGAGATCTGAGACCACCGTCCTTGGCACCGGACTTTCCCTTACCACCGTGAACTTTTCCTGACATTGTGTTGTTGTTTTGTTGTTGTGTTCTTTCTAACCAAACGGTGTTGTTGTGGTAAGGTTGTTGTTGTTGTTGTTAGGAAAGTAAACAAAGAGGATTTCGCGCCAACCCTGCAAATCCGGGCGGCTCCACAAAAAAAAAAAAAAAATAGAGCAAATCCGGTGGCGGTGGGGGCACGCAAGCCGGGTAACCTTTCCATAAGCCATTTCATGGGGTAGACTAATGCAACCATCTACAGCTCTTTTTCTAACAGATACGTACAATTCGTTATCAGCATTGCTATATACACGGATTAAGTTTGCGCTGAGGGCTATGTGCTAAGTTTTATAGTCGCTTAGAACATACCACCGCCCATGCCGCCCATACCACCTGGCATCTGTGGAGCAGCAGCTGGCTCTGGAACATCAACAATAGCACACTCAGTAGTAGCCAAGAGGGAAGCAACACCAGAGGCGTCAACAAGACCAGAACGGACAACCTTGAGTGGGTCGATGATACCGGTAGCGATCATGTCAGCGAACTCACCCTTGGAGGAGTCGTAACCCTTGTGGAAGTCGTCACCGTACTCATCGATGATCTTACCGACGATGACAGAGCCCTCCTCACCGGCGTTCTCGATGATCTTTCTAGCAGGCTGAGAGATAGCCTTTCTGATGATGTCAACACCAAGCTTCTGGTCGAAGTTGTCGACCTTGACATCCTTCAAGATTCTGGAGGCCTTAAGCAAAGCGGTACCACCACCTGGCAAGATACCCTCCTCAACGGCGGCTCTGGTGGCGTTCAGGGCATCGTCGTAACGGTCCTTCTTCTCACCAACCTCAACTTCAGAGGCACCACCGACCTTAACGACGGCAACACCACCGGAAAGCTTGGCCAATCTCTCCTGGAGCTTCTCCTTCTCGTAAGAAGAGGTCAAGTCGTCGGCAACGGAAGCCTTGATCTGCTCAATACGCTCCAAAATGTTCTCCTTGGAACCCTCACCGTTGAGGATAACAGTGTCCTCCTTGGTGATGGTGATAGAGGCAGCGGAACCAAGCATCTCTGGAGTGGTGTTCTCTGGCTTGATGTCCAACTCCTCGTTGAAGACGGTACCACCGGTCAAGATGGCAATGTCTCCGAGGGTGTTCTTCTTGTTGTCACCGAAGCCTGGAGCCTTGACAGCACAGACGGAGATCTGGCCTCTGATCTTGTTCAAGATACAGGCAGCAAGAGCCTCACCGTCAATGTCGTCAGCGATAATCAACAATGGTCTTCTGGACTTGACAGCAATCTCGAAGGCTGGCAAGATGTCGTTGATAGCAGAGACCTTCTTCTCAGAAAGGAAGATCAATGGTCTCTCCAACTCGGTCTTACCGTTCTTGGTGTTGGTGACGAAGTATGGGGAGATGTAGCCTCTGTCGAATCTCATACCCTCAGTGACCTCCAACTCATCCTCCAAGGTCTTACCCTCCTTGACGGTGATAACACCCTCCTTACCGACCTTCTCCATAGCAGAGGCCAAGAGCTTACCGATGTGGGCGTCACCGTTGGCAGAGATGGTGGCGACCTGGGCAATCTCCTCAGATGTGGTGATGTCCTTCTTGTTCTTCTGCAAGAAGTCGACAATGGCCTCGACAGCGGCCTGAGAACCTCTTCTAAGGTCCATTGGGTTGCAACCAGCAGCGACGTTCTTGACGGACTCGGTGAAGATGGCTCTACCCAAAACAGTAGCGGAAGTGGTACCGTCACCGGCAGCCTCGTTGGTCTTGGAGGCAACCTCTTGCAAGAGCTTAGCACCCATGTTCTCGAACTTGTCCTTCAAGGTGATGGATCTGGCGACAGTAACACCATCCTTGGTGATCTTTGGAGAACCAAAGTCCTGCTCAATGAGGACGTTTCTACCCTTTGGACCCAAGGTAACAGAGACAGCATCGGCAAGTGTCTCCACACCCTTGAGGAGGGCAGCTCTACCTTCGACACCGAATTTGAGCTCCTTGTGGGAGAGGTTTCTAACAAGAGAAAGGGTCTGCTTTCTCACAGATGGACGGGCAGCACTCAACATTTTGTAGGATATTTTGTGTGTGATACCTGAGAAATTGAGAGCTTCTTGTGGGGGTTCTTGAGCGTTGTATTTAACTTTTTGTCAGCGCTTTTGCTAGAATTTTCCACGGGCCAGGATCATCAGGCGTGGTGTGCGGATGTGATGGGAGGGCGATGAGATGGCAGTTACGGGGTCGCAGCGGGGGTGTTGTGGACAAAAAAAAGCTGTGGTCCTAATTGGATCCTTCACAGTAGATTTCGTTACTCAATTGGTTCATCAAATCTTGAAAATACCCGAAATTCAACGCTATTGTCTGTCCCCCACAAAACCAAATGCCGGAACCGTCTCGGGTTTCGGGATTAGGCCGGTGTTGGGGCACACCCGCGAACTCGTTCTGTGAGTTAGCCAGCGTGAGGGTCCATCACAATAGAGATAGTACGTGATAATGATGTTTGTACATTTTCGGGCAATTTCAACGATTGAGGTTCCGTTTTTGAAATTTCAAGAGTGAAATGGACAATAATGATGGTAAGTCGTCTTATTGATTCTCTAAACAAGATTTAGCTAGCTAACATCACCATAGGGTTCGCCCCAATAGAAGCCATCTTCTACACTGTCTTTCATCCCACAGAGGGAACCAAAGTGTCTCAGCAAGTACCAGCCGGTGCTATTGTACCGACCCAGAAGTCGAGTGACGAAGGTGCTGCTGAGCCACTGTTTGATTTCGATCTGGTTAAAAACTACATCATTCCCAAGGCTGCTCTTTGCAACAGACTGATCACGTTGAAGGTCGGTCAATACAGACTAGTGGGATTCCCTGTGTCTATTTCTGGCTCTCACTACGCCAGAAACTCGTTTAGTTTCAACTTCTGCTTTGTTTTCAAGTATGGCGATAATTCACTGCCGTTTGAGAATGATGTGCGAAGACTAGGCCGTGTCTTCACTAATCTGGAGGAGCAGTATCAGATCTTATCAAAAAAAGAGAACGACCTCATATACTTCAAGAATGTGGCCCAGCCTGTCAATAACACCACGAGTACTTCTTCAGCTCCAGACAGCAGTGTGGAATCCAGTCCTGGTGGCGCTGCTAGCGGCGAAGATATTGGAAGATCGTCCTCAATGGACTCTACATTTGCAAGTTCACTGGGAGGTGGTGCTTCTAACACTTACGAGCAAATTATGAGTGATTTGGAGAATAACATCAACTCCTCAACACCGCTCGGCATCAGTAATAAGGATAATATGATGACCTTACAGTCTGTGGAGAGCTTGATCCAACAAATTTACCAAGATTTGAACAATTATTCGGAGTGTTTGATCCCTATCGATTCTGGTAATTCTGTTGATATTAAACTGCTTCCACTGCTACCTCCTCCACCAAGAATCAACCCAGAGGATGTGCCAATTACTACTGTGCAACTACAAGGGCTTGTTGATGTTAATTGGGACCCTACTATGCTGAAGATTCTGCCTTTCATCAACGGCATTAACTCAGTCAAGCGAATCAGTCTACTGGCTAATTCAGATTATCCGGTTGTCAAGAGTTGTATTCAACATTTGATGTATTACAAGTGTATCATAATAACCGATATATTCCAATTCTCCAACATCTACGCTCCAACATCAGATATTGATTTCTTCCTCTCAGATCCCCATATGGCCGCTGAATGTCAGGCTTATGTGGTGGCGCCATCTATCTTTAAGGACTTGCCGTACGAGACGGCATCGCTGCAAACAAGGCCATCAGCACAGAAAAGCTCGGGAGGAGGAGACTCTTCAAGTTTATCATCCAGCAACAGAAATAACTCCTCTTTGTCGCTTACAAAAAGAGGAAAAAAAGAGACGGTTGTGCTCCCATCGAAGTCCAAACTGTTCTACGCGTATAGATCACTTCATCAGGGCCAAACGGTGAAGCAATGGTACAGAGACCATTCTGACGATTTGGAGTTCGTGGACTTGAGACGATTTATTACATTTGGAACTATGCGTGGGCTTATTTATAGAGTCCAATCGTACCCAATTATCGACTCTTTGATTGCAAATGATGCTGCACAGGACGCTCTCTTCAAGGACTACTTAGAATCGCTCAACATATTGAAAAACGACACAAATACAGCCAGTACACCAACACGTCCAAGACCGCCAATGCTGCGAGACCAGATCCCATCTGTCAGAACCAAGAGTGCCTCAAACCTATCTGAATCTCAAAAGCAGCAAATCTTGGAGCTCACGAGACTGTTGAAGTCTACACGCAATTTGGATGCGCTATGTACTGAGATGAGCATGGACAGAGTGTCTCTAGAGTCCCTGCTAAGGAAAATTGGGCCCTACAACGTGGTGAATAGCTGATGTCTTATTATAATAACGATTAATGGCGCATGAATTTGACACTAACTCAGTGGAACATCTATGATTGTAGTGCCCTTACCATGTCAAATTCCGATCGTTACCAAGGCAACGCGCAACCGCATCGCGATCGCTTCGAAAGGTAAACAAGCGAAAAGCATCAAAAAGTAAACAAAAGATACGTAACGTTGATATTTAAATAGTTCACCTTCTGATTGCTTGATATCCCCGATTTGTCCCCCAAAATGAGCTCTGAAAGCGAAAATATTCAGGTCGTTATCAGGTGTCGAGGCAGAAATTCGAAAGAGACCTCTACAAAGAGCCCAGTTGTGGTTCATGTGAGCGATGAAGAGGGCCAGGACGTAGTAGTTAACACGTCTGATGATGCAGGGTTTACGGCGCAATTGAACTCCAAAACGTATACTTTTGACAATGTTTTTGGTCCTATTGCAGACCAGCAGACGATATTCAACCGTGTGGCATCCCCGTTGTTTGACGAGTTCCTCAAAGGGTACAATTGCACGTTACTTGTGTACGGTATGACGTCGACTGGTAAGACGTACACGATGTCAGGGGAGAACAAAATGACGAATGGCGAGCTCAGTGACAAAGCTGGTGTGATACCTCGTCTTATTTTGAAGCTTTTCAGTGTTCTTGAGGAGGCAGGTGATGATTACGTGGTGAAATGTTCGTTTGTGGAGCTTTACAATGAAGAGCTTAAGGATCTTCTTACAGACGATGTTTCTAAGAAACTCCGTATATTTGACCAGAAAAACGACACTTCTTCTTCACACCCTGTTTCATCCACTTTTAATGGAAATAAATCGTCCATTCACATTCAGAATCTCCAGGAAGTTGTTCTTCAAGACGCTTCTCACGGTTTAAAGACTCTTCAGAAGGGACTCAAGCTAAGACAAGTAGCCGCCACAAAGATGAACGACGTTTCGAGCAGATCTCACACCATATTCACTCTGAGTCTCTTTAAGCACAACAAGGACACCGGTGACGATTACCGCCTGTCCAAAATCAACTTAGTGGACTTGGCGGGTTCAGAGAGCATCAGCAGGTCTGGTGCTCTTCACCAAAGAGCAAAGGAAGCAGGCTCTATCAACCAGAGTTTGCTCACGTTAGGGCGAGTGATCAATCTACTTGTTGAGAAGAGCACTCAGCACATTCCTTACAGAGAGTCGAAGTTAACGAGGCTTCTACAGGACTCGCTAGGAGGCCAAACAAAGACGTGTTTGATTGCTACGATATCACCTGCTAAGATCAACTATGAAGAGACTCTGAGTACGTTGGAGTACGCCAACAAGGCTAAGAGCATCCAGAACAAACCACAGCTTGGTATTACGCTTGGAAGAGACATTCTTTTGCGTGAATTGAGTGCTGAGCTGGCGAGAACGAAGTGGGATCTGAGTGCTACGAGGATGAGAGAAGGAATGTACATGGACAACGATAATTACCAGTCGTTGATGGTGGAACTTCAGGAATCGAAGACGACGATTGAGGAGACAACAAGGGATTACGAAGTGCTTCGAAAACAGAATGAGGCTTTGAAGACTCAGCTTAAGGAGTCGGAGGCTCAAAGCATTCAGCAAATCACCATGATCAACACTCTGAATACTACAATTGACACTCTTCATAACAAGATTGATCAGCAGAAAGAAAACGAGAAGAATTTGATGAGCTCGAGCTCTAAATTCAAGTCCATCATTGAGACAGTTAATGATAAAATCACGAGTCTGAAGACGTTTGAGAATGAAACCAAAGCTGCTGTTACAGACGTTATTGAAGTCCATATTAAGAAATCACTTGATGAAATATCCGAAAAACTTGAGATTTCATCCAATTTCCACGGTGCTGACTCTAATGTGAAAGAGCTTGATTCTGAGATCACACAGATGAAGAATTCTTTCAAGGAAATCACCACCGAAGCGTGTTCTCAGATTCAAAATCTTCTCAGTGGGCTTCCGAAGGCTTTAAATGGCTTCGATTCCAAGATTTCAAGCTTAACATCCGTTGTTAGTGACTTTGAAGCAGTTTTGAACGAACAATTCTCAAAGTTATCAAAGGAAAACAACGACCTCAAAACAGTGCTGAACGACTCTTTATTCCAGAACCATTCCGATATCGTTAACGATATTGTTTCTCAAACCAATCAGGAACTCGAGGATGGTGCTAATACGCTTTTGAATCAGTTTATTGACCTTATCAGAGAGAATAATAACAAGCAACAGTCCTTGATGACCGAGAGAATTAACTCTGCTGTTAATAACTCCATCGCTGCTGAAAGATCTCATTTGGATGCTGCTCAAAATAGATGGGACAGTGTTACCAGGCAGACGATCAATGGTTGTGATTCATTAGCCAAAAGTACGCAGAAACTATACGAAAAGGGTATCAATGGCTTGTCTAAAGACATCTCAAATGTTCAAGGTCTTTTGGGCACAGCAAAGAGTGGTATTGACTCTGAATTGAACAGAATTTCTACAAGTATTGATGAAAAGTCAAGCGAAAAGAGGGTTCATGAGATCTTTGGCAAGTTTCAGGAAGATGGAGCACTTCATCAATCGGTACTTGAGAGTCTTTCGAGCTCAAAAACCACTATGTCGGATATCAAAGACCTTTTGATCCAGAACGTTGTTAACAAAACCGGGGCTGAGCAGATTGAAGAAAAAGATATGAACCAAATGATTAATGAGATCGAAATTGAGCAAAACGAGCTGAAGAAGAAACTTTTACCAACCGGCAAAACTCCAAAGAGGGAACCTCTTCAGCTTCCTTCAAACGATCGAAACTCTTTGACAAAACCCCACCAATCACCGCCTAAATTCCAGTTGATTGGCCAAAGATTTCAAGGTGCTGAAAATAATAACTCGTCTACTGTGGGTCCAAGAAAGAGAAAATCTGATGACGATTTGGGCGCAACTACTCAGCACTCAAAGCTTCCAAAGTTGTCTCGTCATATCATCCATCCTCGTAACTCGGGGCTAAGAAGAGCACATGGTCGCTAAACAAATATAGAACTAATCAATTAATGCCTAATGTCATATAAACCTACTAACTAAAGCTTATTCGGAAAGAGAAAAGTGGACACTTGATATTAAGCCCTTATTCATGACGTATTGTATATATGTATAGAGAAAAATGATGTATGATACATAATCATCTCTCAGAGGCACCACTGACGGATCTTCTGAATTGCTCCAAAGAGGATGTTGTTGATGTTGATGAAGATCTTCTTCTTTGCTTTCTGGCCTGTGTTGGGTCAACGTATGTCTTTCCGTGTCTTCTTGCAATGAGTCCGAGAATATCGGTCAGCGAAATGACACCAATAAGCTTGCCTGCTCTGCCTTCAGATTCTGGGTTTAGTGAGATATTCTCCTTTGGTCCAGATGCACCGGAAGCAGATGATGTCGGCGTTGAAGCTGCAGAGCTGTGTGGTCTGACAATCCAGAGTCTGTGAGCCTTCGTAGCAACAAGCTTAGCAATGGTTCTCGAAAGAGATGAGGTTGGATGCACATGGAAGATTGGGAAGGAATCCTTACCGTCCTCGATACCTCTCAGGTTCAAAATAACACTAACAAAGTGCAGACAAGATTTCTGAAGCAGTGGAGACTGAGAGGACTTTGTCACGTGCTTAACATCTGTCACGGAGATGTTACCGAGTAAGTTCATGTGATGGTCGACAACGGCAACAGATGATATTCTATCTTGGCTCATTTTGATGAGAGCGTGGATCAAAGGCTCGTCGCCATAGACAGAGATCACCTTGGTGTTTCCGATTTGCAGAGACTCGATAGTAGAATCCAAGATAGGCTCGAGACTTGGGAATCTTCTTGCATTATCCCAGAAGTACTTGATCAATCTTCTCTGTGAGAGAATACCTGTGATCTTTGTTGTTTGTTCGTTGACAATGGCAATTCTGTGCACACCGGTACCCAAGATCTCCACTACTGTTGATAATGTCTCTGTTTCTGGCAACTTATAGAACGGGTTCTTTGGTGTGAGCTGAATGACAAACTTCACAGGCACCTGATCGCCTCTCTTAGCCTTCTGAATGAGCTCTTTGACCTCGTCGGTGTGGTTCTTGTAATATGGACTCTGCGAGAACGACTGCTCGCTCAACTGCATCTTGCCCAAGACGAGCATCAAGTACGAGTTCAAGTCGGCGTAGTCAAAGGTCAGGCAGTTTGGATCATCGTCAAACTCCTCCACCGGCAAAGAGGTCAAATTGTTTGTCGTGAGAACGTTGAAAGCCTCCTCAACAGATATGCTGGACTTGATGAAAACGAGCTTCGCAGACTCAATAAGCTCGATAAGCTTAACATCCTGCCAGTTTCTCACAAGAGACTCTCTTCCTGTCTGTGTGGTAGAAGCGGTATTCTGTGAAGAATGGGACGACACGGACGGGTTTCTCGATAACTCAATTGGGTTGACCTCAGCAACAGGCAGGTGGTCGGACGAGGACGACAGCGAGTGTTGCAATTGAGGCGAAAGCAGCTGTTGTTGCTGGTTGTTCTGGTCCAATTGTGGTGGTGTGGAGAGCAGCTCAACAATGGAAGCCTGTCTTCCCGAGGCCGGCTGAGTTCCCGAGTGCTGCGAATTCGGGGTGCTTGGCTGTCTAAAAGGCTGTGGGTGGAACTTTGAAGGTGTTGGAGTCATCTTTTGTTGCCAATTGTTGGTGATCCTTAGGTAATAAGAGCCTGGTGGCGAGTATCGCGGGCTTGCTGTTGGTGTATGTGGGTCCTGATAGCGGGCCGGAACGAGACACTGGGTGGCTCGGTCAGCACGGCGGTTTCACAGTGGAGCACAAACAAAATGTGCCGAATTCAATGGTGTTGAAATAAAGCTAACCGCTCTACTTCTTCGCTGTTTAGTGCGCTAGATATACCTTGGGTTGTGTTTGTGGTACTAATTCCTAGGGGAAGTTTTTTTTATAAAAACAGCCTCTGCCTAAAGGTCAGTCTTAACACCCGGACACCACCACATACCACTCTGTTATTTTTCCGGGGTTTTCGCGCATCTCTCCGGGGCTCCGGGGTTTGGGGCACTTAATTAGTCTGGGGTAAAGAGTCTATAATTGTTTATTATTGATATTTAAAGATTTTTGTATTGATCCCAGAAGGAGCTCTTTTGAACCTCGGAGATTGGCATAGAGTTCACGAAAATGCGCTTCGAGCCGTCGGAAAGCCATTCGATGTCCAGATAGTAGATCTTCTCTAGCTTAACTTCATTAACAACGTAATCAAGCATCTTGTGGTAGTTTAATCCCACTTGGGCAATTGAATGAGAGTCATCAGAGAAGCAGAAACGACCATCACAGAATCTCTTAACAGCCTCGGAAACATCGAGTTTTGGATACGGCGTGCTCCATTTTTTTCTAATAGCAGCACTGTTGAACTCAATGAGTCCACCATATGACTTGACGAAAGTGAGGTTTCTCTCGATTTTAGACCACACTGTAGGCCAATCGTGCTCAATAGAGAGATTTTTGAACGACTTTCCAGTAACTTCGTCAACATCGTCCTCTGATAAGAAAAGTCTAATCAAATCGAAGTGCCCCACAGTCTCAGGCTCAAGAATAGTGACCACCTCGTACTGAACATCGAAATACTCTTCAAACAGAGCCATCCAACCACCACAAGCGTCACGTGCCTGAATCAAGAATTCCCGCGTCATGTCAATTGGGATTCCCTTGATAAAGTGGACCGAGCCGATACACATATCGAGCTTATATTTCTCCTTAATCTCCTTAGCGTATTTGATGTGTGCGGTGTCGATTCCCTCGGCCTCAGTACCGACTAAGAACTTGGTTTTGCAGCCCTCGTCGTGGCGCCTTTTTTGCAGTTCAACAGCATGTTTATGATAACGCTTGAAGTTATCCTCTAGAGATGCACAGTTGTATTTTAAGTCGTGTTCTTCCGGGTAAATGTAGTGCTCATCTAGACGAGGCATGTGCTCAGTGAGGCAGAAAACCTCCATTCCCATGTCCACTGCCTGCTGTGTGATGGTTTCTAAGGTGTCTGTGGCATGAGCAACGTAGTCACCGCTGTGACTGTGGTGTGAGTGCATCTTTTCCGCTTTATTTGGGCCCAATTGGCGAAGAAACGCTTGTGAAAAGTGATCGAGATGGGCGAAGACGCAGCTTTTATCAGTGAGGTAATTTTGATCAGTGCGATGATCAGCACTTCCGTATTAGGCAACTCTGAGCGGTGGTTATGTCATTGCGATAGACTTATTTGTGGTAATAAATAGTGAATAAATAGCGAATAAATAAGATAAATAGAATAAATAGTGGATAATAAATACCATATCACAAGTTGTGAATCCTGTTAAGCGTTGCAACGGTTTCTGACACTTCAAGTGGAACGTTTCTGTAGCCTCGAAGACGTTTAGGAACAGTGTTATCTGAGCTCGTGTGCAACACCTTCGCCAAACGCACGAGGTGTTTCTTGATGAAGTTCTCGGGAATGTAGACACCTTGTGATTCCAGCTCTTTGATCAGCTCAAATCCACCCCATGGATTATCCGGGGATTTGACAAACCCATACTCCAGGAGCTTCTTGAGCATTTGTTCATCAAACACTACTCTCAGAGGATGCTTGAGGTTTGCTGGATGAATGTTGAAATCATTCCCATCTACCATTCTCCTCGTAATTGCTAATGATAGTCTCGCAATTGTGTCCATGTCGTGGTCTTTAGCTATAATGATTAGTAATCGTCTCCAAGTTCTTGGTCCCATGGAGAAGTTTCTCTTAGCCAGGCATTTCTGCGTTAACTGAACAACATCCTCAAGCATTTGCTCCGTAGCTCTCTGGTGTCTCAACACGTACTTCACCATGTGGTCCAGAGTCTGCGGGTACACAACACCATTGTGTAAAAGGCTTAGTAGCATGTTCATCGCAGGCTTGTAGTTGCCCAATGTAAGCTCTGAGTATATCATGAGGTTTTGGATGTTATGTGTCATGATCTTGTTTCTTTGTAGATGTTGCCCTAGTTTATGGATAACATCATTACTCAATTCGGGTTCACTCACCAGCTTCTTTGTCATCCCCACGATGAATGTCTTGCAAATCTCGTCAACGCTGAGGGCTCGGTTGTTTTGTAGGTTATCTAACAAGTGTATGCAAAAATCGTATGACTTTTCCGGGGAAAGAGACCTAATTGATGTCGAAAGAATGCTCAAAGAAGATCTCTGAATGACACTTGAGCGAGTCTCTGTAGCCAGTGTACTCCAAAATTTGGAAGTATCCTGATCTTCTGAGAGCTTTCTCAATCTCGAGGATGCAATAGAAGGATGGTCAAGAGATACGCCCGAGTTCTCAACGCTCTTGTCCAATAGTCCGATATCAACACTTGAATTTGAATATAAATCACACCAGAATACCAATGGAATATCGATGCCATTCAAGGACTTGATAGTCTCGCTCAAAGCTGATGGCTGGTCCTCCCCGTTGTACGAAGTGATGTACCTTACAAACAGCTTAGCAGTAGAAGGACTTAGCCAATTAGCGTCTCTTTCGAACTTCCCCATGTTCACAATGCAATTCTTCATACTCCGGATATTGTCCGAATTCAGCATTGACATCAGCTCTGTGTCCATTGAGCTGCTGGAGTCCCTGGGGAAGTCGCCCACACTCACAAGCACATTGTTCCACTTGTTGATGTATGTATCACGTAATTTAAAGCTCCTGAGGTGCGGTATGATGATGGAGTATAGATCTTTGTCAGACAATGAATATATTCTACTCAGTGTTTTCATAGCCTCTGTATCCTCAACAGACAGACAAACATCAAGCATCTGATTCCATTGGACATCTCCGGTCTTCATGGTCTGCTCAAATACGCTCACAGCGGCTTCATACTTCTGATGATATATCAAAGAGCCTACCAATAACATCGGTATGTCTTTGGGTACTTTCATCTCACTTCGGGACGCCTCATCTCTCCATACCCGCAGAATCCTGCTTTGTATCTGTGATGATGTGTTCGCCAAACGGACTGAACCTCGCCATATTCTTTCCACTGTTTTGGGCCCGGATCTCGCAATCAGTTGCTGTAGCTCAGTATAGTCATTCATAGATACCGATTCCATCCATACATATTGCAAAGCGTCTTGCAATTGGGGGTCAATGATGGGAAACCCGAGGATATCTCTCAATGTGTTGAATGGTATTGTAGTATCTTTGTGTAGCGATTGTATCACTGGCGCTTTGTCCTTTAAAAACGGGAAAATAGGCTCTTTCAAGGACCCAAGTCTCCTTACACCACACGAGAACCTCCTTACAAACATTTGTACTCTATAGTGCGCTCTTTCGGTGATAATTGCGGGTTTTAATGCTAATCAAGTGATCTGTGGGTAGCCCCACATTAAGTGTTGACAATAGCGCGCGGTCGGGGCTCGTAACCATAATTATCGAAATGGCCCTAAGCAGGCATCACTTTAGATAAACCCTTCGAGTTATAGATTTCAACACATCAACGGAGAAGGACCAAAGTATGAGTTCTCCGCACGCGGTCGACATTCCAGTGACCAATCTGGACGACGATGACGACGATATCATCTCAACGCCCGAAGAGCTGGATCCTACGGTTCTCAGAGAGGACTTCGATCTAGAAGACGAAGGATTCGGCAGAAGTGCCTTCTCCAAGAGATCTGTGGTAGATAAACTACGGGAATCGTTCTCAAAACTCATACAGTCTCGTGGATACCAAAGGGTTCCAGATCCTATGACCAATGGAATTGAACTAAGTGGTCGATATGCTGATGCGGACTCATTTGATCTGAGCGACGATGAGTTCACAATCAGAAGACAGAGAGAGACTTTACTACAACAATGGCTGGGTAAAACGAAGCGCTATTCCACGAGAGTGTTGATAATTGGACTGGTTATTACTGTTATTGTTCTTGCGGCACTTTTAGGCAAAAAGAGCTCCAAGAAGCCATCGACAGCGACAAAACTACAACTCTTTAACGGAACTGATATCTTCTACCCAACCACCATCATGATATCCCTGGATGGCTTCCATCCGCACTATGTTTCGGAGTCTTTGACTCCAACACTGCACAAGTTCTTCTCTGAGGAGTACGGTGCTCCTTATATGGTTCCTTCGTTCCCATCTTCGACGTTCCCTAATCATTGGACGCTCGCTACAGGCTTGTATCCTGAGTCGCACGGAATCGTCGGTAACAAGTTTTATGATCCAATTTTGAAGAAGCAGTTCATCAACGTGATACCAGAGAATTCTCTTGATCCTATTTGGTGGGGTGGAGAGCCGATTTGGAGCACTGCTGAACTCCAGGGCCTCCATACTGCGATCCACATGTTCCCTGGCTCCGAGGTGAAGTTTCCACAGGGTAACCCTACCGAAGTGGACCCATTCAACGGAACTGAGCCATTGGAATCAAAGACTTTGAGACTATTGAGCTGGCTCGATCGTCCGGTGAAGAACAGACCAGAGCTTATTATGAGTTATGTCCCTACGATCGACTCCCTTGGCCACCATTACGGCATCCACGGCGATGAGCTTGAGGCTGGGCTGAAGTACGTGGACCAGTACATTTACAACATCACCGAGGGTCTTAAAGACCGTAATTTGACTGATATTGTGAACCTGGTGATAGTCTCTGACCACGGAATGGCTCCTACTTCTAACGACAGACTCGTTTACTTGGATGACATTGTGAACACCACCAAAATCCAGCACATTGATGGGTTCCCATTGTTTGGCTTGAGACCGTTTGAAGAGTTCACCGTTGAGGAAGTTTTTGAAGAGCTGAATGCCACCTTTGAAGCAGGAAAGGGCTATAATGTCTACTTAAGAGAAGACCTTCCTGCTGAATGGAAGTTTGGTGGTGATCTTTATCATCCATTGTACAAACAGAGGATTGCGCCTATTTGGGTCGTACCAGAAGTTGGTTATTCAATCACGACATACGAAGAAATGGAACGCAAAGGTGGTGATTATAACCCAAAGGGTGTTCATGGATATAACAATACCGAGGTGCTGATGAGGGCTATTTTCCTCGGAACTGGTCCTTACTTCAAAGAGAAATCTGTTGATGACAAAGCACCATATAAGGTGGTTCCATTTCAGAACATTGAAGTCTACAATATATTGTGTGATACATTAGGGCTGAAACCAGCAGCTAACAACGGTACTACGGACGTTATTAGTGCTAAGAACATATTACCTGCTGATTGGGAGGACTCTGCGCCTTACCCAAGTGTGAATTTCAAGATTGATACCTTGCAAGAAGATTCCACCTATGATAAGCTATTCAGAGTGAGAAAGTCTGCTAGTACTACTGTTTTGGTGTCAGCTTCGTCCTCCATTTCACCAATATCTTCCTCCACAACAGTCGAAATGAAAGAAGAGGTGGTTTCCACTGTTTCATCCTCTAATGAAGCTCCTGATTCCACACTAAGTGGTGCTAAGGAAACAAAGCACAGCTTTTGGAACTCTTTAGAAGACACCTGGGAGGACTTAGAAGATGATATGGAGGACATCGGTGATAAGATCAAAGAAGGAGCGGAGGATCTGATGGACGATATTGAGGATGCAATTGAAGACCTTAAAGGCGGTGGTAAAGACGAGAAGGATGACTAATTTGCCTACTATTTAATAATGCAGTGTGTTTAATATACCATATAGTGTAATTTAAAGCTTGGCTTTCTTGTTTTGCCAGCCAAATCCGACCTTCTTCTGGGTTCCTGGAGAAATAACAACATTCAAAACGGTGGTCTTTCCCTCATCAGAGTTCTTTAAAGCCTGTTTAAAAGCAGAGCGAACTTCTTCCACGGTTGAAGCAGTAAATCCCTCGGCTCCCAAACTCTTACCGAGGATATCATAGCGAGTGTCCTTGCTTAGTGCAGTTGATGGAAGTGCCTTATAATCTTCGTAGCTGGTGGATGGTGGAACTCCGTGGTAAATACCACTGTTGTTCATCACCACAACAATCAACGGAAGATGAGCTCTAACTGCAGTCTCAAGCTCCATGCTTGAGAAACCGAAAGCAGAGTCTCCCTCAATAGCAATGACAGTCTTTTGAGGGTTAGAAGCCTTAGCAGAGATGGCATAACCGAGGCCAACACCCATCGTAGCGTTAGTACCAGCGTCAAGTCTGTTCTTAGGAGATGATTGAGGGAACGAAATACGGGCAACGTCCATAGTGTTGGCACCCTCGGTTATCAAAATGGTGTTTTGTTCACGGGGCTCAATGAGCTCTCTTAAGGTCTTATAAACGTTGTTATAATTGAGCTGAGCGCCAATTGTGGTTTCCTTAGTTGCCAGAGATTTGTTATTTTTGTTGATGACTGATTTCATGGCTTCAGAAACTCCGTGTGCTCTATATGAGCCCAAAAGTCTATGAAGTTCACCAGAAACCAGCGATAAGTCACCAACAAGGCCATATTCCGTGGAACTTGGAACATTATTACCAATATCCTCAGCATGAGAATCAACTTGAATAAATTTAACATCCTTGCGGAATCTTGGAGCCTCTCCAAAGTGCAAGATCCAGTTGAGTCTAGCCCCGAGAACCAGCACAACATCAGCAGATTTCAGAGCCATTGATCTGGCAG
This sequence comes from Petasospora stauntonica, assembly GCA_030558335.1. NCBI lineage: Eukaryota > Fungi > Ascomycota > Saccharomycetes > Phaffomycetales > Wickerhamomycetaceae > Petasospora > Petasospora stauntonica. The sequence continues at coordinate 1,246,004 of JAJMSG010000003.1, forward strand.
AAGACACGTTCAGGTCGGAATGGTCAGAAACAACACCTTTTCCCATTGGAGTTGGTAAGAATGGGAAATTGTGGGACTCCACCAATTGACGAATTTCGCCAGAAGCGTCGCCGTAAGAAGCACCTTTTCCGATGACCACCAGTGGGTTCTTAGCCTCGGAAAGAAGTTTAGCAGTTTGAGCTAATTTGTCTTGCGGTGGAAGGAACTTTGGAACGCTTTGAGACGTAATTGGACCAATGTGTGTAATCAATTGATTGATTCTTTGGTCGTTTAGCTCCTCACCAGAAGTTTCCACAATATCAGCAGATAAATCAACGTAAGAACACCCAGGAGTACCGAAAAGTGAGCTCTTATAAGCCTTATACATCAGAGAGGGCACCTGGTCCACAGAAATTGGCTTAACAGTAGACTTACACCAAGAAGACATAACACTTGTTTGGTCCAATTCCTGGAATCCACCCTTGGAAATATCATCAAATCCCGACGATCCAGCGAGAACTAACAATGGCCATCTATTTGCACTCGCGTTGAAAACACCGGCCAAAGCATGGACCAATCCGGGGCCTCCAACAACAAGCAGAACACCAGGTTTACCAGTAAGATAACCATACGCTGAAGCAGCGTATGAAGCAGCTTGCTCGTTTCTAAAACTGATAAATCTGATGCCTTCGGAGATCAAAGCATCACCAACTTCAACAATAGGAATGCCAACGATGCCAAACACCACCGAGACACCGAGCTTTTTGAGAGTTTTAGCAATGAGAACAGCACCAGCAGAGTGTTTGGAGGACATTTTAGTTACCTTTGGTGTTGATTTCGAGCTCAATTGATTACAAATTTGAACAAAAAAATAGGTGAACAAACAAAGGTTTCGCTTCGACTGCTTATCTGGCTCGCTGCACCCCACACTTTTTAGGCCGGGTAACCCCGGTGCTACGCGGTGATATTTATGTATAAGAATTTAATTTGTTCTATGTATAAGTTAAGCAGCGCACTCCTCGTGTGCTCTTGGGAAAGGAACAACGTCTCTAACGTTCTCAACACCTGAGAGGTAGCAGATTAAGCGTTCAAAGCCGAGACCAAAGCCACCGTGAGGCATAGTAGCGTTTTGTCTTGTAGACATGTACCACTCCAACTCGTCCCTCTTCATGTTTCTGTTGATGATTTCAGATTCTAAGAGCTCTAAGCTGTGTTCTCTGACAGATCCACCGATGATTTCTCCAACATCTGGGACCAGCAAGTCAAAGCACGCCACAGTAGCGTTATCATCGTTGAGCTTCATGTAGAAAGGTTTGATCTCCTTTGGATAGTCAGTAACAAACACAGGGCCATTAAAATGCTCTCCAGAGAGCCATTTTTCATGCTCTGATGCTAGGCCGTCTTCATAGTTAACTGGGATCTTGAACTCCTTGCCAGAATTCGTCAGAATATCGACAGCTTCCGTATACGTCACGCTCGCCCATTGTGTTGATGCTAAGGACTCCCATCTTTGCTGGAGCTTCTGTTGTACTTGGACAACGTCCTCTGTTGATCTCTGAGATTTAAGCAAGTCAGTCGCTATGCCCTGAGAGTCGTTTACGAGGTCATTAACCACATGTTTGATCATTCTTTCAGTGAACCTCGTGAGTTGGTGAACATTCTCAATGAAGGCAATTTCAGCCTCAAGCATCCAGAATTCACTCAGGTGTCTGTTCGTATCTGACTCTTCAGCTCTGAAAGTTGGTGATAGAGACCACACTTTGCCTAAAGAAGCGCAAAGAACTTCCAAATGTAGCTGAGTAGACACCGTTAGGTAAGCATTCTTGCCGAAGAAGGGCTCCCCGTCCTTTGAGTCCAAAACAGATTTCGACTCGATTTGAAACAGCTCTCCAGCACCTTCACAATCTGATGCTGTTATAATTGGTGGATTAGTCTTGTAAAAGCCCTCTTTTTGGAAAAAGTCGTGCAATTTGTAGTCCATAAAAGACCTGAATCTAAGAATGGAGCTAAGGTATGATGTCTTCCATCTCAGAGTTGGAAGTGTTCTCAAAAATTGTAGAGAGTGTAGTTTCTTCTGTAATGGATAACTTTCTGGGACCTGGCCTATCACCTTGGCCTTATCGCCGACTTTAAGCTCGTAAGCCTGCTCTTTACCCTTGGACTGTTTCCATTCACCGGTGAACGAAACCGATTGTCCTGTCTTGAACATTTGCGCCTGTTCGGGACTGACGACACACATCAGACTGTGGGCACTTGATCCGTCATTCAAGTCAACAAATGCCACCTTTTTCAGCGAACGAACAGACTTAACGTACCCGTTAACTGTTACTTCTTCGTTCAATGCCGGTGGATTAGCCCACAATTGTCGGAGATTTGGGGCGATTGCGGTGTTTTGAGTGTGATTGAATCGAATAAATGATTGGTATCGGCATCTGTGAGCCTTTTGCAAGCCGTTTCTTAGCATTTTGTAGCCTTTTAATGGTTATGTTTCCCAAGAAGTAGATAGAGTCATGGAGAGTGTACGTTCATAGTTAAGCCAACATCGCGATCATGAGCGCGAGCTCAGTTCATTAATAGTGTGTAATTAAAGCGTTATAACTACAATTATCTGCTTAAAATGGGCTTTAAAATCGCCTCAAAACACTACATCCCAGCACCATATTCACATGTATAGATTCCCATATCCTAAAGTGCCACTCACTGGCCACATCTCTTCAAATAGGCGTCCCAGCCGGCCTTTCTGTATCTCTCACCCTCCTCAGTTGGGTCTCTACCCTTGCCGAAGAGACCTCTACCAACAATGATGATATCGGAACCTCCAGCAACAACCTCGCTGACCGCACGGTACTGTTGACCAAGGCCGTCGCCCTTGTCGTCTAAGCCAACACCTGGTGTCATGATAAGCCAGTCGAAGCCCTCTTCTCTGCCACCCATGTCGCTCTGGGCAATGAAACCAATAACAAAGTCCTTATCAGTCTTAGCGATGTCAACGGTTTGCCTTGTGTACTCGCCCTTGGCCAATGAACCCTTCGAACTGAGCTCAGCAAGCATCAACAGACCTCTTGGCTCATCTGTGGACTCTTCAGCAGCCTCCTTCAGGCCCTTGACAATACCAGCACCAGTAACACCATGAGCATTGGTGATATCGGACCATGTGGCAATCTTGAAAGCACCACCGCTGTACTGAGCCTTGACGGTGTTACCGATGTCAGCGAACTTACGGTCCTCGAAGATCAAGAAGTTGTGCTTCTGTGCGAGCTCCTTGAGTGGCTTAATAGTGCCCTCGAAGGAGAAATCGTCAATAATGTCAATGTGAGTCTTCACCAAGCAAATGTAAGGTCCCAATGTGTCAACCAGCTTGAGGAACTCAGCAGTCGTTCTAACATCAATGGAAGCACACAAGTTGGACTTCTTCTGCTCCATAACGCCGAAAAGACGCTTGGCGAGGGACGAAGAGTGCGCCTCAGCTCTCTGGGTGTATGACAAGTTGGTGACCATGGTTGTTCACTCCCTTTTAAAGAGTTTTGATTGAGTATTAGCTGAGGAGATAGTGTTTTGAAAAGTTTTAGAGTGCGCTCGACCCCGGACGGAGAGCTCCGATCGGGGGCCTTCGGCCGAGAGTATGTGGCGCTATTTATCTTAAAAATATACCATATTATGGCATGGTATACAATATATATCCTTATTATTCCTGGATTGGTCAATTGAGAGTCTACAGTGCCACCGACTCAATAAATAACGGATATAATGGCCCCATACTAACCTAAATCCGAGGGCAAAGACCCCCGGTTTCCGCGAACTCGTTTTATATGAAAAAGTTTTCGAGATTCTTAGCAACTTCTTAATGCTCATCAAGCTCAACTTTGCCTCTCAGTTCGATCCAGAGTCTCCATAAAATTCACCTAACTAACCAAAAATGGACCAATTGAACCCAAGAGAACAACAGGAGTTCCAGAGACTCGTCGAGAACAAGCAGATGAAGGACTTCATGCGCCTTTACTCCAACTTGGTCGAGCGTTGTTTCACCGACTGTGTCAACGACTTCACCTCCCAGAAGCTCACATCTAAGGAGGACCAGTGTATCTTGAAGTGTAGCGAGAAGTTCCTCAAGCACTCCGAGAGAGTTGGCCAGAGATTCCAGGAGCAGAACGCTGCTTTGACTCAGACTATGAGACGTTAAGATCTTTTATCTCACAACCATATCCATTGATGACTCCAATAATGACATAGAAACAGGTTGATCCTGCTTTCTTTTCTGTAAATATACACATCTTTACATACACACTACAATGTTCCGTGTTTGTTGTTCGTTCCATTCGTTTCGTTAAGTAGTTTCAGCTCTGCGTCATCTCTCTAAACATCTTGATCATGTCATCCGTAGCAAGCTGCATCTCCTTCGCCCAGTTGAAGATATCGGTATCTGTTCTGTTGTACATGACAGCGTTGGCGAACATCAAGAGGATTTCCCTCTCCAGCTCGTTTTCATTCTGGATTCTGCCATCTTTGACCATATGCTTGATTGTCTTCAGGTCACGTGGCTGCTTCACAAGAGAATAGTACTCTGGAGCACTTGACTCGTTGACTGGTGTTAAGAACGTAGAGGCGTACTTGTAGGATGACATTTGGGCAATAAGCTGGTTAGCAATAACCATAAGCTTCTTATTTGGTTGTTGCGCTGGTTTGGCCTTTTTCTTCTGAGACTCTTCAATAACATCACCGTCAGACCCAATTGGTCTTTTCTTGGTTTTTTCGTCCTCTTTATCTTCAGATCGTTTCGAGTCTTCCTGGTCGTCCTCCTTAGCTTCTTTCTTCTCTTCCTTAGGCTGAACTAAAGTGCTCTTAGACTTCGATATCTCCACCGCAACTTCTTCAGGTTTATCATCAGCTGCTTCATTGGAGTCAATAGCTTTGTCCTCTGCCTTTGGAGTCGATGTCTTCTCCTTGAACTCACTGATTATAAGGTTGTCCATCTCGCCCTTCTCAATTAATGCGATCTCTGAGAGCTTCTTCTTGAACGCTTCTTCATCTTCACGGATCTCCTTGATAATCTGAGTTTTATACTCTTCATAAGCTTTAGTTATGAGCTCGTTGAACTGGGTTCTGTTCATTATGATGTTGAAGTACGGGCTGTTGTTGCCGTGTATCTTAATCTCAGGCGATTTGATAAGCTTGGTGATGGAAAGAATGACATCTCTATGTGTTACTGGCGTATCCAGTGGAATCTCGGGTGTTGTCTCATGGATCATTCTCCTTACAAGCCCAGCAAGAGGGTTCTCGTTAATTAGCTCTGTCATCTTATCAAGACTCACCACTTCCTCGATAGACTTGTGAAGATACACTTCAATGACACGCAGTACAAGAACATGAAATGCGCGCAAATGGCAGTTCTCTACTCGCTCAGGTGTGCTAGACATCTTCGAATGTACACGTCTATAGCCTCTAAAGAGCTGGAAATTGGCTGACTTTGCAAGTATATTAGCTAAAAATGAAGTAAACAACGCTCTAAACTAAAGGTTTTAGACCGCCCGCGAAAAAAGTGTTTTTTTTGGTTACGCAGCCCTGGCGGTGTTCGGAACGCGTACTTCATGAGCTACGCGTCGATTTCTCCTAACCATCAGCGTCATTTGTTATCTATTTACTGATATAAACACCAAGCAAACAGGTCCATCACAATGTTTGAGATACCAAAATATGTCCCTATAGGCGATATGTCCAGAGAGTTCGAACATCTCAAGGACTCTCAGGTTGCAATGAGTGACCTGAAAGATACGGAGAAGGAGATCCTTAAAGCATCTGTAGAGCTTCTCGATGAAATTGTTGAGTCCGAAGCCGATGCTCAAGATGGTGTTGACAGATTAGAGCCATTAAAGAGACTTCTGGAAGATTTTGAGAATTGCGTGCAAAATCAAGCAAAAGCTCACCAGTTCTCTCAGATCTTTGCAGCTGCTAAGGACACAGTCAGACAGAACTCAAGGACGCAGCCGGAATTCACTGTGGATCAATTGGATTACTTCAATAGCGTGGATTTGAGTGAAATGCTATTTTCGAATATTCTGGAAAAGCAGCTGGATGCTGCACCAACAGTCAATGTTCAGCAGCATTACAGAGACAACGATGATTACCTATATCTGAAGAACGCTGCATTTATTCTTGATCACCCGCTAGATCCAATTCCAGACGAAAATGAGAACGACGACGATGATATTCAGGTTGAAGGTGGTAAAGTTGATATCAAATGTCCTATCACGCTGAAGACGTTCGAGAATCCAATGACTTCTAAGAAGTGTCACCACACATTTGACCAAGAGGGCATTGCTGGAACCTGGAGAGGCAATATTGTTCTAGACTGTCCTGTTCCAGGCTGTAATCAGTCTTTAAGAGCGTCGGACTTCACCGCTGATAGGCTCATGAACTTGAGAGTCAAGGCTTATAGCAGGCTTCAGAGTAAGATGGAGTCTCAGCAGCACTATGAGAAGCTATAGGCTTTTACTCCGTGTTTAATGATCAACTGAATGTTTATGATGATTTGTGAGTGTAGTTTATCTCTCGAAGCGAGAAATTAAGACCTTTTATTTGTAAAGTAAGATCCTCATGCCAGTGCTTACCTAAGCGATGCGCCTCCATCAACGCCAAACAATAAGGCCTAAAAACGGTCTTTTGACCCTGAATATAAACATAAACTAAATAGACGCCAGCACCAAATTACACAGAAAACAGATATGGAGGCCACAGCCACAGTACGACATGGCACTCTGGCGAACGAAGAGCTTTCACAGCACCCAGAGCTTACCAGCAAGAACACGCGGCTTGTAGGAGTCTCGAGTGCTGGTATCCGTGCTATAATGTACCAAATCACCTCGTTATACCTCAGAACACCGCCTGCCAAGCTGTTTAGGCCTACAAGGGTAGATTATATGGCCATAACACGCCTTTTTGTCCATCACGACACCCCAGAGATCGAGAGGGTACGAAGAGGGTACTCTTTCTACAGAGACTCTACGCTGGGAGTGCTGATAAGCGCAGTGAGGAAGTACGGTTGGAGATTTATTCCTGAGCGTATTTTGCCACCATTGGTGGCCAACAGTGTTACTGGTGTTGTTCTTTATACCTCTTATTTGACGTCTTTGCAGTACTTTAAAGGCAATAAGACGAACTTCTTGGACAACCCTTCGCCATGGGATACATTAAGAGCTGGTTTCGTTGCAGGAACATTCCAGTCCATAACTGCTGCTCCCATTGATGCTATTTATGCTCGTTCCAGTGCTTCGGAGCTACTTAAAGGTGATCACCCTAATTTGTGGAAATTTGGCCTTACTAAGCTGAGGGAGATCGGCTTCTCTGGAGTGTTTGCCGGCTATGGACTGAGTTTTATAAAGGAAAGTGTTTCCTTCGCCATTTACTTCTCAACCTTCGAGACTATCAAAAACCAGTTGCACCGTTATACAAGAGACAGCATCATAAGCTACTACTTCTATAAAGAAAGACTACGAACATGGGACTTCCAGCTGGACAGAGATGAGTTCGCTCAAGAGATCAAACATCAGAAGAAGTTCAAGCTCTTGAGAACAACTTTCGTGTTTATTGCCGGTGTTACTGCCTCCTTCTGTTTACACTTGGTTCAATACCCAATTACAAAGATCCAAAACATCCATTTCTCAAGGCTTGAAGCATTCGACTATTACAATGTCGGCAAGCACAAGGGGAAGCTTCTCACAATCTATTACAACACATATGTCGACACTTTAGACCATATTTTGTTTATCCAGCACAATTCGAAACTGAGCTGGACTTCATGGCTATACAAAGGCTTTCGGAGACACGCTTTGACCACTATTCCGTCAACTACCGTGGGTTTGGTGGTACTGGAAGCTCTAAGAACTAAGCTGGCAGATGAGATTGATGATCCGGTCTTTGACTCCTGAACCTGTATATATGTATAAATAATGATATAAATAGATAAATAGATGCTATGATTCATATTCTTCTCGTGGAATATGCTCTGTATGACCTCCAAACTAGCTTGTAGTATGGGTTCTCGATCTTGTTCTTCACCAAGTCAAAGTCGTATCTCTGGAGCTGCTCAAGATACAATGATAATGGCACAGAGGACAAGAACGGAACGAACAAACAGTCAGGAATTCCACCTTTCCATTGTTTATGACGGTCTTTGATGAGAGAATTGTTTGTTGTCGCAACAACTTCTTTGGTGATCTTCTTCACCTCTTCCAACTTACTTCTGGCTGTAAGCAAGTGATCGTTTGCTCTGATTGATGTATCATACACAACATCTTTTAGTTTGGCACTGACTTCTGTTTTCTTTTCTTTCTCATTTTCCAGATGGCCTTGGAATAACCTCAAAACATCCTCTTGGGAGATTCCGTGCTCTGTCATGGCATCGATAGGCAGTAGGACTGTGTTCATGTACTTAGCATTGTACTCAGTGCTCAAAACCACCGATGCAACGCCATAAGCCTGGCCCAAATGAGCAGAAATCTCTGTAATTCTGTCTCTGATTGGTTCACTTACCTCACAAAGTGCAATTGTTGAAGGAGAAAGCTGCTCAGATAGAAGCAGATTCTGAAGTAAGTAGTTCAATTGAGAAAAGATGCCCTCGCCGTATGAGCACAATTCGTCGACATTTTGGAACTGTTTTCTTCTTAAGAACTCGTTTTTGGAAACAAGTATCTGCTGGAAGTGTTGCTGATCTAGATTGAAGCCCTGTCTGAGGGAATCCCTCAAAAGTAAAGCGATCGGTTCACCAATAACTTGATCAGAGTGTGGGTTGGTAAACACTTTGTCAAGCGTCTCCTGCCATAATTTGATTCTGAGATCAGTTGAGCTTACGCCAATGGAGCTTTTGAGCTTTTGATTAACTTTTGATTGTTCATTCGTCTGGATTTTGGAAATCTCCAGGTTAAAGGCCCTGATGGCTAAGTAACAGTCTCGTGTGGGGGAGGGAACATAAGCCGATTGAACGTAGCTCGACTTATCGAGCTTTCGAATCTCATCCAGACAATACTGCCGAGCAGTAGTCAATTGGTGAGAATAAGAGGATGAGAACCTCCTGAAGCTCAGCATTTTGGCATAAATTGATTAATTAATCAAATCAACTATTGATGACAAAGTGTGGAGTTCCGGTGCTTTCTATAGGCGCGCTTCTATTAGTTGGCGCACGCTGATCTCATCTCATCTCGGCTGCAATTTTCTACTGTGTTCTGTCAAATATAACTTCTTTAGAAGTGTTCAAGGCTGAGGGCATAGAGGAAAATGGGTAACCCGCTCGTTTATTTGGACATTGCTATCAACACAGAGAAAATCGGGCGTGTGGTGTGTGAGCTTTACGAAGCTGAAGCCCCGAAAGCGGTGAAGAACTTCATTCATCTGTGTAAAGGCGACTTCACACTTCCAGATGGCACTTTACTCACTCTAGAAGGCAACAGATTCCACAGAGTAGTGAGAAATTTCATGATTCAAGCAGGTGACCTGACGTATGGCTCTGGTGAAAAGCTAGACGAGAAAGCTGGCCTAGGAGGTGCATCGATCTTCTCTGAGAGGCTTATTAGAGATGGTGAAGTTGGCACAGGGTTCTTTGAGAATGAAAACTGCGATACTGTTGATTCTACGTTCAATTTGGTTATGGCCAACTCTGGTGGAGTTTCCAATGGGTCTCAGTTCTTCATTAACACATATCCATCGCCACATTTAAATGGTAAATACTCCGTATTCGGGAAGGTCATCAAGGGCAAGTCCACCGTGAGAACTGTTGAGTACGAACCAGTAAATGACGACGGCACGCCTTCAAGAGACATTTTTATCCAAAAATGTGGTATTTGGGACGAAAGTATGGGTGTTCCAGTCTATAACGCTTCATATAGCGAGCTCTGTGGTGATATTTATGAGGAATTTCCAGACGATGATGAGCACTTCGATAAGGATTCTACTAAGGAAGCTTTCGAAGTGAGTTGCAAGATCAAGGACTCAGGATCTGCTCTTTTCAAGCAGAAGAACTATTTGGAGGCTTACTTCAAGTATAAAAAGGCATTGAGATACACCAACGAGTTTGTTCCTGATCAAGACTCTGAGCCTGAGCTTGAGCCCAAGTTCCAGGACTTGAAGAAGAAGATTTACAGCAATTTAGGTCTCGTTTGCATCCAGCTCAAAGACTATCCTAAAGCTATTCAATACTCCACATATTTGCTAGAAAGCGATCAATTGACTTCACAAGAGAGGGCTAAGGGACATTACAGAAGAGCGTGCGCTTTGTATGAGACAGGCAAGTTTGAGCAAGCGTTCCTCGACTTCCAGCAGTGTTTAGCACTCAACCCAGAGGATAAAGCAGTGCAGAAGAAGGTCGAAGATACAGAGGCCAAGTTACAGGCCATCAAAGATAAAGAGAAGAAGAAATACGCCAAGTTCTTCGGGTAAATTACATTTTATCGAAAACAAAATAATTTAGAATCTAAGTATAGTATCACTCCAATTGAGACTTCAGGTTAGTCAACTGCTTGTTAACAGCAGACTTTGCGGTACCACCAGTGGCAGTTCTTCTCTCGACAGAAGCTTCGAAGTCGAAGACTTCCATAACGTCCTCGTTGAATCTCTGGTCAATCTTCTTGAATTGGTCCATTGTCAATTGGTCAATACCAGAAAGACCCTCGTCCTCAGCGACCTTCACACACTCACCGGAAATGTGGTGAGTTTCTCTGAATGGAACACCTTTACGGACCAAGTAATCAGCCAAGTCAGTAGCGAGCATGTCCATTGTCAAGGCACCCTCCATCTTCTCCTTAACGACGTTCAAAGTCGAGATAACACCTGTGGCGATCAAAATGGAGTGTTCCACCGTTGTCAGACAATCAAACAATGGCTCCTTGTCCTCTTGCATGTCCTTGTTGTAAGTAGAAGGAATGGACTTGATGGACATCAAGAAACCGGCGAGAGACCCGAAGACACGGCCCGACTTACCTCTCAAGAGCTCCAAAGAGTCAGGGTTCTTCTTCTGAGGCATGAGCGAGGAACCGGTGGAGTAGGCATCTGCCAATTTGATGAAGCCAAACTCGCCAGAGGAGTAGATAATCAAGTCCTCAGAGAATCTGGAGATGTGGTTCATGAACAGAGAAGACCAGAACATAGCCTCAACAACAAAGTCTCTGTCGGAAACGGCAGTCAATGAGTTACCGATGACACTGTTGAAGCCCAATCCCTCGGCGAGGAACTCTCTGTCAATGCCGTAAGGGTGGCCAGCAAGAGCACCAGCACCCAATGGAGAGGCATTGAGTCTCTCGATGATCTCTTGCAAACGCTTGTAGTCCTCTGTGAAGTAGGTGGCGTACATCGAGAGCCAGTGGGCCCAACGGATTGGCTGGGCCTTCTGCAAATGCGTGTAACCTGGCATCAGGACATCGATTTCGTTCTCAGCACGCTTCACAATGGTCAAAATGAGGTCCTTAAGGAACTCTGAGAGCTTCTTAAGCTCAGCACGGACGTAGATTCTCATATCAGTGGCAACCTGGTCGTTTCTGGAACGGCCGGTGTGGACTTTACCGGCGATTTGACGGCCAATAAGCTCACCAAGTCTTCTCTCGTTAGCAGTGTGAATATCCTCATCACCATCCTTCTCCTCGAAAGTACCCTGCTCCCACTCGAGCTTGATCAATTCCAGCCCTCTGTGGATCTCGCTGAGCTCTTCCTCAGTCAAAAGACCGATCTTCTGCAGACCTTGAGTATACACTCTAGTTCCCTCCAAGTCAGCAGCGTACATCTTCTTATCGTAAGGCAAGGAGGCATTGTAAAGGTTCATGAGTGGGTCAGTGGCACCGGTGAAACGGCCACCCCAAAGTTTAGCAGGCTTAGACATGTTTATAATTTGAATTGATTGTGATTTACAAGCTAAAGATGTAGAAGAGAAAGAGACGAGCACACCAGCATTTATAGCTGGGCCCGGGCGCGCGTATGAATCATAAGCTGCGCGGAATTTGGAAATTTTTCAGTCTATCTACTAATCTTGAGTCATGTCTTATCGTCGTGTATATGTAATTATGTAGATCTTTTGATATTATGTTACAAACAGTGATGCTCAGTTGTGCTAGCTTCCCCCTGTTACCCCATACATCACGATGCCCATGCTTTGGTTTTATCATTGACAGTTTCAGCCCCTAAGTGCAAGTCACACAGAGGGTGAAAAATCTACGCGACCGCTTGTTTCTTAGAGCGCGATGAGCTCACTTCCGTTAAGTGATAAAAATGGCGAAGTCTACGCATATGTCCCAAATTAGAGCATCTATTAGTGGATATACGCTTATGGCTTACATCTACCAGAGAAACGTGGATACAGAGAACAGTCTCTGACGGTGAATCTGTCACAGAGCCAGGCGAGAATACGCTCGGTACCAAGACCGTAACCACCGTGTGGAGCAGTACCGTACTTTCTCTGGTCAATGAACCAGTAGTAGGCATCGAGGTCCTTGATTCCCTCTCTCTGGAAACCCTCAACAAGCTCCTCCAAGCCCTCGGAACGCATGGAACCACCGGTGACTTCACCGACGTTAGGCATCAGAACATCCACAGACTCAGTGACCCTTGGGTCGTCGTCGCAACGCTTCATGTAGAAAGACTTGATCTCGGCTGGGAAACGTGTGAGGAGGATTGGAACACCGATTGTGTCTGTCATCTTACGCTCAGCAGCCTCGGCGATATCGTCACCAAACTTGAACTCCTCATCGTCCTCGTTCTTGACACCATTGGCGTTCAACCATTCGAGAGCCTCAATGTACTCCATACGCTTGAATGGAGCCTCTGGGGCCTTAAAGTCAGGGTTCAACTGCTTGATCAATGGACCAGCAACTGGGTCCTCCAAGGTGTACTTAACGGTCTTTGTGATGAGTTTCTCGATGTGGGAGAGCAAGTCGTCGAAGGTCAAGAAGACCAACTCGGCTTCAATGTGGGTGTACTCAGACAAGTGACGACGTGTGTGGGACTTCTCAGCTCTGAAAGACTCCTGGATACAGTAAACGTCACCGAGAGCAGCCAAACATGTCTCCAAGTAAAGCTGGGAGGACTGGGTCAAGAAGGCCTCCTCGCCGTAGTAGTCCAACTTGAACAATGTGGAACCACCTTCGACTTGTGTTTGAACCATACATGGGGGTGTCACCTCGGTCAATTGCTCTTCGTCGTAGAATCTTCTAATGGCCTTGAGGAATGCAGCACGCACCTTCATCACACCGCTGATTGTCTCACCACGCAGTGTCAAGTGTCTCATGTCCAACAAAAGTGCAGGGTCAGTGCCCTCCTGGATCTTGTTAGTGAAGGCTTCCTCACCAGCTGGGGCAAGACCGATCACTTCATAGTAGTCAACGACCAATTCAACACCACCGGCAGCCTGCTTACCTTCTGGAAGCTTCTGGACGGTACCGTACAATGTCACGGTGGACTCCAATGTCAAAGTTTGTGTCTGGTAAGCGGAAGCCAAGTCGCCAGACAAGACAGCCTGGAGGAAGCCAGAACCGTCTCTCAGCACAATGAAGGCCAAACCCTTCTGCAAACGGAAACGGTGAATCCAACCGCTGACCTTGTATCTCTGGCCGACCTCCAAAGCGTTGATTCTAGACTTCTTAGCAGCTGGCAAGGACTTGTCCTCCTCGATCTTAATGCTCATGGCAGCGAGCTTCTTAGCAGCGTCGTCGGCATCCTTCTGAGCCTTCTGCTCAGCGGCAGCCTTGGCCTTCTCAGCCTTCTTCTTCAAACCGTCAGCACCCTTCTTAGCCTTCTTCAAGGCAGAGGCGGAGATCTCAGCGAAGCCCTCAGACTCCTCATCCTTCTTAAAGACGAAGATCTTAGCATCCTCACCGCTAACAAAGACAGCGTAAGCAGCACTCTGGAATGGCTGTTGCTCGGAACCAGTAGCCTCTGGACCGTCAACACCTGTAGTCTCGTGAACGTATACAGCGGACATTTTCTATTGTGTTTAGCTGGTTTAACCCCGTAAATAAAGTGGAATGAGAACGGCGGACATTGACATTTATATAACCGCGCGGTGGGCGATGGCCGATTGGAGGTTCGGGCGCGCGATGCGCTATGACTCGACTGGATCCGGGGTTACCCGGCCTGCGATTGGGTCTCTTATCAATGAGAGATGTGGTATTTATGGACACTAGAGTTACATTATGCACACAAAAAGGTGTCTTATCCACTGTTTACATGCAACTCAAAATGTGGCTAACCTTTATGCTATTCTTAATAAGACACCCCCTCACAATTCACCCATTTTGACTCAAAATCAAAACCCTTAGCTGACACCCGCACACCACTGACGCTGAGTGCGACTTCCATCACCAAATCTGAGCATGAAAGCCATCGATGGGCATGAAGCCGCCTGTTAAAGTCCGCCCAACTTCCCAAGAGAATCTACTAGAACACTCAAAATGGCTCTCGAAGCTTCTCTCGCTGCTTTGTCTCTCGCACAAGTCTCTGCAGAGGGCGCCGCCCAGACAAAGGCCTTGGTTTTCAAGCCAAAGACCGCTAAGACTGCCGTCCCAGTGCCAGTCGTTGTTATCGCTTTGCAGTCCACACAAACCCCAGCTGGCGTCATCGCCTCCTCTGCTGGTGTCAAGGAGCCACGTTTGGCCAAGGAGGACCTCGTCCAGGAGTTCTTCTCTGTTTCTCCAAAGGAGTTCTCTGCCGCCTCCATTACCGCTGCCCACGCTGGTAAGATCAAGGTCCTTGTTGACCAGCAGATCACCGAGGCTGGCGTCTACGAGCTTTCCACTGAGTCTGCCAAGGCCGCTTTGGATGGTAAGGCTCTTCTCGGCTACTTGCAGTCCACCGGTGTTGAGCTTGTTACCGTTGACTTCTCTGCCGCCCCAGCTCCAGCCGCCGCTCCAGCTAAGAAGGAAGCCCCAAAGAAGAACGACGCTCAGCTCGACGCCAAGCTCATCGGTGTCACTGTCGACAAGTACCTAGACTTCCCAGGCTGGTACCAGCAGATCCTCACCAAGGGTGAGATGTTGGACTACTACGATGTCTCCGGTTGTTACATCTTGAGACCAGCCTCTTTCCACATCTGGGAGGTGATCCAGGACTACTTCAACGTCAGAATCAAGGCCATGGGTGTCAAGAACTGTTCTTTCCCACTCTTCGTCTCCTCCAGGGTGTTGGAGAAGGAGAAGGACCACATCGAGGGCTTCGCCCCAGAGGTTGCTTGGGTCACCAGAGCTGGTAACTCCGAATTGGACGAGCCAATCGCCATTAGACCAACCTCTGAGACTGTTATGTACCCATACTACTCCAAGTGGATCCAGTCCCACAGAGACTTGCCACTCAAGCTCAACCAGTGGAACTCCGTTGTTAGATGGGAGTTCAAGCACCCACAGCCATTCCTCAGAACAAGAGAGTTCCTCTGGCAGGAGGGTCACACTGCTCACTTGACCTTTGACGAGGCCAACGAGGAAGTGTTGCAGATCCTGGACCACTACGAGTCCATTTACCACGACTTGCTTGCTGTTCCAGTGATCAAGGGTAAGAAGACCGAGAAGGAGAAGTTTGCTGGTGGTTTCTTCACCACCACCGTTGAGGGTTACATTCCGGCTACTGGCCGTGGTATTCAGGGTGCTACCTCCCACTGCTTGGGCCAGAACTTCTCCAAGATGTTCAACATTGTCGTCGAGAACCCAGAAGGTCCAGACAAGCCAAAGCTCTTCGCTTGGCAGAACTCCTGGGGTCTCTCCACCCGTGTTATCGGTGTTATGGTTATGGTCCACTCTGACAACAAGGGTTTGGTGATCCCACCAAGAGTCTCCCAGTACCAGGCTGTCGTTATTCCAGTCGGTATCACTGCTAAGACCACCAAGGAGCAGGAGAACGCCATCAAGGACGGTGCCAAGCAGATCGAGAACACTTTGGTCAAGGCCGGTATCAGAGCTATCGGTGATTACCGTGACAACTACTCTCCAGGCTGGAAGTTCTCCGACTGGGAGCTTAAGGGTTTGCCTGTGCGTCTTGAGTTCGGTCCTAAGGACTTGGAGAACAACTCTGTCACTGTCGTGAGACGTAACGACTCCAAGAAGTACAACGTCTCGTTGGACAACCTCGCTGAGGAGCTTCCAAAGATCCTTGACCAGTTGCACGACGACTTGTTCGCTAAGGCCAAGGAGTCCTTTGACTCACACAGAATTCTCGTTGAGAAGTGGGAGGACTTCGTTCCAGCCCTTAACGCTAAGAACGTCATCCTGTCCCCATGGTGTGGTGAGATGGCTTGTGAGGAGGACATCAAGGAGGCCTCTGCTAAGAAGAACGACGGTGAGGAAGAGGAGGAGGACGAGAAGGCTCCATCCATGGGTGCTAAGTCTCTCTGTATTCCATTCAACCAGCCAGAGCTTAAGCCAGACACTAAGTGTGTTAGATGTGGTAACAAGGCTGTTAACTACACTATGTTCGGCCGTTCTTACTAAGCTGTCCCCTCTTTTACATAAGTCACATGAGTATAATACAGAAATTGCGTTTCGTCATTACTTATCATCATCTAAGGTCCTCATTCAGTACCCATCCTGATTTACTGCCATCCCATTTGGCTATACTTTTCAACATCTGGCGAACCGTAGTCAGCTGCTTCTTATCGCCAATCTCCACCTTACAATCTTGTAGAATTTCCGCAGACTTTGCAAAATAACCGGATTGCTTTGCAAGGTACTCTCTCATTTGAGACATCATCTTAGTGTTGCCATTCATCTCCTCTGATTGTCCTTCCTTGTTCTTATTACTCTTCAAATTGGCCAAAATCGAAGACGAGGACTGTGGTTGCCCTCCTAATTTAGCGATACCAACTCTGGACTTCGCCAGAGTGAACTTCTTGCCAGCAGTACCAACTTTACCTGTGAAGGTTGGAACTCCAACACCGGCCTTTTTGACTTGTTTACGTGATCTTTTCAAAGCATCCAACGCTTCCTGAGCAGACCTCCTAGCCTCACGCTCGAGATTATCTTCTCGAGGTCTCGAGTGGTCTCCAACAACCTCATCGTGCTTCAAAGCCTGTGAGACAGTAGCATTCTGGAACAATCCATTCATCAGTCTATCTTCCTCGGATTTCTTGGAGTCTGCTTCTTTGTACTTCTCAAGCTTACTAACACCATTTAGTTGTCTAATTTGGCCCAAATCGTCACCATCTTTATCTTTTCCATGTTTCGTACCACCAATTCCCAAATCTCCAGAGTCGTCAAAGTCTGAAAGCGTGAAAAGATCGTGCAACTCACTATTCTTGAAGAATCTCTTTTGGTTAGGATCTTTGAGGATCTTGTCCGTTAAAAGCTGTTTGAAGATCTGTCTGTGGTAAATCTTCTCTTCAATTGATCCACCGATAACCAATCTATAGATCAACACTTCCTTCTTCTGGCCCAAACGCCAAGCACGCTCTCTGGCCTGAAGATCTGTAGAAGGGTTCCAATCGGGGTCGAAAATGATCACTCTGTCAGCACCAGTTAAATTGACACCAAGACCACCCACTTTGGTGGTAAGAAGGAAAAGGTCATAGTCTTCGTTGTTGAAAGAATAAATCATATCCTGTCTTTTGCCTATATTAGTCTCACCGCTCATTTTCATGTACCGGTACTCTGGGCCCATTGTTTTCTGGAGAAATTTCTCCAATATCACCATCATTTGCTTAGTTTGAGTGAACAACAAGACCTTGTGACCTTCCTTCTTCCATAACGGAAGCAGAGATTTGACAACTTGAAGCTTTCCCGATCGGGAAGGATCACCATAACCAGGCTGTCCTTCCAAATAGTGCACATCTGCGAGATCAGGGTGATTACAAATCTTTCTCAAAGTTGTTATAGCACCCAAATATGAATTGACTTTCATCTCAATAGAGCTCAAGAACTGAAGGTATCTTTCTCGCTGGAACTTAGTCAGTCTGCACATCAACACGAATTCCTGCTTTGTTGGAAGGTCTCTTGCGACATCGACCTTCATTCTTCTAAGGAGAAATGGCTGGATCAGATCTTTCAAAATGACAGCTTTCTGGTATCCGATCTTCACTTGAAGATTTGTGGCATTGGCATAGCCACCGACTTTGATAGGCTCCTCAAACTCTTCCTGAAATATAGGCAGTGTACCCAATCTTCCAGGGAAGATGAAGTCGAACAGCGACCAAAGCTCAACCAAGTTGTTCTGAATAGGAGTACCAGACAGAATCACTCTATTATGAGTTCTGAGTCTTTTACTCAAAACGGTGATGTTGGAGTTCGGATTCTTGATCTTGTGACCTTCGTCAAGCACAACGTATCCCCAATTGATGTTAAGCAACTGTTCTTCATAAATTCTCAATCCAACATAACTTGTGATCAGAACGTGACCTTTTGTAATCACTGTGTCGACTATTGCCTTGGCATTAGACATATTCTTCAGTGAGTTGACAGTTTGTTTGACATTAGAGTCTTCTTCCTCGGCTTCAATATTCAGCTTTCTTTCAAAGTCATCCTCATCAGAGCCACCTTTACCTGACATTCCTGAGCCAATTGAGTGTAGAACCATAGCACGTAATGGAGGCCACCACGTGTGAAGCTCATTAACCCATTGGGTCATCACAGTAGCAGGACACACAATAAGGACAGGTTTATCGAGCTTATTCGAGTAATGAAGACCTGCCAAAAAGGCGATGATTTGGATCGTCTTACCGAGACCCATCTCGTCACTAATGATTCCACCGTGCTCCTGGTTGTACAATTCGTATAGCCATTGGACACCAGTCTTCTGGTAATCAAATAGTGAAGGATAAATATCACCTGGGATCTTGAAGTCACCGTTAAGCACAGCATCTGGGTTGTGGGGATGTGGCTTCAACCATTCCGGTCTTTTGTCGTTGTCTTCAGCCTCAGATCGAAGCCTGGACCGTTTGTGAGTCCATGTGTGTAATCTGTCTTGGTAAAAGCTCTCTACACCATCGTCAACGTTTCTGATATCGTCATCTGTAAGCAGCTTGGCCTTGCGACGCTTCTTCCTCGACGGCAACTCCTCGTCTGTTTCTGTATCAGACGCTTGATCCTCAAATTCGTCCTCTTCTAATTCATTCTCATAATCTTCTTCAGCATCTGATTCTACCTTAACGGTCTTCTTCATAACTTTCCCCACGCCA
The DNA here is from genome assembly GCA_030558335.1 of Petasospora stauntonica. Lineage (NCBI taxonomy): Eukaryota > Fungi > Ascomycota > Saccharomycetes > Phaffomycetales > Wickerhamomycetaceae > Petasospora > Petasospora stauntonica. The sequence goes on from JAJMSG010000003.1 coordinate 1,265,106, forward strand.
GGAGCAAACCCTGGAACACGTAGATTCTGGTGAGAAACGGATTCTTCGGGCTCAACATGTTCATCATCTTCCTCCACAACAAAGCCTGTGGAGTTACCAAATGCAGTAATCTTACCTGTTCGTATAAGAAAGTCTTTTTCTGTCTCGTTAGGCAGTCTTCCTTCTTCACCTGTAGCACCTTGTTGGCCCTGAGCGCTCTGCGAGGCTCCGATACTCTTCTGAAGACGCTCTTCAATATCTTCGATGTCCTGTAGCGCAGGTTCGAGCATTGTATTCTTCATGTCTTCAATCTGTTTCCTGAGTTCTTGCTTCTGAGAAATCTTAGTACGTGGATTGTGCAGCCTGTCTTCGAGCTTACGGATCTCGAACTTGGCTCTATTCAGTTGCTGACGAGCTTTCTCTGCTCTTTTCTGTTCCACTTCCACCTCCCTCTCATTAAACATTCTAGAAGCATCTGCCTGAATCTGCCTCTCTAGAGATGTCTGTTCCACAAGACGAATTCCCATATTCTCGAGACCATTGCCGTTTTGTTCACTCTGTTGATCGCCTTCATGTTCCTTATCACCAGTGGACTCATCGCCAGATATCTCAACATCGGAGGCGCTCTCCATGTTGGAATTTTCATCATCCTCAATTTTTACCATGGACTCGCTCTCTGTGCTCTCTTCCCGCTCCATTGTCCCCTTATTCCTTCGCTAATTTAGCGGTGGCGATGAACTTGTAACCCAAGAGCCCTTGCTAACACTGAAAATTGACTTGAGCTCATCGCGATCCCGCGGGTTTAGACGGAACTCCGACATTACAATCATGGTAAATTATCAATTATAATTATCATTAAATCGTATCTAATTCCTCTTTTTTAGGCCCCCAAACAACAATTCTTCCATCTGTAGTTCCAGAAAAGTACGTTGCAGAATTGTTGCCAGCGTAGCAGATGCACGTGCTTCGAACACTATCTTGGACCCTTCTTCGTAGTCTCGAGACCAATTTACCATCGCCCATTCTAAACAGCAAAACCTCGCCATTATCCGAGGGATACCATAAATACTGGACCTCTGTTTCTCCAGTAGGACTTAATACCATTGTTTTCGTAGATAGACCTCGATTTTTGACAAACGGCCCGAAGTTAAGTAGTGTATTAACACCACCTTCGACGTCTAAGTCCCACACTCTAATCTTATCATCATTACCTGTGGAGATCAAAGTTTGGCCGTTTTCCAGCCATGAGATCCCGTTGATACATCCAGAATGAGCTTTGACATCACTCTTCATAACTCCAACTTTCCTACTCTTATTGGCTTGGATAGTCTTACTGGCATCAGTTCGGTAAAGATCCAATTGAGCAAAACATGAGTCTGTCTTCCTTATATCCCATAGCCTCAACTCGCCTTCCGAGCTTCCCGTAGCAACAATGTTGGAGTTTGTGGGACTCCATTTACAACTCTGGACTGTTCCATTATGTCCACTTAAACTATGGGCAGCTGACGTCGTTCTCAAATCCATGATCCGGACGTGTGTGCTCTCTGTTCCCGTGGCGATGAGTGAATGCTGTCCTGTAGCCGAAATATCAAAACAATTAACTCGACTTCCAAGCTCAAATTTGAAAGCTTCTTCCAGTTGTTCTGAGTCCCAAACTCTCAGTGTAGTATCGTAAGAACTGGACAGAAACATCCCTGAGTCAAACGGCCACCATTGAACCCCTGTTATACCAAAATCATGGCCGCCAGTAGTCTTGTTGAGGTTTGCCAAAAGGGAAGCCTTTTTAGTTCCCACTCTCCACAACTTAACACTTGAATCTGCGCCACCGGATAGGAGAAATCTGCGCTGTGTGCTATCCATATCTAGGCAGCTGATAGAAGAGGTGCCACCTTTCTTAAGAGGGAACCTGGGGAAGTCAAGAGAATCAATGTCATAATAAAGAGCCTCTGTTGTCAACTGCTCATATTGTAGTGCACTTGTGGTTCCTATACTTCGGCTTAAAAGCAACGATTGCATCAATAGAATCTCTTAGCTTGACAATTGGTCTGTTGACTTGCGAAGGCTGTTTATACGCCTTTGTTCTAGTACGCTCATATTTAAAAAAAAAAAAAAAAAAACATCTTATCTACAATAAGAACCTGAGCTGTCAAATTTATTTTGAATCATCCTAAATTTTGTAGTGGATCACAGGCTCAATTGAAGGATTGATAGGAATATTGGCAAAAATTTGATTGATTTGTTCCCATAATCGTTTCATTTCCTCCCTTGGAAGTACTTTGGACAATGTGTATATCGTCTCGTAGTCAAGATATGCCTTATTGATACGATGCTTAGCGAAGTTCTCGATCTTTTGCTTCGAAAGAATGACTGTTGCAAAGTCTAACTTTGACAATTTGTCATTGTTGACAGATTTCATCGCTCTTCTCAATGGCTTGTCGTCTGACATTTTCTCGTTAAGCTTAATGAACTTCTTGTTGTACATCTTCAAATAGGACTGGAGGCGATCCAAAACCTGATCAAACAGAGCACGGTAAAAGTGCTTTGTTTCTTCAGAAATGCTGTACTTCTCATTTCCACTCACATAGCTGAACCATGGATCTTTATGAGAGGTGCCGTTGTAAACCCCAAAAGTTTCAACGTCATACCCATCAGCCTCTTTGGAGTAAAGAAAGGGGATATGAAGCTGCTTGTTCTGCTTCCCCAGTATTCCATCTTTGGGTGATGATGTCTGGAAAACTTGTGTGATATCTTCACGAGCAAAAGGTGCTACAGGCAAGAGCTGCGAGTCCAGAGAACCGTCGCCCTCGCTGACGTAAAACAAACCACCAACGAACTCTCCAGGTATCAATTGTAAGGTCGTCTGCTCCCTCAACACCATCTCACGAGAGCGTGCAATCTTGAAACAAGTAATACCTGAGCATATTGGTTTGCCGTAAGGGAATGCTTTCCAGGGAATCCAGGGATTTTCTGTGCTCTCTTCAACTTAGTGCGGGATACTCAGTGTGAGTTTACCATCTGTACACTTATCCAAATATAACAGAACGTTCCTTGTGCCCAGTGGCTGTGAGATTGTTGCTCTTACTCTATATCCAGTGAAGAAAGGACTTGTCAGCGAAGGATCACAGAATCTGGGGTCAAGATCGGGTCCGCCGATTCCAAAGCAGAAGCCAGCTATGGCGAGAAGCACGAGAAGTTGGTTTTGGAGAAGCATTTGGCAAATTTATTGCTTATATATGGTTTCTATACAGTTTGGTGTGTTTTATTGCTACTGAAGTAAAAATTTCTTGAATGTGCTCAATTTACTGGGAATTTAGCCTCTGCTTTTGTGTTCGTAAGACTGGTTATACGAATGTGTCACACAACACCCGTACATCCTAGAATATGTGAGGTAGTAAATATTCTTATAACTACAATACGGGGGTATTTTCAGCCATGGAAAAGTGTTTTCGATGGTTATTATGATACCAAGATTCTAATGAGCTATTACTTTGTGTTTTGTAGAAGACTTGATTATGAAGAAGAAGTCTCGATATATATATATGCAGGACAGAGCATGTGATAAAAGATACGCTAACTTTCAAAACTCATTAAGACACTATAACTACAAGAATTGTTCCAAATAAATCGACAAAAAAGCAACAAAATCACTACAAGAGACATATTCTGGCTCTATCTCACTACAAACATAATATCCTATTACTAAAAAAGACTCTAATTAATGCCCTTTAAGATTAATGATTTACGCCTCAGCTGCGCCACAGGGGACCGTTTTACTTTATTTGAGCGATCGCGACATATTGTTCACCCCGCCACATATTGTTGAAATAAATTTATTAATTACTCAGATCAACGATTCATAAGAGGACCAACGACCTTGAAATAGAGCTGAGGGACCACTTTTATTGTCAAAAATAGGCCCAATGACAAAAATACAGTGCAACCTGGAGACTAACAGAGCCCAAGAGCTCGATCAGCTGCTCACTCAGCTGAAGCCGTTGATACTTGAGCACATCTCTAAGGCATCGGAACCTCATGCTTCGATCGGAAAGAGCACTACGCCTAAGGAACTAAGTGAAATAGTTGCTTTGGAGACTCCTAAGACTGGCTATGGCGTTGACGGTGTCTATGAAGTCTTTAAACAAGTACTGGATAATTCAGTCGTGACATGGCACCCAGGTTTCTTGGATAAGCTGTATGCATCTACAAATCCCATTGGCGTTATTTCTGACATTTTACTGAGTTTGATAAACACAAACAGTCACGTGTTCACTGTTTCACCTATGGTATCATTGATTGAGAAGAAGGTATCGAAGTCTTACGCTAACTTGTTCGGTTTCACAGGTCCTTATGCCGGAGGATTGACCTTCTCGGGTGGTTCGTGGTCTAATATCACGAGTTTACACATGGCTCGCTCCATTTTGTTCCCAGAGACGAAAACACATGGAAATGGGAGCTATAAGTTTGCCGTCTTCACATCAAATCACTCTCACTATTCTGTGGAGAAAGCTGCCATTTTGCTCGGTATGGGATCGCAGGCAGTAATCAAAGTCAACATCCAGAACGACGGTACTATGGACGTCCAAGATCTGGAAGCGAAGATTGAGCAAAGTTTGAAAGACGGAATTACTCCTCTTTACATTAACGCCACTGCTGGAACTACTGTGCTCGGATCATTTGATCCATTGGAGGAGATCAGTGCTGTTGCCAAGAAACACAAGCTGTGGTTTCACATCGATGGAAGTTGGGGTGGAAACGTGGTCTTCAGTTCCCAATATCGCTATAAACTGAAGGGATCTCATTTAGCAGACTCGATTACCTCCAACCCTCATAAGCTCTTGGGTGTTCCTACAACATGTTCGTTCTTGCTGCTTCCAGATGAAAGACTCTTCCAAACAGCTAATTCTCTATCGGCTCCTTATCTCTTCCACAGCAAGGATCCAGACGACACATTCTACGATTTGGGAGATGGTACAATGGGCTGTGGAAGAAGACCGGATGCTCTTAAGCTCTACATGGGATGGCTCTTCTACGGCTCTGAAGGCTACGAACAGAGGGTCAATCACGCTTACGAAATCACCGGCTATTTCGCTGATAAGATTGACCGCTTGCCTAACAAGTTCAAGCTCGTCTCTTCTAACCCGCCTCCTTGTATGCAAGTTTGCTTCTTCTTCAACAAGAATGGCGATTTCAGCAACGAAGAGACAAATACCAAGACTACAAGATCAATTGTGAAAAGCCTCCACGAGTCAGGAAGGTTCCTCATAGACTACTCTCCAGCTACTGGTGTTGATGGTGGAGAATTCTTTAGAGTCGTTTTCATCAGCCCTACGCTCACCAGTGATATCGTGGACGAGCTCATCGGAGCTATTGTCAAGTTCGGCGATGCCCTTGAGTTTTAGTTAATCTGATAGACCAATAGATAATAAATTCATAATACAAATGCCTTTTAGAGACCGACTATGTACATGCGGGATAGTTTGAGGGACAGTTTCGTGATATAAATCAGTCTTTGTTACCACTATCGAGGACTTGCAGCTTGTTGTACTCATCCATAGCGTTGAAGTTGCCCGATGAAAGATTCTCATACTGTTGGTCGTATTTGCCTGTTGATAGCGGAGCGTTACCTCTGAAACGCTTCGACATATCGAAGAAACCCTTTCTGCACTCCCAAAAGGCCTTCATTTGAGCCTTACAAAGCTCGGGAAGGTCCTTAGCGAGCTCTGGGTTCTCGATGCACTCTGTTGGAGTGTGTCTCTCGATGAGCACACACGGCGATCTCTGGAGACAAACTGCAACTGCTGTTCTCTGGTCTTTACAACTTCCACCCATTTCTTGTGTTTGGACTATTAATGTGTATGATTCAACTGGATTAAGCTCCGCCTTGAGGAGAAATTTGTGGTTCGATTGTTCAGATTATAGGCTCTGGTTCTAAGATTCTTTTCCCGATCGCGTAATCAACATAAGAACATCAAATCGAAATATAGCTGTGGAGATCAACAGGAAATCCCGCTATAATAAGCTAATTCAAGCGCACAGCCCATAACAGGCCAATCGAATCAACTGACTGTCGAATTGACACAGCGACATAACTATCATACACAGAATGAGCGTGTCATTCGTTCCTGGTGAACCCAATAGGCTGCCCCAGGCAGTCGCTCAGGCGCAGTGGCATGGCCATTCAGTGGTGGCCTACTGCTCGGGAAATAATCTCATTGTACTGGCAGACGACATGGCAAACCTCCAGACTGTTTATTTGGATTCAGATGCTTCCGCGGTGGATATCAACCCATATACCGGCGCCATTGCTGTTGCCGTTGGATCGCAGGTGTTGATCTATGAGCCGATGCATGAGTTCATGAAGGTACCCAGATGGCAATTCTCAACGCGGTTGGTCCATCCAGGAGATGACCACAGTACAGTCAACACACTCAATTGGGGCCCTTCAACAGAGATTGTCACTGGATCGGACTACTTAACACTGTGGGCCGTGAGGAAGGAGTACGGTGAGATTCAAACATCAATGCTGTGGACAGTAAAGCAACCAACGCCAGTGTACTTAGCCAAGATCACACAAGATTCTACACTCATTGCTAGTTGTGGCCGTTATGACAAACTGTTAAAAGTGTGGAAGCGTTTGTCGTTTGCCGATAACTCGCTTTTTGATATGACATATCTGATGCACCCTGAGTCCATCACAGATATTCGCTGGAAACGCTATGACCCTCAGGACATGCCCAACCTTGAAACGTTTACCAATGCATTGTATTCTGTGGCAAGAGACTCTCACTCGAGAGTATGGTCATGTCACGAGCATGAAAATAATCACATGGTACAGCTCTGGGGGTCTCTAGATCTGAAGGATCATTCCTGCGAAAAGCATGACACTCGCAAGTTCGTCTTCATCTTGGACAATTACCTTGTGGCACAGTCATTGACACGTTTACATCAAACACAACACCAAGTGCAATCAGACCTCGTGATGGTGATGTCTGAAGATGGAAAACACACAACTTATGCCCTAGATAACGTCTCGCTGAATCCACCGAGAATGATTAACATATCCAAGCTGAAAGACATCACTTTCCGCAAAAGTGCATTTGTCAGTATCCCACAGTTCATTCGGTTTGCAGAGCCAATCTTGGACTCCTCAACGGGTGATATTTCGATGGTGATTCATGATTTCAATGGTATCCTCCGCCATACCAAGCTGGACGTGGGATTCCTCCTTGATGAAAAGGAGCGTGCGGACTCTATTGGATACCTCTCACACAAGATAACCGGCCATCTCAAATCCATTCAGCGCATTGATCGCACAAGCGATGGTGAGGCTATGCTCACGTGCTCAAGATTCGAGGAGAATGCTGTGTGGGTACCGCAGTACCTTCATGATAGTGTTACTCTACAGAAGAAATCAGTGGTCCGTACACCACACCGCATCTCCAAAGCGGTGTTATTTGACCGTGGAAATCAGATCATAACCATCTGTGATAAGGAGCTAATTCTATGGGATTCCTCAGCCAAGGTTGCTAAGGATGTTGCACACGTTTCTATCAATGCTGTGCACTCGAAGCCGGAATGCTTTGCAATGATCCCACTGACAAAGCATGATCATAATAAACACTACGTGATGGCACTATACAAAGATCAAACAAAGGCGTGGCTTGCGGAGAACATGCAACTGACAGAAGTTAAGATCGAGGATCTACCTATCGGCGATGATGATGTTCACTTAATTGCACCAATCGATCCTGTTGGTGCTACTCATACCAGCGAGCGCTCGATATTGTCATTGATAAACAAAAAGGGATACCTACGTCGTTTCTTTGCCAAGGTGGCTGAAAACGAAATAAGGTGGATCGAAGATAAAGCAATGCATTCGAACATCCAGAATGCATCGTACATTCGTGGTTCATCTATCGCCAAGTTTGCTATCGTTGACGAATCTAAGAAGAGACTAACAATTTGGGACTTAAGCAGAGGCGTTCTGGAGTATGAGGAGCAGTTTGATGAGCCAGTACGTGATATTGACTGGACAAGCACTGATACGAAACAAAGTATACTGTCTGTTGGATTCGAAAGCCATACCTTACTCTACACACAGCTGAGATATGATTATACAAATAAAACACCACCATTCTTGGCTATAAAGAAGATCGACATCCAGAGTTACACAACTCACTCAATTGGTGACTCTGTATGGCTCAAGGATGGAATTCTCGTTGTTGGTGCTGGTAATCAAATCTTCATTTCTGACAAGAATCTTGATATGCAAGACAAGTTTACCAAGAAGTCTGTGGGGTCTAGAAACATTGTTTCTCATGATATTCTGACCCTCTGTGCTGTTTTGAATGGTGTTTTGCCCTTATATCATCCGCAACTTTTGATCCAGGCTTTATTTAATGAGAAACACGAGATTGTTAAAGAGATCTTGTTGAGACTGTTCCTGAAGATCCGTGAGTTGGAACTCGCGGGCGATTCAATCGAGTCCTTGGGATCAACCTTAGGATTCGATATCTCCAAGTTCTTTGTCAAAAAGTACGTTATGTCTCATGATGATTACGAGGAGCCATACGCTAGATTCGATGAGAAGGTCGCTGATCTCTTGAAGGAGAAGCTACTGAACCATTCTTTGCCTTACTTGACAAGACATCAACAAATTACATTGGTTAGCACGATAGAGGCCTTGGTTGAGATCCATAAGAACATCAGTACAGTGGACAGCAACGGACTGAGATTCTTCCTCGGTGTCAAGTTGTTCCAATTACATAAGGGCTCACAAGAGAAGCTGACAATGAGAGACATCAATTGGGCCTTGCACAGTGAGAATAAAGAGCTCCTACTTCAACAGATCGAGGCCTCAGTAAAAGACAGAAAGATTTATTGGTCGACTGCTAAGGATTACGGGTTTGCTTATTGGCTGAAGTACGATGACTTGATTAGAACCTTTGAAGCAATTGCTCGTAATGAGTTCACAGCTTCTGAAACCAGAGATCCAAGTAACTGTTCCATCTATTATCTGGCTCTGAAGAAGAAGCAGATCTTGATTGGCTTGTGGAGGACGGCAAGTGGTAATTCTGAGCAGCAGAAAATGCTTAAATTCTTAAGAAATGACTTCAATGATGATAGATGGAGAAAGGCTGCTCTAAAGAATGCCTTTGTTCTGTTGAGTAAACACCGATACATGGATGCTGCTTGCTTCTTCCTCTTGGGAGATTCCTTAAAGGATGCTGTTAACGTCCTGGTCAAGCAGATCAAAGATTTGGACTTGGCAATTGCCCTATGTCGTGTCCATGAAGGCGACAATGGTCCTGTTCTGAAGGACCTGCTTTCCAAGCATTTGCTCTCTAATGGTGTGCTCACGGGTGATAGATGGACTACGAGTTATATTTACTGGAAGCTGAAAGAACAGTCCAGATCTATTCAAGCATTGGTCAAGCCACCTATTGAGATTATCAACGATGAAGAGAGAAAGAGTATCTCAATTACTGATAAGGCCAAGTCGTTCTTGGAAGATGACCCACTGTTAATCGTTCTGTACCATAACTTGAGAGAAAAGAATGCCAACTACTTTGAGGGCTCTCTAAGAATTTCACCCCAGGAGGAAACAGAATTCATCACAAGGGTGGCCAACATCTACACTCGTATGGGCTGTGATTATTTAAGTGCCGATTTGTTGAAGAATTGGAACTTTATCAGAGCTGAGGAGTTCAGAAAGAGACAGCCAAGCGATGTGAACCTCCAAAAGCATTCCGAAAACGGGACGACGAATCTCTTGGAAAAGTATGGATTATCGTCTAATGCCAGACGCAGAACCAGCTTCATATCACAAAGACCCGACATCGGTGGATTCAGTAATGGCAACGGTGCTGCTGCTCCAATACAGGCCACCGGTCTCAGTATACTAGAAAAGTACGGACTGGCATCACACGCCAAGTCTAGAGAAGAGGAAGACCACAAGGCCGAGGAAGATAAGAAGAAGAAGGCCGCTAACTACGTGGCACCCCCTCAAACTGCATTCCAGGAGCCAGATATGAGTGCTTTCAATTTCGGGTTCTAATCGCTTGTAATGAAAAATTAATATGCATTCTAGGATCTCTGTAGATATGTAGACCTTGTTTTTGATGAGTTGCTGGCCAAAAGGAACAATGCTTTCCACTTCTTTTCGTAAGATGTTACTAAGCACATCGAATAGAAGAGTAGTGAATATGCCAATGCGCACACAGCCAGGAGAAGGTAGGTTGTGTAGAGGAGGCAATTGATTGATGATGAAATGAATGGCCAGCTGATGGCCAAGTAGTTTTCGAGGAGTGGTTTAAATCCCTGGCCTAAGACGCAGTAGTTCTCAAAGTCAAGCCAGCTCTGCAGGAAGTGTTGTTGACTTCCGAGATCAACTCCGCTAAATCGTAGAACATCATATGTTACGAAGATGGTGAAGATTGGCGAGAGAATTGGCAGTGTCTCTTTGAGTAGAACTGTGATTGGATTTGATTTGGCCATGCTTTCGAAGTATTTTGCATAAAATGTCAATAGAGATCAATGGGATCAACGATGCGATAAGCGTGGTGTGGTGATGCTGATCTCTTAGATAAAAAGGTTATAGCGATGTGTGGATGTGGAGAGTCTGGGGTGAGAGGCGAGAAGCACCAAGTGCAGCCAGAAATGGTAGATGACTTATGGAAGACCACAGATCAAGCTTAACTTAAGCAGATCGCTGGAAATAAGATCATTTAAGAGAACAAACGCTCGAGGCATTTGCGCATCGACCAAGGAAATAGGGGCTCGGGGTAAATAGGGGAAGCTCGGAGAGCGAAAACCGAATGCCGAAAGCGTATCTCGAAAACGCCCAAATCCCGGCAGAGCGAATAAGTGACACATCCAAAAATGGAAGTCGCGTGAGACTAGATCAGAATTTCTGCATTTGGCATCCGCATTTCCCGGGCCCTAGCTTAACGAATGTGTATGTACATTGTAGTGATAGTACGGACAGAGATATGGCAAATCATTCGTGCGTGAAGTAGTTGCGGAAGTAGTTTCGTACTAACCAACGAGGGATCCAAGAGCCGAACATCGATAACCAACGAGAGCCGAAACCCACGTACTCTATGGCACTGTTATCCTCTGCGTATAACAGATCAAAGATCTTATAATGCAAACTCTTGATGGAGTCACCTCTGATTCCAAAGTTTTTACGCGTGTTGTTGGAGTTGACGTTGATAGCTCCCAATCTGAGGTTTGTGATGTTCAAGTTCTCGTAATCGTTTGCCAGATTTTGGGACAATTCTTGGAGGAACTTTACCGTAATATTCTCTAGCGAATGGTAAGGTAAGGCAAGAGAAGAGGAAATCGAAGGCGTTATAAAGATAATGCTTGAGTCATATTTCTCAGCGAGGCCAATAACGCCGCTCACCAACAGGCTCAATGGCAACAGTGCACCATCGTTGACAGTTTTATTCCATGTTGTTGATGGAACCAAATGGAACTTACCCGCTGGATAGTACATCTCAGGTACAAAGATAACACCCACTAAGTTTAGCTTGTTTGGAGTAGCACCCTGGAATGGGATGTGGTCTGACGACAGCAAGTAGTCGAACTTGTGGATCTGCTGGACGTTAAAATCGGAATCTTTCTGACTTGGAGAGACGATCAAACTCTTGATATCCTGAAGAGATTCGTTCTGGAAGAATTTTTGGTCGATCTGGGAGTTTGTTGAAGTGATGTAGACGATAAAACCACGTGCCTCCAGATCATTTGCGATGTAGCGCGTCAATGGCTCAGAAACGGACCCAATAATCAGAATGACATCCTTACGAGCACCGTTGGGCAGTCTGCGAGCCTTTCTTTTCACTTTTGTCTTCTTTGCATATTTGGCATATCCTGCTAATCCTCCTAAAGATAGAAGAGTAGTGGCGGTGATGGCACCAATGATTTTAGCACGACGTCCCGTAGCAGTGAGGCAACACCAACCTGAAGAATTGTAGTTTTCCAATGAAGAGTATCCTGAATCACCGTCTGACACAGAGATAAGGCTTCCAAAGGTGGTGGCAATGGAGTCACCCACACTGGAAGACGTCGACGCTACGGCGTCAACTGCGGAGTGGGCAGCTCTTGAAGCTCTCTGCGACCAGTAGTAAACGGTATCAAATGTGCGTTCCACCGGATCCATGACTACTAGTTTAATCTCCAGCTAGAAGCCTTAATCATAAACAATCCAAGCATGAGATGACGTGAAGATGATGGCCCCTGGCCTAGGCATAAAACGAGTTCGCGGATCTGCGTAATTGTCTTGGCCCAAATTCGCGGATTTCGGAGACCAGCGACCGGGTCGGCTCGGTGCTGTCGGATTTTGAGAGCTAAATGGAACCTTTCACTTCCACCACTTACCGAGTTAATAATTGAAGAATCCATAGACCCAGGAAAGCAAACCTGAGACGACAGACAATATGGGAATCAACAACCCTGTCCCACGAAGCCTTAAGAGCGAGACAAAGTAAGTAGCGTGCCAATGGCGTAGTTGCTGCCTCGTGCGGGTGGTGGTACCGCCCCCGGAAACAGATAACACTTATTCTCGTCAATTAACAGCTCAGCGTACTAACGAAGCCTACAGAAAGGCCGCTAAGGTCCTTGCATCCTTTGTGAAGCCGAATCAGATGCTCGGAGCAAACGACGTGATTCCACCTGAAGTTCTTCAGAACGCAAAGGGTCTTGCCATCATCACCGTGCTCAAGGCCGGCTTCCTCTTCTCAGGCAGAGCAGGATCCGGTGTTATCGTCGCACGTCTACCGGACGGTTCGTGGTCTCCACCTTCGGCAATTGTCACTGCTGGTGCTGGTGCCGGTGGTCAAATCGGCTTCGAGCTCACTGACTTTGTCTTCATCCTTAACACCAAGGAAGCTGTCAACTCCTTCGCACAAGCTGGTTCCATTACGCTTGGTGGTAACATTTCTGTGGCTGCTGGTCCTCTGGGAAGAAACGCCGAAGCTGCTGGAACTGCTTCGCTCAAATCCGCTGCTGCTATCTTCGCCTACTCCAAGACAAAGGGCCTGTTTGCAGGTGTTTCCCTCGAGGGTTCTGCCATCATCGAGAGAAGAGAGGCCAACAGAAAGTTCTACGGCAACAATTGTAAAGCAAGACAGATTCTGGCTGGCCGTGTTGAGCCTCCTCCAGAGTGTGAGGTGCTGTTCAGAATCTTGGAGTCCAGAGCTTTCACCAAGAGAAGACCTGGAGACTACTACGACGAGGATGAGGACGATTACTATGGTGACATCCCTGATATCAACTCTTCAGACACAGACTCGTTCGATTCAAGAAGAAGAGGGGGATCGACTTCGAACAGCGGAAGAAGAACAGCACAGCCCGCATACTCTGACGACGAGTCTGATGACGAATACTACGGCTCTCGCCGTGCCACTAGTGGAGCGGGTTCGAGATTGGGATCATCCACAAAGAAGAGCTCAACAAGAGGATCATCATGGGAGGACGATGTTTACGACCGCTATGACTCCTCTAGATCGAGCAGAAATAACGACGTTGACGACTTGGATAGAAGATTCAGAAGATCAAACTTGGACGACAAGCCACAATTCTCCAGAGCAGACAAGCCATCATTTGGTGGAAACGGTATCTCGTCTCAGCAATCAAGAGGTCCAAAAGCTATTGCCCTGTTCTCTTTCGAAGGTGAACAGTCTGGTGATCTGCCATTCAGAAAAGGAGATGTTATCTCGATTGTTAAGAAGTCGGATTCTCAAGATGACTGGTGGACCGGAAGGATCAACGGCAAAGAGGGTATTTTCCCAGCCAATTACGTGGAATTGGCTTAATGTTTACTAGACAATCCTCTTTATTCATGCTCGTAACAATGTACTGTATTTATATCACTATTTGTGAAGATGTCCGATTCAATTCCTATTAAACAGTAGCTATACACTCGTTCATTAGCGATCAAATCCCAACAATTCAACAGTCTCTATCAACTTGTTTTTAAACGCAGTTTCCGTAAAAATATCGCCTCTTTGAATTCGATCGATGTCACTCCGCAAAACCGGTGAGTTGTTTTCATAGTTTGTATCTATGAAGTATTGCACGATTCTGCTCAAGTTTCTCGGTCTAGTAGCACTGGGGTATTTCAAAAAGTTAACATATTGTGATGCCATCTTCTCAACGACCTTCAGGAGCGGCTCGGGGTCTCTGCTTACTTTTGGGGTAGCTCCTCTCAGCTCCAGAAAATGAACATGGGGAGCATAAGGACTTCCACAGCGATGAGAATCTTGAGTGTACGGCGAAGGATAGGGAACTGGAATGGCACTTAGCTTGTAAAACTCACCAGCCCGACTTTGAGTGGGATTGATTTTGGGTCCTTCGGGGGATGAAGAAGAGGAAGACGCAGAAAATGCCATACGAGAAGTATGAGAATTGTGTTTCGGCAGATTGGGACACGTGACAACAGAGATACCAGCTACATCAGAAGAAGCGGTGTGATCAAGCTTATCCAACGAGGCCCTGAGTTTATAGCCGGATAACTCGATACCATTTAAAATCAGACATACGCTCTTTGCGTCTGATTCGTGCTCAAAGTCAATGAAACTAGACTGAGACTTTGGATTGATGAAATATCTCACAATTGAGCCTCTCATGGAGTAGTTTCTCAAGAACATTTTAAAGAAGTTCTCGTTGATAGAAGGTGGTAAGTTGTAGAAATAAACCTTTTGATGATGGGGAGCCGTTTGAACGGAGGACATTGCCCATGCCTCAGGAGATGCAATAGGGCTTGTTTGGGGTTTCAGAGCCAATTGTAATTGACGTTCCTGTTTCTTCAAAGCTCGTACACATGTCAATCTCTTGCCCTGATACAACAGTCTATGGAATTGGCTGATAGCGTTGACGGCACTGGAGTGGGTCTTGAAAGTGACGATAGCCCAGGAAGACTTGAACTCTGGAACCTTCTGAATAAAGACGTCCATCACTGGGCCGGAATTCTCAAGTAACCGCCTCAAATCACTCTCCTTTGTATTGGAGGGCAATCCTTTGAAGTAGACCTGTTTGAAATCTTCTGAAGGAGACTGTGAGTCTTGTGATATTATGGCTGTGGCCTTAGACTCAGCTTTAGATGTCGCAAGGGTCGAATTCAAAGCAATTCTGGGCTTATTATCAGAGGAAGAGGGCGATACCAGAGCTGGAGAAGAAAGGCTAGGAGTGTTAGCCTCAGTCATTTCGGTGGCCGGGCTTTTATAATTGGCAGAGCTAGCTCCTCTAAGAGCCCTTGGAACATGAATAGCGCATTCAATTGTCTTACCATACAACGATGTTTTGTTCATTTTATTGACAAACTGGTGTGCAGTCTCTTTATCCTCAAAAGAGATGAAGCCCTGGCGTTTTGCAACGTCAAGTTTACACGACAAAATAGAGCCGTAATCCTTGAAGCTATCATAAAAGGCTCGCAGAGTGTTGATCTTCGTAGTGTTCAAGTTAGAAACAAAAACGTTTGTGCCTAAAAACGATTTATCTTTGCCCTTCATTGAAGGCACGATTCTGATTTCTCTGTTCAAAAGTGGCCTGTAATTGAGCTCTTCAAGTGCGTCCCGAGCATCATCTCTTGAGCCAAAGTTGACATAGCCATAACCAAGTGAATCCTTCGATCCTGGCAGATAGCAGATCTTCACAGAAGACAAAGTTTCATACTTGGAAAAGAACTTGTAGAGCTTTTCTTCTGTGACACCTGGATCCAAGTCTCCGACATAAAGTGCTACCAACTTCTGAGGAGCCTGGTAAGCCTTCACCAACTCAATAGAGCCTTCGTTTCCAGTTGAGCCTGTAGAAGAATTTGGCAGGGGTGCCTTTTTATTGGATCCCAAATCAACTGTTAAGTTCTTAAAATCGGTAAGAAGAGAGGAAATGCGGTCTCTTGAGGCATTCAAAGAAATAGAACTTAACGGTGCGTTGCTTTGAGTGTTCTCCGCCATCTCAAGTTTGAAGGAGAGGAATGGTCCTGTTTTAGTTTTCTAATGAGGTTTTAAGTTGAAGGGTAGAGACCAGGTGTTATAAAGCATCAAATGAAGAGATTTTGCTTCATGAAATATCAACACTAAATTGACTTTGTGTCACTTTATGCTAGCTGAGGAAGTCAATTCAGTGTCACAGTTCTGTGCTCGTCTCCTTGAGCAAAAGCGACTTTGTACTTCTTTGTGCACTACCCAAAAGTCAATATGAATATGTCTATATTCCGCTCTATAACCCACACTATATAATCAGTAAGATAGGATGTCTCTTCCAAAGAGACCTCTTTTGACCCAATCGAAGAACAGAAGAACTCTGACTCTGAGAGACACCGACTTGGCGAAATAGGTACCTCTCCACAAGTACATTGCGATAAGACCACCAACGAAGGAGTATCCTGGAAGGTCGAAAACGGCACTGTTACCGATGTAGGCTAAGGAACCCAAGTGCTTGTACTGGAATGGTTTGGAAACAGCTTCGTCGATATCACCGTCGTGGATCTCGTTGGCATGGAGGGTCACTGAGGACTTGGCTAGCTTTGAGAGCTTCTTACCAAGATACTTACCCTGCTGGCCAGCTCTCTGAGCAGTGGCTGGAAGGGAAGTGATACGAGACTCAACGTCCTTGAACAAGGCAGAAATTTGATCGAATGTGAGGTGGCCAGTGTGGCCTGGATCATACTCTGGAACCAACTCGTTCATGAAGTTGAGAGCCTCGGAAGTCTCAGGGTGTCTTCTAGCAATTTCATGACCCAAGTCGTAGATCTCGCCATAGTTCAGCTTCATGTTCTTGATATCCTGGTCAGTAATGATCTCGCTGGAGCTGATGTTTGTCAAATGTCTATCAACAATGTACTTTCTGACGAACTCCACAGTGTGCTCACACAAGTCTGTTCTCACAGTGGCACAATCACCGATAGCGTAGACGTCACCCAATGGAGCACCAACGACTCTCAAATGGGAGTCAGTTTCGATAGCTCTCTTGTTTCTCTGGGTGTTTGGAAGAGATGCAACAATTTCCTTAGCCAACGGATTCTGGGCAACACCAGTAGACCAGAGACAGAGACCGAATGGCAAGCTCTTGAGCTCAACTTCGCCGTTTTCATTCTTTTGGTTGAAGATGACCTCATCAGGCAACACCTTCACAACACGGGAGTTGGTGAGAACGTCGATTGTTTCCTTCTGGAATCTCTCGGTAGCGTACTCAGAGATTCTCTCATCATAGGTATTAAGAATATTAGATCTGGACTGGATCACGTGAACACTCAACTCCTGTCTAAGGATTTTCGGGTAAGACTTTGGAAGATCCTCGTTCAATAAGTCGAAGACCTCAGCAGCAAACTCAACACCGGTTGGACCACCTCCACAGACAACAAAGGAGAGGAGTCTCTTACGCTCCTCGTCTGTTGTTGTTGGCAAACAAGCCTTCTCGAGTAAAGTGGTGATTTTTCTTTTAATGGCAACCGCATCAGCGGCAGTTTTCAATTGATTGCAGTACTCCAAACCCTCAACACCGTGAGTGTTCGAGTTAGATCCAACAGCCACAACAAGCTTATCGTAAGGGACGTAGAATGCCTTCTTTTCACCAGTCAATTTATCAACTTGGTGAACCTTCACTAACTTGTTACTGAACTCCACCTTATCAGCGTATGCCTCCAAGTAATGGCCGTTGAGTCTGTTAACAATTTTTCTGATACTCTCGATCAAGGTCTTCACCTCCAAAGTACCAGTGGCGGCGGATGGAAGCAATGGAGTGAACAAGAAGTAGTTAGTTGGCGAGACGACGGTAACATCATAATCACCGTAGTTCAAGCTCTTCAAAACAGCAACGGAACCCCAACCAGAGCCCAAGACCACGAGCTTAGGTCTGTAACGGAGCTGCTCCTTGTCAGGGGAGTCGTAGTTATCCAAGTTGTATCTGAGAATAGGCAGGTTCTCTGGACCGCCCACTTGTGGGTTCAAGGCATCTATGCAGACCTTGATGTTATCAGGCATATCCTCACTGTGGTAGGTGGTGGCATCGTATATGAAGAAACCTCCAATCAGGACCACAATCGTTGTGGTACCGAAGGTGATGGCCATAAGCGAGGCCTTGAGCAATCTTCCAGTACGCGTAGAGTTCCAGAACGTCTTTCTGGACGGGATTGTTCTAGGAAACTCCATCTGAGAGTTGTTGGCACGGAATGGTGAGGTAGACAGCCATTTGGCATTTTGAAGCGAATTGTTGGTTGTGAAAGTTGTTGATGCTTTTGAGGCCGATCTCAAAGGGCCCGAAGTGGTGCCCCTGATGAGAGAGGACAGCGCTCTATGATGAGCCATTGGCAAACCTCTCGAGAACTGAGCTCTGGATACGGAAGCCGAGGATCTTTGCAAAAACATAGTGCTTCTATAACTCTAGTGATCTATTTCAAGCTCCCAGGTCCCAGGTGTAACTGTAATGTGTCAAAGGTTCCAAAGCCAAACAAACGAAGGTGAAAGTGAATTAAGGCAGAGGAGATGAATTGGAAATGAGAAACCACAATGCGATATTAAAGACAAGGAAACACGGAATCGTGTATCTCGGATGCTTTCTGAAGAAGGAAAGAAAATAGAGAGCAGTGTTGAAAGGTTGAAAGAGCTAAAAATTGAGCAACGGCTTCTGTGCTGCCGGAGTTCACGTTTGCGCGACCTAGCAGCAGCTCGACATCTCGGGTTTTAAACTGCTGAGATGAAGAGAAAGCTACAGATGAATTGAGTATTTAAGGACCACTGTGATCCAGACTGATGATCTATTTGACGCGGTTCGATTAAGACGAATAGTTGGGTGTATTCGGCCCACCGATCTGCCTCAGCACCCATTGGCGGACTACACACCCGACGTTCGCTTTAGTGAACAATGCAGCAAGATGAGCTCCGAGCAGCCCGAAGATAGCCTAGAAAATGAGGTTCCAGCTGGGCAGCCGGCACTTATTAGCCCGGAGAATACAGTAACTTGGGTAGTTAACCCTATTTGGAGCCTAGTTTATGTCAATTATGAAAATAAAAACACGGCCAGAGCAGAGAGCCGTGCTAGATCATTGTGCTTACGCTATGTACTAGGCTGTACGTAATTGTGTGGTTGTCCGAGATACGGACGCGGGCTTGGTCAGCAGCTGGGATATGGGTGTTATTAGTTGCTACTGGCAGAGCTACAGGGGCTAGAGGGCTTCTCAGCACAAATGGAGTCCAATTGAAGAGCAGTAAGTAGTTGTAGCCTGTGTCTGTGGATGTTTTGAAGAATCAAGTGTTTAGTTGACAAGTACACCCTCGCTTGTAAGTACCAAAATGCGCCAGGGCTCGCTACCATTTTTGATACCAAAACGCGCACACGTAAGTCGCACACATGCTAAGGCTTAAACATTTGGTTCAATCAGCAAAAAGGCATGGGCCAGCTGAGTTATTGGCACTCCGTTGAAATCTCTGCAGGTGATCGACCTGTTCTGCGAGAAAAGGAGATCGATATCTTGGTAGAGGACTCTGTAGGGCTTTATCAGGGCAAATCGAAGATTAAACAGCGTCAAGACGGCCGTCTATATTTAACGTCGCAGAGGCTGATCTACGTCGATAATGTGTCACCTAAGGAATTGAGCTTATCCCTAGAGATATCTGATATCAAATATATTGATTATACCCCTAAGTTTTTGAGATCATCACCCAAAATCTCTGTGTTTTTCAAGTCCATTAAAAAGACCCTGCCATCACCGTTCGACACAGCATCAACAACCAAAAGCAGGCGAGCAAATACTACCACGAACACAACATGGATTTGCCCGATATGCACTTTCTCCAATTCTGTCAGTGTATCGACAAATTTCAACTCAATGGATTCTTTGCCAGCGTGCGAGACGTGTGGTGTGAGGGCTGAACAGGAGCTGATCAAGAATGCGATAGAGGCAGCTATACAGCAGCAGAAGGCAGAGAAGCCAAAATCAGATACAAAGGACACCACTGTTAAGCCCAAAGTAAAGCAAATCGAGTGCCAGGTGTGCACGTTTCTGAACCATCCATCGATGAGGAATTGTGAGATCTGTGGCTCGTCACTGCCCATTAATGCCATCAATGAGTCGACTTCTAATGAACAGGAGATATTCGATGATAGAATCAAGATCGTCACCGAAGCAGACGACGGACTGGAAGAGGTGAGGACTCCTTTTATAAAGATCAGTTTCCACAAAGGAGGCGATAAAGTGTTCCACGAGAGACTACAAGATACGATCGAAAAGCTTCAATGGGAAACATTACAACAAAGAGGAAATGTCAACATCAACGCTAAAAAGGAGTCATCTTCACCAACGCCTACTTCACAAGGTACATCGTCAGCTTCGGTCGGCTTGCACCGCTTGGCCCAAATGGATAATGACCAATCAAGGAAGAACGCAGAGATTATCAATTCATCGCTGGATGATCTACAGACGTTGTTAGCCAAAGCACACGAAATCAGAGCATTGATCGAGAGCTTCAAGAGACTTCAAACAGGAGATGATAAAATGCAGGCCAAGATCATACCTAGTATCCGTCAGGTCACACAAGATGCTCTGAGTGATCCAACAAAGGACCGCCAGAAGAAGTTCTATCTTCAAGAAGTATCGAGACAAATATCTGAGTTCCTAGTCACAAATGGAACATTAGATCAAGAAGGTGGTATCATCACATTGATGGATTTATACGCGCTTTACAACAGAGGCCGTGTAGGCTTCAATTTGATTTCGCCAGACCAACTCTATGAAGCATGCACTTACTTCTCATACCTTAACTTACCACTGACGCTGAAAAAGATCAATAAGGTCCTCGTTGTTCAGGATACCAAATTCCAGAATCTAGCTGATCTCATTGAGGAGATGAAGAAATTCATTGGCATCTATGGGGTTGATGATATGTTTTGTTTCAAGTATGTCCACATCCTCAAGGTTTCGGAATTTTTCAACTGGAGCTTGAGTATCGCTGAAGAGATCTTAAAGGCCGGTGTAGATCTTGGTGCCTTGTGTGTTGATCATCAAGTCACCGGTAAGCATTATTACCTGAATGAGTTCTTGGAGGACATTGCCATCGAGGTAACCGACGAGGAAGACGGGCAAAACGACAACATCGTTGACGTCGGTGAATCTTCAATAGGTGAAGCTCTCCTCACTGATTTGCAGCAGCCAACAGCCCAAAGTACACTCGACTTATCCGAACTATTGAAAACACGTGCACCGTCCGAAATTTTGCCAACAAAGCTTCCCTCTCTCCCACCGCTAGAGGCTCCAACTACCACTGCTTCTAAACAGAAACAGTCACAATCCTTGTTAGAACTTGAGGGGCTACAGTTGTGAAAACAAGAATTGGCTCAATGGCCATATACATGTAATTAGTTCTTCATATTACTCATCTGCTGTTGCTGTTGTTGTAGCTGAATGCTGGCTTGCTGTGGTATATTTGTTGATGAGGGAGTAGTAACGATTCGAGGCAAGTCTGTGATCTGTTGAACAACGAAATCCATTTCATTCTTGAAGTTTGCTTCCTCTTTGCGATCTGTGCTACCTTGGAAGTTATCCAAGAACAGCAAGAGTTTATCTCTGTTCTTTATA
Source organism: Petasospora stauntonica (assembly GCA_030558335.1). Classification (NCBI taxonomy): domain Eukaryota; kingdom Fungi; phylum Ascomycota; class Saccharomycetes; order Phaffomycetales; family Wickerhamomycetaceae; genus Petasospora; species Petasospora stauntonica. Next base: position 1,286,659 of record JAJMSG010000003.1, read on the forward strand.
AGTATATCCGAAATGGCCTTGGACTTTTTAGGATTGGCGACGAAGACTTTGAAGACATTGAAACTCTCGAGTTGTAAGTTCCTGGACTTATCACTCAAAAGTATCATTACCAGCTTCAAATTTTCCGGATTATTCACATACTGCAGCATAAACTGGTTGTTTTGACGGGCAAGTATTACAACAGAGAGAAGCTTGATTGATTGCCTCTTTGTGACGTAGTTGTTAGAGCTGATCAACTTGTTAATGCTCATCATAAACTGCGAGCAATTGGCCAAGATCCACTCTGATGCTAGTTTTTTGTGAACAGTAAGCAAGTCGCTGAGGGTTTGAAACGAATCTGTCATATTTTCAAACGTTCCACGGGAACTGAATTCGAAGTAACGCCATACCACTGGATCTTGAAGGATCTGTTTCGTTAAAACCTCGATTTTAATGCAATCTCTCAAGATTTGACCCGTAATAAGACACACCGAGGGCACCTCTGGGCCTTTAAGCAATAAGTTCAAGATCTTCGGACGCCCGAGCAAGTAGTCAACCGTTGGAGAACGGTTGCCAATCTGCCTTCGAAGAAGTGTGGAGAAAAGTGTGCTGACGTCCTTCCGTGAATCGAACTCCAAGTGGTGCAAATTGAGAATTAAGAAGTAAAGCAAGTCTGAAGCATAAACTTCTTGGGCCAATAGTGCTATAGCATCTGGCTGTGGATCTGTGTCTTCGTCGCCGTGAAGGATCACCCGTATTTGAGCTAAGTATCGAGCTGTTTCGTCTTGGATTTTGCGCCTATCACTGGTTGAATCGAACTTCACCACTTGCTCGCCGAGCGCACGTACGAGCTCTGTGGGCGTTTTGGGGTTACGCTTGAAAAGGAAAGCCATCGCTTGTCACTTAAGAGTACTCAGCAAAAGAAGCTAGAGAAGAGCAGGAAGGCGGCGATTTATAAGGCTCAGCGGAAGGATCGATCTTGTTTGTTTTTGACAGCTCTTTGTGGTAAGCGCGGTGATGGATCAACAGCGTGTACCTGTGAAGGACGCGTTTGCACTACAGACTACCAATAGCGAATATATATGACGTTCTATAAATCAGTATTCACATATATATGACATTACTTCAAGTCGGTGACAACACGAGACCAGTCCTTGTACTTCTCGTCACCGTACTGAATCTTCTGCATCCACTGGGCGACCTGGTTGGTCAAAGCACCGAACTCTTCACCTGGAAGCAATGGGACGTTAATTTTCTCCTCGTGGAATCCGATCATCTTGATAGGGGAGACGACAGCAGCGGTACCGGAACCGAATGCCTCGACCAACTCACCCTTCTGAGCACGCTCAGCAACCTCGTAGATGGTGCAGTAACGCTCATTCACCTCCCACTCAGCTGGGTCCAATCTGTCTCTACAGAGCTGCAAAATGGAGTCTCTTGTGACACCCTCCAAAATAGTACCATCCAATGGGGCAGTGACGATCTCCTTCTTGCCAGTGGCTGAGTCCTGGAAGACGAAGAAGACGTTCATCGTACCGACCTCGGTGATCTTCTTGTCCTCACCGAAGAGCCACAAATTCTGCTGGTAACCACGGGAAGCAGCCTCCAACTGTGGTCTGATACATGGGGCGTAGTTGGCACCAAGCTTCTTGTCACCAACACCACCTGGCCAAGCTCTGGTGGCGTAGTCAGTGGCCTCCAACGTCACGGCCTTGAAGCCTGTGGAGTAGTATGGACCGACTGGGGAGCAGATAACGTAAAGCAAAGCATCGGTTGGGGTACCAACACCGAGACCGGCAGTAGTACCGATCATAGTTGGTCTGATGTACATGGAGTAGCCCTTCTGTTCTGGGATCATGTCCTTGTCCAATTGAAGGAGTTCACCAATACACTTGATCAACTCTTCACCATCAAAAGTTGGCAACACGATTCTGTCAGCAGATTTGTTCATACGCTCCATATTCTTGTCTGGTCTGAACATTCTGATCTTATCTTCGGAGTCTCTGTAAGCCTTCAAACCCTCAAAGAGTTCGAAACCGTAGTGGAAGACACAGGCAGATGGGTCCATCGACAAAGGACCGTAAGGCACGATCTGTGGAGCAGCCCAACCGCTCTCGATGTTCCACTCACACTTGAGCATGTGGTTTGTGAAGGTCTGGCCGAACTTGAGCTGGTCATTTGGGAGCTTCTGCTTTGGAGAGTCGGTCTTGGTGATCTGGAGTTTAGCACTGTCAAGTGGTGGGAGCCCGCTGGCAGCACTGGCCATTTTAAGGCCTCTCTGTTGAGCAACAGTCATTGCGCGTGGTAGTAGTCTCTTGAAATGAGATGATAGCATCTTAGAAGAAGATTCTTATTAAGGCGAAACAGTATGTACGGCAAATGCCTCTGTGTTTATATACCAAATATTTCACATTTTTCACTATCCGCCGAGACTTGCCAGCCCGGGGATTCGGGCGCCTTTTTAAATGCCACTCCAGCTCAGCTCCCGCGCTGGCAATGGCAGTGGTGTTATGGTACTGGGCTTCTCGGCTGTTGGCGGGCTCTGCGCGTGCTCGTACCGGTGACTAATCGCTATTTTACCATAGTTAACGCCCTTTCAGCAGATGTTGGGGTGTTTATTGTTGTAAAGTGTCATTACGAGCTGCATCCATGGTGCTTTGTAACTTAATTGGTTTTATGACAACTTAAATGTTAGTCATTTGCCGATGAATTTCTTATTGACAACCGGTACCCCGTATTAGGCATCGCTCAGATCCTACGCTTTCGGAAGGCCATCGCGAACCTCAGGTAATGCGTCAACTATTAAGACAGATTACTATGGAATAGTGACTCTTTGTTCGTCTCTTATCTCTGACTTACGAACAGGTGACACATAGCAATGTCAACTACAGCTCTGGCTAAGCGGAGGCTCAGACAATCTATTGCCCAGGTACTGAAGGAGATACCACAGTCCGCCTTGATTGCACAATCTGATCACATCACAAGTACTCTGCTGCGACTTCCTATTGTTAAAAATGCTAAGAAGATAGGAGTCTATATGAGTATGGACGACTCAGAGGTCAAGACAATGAGCCTGATTCGATCGCTGTTTGAAATGGGCAAGAAGGTGTATCTGCCACATTGCGCTCCTCTACAAGGCACAGATCTGAAGCGATTTGACAGACAGACATCTAAGCTGATTTTTTACCAGATGCCCAGCTACGAATCAGTGAAAAACCTCACTCCGCAAGGCAAATATCAACTTCGAGAGCCAACATCAGGAGTTGATCTTATGAATGAGGACTCAGGCTTGGACCTTCTACTACTACCAGCAGTAGCTTTCACCAAGGATTGCTATAGAATGGGCCATGGAGCAGGGTTCTATGATGATTACATCAAGAGACATATAGAGAGATTCAATCAAAAACCATTTCTTCTGGGAACAGGTCTCAAAGAGCAATTGGTCGATGAAATACCATTGGAGCCGCATGATGAAAAGTTAGATACAGTTGTTTTGAACGGACTTGTGTTTAGCCAATAAATAAGTGTATAGATTCAGAAGATACCTAAGAACTTCTTGCGTGGAATAGGTCTTCTTTCAAACTCACCAACGCCCTTCACCAGTAACCTGCCTGCCAGTGTTTCCACATCTCCGATGACCTGGCCCTTCTCATTGATAGAAGTTCTCACCACGATAAAGTTGTTAGCCAGTGTTGGGAACTTGTACTGCAGTTCGATCAAATTAGTCTTAATCTGGGTTGGGGTGTACCCATTCAATGGGTCAATGTCGAATTGAAAAGCAGAACCTCTCTTCAAAATTTCGTCCAAAATACTTGCAAGGATGCCACCATGAATAAGGAATGGATAACCACAGAGCTTCTGACCAGCATGTACAATTGAGACAAATTCCTTCTTTTCCTTGTTCACAAAAATGACTGGTTTAATGGCGAATCCTCCTGGGACCGAAAGTGTGCCAGATGTTATAGATCCGTTGAGAGCGTTTGAGTCAACGTAAGACCAAGCTCTTCTAGATTCGTAAGCTGGATCGCTGTCAAGCTTCTTGAACAGGGGCAAATTCTTAAGCTCACGCTCCAAGCCAAATTTATACTGTTCCTCCTCCGGTGTTCCAATTTGAGGTAAGCGCTCCATAGCCGTAAGCTTGGCTATCTCACTGAGTGGAAGCACATACGCAACACCAGCACCGAGAATGAACGAAGCGAGAATCAGAGAGATCGTAGACGAAGAATTGGACTTAGATTTCTTTGGCGCCTCAGTTTTTTGAACTGGAGTAGGCTCGTCGACAACGACTTCAGGATTTTGTTTAACAATCACAGGTTGTGCGGGTGACTGGGAAACTGGTGGAGTTGTAGTTGTGGTTGTAGTAGTTGTCGGTCCTGTAGTTTGCCAGCGTCTTGATAAATTTGCAGGAATTGCAGACGATCTGAAGAGGAGACCTCTACGCATTGCAGCGCAACGCAATGGAAGCATCATGTGAAGTTTGCAATAGTAATAGCTTTTCAAACGACGAAGAAGTGTTAAACTGGGGTAACTCCCTATGAAAAAGCCGAAGCCGAAGGTGCCAACCTAACCAGGCCAGAGCAGGGCTCACAACGATTTGAGATCCGACTGACTGGCGTGGCATTCCGAGGGCAAACACTTTTTGCACCAGATGGGGGGGATCATCACGCTTTTAGTGTACATGGTTCTCTCCTAATCTTGTAATTTGACTAGTAAAGAGCTCCTACTTTGGCCAATTGAAACCCACATGACCGAGCCAAACATCGAGATTCTCACTATCAACGACAAGCAGGAGGTTCCAGCTGGAGCCGGTCCAGTGGTGCCACACGAGCGTCAGGTCGTCACAGATGTCATCGCATTATGGAAGCTCGACCCAGCTACAGAGAATTTGGGCATTGCCAAGCTTCACGCTCATATCAAAAAGCGTAACCCTGACTGGTCTCTGAGTGAGAAGAGGCTCAAAACTGTACTCAAACAGTTCAATTTGCTCACAACCTCCGAACAATACTCGTACGCTAGTGAGATCACATCCAAGGATACACCCGATCTTGAACTTCCGAAGAATATCAGATATCAATTCACCAAAAACAGAGGTAAGGGTCTCTATGCTACCAACTTCTTTAAGGAGGGAGAGCTTTTGTGGGAAGAGAAGACGCCGTTGTTCTTCGTCCCACCGTTGGATCATTTGAAGCTCATGGACTCAGGTAAGGCATGCACGTACTGTGGCACCTTGTTGCAGGTGAATAACTCCTTGAAAAAGGGGTTGGATTGTAATGTGTGTTCTCATGTGTGGTGCTCTCAGCATTGTAAAAAGTCTGATAAGCTCCATCAACTGGCCAAGCACAACTTGTACGAGGAAGGCAAGAAGGCGAAGAAGCACATCATTCCATCTGCTTGGACCAAGTATGAGGACTTCTGCTTTACGAACGAGTGGAATGCCGCCCACGCTGTTGCTCATATTCATGCCTACTGTGTTGTCGACAAGACTGGTCTGCTAAAGAAGCAGTTTGATGCCTTTGCAAAGGTGCGTCAGGACATCAGATACAAAGCGATTGACTCTTCAGGAATCGGTGGTGCATTTGACGCTAATAATAACGGAGGCGGTGCTCTCTTTGTCCAGGAGCAACAAGAAGCTCTGTGGAGAGAGGGCCATGCTTTGTTCAACAAGGTGTTCCCGACTTCAGAGGTGTCTTACGAGGAGTACTTGGAGTTCTTGGGTACCTACAACATCAACAATGTTGACGGCTCGATGTTCTTGATTCAGGCACATTTGAACCACAATTGTGAACCAAACGTTAGAGTGCTCTTTGGTGATAAGAAAACAGATGGTATCAAGGTGTTTGCCAAGAGAGCCATCAAAGCCAACGAGGAGCTCGTGACTACCTACGTTAACCCTGCGCACGAAGTCAGTCAAAGACAGCGAGAGCTCAGAGTCAACTGGGGTTTCACTTGTAACTGTAACAAGTGTAAGTCAGACAAGAAGGAGATTCAAAGAAGAAAGTCCAACGAGGCTGCCACAGCGTCACAGAAGCAAGCCATCAAGGACATGCTCAAGAACTCGGCTAACGAGGACTTCGAGCTCGAGGTGCCGGAGACCATTCCAACAGAAAGAAGAAAATCCGTTAGATTTGACGAAAAAGTCATTGCCGTTACACAATCATAAGGTTACAAAGATAGTTCATGTATCCCAATACCCATTTCTTCATTCAACGTAATTATAATAGAGTACAAACAAAATATATAAATTCTAGATCTTCTGTCTCTTGTTCATCGGGTTTCCATCGCCTGAGCCCATCATTGGATCATTACCCCCAACGTTGGATTGCGAAGACATTTGCTGTTGACCTTGCGGTCCTCCGCCTTGTTGCTGATACATTAACGGTGTTCTCGAAGTCAAATGCTTTTCCAGCATAAGATAGAGATCTTCCTTGGTAAATGGTTTAGCCAAGATATCACTCATACCATGCTGCAGATAGGTGACGAGATCTTGATCATCAATGTTTCCTGTCATCGCAATGATTGGTGTTCTGTTGTCGAAGTTTCTGACAATCGAGGTAGCAGTGGCACCATCCAAGTTCGGCATAATGATGTCCATTAACACGATATCGTAACGGGACTTCTCTAAGGCGTTAATGGCGGTCAAACCGTCAGAGACAACCTCAACAGTGCATCCATACTTCTCCAGGAACTTCCGACACAGCTGAATACAAACGTTATCGTCTTCAACGAGCAGAACATGGAAACCTGGTCGTAGTGCGCCAGTGACCTTGTCTGGGGATTGTGAATTTGAGGGCTGGGAGTTGGAAGAACGGTGGCCTTGTTGTTGCTGCTGCTGTCCTTGTCCTTGCCCTTGTTGCTGCTGCGGAGGATGTTGTGGGTGTTGGTGGTGCTGTTGTTGTGATTGCTGGTGTTGGTCCTGTGGATGCTGATGCTGATGCTGTTGCTGGTGTTGATGCTGATGCTGCGGTTGCTGTGGCATTAACATTTGCGGCTGGGAGTCGATTTGAGGCATATCAAGTTGCGGTACCTTGATGCCATGATTAACCAGCGTATTAACCAGCGTGTTCATGCTTCTGAAGTAGCGGTCGCTTGTGTTTTTCATGTTGATGATGGACTCGATCACTGTGGTGTATTTTTGGTTCATTGCCTTGATTTCACCATGCAGTGACTTATTCTCCCTTTGGAGAGCCGACACCTGGTCTTCCAATCTACCGACAATCTCATTGTTCGGAGCCTCGTCTGCGACTCGTCTCTGGACTGGACCTTTTCTCTTGATGCTCTCAAGGGCATCACGGTCGTGTTTTCTGAAGTCTGGATGTCTGAACTCCCATGCACTATCACCGTACTCGTTTTGCTGCTTCTCCTCATTTGACATTTTGACCTTATGGAAGTCGTACTTGTTCAGCTGACGAACAAAGGAGGCAAAGTTGGAGTGCTTGAAGTGCTTTGGTAGGATATCTTTTGTGAACTCGTTGGTGTCCAACACAACGAAAGAGTCTCCCTGCGGGGTCCATCTGACGATTCCTTGGTAGGAGTTGTCTTCCAGCATCAAAAACAGCTTCTTGACGAAATCAGTAGACCCGGGCGTTGTTGACGATGTGTTGTTCAGTGGAATTCCGAGCGACTGGTTGAGGCTCAACCCAGGCTCATTGGATATATCTTCTTGTTTGGGCTTTGGCGGCATAATGGTGTGATAAAAGTCTTGGAAGGCTTGAAAATCAATGTGATATACGAACTGCCAGGTAACTTTGCAAGCAGTGAGCACTTCCTGGTAATTCAAGGTAACTCTCTAATAGCAGATCTTTCCAACTCCGTTGGACGTTGTGTGCGCTAGCGAAGGTCGGTGGACAATGGTAATCGGGAGGACCAAAAGCCTGTGGAGCAAAGGTATATGCTATATGGGGCTCGGGGGCGTGTGGTGTATGTACTTTAGTGAGTGTACAAGCACAGATGAGGACTGCTGGTATTGCTCAAGATGGGCAAATGCGCGGTGTATGGAAGCAAAAGAAAAACAGCACGACTGTGGATTCGTTGTTCTCTTTGTATCAAGCGGTTATGTTTGTTGGAAAGCGCGAGGAGTGAGAATTAGTGCGGCCGCCTGTTAGAAATTTACACGTTAGCTGTGTGGTAGCTGACGTCGGAGCTGGAGGCGTTCAGACTGGGGAAGTGCAGCTTCAGAGGGAAACTACCAACATTTCTACAAAATATGGGTGCTAAAATCTGATCAATAGCCACCGCCGCCCACCTACCAGCTTGTTGTCTCTCACTTACAGCTAACAAGCCCACAATTCGACGCGCTGTCCGAGGCCGTTGCAGCTTAATCCTAAATCTCTGAGGCTTTGTGGTAGCCGCAAGCCCTCAAATTGGCCTGACAGGGGCTGACAAGGTCTAGACCCGGCGCCAAATCGAACGTTATGACGTATGCACGACGCGCGTTCACGCACCTACAACCGAGGTCAACCCGCCTATATTTGGCAGTAAATCTGTCAATTACAGACATGTTTACATGATTTTGATCAGAAATATATCATGATCCATGACGATATTGTGGGACAATTAGCTGCTTTGTTCCGTGACGCTCGCCAGGTAATCTGTGGCGGGGAATAATAAGTAACCCCCGGAGTAAGCTTCGACCCGCAGTATCGAGCGAGGACCATATGTGGGGCTGCGCCTAATAGTGAACATGAGTATCTTTTAGCAAATGTGTTCCTTAAACTGATTAGGTCTGTTGTAAGGGACACATAGGTTCGGGTTGATGAGGCACGGAACCCAAACAAGAGAGCTGTGGTGGCTATTGGACCAATCAAGTAGCTCATGTTTTACCCCAGCATATCTGTGTTTCTACATTTCTGTAGACTTAAGACTGTCTGCTTTCCAGCTGATATAAATCCCCATCTAGATCTATTCATTTCTAGAGCACACACATAGCAACACACCAGCAAGCCTACTTATTTTGTACCTTAAGATACAATATATTAAACCATTTCTTATTAAATAACTCTATGACAAGATGTAGAAAAAACCATGAACGCAAAATCAAATAGGGAAGCAGCACTCACGCTGCAGTGTGACCAAAAAGAAAACAAATAACCAAGTACTAATCAAATGAATAAGGAAAGTGTAGTAAGCATAGAAAAACCAAGAGCGCCAACTTTATTACAGGTCAAATCTTCCATTGACAAAGTCCTCGTCGTCCATCTCGTGGTCCCCATCCTGGTCCATATCAATATCATCTTCATCCTCTTCGGCAATAACGTCTTCATCAGGAGGCAGGTGTGGGTTTCCTGGAATCAAGGAGCCAAATGGCTGCATTTGGGCTCTCTTGTTGTGGAAGTCTTCCATTGCAGACTCGTCGACAAATGTGAATCCCTTAAAGTTGGCCTGGATTCCCGGGGACAATGGTGTAGAGGCAACCTGGAACTGTTCCTTGATGACGGAAGCACTTGTATTGGTGAACTCAGGATCGAAGTTAGAAGTATCAGTTTCACTCGACAAGTGTGGCTTGAATGGTGGAGGAATCTTCTTCTGGATCAGCAAGTCCCAGTCGACGTCGTTGAAGAACGGATGAGCTTTGAGCTCACGAGCGTCTCCCTGAGCACCGAGTCTGTGCTTAGGGTTACGGTTCAACAAACCCTTCACGAAGGAACGTCCTTCAGCACTCAAAACCTCCTTAGGGAAACGAACTTTTCCAAAGGCAATGTTCTTGTACATCTGTTGAGTGCTGTCAGCGTAGAATGGAGACCAACCGCAACACATTTCGAAAATCAAGACACCCAAGGACCAGAAGTCAACCATCTTGGTGTAACCAGATTCATCTAACAAGACTTCAGGAGCCAAATATTCGGTCGTACCACAGAATGTGTTCGTGGTGTCATCGGTGGACAAATCAGCCTTTGACAAGCCAAAGTCACACAAAGCGATATGGCCATTAGCATCAAGCAGAATGTTCTCCGGCTTTAAGTCTCTATAAACAATGCCATTGTCGTGCAGGTGCTCCAGAGATAAAACAAGCTCAGCAATATAGAACTTGGCACGTTCCTCTGCAAAGTGACCTTCCTTCTGCAAATGCCAGAACAATTCACCACCAGACATGTAATCAGTGACCAGGTAAAGATCCGTTGGGGTCTGGAAGGAGAACTTCAAACCAACAATGAATGGAGAGGCCGCTGTGGCCGTTCTAACCAGAATGTTTCTCTCACCAATGGTATGTGCGATCTCTTTCTTCTTCACAATAACCTTCTTTGAGAGAACCTTCATGGCATAAATACGGTCAGTGTCCAATTTACGGACTTGGAACACTTGACCAAAGGTACCCTTACCCAAAAGTCTCAAAACCTCGAAATCCTCTGGGCCGTAGTGCTTCTTACCGGTGGAGGTGTACTCATAACTCACCTTGATTTCACCCTCGATGCGCTCGCCATCAACTCTTGGGTGAAGCTTATACCACTGATCAGCCTTACTGTCCGACTGAATCTTTGGGGTAATTCTAACGTGGCCCAAAAAAGTCTCGTCGGAGTCGTAAACTGAGATGTCTAACTCAGAGTGGTTTCCAGCAACATCAAAAGTTGCTTCGTGGTGCCACACTGGATTGGAGGTATTGGCGTATGTTTGAGGTTGTTGTATTGTTGGAACCCTGCCTGCAATACGCTGAGAGGAAGTTTGTCTGGTGTATACAGGCTTATTTGTTGGGATGCCTCTCTCTCTTTTCAAGTGGGATGTTGGATGGTTGTCGACACTTTCAGGTCCATGAGTGATGAATTCAGCACTTTCAAAAGTACAAACGACATAAGGGTGAGCATTGGTGCTTCTTGTGAGCAAGTTCTTTGCCTCGATGATATTGACCTTGAGTAAACCCTTTGGGTGGTGCAGCTCAGCCTCAGTGGTTGGGGCCTCGATTGCCACCGCCTTCTGGGCAGCGGCCTGAGACGCTGATGGAGCACCGTAGTTACCCTGGTTGGCAGCTACCTGGGACAAGACAGCGGCTGGTGGCTGATACTGATCAAATTTGGTAGTGGTGCCAACGGCGAAGGAGCCCTCGCTTAATGCTGTAGTTGGGATAGAAGTGTGCTGAAAGTTTAACAACTGGGGTTGTCCTTGCTGTGATGGTAATTGGTCAGCTTGCAGCTTCTCCTCCAGGGAGCCATCTTGTGCAAGTTGTTGCCTCTCAGAGGTCTTATGGAATCCGCTGAATCCAAATAGTGTTTTTGCGAAGTCCACCATTGCTTTTTAAATCAGAGAAATGGATATGGGTGTGTGATATGATAAGAGAATGGATGATTGACTGAGTAATTGGTTAGTTACAAATGCTTAAGAAAGCTCGCAGAGTCAACAAGAAAATGCGGATGGCTATTCTCCCAAATAACCGATAAGATTAATCGCCAGCAGATAGCCATCCGGCCGTGTGCAACACAACCGGCTTCACGACTTCTGCAGTAAGCGAACCACACGCAACGGAAATGAGGACCCTGGGATGGCAGTGAGGATAGGACACTTACTGTTCACTGTAATAGAACCACTTTACACCACTGAAATTGCAGACTGATGCTGCTTTCAAAATTGACACGGATGGACGTCCGAAACTCTATAAAGCTTCCTAGGTGGCGCGCTGTTTGAGTTGGTGATAAAGAAGTTTCGATAAAGCTCAGGGCAAATTTTTTGTAAGCTGTGAACGCGGTAATATAACGCGGACCTCCCTAATTAGGCGAGTGGCTGAACCGGAAAAAGAAATGGGTAATGATACTTCCGCTTTTGGCTGGTTTTGTGCTAGATCAGTGTCAATTTTTGAAGTTTGAGGTCCTTTATTGGCCTATATTCGAATAAATAGTATAAATAATAAATAGGGGAATAAATAAATAGAGCGAAGAGCAGGGCTTATTGTGCCCTCAAGGCACAAGCTTCATGGCTTAAAGGCACCCTCACCCAGCTCTTCCAGAGTCTGACTCAATGGTCTTCTTCTGGCAACATCCCAGAATCCCTGCTTTTCAACCACGGATGATGGCTTTGGGGTGAAATTGTTCTCAATGCCTTGTCCACGAGTAGCGAACGAACTGGAGCTGGCCTTGCCGATCATGGAGCCCGACCAGTAAACTGTAGCAGCGATACAACCACCAATGAAGGAGTAACCCACAGCGGTAATCATGCTTCTGGAGAAGATACCAGCAGTAGCGCCAGCAATTGCACCAGCGTAAAACTCGTTGGAAGTCTCCTTCTTCTCCCTCAAGTTGGCCACAGCACTTGAAGTGAACTTGTAGGCACCTGTTGCGGAGACGATGGTTACCCACAGACGACCGGAGCGGGTGATAATGCTGAAGGGACCCTTTGCGCTCTTGTCCTTTGTCACAGCATTCTGAGTGGCAACAGTTAAGAGGCCAATTATACCAGCATAGGAGATGGCGGTTTTCGTGTCGTTCCAAGTATCGATAGGCTTGAACTCCTCATTGTGGACTCTTGGGTGCGGGTAATTGATGTATGGCTTGGCCACTGGATCGTCAAGAAGAGTCTCCTCCTTTTCAGACATCGTTGTTGGGCAAGAGAAAGGGATATCTCTGTATAAATTTCTAATGAATTGAACCTCTTGATTTACTGCCCCACACTGCCGATTTTAATTTGTTGTCTATGAGCAGTTCGCGATTTTGGGTGGGGCCTTATGTTTGGCCCGCGCTGTATACTGAACTATGTGCAAGCGTACGTTGATAACGATAGTAGATACTAAGCTATTGGCCTTTCAAATCAGCAGAATGTGGGCAAAATTGGCCAGCATTGCTACCATAACTCACTTCTTAGCAGCTGCTGAACAATTGGTGCTCGAACAACCGACGGAGCACATTGCTCAGCAGCCACACATCTCACCGCCTAAAAACTCATCTTTCAGAGATCTTGTATGGGGGGATGTAAACTTCGTTCATACAACGGATACCCACGGTTGGTATGCTGGTCATATCAATCAAAAGCAGTTCAGCGGAGACTGGGGTGACTTCCTCTCTTTCACCTCACACCTGCGCGCCACTGCAGATGAACTGAGCTATGATTTAATCATGGTTGATACCGGTGATAAGCACGATGGCAATGGCCTGAGCGATGCTTCCACTCCCAACGGCATTTATTCAACAAGCATTTTCAACCGTGCTGACTACGATCTTGTCACCTTAGGCAATCATGAGCTTTATCTCGAGGAAAATTCCCAACTGGAGTACGATGTCACAGTCCAGCATTACGGTGATAAGTACGTTTCATCAAACGTTGAGTATCGTTTGAATAACGGCACCTGGGTTTCATTCGGCAATCGCTACAGATACTTTGAGACTAAGAACCAGAATAAGAGAGTGCTGGCACTGTCCTTCTTGTTCAACTTTAACAGATACAACTCACGTACGAGGGTTACACCGATCGCAGATGTATTGAACCAGGAGTACTTCAAAGAGATTCTTGAACGCTACCCTGAGGAATCATTAGATATGGTGATCATCTACGGACATATTCCCGTCACAGACGTTGCGGACGAAGAGCTTTTGAAATTGCATATCGCATTGAGAAGAAAGTATCCTAATACTATCATTCAGTACTTCGGAGGCCATTCGCACATCCGTGATTTCGCTTTCTACGACTACAAAGCCACTGGACTTCAAAGCGGCCGTTATTGTGAAACCGTTGGATGGCTTTCTATCAATACCACTAATCAGAAGTTCCCAACCTTCAATAGAAGATACATTGACTTCAACAGAGAGAGCTTCATCCACCACGCTAATGTTTCAGCAACTGAGTTCGATATTGAGGAGGGTTTAGCTTTAACACGAAACTTGACTCAACTACGCCAGGAACTTGGCTTGACACAAACTTACGGTTATGTTCCATCATCTTATCTCATGACCGAATATCCATATGGCCACCCTTCAAGCATCTACACGCTTTTAAACACTACCATTCTACCTATGATCAAGAGCGAGGTCGGAAGAGATGGGCCAGCAAACCGCTTAATTCTAGTCAATTCTGGAAGTGTTCGATACGATCTTTACAAAGGGGAATTCACCAAGGATACAGAATTCATCGTTTCTCCCTTCAAGAACAAATGGGTTTACATGACTATTCCTAAGAAGCTTGCACTTTTAGTGGCACCTTACCTCAACCGTCGTGATTACATCATTCAATTAGCGTCTCCAGATAAGCTATCGGCCATCAAGAAGCAAGAGGCAGCGGTGTCAATGACAGGCTTGATGGCCCCAGGAGCTCAAGGCGGTTGCCCGATTGTTGACAAAAAGGAGTTCAAGTCAGGTTTTAATACCCATGACGATTTTGGATGTGATGGTGATGATGTTCGCCACAACACTGTCCCATACTTCCCTTCCCCAAACATCATCGATTCATACGAAGAAGGCGTTCCTGAAAGCGATATGGCTGATATGATTTTCTACGATTTCATTGAGCCGTGGGTTTTAGATGCCTTGAACACATTGTCGAATGGGTATGTATCTCAAAAGGCAAAGACATACACCCATGAAGATGTCCGATTTTATGGCGGGCTGAGCACAGGTCAGCTTTTAACACAGCATTTTACTAGTTGAATCTACAATTACTTAACCTTTGTATCCTTTTTATTTTTTGTATTTCATGAGTGGATAAGTCATGAAACGGAACCAATAACAGTACACAGTACATTTGAGATTCACTCAACATGCACAATCATTAATGAAAATGATGCAACAGAAACATAACAATCATTTCTCCCAATTGCGTTGCCCAAAGAGCATCCCCACCTTTTCTTCTTCACATAATCATAAAACTTGCTCAAATTTACAAACCGGTCTGAGCTCTTCTTCTGTCACGCTCCTCAGAGATGGAAAGCTTGACACCCTTACCCTTTGGAAGAGAGATCCATGGCTTACCAGCCTCACCGATAACGAAAACGTTAGACAAACGAGTGACGAAAGTGTTCTCAAGAGAGTCCTTGATGTGGACCAAGTCGAAACCACCATCGTGTCTCTCACGGTGAACGATAGTACCGATACGACCCAAGTTACGACCACCAGTGACGTAGACCATCTTACCGGTGTCGAACTTGATGAAGTCGGAGATCTTACCAGTGGCCAACTCAACCTTGACGGTGTCGTTAACTCTGATCAATGGGTCTGGGTAACGGATAGTTCTACCGTCGTGGGTAACGACGTATGGAACACCCTTCTTACCGAGAGCGACCTGCTTGACCTTAGCCAACTTGTAAGCAGCCTCCTCGTCTGTGATTCTGTGAACAGCGAATCTACCCTTAACATCGTAGACCAATCTGAAGTTCTCAGCGGTAGCCTCAAGGGAGATGACATCCATGAAACCGGCTGGGAAGGTGGCGTCGGTTCTGACCTTACCATCGACCTTGACGTGTCTCTGCATCAAGATAGCCTTAACCTCACGACCGTTCAAAGCGTATTTGAGACGGTTTCTCATGAAGACGATCAATGGGAGGGACTCTCTCAATTTGTGTGGACCAGCGGATGGACGTGGAGCGTAGACACCGCTCAACTTGTCCAACAACCAGTGGGATGGGGCTGCCAATCTCTTCAAGTGCTTCTTTGGACCTCTACCCATTTTGACGTGTATAAGTCTTGATTGATATGTTGATTAAGCCGTAGTATGGTGAGTGTGCGTGTGTTGAACTTAGCTTTTTTTCATTTTCGAGCCGACTGGCACCATCACCACTCAGCTCGCGACACAGTCCCACGCCGATTTGTGAGGGCTCGCAACCAATTTTGCGCGAAGAAGAGGGCCCCTTAATCAGCTATTTACCTAAAATGGCTATTAAGCATAATTTAGAGCGCGAACACCCCTACACCAGCACAATGTGGTCGAAGCCCTAAGAATACGGTAAAGTCACGTGCTAGGGCTTGTAACGGCTCTCACGCCTTCTCTCATACCAAGATTTCTTGCTTGACTCTGGGGTTTAAAGTGTGATTTAGCATGGATTGCTTGTGAGAGATACTCCAGAACCAAAAGGATTGATTCTGTTACTCCTTGAAAACGTAGGTAGCACACTTGCCTCCATGATAAGGGACATTTCACCTATGCCTTTGCTTGATTATGCAATCGATCCGATCATAGAACCCATAACATTCTTCGTAATTAATTCTGGCAGCTACAATAACTAAGAGATCACTGTGTGAGTGCATAAATAAAATCCTAAACCTAAAACCAAGAGCCAAAATATCACTAACCACCGCTGGAAGACTTCACCAAAAAGAAGAAGTAGCCTTCGCATAACGCACCAAGGTATCACTGCAGTAAGAGCTGCCGAGATTATTCCCATATAAAAGTGAGCTCACTTCTCAGAGTGGCCTTCACCTGTCGATGTTGTGTCGTCCATGGAAGAGTTTGCTGCTTCTAGTCTTAAACCGGACAACTTCTTTACTGGATTACTTTAGGATTGTTAGTATTTTGGCCCTTTCACATTCTTAATCTCACTAGACTTACTCGTATAAATGACGCATCTTGTGGTTGATCAACTTCTTTGATGTTGGCGACATGTTCTCTGCCCTGTCTGAAGGCGAGACATACTTGAGTTTCCTTTGTTTATGTTAGTAAAGTGGTTTCAAGTTGGGGTAGGGGTAGCGTGTACTCACTGCTGATGGGCTAGCTCTTGAACTCTAGCTTTGGCCACGTTGTCCTTGCTATCCAACATAGGATGAAGTGGTTGCAATGGTTGCTGACCTGGGGTTGGCGTTTGTGACATGTCTTTGTAACCTGCTGTTATTGGGGTATCGTGTCAACTAAGATTGTGAGAATTGTGTACTGTTGAGAGACTGGTCTAAATTCGAGCAACGATCCAGATTTTGACGTGTTCGCTTGTTTGTGTTTCGGAGCAAAGGTGACCCACACGCGTCAGTATCGGCTTAATATGGAAGTTTGGGCTCTCTGTTCTAGCGTACTCCAAGAGCGCGATGCGTGCGCAGTACACGGTGCACGTCATTTTCTGATTTGGTCAAAATATAAACAAAGGCGACCTCTGGACCCTAGCAAGAAGGGGTCGGACCTGCGACCCGGGCGAGAGCGGCAAAGCAAGGGACGGGGGTCGCATTACTGGCCCGCGCTTGAGAACATCAAAGGAAGCTGGATCAGATATCTATATCAAACAGGACGTCGATAAAGAGAAGAAATTACAAGCGACAAATATCATATCTTCCTAACAGTATATTATACCATGGTACGATGATAGTGCTCCATTTTGTATTGTTTCAACTTTGCTTTCAGTTGGTACTGGGTATCGAGACCGGAAGTTCAGGTACTTTCACACAGAGGCATTTGAATGAGCTCCGAAATCGTACGCGACAGTTATTTGATCACGGCTGGAGTTCTTACATGAAGCATGGATACCCAGCAGATGAGATCAAGCCGCTGACTTGTACAAAATATGAAAGATCAAACAATATCCATGACATACATCGTAATGACGTCCTTGGAAATTATTCAGTGACATTCCTTGATACACTGACGACGTTTGCAGTCTTTGGCGACGTTGAAAACTTCGAGAAGTATGTGATGATGCTCAAAAGCCGAGAATCTTTTGATATTGATTCAACTGTTCAGGTATTCGAGACGAGCATCAGAGCACTGGGCTCGCTCCTATCACTTCATCTATTTGCTAGTGATAAGTTCCACTTAGAAGGATATGATGGGTTCTTGCTTGAGCTCTCTCGAGATATAGGAGACCGACTAATGACAGCGTACGACACAAAAAGTGGAATTCCGCTGCCTAGAATCAATCTTCATGATCCTTCAAAACATATCCCCAAGGATCTGATCCAGGAAACATGTACCGCAGGAGCTGGATCGCCGATGCTGGAGATGACCTTGCTATCTATGCTGACCAATGACACACGTTACGAAAAAGCATCAAGAGATGCATTTCTTGCCATCTGGGAGTCCCGAAGCAGATTGAACTTGGTACCCACTAGCATTGACCCTTCGGGGGGACGTTGGCTCAATGCTATGACAGGCGTGGGTGCCTCCATCGATTCGTTCTATGAGTATGCTTTGAAGGGGTCTATTCTGTTCGATGATGAGGACTTGGCACAAGTGTGGTCCAAGTCATATAAAGCGCTATCTACGCATGCGAGAAGCACATGGTTTCTTGGAAATGTCCATGTGGAGACCGGTGCTTTAGTGAGTGGATGGATAGATGCTTTAGGTGCGTTCTTCCCGGGAGCTTTGGTATTGGACGGCAGAATACAAGACGCTGTGAAGTTGCACCAACCGTACATCAAGCTTTGGAACAGGTACAATGGTATTCCTGAGAGATGGGACTTTGTAACGTCTCCTATGAGCACTCATGAAGGGTTTGATCCCGTTTCGTTGGAATGGTACCCATTACGACCAGAGTTCATCGAGTCCACATACTACTTGTATCACGCTACTAGAGATCCGATCTACCTGCGAATTGGTGAAGCCATATTAAACGATTACGAGACAATATTCCACGCGCCCTGCGGGTTTGCAGGCTTCAGAGATGTCAGGACCTTCGAAATGCAGGATCGCATGGAGTCATTTGTACTGAGCGAGACATTTATGTACCTGTATCTGTTGTTTGATGAGGACAATGCCTTGAACAAAGAGCTGAACTATGTGTTCTCCACTGAGGGCCACCCGATGTGGTTACCTAAGGGTGTTTTGAAGGGTTATAAAGCTTGGAAATCCCAGATGCACACTGACGAACCAGTGCCAACAGCAACAGATCATATTGGAGAAATTGACACCATTTCAGTGTTACTGGAGAAAGTCTCATCATGGCCAACCATCGCCAATGCAGCCAACTTTGTCAAGGGGCTGTTCGACTCGGGAAGCACTCTGGTAAGAGAGGGTGTAAGTACCGAGGTGATTTTGGCTAGACTGTGGGAGAAATCGTGGCTACGGAAAGCAGGAATTGACCTCACTCCAGAAACAGAGATTCAGGTTTGTCCCGTAGTTGATGAGATGGTCACGGATGAGTTCTTCTCGAAGTATCTTGGCGATTCTCAAGCGTTCATTTTGGACTCTCAGTATCAGGATCGACTTGCGAACAATTCGCAAGAGATTGAGATATCAGGCCAATTCTACCATATATACTCTGACCCAAAGGCGCAGTGCAGTCGCCAACCAGAAACCACGCTCATTGACTACTTCTTTGGTGATG
The DNA here is from genome assembly GCA_030558335.1 of Petasospora stauntonica. Classification (NCBI taxonomy): domain Eukaryota; kingdom Fungi; phylum Ascomycota; class Saccharomycetes; order Phaffomycetales; family Wickerhamomycetaceae; genus Petasospora; species Petasospora stauntonica. The sequence continues at coordinate 1,305,782 of JAJMSG010000003.1, forward strand.
TTTCTCAAGGAACAGGCGACGATCTGGTAGAGCGCATGGCCACCACAGAGTTCCCGGAGACGCTAAAGACAGAATTCTTGAAGCTGGATGACTATTGGCTGTACGATATCAATGGTATCAGGCTAACCTTTGAGCTCATCAGGACAGGTCAGGTTGATCATTACAATCGTGTGATGACTGCAGATGAGATCGATGAGTTCTACAAAGGCTTCGACTACGAGCTTGACGGGGCTTGTTCAGTTGAAGATGTCACGTTAAATGAGCCCAAGGTATTCAAAGCTCGAACCGTGAACGGTGTTCAAGTTGAAAATGGCAAGACATTGTTCATCTCACCAACTAACATGAACAGCAGTGTGATGGAGTCAGGAAACGTGAAGACCACCAAAGCAGGCTACTTGGTGGTCAATGAGATAGTCGTCTGTAACATGGTGATGTGGATTTGATTTAGCAGCATGATATAAAATTCATTGACGAACTATAAATAATACCCGAGCCCCTATCATGTAGTTTGAAACAGCCACTATCTCGCATTGTATGGTCTTTGAATGTCACAACGTCCGCCAAGCTTCAACTACGTCATAGGAGCTAACCCTCACGGGCGCGGCCCCCCAATGTCTGGCCCGTTCAAATATTAGGGCCTATTGTACCAGCGCGCAAAAGCACGCACACGCCCCGTCCGTGGCGGCACCAGTGTTATGTGCTGGTATTTGACCGATTGAGTGGCAGCTAGGGGCATTATCACTCTTAGAGACACAAACTGGCACCATTTGATCCAATTCACCATACTAGAGAATCTACCACGCCTGTGGAAACGACCTTCTTGCAGCAACAATCGTCCCTCCGACTTGCGATATCACAGAGATCTCCCACAATGTGTCAAAGCCGAAAAAAATATCTCCGCAACTCACAGGGCTATGACGGGGATGCGTGCGACAAGGCTGCGTGCGCGGGCCCGGCTCAATAACAACGGCGCCGCCAGCTGGATTTATCGTGGGTGATAATTGTTTGCTACTACTTTTCAGATTCAACCCCAGCCTTTCGAGCATCAACAGGAATAAGAGGCATTCAATATGCTGTTCGATCAATATCTCTTACCGGTGTCGGAGCTGGTGATATCTGTTGCTTTGCCCCTCGTGCTCACACTAAAGGCAATTCAGCTCAGCACCATCAACTACCATTATAGCAAGACAACTGAATCATCCTCGATAGAGCAGCTGCAAACATCGCAACATATTCTTACTTTTTGGCTCAGTTATTGGCTTATTATCTGTCTGGTCGAGCTAGCCGGCGTCAATGGCCATGTACGATGCTTGGTTGCTGGCCTGTACTACACGCAGAGCCATTCAATGACACAACAGTTATTGAAACTATACACAAACAGTCTCTTGCCAATATCGGCCAACATTATCCTCAAGGTTAGCAACACACGTATCAGTGAGCCAGAACTTGATAAGGCAATTGAATACCTCTTGGAGAAAATGTGTTTCGACGCTACTTTCTTCTCAAGAAGTCTGATGGACTTGAAGTTGACTACGACACAGCCTTTACCGCTGGCATCCCAGCTTTTGTCCGCTTCAAGAGTGAGCCGTGATACATCAAAAGACACATCGGTCGAGAGTATGATTCCTCTAGAGTTCACAAGATCCGTAAGGAGTCCGGCTAATGAGCCCCCCATCCTGCAAGGTGCTCGCTCACCCAACAGAAGAAGGAGCCAATCCATCAACACAACATCTCCTATTCCCAAGCGCTCATCCAAGACAAATTTGCGGTCCTCAAGTATCAACAACTCACCTCCTTATCCCGTTGATACTACGCCGGAGAAACTGATGACACTCGATTCTCAGCTATTGAGCGTGCCGTCTAATGAGACGGAAAGCAGTGGTCTCTCTAAAAGATCTATTTCAGGAACAGATCTAGTATTTGACGACTACCCTGGAGAGCGCAGGACTTTGAAGGAGTCTCTGAAGGATATATTTACATGATTATTTGTTATGATATAGCGTTATACAGCCATCTATGCTCTGTGAATTTTCAAGTAGCTTTGTAAGGGTAGTCGACTGTGCGATCCTTTCTCTTCCAGATCTTTCTCTTTCTCTTCGTAGTAACATGCTCCACGAATTTCTCTTCGCAATGCTCCTTTTTGAAAGCTCTGATGAAGTTTGGATCCCACAACTCAGACGCTATACCCAAGTCTTTGCAGCATCTCATTAACGCATTGCTTCGACAACCTTCAGTAGCTGTTGGAATTCCATCAGCACTGAAGTAATCCTGCTCACCACGAGCAACACTCACAAGACGTCCCATACAAACAAGACCGTATTCTCTGGTCAATAACGAGCTAGTAACCATAGTCTCCGATCTTGGCACTAGACCCCATCCACCGGCGCCAAAGGCCTTGTTTAAGATACGACGATACTTGATTTCCGGGAGGTAGATCAATCCATCGGGCTTAATTTCAATATCCTTAGAGACCAAAGGCTGGGAAAGGGTCTGTTGAGTATTCTCAGAGAACGGCTGGGATCCCAGTCCGTAGTACGACGTGGGCCAGTGGACTTCGTTGTGAGCAGGGTCATGTGGCGGTAAGTCATGCAGCGACATCTTGAACAATTCATTCAATGTTTTGGTGCCCAACGGCGATGTAACACCGGCATCGGCTCTCTGTGACTGACCGACCTGGAGGCCGAATTCAGGAGGATCCATAAAAACGTCCTCTGGAATTTCAGCCGGCTCAGTGGCCTTTGGGGTCTTGGTGGCACTAGTTTTGGTAGTGGAGGTTGTGACCTTTTTAGTAGCTACGGCAGCCCTCTTGGTAGCTGTTGCGAAGCCAGATATCTGGCGTGCTGCTCTTGCTGCTGTTTGTAGTCTCAGCATGATCATTCAAAGGGCCAATGGGTTGTTAAAGGAGGTTTAACCTCGTGAAGTATGTAGACGCGTAGTTCAGCTTGATGTGGATTTTTTATCAAAGGCGCGGTTCTGTATCACAAATTATGACTACGACTACCTCATCAGAGGACCAAGAGCCCAATTCACGGATTGCATGTCTCAAAAATGGTATCATTACTCCCCGTGATTGAGAGTGTTGACAGTTTTACCTATGGTCCCGTACCAAAAGGTGTCTATACCCTTTGGACCCATGATGGGAATGGGGCCCTAGGTTACATTGTGCAAAGCGTCGCCAAAGAGCTTAGTAGATTCAGCGATGTGTTCGAAGTGAGCCATTCAGACTTCTCTATCACTATAAAACGCCATTTAGATACCATAGAGAAGCGTAACGAAGCTCTCATGTCCGTTGCAAAGTCATTGAGAGAGACTCACAAATTCTGTACACTGGAAGGGTGGAGAGACGAGCTTTACACAGTATACCATCCGCCAAGCAGGGAGTACATGCTTCTAGAGCGAGCTTTCTGCCCATTGTTGGGTGTTGTGATGTATGGGGTTCATATCAATGGATTTGTTCCACCTGAGCTGTCCGCGTCTGGACAGTATGAGCTCTGGGTCCCGAGAAGATCGGCTACAAAGGCGACCTTCCCTGGAATGCTCGATAACACGATTGCGGGAGGGCTCGGTCATCCTTATGGGATTTTCGAAACTGCTATCAAAGAGAGTCATGAGGAGGCTGGTATATCCAAGGATTATGTTGAGAAGAACATCAATGCTGCTGGCGTTGTATCATATATCTACTTGAACAGCGAGGAAGGTGGCTTGATTCAGCCAGAGGTTGAATACATCTACGATTTGAAGTTCGAAAAGGAAACAAAGCCATACCCTGTTGACCACGAAGCAGAAGATTTCAATCTGATGACAATAGACCAAATACTGGAAGAACTTCACGCTGGCAAATTTAAACCGAATTGTGGATTGGTGATAGTCGATTTCCTCATGAGACATGGTCTTATCACTCCAGAAACTGAAGAGGCATACAGCGCTATTGCTCAGCGCTGCCATCGCAGATTGCCTTTTGCCCTGAAGTGAGACTGATGTCGACGTATTTTCCGGTTTTAGGCTTCGAATCAACATACATCTTTGATCCCCGTAGAACAAAGCCAGACGTAGAGGTAGTGCCCCGTTCCAATAATCTCTGACAGGGCACCGCGCGTGCTCTCGCGTCGCCACGTCGCACCTCGCCAGCAAAACACGTCCTTTGTTCATTATTACTTCTCCATTGATCAAGCTGTAACCCTTTTAAGCTGCCGCTCGATCCCCCGTTTGACTGTCGGTGATGTCTTCAGTACGCAAGAGAAATACTAAAGGCAGCAAGGCTGCCGCTGACAACGGAGTGGGCTCTTCTCCAGCAGCAGATGACATCGCTGTCATCGATGCTGCGAAGCAGTCCTCCAAGCCTGAGAGCTCTAGTAAGGATGCCACCACCCACAGATTGGCACTCATTGCATTGACATTGGCAGCATTTGGTACGAGATTTTACAAAATCAACACACCAGATGAGGTTGTCTTTGATGAGGTTCATTTTGGTAAGTTCGCCTCATACTACTTGCAGAGAACTTACTTCTTCGATCTTCATCCCCCATTCGCCAAATTGCTCATCGCTTTTGTTGGTTGGTTAGTTGGCTATGACGGTTCTTTCAAGTTCGATGAGATTGGTAATTCTTACATCGCAAACCATGCCCCTTACTTGGCATACCGCTCCCTTTCCGCTATCCAGGGATCATTGACTGTTCCAATTCTGTTCTTGACTCTTAGAGAACTGGACTATTCCGTGGCTACATCTGTCCTTGGTGCTATGTTTGTTCTCTTCGACAATGCCCACGTTGCGGAGACCAGATTGATTCTCCTCGATGCTACGTTAATCTTGTCCGTGGCCTGCTCCATTTATGCATACGTTAGATTTATGAATGAACAGCGCAAGGCCGCATACACCAAAGGGTGGTGGTGCTGGCTTGGCCTCACCGGTGTCGCTCTTTCTTGTGTGATCTCTACAAAATATGTGGGTACCTTCACTTTCATCACCATTGGTGGTGCTGTTGTTTTGGACCTGTGGCACTTGTTGAACATCGAGACAGGATTGACGATCCGTCAATTCACCAGACACTTTGTTGCTAGACTCTACGGTCTTGTTGTCTTGCCTTTTATTCTCTACTTATTCTGGTTCTACGTCCATTTCGAAGTCTTGAGCAAATCTGGCCCAGGTGATGGATTCATGAGCGCTGAGTTCCAGGAGACCTTGGGCGACTCTCCGTTGGCCAAGGAAGCCAAGCAGGTCAACTACTATGATACTTTGACTATTATGCACAAGGACACTGGACTGCTGTTGCACTCCCACGAAAGTCGTTATCCTCTTCGTTATGAAGACGGACGTATCTCCTCTCAAGGTCAGCAAGTCACCACTGTTAAGGAAGCTGACCCTAACAATGAGTGGATCGTTTTGCCAATGCATGACTTCCCAGAGGACTCTAAGCTCAACCGTCCTGTGAAGGTTGATGATGTTGTTCGTCTATTCCACGTCGGAACCCAGACTTATCTCCTGGCCCACGATGTTGCGTCTCCATTGTTCCCAACGAATGAGGAGTTCACCACAGTTGACTCTGAGCTCGCTGAGACCAGATTCAACGAGACACTCTTCAAATTGCAGGCTGCCGACAGATCTTCTAAGGGTTCTATCATCAAGACTAAGGCGAACAGACTTCGTGTTCTGCACAGAGACACCGCTGTTGTCATGTGGACTCACGACGATGTTACTCTCCCGGAGTGGGCTTTCAACCAATTCGAGGTCAATGGTAACAAAAAGATCCAGGACGCCTCGAACGCTTGGGTCATTGACGAAATTGTTGGATTGTCAGATAGTCGTCAGTTTTACGTTCCAAAGAAGGTGAAAAAGATTCCATTCTTCAAGAAGTGGTGGGAGCTGCAATTCCAGATGTTTTACCAGAACAACAAGCTGTCCAGTTCTCACCCATTCGCCTCTGACCCTCTCACTTGGCCAGTGTCCCTCTCCGGTGTCTCATTCTGGACGAAGAACGACACCAAGCAGCAGATTTACTTCATCGGTAATTTGTTCGGCTGGTGGGTTGAGGTTGCCTTTATGGGCTCCTTTGCAGTCTTGTTCCTCTTGGTCAAGATTGCTGAACAGAGAAAGATCACCGTGCTAAACAACTCTCAGAAACAGCAGCTGATGACTATTGGATTCTTGTATTTGGGATACCTGTCTCACTACGTGTTCTTCTTTTTGATGGCAAGACAGAAGTTCCTCCACCACTATTTGCCAGCTCATATGATTGCCGGTATGCTGTCTGCTGCCATTCTGGAGTTCATGATTGGAAAGGGAAAGCACTTGAATATCTCTGTCGCTGTCATCATTGTTGGCCTTATTTACTGCTTCCACTTCTTTGCCCCAATCACATACGGTGATGTTTCTTTGAGCATCGATGAAGTTAAGGCCAGACAATTTATGAACATCAATCTTCACTTCGCTAAGTGAATTCTTGGCCTGTGTGATTCAAGAAAAAATTGACAAATGATTACAGGTTATTATAGATAATATATGCACTGTGATACAATCTTCTATTTCAAACAATCGGAGCAGATCAAGCTGCGCCCGGGGTTGGCTTACTTATTTCCTCTTCTTGCTTAGGTGTGGTAGTAGTCTTCTCCGGCGCCAGTTTCTCTGCAGATTCAGTATTCCCTTCCTGTGCAGCTGGTTCGGAACCCTCAGCTTTGACTATTGTAGCATCATCCTTTGGAGGTGGCACCTCCAGCTCGCCTTTATCACTCCTCTCTTCGGAAGCGACAATTACCTGATCAGGTGCCTCAGCGGACAACGTTGGCTGCTCGGTTTCATCTCCTGTGGAAGTTGGGGGATCACTTGTATCGAAAATTAAACGGTAGCCAGGGCCATCTTCGGATTCATGGTCAGGCACAACAGTGCCCCGGCCTTTGCTATCCTTCAGGGATTCTGGTACTTCGAAGCCAACGTCCTCGGAAATCTTGTTCGATTTGATCTTATCATCAAGAGCTTTGATCATAGACGTTGCAGCATTCAAAATATCCCTTCTAGCAACTCTTGACTTCACACCTGGAGACGGGTTCTCGGACTTTGTTGCTTCATTCTCTGCAGCTCGGTTTAGCTTGCGCTGGTAGAGCTTCAAATATACTGAGACAAGAGTATCATCAATCAACGAAGTGGGACCAAAACCGTTATTCATCCTTCTTAGATCTTGCACTTCGTAGATAAGGATGAGCGAAGGAATATCTTCTGGTTCCAGCTCCTTCTTCAAGGACTCCAAAAGTCTCTCCGAAGCAACAACAAAGTCAGAGTAAATCAATTGAGGAATTAATTCCTCTGAAAAGCCGGAGGATGTCCCTGTGATTTGCTTGACAAGAGTACATAATATAAAGGAGGCCTTCTCCCATGCTTCAGGTAGATCGATCATATGAGATCCTGAGCGTCGAAGCTTCTTCACAAATAATACCAAACTCTGGAAGTCAGCCAACTTCCACGCAATATCAAGGTAAAACAAGACATAATCATAAATGTAAACAAAGTGTTTTCCAGGAGCTTCGTACTCAGGCTTCCAAATGTTGACAAGGGTCTTGTTTCCAGATTTGAGCACAATAATTGAATCCAGCTCCTCGGCTGCACCTTGATAGTCGCCTAGCTCATAAAAGACAGTGGCGGATCTGAACTTTGGCCTGTGGTGCCACTTCTTCTTGTCTGCAGATACAAGTCTTCGCATTGCCTTGATAATCACTTGGGGAAAGTCCACCTCACCATCAAATTGATCATGAAACATTGAGCCTGTCATTTTGAGCTTTTCAACTGCCTTAGATTTGGAATATTGACCAGCAGACACATACTTGTACAGCATGGAGCACAGCTGGTAGTGTGGCTCGATAGCAGAATCGGATCTCTGGCATGCCTTCATGGAGGCACTTATAACCTTAGAGGGAGAGCTCCCGAGCTTCTTTAGGACCTTGGAGAGGTAAAAATAGTTGATCCACGACTTTGGGTCACACTTTATGGCTGCCTGTAGTAAACGAACTACCACCTTCAGAAGAAAGTCCTTCTTGGAGGCATCCATGTTATGCTTCGACCTCGAGAGACCTTTATTCGTAAGAATTTTGTGTTCGCTAGCGGCCATGAAACAGCATCCCTCCATAGGCCTCATCAGAGAATGGTAGAGCTCCCTTGAGAGGGACCCCAGCAGCAATCCACCGGCTTCGTCTCCCAAGGGACTCTTCATGTACCCACTCAAAGCCATACAGTAGCATAGAAGTGACTTTCTCTGCGTGGAAGCAACAATAAGCTTTCGGTCCATGGCGTTCAGTTTATCTGAGGTCCAGATAAGGTCGTCCTCGACCTGCAAGGCATACGCCTCACCCATAATGATCCAAGTCTCGGTGCGCCCCGTTCCAGACGCCAAATCTGACATGAGATGCTTTACCACCAACTCCAGATCAGAAATCTTGCCCTGCGCCTGCTTCTTTCTCATCTTGTACATGTTCATACAAGCTGCAGCCTGAAAGTAGTACAGACCCTTCTCAGCAATGCTCGTCATACTGCTCGAATCCTTCCTGAGATCAACTTCTAAAGAGCCCCAAAAGGCATCTCGGAATACCCTCATATCCACTGGTTGCTCCAAGAATCTATTAACAGCATCCGTGTTCCTTTGTGTTATTTGAGACTCTCCATCAGGATCCCCAACGGCCTCATAGAAAGTGTCCATGGCACTCTTAAGATCGGGCTTCAGCTGGCAGATCAGAGGATCTTTTTTCTTCGCCAGAGTTCCAAATAAATAGTCACTGAACTCAAAAGCGGCACTTCGAGAAAGCTCAATAGCCTTAGTCGAATGATTGAAAGGAGTGAACATATCAGTGGAAATACTGATGTGGAAACGACAGTGGAGATGTTGCAAAATGTCAACCTCGAACTTGACAGAGTCCACGCCGCCCAGCATTATCTGAGAGAAGTCCAAGAAGCGTCCCGATGCTGCATCACAAAACTGCAATTGTCCAACCTCCTCATGTATCACACTCAGAAGATCGAGTGAAAGATCATGGGGCCCTTGCGATATTTTGTCGAAAGATGCGACAAGCACAATCAAACTGTCCAATATCATATCACGTAGCTTAGCCACAGATTTTGACTGTGTCAGAGGCTTGGAAGACGTTGACGCTCCCCTAGAAGACTGTCCTATATGCTCGTATAGGCAATAACAGTAGAGGACACCAAAAAACTTGACCAATTGGCCGAAAAGCAAAGACGATGATGATTGGAAAGACCAACCATTCGCCGACAGTAACTGCGATAGGCCCTCGATGTAGACACCATAAAATCCCAAAACGGTCAGTACGGTGCGATGTCTTTCAAGTTCCTGCTTCTCAACGAATCCGGGGTCTGTGAACGCTTGTTGAAGGTAGGGGAGGAGCACTTCCATGGCAGAAACATAGGAAGTCATATCCTTGTTCACAGAGTAGGCCTTCAGCAATGTCGACCAAAGTTTGAGCCTCACAGCAATCGGGCAGTCCTCGATATACTTCTCAATTGAAGTTTTTGGGCTATCTGATTTGGAGTGCAAAAGAATGTCTTCCAACAGAGATATCGTGCCTTTGTTATCTGCTGGGTCACTAGAAAATGACTGACTGAAGACAATAGCCAGTTCTAGTTTATCCTTCTGAGCCTTGATGGACCGAATAGAAAGTGCAGGAATAAAATCAAAGTTGACATATGAGATGTTGATGTCCCCTGGAGCCTGGGAGACTTCAGACAGCAGTTCCTCGAGCAAAATAACTAGAGACTCAGAGTCAACACTATCCGAATTCTGAGCATGTAAAAAGAGACACCATCTATAACGGAGCAATACCTCACTAGAGGTTGTTTGGCTGGAGAAGAGTTTCTTTCCGCAACGCTGCATTGATGATTCGAGACCGGGAAGCGAAGCATGAGCATCAAGCTTGCCTTGTTTTACTTGATGGCGGCAGTGAACCCAATTATTGAGCAGTATTTCATAGATCGAAATCAAGGCCCCGCTCTCCATCTTATACCCATATCCATCACTTAGCAGATCGAAATCAGTTCCGAGAACCAAGTACTCAATAGCGCTAATCAAGTCCTTCGTTAAAGGGACTGTGGATATTAAGTTTTCTCCACTGTCCTTTGCATCAACAAAAACCTTAAGGAACTCGATTCTTGCTTCAGGGAATGAGAGCTTACCTTCGTTGATTGACTTCACAAAGTACATAGCTTCTTGTTCACAGCGAACTCGCGCAAGATTGTGGCTGAGCTCATCCGATGTTTCAGCATGGTTCAAAAGTTCTGCGAAAATGTTTTCGGTAGAAGACTCCGTAGAGCTTTGTAGAAAGTGTACAGTGTGCTTCGAGGACCAACTATTGAGGCAGCTCAAGAAATCAGTTGTCGCTGTGCTTGCGTCGTTCAGGCCATATGATGGTATAGCAACATCAAACTCCGTTATCAAAGAGTTGAAATTGTCAATAAATCTTGCGGATCTTAGGCGACCATCCTCCAGAAGAAATTCAGCATCATCTTGAGTTCGTACGCGCTTACTTGCGCGCTGTGGTATATCGTCCGTTTGCTGGGTTCTCTTAAGATCAGAGTCCGAGTGAGGAGGTGGTGATAGTAGCGTGTTGTCTTTGGAGTCGGTTGCATGCTCTCCCACTGCAGCCGTGGGAACATCAAATCTAACAGAGGACACAATCTCATCCCTCAGCAGATAGGGATCACGAGATCTCGAGGATTTAGCCTTTTGCTTACCTGCTATGCTAACAAGGCCTTGTCCGACGTCCTCCATAGACACGGTCTCAAGCTTGACCGTTTCGTGTTGATCGTCGAAGCGAGCGCTTGATTGCTGGAGCAAAAACCTTTTCAGAGGATACAAGAAAGAAACATCTGGCAGCTTCAGTGCAGAAACTTCCAAGTGGGTCTCGCCGCTGGTGATCTTGAAGTTTGAAAGTAAACGACGCTCTTCTAGAGCATATGCCATGAGATCTCTAGATACCTTCCTTCTTGCTTTGTGAGGAACAAGATCTTCTCCTTCTTCTTTTGTCAGAGCATACTCAACCACGTACCGAGACAGGCGCTCCTCGTTGAAATAACGTAATGTCGAAAGCAGTAAGTTCACGACGGTTGTATCACCATCCGTGTGTTGAAGTGCCTCTATGAGGTCATCAACTGCGTCATCCAACAGAACGAACATATCCTCGGTCGAAAGATTATCGATTGTATCACGAAGCTCTTCAAAATACATCAACCCTCTGTTTCTGTAAGCAAGGTACCTCAACGTTCGTACTGAGCTGGCAGGCGTTGTGGTGGAGGAGATGACCTCAATGGCGAAGAGAGCTTTATATGCCTTACGCGCATCCTGAAACTGGGATACCTTCTGATATCCCAGAGCGGTTTGAAAGACAGAGAATGCCTCTTCAATCTAAGGGTAGAGTCTGTTAGTAGAAGCACCTATAAAAAGCGTGGCTGGGCTAGCTCTGAGATAGTTTGGACTTACTTGAAGCTCTCTCGTATGCTCCTCTGCGTCTAAAGCAGTGAGCTCCTCGCTCTGATTCAAAGCCGAGAATGACATTGGCTCACAGATCTGTCAATACCCTTCTTAAAAGATGAGATTAATGGCGGGCGTCAATAGATTTAGTCTTGAATAATAGCCCCCGCATGTGTGTTTGTTTGGGTATTAGTTTTGTAATTTCCAGCACGCGATGGCGCGGGTTTGCGCGCGTTAGTAACTGAGCATCACAATGTTTAGGAAAGAGCGTACTACAACCAATAATAATGACTGCTTAGGACTTAATTATAGTCGAGCTAGATATGATACTAATAATTAGTGGTCGAGGTCTTAGCTGGAGATAAATAGACGACGAAGCGTGCAAGCTGCGCCATATATTATGTCTATCTCGCTGTCAGGAATATGCCGCTCCTCCTCGTCAAACGCGCATATAAGGTAACCTCCCGATCTCAAGTAAACATCGACTTTATCTCCTTTGTTGTTAGTAGTCTCTGCTTTCAAGACCTTTTTTCTCCTCACGATCTTCGAGGTAATGCGGTAGAAAGGCATACAGACGCCTGACCGAAGTTTGACGTCAGGCTTAGTCGATTTCTCATAGGACACACCAAACTCTGAACTCAAAGCTTGGAAGAACAAGTATGAGTCTAACGATTCATCAGCGCCAGCTGAATATCCGTCAGAACCCAAAATTCTGTTGATGACCTGTTCTTTCTCTGCGTCAACGAGCTTGTCACTGTGTTTAAATGACTCGACGTTAAATGTGTTGGCTAATGGAAGGTATTCTGACGAGATCTGATACTTTTGAGAGACACGTATTTCAATAACACAAACAAATTTATAACTCAACTGGCGAGATATGACTGAACAAAGCTGGCTAGCGGCACCTTTGACATCGCGATGTCGGCTGACCAGCGATATCACTTCCTTATTTAGAAGGATACTCTCCCAGGCATCAATGTTGGAAGCTTCTCGGTCGTATCTGAAATTAAAACTTTGGCAATACTGGCTACCGGATCCATCTTTCTCATAGACAGCAACTGGCAAGTGTCGATTGCCGTGGCTGGTAGGCCTACCGATGATATCGATCAATCCCAAGTTGTTTTTTGAGTTGGGGTGCGGAGGCTTGAAGGATCCGTTCAAGAAGTTCATGACCTCGTCAGCTAACAGCTTCAACTTCTCAATGCTCTTCTTGTCAAAGGAAGCCCTGGGTGCCTTATCAAAGATCGCAAATGCGCCAATTACCACACCAAATTTCGTTATCAAAGGAACTGCCGCGTAAAAGCGGATACTCGCAGGTCCAGTCACAAGAGGATTCTGCAGAGTTCTCCAATCAGCTGATGCATCTGGAAGGACAAAGCTTCCGTTAGATAGAATGGCGTGCGCATCAATCGAATAGTTTCTTGGAATTTCGGTGGCCGGTAAATTTGTTTCATACTTTATGATTTGCCTTTTGGAGTCCACTAGAGAAATTGATAAACCACTCACGTTAAAGGCAGCCAAGGACTTGCTGATGAGTTTCCTGAAGAATTGCGTATCCTTCCATTGCTCGTACGCTGTAAATTTCTTGACTGCCTTACATCTTGTTGCTTCAAAATAATGGTCAGGCGGACTGATCATCTCCATGCCCTCAAGGCAGGCTGGCTGAGAGACTTTCGAGAGGTTCCATTTGGCCTTACTGTAAGCATCTAGAAAGTGTGCTTTTGTAAGCGCAACAGGATGAAACTCGGCTTCATTTGGCCCCGGTAGAAGATGTTGGCCGTTTGAAAGAGGAATCTCACTTGGACAGAAAACAGAAGGCGTTGAACGGTTAGCTCTAGCACGACGCAAGGAAACGGATGCGACCATGAGATCGTGAGAAATCAGCAATTGAATAGCAACCGGTGTCCCAGATCAAGTAGAACAGTCTTAGAACTGAGGTTCTTTATCGCACATTTGAGCTGCGTTATAAATCGTGGTCAGTTTTCAAGTAGCATACAGGCCAAAGTGACACAAAAGTATTTGTTTATAGAAAATTCGGTCGGCCACACATCCGCGGTCGAGACTACAGGGAAATAAAATCTCATGCGGTCTACAACAAATGAGACGCAATTGGCTAACATTACGACTCCCAAGGCTGCGTCATTGGCCACTAACGGAATCAAGCTACCCGGCATTATGTTCAGATTGGCCCATTTCCTCAAAAGTGCCCCTAGTCTGGCTAAAAGTGCACGCTTTTACCACACATCGCCACGATTGGTCAAGAGTCACCGTACCACTAGAGCTGTCTTCACACTCTCTGCAGCAGGTTTGTTTCTATATTCAGCTTCCAGTGCGACGCATCAGATAATATCAGACTCCAAAGTCCCTGAGATTGATGATGCAGTCCAAGTGCACAAGTCTGTGGATCCATTGCCACTTAAGATCAAACTCTCTGTTCCATACGACTTGATTGGATTTGGAACAAGAGCGGTGACATTTATGAAATTCAAGATCTATGCACTTGGAATCTATGCTGCTGAAGACGACCTTTCCAAAATCTCACAAGTCTTTGACTCCAAGTATCTGTCTGAAGTTTTTATTGATGCAGATCCAGCCAAGACACATGCTGAAAATCTTTTAGCAGCTTTCCAAGACGTTGAGAAGTCCAAGATTCTACTATCAAACCTGCTAGACTCAAACATAAGACTTGTTGCCAGAATAACGCCAATTAGAAACACAGATTTCAACCATTTGAGGGACGGTCTGGTGAAGTCCATCCTGGCTTCTAAGATCAAGGACGATAGTCTTGACGGAGGTCTCCAGGAGCTTAGAGACGCCTTCATAAGGAGAGGTTCTGTTCCAAGAAACCATACTCTCCTACTGGAACGGCTAAGCGATGGCCAGCTTCAGGTTTACTACGAAGATACGGTGACTGGGTCTTTGGAAAAGCTGGGCCTAGTCGAAACACCGCTCATTTCGAAGGCGCTTTTCCTTCAGTATCTGACTGGAGCATTGAGTCCGAATACTGGTGAATCATGCCAACAAAAAATATCACAGATGATCTAAGCCTTCCACTGCTATCATGTATATAATGACACCCAATATAGTTTCAACAGACGAGAGCTCCAAATTGTGTGCGCCATGAAGCCAGCGAATAAATCCCATATACAAAACAGGATGTGGAAATCTTATAAATAGTTTCACACCGGCAAATTTACAAGTGGAATCCTTCATAAGCACAGTAGTTTATTCAATCATCTAGATGTAGTTCATTTAATTTGAAGTCTCTGTAAGTTCACAGATGAAGACCTAGTGGATGGTGGAGCAGTGTTCATTGGTGTTAAGAAGCTGGAGTCTGATGTTTCACTGGTATCAAAAGCAGGATCACTGAATAAATAGAACACGCTAGGAGGTTTGAACCCGTCGTTCTCAATGTCAAGTAGGTCTTTGAGTTTGTACTCTTGCCTCCAGTACATCTGGGACAAATACCAAGGCTCCGTGAGCACTTCCGGTATTGGATCCGTAGCCTTGAAAATGAAAAGCACCAAAGCGAGTTGCTCAAGTATAAAGATCAGCATGGATATATACACAAGTTTCGAGCATAGATATGTGAATACAACGCCAAATCCAAAAATGAGCCCAATTCGAGATTCAATCCAAACGGTGGTTTGCTTTTCTGTAAACTGCAAGCGACCGAAATACGATAATTTCAAAAGGATATGCACGGATAAAAGAGAAAGTTCATAACATGAAAGAAGTCTTATTATAGTGACAGGCGATAGCATATAACCTGCGAAGAAGCCAATTAGCGCAGCGCCGGCTCCTGCCAAGCTGTTGGCGTACCATGAGAAGTACATTGTCGTCAGTAATTTACCCCACGTAGAGATCTTGGAGCATAGTAGAAGGAGAATGCAATTTCTAGTGATTGTGAAAACGTAGGCTGGAATTGCAGTTGTGAGTTGAGCAATTTGTTCGTCACTGGCGTTGAATCTTGATGAAGCCCTTTGAATGAGTGAGGTTCGGGTGTTCAAGTTAGTATTAGCCAAAGAGACCTTCTTCTTCAACCCTTCATGGAAGGGAGTTTCTGATACCGAATAGATATACTCCATGCCATCAACGAATATGTGATCGAACAGTTTCACGTTCAGGCATTGCAAGAGTATGAGAAGGGCATGATGTACGTTGAAGACGTCATAGATCAGGAAAGGAGTCCAGGGTCCACCAGATGCTTTCAGGCAGGCAGGCAGCGCTTGCTCTATGAACATACATAGTCAATGCGGGTATTTTGCGAATTTTTTTTGCTTCAGTATGCGAATCGTGAGTTTTGCGAATCGCGCTTAACTATGGAGCGGGAGTTTTGCGAAAAAG